>OX336392.1:312067976-313443309 GCA_946902985.2 Meconema thalassinum | reverse complement strand
CATCCTGTGTACCTGCTGTTTCCATTATCTGGATGGTCCGAAAGCATGTTAATTGGTGTGCCGTGCCACATGGCGTTAACGACATTTGTTACCATCCTCGCAAGAACAATTAATTCTTATGTGATAATTCAGTGCTTAAAAGTGTAGTTCCTATTTTTCTATTGATACCTTTTTTATAATACAGACCCCTTTTATACATTGATTACTACCTTATTTGGCCTTAAAAGTCCCATCCCTGAATTCAAAACAGCTGCGGTGGAATGACCCTCATCAGGTAAGTCTTCCCACATTTCAAACCTGTGGACAAATCGACGTGCCTGCTCTCTGGTACATCTGGGAGTACTGCCCGGGTACGTTGTCAACACCGACCGCCGAGCAAAAGCCACCAAGTCCCGTAAAGGCTGTCTTGGGGACGCAGTTGGTAAGTTTTCCATCGGGTTGGCAGGCCCTCTAGGGAGCTTTGCCGAGCTGGAGGTAAGGAGGACGGAAGGAGAGGAGGGTTGAGAGGGTACAATGGTAGCAGAGCAGTGGTTCCTCGGTTTTCCACTTGCTGCTGTCTAGGGGTGAGGGTCTGGCCGTAAATTGCTCTGTCCATGTGCCTAAATCCATTGTCTCTATTTTGGTGGTAAAGATGTCCAGCTTATAAACCTGTCTTCATTACACTGTTAATTTGTTTCATGTAAAAATGTCTGCTGCGAGAAGTGTGAAGTTTGCTGCTCAGCTTACACGAGAGGAGGTGAACTACGAACTAACCATACGTATCCTGCAGTCTTCAGGCGATCTAAGTCAAGATCAGAAAATTCTGGAAGGAGCTTCAGAAATTCCAGTGTGCCCTCCGGAACTTACAGAGGAAGAGCTTGATCGGGGTAAGTCCCTGATTGCACTAAAAGTGTCCCATCTGATTAACATGTGTAACTTCTTGAAAATACATTGCTCTAGTAAGGGTGAATTAGACCAGTGTGCGCCCTTCTATCCAGCATTTGTTGATCCGAGTGTCAAATCTGTTTTCCGATACTAGTAAATGCAACGTCGCATCAATTATCTTGGCCTAAATCTCTTATTGCACGGTTTCTTGAGCTATCATAATTCTTTCCGGTGATCAATTTAGGGAGATTTGAAGTGTAGGGGACTGGTGACCACGATATCCACCATGTTGTGTTTTAACATCCGTGTTTTAGTGTCAGTGTTTCTTGGTTTCTTTCTTTTAATGTAGTGCTGGTAATTGTGTTGTGCATATGGTAGGCCTAGGATTATAGGTTATGTAATCCGGTCAGCTGCTTTCGGGCTGGCGTTGATGTTCTGTGGTTCTCGTGTGTGACAAATCTGTTTCCGATTAATTTTCAAGTGTCATCAGGTCTCGTACAGTTGTCCCGCGTGTTTGTAGGTTCATTTAAGGTGCATATCGCAGCTCCTTGGCAAAATTCCTAACCTGTTTAATGTCGACGTGTGCTTAAGTAAAGTTTAATTAAAAGAGGCCGTCCTCTTAGTTGATGTGTATTTCGATTCGAGCCTGTTAACGTGTCAATTCTTTTGTGCTCGGCTGATTGGTCGCAGCAGACTTATTTTAAATTTCTGTCCTGTTAGTATTCGTTGGGTTGGTCTCCCCGGTTTATCTGTTCATCGTGGCTCGATATAATCTGTCAGGTTTCTCGTTATTCAAAATTTGCTCTGCCTTCTGCGTGTGTGAGTGTACTGTGCTGTAGATTGTTATGTATTAAGTTTTGGGTGGGGTCATGCAGCCTAGTTGTTGGGCTGATTACGTTCAGGTTAGGTCGGATATTTTGAAGGTGCATTTTGGTTCACCATTAGGAGAGGCCAAGTATGCAGGCTTGGATTACGCTGGGGCACCTACCAGCCAGAGCTCGATTTGGTCATTGTAATGTGAGGATGCTGGCTTTAGGTCGGTTTTGCGATCCTTGGAGGTGCTGTTATTCCCTTACGGCTCATCAAGAAGGTGGACTTAATGTTCGTTTCTCCTTTCTTCATCTGGGCCGGGTAAGCAAGTGTGATTGGAAGGGACTGGGTCGAGCGAAGGTTGGGGTGTATATAGGTTCTTCTGATGATAACTTCGCCTGGAATGGGACAGCGAAGCAGTGATTCGGGAGGGCGACAATTTTGTAAGCGGTTTTTTTAGGGAACACTCTGCTCAACGTAGTTGTGGAGAGTCGGGATGCATCCGTTGTTATCCGTAATGGTAAGATCCCTATATTTTTAGCCTACTTTTCACATTTTGCAAAAATGAGGAAAAAGTAGACTTATGAGATCGGGCAAATGTGTGTCTGTCTGTCTGTCTGTCTGTCCTTCTGTCTGTCTGTCTGGCTGTGTGTGTGTCCCCCCTATCCACTCCTAAACGGCTGCAGCAATCGAAACAAAATTCGGTAGGAGTAAAGATCTATACCTGAATATCTCACGGCCATATTTGAAAATGATGTCAGTGCTACCAACTGCTAAAAAATCGCAATTGAAATTTGAGCTCCATGTTGTTATCTTGGAAAGTATGAATGGGAGCTATTTCAAAATTGGCACAAGTACAGATCATAATATTTCAGTTTAATTTCCAGGAGGCTAAACATGGCAGTGTTGCCAAAATGATAATAAGCCTCCTGATAGGTCCAATTTTTAAATGCATATAACTTCTATACTATCAATTGGAAGTCAACCAAATTTCGTATGTTGTATGTGTACATAACCAGATATGACTGAGTGTATTCTTCAGACCTACCAGGGCTGCCAACTGATAATAAATGCTCCTAATTTATTTTATCCAAATACCAATATATCAGAAAGTATGCAAGCCGACAGCTTTAAACTATGCACACGTATAGTCCCTGACATTCTATATTAATTTGGAGTAACTTATATACGTCAGTGCTACCAACATGATTCTAAGCCTGCTGACAGGTCCAACTTTAAATACAGGTAACTTCCATACTATCATTTGGATTTCAACCAAATTTCGTATGTGCTATGTGTACCATAACAGATATGACTATGCGTATTCTAAGGAGCAACCAGTGCTGCCAACTGTTAATATGTGCTGTCCCTATTTTTGTTACCCTAATATCAATATATCAGAAAGTATGCAAGCCAATAGCTCTAAACTTTGCACACGTATAGTACCTGGCATTCTAGACGAATTTGGAGTAACTAATATACGTCAGTGCTGCCAACATGATTCTAAGCCTGCTGATAGGTCCAATTTTAAAATGCATGTAACTTCTATACTAACTAATGGATTTCATTCAAAATTGGCACAACAATAGATCATATTATTTCAGATTATTTCTGACCAATACATGCATGCCATTGTTGCCAACATGATTTTACGCGCGCTGTTAGATCCAATGTTTAACTGCATGTAACGTCCATGCTATTCATTGGACTTCAACCAAATTTTGTATTTTGTACCTTAAGAGACGGAACTAAGAATATATTCAGTCATCAGGGCTGCCAACTGTAGTGCTCTATTAGGATACATTATGCCAGGTATACAGTATTTCGAACTAATTGGAAATTTCGATATTAGCAACTTAATTTCGTCATTATTCTAGATAGGTTCATATTCTGTAGAATAATCATTGGCATGAAAAATAGGCTGTATAGTTCTTCACGGAACTTCTTGTTTTGCTTGTGTTATGGTATGATATTTTGTGTTATGGTGTCTTGGCGACTGCTTATTTTTCATACTTGTGCGTAGATGGGGAAATGTATTATGTGGGATGGGAATGTTTATTGGGGATGTGTGAAGGATGACTGTCGTGTGTTTTTCTGGTTTGTCCTTCTCATTTCGGTCTATTGATCTGGAAATATTTTGTCTGTAAATTTACGGATGGTGATATTCGTATCATGGTCTGGTACTGTAGGCATTGTAGCATTGGTGAATCTGCCGACAAGGTGAAGCAGATCTGGAAGGAGGCGCGAAAATCCATTCAGGTTTCTCACGAGCGACTCGCTCAAAGGTACAATCAGAGACGGAAGCCCGTCAACCTCGAGGTAGGAGACATGATGTATGTCCAGGACCATTCGCCTAAGTTTCTAGGAAACCAAGTGTCAGGAAAGTTGCGCCCGCGTTTTCGCGGACAATTTTTTTTCCTTTGTAAGTCCTGTTACAGTGCTGGTGAGCGACCCTGAAAGGACGAGGATCTTGAGGAATCACCTTTCGCAGTGCAAGCCCACACACGAGGCGCCCAAGCGAGTCTCGGGCTAGTCAACAACTAAACTGGTGGTATCTTTGGTTTCTTTTTCCCTTTTCTTTTCTTAACTTGTAATGTGATCTTTCGTAAAGTTTTCCCCCAAATCCACAGAGAACTTGCGCCTCTGGAGGCGTTGCTTACCCAAAATGTTGTGAGAAGCGTGTTGCACCTTGTTCTATGAGCAAACGGATCGTTTATCGGTCTTTATGACGTGTAATAGGCTTTTCCCAAGATTGGTAAGACTTAGTTAATAGTAGACCTCTGTGTTGGTGTGATTTGAAGCCAAGGTGACCTCGACGTGGAAGTGACGAGTTGTTATGCCAGCCATGGCATGGCAACCTAAAGTAAATTGTATGGAATTGGGATTGCTTTGGAGGTGTTAACTTCTTTTGTTTTGTAAACGTAAGGTGATTCGAGGGTAACAGGGGCCCCCTTTTAAAAAGGAATAAAATTGGTATGTTTTAGAATGTTTGTATGTTTTTAAAATCAAATCTCTGTTGTACCACGACCAGTCCCATGATGAAAACTTAAATAACCCGCGTAATGAACTGTACCTGCCCTTATGGTGAAAACTTAAATAGCCTTCGTGAAATGAACTGCAACTGCCCTTCCGGTATCTAGAGTCTTCTGTGCCATGAACTGTATCTGTCACTCTGGTGTGTCCTGCTACTCGTGTGCTTAGCATTTCAGTGCTTGACCCGTTGGAAATGGAGCTTCCTGTGGATGTGTCGGGCTGTGCTGTTTCTCCGCGGGATCCAGTGCAGCTCGGGGCGTCAAAGATACCCTTGGTGGACATGTGGATGGTGGCGTGACTGGGGAACTGCTGGCGGGGACCTGGGCTCGTAATCGCCCTTTCTCCATCTGTAACTGGGTCATCAGGACATATCTACCTAGACCCTTCCAGCTAACATGAGCAACTGAACTATCACCGAGACAGTGCTATCTACTCAGATTGTCGCTGTGTGAATTGGAACTTTGAACATTCTGCCTGCCATTCTATGAAGTTGGTGCCAAAATTGCTTCGAACATGTCTGAACATCTCTAAATCTGCAACAGTACATAAAAGATGATCTACTCCAGGTCTGTCACATCAACATACGCAAATGCTGTTCACCCCCGCAGTTTACTTTCGGGGGAGGAGGATGTGACGTGTGCACGCCACTTTAAGCTGACATGAAAATAAACCCCTAACCTAAAATATTCAATTCCTACCAGCGTTTGCCCATCCCTGTATTTCCAGTTGACGCTGTACTTCATAATTTCCTTTACTCACCAAAATTCATGAAGAAAAATTGTGGCATTAGCCTCCGGTTGAAAATCAGGACTATGAACCCCTTGTAAACGAAAACTTCCAGAATATCATATCGCTCTCGCAGTCAAAAGACGCTAGGTAGTACTTCGGACCTTATGTGCACTGGTTCTGCAATTTAGTGTTCCCTAACCTCAAAAGAAAGACATGTGATTACTACGCATTTAAAATTCATCATTGCCTGTATCGATTGTTTTCGACCCAGCCATCGCGATATATATCGTCCGCAGCGAGATGACAGGGGAAGAGCGCCTAGCGGCCGACCAGTCCGACCAACGTGCACGAAAGTGAATACGGAAGTGTCTTACGGACTATGTCCAAGAAGCCTGGGGATTTTAGTGTGCGTGTGTTGCGACGACTGATCTATTCAATATTATTGTACCGTTTCATATATGAAGGGCTGCGGCGTGGGATTCAACCTCTTCTGATTTGACTGTTCACCGATAAGGACTTGCTGGGTGCTCGGATCACCCGGGGTTGAAATACAGGTATCAGCCTCCTCATGGGGTGGCTTTAGTTGTAGTTAATTTATTTAGGTTAATATGTAGTTGTATTTTGAGTACATTCCAGGAAGTGTGATATTTCTTTTAACTTGTCCTTCGCAATATTTTGGGTGGTGTTTTGGTATTTTCTCGTGTGTTATATTTCGAGTTGTTGTTTACCTCGTGGCTATGGCGCAGCACTTTGGCTTCGCTCAAAGACGGGATTGGGTTATCCGCCACTCTTTTATATCTAAATTGTTAACCAATTTTCTTCTTCGGAGGCTTGAATTATAGTGGGGAATCTTTTCCGGGTTTTCGGGGCTAAGGTTTACTCTTGTTGCGCAACCTCTTGGCGTCTGTTGGGTTTGATCAAATTACTATTTTTTTCCGGGTTATCACGCTTCCTAGAATTTTTCGACTGCAGCCATGTAGTTGTTTTATTTAAGTTTTAAAGGGGTCCCTGTGTTCGTTATCGTCATCTTACGTCCACGTGGTGTTCGTAGTTTCCGTGACGCATTTGCCTTGGATTTCCTTCTTTACGCCCCATGTGCGTTTCATTTTGATTTCTATAACACTCCGTAGTTCTGTGATACTTGTGGGATTAGTTCAAATCTCAAAATTCTGGGGGTGGGGTCATGTTGTGCAACCGTCCTTAGGTTCCCGTTAGCCTCCACCATGTTAGGAGAGTCTTTTTCGAGTCGGGGCCCGTGGCAGTCGAGAATACTGTCCACTCCGTTTTTCTGGAGCCTGTCATTAGTAATGTAGTCATTTCATTTTGTTTCTGTTCATTTTCCTTTTACGTTTATTCATGATATGTTCGCGCGTGTTAGTTGCACCTAATTTTCATTCCGTGTGTAACTTGTAATTTGTCCTTGCATTGCGCAACCTCGCGGTTGCATTTCAAGTTGTTATTATGTTGGTTCTGGGTTTGTGCTTGCACGTGTTCCCAAGTCCAACCCTTGTGTAAATTTATTTTGCTATGGATAACTTTCTGTTATGTAACTCGTTTGCTATTTGTAAGATAATTATCATCCTGTGTACCTGCTGTTTCCATTATCTGGATGGTCCGAAAGCATGTTAATTGGTGTGCCGTGCCACATGGCGTTAACGACATTTGTTACCATCCTCGAAAGAACAATTAATTCTTATGTGATAATTCAGTGCTTAAAAGTGTAGTTCCTATTTTTCTATTGATAACTTTTTATAATACAAACCCCTTTTATACATTGATTACTACCTTATTTGGCCTTAAAAGTCCCATGCCTGACTTCAAAACAGCAGCGGTGGAATGACCCTCATCAGGTAAGTCTTCCCACATTTCAAGCCTATGGACAAATCGACGTGCCTGCTCTCTGGTACATCTGGGAGCACTGCCCGGGTACGTTGTCAACACCGACCGCCGAGCAAAAGCCACCAAGTCCCGTAAAGGCTGTCTTGGGGTCGCAGTTGGTAAGTTTTCCTTTGGGTTGGCAGGCCCTCTAGGGAGCTTTGCCGAGGTGGAGGTAAGGAGGACGGAAGGAGAGGAGGGTTGAGAGGGTACAAACATCAATGTATGTTTCAAGAAAGACGTCTTTATTCATTAAATTCTTCTTTAAAAACATAATACTTTCAAAGATATGAATGCAGGGCAGTGGGAGAATATTTAAATGTTTAAACAGAGGTCTGCATGATTCTGTAGTGTTTACATTTGCCATAATTCTAATCGCCCTCTTTTGTATCCTAAACGTGCTTAGTACATCTGGTGACATACTCCAAAATATGACCCCATATCTGAAGTATGAATGGAATTATGCAAAATAAGTATTTCTTAATGTGTGCATGCTTGTGCAGGTTTTCAAAATACGTAACGCAAAGCACACCGAGTTCAGTTTAGTATTCAGATATTGTATATCTTTATTCCACTTCAAGTCATGTTGTATTCATAGTCCTAAAAACGTTGTTTCTGATTTATTTTCAATTTGATGACCATTTAATGTTATATTGGGCTTCGCAGGATTCCTATTCTGTACAGTGTGGAAATTTAGAGATACTGCTTTTTTATTTTATTTTTATGAGGCGATTATCTTGTGACCATTTGGTTAACTCTTCTGTAACGGAGTCAGCAGACTGCTGTAAGACCTGCTTAGTTTCACCTATTTTACGAGTGTTGTATCGTCCGCAAACAAAATTTCCTTATGAGAACGAACGTTGTGTGTTATATCATTGATATATAGAAGAAAGAGTAGTGGGCCCAAAACCGATCCCTGGGGTACTCCAAATTTAATAATGTACAATGTACAATGTTTCATTAAGTAATTTGGTTCCATCATCCATGTGTCTCAAGCTTACTATTTGTTTACGCCTTGTTAAGTAAGACTCTATCCATTTATTAGATAGACCTCTAATACCATATTGATTTAGTTAATTGGCATAGGCCTATGTTATCATTTGGCATACCGTATTAAGCGGTTTTGGCATGTCAGTAATAGTACGGTGCAATTAGTCCTAAAAACGGCCGAACCTCAACATCCAAAGTAAAAGTTTCCCTCCAAGCCCAAATTGGTCTATACAGTCCACATGTTGTTCAGTATAAAGTCTCACCATTTTGAGCGTCGGGTTTGGGGGGAGGGGGGGGGGGGCAGAAGTTGGGAAATGAGTAGTTTTATCAGGTTTTCTTAAATATTTCGAAAAATATACGTTTTAGCGCAAAATAAGTCATTTACAAAACTAATCTACATTAAATTGCGAACAAAAAAGGTCCCATGCATAATCTTCCTAAAGTGAACGGTTCCAGAGTTATGGAGGGTGCGACAGTAGCAATTTTTCGTATTTTGTTAGATTTTTGGAAATATGAAATTATAACTACTATGTAAACAGAAATAGCTAAACAATGTTATTAAAAAGTAATATTGTACAATCGCATTGTAGTCCAAAAGAGGCTGAGGTACCACAAAGGGTTAGAAGCGTAAAAATACTGGGAACAAAAATCGGTTTAGTACAAGCGCGGCCGCCAGTACAAAGCCGTGCGTATTGGGCAGGTCTACCACCTCCATCCAGCACCGGCTGCCTGACCCTCCCACGCACACACTATCTCATCCACTTTCTTTCCCTCATTCGTATTGGGAGACCCATTGAATGCGTTTGTTATTTCTAGTGAAGTTCTGCTGTCATGTTTTATTGTTCGTCTTTTGTATACTGTGCCAAGTATGTGGTTATACTGTGACAGATCTTGGATCGGCACAGGCACTCCTCATCATTAATAATTATATTACTTTAATCATCTCATTTTTATATCAAGCAATTCACAGTATTACTTATTGTCATCCGCGCCATTACCTCATATATGATGTTAATTATAAGTAAAAGGGATATGTATACTTTTTAGATGATGTGAATTAGTCGGAAAGTGCCAAGTTAGGGATTACAAAAAAGCAGCCAGGCTATTGACTGATGGGCTTGGGCTTATTACGAAGCAGGTATCGCTACTGTGTATGAGATGAAGGTTATTGATATCATTTTATTCCTTCGTGTGGGATTCCCTCGGATTGTCTACGCGGCAGAAGGATTACCTGAAGGTTGGATCCGCTGAAATTTGACTGCTCTCGACGTAAATGAAGGCATAAAGTAGCGACACGGACTACTGTCGAACTAATGCGATATAAAGAATGGAAATCAAGAGTGATCTAAATGGCGGTGACACGCTGTATACAAACTTTTTGGTTCAATGAAAATTACGCCGTATGGGAAAGTGCAAGCCAACATAGCTCTTCGTACGAAACTTCTAGTCTTCAACGACCCCAAATCTGACCCCAGTGCAGTGGCTGACGCTGTAAAGCATTTCCTTCTTGCGATGTTTATCCAAGAATACTGAAGATCAAGATTGTTTTCGCTACCAGTGTTACTTGCAGGCTATTGCAAAGCAGCTTATACAATCAATGTTCAAGTTGGCTGCACTTCCCCCCCACTTCGGCAGCTTCCAGGCAGCATTCATTTAGAACCTACCACCAGGTGCAGCAGTGGCTTAATGAGAAGAAGAATCCGCTCGAGTGGGGGTGGAAGAAGATTGGCGAACACCCGAGACCAATAAATTACTACAGCTAGTCCTGCAGCTCCCCAGGAATTGCTTTTCCTCAAAGTGTGTGCTTGCAAGGACGAATGCGTCCGTAATTGCAAGTGCGGAAAGAGTGGTCTAAACTGCTCGAGCATATGCGGTTATTGCTTAGGCCTATGATGTGATAACAGGGACACGAACATTAAAGACGAAGATCTAGAACAGGAAAGTGCTTTGTTTGAAGAGGACTGAATACTGATGAATAGCCTACTTTACATTAATTTAAGGTCGCATTTAACATTGAACATTTTTATTAGTTTTGATAGTTCAGAGTGGGTTTCTCCGTACCACAGGTTTATATGGCTTAGGCCTGTGGAAGCCTCTTTTCCCTTAAAAAGTAGCGCCCCTTGAGAAGGTGGTGAGGTTGATGTTCCTTCAAGGGCTTATCACTAACATACCACCGGTCATTATGGGGTTTGAAGCCATTTTTCAGTGTTGCCTTGGTAAACAAAAGTTTGGTGCTTTTCAGTCAGTCAACACGAATGTAACCAAAATAGTTCAATTACATGAGATGGTAGGTATTTATTCTCATTTATTTTTTTCAGGATTAGGTTATTATTGAGGAACAAGTTAGATCTGAACCTTCCGATGCGCATGTGCGTCCAGTTGCATTACGTCATCCCCCTGCCTGGATTCTTTGTCAACCAGTGAGCACATACTTCATCACGCGCTGGTTAGATGTTGCCAAGTAGTCATTATTCCCAACACCTTGGCACGGTACAGATGCTGTCAAGGCAAGCGAAGCACGACTGAGCAGCTCTGTTCTATGACAAGCACGGCAACAAGCTTGCTGTCAGGAGTGTGTGAAGTGGGCGCGCTCTCAGTTCAAACCACCAATACCAATGCTATGTCACTGAGAATGCTCCTATTCGATACTTTAGGCTTGCATAATATAACCACGACGAGCAGCGAGCAGCCCCAAACAGTTGTTGCACCAAAGAGGGGAAATCGCATTTGCGCCTAGTGATCCCACTACTTCCCCTCCTAGACGAGACTCCGCCATGACAGGCCAGGTCTAACTTGCCACGCTATACCCAAATATTTTGGGTACATTAGCGTTGACCGACTGAAAAGCACCAAACTTTTGTTTTTTATACCACCGGTCAATAAAATCGGTATTTGCTTTTACAAAACACAATCCTGTATAAACAATATTAGTTTCCTTAGTGATAATGTCATATTCTTTCCAAAATAACAAAAAATACGAAAAAGTCCACTTTTACACCTTCCGTACCTCTCGAACCGTTCACTTTAGCAAGATTATGCATAGGACCTTTTTTGTTCGCAATATTGTGTAAATTATTTTTGTATATGACACATTTTGCGCTGAACCGCATATTTTAGAAATATTTAAGAAAAATTGATAAAAACTACTAATTTACCAACTTCTGACCCCCCTCCTCAAACCCGACGCTCAAAATGGTGAGACTTTTTACCGAACAACATGTGGACTGTATAGAACAATTTGGAGCTGAAGGGAAACTTTTACTTTGGATGTTGAGGTTTGGGTCTAATTGCACCGTACTAGAACAGAGACCATTCGCACAACCGATTGGAATAAACCAGGTTTTTACGCGGTACACGGGTTTGCTACTAAAACATAAAAAGCCCTCTTGGCACGCCGGAATGTGGAGGTAGATTTCACCAGGCAAACAATGGGACAGGCGAAAATAGGCAAAATATGGAGGTTTTCGTAGATGGACCAGACCTTATTTTGTACCCCTCATTATGAGAAAGACAATTCGAGCTTAAATAACTTTGTTTTTCGTGTTTTTATGCATATTTCTAACGTGTTATTGCCTTATGGGAACGGTAACCTATTCATCATTTGGGGTCTATTTTTATGCTGGTGGTCACACTGTTCCTATGCAAGGTTTCGACACTGATGTCTAACTATCTAACGGTCTGTTACTTCTTCACGCAAAATTTTATCTCCCACAGACACATAGAAAACTGAATGTGATCTCGTGCTTTGACGTTGTCATGGCAATCTCTGATGGCTCTTCCCTCATCAATTTCGCAATTATTTCTTACAATTCCTTAGGCGGATTCAGTGGCGTAGTTCGTAGCATGCTGAGCTTCTATGCCCAAGGTCGCGGGTTCAAACCCGGCCGAAGTCGTCGTATTTTCCAAGAGAGTTAAAAATCCAGCAGTATGCCTTCCTTCAGAGGGGAAGTATAGCCGGCGATCCCATGTCATAGATTTATGGCATGAAAAAGAACCTTCCACTAACTATACTTGTGTGAAGCCAAAATTTGTAGGTTAGATTATTTGATAACGCCTATCCCCTTTTACAGTGAAGCACTGGACAAACAACATACCTTAATATCGTCTGACATTGCTTTGGTTGCTGAGGCGGACCTGTCTGCTATGTGCTGAGTAAAAGAATGTCCTCTGTTTTGGACAACAACTCCCAGGTACTTGAAATTACCAACTCTTGCCAGGGCTTTACCATTATAAGTTATGGTATTTGGTCCGTCACTGCATGTCTGCCCCCTTTTTCTAAAAACCATGTACACAGTCTTTTGGTCATTCAACTTGAGGTCATTGTTCTCTGCCCATGATACCATGGTGAAAAGATTTATGCAGTTCATCCCGTCGAGTTGCTGCGAGCACCATATCGTCGACATATTCATAAAGCTTTACACCATCGCTTATGCACTGAGTTACATCTGCTGTAGTTACGTTAAACAAGAATGGATCCCGTTGGACAATTCCATTATTCTGTATTATTTTCACGGATCTTAATGTGCTATCCTGTGTGAAGACGTTGTTGTCCAAAAGTATGTCTTTTATTATTGCTGTAAAGTAAGGATCTTTTCCAATCTATTGTTCTAATTTTGTCAAAAGAACAGTCCTATTCAGCATGTCAAAAGCATTTGAAAAATCAATGAAGACTACATGAAGTTTTCCGCCTGGCTTGATGTGTGCTGCCTCAATATCTTGCTGTAGCCTATACCGTACATGTCACTGCTTGTACTAGGGTAGATCTACCCCTCCTGAAACCAAATTGCTCTTCAGGAATATGTTGGTCTACAAGCACTGTTAGTCTGATTGTAAGAATCTTCGTAAAAACCTTGAAAGTATTACTGTTCTTGCTGGTCTCCAACTTTATCACAAGTTAAATTAAAACAGAGCTATTTGAAAGGAGGACATCTTTAATTCACAAAGAACAAGGTACACAAAAAACATCTGAATGTCAAAGACATCAAAACTCAAAGACCAAACACTTCAAACATCACATCCTCCCACCTAAGCTAACTGAAATGGTACGAAGTTAGCTTACCATATGCACAAAAACAGAAACAATTAACTTACCAAAGCAACTAGAAACACATGGAAATTACGACATTTTAAACAAGAATCAAATAACAACTGTACACACTGCAGTAAAGCAAACACAAACTTCAAGATCTCAGTCCAAGTATCTTTTAGGTAACACAACTGTTCTTCCTCTTCGTGTCACAGTTATATTGGCACCATCCTTTTTGGAAGTTGGTGGTGTCTTCACTTTCACTTGTAGCAGTTCCTCAATAGGCATGACACTATCACTTTTAGCCTCAAGTATGGGGTAGATCCTCTGAATGGGTCGATGTAGCTCTCCAGAGGCTGTTTTCAATTTGACAAGTCGAACTGTGCCCTCTTGATCTGGTAACAAGTCACTCACAGTAGCCAGAGGCCAGTCTAACCGTTTATCACTGTTATTCCCAACAAGAACCACGTCACCAATATTAACATTAGGAAACTCTTTACCTTTGCTTCTCTGTACGAGCTGACAAAGGTACTCATTACGGAAACGTCTCCGCAAATCTTCCTTAATTTTGGCACGATACTTCAGTCTTTGTTCCAGATTAGTCGACTCAATCACATCACACTCGGGCATTCCTGCCTGCCTGATGTCTTGAATGAACATTGCTGGAGTAATAGGTGTGGGTTGTAGGCCATCTGAATCCAATTGGTAGGTGAGTGGACGAGAGTTCAGGACACACTCACAATCACACAGCACAGTTTCCATCTCTGGATAAGACAGAGATGATCGACGGAGCACCTTCCTCAGCAACTGTTTAGTTAAGCCAATTATTCTCTCCCACCAACCACCCCACCAGGCAGCTGTAGGAGGATTAAATTTCCAGTCTATTCTTTCCACTGAACAATACTCCAACACTTTGTCCCAATCAATTTTCCAAAATGCATTTTTGGCACCTGTGAAATTAGTCCCATTGTCACTAAAAATTCTAACAGGTCGACATCTCCGGGCAACAATCAATTTTCCAAAATGCATTTTTGGCACCTGTGAAATTAGTCCCATTGTCACTAAAAATTCCAACAGGTCGACCTCTCCGGGCAACAAATCGTCTTAAAGCTTGCAGAAAACTGTCAGTTGATAAGGACAAAACGAGTTCCAAATGCACTGCCCTTACTACACCACAAGTAAAGAGACATACCCAAGCTTTTTGATTGTTCTTGAGATAAATAGGCCCTGCCATATCTACGCCTGTAATTTCAAAAGCTGCTGCTTCTTGTACTCTGTCAACAGGTAAAGGGGGTGCCGGTGCATCCAGCCTTTTGGAGTTTTGCCTCCTACAAACGATGCACTTAGACACAACGGAACGAATAGTCTTTCTCCCACCCATTACCCAATATTTCTCTCTGAGAATTGCAAGAAGGCATTGGACTCCCACGTGACATTGTTTCTCATGAATATGTCGAATCAGACGTTGTACAACAGGATGACTTTTGGGTAAGATCACAGGAAAACGGAAGTCCATTGAATCAGGGCAATAGGATACTTTAGTCTTCAAGCGTAAAAGCCCACTTAGATCCTCAAAAGGTTGTAAAGCCGAGATGCACTTATCCGCAACACTTGAGAAACACTCACGTTGAACATATTTCCAAATTCTCACTTCAGCTTGCATGATTTCATCCACAGATAGGGAACCTTGTTTCCTGACAAAATGTTGCGACTGAGAAGCTTTGCAATTGTGAATGAACCTATACATCCATGCGTCCATTCGAACAAATTTTTCGAATTGTGAAAAGTACTTAAAATACCAGTCTGAACTAAGATTCTCAGAGACATTAGACATGGAAACCACAGTTTTTCTTCTTTCCTTAGAAATAATTTCTTCATCATAATTTACATCCAGGGACAACAACCAACGATCAGGTGATCCGCGAAGCCATTTTGGACCCTCGCTCCAAGAAGACTGTAAGAGCTTGTTCCCTGAACTCCCTCTTGAAGGTAAGTCTGCTGGGTTTGAGGTGCCAGGTACAAAACGCCATTCTTCGACTTTTGTAAGTTTTCTTATTTCCATGGTGCGATTCCAAACAAAAGGAGCCCACTGGTCTTCTCTTCGTATCCAGGCCAAGGTTGTCGACGAGTCATTCCAGAAAACAGATTGACAATCCTCCGGAAAGCTTTCCCTCACAGAGCGGGGAATTCTAGCACCAATAGTAGCCGCTAGTAACTCTAATCGAGGTATAGTCATCCTTTTTGTAGGTGCCAATCGAACTTTGGCCTGGATCAACTGGACGTTCACACCAAATTCCGTCTCTACTCGAAGAAACATAACAGTGGCATATGCTACCTCACTTGCATCACAGAATGTGTGCAAAGACCATTTGTGAACATTGCTTGATCCTGGTAACCACCCAGGAATCTTGATTTGCAAAATACTAGGCAATTCTTCCAGCCATCGTAAGAACTTTGTTTGGATTTGGCTAGGTACCTCTTCATCCCAGCTCAGTTTAAGTTCCCACACTGTCCTCAGTAAAATTTTCGGAAACAATGTAGCTGGACAGGTAAAGCCAATTGGATCAAATACCCTGTGTGCGAACGACGGGATAATCCGCTTAGTCACCTTAGTAACACAAACATTTAAGCTACCAGGGCTAATACTCAAGGATTCATTTCTTCTGTCCCATATGAGGCCAAGGACATTAGAAAGTTTTGTTTCTGGAGCACAGAAAGGATCAGAAAATTCCCATCCCCTAAGATCAAATTTACATTCACTCATTAGGGCCGTAGCTTCATTGACAAGTCGTTTTAGTTCCATCTCATTATCCACTGAGCTAAGAAGGTTGTCCACATAAAATCCATCAAGTAATGTCTGAATTGTAGTTTGTGAGTATTGTGATCCTCCCTCTTCACACCTTGCAAGTGCCGTCAACAAGTGATTGCGTATTACCGCCCCAAGTAAAAAGGGACTTTGTGCTACTCCAAACACAACCCTTTTGTGTCTAAATATTACAAGATTGCCATCTTTGTCTCGCCACAAAAATCTAAGAAAATCACGATCATAAGGATTCAGACTTATTTGCAAGAATGCCCTTTTAATGTCAGCAACCACACCAAGTTTTTTCATGCGAAAATTTAACAACAGCGAAGGAATTTGCTCAATCAAATTTGGTCCCTTTTCTAAACAATCATTTAGCGAAGGAGCGTCTTTTTCATGAGCAGAGGCGTCAAATACAGGCCTTACCCTGGTTGTGCTGTTCTCCTTCAGGACATGCCTGTGAGGAAGATAATGACCTCCCTGTTCAAGATCAGACATTGGAACCTTCTCAATCACTCCCTCATCTAGCCATTCCTCGAAAACCTGCTGGTACTCATCATAACACTGGTCACCTTTTAGTTTTTTCACAGTGTTGTCAAGTCTATTAAGTGCTAAATTCAGGTTACTTGGGAGAGCGGGGTGCCCATCCAACCATGGCAAGTGAACTTGGTATCTACCTGTATCATCCGTCGCAACAGTCTCCAAAAAGTGTCGCTCAGCTTCAGCTTGTAGCTCTAGCTTAGTCCTTTCTTCTGCTGGATCTCCAATTCCGATGAGATCCAACTTCCACATGTCGGCAATAGATACATCGTTGACTAGCATAGATATCACCATGAGAGCGGAATCAGTTCTTTCAGGTCTTTCAGATACCTTACCCAATACCGTCCATCCAAGACGGGTGTGTACAGCAACGAGTCCAGGGGTAAGATCTTTGACTTTTCCTGTGAACAGCTTGCCTGCTACATCAGCCCCTAGCAACAGCTCAATGGGACCTGGATGCCTACTAGTAGCCCTTAGGATAATGTGATAGCTGTGTCTTTCAATTTCTCCAAGGTTTCACCATTGAGGCAAGGCAAATTGTCACAGATGTTGACCTGATCTAAAGCTTCAAGATTGCACTTGTATTGACCATCAAGATTACTTAATTATATTCTGTACCTGGTGTGGAAACAGTTATCACTTCTCTGACCTCCAAAGAGTGAATGAACGATTTGCTCCTCACCAACAGGTTTGTATTTCATCTCATTGGCAGTGCTTTTCAAAACATAAGATCTCTGCGATCCCGTGTCCACAATAGCTCTCACTTCTCGCTGGTGGCTTTCTCCACGAAGGATGACCTTGAGGGTTGGTAGCACAACGCCTAAATCACATGATAAACTAGCAAGTACTTGATCCGTCTGGGCAGGACTTGGCTTATCAGATGCTGAAGCAGACTTGGCATTTACATTCCGTGGCAAATCAGGGCATAACAGAATCACATGTTTCCTGTTACACACTGCACATTTAGGTTTTGATTTGCATTTGGTTGAAATGTGATTTGGTTTCAGACATACAAAACAGCACTTCTTATCTTTTATTATGCTCATTTTTTCATATATTGACATATCCCTGGCCCTGTAGCAATCCACGCTAACATGACTATTTGACTCGCAAAATATACAAGTAAAATGTGTAGTCTTACTCTCAGGCTTTGTGAAGAGTTCTACAGCGGTGTTGGAGGTTTTTCTATCACATAATTCCTTGGCTCCTTCTTGTCGTGCGCCCTGACATGTGTAGGCTTAACCTCAAATCCTGATAAAACAAGAGAAATACGTTCATCATTTTGCACTTCAAGTTTCATAAATGTCATCAAATTTGATAGCCTACATTCTGCCTGAGTCACCTCACTACATGCTTGACTTCTCTGCCATGCCCTTAAAAAGTCCTCGGGCATACAAGATTCTATCAGTGGGCACAAAATAGATGCACATTTTCCACTAGTTACTTCTAATGCTTCCAAAGACCTCATATGGCTCTCCAATTTGTCATATAATTTTCCAAGAGGTAGCCTATTGCTCTTATAATTCTGTAATACTAGGCCAAGTAACTCTCTAATGTACACTTCTATCAGGATATCCTCTCGGCCAAACCTATTCTTCAAAGCTTCTATAGCTAAATGATAGTTCTCTGCAGAAGGTGGATAGTTACTTAAATTGTCATTAGCACGTGAACCGGGAATCATTGCCTGCATGAGATACAAAAACTTGTCCTCTGGTGGTATATTTGAGTCTTCGTGCACTTTCCTAAACTGGCTCCAGAAAGGAATCCATTTCCGCACATCGCCACCATACTTCCGAAACTCGATGACCGGGAGTTTGAATTTCCTAACATTAGTATGCGATATTTCACTTGCGTTACTGGTATCCACATTTAGTAACCGATTTTCGAGGTCACTGACCTTGACCTTTATAGTTTCAAACTTTAATTTGTACCGGCTCACCTCATTCAAATGGGCCTCTAACTCGCCTTCCGTCACGTTGTTCTCTAGCAGACTTTCGAATATTTCTTCGTCCTTTTGGTTTATGGTAAGCATACTGTCTTCAAAGACCCCGAATTGACTACGAACTTGCTGACTGTCCACGTGTTCGGCATCGAAAATCTTTCCCAATGTTACGTACTGCGTAGTGAACACGCGTCTTAAAACTGCTCTAGACTTTTTAATCTTCTCCATAACTGATAAACTGAAGTAACACACTCAATAAACATTAAACAAATTTTCCCACGGTTGGATGCCAAATGTTCTTGCTGGTCTCCCACTTTATCACAAGTTAAATTAAAACAGAGCTATTTGAAAGGAGGACATCTTTAATTCACAAAGAACAAGGTACATAAAAAAAACATCTGAATGTCAAAGACATCAAAACTCAAAGACCAAACACTTCAAACATCACAATTACATTCGAGAGCAATACCTCTGTACGCGTCCATATATACCATGTCGCTCTTGTCTTTATACAACATCTTGATGTTGGATCTCCTCCAGCTGTCTGGAATTCTTCCTCTCTGTAGACATTTGTTCATCAAAGATGCCCAAGTTATCTTCAGTATTGGCGTTGCTGCTTTCAAATGTTCGTGGATCCCTGGTCTGGGCCACAAGATATCCCATTGCTCGTATTGTGGACAGTGTCTTCGATATCCTCTGCGGTTTTGGGTACTATTTCAGGTATTTCCAATGCTGGATGAGTTTCTTTTACTTGACGCATGTGCCTTTCCCATGTTATCTATGGGAATGTCTCGGGGAAATATTGACTTTCTTTGGCTCAGTATTTTATAAGAATGGCGCTCGGCTTCTTAAATTTTCATTACGTCTAGCATTTCTTGATGTTCTGTTTTCCTTTGCTTTATGAATTGATTGTATGCTGTGCGACTGTCTGCATATATTTTGAGGTTTTCTGTCGAGGGGTTCTTCAAGGCTATATTTTGCTTATTCAATGCTGTTATGTCGTGGGAGATACAAGATAAATAACATACACTTGTTAACATAAAACAACGGTTTATTAAACACTAGTTGATACACAACGATACACAAGGTGGACTAACTTGAGCGGAACTAGCGCGGAACTAAAGAATATGTGCGGAACTAAAGAATATGCGCGGAACTGACGTCTACAGTCTGTGGGTGCATATATACATTGTATATGGAAGGTTCCAAATTCGGAAGTTCCAGATTGGAATGTTCTGGGCATAGTGACTAGAATGATCGTGTTATCTCAAGTAAATAGGCTACACAACATTTTCTAGATTGTTCATGTTAACTCAAGTAAATACACAACAAATGCTTCCCTCCGTGCTTTGTGGCAGTCAGCGTTAAACCATGGTTTCCATTTTCTATGAAATGAATTTACATATTGTTTTGCATGCAGCATTATTTGGTCCAATTCTTGGACTTCTCCATCTGTATTTCCCTTCCTAATTTATTCATGTAATACGGTGAGATCTTATTTCTGGATGTTGGTGATGTCGATGCTCCTTCTAGGGTATGTTGTTGATTCCGTCTTGTGGTCGTCTTGATACAGAAGATTGAAAATCATTACAACTGGTAGGTGCTTCCTGATTACAAGAGGGACGATCACCCCCAGGTAGGATGGTTGAATGGATTGCATATTTGTAAAAACCAGGTCTGTGCTTCTACCACTATGTCCTAGGTATGTGACCTTGTTCTTCTGGTTAATTAATAATAATAATATTTAATGCAGCCAAATAGCCATAATGCAGCATACATATATACACATTTCACACTCTCATACGTAAATAAAATTTAGTCTTTGCAGAAAGAATTTAGGGATGTCCTTCTCTCGGTACACACCAGCACATGGTACCTTTCACACTGCTTTCCACATAATCTGCATAGGCATTCTGTGTCAGCCTTATGGAACTTCTCTGTCTTGCACACACGATGGTGGAAGCCATGAACTGCTAGTCTTGTCACTAGATGGCGAAGGTCATATTCTGCTCTCATCCATTCCTTGTTTATCATGGCATCTGTGGCATAAAAACTTCCCATATGACCTTTCTTTTGCCTTCCAGCTCTTTTAGTAAATCTGAGTATGCTGATGTACAGGGTAAAAGCATGTCGAGTCGAAGTTTTTCAATTGGGAAGAGGTTCACTTGTCAGAATATAGACCAGTCGATTTGGAGTATACTTCGACAAGCATAATACTTTTTTAAGAAAATTTCCTTTGACGTTCTCTAGGTCTTTCAGATTCGTTTTGCCAAGGTGATCCCATATAAGCTCTAAACCATACGTCAGTATGGGCAAAATTTTTAAGCGGAAGAGAGTCAACGCTGTGGTCAATGATAATCGTCTTAAATTTCTTATGCCGTTAATTGCCTTCGTTGCTGCTGCTGTTCGCTCTTTGATGTGCATAGTGTATACAAATCCTTTGTTTTGAAAGGTAATTCCTAGGTATTTAAAATTTGTTACATGTCTTAATAGTGTCTGTTTATATCTGACATTGTCGCTCGCTGTCCGTCTCCCTCCTTTCCTGAAAGTCATTACCATAGTTTTGTCTTCGTTTAAGTTTAAATCATTTCCTTCCGTCCATTTAGTCAATTTGTCAAAAGCTACCTGTAGGTTTTGTATGCTTGGTGATACTAGGGCCATATTATCAGCGTAGATATATATTTTTACATTTTCGGTATCAATAGCGTTTGGAATTTCAGCTGTGGTTATTATGAAGAGTAGGGGGCTGATTGAATCCCCCTGTAGCACTCCAATTGTTTGCTCAATTGGGTTAGATCTTGGCACCGTGTCGTCTATTTCAACGATGTTTCTCGCTAGTATGTTATTTAATAGTCTTGTTTCGTATGTTCTTCCTGTGATCTCTTCTACTTTTTCCATTATTTTCTTCCTGCTCATTAGGTCAAATGCCTTTGTGTAGTCAACAAATACCGCATGTAGTTTCCCTCCTGTATATTGCAGTTCAGTTTGAATATCATCCTGTAGACATTTTACTGCCTGAATTGTTGATCGTCCCTTCATGAAGCCAAATTGCTCTTCTGGAATAGCCCTGCTAGTCATATAATATAACCGTCTTGTTAGTAGACTTGTTAGAATCTTGAAAACTGTATGAATTAAGATCTCTAGCATCTCCTTTTCCTTTATACAGTACCTTAGGGTGGCGTGTCACTTTAAGGCTTCTTCCTTCAGAAATTCCATCACACATCTGGTTCTATTGTCAGGCAGGTCAATTCTGCAATTCAAATCTCCCACGAAAATCAGCGGAGCTTTTCCATTCACGTGGCGTAGTATGTAGTCTATTCCTTCGATGATATCAGTCGCCGGAGTATGCGGATGGTAGTATAGACATGTTATGGAGTACAATTTTGTTTTTATGAACAAAATATGTTCTAAAAAGTACCGTACATGACTTGGGAAGAGGACAGCTTGAGTTTTAATAGATACGTAATGCCACCTTTTGGTCTACCCATATGCTGCTGTGTTGCAAAATAATGGAGAGTGTACATACATCGAGCTGTCCATTCGTTCGTTAGTCTCAGTCAGGAGCACAATGTCATATATGGCGAACTAGCGTTTGACAGACGTTCTATATTCCATAGCAATGTCCTAATCGTTGTTTGATCGAGCAGTCTGTGGTATGGTTGTTGATGGCAGCAGAGTAGATTCCGTTAGACGAAACGGGCTCCCGTTGTTCTTTTCCACCGAAGCCGATAATGTCTGATCTGTTTTTCCATAAGTCCAAAAACGGAGCTGAGAATTAAATAGGTTAAGGAGGGACATGCTTAAACCAGAAATTAATAATAACCATTTACCTAAATTATTGTTATGTTTATAAATTCATAAATTAATTTTATCTCTTCCTAATTTTGATATTTATTCACCACACATTCTAATACAATCACTACATTCATGTATTCACAAAGTCTCTACAACCACAAAACACCACAACCGACTCGACCCGTCTCTTCCCTTCATCTTCCACAGCCTTGACAATCTCGTCTTTTGTGATTTAATCAACAGTTTCCTCACCCCACCACATAAAGCGCCGCGTAGCACTGCCCCGTCATTAAGCCTGTTCCGTCCCGGAACAGTTCAAGGTCATAACGGAACCGTTGTCAACCGTCGGATTAGCTCCCTCATAAGGTGCTAGTCGGTTGAAATGGACCACCTTAGGCTTCCCGTGTGGAAGTCTTCGTATCCGGTAGATAACGTCGTTGATCCTCTTTATCACCTCGTACGGTCCATCCCAGGATCGCTGCAGCTTGGGTGAGAGACCGCGACGCCGTTGTGGGTTGAACAACCATACCAGACCCTTCACGTTAAAACCACCTCCTCGTGCCTGTGCATCATAGGAGTGCTTCATCCGGTCGCTAGGATTTCCAAGGTTCCTTCGGGCGAGGTTGTGGATCTGGTTCATCTTCTCCTACAGGCAGATGATGTAATGGTCTCCTGCCAACAGTGCTTCGCCGGGCTTACAGCCGAATGCCAAATCACAGGGTAATCGCAGTTTCCTCCCGAAAAGTACAGAAGCCGGTGTCTGCCTCGTTGTCTCGTGGACTGAAAATCGGTATGCCATCAAGAACAGGGGGAGATGTTCGTCCCAATCGCGTTGGTTCTCTGCCACCACCTTAGAGAGATGCTTCCTGATTGTCCGATTCATCCGCTCGATCATTCCATCCGACTGTGGGTGTAGTGGCGTCGTTCTGGTCTTCCGAATTCCCATGATTTGACAGATTTGCTGAAACCATGCCGACTCAAAGTTCCTCCCTTGGTCCGCGTGTAATTCCAAAGGAGCACCAAACCGTGAGAACAACTCGTTCACTAGGATCTTGGTGACGGTGACCGATTCCTGGTTGGGGATTGCGTAAGCTTCCAGCCATTTTGAAAAGTAGTTCATGGCCACCAAAATGTACCTGTTCCCGGCGTCTGTGTCGGGGAATGGTCCTGCCACGTCGATCGCAATCCGTTCGAATGGGCTTCCAACATTTTACTGGCGTATGGGTACCTTCTTCCTTCGTCTCGGACCATTTCCAGCAGCACAGACTTCACATTTCTTGCACCAATTTTTGACGCCTTCCTTGCAATCTACCCAGTAGAATCTCTCGTTGTGCAGATGAGGCAGTACATCCGAAGTCTTCTTCTAAGGAACGACGATCTGTGTCCTGGTTGAAGTCCCATTCGAGTCTTCAACGATGAGCTTCAGTACTCCATCTTCCAGACGTAACGAGTCCCTTTGGGCCCAATAAAATTTAGCTTTGGGGCTACGCGGAGCTACTTCTTCCCACGTAGGCCGGCGTCCTCTCTTGAGCCACTGGATGATGTGGCCAAGATCTGCGTCCCCACTCTGAGCCTTCTGGAGTTCCGCAGGTTGCCATGAGTCGCTAATGGCTGCCAGTCGTCTGACCAGACCAGTCTTTGATTCTTGCCGTGCACAGTGGCTGCAGTCCGCAGGGCATGGTCTTCTTGAGAGTGCGTCCGCGACCTTGTGGCTGATCCCGGCTCGATGCTCAATGTGAAAGTCGTACTCCTGTAGGCGTTCAATCCATCGAGCAACCTGTCCCTCGGGATTCTTGAACCGCATAAGCCATTTCAGGGCTCCATGATCCGTTCTCAGTAGAAAGCGTCGTCCATACAGGTACTTATAGAAGTGTTCCACAGACTTCACCACAGCCAGTAACTCCCTTCGAGTGACGCAGTAGTTCCTCTCCGGGTTGGAGAGTACCTTGCTGAAGTAGGCGATTACTTTCTCCCGGCCATCCTGTATCTGTGACAGGACTCCACCAATGCCTTTGTTCCTAGCATCAGTGTCTAGTATAAACATGCCAACGGTGCACGGATAACTAAGGATAGGTGCAGTTACCAGGAACGTCTCCAGCTATTCGAAGGATGATAGGCAGTGTTCGTCCCAACAGTAGTCTCGTCCTTCCTTGGTGAGCGTCGTCAACGGCTTGGCTATGCTGGCCAATCCGGGTTAGAAACGCCTGTGGTAGGAGCATAACCCCAAGAAGCTCCGTAGTTCATGAACGTCCTTGGGGATTGGCCATTCTCTTATCACGCTGACCTTCTCAGGATCTACGGCTACACCATTCCTAGATACGACGTGTCCCAGGTACTTGACGTCCTCCTGAAAGAGTTTCTTCGGGTTCAACTTCAAGTTGGCGCTCTGCGGTCGCTTGAAAACCTCCTCCAGGTTCGACAGGCGTTCGTCGAAAGTCTTCCCAATAACTATGACGCCGTCCAGGTAGATCAGGCAACTCTTCCATGAAAGGCCTCGTAGCACCGTCTTCATCAACCTCTCGAAAGTAGTTGGCGCATTACATAATCCAAAGGGCATCACAGTGAAGTGCCAGACCCCCGACCCAATGGAGAAAGCCGTCTTCTCTTTATCCTGGGATTCCATTTCAACCTGCCAGTATCCACTCTTCAGGTCCAAAGTGGAGAACACTTGGGACCCAAATAAGGTATCCAAACTGTCGTCAATCCTGGGCTGTGGATAGCTGTCCTTGACGGTTTTGCTGTTGAGCTGTCGGTAGTCCACACATAACCTTTTTGAGCCGTCCTTTTTCTTTACGAGCACAACTGGTGAAGTCCAAGGGCTAGTTGAAGGCTCGATGACACCCTGTTGGCGCATGTCGGAGATTATCTTCTCGGCTTTTTCCCTCTTGGGCAGTGGCAAACGTCGAGGGCGCTGTCGGATTGGCTGAGCATCTCCGATGTTAATCCGATGCTTCACCACATTCGTCCTGCCGAGCTGGTTCTTTTCGATGGCGAAGACATCCAGATATTTCGTCAGAAGTGCCTCGGTCCTGGTCATTTGATCCTTGGCTAGCCTTGCTCGTTCTAGTTGTAGAGCTTCCGTCAGCCTTCTGACGCCTCCGATGTCTCTTCGGACGTCATTCGGAGTTTTCCCATGCACAATCGTTGATACCGGGCTACACCATGCGACCTGATTGCCTTTCTTCAGGATGACTGGGTACTCATTCAGGTTCATCATTCAAACCGCACCGGTCCCGTGGCGTTGACAGCAGCTCTTCCCGGTAAAACCCCTCGACAAATCTCTTCTCTTACAGCTTCGATGATCCCAGTAGCCTCCTGTTTATCGCTGTCCGGTCGAACCATGGTCACGTTGTCGCTTCTGGGAGGAAGAACTTCATCCGTGTTCAGGACCATTCGCACCGCTCCATCGGCTCGTCCATGAAGGTTGATTTCTTCATCAGCGAATCTGAGGCTTCTATGTTTTAAATCCAGGGTTAGTCCTAATTTAATCATCAGGTCCTTACGAAAGATGACATCTTCAGTTATATCGGCCACTATCACTCGGTGGATGATCTTCTTGCTGCCCAGTCCGATGTTGACGTTGATTTCGCCGTAAGTGTTCGCCGACTCACCCGTCGCTGTCATCAGTACAACTCTCATCGGATGGAAGGCTCCCTTGATAGTGCTTTCCTCACGATCGTGATAGTTGCCCCAGTATCAAGGAGCATGTCACGTTCCATACCATTGATGGTTCCATCCACGAAGAAACTCTGTGTCTGACGCATTAGGGAGATAACTTGAACATGCCCTTTACGGGCCTCGGCACCGGCCCAATCTAGTTTTCCTGGTTCTTGGTTTCATTTTGGCAGCGGTTTCTCACATGACCTAACTCACCACAGTTTCAGCAGCGTATTTCCCTTCTCCGGCGCGGACTGACGATGCTCGGCAGAAGTTTCGAGATGATCCGTTCAACCTTCTCGTCCAGCGACTCTTCCTTGACGATGCATCGTAGCCGTGCGTTCGCCCTTGACGTCTGCGTGGCAGTCTCGAACTCCAATGCACGTGCCAACGCATCCACTAGCGTCTGAGGATGAGCAAGACGGAGGTTTCGATGCAGTTCCAGGTTTTTCACGCCCATGAGGAAGGTTCCCACAGACAGCCGCTCGACGAAATCATTCGGGGCAGAAGGGTATGCCACACGAACAAGACGCGCGATATCCGCCTCGAATTCCTGCAGTGTCTCTCCGCTTCTCTGTTGTCTGTTAATCAGATGGCTATGATAGACTTGCTGTAGATGTTTGTCCCCATACCTCACATCCAATCTTGCCACCAGGGATGTGTAATCCTTTTGCTCGTTGTCTGGAATGGTCTGTAGAATCTTCAGAGCCTCTCCTCGGAGAGCAGTTACCAGGCTAACGGCTTTATCTGCTTCTGTCCATCTGTTGGCAGTAGCTGCGGCCTCGAACTGCTTCAGGTACGTGGACCATAGGGCTTTCCCGTCATACATGAGTGGCTTTATATGGACGCTCGTAATATTGGCTCCGGTTGTTGGTATAATTTCGTTGGTACCTGTTTCCATGGTGTTCTGGAGTGAATCAAATTTTTCTTCGCTGGCGGTAATTCTTAAGTGGACAACCTTTTCAACTTTCTCAAGTTCCTCTCTGAACGCCCTAGAATGTTTGTGAATTCTTCCTTCTAACTTGTTTTCCATCCACTGGTGCATCTCCACCATCTTTCCTTCGAGTAACCGTGAAATTTCAGTTTGGTTTCTGGAAATTTCACTTATCTTTTCCTCTAGCAGACTGGAGCTTTCAGCTTGGTCCTTCATCATCTCAGCAAGGTCCTTCATGCTTATGGCTTTTTCGAACAGGGGGGGGGGGGGGGGTCCGGATCCTTATCTTTAGCCTCCAAGGCCGAGCGAAGTCGCATCTGCAAAACGGCCTTGTTTCCAGTAGTGTCTAGATCGCGTTCTTCCAGCTCCTGTTTCAGTTCTATAACCTTCATTTCACTTAATTTTACTCTCACAGTAGCCATAATCCCAATATTTTTCAAAAATAAAAGTCACACTCACGGCCAATTTCTATCCCGCTTCTGACGCCAATTGTTACGTTCCGTGAGTAAAATTATAAATTAATTTTATCTCTTCCTAATTTTGATATTTATTCACCACACATTCTAATACAATCGCTATATTCATGTCTTCACAGAGTCTCTAAATTAAATCACAAAACACCACAGCCAACTCAACCCGTCCCTTCACCTCATCTTCCACTGCCTTGACAATCTCGTCTTTTGTGATTTAATCCACAGTTTCCTCACCCCACCGCATAAAGCTCCGTTTAATGCCAGTAGCATTATTATCAGCAATAGGAACTGGACAGGGCTAAGATTGTAGCTAAGAACATTTTATGGGTAGGCTGGTTGGCGGGTAGGATGCCTTTCAAGGAAAGGTGGAGAAATATGTATGTCTATTTAAGGGGAGTGAGAGGACTTCAAGGCCGAATACCTGATATTGAGGGAGAAGATGGAACGTTGCTGGTGGAAGATGGGGAGAAGGCCGAAGCATTTAATAAGGTGTATGGTAATGTGGTGGGGATTGCTGGGGATGGAAATGTAGATAAGAAAGTAGAGCAGGGTATTGAGTGTTAGTACTTCACACTCGTTGGTCAATTGCATTGAGTCTATATACGGAGCTCACACTTGGCTCACACAAGCACGTCCTGCACGAGGTCAAACTTCGCGAGAACGCACAAGGTAAGATATCCGCTACCTAGCGGTGGATATGAGCACTTACTGAATTTACCTGAACACTCGCCAATAATGGGCGCAATTGTTCTTAGCACTAACACCTCTCCTACAATAACCCCACATTCACTTTGGTTTAGATAAACCAAGTCGTTCTCCGTGACGAGCTGTCTCCTTCCCTGTCAATGTCTTCGTCAAGATGTCGGCCAAGTTGTCGGAGGATGGAACATAATTCAGGGATAGCAGTCCTCCTTCAATCTTCTCCCTGATGAAGAAATGTCGAAGTTCTATATGCTTGCTCCTCTGCGATGTCACATGGTTGTTCGCTAGTGCGATTGCCCCTTGGTTGTCGGCCAGCATTGTCCTTGGCGCAAGTTCACCCACTCCGATTTCCGTCAGGAACTGTTGCAACCACAAGACCTCTTTGGTTGCCTCACACATTGCCATGTGTTCGGCTTCCACTGCGAAGAGGGCGGTTGTTCTCTGCTTTCTTGCACACCATGAGACTGCACCTCCAGCAAGCATCATGACGTGCCCACTGAATGATCGTCTGTCTGTCTTGTCACTTGCCCAGTCAGCGTCACAGAAGGCTGTCACTCGTTCTCCTGTTTTCTTAGACGTCAGCCCAATGTCTTTAGTGAACTTTACATAACGCAGGAGGTGACGAACTCCTGTCCAGTGTTCAGCTGTTGGCCACTCGTATGTCGTCGGAAAAGCTAAGTCCGGTCTGGAGGCTCCAGCGAGATACAGCAGACCCCCGACTGCTTGTCGATGTTTAGTGCCCTGACTTTTGTCTGCCTCCCCAGTCGCCTTTTCATACTGCATCCCACGAACAAGAGGCGTCGATGCTCCCTTAGCATCTTTTATGCCAAAAGTTGCCAAGAGCTCATCGGCATAAGCTGCTTGGCTTAGGGTGAGCGATCCATCATCTGCCTGATCTACCTTCATCGATAAGATGTGGTTCACTGGTCCCAAGTCCTTCACTTCAAACACTCCAGAGATGTCCTTTTTGAACTTCTCGATACGTTATTCGTCCTTTTCCAGCATTAGCAGGTCATCTACATCTACATACACATCTACAAGGTCACAAGGTCCGTAGTTTGAGTCCATACAAACTTTTCTTTAACAGGTAAACATCATTTGGTCCTCCTTCGTGGAATCCCACTGGCTTGTCCATGTAGATGGTCTCCTTCAAAGTTCCATTTAGGTATGCTGCAGTGATATCCAGCTGATGAATCTTCCATTCCTTCTCAACTGCAAATGCCAACAGAGTCCGAATGGATTTTATTTTCACCACGGGCGAGAATATTTCTTTGATGTCGATACCTTCAACTTGTGAATACCCACACGTCACCAGTCTTGCCTTGTAGTGTTCAAGTGTGACATCCTTGTCAAACTTCTTCCGGAACACCCACTTGCACTTCACTACTCGTCTGTCAGCTGGTCTCGAAACTAACGTCCCTGTCTGATTTCTCTCAATGTTGTCCAGTTCATCAAGCATGGCGGCCCTCCACATGTCCGCATCAGGTGAGTTTAGCGCTTCTTCCACTGTGATTGGGTCATCTGGTGCATCATGCCTCATGGCTAGTTTACAAGTGAGGCACTTGAACTGTTTTTGGGCGGCTTCAGCGGCATAGTTGGTAGCATGCTGAGCTTCTATGCCCAAGATAGCGGGTTCAAACCCGGCCGAAGCCGTCGGATTTTTTAAGAGCGTTAACAATCCCTCAGTATGCCTTCCTTCGGAGGGGAAGTAAAGCCGGCGTTCCCAAGTCATAGATTTATGGCATGTTAAAGAACCTTCCACTAATTACACCTGTGTGAATATAAATTGTATAGGTGGTTAAGAATGTAAACAACGCTCTTAGGTTTCTATGTTCGTTGCCAAGAGCCGATTGCGGTGGCGTCTTGTAGCTAAGTTCTGAAATAGGCGTAGTAGTCGTTGACGGTGGCGTTGGGCGGCAAAAGTAGGAACTATTTGAAAATTTCAAAGTTGCAGTCCTTCCTAGAAATTAAAAAACAGATACACACACTAATACAGCCATCACTTTTTTTTTTGTCGTGTGACCTCCTGAGAGGCCGAGTGCAAGTCTTTCTAGTCGACGCCCGTGGGCGACCTGCGCGTCAGGATGAGAGATGGAATGGATGAAGATGAATGAAACTGGGCAAGGATGTGGAAGGAAGCGGCCATGGCCTGTCAGAAGGTACCGTCCCAGCATTTGTCTGGTGTTGAAAATGGGAAACCACGGAAAACCATTTCAAGGACGGCCGACGGTGGGGCTCGAACCCACGCGTCTACCGAGTCAGCAGAGAGCTTGGCCCTATGGCCTAACGCTGCGCTTTAGCCAGCGTAGCCACTACTGTCGGTAGCCATCACAATTAACACCGGTTATCAGACAGATTCTACACACACGCAAAGTACACGAGGCTACATGACCGCGTTGTCGCAGCCCCTAAACTGAGGAACCAACCAACCCAACTGTTGTTGACCACCTTGCTTTACTGCCAGTCGTTCTGATCTCCTTGGCACTTGTCTGATTTCAGAACATCCACGTACGCAAGCAATGTCTTCTCTGGCCGGTCTTGGCACTTCTCTCTCGGAAGGTGGAGCATTTTCATCATTGTTTCTCCTGTCGTCATTCACTTGTATCCTTTCTTCGTGCATCTCACCAAGTTCATCGTTAAGTTCAAGTTCAATGGTGAGGTTATCATTAAACCTCTTTGCCACAAAGTTGTCACCGAGTTCACTTGCCGTAGTTTTGCGGGGGAAGCAGTTTTCACCAAATGTGATATTGCGGCTTGTAAAGATGCGGTCTGCTTCATGTCCCACAGTTTGTATCCTTTAACACCATCGGGGTATCCTATCAGGATGCACCCAATCGCCTTTGGGTCCAGCTTGCTTTTTCGTCGTTTTTCGGGTTCTACGCTCCAAGTCTTGCAACCATACACCCGAATGTGGTCCAGCTTGACCTCCATTCCGAGCCAGAGTTCCTCAGGTGTTTGGCCATCTCGACCCTTGTTTCACATGGTTTGAAGTTGCTCATCTTTTCTCTCGATGATGTCATGTGGTCAGTAGCTCCACCGTCAAGATACCAAACAGATGAAACATGATGGTCACCCAGCTTCGCACACATTGCCCTATGGAATGCTGTCTTTTCTTGTAGTCTCGGCTGCTGGCTCTTCGATTCTTCATTATCTTCAGGGCAGTTCCTTGCAATGTGACCAAGCTTTCCACAACAGAATCACTTCACAGGTCGTCGTCGGCTGTCATTAACTTTATTTGGGTCTGCTCTTTTCCTGTCTTGTTTGGGAACTCCGTCCTGCTCAGGTGGCCTCGCATTGTTGTGCTTCCAGCTGGGCGATCAGCGCATTTGGTTCATCATCACCACTTCCTCTTTCTTCATCACGACGGATCTTCCGCTTTTCTTCAACAAGCAACCTTGACTTAACTCTTTTCGTCGTGAGGTCCTCTTCATCTTGTTCAACGTTGAGGATTGGCGGTTCGTACGTTTCAGGAAGACCCATCAGCATCACCAACGCAACCTCTCGGTCACTGAATCCATGGCCTGCACTTGTCAGTCTCCTGTGGATCTCCATTGGCCTCCCAAAGTAGCTCTTCATCTCCCCACCTTTCTTCATAGTGATGTAGAAGAAGTCCCTCATCAGCTGAATTGTGTGCAGTAGACCGTACTTGGAGTCCATGTCCCCTAAGGTTTCGCATGCCTCCTGTGCTCTGGTACACATGCCAATGTCATCTAGGTAGTTGTCATCAACCACAAGAAACAGAAACGTTAGTGCCTTGTTGTTGGCCTTGTTCTGCTCATTTGTCAAAGTAGCTGCGCCAAAATCCAGGGTCAACGGCTTCCCAGCATCCCTTCTGCACCAGTGCTGCCCTCGCACGAATTGACCACACGTGGTAATTGTCTGATGATAATTTAGGGATTTTATATTCGTCGGACATTGCCATGGTGCCTCTTGGTCAGAAAATCACAATAATCACTTGGAAGTTCCGGGTCTTCTAAAGTCCATGTCACTCGATATAACGTGGTCATGAGCGTAGTCTCACAGAATCGATTCCTGATCGATATATCGTAGTTGCGAGCGTCGTCTAGTAAAATCGATTTCTGTTCGATATATCAAGCGTCACTTTCGATTATCGAACTTACGGTCACCTTGCTTAAATGGCGCGGAAGTCGTCTGCTATAATCGATTAGATATAACGGTTACGTCGTTAGCGTTCATTTGAATATGAAATTTGCATGGATTTAATTTAGATCTGCGCGGCGTCTCGCACTTCACCAATCTCTTGCGGGTTGATTGATGTACATCGTCTATCAACAACCAACAATTTCACATTACAGTCTTCCCACGCTCGATTTGTACATAACCCCGTTTCTGGCGTACCGTACCGCGTAGCTTGTTAGGCTTGCCGGTTTTCCTCTCATTTAACCAAGGATGCAATTCGAAGTCGTCTTCTTTCGCTTGCAGTGTTTATACGTCAACTGGGCACATAACCTGTTAGTTCTTAACACACTGTGGTCAATTGCATTGAGTCTATACGGAGCTCACATTTGGCTCACACAAGCACGTCTTGTACGCAGTCAAAACTTCGCGAGAAAGTCCGTTGGAACACACAAGGTAAGTTATCCGCTACCTAGCGGTGGAGATGAGCACTCACTGAATTTACCTGAACACTGGCCAATAATGGGCGCAATTGTTCTTAGCACTAACACCTCCCCTTGGTAGCAAAGCATGGTTTCGAACAGGGGGGGCTTCGGATCCTTACCTTCAGCCTCCAAGGCCGAGCGAAGTCGCATCTGCAAAACGGCCTTGTTTCCTGTAGTGCGTTCTTCCAGCTCCTGTTTCAGTTCTATAACCTTCATTTCTCCGCAGTGCCTACAAGCTGCTGCGAAAGATTACGTCACCAATTACGTTGGCTGCACGGCTATCGCTTGTATCATAATCATAACAAACCATCAGGAAACTTTATACTCACCACAGCCATTCATAACTGATGCTAGAAGTGCTGATGACACACATGCTGGCCTATTGCAATATACACTGACGAGTTCGACAGCCCACAGCCCACACATGTGGCCTTCGCCCTATCAAGGACACCGTGCTACCAACTAAACTGATGATGCAACCACTCGCAGCTGCACGTAATTGCTGCGGAGAACATTCTCAGACTCCCTGTATCTTTAAGTTGTGTTTTCGATTTATCTGCCTAACGTTTTTGTGTCTTCTATGTGTATATTACACGATATTTCGGTCTTGTTTACGGTATGCTTTTCATTCTACCTTGACATCTAATAGCACGTCCTTCCTTCTGTAATGTTTTGTTTCTGTGGACATTCTCTCAAGACGCCTAATGTCTACTTTACTGAGGTTCTGCCTTTTCCTTGACCCTGTATTAGCACCTCGTCACCTCTCTTTCCTTTATTTCTTTTGACGTGCTTACGTTAGTACTATACTGCTATGGAGTCCTATCTAGATGTGCTCCACACTTTCATCTTGTTAACTTAGTACGGTATGTACACGATTCTCTCGCATCTTTGTTTCTGAGCATTTTTAACACAGTTCTTATATCACGTGGCTTCGGTGGCGTAGTCGGTAGCATGCTGAACTGCTGTGCCCAAGATAGCGGGTTCAAACCCGGCCGAAGTCGTCGGATTTTTTAAGAGCGTTAAAATCCTTCAGTATGCCTTCCTTCGGAGGGGAAGTAAAGCCGGCGGTCCCATGTCATAGATTTAAGGCATGTAAAAGATCCTTTCACAGACTAAACTTGTGTAAAGCAAAATTTGTTAGGTTAGATTTCGTCAGAACGCTCTATCAAAGTTCCAACGTTTGCCACTAGGTATCATTGATATCTGGTGGCGAAAGTTGGAACTACTTGAAATTGAACGGAACTTGTAGCTCACCCTTTACGGTGTCCGCTGGAAGCAGCTACAGACTCAGGCGAGCCGAACATGTCCTCGGACACTCCCGGCGCTAAAAGCCATACGATAAATAAATAAATAAATAAATAAATAAATATATCACTTTTCATCCCACTTATCTGTGACCTCTTTTCGTACTTTACCGTGTTTCGCTTTTGGCTTGGGAGTGATGTTATGCTATGTATCGGATTTTCGGGAAAACTTATTTTCGTTCGGAAATACATTCATGCATGCCTCTACGGTGCCCAGTTCATCTTCTTGAGTCTTAAGTCGTTGTCCACCGAGATCCTATTTCATCTTACCGAACACAATCGTGATAATCGCATGGCGCTAAGTTTCGGGTGTATGGAGGATGTTTCCATTCCTCCCACTTGTATCGCTGCAGAAGTTCTGACGTTTGGCGGACCGTGTGAGGTGTTGTGTTATCGTGCAACACAAACGACGATTCCGAAACGATGAGGAGGTAAAAGCAGCTGCATCCAGGTGTTTACATAGCGTTGGAAGTCATTTCTACGCATCCGGAATCGAAAAGATGGTTGCCCGTTCCGAGAAATGTTTACTAGCATGCTGAGCATCTATGCCCGACCGAAGTCGTCGGATTTTTAAGAGCGTTAAGAATCCCTCAGTATGTCTTCCTTCGGATGGGAAGTAAAGCTGGCGGGCCCATGTCATAAATATATGGCATGTAAAAGAGCATTCCTCTAATTACAATTGTGTGAAGATATTAAGCTCTACTAAGTTCCAATGTTCGCGGCCAGGTGTCGGTTGCGGTGGCATCTAGTAGCCAAGTTCACAGCTAGGTGTAGTTGACGGTAGCATTTGGCAGCAAAAGTAGGAACTACTTGAGATTGATCGTCTTCAGTCCTTACCTGAATTACAGATAACACACACCCACTAATACAGCCATCACAATTAACACCGGTTGTCAAGACAGATTCTACACACACTCAAAGTACACTGGGCTATATGACCGCGTTGCCAGAGCCCCTAAAACTGACGAACCAACCAACCAACCAGAAATGTTTTCAGTCTCATGGGGACTATGTGGAAAAGTGAACTTAATGTTGTCATAGCCGTGTTGCCTATGTGTATGTGGCTTAATCAAGAGCCATAACTGGGATGTGTAATTTACTTTTTGATTCGCCATCGTACTTCAAATGATATACCGTTTACGTAAATGAGAAATAGTAAAGGTCCCAATACTTCCATGAGGTGAGATTCCCACCTTCCCACCCTAAACTACTCTGACACTGACCCTCCAAAAAAAGATCTCACCAATTGTACTACTGTCCTGTCCGATCCGACAGCCTCTATTTCCCTAGAATACAATGATTGATCCTGCAATGCAGTCAACTTGACCACTTTTATCCTAGGTCTCACATTTATCTTGTTGAAAGCCTGCTAACTGTGATTCACAGGAAAATCCCTCTTTGAAACCACGCTGTCATAGTGTGAGTTTGCATTCACAAATTCTCATAGTGTATTTCTTTTGTTTTTGTATTTCTCAGTGTTCTTCTTTTGTTTTTGTATACCGTACAAGTCAAATGTACATTTCTGAATATAACTGTCTGCTTCCGGTTGTGACCAATGGATGTCGGTGTTTGTTTCTTCTCCCAAACTGGGAGACTACAGCAGCTGACTGTCTGGCATGGCGTCGACTCGTTCACAATGGCCCTCTACGTTTCGAGCAGGACCGCTGGAGTTCTGAGGCTCTGAAGCGAATCGCTCTTAAAGAACGGGAGTCTATGAGAAGATACAACCCTCAGCACCTTGGTGATGATAAAACTTGCCACCAGTCTGGAAGAGATGGTGACTCGAGGATTGGTCTCTACAGTCACCTGATAACCCACCAGTGAATGTTTTGGAAGACAATTTTATACTCGTTCGCGAGTGATGGCAAATGATAATGATGACTAATTATTTATGACAGGTTATGGGCCCAGATACAGTAAACGCTTATTGCTGTTAATGTGTGGACTTTGTGATGGGAGAACGTCGGTCGTTAAAAGGTGTTGATATGTGTGGCGCACATGTGGCCGGCAGTTGAGTGTGCATTCAAGGTCGTTTTTGGTGAATTTTGTGGACGATTATCTATTGTGAGGACTATTTGTACGTTTTATTATAAGTACACATACTAATATGGGTGCAGCCACGGGAAGCAGCGAAAGAGTAGTTGCAATAGTGAGGTTACAGGACGACAATTGGGAATCGTGGAGCACCCGAACAAAGGCATTGCTTCAAACAAGGCGTCTGTGGGACGCAGTTCAAGGTTTCCCACTACAGGCCGATACAGGAAAGGTAGAAGATACGCCCGTTGAAGAGTACTCCGAGGTCCAACTGGGCAAAGATCAAGATGCAAAAACTTGCTCATAGGTTTGGTCAAAGAAGCGGAGACAGCTAAGGAAGCACGGCAGAATCTTCTGACTTCATGTTGCGATACCGGAGTCCTTCAAATGTGACGATGTTAGAAGAATTGTGTATTTTTAAGAAAACACGTGATATTAGCATGCCTACATTTGTTCACAAAGTGCTCACTTGGTGTGGACGGTTGGACGATGTAGGTATACAATTTACGGATGAGGCCAAAGCTGCTTTTATTCTCAGAGGACTGGAAAAGCGGGAGTACGAAAATTTGATACGTTCATTGAAAAGCAATTAAGAAAACTTAAGCGTAAAGGTAGTGCGAGCCAAACTATTGTTGGAGGAGATAAAGAACAAGTTGGACAAACTAAAGAAGGAGCGAGAACAGGATACTTACGCGAGGCTGAAAAAGAAAGAATCTGAAGATGAAAGCGTAAAGGCAATGGTGGCAGCCATGCGCTTCAATTCCAAGGAGGTGGTCAACAGCAGCAAGAGTGTCAGCAAGCCAACAAGTAGTGGTGGATCCATGTGCTACAAGTGCCAAGAACAGGGACATATTGCGAAGTTCTGTGATTTAGTTCATGAAGCAAGAAAGAAAGGTTCAGTTTTGTGTTTTAATTGTGCCAAGATAGGTCATACTTCCCGGAATTGTAGTAATGGACGCAAGGAAAATGTTAAGATTAAGAATCGTGAGGTTTTTGTCACGGTAAAGGACGATGAGGCAGCAACCGAATGTGTTCAGGTTAATACTAGTAGTGTTAAGGTAAAGGCTAATGTGGCAACTGAAAGCAAGGATGATGCATCTGATTGTGTACGCAGGTGGTATGTAGATTCAGGAGCCACTGAGCACCTGACACTTTATAAGGATATTCTGTATGATTATGATGATGATGATGATAATTGTTGTTTTAAGGGGCCTAACATCTAGGTTATCGGCCCCTGATGGTTTGGGTGATCGTGAAAATGAAAATGAAATGCAAACTTAAAACTAAAACTAACTACTAACCTACATACTATAAGGAGAAATGTAAAACTAAAGGAGAATAAGGCAAATAAAGGACAGAAGGAAAAGAAATGCCCTCAACCCTCGGAGAAGGCGGATTGAGGGACTTGGAAGGAAGGAGAGCCATGAAAGGCATAGAGGAAAGTGAAAGAGGAGAGGGTCCGCCCCAAAGGTAAGGGACAAAAGGGGAAAACGGACCCAGCTCAGGAATCCCTCGGGGTCGCCAACTCCCGAACTCACCAGCCGTGAGCCCCTGAGGGTGTAGCATTATCTAGGGTGCACCAGAAGCGGTGGGGCTACATACACCCGGCCTCCTTGAGGGCCTTAAGCAGAAGGCAGGAGACAACATGAAAAGAAAAAGAAGGCTGACCCCTCGCAGAAGGAGGGAATCAGAAAAGATGAGACAAGGGCCAATTAAGGCGGGAAAGGAAGAGACTCCCTAGGCCTCGGATACCCTAATACCGTCGGGGTCAGAAGAGAACAAGAGTTGACCGAGTGAGGTCGACAGGAAAGAAGACGGAGAGGAGCCCGGCACAAGTAAGTGGAAGCAATGCCGGACTCAGCTGGGGCCCCGTGGTCGCCAACCCACGCCCACAAGATGTGAGCCCCTGGGGGGTCTGTATGATTACACCCCAAAGGTTTCTGGTAGTGTAGACACAGCTGATGGATCCGTAGTCAGTGTATGTGGTATGGAAAGTGTGCTTATGAAGCTATCTGACAAGTGTGGAGGTTCTTTTCTGAAACTGAAAAGAGTGTTGCATGTCCCAAGTCTTCAAGACAATTTAATATCTGTAGGTCAATTTGACAGGAAAGGTGCAGTCGTAACCATTACAGATAGCAAAGTTGTATTGTATGATCATGAGAGTGTATTCCTTACGTGTGAGGCCGTTGGAAATATGTATGTTGTTTTTTTTCGTGTGGCCTCCTGAGAGGCTGAGTGCAGGTCTTTCTATTCGACGCCCGTGGGCGACCTGCGCGTCAGGATTAGAGATTGAATGGATGAAGATGAATGTAACTGGGCAAGGATGTGGAAGGAAGCGGCCGTGGCCTGTCAGAAGGTACTGTCCCAGCATTTGCCTGGTGTTGAAAATGGGAAACCACGGAAAACCATTTCAAGGACAGCCGACGGTGGGGCTCGAACCCACGCGTCTACCGAGTCAGCAGAGAGCTTGGCCCCATGGCCTGACGCAGCGCTTTGGCCAGCGTAGCCACTACTGTCGGTGTTTTATGGTAGAACAAGGGAAAGAATTTGCTTGTAATGACGAGGTGGAGGTTTTGTGTGCTAAGAGCAACAAAGCTGTAACTAGCGGAAAATGGCATCAGCGTTTTGGCCATGCTCTGAACATTCCAGATCGTGATTTTATACCCAAAGAAAAGAATGTTGATTGTGATACTTGTAAACAAGGTGAAATGAAAAGACTTAAATTTAATGAAAGAGATCATGTATCTCAGGAGCCATTAGATGTAGTGTTCTCTGATGTATGCCAGCTAGAGCACCCATCGATTGGAGGTAGGAAATATTATCATTTTAAATGATCTTGTCGACTTCGTCGTTACGCTGAGGTCTGGCGTTACGTTACGGCGACGTGACGAAATGTACCGAGAATGCACTGAGGTGTGTGACGTCATAGTACCGCTTGAGCTGCCTCCTTTCTCCGCGCGCTCCGGTGAGCGTGACGTCATCCAGTCAGCTACCTCATTTGACCTTGGTTTGCAATTGCTAATGGATTTTGAGTTCACGCAGTTCGCTGCATGATCAGGAGGCTTTCGCCCAGCATTTTTCAGCATTTGTAGCATTTAAAATGATATAAAGTCTAGTCTTTCAGACTGACTATCACTCTTTTTTATTACATTTGCTGATGATTGTACCAGATTCTCATATGTAAAGTTTCGTAAGCATAAGAGTGAGGCATTTAATGAGTTTGTCTAGGTTAAGGCCCTAATGGAGACAGCACAAAAGACCAAGTTGAAATATTTCCATTTAGACAACGGTGGAGAGTACAGAGTTTTGTAACTATCTTGAAAAGGAGGGTATTGTTTGTAGGTTAACAATAGCTTACACTCCCGAACAGAATGGCGTTGCTGAACGCCTCAACCAGCAACTTCTCACCACTAGTAGGTGCATGCTCATTCAGTCAGGCATGCCAGTTCAATTTTGGGGGGAAGCCATCAGCACAGCCTGCTATATAAAGAATAGGTGTGTGTCATCAACTGTAAAGAACATCCCATTTGAACTGTGGACAGGTAGAAAGGTGTCAGACCAGGAATTTCTTCTGTTAAAATCATTTGGGTGTAAAGTTTGGATCCATAAGCGTAATGTGGAAAAGTTAGTGCCAAGGGCAAATGTTGGTGAAATGCTAGGGTACCCCGATGATTCGAGGGGCTACCGTGTATAGGACATAGAAAAGAAATGTATCATTAAATCCAGGAATGTAGAATTTGTTGAAGATGTATTTCCTTTTTCTGTAAAAGCCCAGGAAAAACCTGTAACTCAGATAGATTGTGAACTTAGAACATTTGGAGAAGTGTTTGTCGAACAGAAAGATTGTGGAGGTGACGTGTTTGAACACGGACTAGCCGAATCAGGAAATTAAAATTCTGTAACAAGTGATAGTGATGTCTCTTTTTCAGATTCTGATGTAGTAATAGACGCTCCATTACAGCCTGAACACGCTGTATTACGCAGGTCGAGTAGAGAGAGAAAACTTCTCAGTACGGTAAGTGTGTGTTGCAATGAAGTCAAGGTAAATGTCGCATTGTCATGTTGAGGTCAGAATATAACTATCCGGTGTCTTTTCAAGAAGCCACCTCACGAGATGATAAAGATAAATGGTTTGAGGCAATGAATCAAGAGATTACCCTCTTGGAAAAACATAATGTGTGGATACTTACAGAAGATTCAGGTGGCAAGACTGTCATAGACACCAAATGGGTATATAAAACTAAACGAAACCAAGAGGGTGAAGTACTTAGGTATAGAGCACGTTTAGTAGCTCAAGGTTTCAGTCAGATAAAGGGTACATATTTCCTTGAATCCTACAGTCCTGTGGTAAAAAGGAAAACTATTAGGACACTTATACCCATAGGAGTAGAGCGTGAATGGGATAATTGTCATTTGGACAATCGGCAAAATTAAGGAAACAGTATTTGTAAGTCAACCAGAAGGTTTTCGCAGTGGAGAGTACCCAGACTATGTGCTAAAACTCAATAACCTTATTTACGGTTTATGTCAAGCCGGTAAAGATTGGCACAATTGTATCACTGCACAACTTGTCAAGCTTGGCTTAAATCAAAGCAAATGTGATCCATGTCTGTATTTTAGCCCAGATCACGACCTGTATGTTGCCCTTTACGTTGATGATCTAGGTGTGTGGGGATTACAATCTAAAATAGATTGGTTTGTAAAAAGATTGAAGTCAAAGTTTGAAGTGCGTAATTTGGGAAATATCTCAGATTTTTTGTCGATTGAAGTCACTCAAGGGTCTAGGAGAAATGTATGTTTAAGTCAAACATGTACATAAGGACAAATGTCCTTAAATCACTAAAAGAACCCTTCCCAAAGGGTTGTCGTACCCCTTTACCTTACAATGTCACAGAGGAGTTTATAAAAAACCAAACGTTATAGAAAAATTGTTGGTAAGCTCCTATACTTATCCAGTACAACTAGACCAGATCTAAGTTTCCCAGTATGTAAGGTTAGCCAGGCTAGTGCAAATCCTAAAGTGCAAAATTGGTAGGAAGCTCAACACCTCCTTCATTACCTCAAGGAGACCCAAGATTTGCCATTGTGTTATGAAAAATCAGGAGAAAAACTGAAGGTGTTTGTAGATGCTGCTTATGGAAATGATGTAAGTGGAAGGTCATATGAGGGATATGTTTTTATGCTGGCCAAGGGTGCCATTAGTTGGAAAACCACACTCCAAAGACGCATTGTGCGATCAACTGTGGCAGCTGAATACGTATCAATGGCGGATGTGGTAGATGAGGTGAAATGGATGTGTAATTCGTTTAAAGAGATAGGACAATCAATTTCTGTTGATAAGCCCTGTGTTGTTTTTGCTGACAACCAAGGAACCATTTCACTATCTAAAAACCCAAGAGTGTCAGAGAGAACTAAACAACTTCTGTTAGATTTATACTACTTAAGAGAGTGCGTGCAAGAGGGTGAGATTGAATTTGAATATGTCAACACAGAATCAAATCTTGCTGATATTTTTACCAAGGTGTTACCAAAGATAAAAGTACGTAAAATCTACCCTCAATTGGGATTGTTACCATACAAAGATTGATATACAAATGATTGTTGTTAGTGTAAGGCTAGTTATGTATTTGTTTTGGTTTATGTGTTGTTGGTTCTTTTTTGGGTGCAATTTGTGAATGGGGGGAAGTGTGAGTTTGTATTCACAAATTCTCACAGTGTATTTTTTTGTTTTCGTATTTCTCAGTGTTATTCTTTTGTTTTTGTATACCGTACAAGTCAGATGTACTTTTCTGAATATAACTGTCTGCTTCCGGTTGTGACCAATGGATGTCGGTGTTTGTTTCTTCTCCCATCAATTTGGAGTTTAGGACTGTATAGTAAACACGTTTTACGGTACTAATTATTTATGAAACATAGTTGGTAGGTGAAGAAAGCCCTGTAGTGCATATAATTAAGGATATTCCAGCAGGTAACAGAGTGAAGATTGACGAAATTTATATTGATGGAAAAATCCCAGAAGTTAAGTCTAAAGAGAGAGTTATTAGACAAATGTGTAGTACTGATACTGCTATAGGCTACGGATGTCAAACCTGGGCATTAATAGCGAAGCATAAACAAAAGATACAAACATGTCAATGCAAAATGGAACGGAAGATCCTTAAAATCTCATTGAGGGACAGAGTACCAAATGTGAAGATTAGAAGAAGAACATCCATGAAGGATGCCATAACAATAGCCGAAAGGCTAAAATGGAAGTGGGGTGGGGAGGACACGTGGTCAGAATGAAGAACTATCGATGATAGATACATAGATTTTTATTAATTCCATTTGATCAAATACATGCATTCAATACATTTTTGATATAGGACACGTCAGAATTTACATGCATAAAATAAAAGAACTAACAGGCAGGGGCGCACCCAGGGGGGGGCTTTGGGGGCTTAAGCCCCCTCCAAAGACCTGGGAACACTTTAAAAATATTGATGATATCTTTCAAGAAAATTGATTGCATAACGGGCTCCAGAATGTTTAGTGTTGGAACGTTGGAACATTTTGCGATTTTCTACTGATTTAAAATAGAATTATGTTAGGCCTATATTTATGCAACACTTGAGTGATAATATATATTTCCGGCCGTTGTCGTAACTATGCTCGGAGCAAGATGCGCGTGGGACTGCGGTGAAAATTTATCTCCCCAAGGTATTGTGCTGTGCTCTGTGTCAGGCGTCAAGTCAGTAGTGGTGTTTGTAAAAGTTGATTCGTTGATTGTTGTTGTGTTTGTATTTTCTATTGGCTATTTGTGTTCGTAGTGTGTCCAATTAGACTAGTAGTAATGGGAGACAAAAGAAAGTCAAACATGCAAAACTACTTTAAACCGTTAAAAATCAATAAATATGATGTGGTTAGTATTAGTGAATGTGGCAATCCTTCAACGAGTAAGGAACTGTTAACAAGGACTGCAAGCATAGAAAAACAGCCAAGTTGTTCGTCAGAGAAGGGCTCAGAGGCAAATGTGAGCAGGCCTAAGGCCGTTGTAAGTAAACATAACATGGAATTGAACATTGGTTTATTTAAAAACAAAGTGTTGATGGACAATGAAAAGTTCAAAGTTTTGAATGACAAATTAATGGGTTCCTCAGAGCAACTTTAACTTTCCTTTTAGATCGCATGGGAACCAACAACGAAAATTTTCGTTTTCATGGCTAAAGAAATATACCTGGCTTTCGTATTCTGGAATTGAAGATTCTGCATACTGTGTCCATTGTATGCTTTTTTCAAAAAAAGAAATAGGTAAGAGTAACACTCAACATACTGGACAACCTTTTAAAGAAGGTTTTAGTAACTGGAAAAAAGCCCTAGAGAAGTTTGAAAAACATGCAAACTCACAGTATCATAAAGACTCATGTGTAAGCGAAGCTAACTTTAAAAGAGTTGTGGACTGCCGAATGAAACCGATTGACAAATCTCTTGATAAAGGGAAAAGACGTCCAAGCCCAAAATAATGTGAAAAGAATAATTCCAATAACAGAAACTATTATTTTGTGTGGCAGCCAAAATATCGCCCTTAGGAACCATAGAGATTATGGTCAGTTTCAAATCTACAACAAACCATTTGAAAATGAGGGGAACTTAAGAGCTTTGCTCAGAGCTAGAATTTAAGCAGGTGACAACAATTTGAAAGATCACTTTGGGTCATGTGGCAAAAATGCAACCTATATAAGTTGGAATTTTCAAAATCATGTCGTCGATGCTTGTAACCAAATAATAACTGAAAAAATAGCAAGTAAAGTAAAAGAAGCTTAGTTTTTTAGTGTTCTCGCAGATGAAACATCTGATATTTCAACTGTTGAACAGTTTTCTTTGTGTTTACGTTATGTAACGCCAAATACTTTAAATAGTTATGAAATATGTGTGCAATTTTTGAAGTTCATGCCTAGAACCTCTACAACGGGTAGAGTATTGGCTAAAACATTGATTACAGGTCTTGAAGACAGTAATATCGACATAAATAACCTCCGTGGCTAGGGGTACAATGGGTGGCTGCCATGAGTGCAAAGTTTAAAGGGGCTCAAGCGTGCATCCAAGAAGCTCACCCCACAGCAATTTACGTGCATTGCGCTTCTCATAGCCTTAACCTGGCATTGTCAACAGCGTCTGAGGTTGTATCAATCAGGAACTGCTTTGGAATAGTGGAGAAGTTGTGGGATTTATTTAACACTCCTAAAAGACAAGCAGTTTTAAAACAGTGCATTGAATCTGAGGTAAATCTTGAAACCAACAAGAAAAAAATCCTGCAGCTTTGTCCAACGAGATGGCTACAAAGGCACGATGCTATTTTTGTTTTAAAAAAACTGCTGCAACCTCTTGAAGTAGCGTTTGAGGAGATTAAAAACTGGAATGATAGGGAATCTTCTTCAGGAGCTCTAATACTACTAAACTCCTTAAGTTAAGGTGAATTTATAATTTCTCTCACGGCATCATAAAAACTGCTTGGTTACACAGTAAACCTAATCAAAAAGCTTCAGGAAACTGATTTAGATTTATCGTCTGCAATTACACACGCTGAAACCGTGATTGAAAGCTTAAAATCTCTAAGAAAAAATGCAGATCAAGAATTTCACTCGTTGTTTGAAGAAGCTACCAAAATTGCTAATAACTGCGGTTCAATAATTTCGATGCCACGAACAGTTGGAAGACAGAACAGAAGCAAAATACCAGCAGAAACTCCAGAATTATACTATAAAAGATCTGTTTTCATCCCTTGGATTGACTCTTTCATTATTACATTGGAATCTCGATTCATCAAGCATAAAGTCTTAAAGAGTTTTGAGTGCTTACTGCCATCAGGCAATGCATCACATACACATAAAGAAACCTTCCAAGAAAAAATGCAACCTGATTTCTTACAGCTGTGTAATTTTTATAAGAATGACATAATTGAAAGTGGAGGAAACAACAAAGGCCTGCTTATGGCTGAGTTTGAACTGTGGTACAAGAGCTTGAAGACCCACGCTAATATCCCTAAAACGCAATCGATGTGTTGAATCTATGTGACAAGGACTTGTTTCCTAATATCCACACATTGTTGAGAATTTTATGTACCATCCCTGTGACTACAAGCACTGCTGAGAGGTCATTTTCTACACTACGTCGGCTGAAAACATATCTTAGGAATACCATGGTTGCAGACAGGCTGACTGGACTAGCAGCACTGAATATTGACCCGGAAATTGAAGTCACCAGTACAGAGGTAGTTTCCGTTTTGAAAATATCTGCTAGGCGGCTGGATTTTGTTCTGTGAAATTTGAGTTTCCACTTTATTCAAACAACGTTAATGTTAATTCATTAATACATGATTTGTATTCAACTATTTGTTTAAACTTGCATTCAGCCTGTGTAATTAAGTTCAACTTGAAATTCTAGAAATGTTTAAGATTTTTTATTATAATGTTAGTTATTAAGGAAAATTAAAATAACATATATTTTCACGTACAGTACATAAAATATTTGTTACAATCCATAACACTATGGTATACAATTTCATCTCGTAATTTTTAAAATGTAATTTTTAGTTCCAATTAAATTTACATATTCAAAATCAAAATGTTATTATTAATTTCCTAAAACCTATACTAGTTCTTGGTATACAGTAAACAACTCAAAACTTAGTAAATGATTGCAGATAATTGATGTTACACATCAATCTGACGATCCTGGTAGCTGGATATATAGTTATGATAATAGTGAGCAGAGCAATCGAGTCGTTATCACTCTGATCGTGATCAAAAGTTAATTCTAGATAAAAATCATGCAGTTCCTTTTTATTACTTGTATAACCTTAGATCAATGGAACTGTAACTAAAATTTGTATAAAACCAATGCACATTTTGTTTAAATAATCTCCAGTCCAATAGCATCTTTTGTATTGGTTTTAACAGAGCATTCTACAGTATGTTTGACCTTATAGAATACCGTATCTTTTTATGCATATGATCTTAAATATCATATTTACATACAAGACTATTAATGGACAATTTCTCTTTCCATAGCTGAAATCATGTTATTGAGGAAAGCCCCCTCCAAACCAAAAGTCTGGGTGCGCCCCTGCTAACAGGTATATATTACTAAGATTATAACTATTTATAACTTATTATAATAGCAAATCTTAATAGATACAATCTTATTGCACAACTATTTACACCTCACTCTATTATCATAATATGAAAACTTAATTCTATAAATACAACAACATACAGCTAGGTATTAAAATTAAATTAAAAAAGTAAAATATAGTTATAGATTCCATCACTCCTATACGCTAAAATATTCAACTACTGAGTAAAAACAATGGCACTGCAGATAAGCTTTCAACATTCTATCAAAGGTATTTATTTTTGGGGCCAGTTTTATATACTGGGGTAGTTTATTGTATAATTTAACTCCAGTGTGAAAAGTTCCTTTTTGATATATGCTTGTGTGTGTGTGTGAGAAATATGAATGTTTTGATTTTGTCTTGTGTTATGCCTATGAACATCATTGTTTGTTTTAAGAAAAACATCTTTATTCATTAAATTCTTTTTAAAAAACATAATACTTTCAAAGATATATATGCAGGGCAGTGGGAGAATGCTTAAATCTTTAAATAGAGGTCTACATGATTCTCCAGAGTTTACATTTGCCATAATTCTAATCGCCCTCTTTTGTATCCTAAACGTGCTTAGTACATCTGGCGACATACCCCAAAATATGATCCCATATCTTAAGTATGAATGGAAATAAGCAAAATAAGTATTTCTTAATGTGTGCATGCTAGTGCAGGTTTTCAAAATACGTAACTCAAAGCACATCGAGTTCAGTTTAGTATTCAGATATTGTATATGTTTATTCCATTTCAAGTCTTGTTGTATCCATAGTCCTAAAAACTTTGTTTCTGATTTATTTTCTATTTGATGACCATTTAATGTTATATTGGGCATCGCAGGATTCCTATTCTGTATAGTGTGGAAATTTAGACATACTGTCTTTTTATAGTTTATTATGAGGCGATTATCTTGTGACCATTTGGTTAACTCTCCTGTAACGGAGTCAGCAGACTGCTGTACGACCTGTTTAGTTTCACCTTTTATTACGAGTGTTGTATCGTCCGCAAACAAAATTTCCTTATGTGAACGTTCTGTGTTATATCATTGATATATAGAAGAAAGAGTAGTGGGCCCAAAACCGATCCCTGGGGTACTCCAAATTCAATAATTCCCTCATTGGACAATGTTTCATTAAGTAATTTGGTTCCATCATCCTTGTGTCTCAAGCTTATTATTTGTTTACGCCTTGTTAAGTAAGACTATCCATTTATTAGCTAGACCTCTAACACCATATTGATTTAGTTTGGTAAGGAGGATTTTATGGTCAACAACATCAAATGCTTTCGATAAATCCAAGAATAGGCCAGTTACATGTTCCTTATTGTCAATTAATTTCAGTATACTATTACTACATTCGTAAATTGCTGTCTGTGTAGATTTTTCCGTTCTAAATCCATGTTGTGAGTTTGATAATATTTTATTTTTTTTCTATGAAACTTATCATGAATTTTTTTCCACAATTTTTGCAATACCAGTTGGTAAGGTAATAGGACGATAGTTATCTAATTCATCTTTTGAACCGTTTTTGTGCACTGGAATTACTTTTGATAACTTCAAAATATCCGGGTAAGTTCCTGAGAGAATTGAACTGTTTATTAAGTGCGTAAGTGGATTTATTATATTTTCTGCACATTTCTTTAAAATTGTATCAGGGATGCCATCAATGCCAGCACAGAATTTATTTTTTAGCTCTTTTATAACTATTCTTACCTCTTCACTTGTGACATGATTTATAAATAAAGAATCACTGCATATATTTATTTTATTATTAGAATTTAGTGTATTTACCTGTGATTTATTTATTAATTTTTGTGGAATTTCCAGAAAATAGTCATTAAAAGTGTTTGCTATTTCCTCTGGATTATTAATCACTTTATTATTTCTGGTCAGTGTAATGTTCCTTTGTATTTTAGCAGATTTTCCAGTTTCTTTCTTTATCACGGACCACATAGCCCTGTTTTTATTAGATGATTGGGAAATAAAATTATCATTATGCATTTTCTTGCTAGTCTTATTACCTTATTTAATATGCTAGTGTATTTTTTGTTGTATAATTTGAATTCAGGTGTTGTGTGGTATTGTTTATATAATTTGTGTAGAAATTTCTTTCTTTGACATGAATTTATAATCCCTGTTGTTATCCAATTGCTAGTTTTGTTATTTTGAACAGTTCTTCATTTAAAGGGGACTGCTATTTCAAAATAGTGTTTTAGGGTACTGTTAAATGCATTAAATTTATCATTTACATTTTCTAGTTTATACATTTCTGACCATGTTTCCTTATTTAATAAGTCATTGAAATATGTAACATTTGATTCAGTGAATGACCTGCACTTTGATTTTACTCCATTATCATTATTATTGATTACTTCGGATACTTCAAAACTCAGTATTTGTCCATGGTGGTTACTAAAACCCGGACAATAGACTTCTATTGAATGGTGATATTTATCTGTATTTATAAAAATTTGATCAGGAGTGGTTTTACTAAATTTTGTTATTCTTGTTGGTGTATTTACTGTAGGTTTCAGTCCATAGGAAATTAGTAACTGTGTTAATAATTCACAATTTCTATCAAATTTTAAGAAATCCACATTTACATCCCCACAAATTATTATATCGAAATTTACTTTGCTCATGTTATTGAGTAACAATTCTAATTTATCTTTAAATAGAGGAAACTTTCCTGACGGAGAACGGTATACGCATACAATTATTAACTTAAACTGCTGAATTTTTACACACGCACAAACTTACAGTATGGGACTCCAGAACAGGTAGCAGGAATATGGGTAGACAGAGAACGCGCTGGAAAGACTCAATTGTAAGGAAGACAGGCAAACACTGGACGAGGATAGCAAGGGACAGACAGGAATGGAGACGCATGGAAATATAACACAAGGAGAAGAGAAGCAGATCCTAAAACAAACAAAAAGCCGGCAGACAACACACACGGATGGCAATAAAGGGCTCACTTTTGCAACACAGTAGAGATAAACCATACTGCCATCGCCGTCTATAATTCTCAAGCCGTGCTGTTAGTAGAATTGGCAACACTGAGTAGAGTCCTTAAGTTCTATAAACACGTAAGACAAATCGTTTATTTTGATAAGACAGCATATAAAAGCAGTTCGCACTAACTATTTCAACACCCGTGAATTCCCTCGTGGTAAATCAGACCTGCTGAAAGTTGTAGAAGTGAGTGTGTGTTGTAATTCTTATGCTCCGAGCAGGGATGAATGATCAAGTCGTTTTCAATATGTATAATGTCCTTTTATTTATCAAATTAAACAGCAAGTATCATCAAAAGGCGCCTGGCAAACAAAGAAATAATACAATAATGCTGTTAGGATTGTAATTTGTAATGTAATTTCGTTAGGTTGGCAAACCATGTTCGAGTGTTTCTTGTTCTAACAGTGTGTGCGGCAGTTGCCAAGATCCGTTGTTGATGCCTGTTCTGTAATAAAGATATGTGTAATTACTTATGATTTGAAGGCCCTAATTCCAACAAATGGTTTACACTCTCAGTTACAAACTTCTTCTATTATTATGAACATTTTGTAAAGGTGTGCTTCCATACAACATATAACCTCATTCAAACACAAGTGGAAAAATACATATTAGATAAGTCGACAATATCATACCTTTTAACTCTACAGCATAACACATGTTTATGAGTTATCAAAAACTTCCCTACATTCGATATACTTATAGATATAATATTAATGGCTGATGGCTTCAGATTTCACAATGTCTTACGCATACATTTCGCCGTTAGCTGCACATCTCCTTCTGGTTTAAAACAATTGCCAACTTATAAAAGTAAAATACATTTTTGATCACATAGTTGCCAACTTAGATTTACAGTAGAGGTTATAGTCAGTTGTAAACATAATTAAATTTTAACAGTGTTTCCCGTATTAAGATGCATGTGTAACCAATACCTGGTAATGAATTTAACCAACAAATTCGTCACTAATATTTCATTAAACTATTTCAGATGCCTAGGGATTGTTGTGTGCCTGGCTGTAAGTCAAATTATGGCAGCACTATTAAAATAACTGATTATATCACCAAGTTTTGATCACTACAGCGAGGTGGACTTTCAGTGCCTTGTAATTTAGTTTTGGTAGGCCTATATATCTGCATGTGGCCTCTATATTCCAGTCAACGAGCTTTAAAGATACTTAAGATGTTTAAGCTCGTTGATTCCAGTACATTATGAACTGTACGCAGTTGGCAAGTGCCTTTAGGTAGATTTCATTAGAAAGCTACGGTACCTATTTTTACATTAAGTGACCAGTGGAGCATTATTGTTAGACTGTCAACAGGTTTGGAGGCCTATTGTGACTGATGAGTGCATCTGTGGACAAAACGTGAAGAATTTATTATCAAAGTCAGTCCCTAAGTTCGTAAGAAGAGTCTTAAATATATTTTCTGAGTGCGTCTATTATGACGGCAGTGAGCATAGAAGCAAGAAAAGGAGACTTTGGACATTGGGACATTGAGGTACAGTACAGCCTTTTATTATTACCATATCGGGTCGGGAATCGACAGTACATATCATGATATTTATTTATTGAATATCCATTACAGTAAATGGAACCCTATTACACGAAGTAGGCCTACATTAGGGTTGTAGTTTGTTACAAAATTTAACAAAAAATTATTTACACCATAAATGATGAGATTAATTTGAAAAATTAGATGAATAAAAGTTAAAAACTGCTTATAAAAACGGAAAGAGTGTGGAGTAGCATGCAGTTATATCTACAAAACTTTGAGAGTTACTACGCATACCGGTATGTCGGCTTGTCACCATTATTGAGTATACTTAAATTTCAGGCACTGCAAAGATCATATCATGATAATATGTATCCATTATTTGTGATATTTGTGTGTATATTTAGCTGACGTTATGTTCTGTTGTATTTTCGGAAACATTTGGCGTAAAAATCTATGTGTTTACGTAGTGTTATAGCAATTATCATGTGCTTGCTCTAGGCCTCCCAGATGACAGATGGGCGGTGTTGCCAAACCTTATGACACGGCTTGAGAATTGTAAACGGCGATGATGCGACGCATAACGAGCATCCACACAAAGAAAAACTCATACCATACAACAAACTCATCCATACAACAAGACACACGCTCCCCCAGATAAGAAAGTAAAGTGAAGTGTAGCCAAGTGGATCGAAGACTACAGTAGGTACGGTACAACTCTTTAGGACTTGTGCCCGCCGAATGAGCATGCAGGAGGCCATAGCCCTAAGGGGGTTGAGAAAGCTATATTTATTTATTTATGGTTACGATTTTAGGAAACCAACTGAACAAGTATTTTCATTACCAAGCCAGCTCAAATACACTGAGGCTTTCTTTATGTTCAGATACAAACAACGTCTGGTTGAACAACAATGCAGGAAAGACATTCATTCCCATAACACTAGATCAGCCATGTTGGCACTCCGAAAAAAAAAATGCAGTAACACCATCTAGCGATAAAGTATTCAACTCATGTATATTAGTATCATTGGCCATTTCTATAGAACATTTTTCGGATTTTAATGGCGGCGGGCAACGGACACTACACGAGTTCCATAAGTTGTTCATGAATTAATGTTTTATATTCAGCTTTCTCGTTTTAATTAATAATATCGTATGGCCTGGAGTGCCGGGTGCAAGCTTTGTTATTTGACACCCAAAGGGTGGCTTGCATGTCGAATTTCGCTGTTCCTTGAAGCACTATGAAAGTAAAGGAGGTTAGATATCTAAGCTCATTGAACACTATAGCGCTTTCTGGTAGAGAAATGAGGAACTTTGTGTTGGCGGAAACTCCCGAGATTAATTTTGCCATTATGAACACGGCCTACTGAATTCAAATGGGTTCTTTTACATGCCAACATCGTATGACATGGTGTCGTAATTTTTGCCGCCTTCCAAAAATCACTTACCATGGCCAGGAGCGAACCTGCAAGCTTGGGGTTAGTTGACCGACACGTTACCGTATGTCAAAAGCACCGGAACATTCTGCAACTTTTGGTTGCAATCGTCCAAGTCTCCAACTTTAAGAGCAATTTTACTGCCTTATTCTTAAATTGTCTCTTTTTTTTTCAAATAGCACTTTCTGTGACATTACCGTAAGTAATAAAATAAAATATAAAAAATAAAATAAAAGACAAATAGATAAATAAATAAAAGAGGTTATCGTCAGTGATTCTTTCAGCACCTATAAAAACTCTGAGAGCCGCACTAGAGGTATTTAAGATTAAAGTACAACCTACGTCTGTCATCTGATATGGGAGCTCCTGACAAATCAAACGTAAAAGACAACGTAAAGCTACTGGTTCGGACACGGACACCAAGAGCCCGCTGACGAGACAGCTTGGTGTTCCTAGGTGAAACCCCACACACAAGACACGGCATAAACCTAGAACAACTGCTGAGTTTTAACGTAAAGCTATGTTTCATTAGGGTGTTGTGTGTCACTAAGTGGACACCGTCTATGCTAATATAAGAGATGTGTAGAGCAGCGGTTCCCAAACTGGGTTCCGCGATAAATCTTAAAAATCAAATTTAAAACTGATTTTTTAAATTAAAACCACACGAGGCTAACTATCAGATTGTCTCTAATGCGAAGTTAGGTGGAGTTCGTGTTGTATCCAAGCACCTATTCGCCAAAGAAATAGTCTGCTGTGTGCTTGGAGTGAAGCGGCGAAAAACGTTTCAGAGATCCAATGATCTAACAACACTGTGTCCGACCGTATACATAAAATCGCAGACTATATCGAAGACGAATTAATTCAGAGACTGGAAAATTGTAAAGCATATTCAATGCAACTGGACGAGAGTACAGATGTCGCCGGACTTGCGATATTGCATGTTTCCGTCAGGTATCCATTCAAAGAAAGTATGGAAGAAGATTTGTTTCGATGAGCACCTTTGGAGACCAATGCAACTGGGGAAGAATTTTTTAAAATCAGAGATTGTTACATGCGTAAACATGATCTTGATTGGGAAAAGTGTGTTAACGTAAGCAGCGATGGGGCTGCAGCGATAGTGGGAAAATTGAAAATGACTGTATCAAGAATAAACAAGAAGTTCCGTGACGAACTAAAGAGCCTACTTTTCTTAAAATTTAAGCTTCATGCCAATGATTAATCTATATGGATCTATCTAGAATAATGACGAAATTAGGTTGGTAATATCGAAATTTCTAATTAGTTCGAAATACTGTATACCTGGCATAATGTAGCCTAATAGAGAACTACAGTTGGCAGCCCTGGTGACTGAATATATTCTTAGTTCCATCTCTTAAGGTACAGAATACAAAATTTGGTTGAAGTCCAAAGGATAGCATGGACGTTACATGCAGTTAAACATTGGATCTCACAGCGCGCGTAAAATCATGTTGGCAACAATGACATACATGTATTGGTCAGAAATAATCTGAAATAATATGATCTATTGTTGTGTCAATTTTGAATGAGATCCATTAGTTAGTATAGAAGTTACATGCATTTTAAAATTGGACCTATCAGCAGGCTTAGAATCATGTTGGCAGCACTGGTGTAGGCCTATATTAGTAACTCCAATTTAATCTAGAATGCCAGGTACTATAGGCCTACGTGTGCAAAGTTTAGAGCTATTGGCTTGCATACTTTCTGATATATTGATATTAGGGTAACAAAAATAGAGACAGTATTTATTAACAGTTGGCAGCCCTGGTTACTCTTAAGAATCGGCATAGACATATCTGTTATGGTACACATAGCACACACGAAATTTGGTTGAAATCCAAATGATAGTATAGAAGTTACATGTATTTAAAGTTGGACTTCTCAGCAGGCTTAGAATCATGTTGGTAGCACTGACGTATATAAGTTACTCCAAATTAATATAGAATGGCAGGTACTATACGTGTGCATAGTTTAAAGCTGTCGGCTTGCATACTTTCTGATATATTGGTATTTGGATAAAATAAATTGAAAGCATTTATTAACAGTTGGCAGCCCTGGTGGATCTTAAGAATACGTTCAGTCCTATCTGTTTATGTACACATAGCACATACGAAATTTGGTTGAAATCCAATTGATAGTGTAGAAGTTATATGCATTTAAAATTTGGACCTATCAGCAGGTTTATAATCATTTTGGCAACACTGCGATATATGGCCTCCTGGAAATTAAACTGCAATATTATTGTCTATACGTGTGCCAATTTTGAAATAGCTCCCATTCATACCTTCCAAGATATCCAACATGGAGCTCAAATTTCAATTGCGATTTTACAGCAGTTGGTAGCACTGACATCATTTTCAAATATGGCCGTGAGATATTCAGGTATATATCTTTACTCCTACCAAATTTTGTTTCGATTGCTGTAGCCGTTTAGGAGTTGATAGGGGGGAACACACACACAGCCAGACAGACAGACAGACAGGACAGACAGACAGACAGACAGATAGACAGACAGACACACATTTGCCCGATCTCATAAGTCTACTTTTTCCTCATTTCTTGCAAAATGTGAAAAGTAGGCTAAAAATATGGCGCCAAATTGTACCAGTAGCCATTGCATCTTGTTTCGACATGCCCTTGTGGCGAAGAACATTCCACCAGACTTGACGGACGTTCTTAATGAGGCTGTAAAAATTGTCAATTATATAAAGTCTCGCCCACTCCAGTGTAGACTTTTTGCAAAGGCTTGTGAAGAAATTGGAAGTCAACATCAATCGCTTTTAATGCACACAGAAATTAGATGGCTTTCAAGAGGCGAAGTCTTGACCAGGTTTTTTTGAGCTGCGCAACGAGCTTCTGGTTTTCTTCATAGGGAAAGAAGACCTTTCCGCGCCTAGCAAACATGCTGAATTTTTACCTCTGATCTCTCTGTATAGAGATCAGTGATTTTTACGCAACGAGAAGTGGCTCATTCGATGCACTTGCCTCACCGACTGAAGTTACTACATCTTTGCAGCGTAAAGATATAAGCACGTCCACATTCAGAGACAAAATAACATAATTCAAAACCAAACTCAACTTTTGGAACGAATGTGTAAATGAGAAAAACTTTGAATGCTTTTCTCTCCTGGCACAATTTCTGAGTGAAAATGAGATGGAAATCGAAGCTGATGTGAGCATTTAATAAATCTTTCGAAATCTATGACGGAGTAGCCTACTTCCCAGATACCAGAATAATAGAGGACATCGAGTGGGTGCAAAATCAATTTGCCAACCTATATAAACCTCACATGTCCGTGCCTGACTATGAAGATCTTATTGAAATTCAATGTACCTCCGCTTTTAAAACGAAATTTGAATTAGTGCCGCTGAATGACTTTTGGGTAGGACTGATAAGACTTAATACCCGTCAGTAGCCGAAAGGCTATCCGAGCTCTGCACCCATTCGAGTCCACCTATCGTTGAGAAGCAGGATTTTCTGCTTATGCTTGCACCAAAAACAAATTTAGGGGTAAGTTGAATGCTGCCCCGGATTTACGTATTCAGCTGTCGGACATAAAGCCCGATTTCAAAACTATTTTAAGAACGAAAATGAAACAATTTCAGTCATCACATTAGAAATTAGGTGGAAATCCAATTTTTATTGTTCTAAAATAATTGTTTATATTTTTGTACCACGTTAGGCTATACAACTCACCCAGGCAATAAGGTTAGATGAAACCAGGAAGAACGTTGTGGGTTCACAATGCTCAGTAAAAATCAGGGATAGAGTTAGGGTTCCGCGGGAAAATCATGACTTCTGAAGGGTTCCGTGACCGAAAAAGTTTGGGAACCGCTGGTGTAGAGAACCATTGTTCCTAGAAGACCTACGCCTACAGCTGCATTTACCATCGACGCCACCTATCAGGAAGTAGGCCTACCAGAATAAAATAAATCATTTGGCTGCTCTGAAAGCGTTGGGTACGGTACATTATATTTATGGCGTGAATGGGAGGAATAGTCTTTTAGTTACAAGTTTTTGTCCGTAGAAGTTCGATTTTCAATGTATCGACAAAAATAAAAATCAAGCAGTTCATTAAAATGGTACGGTAATGTTAATCCGGTTCGCCGATTTTCTATTTTCAAAATCCCAAATTACTAAGTAAAATAAAACAGTGTGTTATGGAACTGATTAAAAGAGTCTAAGTCGTTTTTGGACCCTAAATGGCGGCCGCTGGCTGGAGGGCCATCTTGTGGTGTTTGGACTTTGTGACAAAAGACTGTGGCAGTTGTTGTTCGTTGTACTATGTTTGAATATGTCTGTTGTATAGTTGTGTAGTGAAATAAATAGTTAAATTCATAATGGTTAACACTAATTCGGTGAATTAGTCCCTTAACAAAACATATGGTGACCCCGACGTGATTTAATACGTAAATTACGAGAAGTTACGGCAAGATACGTAAGATTTCTTTGTGTGTGAAAATCTTGGTATAGCCTAGCCTACACGACAATGGAAAAGCTTGTGAAACAACGTAAGCCAATTCGAGCGTCCTACACAAAGACGTATAATGAGGTAATGCGTCATTTAACCAGCGAAATAGTTGACCTGGAATCGGCACAGAAGATGCTGATGAAATTGGAGAGGTTAAGTGCTGAACTTGCTCCTTTGGATGAAAAAATACTGGAACTAGCATTAGAAGAAGAGGATGATGTCTACAGCCGTGAGTACGGGGCAGTTGAGACTCATAGAGATAATTTAGATGAAGTAAGGTTAAAGATGACGAATATTTGCTCTAATGAGAATGTTGGTGTGGTTAGAGAACACATTTCTGAAGCTTCAGCTGCAGCTAAAAGAAACTTGAAACTTCCTAGGTTGGAACTAGCCAAGTTTGGAGGGGACGTTAAAGATTGGTTAGGATTCTGGAGCATGTTTAAGAGAATCCATGAAGATAGTGACATAGAATCAGAAGATAAATTTCAATATCTGATTCAGTGCACCAAACCTGACAGTCGTGCCAGAGAACTTCTGAACAGTTTCCCGGCTACCGCTGAAAACTATCCAAAGGTTATAGAGTGCATGAAGAATCGGTTCGGTCGTGAAGATCTCCTGACGGAGTACTACGTTAGGGAGCTGATTGGGTTAGTCATTCAGAATGTGTCGCACAACAATGACAAATCAGGAATAGCTGTAGGCCTACTGTATGACACATTAGAGAGCAAGTTAAGAGCTCTAGAATCTATAGGTGTGACAAGGGATAAGTATGGGTCCATGTTGTTCCCTCTCGTGGAATCATGCTTACCTGAAGATGTTTTAAGGACATGGCTCAGAAATCAATCAGCGAATGATGAGTTGATTGGTGAACAGAAAGATAGGCTAGAGGCTCTTCTAAATTTCCTCAAACGTGAAGTGGAGGGAGAAGAGAGGATAACCTTTGCTCGGGCAGGTTTTGGTCTGTCCGATACGAAAAGACAAGAGAGAGTGAGAGGAAAAAATGTCGACACACATTTACCAACGGCGAATTCTTTGTTTTCGGCCAAGTTTGAAGGCAAGAAGAGATGATGATGATAATTGTTGTTTTAAGGGGCCTAACATCGAGGTTATCGGCCCCTAATGAAATGGAATGATGTGAAATGAAAGGATGTAGATAAAAACAACTCACTGCCATGGATGAAGCGAAAATGGTGTTAATAAAACAGACAGTGAGCCCCAAAAATTATGCCTTATTTGAATAAAAAGAACAAAAGGCGGATGGTAAAAAAGGATAAAACAAATAAGGCATAGGGAAAAATACAATACATAACACAATAAAAAACATAAAACAGATTTAACCACAATTAAAAGTCGTAACTACACCTTAAAACTTAAAAAAAGTAACCACTCTCCCTCATGAACCGGATGACGAGGTCAGCTGACGGCACGTCATCACGGAGAATAAGGGAGAGGGTATTAGGCAGTTTAAGAGTCCTGCGCAGATCGGCCAGATCCACACACTCCAAGAGAAGGTGTGCCACGGTTAGGTGGGCGCCGCAAGTACACACAGGAGGATCTTCTCTCTTTAGCAAGTGGGAGTGCGTAGCAATCCCATGGCCGATCCGGAGTCGACAGAGTACCACAGCTTCCTTCCGGAGAGATCGGAAGGAAGATTTCCACACCTTCGTTGTCTCCTTGATGCCTCTCAGTTTGTTGGGTGGAGGCGTGGCACGCCATGCCTCCTCCCAATGCGACAGGATCGTATGCCGCAACTGAGAGCGCACATCACTAACAGGCACCTTATACGGTAGCGAGGGCAGTGCGACTGCCTCTCTCGCCGCCTGATCAGCAAGCTCGTTTCCCGCAATACCCATGTGGCTAGGAAGCCACACAAAGGTCACCCCGGTTCCAGCGTTACGCGAACTGACGAGCAGGTCGTGCACACGCTGGACCAACGGGTGCTTCGGGAAACACACATCGATCGCCTGCAGCGCACTCAGAGAGTCAGTACACAAAAGAAAGTGCTGGTGATCGTCTGATAACGTGTACCGCAGAGCTTCTAAGATGGCATAGAGCTCCGCAGTGTACACGCTACACGCCTCGGGAAGTGAAAAGAGAAACCGACGATCCTCAACCACAAATGCACAGCCTACTTTCTCGTTTACCCTCGAACCGTCCGTGAATACAAGCCCTGAGCCCGGATACCGTGTCACCACGGACTGGAACAACCTCCGATGGACGGAGGAGTCCGTGTCCGACTTGGGGCCGGTGTGCAGATCCAGGATGATATCAGGGCGAGAGACCATCCACGGAGGGGCCTTGCTAGGTACTCGGACGATACAGGAGACAGAAGGAAATCGGAACTGACGGTATAAGTCATCCAAGCGAATCCCCGCCGGCCGAGTGGCTCGGGCGAGCACATCATACAGCCGGCGATTCGGATTGGAAAACAAACATGGATAGCTTGGATGAAGTGGCATCTGTCGAATAGTTGCAGCATAGGTCAGCAGTACTTGTTGGCGCCTCAGGTGTAAAGGAGGTACGCCAGCCTCGGCGAGCAAGCTGACGACTGGGCTTGTCCGAAAGGCACCCGTCGCCAGCCTCACACCGCCGTGGTGGACACTGTCCAGTTTAACAAGCACTGACTTACGGGCCGAACCATATGCTACACTGCCATAATCTAACCTAGATAAAATCAGTGACTTATAAAAGCGCAGGAGCACCACGCGGTCCGCCCCCCATGATGTGCCGCTAAGAAACCGCAACATGTTGAGTTTCTTAGCGCAGGCAGTTTTCAAACACCGCACGTGTGGTTCCCACGTCAATTTCTGATCGAAAAGGAGCCCAAGGAACCGGTACGCAGCAACAACAGGCAAAGCTACATTGCCCAGATAAAGCTCAGGATCTGGATGGAGGGTGCGCTTTCGGCAGAAATGGACAACCGAGGACTTAGCGGTTGAGAATCGAAAGCCATGCTCCAGTGTCCAGCGTTCCACTCTCCGAATAGCTTGTTGTAGCTGTCGTTCAGCGACCGCCATATTTTGCGCACTATAATGTAGAGCAAAGTCGTCTACATATAGCGACGGTACCACTGCTGGACCAGCAGCAGCGACTATACCGTTTATGGCAATCGCAAATAATGTTACGCTAAGCACCGATCCCTGTGGGACTCCGTTTTCCTGTATATGATATTGCGAATATGTCCCCCCTATTCGGACACGGAACAGGCGAAGGGACAGAAAATTCGCAATAAAAACCGGCAAGTTACCTCGGAATTTCCATTGATGCAGGGTAGAGAGGATGCCGTAACGCCAAGTGGTGTCATAGGCCTTCTCGAGGTCAAAGAAAACAGCGACTAGGTGCTGTCTCCGGAGAAAAGCGTCCTGTATGGCAGTCTCCAGGCGTACCAGATGGTCGTTGGTACACCGTGACGCCCTGAAACCACACTGGTATTCAGACAGGAGTCCCCGTTTCTCCAGGACCCACACCAGGCGCCGATTGACCATCCTCTCAAAGAGCTTGCACAAACCGTTTGTGAGACAAATAGGTCTGTAACTCCCTGACAATTTGGGATCCTTATCGGGCTTCAGGATAGGTATAATGATACCTTCCTGCCATTGCGCTGGAAACACACCTTCCAACCAGATACGATTAAACACCCTGAGCAAATAGCGAATGCTCTCATCGTTAAGGTGTTTAAGCATCTGGTTGTGAATATTATCCGGGCCAGGAGACGTGTCCCTGCAGAGCGCCAGCGCTCCGCGGAGTTCCCACTCCGTAAAGGGCACGTTGTACTCCTCCGAAGCGCGGGAAGCAAAACTAAGATGGAAGCGTTCCGCTTCGCGCCTCAGGGCCACGAAGGCAGGGTCATAGTTATCGGAACCGGATATATCCGCAAAATACGAGGCGAGATGGTTTGCAACGCGATAAGGATCTGTAACCAGTTCATTAGCAATGGAAATTCCCGGTACAGTAGAAGATGTCTGAATTCCCGAAATGCGTCGCAGTTTAGTCCACACTTGAGAGGAGGTGGTATGTGCCGTAATAGAAGACACATACCGTTCCCAGGATTGTTTCTTACTCTGGCGAATAAGAATCCGTGCCTTGGCACGGAATTTCTTAAACGCCACCAAATTGGCCATGGTTGGACGCCGACGGTAGTGCTTATGAGCTCGACGACGGTCTCTTATTGCCGCTGCAATATCCTCTGTCCACCAAGGGACGAGTTTGCGACGAGGAGTCCCAGAAAAGGATGGAATGGACTCCTCGGCGGCAGCAAGAAGCACATCGGTGATGTGCTGTACCTCGTCATCGACGCTCCGGCAACCAAGATCAACGAATACAGCTCGTTCTTGAAACGAGGGCCAATTTGCCCGCTTAAGAACCCATGATGATGATGATGATAATTGTTGTTTTAAGGGACCTAACATCTAGGCTATCGGCCCCTGATGGTTTGGGTGATCGTGAAGATGAAAAATGAAATGTAACTTAAAACTAAAACTAACTACCAACCTACAAACTAGAAGAAGAAATGGAAAACTAAAGGAGAATAAGGCAAATAAAGGACAGGAGGAAAAGAAATGCCCTCAACCCTCGGAGAAGGCGGATTGAGGGACTTGGAAGGAAGGAGAGCCTTGAAAGGCAGATAGGAAAGTGAAAGAGGAGAGGGTCCGCCCCGAAGGTAAGGGACAAAACGGGAAAACGGACCCAGCTCAGGAATCCCTCGGGGTCGCCAACTCCCGAACTCACCAGCCGTGAGCCCCTGAGGGTGCAGCATTATCTAGGGTGCACCAGAAGTGGTGGGGCTACATACACCCGGCCTCCTTGAGGGCCTTGAGCAGAAGGCAGGAGATAACAGGAAAAGAAAAAGAAGGCTGACCCCTCGCAGAAGGAGGGAATCAGAAAAGATGAGACAAGGGCCAATTAAGGCGGGAAAGGAAGAGACTCCCTAGGCCTCGGATACCCTAATACCGTCGGGGTCGGAAGAGAACAAGAGTTGACCAAGTGAGGTCGACAGGAAAGAAGAAAGAGAGGAGCACGGCACAAGTAAGTGGAAGCAATGCCGGACTCAGCTGGGGCCCCGTGGTCGCCAACCCACTTCTCACTAGATGTGAGCCCCTGGGGGAGCTTAAGAACCCAACGACTGGGGAACTCAACGGGCGTCTGGTTCAGAAGGGTAAGAACGATCGGGAAATGGTCACTGTCACAGAGGTCATCGTGTACATACCAGCCAAATAAGGGGACGAGCGCACGGCTACACACACTCAAGTCAATGTGTGAGTACGTGCCGTGCGCTAAGCTAAAATGTGTAGCTTCCCCTGTATTTAATAGACATAAATCCAACCCTTGAATTAAGCCTTCCACGTCCCTTCCTCTGGGGCAGGAAGATGGTGATCCCCATTGGGGGTGATGAGAGTTGAAATCACCCACGAGTAGGAAAGGGACTGGAAGTTGATCAACAAGATCTAAGACGTCATTAATATCAAGGGGTTGGTTCGGTGGAAGGTACACGTTACAAACAGTTGTCATAGCAGGCAAGGACACGCGAACTGCAATAGCTTCCAGAGGAGTGGCGAGTGGAAACTCCTCACTATAGCAGTCAGAGCGAACGAAGGTACAAACGCCCCCGGAAGCCCGGGCGGCGTCTTGTCGCTCTATAGAGTATAGTCGGAAACCTCTCAGAACAGTTTCGTGATCAGGTCTGAGGTTTGTTTCCTGTAGGCAGACTATACTCGCCGCGTATTGGGCAATAAGCTGACGGAGCTCTGTCAAATGCCTGTCATAACTGTTACAATTCCACTGTAACAGTGACATTGTGTGAACTTAGGGAAGAAGTTGGAGCAGCAAGCTACTCCAACTTTGACTCTGGAGAATCTACAGTCACTACGTCGACTATAATCTCCATGTCCTCAGGCGAGTTCATGGAGTGAATCGACTCGGTAGATGATTTCCTGGACGCAGTTCGGCGGCGGGGGGATCTCCGTGGGGAGCGCGAAGATCTGGGGGCCGAAACGTCCCCAGGCGCAGAAGCATCCGCAGGTGTTGGCGCGGATGGCTTCCCCTTTTTTGGAGAAAGGGAATGCGTAGTGCGGGGTCCCTTCTTACCCGCCCCCGGCTCTTTAAGGTATATAGACGGGTCAGGAGCCGAAGTCCTGACCCTGGTCGACGATGCCGCCTCCGCCGGCTTCGGCGCGGCTTTCGCCGACCGTTTGGATGGGGAGGAAGACTTCGACTTCCTCCCGAGTGGGGAGGAAGTCTTCAACTTCCTCCCCTGCTGTGCGGGCGGAGCAGCCTTCGCTCGCACAGCCTTCGTGCTGGCCGAAGGTGGAGTTGAAGTCACCTTCGGGCTTTCCGTTATAATGTTAGGAGCTGGTTTTGGAACAGGAAACTCAGTTGCAGGTTTCACAGCTGGAACAAAAGATGAGGTAGCCGGGACCAAATTTGGTATTATGGCTCTATAATCAATCGTTGGAGAAGGCGAAGTCGTGGTACGGTACTTCTTGCGGGCCTCCTGGTAGGTCAGACCATCCAGGGTTTTGATCTCCTGGATTTTCTTCTCACTCAGGAAGACAGGGCAGTTCCTGTCCCGAGGAGAATGAAATCCAGGGCAATTAGTGCACTGATAAGGTGTTGTGCACTCTTCCGCTTCGTGTGGTACCTTACCGCATGTTCCGCAGATTGCGGGGCTCGAGCATCGGGATAACATGTGCCCGAACTTCTGGCATTTATAACACCTCATTGGGGGAGGGATATAAGGCCGTACGTCACAACGGTAACTTGTAACCTTGACTTTCTCCGGGAGCACCGAAAGCTCAAAGGAAATAATGAAAGCACCAGTATCCACGATTTGACCATTGACCTTGCGCGTAATGCGCCGGACATCAGTCACGTGACGGTGCCGCATATCCTCCTTGAGCTCCTCGTCAGTGTTCAGAATCAGGTCCCGGTGGAAAATAACTCCTCGGACCAGATTCAGGGACGTGTGCTTTTCCACTTTGACGGGAATGTCGCCAAAGTGGTCACATTGCAAAAGTTGTTCAACTTGCTCTCCAGTCCTAGTCTTGAGCAACAAGCTACCGTTCCTCATCTTTTGTACTTTCTCAAGCTCACCATAGACACCTTCTATGTGGCGAGAAAACAAAATACTCTTTACCAGCTTGAAATCACCCCCATCTGTTCTGGTAGCTACCAGAAACTTGGGGGTGTTAGTACCCAGATTTTCACGCACAGATTGTTCCCAGGGGGTTGATCCCCGTAGGGAATCAAAGGTTAAAGACTTGGGTGTAGGACCACCCTGTTTGGGTGTACGTCCACCCTGGTTGGGGATTTTTCTTTTAGAACCCATGGCCAGATCATCCTCCCCGAATGTCACCGACATCCGATCACGGGCCGTCACAGTAGGCGCTACCCAGCCAGGGCAAGGCCCGCCTAGCTTGGAAGGCATTGCCCGGGGGTCCGATGTTTTACAATGCCGTATCGGCATGTACCCCTTGGCATATACTGGATTTTACAGCTCAGACATTCGGCTGTGCGGGGACCTGCGTAGTCAGGCGGATACTACTGAACGGGTACATGGCACACCCACCTGTCGGCGCGGCCAAGACCGGAACAGGCTTTTGAGCGTAGTCGCTAGCGTAAGTGGCCCATCCCCTAACAGCACGCACATATAGAAATTTTGGTTGCCAGACCCTGAAAGCAGTGACGGAAAGAAGTGCGATATAACCTAATGAGAGTTATACCGCACGGGTGTATGTCTTTTAGAGCTGACTGTCAAACCCTCGAAAGGGGACCGTTCCGAGAAGCCCTTTTAGTCGCCTTTTACGACTGGTAGGGAGTACCGTGGATGTATTCGCTTCCTCCCACCCACTGGGGGTCCAATTCACAAAACAACGCGGAGTCCTTAAAGTATAGCCAAGGTCGCCCCTTTTAGTCGCCTCTTACGACAGGCAGGGGATACCGTGGGTGTATTCTAAACCCCCCACCCACAGGGGGGGGCAAGAAGAGAAAGTGTGTGTTTTGTAGCAAATTCCACGAGAGCAAGGAATGCCACCTTGCTCAACAAATGAGTTTGGAGGAAAGGCGCAACAAGCTGGCCAAAGAAAACTGTTGTTTTGCTTGTCGTTAGGTAGGACACAGAGTGAAAAATTGCAAGGCACATCTTCGTTGCCCACTGTGCACTAGTCCTCACGTTGTGATCATGTGTCATAAACTGAATACAAAGAAGGTAGAGGAGAAACCTGAATCTAAAATACAGGATGATAGGGAAAGGCAGAGCAATATCTCCATGAACATTCAGAGTGCCACAAAGGAGGTGTTTCTACAAACGCTGTGCATCAAACTGACACATAAAGGAAAGGAGAAGATGGTCCGAGCACTAATAGACAGTGGATCACAAAGATCCTACATTTTACGGAAGACTGCTGAGGAAATGGGATATAAACCTTTGAAGACCGAGATGATGATCCACAAGTTGTTTGGGGGCGCTGAGACCCGTGAAGAAGATCATCACCTGTATGATGTGAACGTAAGCAGTTGTGATGGTTCCTTTAATACCACGTTGCAATTGATTGACCAGAAGGTAATCTGTGGGAAGATTCCAAGGTTGAAGTTCGGACCTTGGATGAAGGAAATGAAAGCAAAAAGGATATGGCAGTCTGATGTGGGAACAAATCCATCCGACGTGGAAGTCCTGCTAGGAGCTGATGTTGCGAGGAGTCTCTTGCTGAATGAAACCCATAAGCTTGAATCAGGATTGGTTGCTGTGAGGACAACGCTTGGCTGGACCGTGACTGGTAAATTGAAAGACGAAGAGGGTAGTTCCCTGGCTTTGTATTCAACTACCCTGTTCATTCAATCTGCTTCTATAACCGACCTTTGGAACTTGGAGACTATAGGCATATCTGACCCCACGGAAAACAAGTCGAGAGAAGAGATGGAAGAAGCTGCACGTCGTTACTTCCAAGAGACTGTAAAGGTTAATGCGGATAGCCGATATGAAGTTGCGTTACCTTGGTTGGAGAGCAGACAGTACTTACGGAACAACAAGGAGATAGCGAAGAAGAGATTGATTTCAGTTTCGACTAGACTGACCAAAGAAGGAAAGTTTGAGGAATATGGAAATGTGTTTCAGGAATGGATGAATGAGGGCATAATTGAAGAGGTTCCAGAAGGAGAAAAGGAAGACCTGTGTTATTATTTACCACACCGGGGAATCTTCAAAGAAAACTCTACCACCACTGTGAGACCCGTGTTCGATGGATCCAGCAAATCGAAGGATACTCCTTCTTTAAATGAGTGTCTCGAAAAGGGTCCTAATTTGCTACAACAAATCCCCACACTTCTATTGATGTTTCGAAAAAAATAGGATAGGAGTGATTTCCGATATTAAGAAGGCGTTCCTGCAGATATCTGTTCAGGAAAGTGACCGTGATTTCTTGCGCTTCTTGTGGTGGAAGGATTCAAAGGATAGTGAATTGAAGGTTTTTCGACATTGCCGAGTCGTATTTGGACTGAATTGCAGCCCATTTCTGCTGGAAGCAGTTCTTGACCTTCAATTGAAAGAGAGCGTAGACTACCAAGAGACAGCAAAAAGACTGAGAAATTCCTTCTATGTAGACAATTGTATCACCTCTTTGGATAATGAGAAAGAATTGAGTACGTTTATAGAAGAATCTACCACATTGCTGGCCAGAGCACATTTTGATCTTCGTAACTGGGAGTACACAAGTCTAAATTCTCCCGAGAGTGACTCGTCAGTTCCTGAGGTAACCTCGGTATTAGGACTTCGATGGAACAAGACAGAAGATGTTCTTTCTTGTGAGAAAATTGACATGTCGAAGATTGACGACAAGATCACTAGAAGAAATGTATTGGCGGCTGCTCAGAGAATCTTTGATCCTATAGGATTCACATGTCCTGTCTCTCTAGTACCGAAGTTGCTGTTGCAGGAAAGTTGGCGGAAGAAAATGAGCAGGGATGAAGAAATGGAGGATGACTTGAGGAAGAAGTTTGAAATTTGGCATCAAGAACTTGAGGTATTGCCTGATATTAAAATTCCCAGACAAATGGCACGCTGCAAGACACAGGAATCTTGGAGCCTTCATACGTTCTACGACGCAAGTGCAGTAGCATATGCTGCGGTTGTGTTTCTTCGTTCAGAAGATGGAAATGACACAAATATAACGCTTCTTCAAGCAAAGTCTCGTGTAGCCCCGCTGAAAAAAATGACTATTTCGCGGTTGGAACTCCTAGCTTGTTCAATTGGAGCTCGCCTTGCATTTTCCATAAAGGCAAGTTTAGAATTAGCAGAGCTTTCAACATATTATTGGACAGACTCTACAACAGCTCTCTGCTGGATCAAAAGGAAGGAAGTCTGGGGAACTTTTGTAGCAAATCGAGTGAAGGAAATTAAACAGTTGTCTAACCCTGATAGCTGGAATCATGTACGTGGAGTGAATAACCCGGCTGACCTACCTTCTAGGGGTTGTTCTGCTTCCAAACTCTTGACGTCGAAATGGTGGGAGGGCCCTCATTGGTTGAGATCTCCTAGTTCGGAATGGCCTCTCGACAATGCCTTGCCTGATGAAGAAAGGGTAAATGAAGAGAAAAGGAAAGGAATTTCAACTGTACTAGTTTCTGTGGAACCAGAAGGAAAGTGGTATCTAAAATACTTTTCCAAGTACTCAAAAGTTGTCAGGATGACGGCCTGGATTCTACGATTCATCCACAACACAGCAAAAGAAGGCAAAAAACGTATTTCAAAGGAACTCCAAGTCGAAGAATTGCAAGTAGCTGAAAGGAGACTGTTGAAGATCGTTACGCAAGAGATGCTCGCCGAAAAGGAGCAGTCCTTCAAAAATCTGAACGTGTTTGAAGATGAAAGAGGATTACTTCGAGTAAAAACAAGGTTAATAAGGAGACCGGACGATGAATTATTCCTCACTCCAATTCTGCTACCAGCTAAACACCAGCTAGTTCACATGATGATCATGGAGAAACATCTAGAAATGTCTCACGCTGGAGTACAAGTTCTTCTCTCCACTTTGCGAGAACGGTTTTGGATTGTTAATGGTAGAAGGACAATAAGAAAGGTGATTTCGAGCTGTGTCAGGTGCAGAAGACACCAAGCAAAGGGAATTACCATCGAAGTTGCACCTTTGCCAGAGGATCGGATTAGAGACGCTTCTGTCTTTGAAATTGTAGGAATTGATCTGGCTGGCCCGTTATACCTCCGAGGAGGTGAAAAGGTCTGGGTGGTGCTATTCACGTGTGCGGTCTTCAGAGCAGTACATTTTGAACTCGTTAGGACACTATCTACTCCAGGGTTTCTGCAAGCATTGAGGAGATTCGTCGCTCGAAGAGGGAGACCAAACATCATTTACAGTGATAATGGGACAAATTTTGTGGGAGCAGAAAATGCTTTCAGTGAAGTTGACTGGACCAAAATAAATGTTGAGGCTACGTGCATGAGAATTGTTTGGAAATTCAATCCTCCCACTGCTGCATGGTGGGGTGGGTTTTGGGAGCGTATTGTTCAAATGCTGAAGAAGTTGTTGCGACGAGTACTAGGTCGTTCCTCCTTAGACTATGAGGAACTATTAACGCTTCTGTTGGATGCAGAGGCAGTCATCAATTCTCGGCCTTTGACTTATTTGTCTGAAGATAGTGATGATTTGGTAGCGTTGACACCTGCAATGTTTCTTCAGGACATTCCGAGGGTGGGAGTACCCGATATTGATCACATTGATCAGATAAACCCTGGAAAAAGGTTCAGGCACATGCAGCATTTGAGGGCAGAATTGCGAAAAAGATTCAGACTAGAGTACCTAGGGCAACTTAAACCGGGAAAAGGCAAAGCAAACTCACCTCGAGAATTGAAGGTGGGAGAAGTAGTGATCCTTGGAAGTGACAGTGCACGTAGAATGGACTGGCCTTTAGGAAGGGTGGTTTCAGTACATCCCGGAAAGGACAATGTCGTCAGAGTGGTCAAGGTGAAGACTACAACTGGAGAGTTGAAGCGGCCTGTGCAGAACATCTATCCTCTAGAAGCAACTCCGTTTACTGAGTGGCAGTGTGAAGAAGTCTTGGATAAAGACCCTGGTGTTCCTGTTTCGAGCTCTGGTGTTCCTGTCTCGATCCCTGGTGTTCCTGTCTCGAGCTCTGGTGTTCCTGTATCGAGCCCTGGTGCACCTGTATCGAGCCCTGATGTACCTGTCTCGCCCCCTGGTGTTCCACATTTGAGTTCGACAAGGTGTGGGAGGAAGATACGAATTCCATCCCGCCTCAATTTGTAAATTTTCCTTGATCTGTAATATTTGAAGTACAGTGGTTTTAATCATAGTATGATAAAAAGGTGGGAGGATGTTATGGAACTGATTAAAAGAGTCCAAGTCGTTTTTGGACCCTAAATGGCGGCCGCTGGCTGGAGGGCCATCTTGTGGTGTTTGGACTTTGTGACAAAAGACTGTGGCAGTTGTTGTTCGTTGTACTATGTTTGAATATGTCTGTTGTATAGTTGTGTAGTGAAATAAATAGTTAAATTCATAATGGTTAACACTAATTCGGTGAATTAGTCCCTTAACAAAACACAGTGGAATTATCCCTACATCTAAATCAGTAACTATCAGTAACTTCAATTTATGAAATAAACTGGTGTGACAATGAATAATCGAAATATTTTCGGGATTCCCTCCCCTGCGTGAGAATATTATAGTCAGTTGCTATCGGGTTATATTGGTAGCCTATATTATGCATTAACTTGACCCGTATAAATGCTAAAATGTGACGAAAGATACGAGTTATAGGCTATATGCCGTACGGGTAATAATTACTAACTAGTGGGCCCGTGCGAGCTTTCGCAACGTGAATGTAGGTTTATGGGGTAGTAGGGAAGAATGTGGGAGAACGAAGTTTCAAATATTGAAAAAACGTACGGTAGTCTTATTGTTGCTAAACGGCATACGTACGGTACTTGAGAAGAACACAAAGAATTATGTAGAACAGTGTTTTGTACTTGTCACAGCACCTCTTTGTAGACAATATTCGATGTTACAACAAATTCATCGGTTATTGTTTGCTCGGGAGTTTCTTCTACAGCAATTTTTACATTTGCAAAGGATTGAACCCTAGAGAAAGTCTTGGCGAGATCACACCGGAGCCATCTGCTGAGAGACTCCTTAGCTAGCAGTACGCCGCGCTCCCGCCAGATGGCTGCCGCCGCGCTGCCCTGCGCTCTAGCAGCAGGCTTGCCAGGTTACGGTGCTCTCATTGTAAATGTACATTTTTTTAAGGTATTTATTTAATTGTGAGGCATTTAAAGAGGAAGTGAGTGCGTTTCGGGCACACATGGGGTTATGCGGAACCTGTAGGTACCCCATATGTGTAGGTTGGTGTTAACAGGACCTTATTTTCGGTACAAAACCTGAATGGGACCTTAGCAGAATAATATAAGGAGGATAACTGATCCTTTCTTCTTTACTATTTATTTAATCATTATAATTTATTTATTTATTTATCGTATGGCTTTTAGTGCCGGGAGTGTCCAAGGATATGTTCAGCTCTCCCGAGTCTTGTAGCTGCTTCCAGCGGACACCCTTATTAGGGTGAGCTACAAGTTCCGTTCAATTTCAATTAGTTCCGACTTTCGCTATCAGATGTCAATGATACCTAGTGGTGAACGTTGGAAATTTGATAGAGCATCCCGACGAAATCTAACCTAACAATTTTAGCTTTACACAAGTTAAGTCTGTGAAAGGATCTTTTACATGCCATAATTCTATGACATGGGACCGCCGGCTTTACTTCCCCGCCGAAGGAAAGCATACTGAAGGATTTTTAACGCTCTTAAAAAATCCGACGACTTCTGCCGGGTTTGAAGCTGCTATCTTGGGCACAGCAGTTCAGCATGCTACCAACTACGCCACCGAAGCCAATCTGTTAACACTTATTATTCAGTATCATTTTATAGTTATATACATATTCCAGGTATTTCAAGAAAGCGATATTTGATAGCACATGCGGTTCCATCTTAAAATCCAGCCTGCCTAGTTTTCAGTATGAAAAATGTGGAAAAAAAAAGTTACTAGACCAAACAACGGACATTTTTTTTTAAAGAAATGCTCATTTATATCTTCACCCTAATCTGCGTAAAGTACCATATCGTACTTTAATCACTGAAAGGGTAGAGCGGTTATGGCCTCAATTTCACAAACTAACGCACCTCATTTTGCATGAATTATGGAACCCAAAACCTTCGAATGGAGGTAAGAATTGTCTTTTATTCAATAATTTAAAACAAGTTGCCGGAAAACTAAGTACAAATAACCAGCTTGCCTTCTACGGTGTAAAGTTGCTCTGTGAAAAAAAATCAACTTTGCCAAGATTAAACGGCTTTCTGCATCACGATCTTTAATCAATTTTAAACATAATCTGTTGTAAATTGACAGGAAAATGTGCAACGTTTGGAGACTACGAGCGTTGTATGCCGGTATGCGGCACAACGTTAGCCGACATTTCGCATCAATAATAAATACGGAATAAACATGCGCAGAGCTTTCTCATTGTACACAGCTTAAGATCATATCATTCTTGGTGCATTTTATAACTTTTATTTCTCCTAACAATAATTTACTTAGTTACATGCAAGGAAAATTGTAGTACACAGTTCCCATAGCTTCCATTACCCGACTACTGGTTTTGCATAACCAGACGCCAGTGGCGAATCCTATGGCAAGTGAAAGAATTAAAGAAAGTGTAAGTTCTATAGTACACACACGTGTAAGTCACTCCGATGAGACCGAGTTCATGCTATGACCATTGAACTCTAGGTAATGCTTACAGTTCAATGGCTATGACCCACCTCGCCTGTCTATAATGGTCTATAATGGTGACAGGATGATCATAGGAAGGATACAGTTCCAGACAGGGACAAAAGATCTGTTTCATGTATATGCTCCACAAACGGGGAATAAAGAAGAGAACTTAGAAGAATTCCCAGAAGAAGTGGAAAAATATATAGAGGATAAGGAAATAATGGCAATGGGAGATTTGAATGCACAAGTGGGAAGAGACAGACAAAGAAGAGAGGAGATTTTGGGACCATATGGTTATGGCAGTAAGAATCCAGAAGGGGATTTCTTAACGGACTTCTGTCAGCGGAACCAATTAATTATAGGGAATACTTGGTTCCGAAAGAAAAATAGTCAGAAGATTAACGAGGTATGGATGGGGAGATAGAAGAACGAAAACTCTGATAGACTATGTATTAGTCGAAAAAGGACATCGGAAAGAGCTAATGGATGTCACAGCCTTTGGAGGAGACCATAGGGCAGTGGTAGCAAAACTAAAAGTAGGAAAGGTCATGAGACTACAAGAAAAAAGGGAAAGAAAGGTCTGGAGTCTAAAGAAAAAGGAGGTTGCAGAAGAGTTTAAGAAAGAATTGCAAGAACAGATACCAAGGACGGATATTACCCATGTGGAACAAGAATGGGAAAAGTTTAAGAGTGCATTTGTAAACAGTGCAGAGAAAACATGTGGTAGAACATCAGGAAAGGTATGGTAAAAGGCTACAAAATGGTGGAATGATAGAGTGAAAGAAGAAAAAAACTTGGAAGGAATGGAAAACAAATAAGACTGAAGAAAGTAGAGCAAAATATATAGAAGCAAACAGAGATTGCAAGAAAGTAATTGCAGAGGAAAAGAAGAAAAGCTGGGAAGAATTCATCCAGGAAATAAGGGAGGATTTAAATTGTGGGAAAAAATTGCTTTTTGGAATTATAAAAAGTAGAAGGAATAAAAAGGTGAACACTGGGTTCGTGAAAAACAAAGGTGAAATATTGACAAAACCAGAAGAGATAACGTACAGATGGAAAGAATATTTCAGCGAGCTGTTGAAGGCGAGACATCAGGAATGCGGAGAAGTTACGCAAACAGCCAAAACGGTGGCAGAAGTGGAATGGGTAGTTAGGAAGATGAAGATGGGGAAAGCTGTGGGAATCGATGAAGTGACAATAGAAATGATCAAGGCGGCCGGACTAGTGGGACTGCAGTGGACATACAGACTTCTCAGGAGTGTGTGGAGAGAGAAGAAAGTTCCTGAAGACTGGAAAAATGGAATAATATTGCCAATATTCAAGAAAGGAGACAGGAAGGTGTGTGGTAACTACCGAGGAATCACTATCGTCTCGCATGTTGCCAAAGTAATGGAAAGAATCCTAGAAAAAAGAATTAAGGTAGAAAGCCAAATAGAGGAGGAGCAGTTTGGATTTAGAGGGGGCAGGTCAACAGTGGAACCCATTTTCATTCTGAGACAGAACATTGAAAAGAGTTGGGAATATGGGAAGGATATGGTAATGACTTATTGTTCTAGAAAAGGCCTATGATAGCATCCCTAGAACAAAAGTTTGGGAAAGCTTAACAAATAGGGGGATAGGCAAGGAACTGAGAGACATGATAAATGGAATGTGCATGGAGTGATACAGTAGTGTGAAGATTTGTCGGGACATCGGAATGGTTTAAAGTTGACACTGGACTAAAGCAAGGAAGTGTGTTTTCACCCTTATTGTTCTTAATGGTGATGGATGACATCATGAAGACAGCAATGAAAGACCTTAGTAGGGCAAAGATGAAGGTAATGTTTGCAGACGATGTGATCTGGGGCAAAGATGAGATGGAGGTAAAAGAACAGTTAAGACGTAATAAATGAAAAGATTGAGCAATAGGCATTGAAGATAAATGTGGAGAAGATTAAAATAGTGGTGATGAGTAGAGGTAAGAAAGAAGGAAAAGGAGGAATCAAAGTCTGAGATAAGGAATTGGAAGTGGTGAAACACTTCAAATACTTGGGAAGTGAACTGACTGAAGATAGAAGACTAGATTTGGAAATTAGCAGAAGAATAAAACCCGGGAGTGCTTCCTACCATCAGGTACGGGGACTAGTATGGAACAAGGCTATACCAATTAAGGCTAAAGAAGTTATGTACAAAGCATATTATGTTCCTATTATGACATATGCAGCAAAAACTTGGACAATAACTAAGAGGGATGAGAGAGCACAGGCAGATGAAATTAGATTCCTGAGAAGTATGGTCCAGAAAACTAGGAGAGAGAGTGAGAAATGAAGATATACGGGAAGAACTGGGAGTACAGAAACTAAATGACCAACTGGTGCAAAACAGATCGAGATAGTTTGGACATAAACGGATACCAAGACGAGCACTGGAACGACCGATGACAGGGAAGAGAGGACGAGGTAAACCAAGAATGCATTGGATGGACTCTTGAAGTAGATCATTAGAAAACAGAACCTGGATTGGAAGACCGTGTCGGAAGAGGAACGGTGGAACGACAGAACAAAGTGGAGAGGAACCATATTTGCCCCCACCCAGTGTCAGCTGGAAAAGGGGAAATTAAGATTATGATGACATGACTCTTATTAAACTCTATGCAGTACATTATTGCCTCAGTCCTTACAAGAGGCCGACGCATAGCGGGCTAATATTCGTCAGAATATAAGTTCATCATTGTCTAAATATTATCGCTAGACGTCTCGACAAGAACCGCACATTGGGGGAATAGGAACAGTTTCATAGTATTTTCTGTTGCTGTTTTCTTTCTGATAGGGGAAATTGCATACCACCATTTGCTTCATACAACTGTTGCATACGTTACGGGGAAAAGAAGAGGGACATTTGGGAATCGTACACTAAGACCATGACTGATCGGAGGTGGATGGATACAGGCTATTAACCGAGAGTCACAAGATTGGCTGTTCACGGGTTCTATTTTAAAATTTGTAGGAACAAAGCATTTCATGACCCAAACAAACTGTGTACCGGTATGGTATGTGGACTATGTGACTAAGAATGTGAAAGGTATCATATTCCGAAGTGTTGGCTACCTCGAGAATCTGTTCAGTCGGCGATTTTATTAAAGACCTTTTATTAGGCCTACATACTACGGTAGGTGTATTTATGCACATTGTGCACAATAAATCTATTACATACCGGTAGCTAGTTACATTGTGCGATATTGACTGAAAAATTTGTGTTCCCATTCACCCGGTTTAAAACGAATCCTCCTCACGTTGACGTACAAAGGAACATACAAAACTTTTTAAACATTTCAGTTCCTAAAATGATGCAATAAAGGAATAGCCTATATCTCTACAACATGTTGCCAAGGGTTAGCCCACTATTCGTGAAGATTTACTTGAAATTGCACTAGTCCCCTTATCGACAGTAGCGTGTTTAAACACCTTTTAGCCTAACCCCAGTGTCGCCAATTCTAGTAACGGCTTGAGAATTATGGACGGAGATACATTCATTAATATTGTTATTACCATATTATTTATGATCCGATTTCCTGGCTTGTATCTTTCTGGTACCGGTACGGTACCTACAGTAAAATATGTATTATACCGGTGTTGGAGCTGTACGTTGTTTAATTCATGGTGAACTTTTTATCACAGTCATTCAGAAAAAGTTAGGCCAATAATGTGTTCAATGAAATTCTAGCAGGCAACCATGCTTCCAGGTTGAAGAAATAAGTTTCTTGGATTTAAAAGTATATTTACGCCATTTAACAGCACTATGAGTATGGAACAGATCTACTGATGGCCTTCCTGGACATTGAGAAGGCATATGACAGTGTATGCAGGAACAAAGTATGGAAGTCCCTGGAGGATAGAGGAGTAGAGAGATGGACTATAAAGAGGATAAAGGAGATGTACAAGGGAAGCATGAGCTGTGTGAAAGTGGGAGGAGAGAGATCAGACTGGTTGGAACAGAGAAATGGCCTGAAACAAGGAAGTGCACTGTCAACGTTACTTTTCATTGTGGTGATGGATGACATAATGACCCGAGTGGCACAAGTAATTGGAGAAGGAAAGATGAAAGCAATGGTGTTTGCAGATGATTTGATGATTTGGGGAAACGAGGAGGAGGAGGTACAGGAACAGTTGGACGTGTGGGAAGGAATAATACAAGGATATGGGATGAAATTTAGCATAAATAAGAGTGAGATGGTGATCACAACAAGGAAGAAGGAAAGAACCACAATGGGAATAACAATTGGTGGGGAACAGCTGAAGAAAGTGGAGAGTTTCAAGTATCTGGGAACAGGCGCGGATCTAGAGTTTGGTTTTGGTGGGGGTCAGAGAATCGATCTAAAGTTTGGCTTTGCGGGGGGGGGGGGCAGGGGGGGGGGGGGGGGGGCAGAGAATCGAAATTGTTAAGAAAAATGGTATCACTAAAAACGCAATCACAAAATAACCAAACGTACAAAATCAGACCAATTTTTTTGCAAGCTACATGGATAGAAATTTGATGCGTTTAGCGCACCAAAAATATTCGTACAAATTGCAACGGCGTGTTTTGCAACTTTTACATCGAGCTTCGAGAAAACGATGAAGGTACGTTACAGTTTCGGCAAGTCGAGTTGGTACCGACAAAGGGAGAAAGTCACAGCTTAAATTGCCAACCAAGCTTGCGGTTTGGACGTCGACAAAAATTTTTGGTGCGAGAAAAGTCCCAGTTTCCTATCCGTGCATTGCTGCACATTCATCGTGACATCACTATAAACATCGATTCGGTGATCACAAGGTTTGCTAAACAAAATAGACGAGTTGATTTTGTTGTATAACTAATAGTTATTATACAAGAGATTTGAAGTTGTAAATATGTACAGTTGTAACAGAACATAATAATTCTAATAAAGATAATTCAGTATTGAATAAAATGAGAAAAAAAAAACTGTTTTTCAGTTAAAATTCGTTAAGTTTTATTTGTCTGGTAATTGTGTTTTCGTTTTTTTGAGTTTGCAAAAGAAATTTGGTCTCCGTTTGGGGGGGGGTCATGACCCCCGTGACCCCCCCCTTGAATCCGCGCCTGTCTGGGAAGCCTGATACAAGAGAATGGAAGAAACGATAGAGAAATAAATGAGCGGGGGAGGCAGGCAGAAGCATTTCGGAGGAGTGTGAGAAGCATGTTATGGAGCAAGGATATCCCTCAGAACAGCAAAAAGATCATATATCGGACGTACTATGTCCCTATCCTGACGTATGGCTCGGAGACCTGGGTTATGAAAGGAAGGGAGAAGAGCAAAATACAGGCCAGTGAGTTGAGGTTCTTGAGAAGCAGTATTGGAGCTACAAAGATGGACAGAATAAGAAATGAGAGGACCAGAGAATTAACGAAGGAGGAACCATTACAGGATGATATAGAGAAATCTAGACTTAGATGGTATGGACATGTAAAACGAATGGAGGAGAAGAGGATACACAGGAGAGTACACGAGACGAAGTGGGAAGGAAAGATACCGAGAGGAAGACCGAGAGACAGGTGGCTGAAGGGGGTGGAAGAAAGCGTGAGGAAGAGAGGAGAAGACTGGACAAGGGTGGAGGCTGAGAGATGGTGGGAAGACAGAAGACTTTGGAGAGGCTTGTGTTCCAAACAGACCCGGCCAGTGGCTGGAAACTGTGCAAGATGATGTTTACAGAGAAATTAGGAACAATCTTTCTTCAAAGTAGTTCTCACACAACTGGTTTTATTGGTAGGATGTTACCGTACATGAGTAACATTCATGATTTGCAAGTTGTAATAGAATTTCTTTAATCCACTTCGTTTTCAATTTAATAGTTCCTAACCTGCACCTGTATCTCTTGTAAAAAATATCCATGTTACTACACTCAAGAAACTGATACTGGCAAGTTTTGAAGTCATTCCTGTAAGTCAAAATTAATTTCCAAAAGTACCGGTATTCATTACACTCCTTAAAATAACGACCAGAAACAATCTACCAGAAATATTTCTGTGGGTTTCTCAGGGGTGAATTATAGTATTTCATTATTACCTCTGGCAGTTATAATATACGGTAGCACTTTGAAAAGACTTGCATGGTATTCAGCGAGGCACATTGTTATACACACTGTATGCAATGTTGGTCAGCCCTATCTAATGGCCAAGCTAAGTAAAAAAAAATACATACTGCACCCACAATTTCAAATCTTGGAGAAACCATCAGTGGGATTCTACGGGATAATTCAACACCTACACATTGGTGCGACTGCGACCATTAAAATTCAAGTGTGTATGTGTAAACACAATCGCGCTTCTCCGGGAGCTTACAGGTGTGCCTTCTCTTTGGGTACGATTTCATGGCTGTGTCCAGTATGACTGGCCGCCCTAGATGAGTGCAACAATCTGAAATGGGTCACCAATTTTTCACTGGGATCATTCCAATACATCACTTTTTTTCTTGCACTTGTTAATGTCTTAAAGCTCTTACCACCTATCACTTTGTTCACCAAATACTTTTTCTTAAAACATCACTTCCTTTTCGGAATGAAATAATCAAATATACTTTTTATATTCAGAACTTTGCTTTAATTACCGGTAAGCGCTCTGTATTTTCTCTTTTTTGATGTGCATTTGTTCAAGTAGGTAGGTTATATCTATACTTGCTATAAAACCGAATCCTCATCATCATCTACAGTTTTGAACATAAGCCTCGCCACTTACTCCTTTCTTCCCACCACCTCTCCGCTGTCACTCTGGTCCAGTCCTCGCCTCTCTTCATGACACATTCCTCCACTCCTTTCTCTTGATCTTCCTGGGTCGTTTCTTCTGCATCTGCATCTCATGTATCCTCTTGGGAATCATCTTCTCTTCCATTCTCTATAAGTGTCCATATCACCTCAGTCTTGATGTCTCAATCCTACCTTGCAAGGGATCCTCTTTCATTATTTCCCTGACCTTTTCATTCCTCACCCTGTCTCTTCTTGTTACTCCGATCCTACTTCGCAGGAACTTCATTTCACTTGCCCGTATTCTGCTTATGTCTCTTCTTCATTATCCACGTTTCTGAAGCATAGGTCAGTATCGGGATATAGTAGCTTCTGTATAAGACATCCTTGTTTTTTTGTGGGACATCTTTATTCCACACTTAAGCTCCTAATGCTTCTGCCTGTCTGCCACATTCCGTAATCTCTTTGTCATTTCTCCCATTTTCCTCCACTATACTTCCCAAGTACTTGAGAATTTCCACCTTCTTCAGCTGTCCACCTCTAAGTGTTATCCCACTCATTGGTCTGTCCTTTTTCCTGGTCGTTAACAGGATCTCACATTTACTGATGTTGATCTCACATTTACTGATGTTTAACTTCCATCCGTACTCTCCCACTGTTTCTTCCCAAGCCTTAATTGCTCCTTCCGAATGATGCACCAAATTCACATAGATTTTTTTAAAAAATCAGTAAGCTCTTATAATCCCAAGCTAACAGCATAGCTAACACCAGCAATCGCAACTTAGTTGCTATCAGTAAACCGCAATTCATTACTTCCTTAAACACACAGTATTTATCGTCTCTGCATTTCACACCATGCACATAATCCAAATCAGATTTTGTAGATGCTTAAACAGTGCAAATTACACTTGCTCTTGCATGCTACAATCATTTATTTTTTTCCCTTGGGAGAGGTTGAAACAACTAACCAGATATAAACCCACTTACATCCTAAATCTATTCATCTAGGTCAACATCCTGAACATCAGTCTCATCTTCATGCTAGTCATCAAACAGTATTGCTTCATCCTCTCCTAACTCAGTGTCTTTATTAATCACTGCTGTTTTAGGTTTTCTTGACCACCTTCATATCTAAGATACTTTTCAGCTACCAACTACCCTACCGGTACTTTTACAACTTTGACTGGCTTGCCAAGATTTAAGGCTGTAGCTGTCCATTAAGTGTTGAAAATAACTAAAACGTGTGGGAGAACGGCACAAATCAAAAGAATCTGGCTCTGTCTAAGGTGTAACCGACAGACATCAAAAAGTCATAAGATCAAACTTTTAGATTACTCTTGCCATTTAGCAGGAACATACACTAATTTGAGTCTGCCAACAGTGGTGATTTGTTCTAGGAAATAGATCTGCCAACTTTTGGTTCTAGGACCTTAAAATGTGGTTTTCTGGGTTGCCTTGGGACTATTTTGTTTCACACATTTTGCTTTTTCTCTTCTACGATAATTTATATTTTGCATGCGATCGCTTTGGTCTTACCATAAATGTCAATAAGACTCAAGTCTTGGCACAACCTTCACCAGGCACACCTCTTCCTCAGTTCAATATCTCCATCTCAAATCTGCCATTAGAACAGGCAGGCAACTTCTCGTACCTGGGCAATACCATTTCTGCGAGCTGTACCTGTGAGCAGGATGTGGATAAGAGAATTGGCACAGCCCATGCAGCATATGGACGATTAGCGCACCGGGTCTTCATGAATGAAGATCTGTCCATGAGTACAAAGCTTATGGTGTACAAAGCAGTAGTCATTTCTACATTGTTGTATTGCTGTGAAACGTGGACCCTTTACAGACGTGATCTTGGGAAGCTTGAGCGCTTCCACCTATAAAAACTCCCATCAATCCTGAGGATTAAATGGGAAGACTGCATTACCAATATTGCTGTTCTTGAAAAGGCTCAAATCAACAGCACAGAATCAGCCATAATAGGTCACCAATTTAGATGGATTGGTCATGTCCATCGGATGGATGATGCGAGATTACCTCGTCAAATGCTATATGGTGAGCTATGCTATGGCACCCGACCTCATGGTGGTCCTAGAGGCGCTACAAGGACCAATTTATGCAGACTCTGAAATTGACAGGTCTTGATTCACAAACCTGGGACATGCTGGCTGAAGACCGCTCAACTTGGCGCCGTACCATCTCGGATACTGTAAAAACGTTTGAAAGGGATCGACTCACATGAAGAGGCCAAGTGTCAAGCTAGGAAACTTCGAGCAGCCCAACCACGTCCTCCTCCAGCAATACTAGGACTTGTGTGGACGCTTGTTCCATGCCAGAATTGGACTTTACCGTAAACACATCCACAAACTGGACTGAAGGAAGAAGATTTATACTCTGATTCAAGTTAAAGCCGATACAATATTTCGCCTATTTTAGCATTTAATCTTCTCAACATAGTTCTTGAATCTTGAGATCTTGAATGTATGAGAAACAATTGAATGGTTACCCCGAATAAGGATCAAATCTACAAGTAGAAAATTATTGGGAAACAAAATAAAATGTTTATCTTTATTTTGAGATCAATCTGGTCAGTAAATCATTCATTTTTCAATTGTCTATGTAGTATAAAAACATATGTATGTCACACGTTAGGAAAAATAATAACAGTTTTCATAGATACTAACATAAGAAAGCAAAAGTTAATGGAAAAGAGATCCATCCGCAAACAGTGGAAAAGTGATCTAAGCTATAATTACAATATAAATGCAACAATGAAGTGAAAACTACAATAAAAATGCAACAATGAATGAAAAATACATATTGGGCATTGCTTTAGATATAAACAAGTTTTTATGTCACTCTCACTCCGTTTCTTTCAGATTCTGATAGAACTCGCGGAGTGGGATGAACTTGCACATAAAATCCCTCTTCTATGCTTTCTTTTTAGCAATACCTTCATAGACAGTTCACATAGACCTGTGGGAAGTGGTTGTAGTTGGTAGCTTCTTTTGTACGTTCGAAATATCACTTGAGTGAACCTAAAAATAATATTTTTAAATTACTTTTGATATCTCAAATCATCATTCCTGTGTACTGAATACAACTTGAATTAAATACGCTTTACAGAAATACATCACTTAACATTGCTAATGATTATGAACATAGATATATCGATGTTAACAACTTACAGTGCACTTGAAGGTTAGATCACTGTTCCACTCACCTGTTGTATTAAGCATTTTCCTGGCACTAAAAGTCCTTTCCTGCTCTTGCAGGGCTCCCCAGAATTCCTCAATGCTTTCTTTCTATTATGCTTCCATTCAGATATGTTAATTCTGCATTTTCTACCCTAGTTTAAATGTTTTTCAGTACTGCTGCTAAGAACTTTCTTGTGTTCATCCACCATTTTCTTCCAGATAGATCAGTATTCGCTGGGATACCAACATTGAAAAATAAATAACTCTGCTTTCAAGGACATTTATATTGTTTTCCGTTCACGAAACCGTGAGTGCATTCAGATAGATCATGATTCCACTGAAAGCTCAACTTGTGATTTTTTGTGGGTTAGATCATTATTCGGGGTAACCATTCAATTATTTATTCAAAAAATTTGTTTTATGGTTTGTCAGCAAGTCCAATAGGGAACTATTTATTTACTAATATTGCATATTTTATAGTCAGTTTCTTCTTTGTTGAAATATTTAATTTTGCCTAGTGTATTAATGGACAGCCATGTTTTAATTGTATGTATATATTTTTTATTTTGGCAATCTTATAGATTAGTCTACTGTAGAAGATGCCAATGTGGATGCAATTTTGTGGTTGAAGGTGTCAACGACAATATCCTAGTGTGATTGGTGTACATGTGCCCTGTGGCAGCTATTTAAGACATATTGGGATACCAGTACACAAGTAATAAAAATCTAACCGTCTTGGGAAAACAAAAATGGATTCCCTATGTATATGACTTATTTCATTATAAAATCTGGGGGTAGGGAACCCCAGGTGGAGACAGCAAGGCGGGTTTCTTAAGGTCAACCAAGGAATGAAGTTTATGTCCATAGAATAATGTATCAAAACAGTTTTATTGGTTGTTTGGACATTGCAGGCTAAACATTTAGCAAGAGCAATATTACATAAATATGTTATTTAACTTGTAAAGGTAGCAACATCATTTTAAGGTGAAAATATACTCTACTTACAAGATAACTGTTCAAAAAATAGTTCATTATACATTTCAATACTGTAAAATAAAATGCTAAATTCAGTTTAGCAATTATTATTTACAACATGTGTTGTCCACATCCCACATCAGGCAGTCTGGATACAAGTATGTGGTTGCTAACAATGCAAACTTTTCTGCATCTGTAACTTAGTGCTTTTTAATTTAACAGTCTTAAAATATGCAATTTCAAAATTATGTACAGATAGCAGCTTCTACTTTTGCAATACTTATGGTATTTTACATTAAAAATTCAGGATTTTTACAAGACAATGCTCAACATGAGAAATAAATATCCTTAATGCACAAGAGATAGCTATAGAAGTGCAAAATTCAAACTTTGGCAACAGAGCTAAATCATATGTGTGCAATTGACAGATCAGATCAACTTAAAGTTCATACATATATAATATGTTGCTTTGGAGTTTTACTTCGCAACAAGCACTTCGTACTCAGGATACCCTAATTCTTGGCCTCCGTATGGAATGTAGCAGACATTATGGCTTGCTTGAACCTGAAAAGAGTGGACAATATTACATATTAGTTTATCAGGCCTACTTAACCAGGGCAATTCAGTATTACATATTTGCAAACAACCAAGACAGGAAAAAGATACAATGGCTGGAAGAAGCTAACTGGGGAAGAAACAATACGAACAAACTTTAATGGCCAGATCCACCATCTGAGTAGGTAGACAGACTAACCCTTGGATCTCTAGGGCTGCTCAAATGCAACTTCCCAGACATCATTGTCTCCAAAATACAACCCTCTTGATCCCACCGTAAATGTGTTTCAGGTTTGAAATCTGAATTATTCACTGCAGGCCTACAGGCCGAGGCCTAATTTGTTGGGTTAACTTTGCCAGCTGATGTCCATCTTCCAGCATTCCACACCCCACACCTTCAGATCCTTCTGATGTCTAATTCAAAAACACTACAACCATCACTGCTGTAGCTAGCAAAGTAATTGCTTTTCAATTTGTCAACAAGACACTGTGCCCAATGAAATTGGATAAGTACTGTAATACACCTATCTACTAACTTTCACTTATAGTTTACTTTCAAAGGAGTATAAATGAAGTTCTTTGATTTTTGGCAAATTTTCATGAACAGATGTTCATGAATGACCATTTCCAATAAGATAGTATATTGGCTTTCATGGCCAGTGAATTAAAAATCAGCAATTTTTCTAGACATGGCACATACCTAGAAACACTGCTGAGTTTTCATTTCCAACTTTTTGTGTTTATATCAAATCACTCCCAATAAAACATCACAACACATCTTTGCACATTCAATCTTCACTCATCTTTATTGCAACTAGACCTTTATGCTATAGAAAGTACTTAACAAGTCATTAAATGAGAGCCCAACAATGCCACGACAAACCACCATTCTCGCATACCGTACCAATAATAGTGGAAGCACGAAGCTGTAAAGTTAACGTACTGTAGATACCGCCATTAAATCCCGAATCCAACCCTAGGCAACAACCCCTTTATAACCATACATTTTCGTATTCTTGTTCCCAAATGTACGAAACATGATCCTTTGCCCCGAGACTAAAAAAACACCATTAAAATGAACTTAATTATGAAATACTTTGACATCTTACATTTTCCGAAGTGTTACATTTTTTGACCGGCAGTGTAGGTTGTTAATGAGGCTGCAGGATCGCGAAATTAAATCACTACCTCCCGTCACTGTAAAACCGAGTTTACAATAAAGTAGGAAAGAAGAATGCAACACTTCATATAGAATGCACAATGACGCAGAGTTAGTACACGAGTGACTTCAAATATGTATCGACTGTGGCACAAAATGATAAAGACGATGGGAGTTAAATTTAAAAAACATTTGTTTCATGTAGTGTTTTAGACATAGGCTATCCACCAAATCTAAAAAAAAAGGCCCAAATGAACAAGATGTGATGTTCTCGGATAAACAAAACATTCCTTCTAAAAACATGCCTTCAAATTAACCCTTGAGAAGTGTATACAGTATATAATTTATGTACATTTTTTCTTCAGGTTAGTAGATGTGATTTGATAAGTTAGGACTCACTCAATTTAATTGGGCACTGTATTGACTGACTGAAAAGCAATTTTGACTAGATTTTGGAGGGGAAAACGGCTGTAGCTGTCATTTTCATACTTATAACCTCCTAAATTAACACTCATCCTGCAAATATGGTGTTTTCTTGTCCTTAACACAAGCCACCTCTCTCCATGCCACTATTTCTGTGTACATCAAGCACAATCTTAGCACAATATGTGCTTCATATTTTTTCCAAGGGAATAGAACTAATATAAAACGACCAAAGAACTAATCAATTATTTCTGTAAATATTCCATGCTAAGAATGTCAGAGGTGAACTAAGTTATAGTAATTGCCACAAGGAGGTAGTAGAGTTTGATAACTGTACACAGGTATGACCTACGATATATTGGGGAGAAGTAAGGGGTTAACAGCGGGTTAATTTACCCGTATGTAGTAGTAGCAGCCAATTTACAAACTAGAAGAAATGGAGAAAAATAAAAGAATAAAGGAGAGAAAAAAAATGCTCTCATTCCATGTGAAATAGGAATTGATTACTTTAAAAATAATCTTGAAAGGCAAAGAGCCCTCCCCAACATCAATGGTAGAAAAGTAACAGTTCAGGGATGGGCTACTTGCTAGGATCTCTTACAACAGAGAGTGAGAGCAAGACGACTAAAAGGAGAGGAGCCTGTGGTAAGTAAGAAGAAGCAATGTCCGACTAAGGAGTTCTGTTGTCACCAACTCTCGTCCCACTACTCAAGAGCGCCAGGCGGGGTCAGGTTATATAAATAAAGATATTTTCCACAATCATGGTGTGGTAAATCCTATATTGATTTAATTGTGAACATTATTCATAAAAGCAAAGTCCATCATAAAGATATCATGTGAATAATTAACATAGAAGAAGTAAGCTCACCTTGCCAACAGCCAAAGTGCCCTCGTGTTTGGCTCGACCCACGAACAGGGGTTCTCCGTCCTCACTTTCCCCAGATGGCAGAGCTCCTGCAGGAATCTCTCCTCCAACAGATGGCACCCATTCTGCATCGCATCCACACAGCACCTGTAATTAAGGAGGTTGTTACAATCCAGCTATCAGGGCCCCTGGGTTGGACAATTATTATCTGTCGCCCTCTGATCACGATTTAGGAAATTTTTCCCTATACGAATAAAATCTGGCCTAAACATTCAAAACGAAGACTACAACAGCTGTTTTATCAGGTAGCTCTTTGATAAAATTTTCCACATCCCCTCAAAAGAGGAATTCAGGTGTTTTAAGTTTTATCATTGTCAAAATGAACCCAGTAACAAGATGACAATCTAAAAAAATACGAGTCTTACAGTAGTCTCATATGATGTGTAACATCTAACATGTTATCCTACTATGCAATTGAAATTAAATATAATTATGTGAAGTCAATTTTTTAAGAATGAACTCAGTGCTACCTTATGCTACCTCTGCTCATGCTATGAAATTTTGATGGCTCATAGATATTGCAAGTCTCGTCCGGTGACTTGTGTCTGCCGGGAGCGCAAATTCCTTGTTAACAGTGAACTCTGTTGGTCATTGAAATAACTACTTTAAAGACTCCAGTGCCCAAATCTTGAGGTGTACATGCGTGAGGTACGCCGTGGTACCAATGATTTATTGTAGGAATACCTTTAATTGGGCCTCCAAGTCTTGGAGTAAACCGCATGTGAACATTCCACAGCAAAAGTATGAAGATTTTATAAATCGTAATGGTTTTCAGCAAATATGATGTAATGAATATTTTCACACCAATGAACGACAACTTTAAGATGATTTATTGTAGGAATATCTTTAATGAGGCCTCTAAACCTTGAAGTAAACCGTATGCGATATACATTCCACATAGGGCTGTATGTTGGCCGACAGTACGTCATACCAATCTCCGCCACCGTGCGCGCTCATTGTTTCCTTAACACATTTCCGTCCCTTTTCCAAAATCACTCCCACAAAAAATATCCAGCAACCAAGTGGAAAGATGTTACACATCAATAACATCAAAGAGGAGAGTCTGGCAGTTCCACTGGAGTAATGAAAAGCCCGTTCAATAAGCAGGAGTGGTTGATTGGGTAAGTCTCCTGCTGTAGGAGCAAGGAGAGCTGGAGTGGTGGAGTGGCACGTGCAAACAAGTTTTTCCTTCTGGAACTATTGACCTGGACATACTTTATACCTGCAGCTTGTAACCTAGTTATAACGTTTCAATCACTCTGCCAAACGAGCATAAATGGGATAGAGCTTGATATTTATGTTTCACTTTACAAAGAAACTAGAGAACCAAGTACTATGGTAATAAAACAACACTACTGCTTTCATATAGGGCCAGGTATCATATCCAACAATCACAGCGAATCTTAACAGCGACTGCAATAATACTGTTCAAGACGGCTATAGCACCAATAGCAACCTATGGGATCAACATCATCTGGGACAAACTTATCACAAATCTATCAACAATTGAGAAGGTCAAAGCCAGTTACCTAAAACGGATTCTAGGAGTAGGAAAGTCAGCACCATCAAGGCTAACATTTGTTAACAAACAAAACCTTCTTCGTTGAAGACATAAAAGCACAATTCTGGCTACCAAATATAAAGGCTTATGAAAAAACACTACACCTGTTAAAAAGAGAAAACTAATGCAATATGGCCCGAATTTTACACAACAGACGCTATACATCGGAATGGAAGCAGCCACATTATGAACTTCGACATATACTGACAAGATTTGCAACGCACGGCTTTCACCATAAGCTATGTCTGAACCTAAGATTTCATCAACCAGTAGAATCCTGTATGTGCAAATTGTGTAATAAACACAGAGATATCATGCTCAAAACAGCCCAAACAGGAGACCTCAATAATAGGACTAGATAAAGAATAATTTATGTATCATTATGCACATTGTGCACTTTTCTTAAATACAGTAATAATATAGGGCCTGGATCAGGCTGAAAATTATAGAGAGTAGCAAAGTTAAGATATTCTGAAAATTATTTTAATTGCCTCAAGGTGAAAATAAATTTAAGACAAAGTCCATGTGTGTAGTTTTATATTCTACTTGAAAAATGCAAAAATGAGGTTTGACTGCACCAAAGATTTACAAGAAATATAAGTTAACCTAATTGCATGAATTAGATTTTCGGAAGCACCTTGATGACCAAGAAAGCTTAAGAGCTGAAACATTGCAATGTGCAACTTTATTACAAGCCACATAAATTTAAAGTCGAAAATATGATGTCATAGCACTTTCAAGAATTGAATCTGTAGGTTGCGATACATTGCAGCTCTACTAGAACACACAAGTTACACTGATGAGAGAGTAGGTGTGTGCTGCTTTAGTTCAATTGTAAACCATCAGTAGCCATAATCCAAGGTTGCACATTTGATTCCCACACTGATCGCAAAGTTTTAATTTTCCACTTCACGTGTGACTTACTAAATGTATTATCTTATTAAAACCGCCTAGTCAACACGAAAGAAACTCTTTAATTACATTATTAATCGTACATGTTTTGGTATTTCATTGATACCTTCCTCAGCGTGATTGATATTAAATCTTAAAACTAGTTAACAAAGCCAAAAAAAAATGGATATCCTTACAAAAATTGTTTTATATCAAAAATGGAAAAGCTTGCAAATATATTAAATGCCATATATTAAAAAGTGATCTATGTGTATAAGGAGACAAACGTCCTTGTCTTTGAACTGATTGAAGATGTTTGAGAACGAGTTGAAAAGCTTGGCATTCTTTAATGAATGCAATGACCCTTATTAAATTAGAAATTTCAACTTAATATGCTAAACTTGTTTAAAGATATGTAAGCTTGGCTAGCTCCTTCATAAAATGCGGAAACATTGACCATTATGACGATGGCTTTTTGGCTTTGTTAACTAGTTTTAAGATTTAATATCAATCACTCTGCGGAAGGTATCAATGAAATACCGAAACATGTACGATTAACAATGTAATTAAATGTTTCTTTAGTGTTTGATTAGGAGGTTTTAATAATCAGTCAACACGGTTATTAATTATTACCATTGTCATAATGGTCAATGTTTACGCATTTTACTAAATGTACACTACATGAACAGTGAGTTTGGCTTACCTGATATTCCTCCTTTCCGTGCTCACCACCACCCCATGGGACATAGCATACTCCGTGGGAGGGAACCACCTTGCCGGGGATGAGTGCTCCCTCGTGCTGGGCACGACCGACGTACAGCTGTTCATTGTCGAACCCACCGGGCACAGCGTTGGGTGGGATCTCTCCAGCACGAGCATCTACCCACGTGGGAGTTCCACCAGAAGGTGCAGATGGGGCAGCCCATCCAGGTGCACTGGGAGCAGCTTCACACCAGTTACAACATTAGTGGACAATCATAATAACCACAACAATAGGTTGCACTCTGATAAAAATATAACATACCCTTTATAATATTGTGAGAATCTTTTAGGTGGTCTGGAATTACCCAACCAGGTGGCATAGCTGAAAAAGCGATGCCATTCATGCTGAGCATTCCATGCACATTATTAAAGCAAGTATAATTTTTCAGCTGTAAATGTTATTTAAACAGAATCACCCTAATTAAAATGAGCTTAAAAAACCCCTTTATGAAATGATGTTACCGTACCTTTGTTTGTACTCCATTATGAGCAGGGACCTAGTATATTTGCAAAATTATTTTGGTTAATCTTTTGCAGGTTTTTAAAACATTTCATGGGTTTTTAAGGAGCAAAACAACACCAAACTAAATTATTAGTATGGAATGCAATATTTTAGAGGAATGTGAAATGTGTTTTCAATATGTTGATTTGTTCACTTTTCAGTATTTGAACCACAGTGTTGCAAATTGAAACCAATCCATTTCATTAAAAAAATAAAACCACCACCACACAGAGAGGGAGGGAGGGAGGGAGGGAGGGAGGGAGGGAGGGAGGGAGGGAGATAGAGAATTTAGTTTAGATTAAATCACAAACAAATATTCACATTGTCTTTTGTAGCTCATTCAGTCTGTCAACACGATTGTACCCAATGAATGGGCGGTTGGTACAATATATGAATATGTAAATACCCTCCTGGAAATTATTAAATGTATTAGTTAATTATAACTAATTCAGAATGATAATTAACCAATACATTTAATTTCTTAAATTATTGACTGACAATTAACTAATTAACTTTTAATTTTTTCCAGGAGTGTATTTACACATATTCATTGGGCACAATCTTGTTGACCGACTGAAGAGCTACAAATGATAATTTTTTATTGGCAACACTGAAAGAATGGCTTCAAATATCATACAAATACTGTATTTACAGTTAACTGAAAGAAAGAAGATACTGTTTGTACCAGTACTTTAAATTTAAATTTTTGTGCACAAATAAAGACGATTTCACCAGAAAAATAAGGGTCCCAACTCGTTTACAACATTGTTATATAATTTATATGTACATTCTTCCTAATAAGTGTTCTTGTATATTTGAGTCATCAATGCAATGAGAAGATTCTGAATCTATATGTACATTCATAAGAATAGGACCATTTCTTGGAGACTGAGTAAAAACCAGCTCTGAACAGTATGAAACAATTTTTAAGTGGTCAATACGGTAGTTGTTTTTGCTAATGAAGAGTTTTCTGTATGATAAACCAATTTAGACCCCAACAACTTTGAAAATGAACCCAAATAAGTTTTTAAAAAAGGTGAATAGCAATACAGTACTAAATTATTTCTGAAGCCCTTCTCCCTTTTTCTTTTACCAAGCACACAAAAAACAAATAACATACAATAAATACAAACTTGAGCATGCATTGTCATCTCAGCAAAATTACAAGTAGCAAGCCATAAGAGATTCATTCACCTGTACAATATAAAGGTGTGCTGATGTAACCAGCCAATTGTGTGTGTCAAGACATGGGATATTCTTCTTGGATAGTTAGAAAATAAGTAACTTTTCTTCTTTCTTGACCAGTAAGAAGACTGATGTTGGATAAGCATGATATTTTTGCCGAGTTGTCGCCAGGTTTTCACTGACGACTTTTTTAATTTCTGATCCATGAACTAGTGATTTTAGAAATGAATCCATTTGAAGTGGTTCTGATTTTATATAAATCTATCTTTTGGCTTATAATTACAAGAGTTGTAACTTACAAGCTTGCTTGCGACTTACTATTGACGTCAGAAAAGTTGGATGGCGCAGCCACGCGGTAGAATGTTGAAGCTGTGACATTGTGACTGGTGTGGTTTATTTAGATGGTGAAGCATTGACGTCGTGATGGAAACAGAAAGAAATTTGTCAAATTCGAGGAGGCACTGCTCTGTATACGGTTGCAAATCGTATAAAACGGGTACGAAATATCTTCACTACTTTCCTGTACAAAGAGTTCAGTGAGAAAGATGGGCTTCGGCGCTGTCAATTGGAAAACGTGTCACATATTACATGACAGTGTGCAGTGTGCGTTTTTGTGAAGACTACTTCTTTCCACTTGTACTGTTGATTATTGATAGTTATTGTCTCTAATTTGTATTCACATGGATTTAGCTACATCGAAAATGCTGATAAACTTGTAGCCTATTACTTCTGTGCCGTACATAGAATGTAATCCGCTCTTCGTAAACTTATTTTAGGGGTTCTTCCGATTGACAATAGCAGAATGGTTAGAAAACTTAAGAAAAATGCTGTTCCTAGCCTTAATTTGCCAGAGAATTTATATTCTTGCCTTTGAACAGCAAGTATGTAGGTCATTGAAGTATGATTTGGCTTAAATTGTGTTTTTGGTTATGATCTCCCTACTGTTGAATTTAGTTAATTAAAATGTAAAATCTTAGTTTTAAATACCGGTTTGGTGACCCATCATCCCAGGCAGGCCGGTAACACCTATACTACTCGGGCAGATAGGTCACTTAGCCGTAATTTTGAAGTTATAGTGATGTTAAGTATACATATGCGGTAATGTAGCAGGAGACCAGATCGGCCTAGGCTATTCTAAGTTTAATTAGATCCTATTTCAGGGTTTTTCAGTTTTTAGTGTGAATAGTTGGTTTGAAAGTTGTACAACAGTAAGGAGAGTATGTTTTGTATAGGTTTTAATTGGTATTACGGTTTATGTCGACGTGAGGAGTGAATTTGGTTTGGCTTAAAGTGTAGTTTTTGATCTGTTCCGTTTGCTTATGACAAGTTAAAATGGAGACTCCAGCTTTGTTAAATATCTGTATTTTAAACATTTAATTAAATATATTGATAAAGAGGATGCCTCCATTTTAACTTGCCTGTGGCAAGAGATTAATAAATTAATATTCTTGCCTTTGAACAACAAGTACGTAGGTCAATATTTGCAAAATTGAAGTATGATTTGAGCATCCCAAATAACGCTTCTTTGAACCCAAAACATTCAGGCAAATTCAGGGTTGCTTGATACAATTTATTATCAGGGAGTCGTCCTTTGTGTTATGTGAGATATACATATTGTGAAATTAATAAAAACATCGATACCGCTAGGCTCCCAAGTACAGGTTTCATATAGGCCTATGTAACAGCAGACAGTAAATTAACTATCTACATGTGGGTAATATATTTAACTGGTAGTAATTAGGCACTGCATTTAAATTGATTATAAAAATATGTCTATCAATAAAAGAAAATATGTAGTATTTTGCCATCATAAATAATTTCAACCCATAACAAACGCACACCCAATTACTTCACGTCACTATCTCGCCGCCATATTGCAAACAGCTGACCGTAAGCTCCTCCCCCGTTTCGGACGTCAATACCTTTTGCCACTATGCGATTGCTTGGTACAGCACACCTCAATATTCCATACTACTTCTCACATGCATTGTTTTAAGTGCTGTACATGAAAAGGTCAACACAAAATGTGTTTGCATGCACATAGTTAACACAGCAAGCAGTGGAAGAGCACAGCAAGCAGTGGAAGAGGTTATACTTAAGAATAGGTAGAGAACTTTTGGAAGTAAGAATATGAAAATTAGGAGCTGAAAGAATATGAAGAGACTTGGCATGGTTCCATGTTATAACACACAGAATACTTCAAGGATTTTCTTTTACTAGGATGTTTGTGGATGCAAGGCCCTACAGGTGTCTTATTACTCAAACTAAAAATTGTCTCCAATTTATAGAACCTACGAGTCAGGGTTCCAAAAATGGCATGTAGAAAGGTCTGTTGATCAATAGATTGATATCTACAGATCCTTTGAGACTTTGAAGTGGATCATTGTTATGATGTAGACACTCTTTCAAAAGAATGCCACCTGGATTTTAGGTTATGGGATGAGAGTCCTGGCAGTAGTTTTATTTTCATGTCTTACTATACTGGCAATTATTCAATTTTATTGTTTGTGAAAAATAAAAAAACAAAAATAGATTAAATCTATAATCATTCACACATCCCTTATTCTGTCTTGGTTCAAGGTTTTCTTTACACTAACTACAATATACCTCACTCCACACACACATGTAATTTTTGGACAGCAGATTATAAATACTTTAAAAAATTATAGTACCTTACAATTGCTAACAACTATTTATCTTTTTAACCTATTTTTACTGTCGTCAACACTGCAATATACTTTTCAAGGACTGTTCTTTCCAATCCGAACAGAAGAAAATTCTCTTGACACGTTTGCGATGCAGCAAATGTCTGCACTGATACAGCACTATGCTGCCTTCGAAGGGCAATTAAGACTACGAAATTAAATTTGCTCAGAAGTAACTTAAGAGTCCATAGCATGGGCAACATTTTATGGTTTTGATGACAGCAGGTGAAGGAAGTGATTGTAATAATTGTGTTTTTTTAATAACGTGACTTAAATCAGAGTTGATATAAAGTGCATGAATTTGGTAAATTACTGCAAGAGAATGGTTTTAAAATGCATTGACAAAAGATAATGGGAAAGGAATAGAACTACAGTATTAGACTGGACTGATGGTGCATGACAGGGGAAAGGATCAACAGATAGAATATAAAACATTGACTGTCTGTAGAATACTAGAACCGCATAACACCGAGTTACACATAAAGCAGCACTGTGAGCAGTCCCAGTTTACAGTACGCATGCTAGTTTATACAATTTATTTTAATAAAAATTTTATGTCCAAGAGGAATAGCCAATTTTATTAGTGGTTTTACATTTATTATTGTTAGCAACACATGTAACAGAATCTCCATTGCCATTACTTTTTGTACCTGGTGAGGCACGTCTAGGATCGATAGGCCTGATTTTCCACTGTCCTTGTGCTCCCCAGGCAGTTCGCACCCCAAAATGAGAAACTCCAATTGGAGTTGGATCTTGCCACTCTAGTAACAGGGCATCATTCTTCTTCACGGAAATGTGACCATTGTGCCATTCGATAATGAAACGACGGAACTCGTCATTAGACAGTAGTTCAGGAGTCTCCTGACGAACCTTTATGAAACCACATCAATAGGTCAGTATGGACACATCCAAAGCAGATTGACTTTTTTAAAATAAATTTTCAAATATGTAATTATTTCATTTTTTAACATGTGCAAGACTTCAGTTCTCTTTTCCATATGAAAGAAATTACATGATGTACCTTATCAGGCTTCTGCCGATTGTAACGGATAACTGAAGCAGAGTTCTCCCATCCTCCCAGAATTAATTCATACATGGGTTCAGTCTCCTGCGAAGCTGTGGTCAAGGCAATGTGAGCATTTGATGGAGCGCGCACGTCAATTTCCAAAGCTCCTCGTGGAATGGGTTTATATATGTATTCCAGATTATCTCCAGTGCCTAGTTCATCTCCACCTGGCAACAGATTGTGCAACGAGCCACCAATCATTTATAGGACGAAGTATCTAAGATTGGATTTAGGAGCAAAAGAAAAGTAACTTTTTCTTTACTCAAAAAAAGTATAGATATGAAATTACCTGAAACCAGACAGCACAAAAAGTTACTCCCTTTCATGTCTTGTATTGGAAATTCAAGTGCCATTTAACTCTGCGATAGAGGTTTAGTTATGACGAATAAAGTGTTTTATACAATCCGACAATGGATACTGTACTTCCAGCTCTTGGTATTTCATAAATAAATGTTAGTGTGGAGTTCATGACTGTTTCATCAAGCTCCGAGATGTTGCAATATGAGATGGTTTGGTTATGTATTGGCATATTTAGAGGGTTATTTTGAATATTTGAAACTTATGAATAACAAGACAGGTTCCTTCTAAACAATTTCCAACATCAAATTTGTGTGATCAACAGTTTAAAGGAGTATGCATTTTGGAAATCTTAAGGAAGTCAGCTGCTCCTAGCCAGAACCTCCCGTATATAGATGTTGAGTTTGGCGATTAAGATCATATTATCTAGTAAGCAAACTGTCTAGGAAGGCTTGGAACTGTGTATGGTACATATCTTATTGCAAGTTTTAACATACTTTCAGTTAATTATGAGCAAAGAAGTATTGCTGTAAAATTATTAGTATGCCATGTTTGAAGAAAACTAAATGATCTATGACAGTGCTGTTTGTCTAGATATCAGGTCAATCCATTAGGCTGTGGCTCTACAGTTATTACTAAACGACAATGTTAATCCAGCGTTAGGTATTTTGTGTTCTGAAGTATTTGCTTGGACTTAGCCTGCCTAGTTATGCTACTAGGAGTCTATGCAATGCTCCTAGAGAAGGGAAGTTTTTCTTCATATAGGCATAAGAGCCAAGAACTTATTTCATGGGCTGAATATAAAACAGGAGCATGGTGCAAATGTGGGAATTCCTTGTTTCATGAAATGTGCTAGGATATAAGTTGGAGACTCCTGTCCAATAGTGCTTTAGGTGCCATGCACTAGCAACTGTGCCATTCAGTGAACTTAAGGGTCAGGGTGTTACCTCGATACCAATTAAAGCCTGTCTATGAGGAGGTATTGAGAACCAAAAAGGAACTGCAAAAATGCATCAACCTACCAAGCAGGGATTCAGAATTAAAAACTAACAGTAATTATAGAGCATTCAGCGTTTAGAAAAGACTGTGGAGCCTTATGGCGACAGTGTTGCTATCTCTAGGCAGAGGTAGCGCTGAAGTCATACGTTATGTTCACCCGCTTCGAGTACTGCACTTTCATAAGTTAGCGATACAACAACCCCAGCAACTACCTGAAACAAGAACACATCCAGGAAGGAACAGCTTTGCAGGTGTTGACGGATTGGACTAGTATTAAGGATACCGTACGCGAAGAGAACCAATAACTACATTAATTTCGTAGTGATAGGACGCATTACAGATTGACATGTCGAGAGCACAACCCTTCCTTCTCAGATGTAGTGTATGTTGACAATGGTCAACAGTATTGCTGACGTAAAAATTGTTATCACCTTTTTATTGTTATTAGTTAGGCTATAATTTAGTTTCTTTCAATTTTATTCTTGTTTTGTTTAGATTAATATTTGTAACATTGTAGTGAGTTAGCCGTGCGGTTAGGGGCGCGCAGCCGTGAGCTTGCATTCTGGAGATGGGAGGGTTCGAACCCAACTGTCGGCAGCCCTGATTTGATTGAACAGAAAATAAAACAGATACACAACAATAGCACCAATGGCGGATAGTGCTTCAGAACTTATGTTGCCGGTGGAACTGAGCACGTGCTCCACTCTAGGTGAGTATGCAGCACAAGACGAGGCTCTTCTTTCCAGAGTGCTAACCTCGAAAATTTTTAAATTACTAAGACTATAAACTATACTTTTATGCAATAAAAAAGGTAATCAATTGGCAGATAATTTGTAGGAAGCTATTATGACAAAAAATATATATGTTCATAGTTCCTTCATGATAAAAGGTGAGGTAACAAAACCAGTGCAGAGGGGGGGGGGTTCCCTTAAAAGTAAAAGCCCAGAAGACCCATAGTCTTTTCTGAACGCTCGATGCTCTATAGTTTCATTACTACTTTGCGAGTTGCTACCCAAGTTTAGTTTCATCGATTGCTAACTTGCAATTGCTTAACAATTTCGACAAGAAATTCCAGAACTGTTATCCCCTCAACCAGTTAAACACTTAATACTGTTCCCTCACAATCCACTTGCCCAGGAATAAGCTATGTTATTGAAATCGATTGAGAGACTCAACAGTACCAAATATTCCCAGGTGCATATTCCTAATGTCAACTCTTGATAACATTTTTCGTATGTCAGATAATTCGTCAATTTTCCAAAAGAAGAGTGTAAATACAGCCCCATTGTGTGTGTATCTTCATTGCTTAGGCACAATTTTATATTCTCCTCAGTCGAGGAACACTCGCTAAACAGACCTCATTCTACGAAACTTGGTAAACGGCATCGTTTCAGGTTGAGGAGATGAATACAACCTGTTAGCATATTATTTTGACATCAAGGACTATGTGCACCAAATTTAAATCCATGTGATGGGCAACATGCAGCTGATGCGAGACCTGAGTATGATTCTCGAGATATTTATTTGCAAAATCATTCTCAAAATTGAACTAAAAAATAGAGCCAAATAATATATGTGTAATCTGATGAACAGGAATATTGGACTTGTCCAGTTGTTTTGGTGAAATAAGTGCAATATTTGAGAAATGCTCCATTATTTTCATGAGGAGTTCCAACCCCCTACTATTAGCTTTATTTCTGCAACTTTCTTGCACCCCTTAAAACAACAATCAATCATCGCCAGGTGTGGTTAGCGAGGATTAGGGGCACCAGCTGATGTGTGCCAACACGCACAATTTTTGATTCTTCATACCAGTTAAATGCACAGTAACTTTCTCAATTGGCTGTGGTAAAGGATTAAGATCCCAAGATTGTGGATTCAATTCCTGGCCAAGAAGTTAGATTTGTGAAGGGTGGCAAAAGTCCATGGTACTGTCACATAGAGTAGAACTACATATAATAATGTACATTAGATTCCTTTGTAACACCCAAGACTTGTGTTCTGAGGGTCTGTTCTCACTACACTACACTTTTGATAGTTACATCTTAGTCCTCGTCTAAACAAAACTACGGTAGTCAGTGATACCAGTCTCCTATCACACTCCATGGTGAGGTATATGCCACACTGATTGTTGCACAATAGACATATGCACTCCTGGCTGGGCTGATGGAAGGACTTCCTAGTGCAGATGAGATGGTGGAAGCCATGGATCGCAAATCTGGTCACTAGGTGCATCATCTCATACTCAGGGTCACACCCATTCTTTATTTATCATTGCATCTGTGATATAGGAACTTGAGTGTCTCTTCCTTCGAAGTTCTCTTTGCAGGTCTACGCATGCCTAGGTGGATGCAAGTGCATTTGCAGTTCTGCCAAAAATGTCTCTCTGGCTAATGCAAGACATATGATGTTGGCCTGTTTAAGATCTCTTCACACTTGGTGATGAAGATAAAACTACCAGTAATTCAATCTTAGACACAAGCTACCCAGTCGAGTCTAATTTTCACTGTTGTTTTTTAGTCTTCAGTCTTTTGACTGGTTTGATGCAGCTCTCCATGCCTCCCTGTCCTGAGCTAATCGTTTCATCTCTACATAGCTACCACACCCTACATCCGAGGCAATCTGTTTAACATATTCTAACCTTGGTCTACCCCTACAGTTCTTGTCCTCGACCCTTCCTCCCTTAACTAAGCTTGCTATTCCTGGGTGTCTTAGTATGTGTCCTACCAACCTATCTCTTCTCTTCATTAGCAGTCGCCAGAAACATCTATCCTCTCCCACTAGTCTTAATACCTCTTCGTTTGTAATCCTATCTACCCATCTGATCATTCTCCTGCAACACCACATTTCAAACGCTTCAATTCTCCTCTTTTCTGCTGCACCAATAGTCCAAGTTTCACCTCCTTAGAGTGCCACGCTCCGGAGAAAGGCTTTCAAAAATGACTTCCTAATACCTATATCTATATTCAATGTCAACAGATTCCTTTTCTGTAGCAATGCTTTCCTTGCCTGAGAAATCTACTTCTGATATCCTCTTTGCTTCGTCCATCACTGGCTATTTTGCTTCCTAAGTAACAAGTCTCCTACTTCCTTTAGTTTTTCACCTGCCAATTTGATGTCCATAGAGGTTTCTGATTTATTTTCACTGCCAGATCGTAATGTTAAACAAACATCAAAAGTGGAGATTACATCGTCCCACTGCCTCCAACTCTAAAAGATCTATGCCACGATAACAACCCTTCTCCTCCTGTTAAATGTGAAGCAAGAGCTTCAAGTATGAGGTTCAGTCATCTCCAGGACCTAAAACTATGCCATTCACTTAATTCAGTATAAACCAGAGAGGTCGAGTCAACCGTTCCTTGTCAGTATGACAAACTTTTCATAATAAGTGCCAGCCACTGTCCCTTAGTGTTGAGTTCAAGAGCTGTACCTATAGATTCTCCACAATGGACAGTATTGTGTTGTGCTACAGATAAAAACCATGTGTTTCAAGCCATTCTCAAAAGAACCGATCCCAACATCAGGTGCTGTAAGTGCAAACTGTGAGTAAGTGAAAGCTCCCAAGTATAACATAAACTTGTAAAATTTAACACTTACCTTCGATGATCCACGAGCCACTCGCACCCCAGCCTGTGCATACACCGTAGTGGCCGATTCCAAAAGGCTCAGGATCTTGCCAGGCCATGAATGGTGCGGGATCTCCCTCTTTGCCCACTTCAATAACACCAGTCTCCCAGCGGACCCAGAAACCGCGGTACTCTCCGGCATTCAAAATGTCTGGGGTTTCCACTTCTACCTTATCGGGCTTGGCACGGTTCCTCCGGATGACAGACTTGGTGTTTCCCCACCCACCAATGAATACCTTAAAAATTAATATGAAAGAAACATTGGAATTCGTATTTATTTATTTATTTGTTTATTTATTTGTTTATTTATTTGTTGATGGTACACAACAGGGCTCAGTGTGCGCCCCAATAACAGTGCACCTACACAGTAAAATACATTTGATATGTCTGCATTAAGTATTAATATCTTTATCTAATTCTTAAAACTAGGAAGTTCACACAGATCAAAATGCATAGTAGTAAATAGCTTAATCTAATGATAATCTAAAAACTAAATCTAAGTTTGATCTAATGTCAAATATAAAAAGTCCTCTCGGCACGCCGGAAGGCGGAGGTAGATTTCACCGGACAAACTTGGGGATAGGCGAAAATAGGCAGAATATGCAGATTTTCGTAGAAGGATCAGACCTCATTTAATGCGAGAAGGTATTTTATAATTGGAGCTTAATTAACTTTGTTTTTCGTCATTTTATGCTTATTTTAAACATTTTATTGTCTTATGGGAACGGTAACCTTCTTGTCATTTGGGGTCCATTTTTATACTTGTGGTCACACTGTCCTTATGCTAGGTTTCGACACTGATGTGCAACTATGTAACGGTCTGTTACTTCTTCACGCAAAATTATATCTACCGCAGAGATTTTGGTTGGTTCCTCAGTTTAGGGGCTGCGACAACGCGGTCATGTAACCCCGTGTACTTTGGGATGGCTGTATTAGTCTGTAATTCAGGTAAGGACTGCAGACGGTCAATTTCAAGCAGTAGTTACTAATGTTGCTACCAGGTACTACCGTCAACGACACCTAGCTGTGAACTTGGCTACTAGATGCCACCGCAACCAGCAACTCGCAACGAACGTTGGAACTTCCCCTCCAAAGGAAAGCATACTGAGGGATTTTTGGCGCTCTTAGAAAATCCGACGACTTCGGCCGGCTTTGAACTCGCGACCTTGGGCATAAACATTCAGCATGCTACCAGTTACGTCACCGAAGCCGCTTCACACTTAGATGGAAATCTGAATCTGATCTCGTGCAAGTGCGTTATCTTGGCAACGTCTGATGGCTCATCCCTCATCAATTTAGTAGTGTTGCCATGGCAACCACTGATAGGTCTTGGCATTTTCTTATAATTCCGAAATTATTTTTCTCATCCCTTGGCATAATGGTGGGTTATATCAAAAATTCTTTCAGACAAAAGTTTTAGGTAATTATTATGGGAATATTGTCCATTTTGTACGGTTTTGATATTGTGCCTATTAAGAGAGATATGATTAATGTTTCCCGAAAAACCCACTTTTTCCCACCCCTTTGGTCAATGGTTGGTGCTATAAAAAAAACTCTTCAAACATACATTTTTGGGCTTTATCCGACACACAGTATGAATGTTGAACGGATTCGATATTTCACATATTAAGAGAGTTATAGCAATATTTCACTTTTTCGAAAAAAAATCCCCCCATTTTCACCCCCCAACGACCGATTTAGCCCAGTAACGAACTCGACCGAGATTTTATAGGTATACGTATTCGGTAAAAAATTCAAAGTGATTGGTACAAAATTACGGCAGTTAACGTGTCCACAATAAACTGATATACATATACATACATAAATTATATATAACTTTTGAACTGACTGTGGTTTTGGGGCCTGGGGATGTGAAACGCGAAGATATGTCGAAATTTTCCGGAAGTCGAAACATGGTACCCATTGCAATAGTTAGCTTTCTAACGAAATCTACCTCTGGTTGGTTCCTCAGTTTAGGGGCTGCGACAACGCGGTCATCTAACCCCGTGTACTTTGGGTGAGTGTAGAATCTGTCTGATACACGGTGTGAATTGTAATGGCTGTATTAGTCTTAATTCATGTAAGTACTGCAGACGGTCAATTTCAAGCAGTAGTTCCTAATGTTGCTACCAGGTACAACCGTCAACGACACCTAGCTGTGAACTTGGCTACTAGATGCCACCCCAACCATCAACTCGCAACGAACGTTGGAACTTCCCCTCCAAAGGAAAGCATACTGAGGGATTCTAGTGCTCTTAGAAAATCCGACGACTTCGGCCGGCTTTGAAACCGCGACATTGGGCATAGACATTCAGCATGCTACCAGTTACGTCACCGAAGCCGCTTCCCACTTTAACAGGCGGCTTTGGTGGCGTAGTCGGTAACATGCTGAGCTTCTATGCCCAAGATACCGGGTTCAAACCCGGCCGAAGCCGTCGGATTTTTTAAGAGCGTTAAATATCCCTCAGTATGCCTTCCTTCGGAGGGAAAGTAAAGCCGGCGGTCCCATGTCATAGATTTATGGCATGTTAAAGATCCTTCCACTAATTGCACCTGTGTGAAGCTAAATTGGATAGGTTAAGAATGTATACAACGCTCTTAGGTTTCTATGTTCGTTGCCAAGAGCCGACTGCGGCGGCGTCTAGTAGCTCAGTTCTGAACTTGGCCTCGTAGTCGTTGACAGTGGCGCTTGGCGGCAAAAGTAGGAACTATCTGAAAAATTGTTAGTTGCAGTACTTAAATTAACAAACAGATAACACACACTAATACAGTCATCACAATTAACACCGGTTATCAGACAGATTCTACACACACCCAAAGTACACGGGGCTACATGACCGCGTTGTCGCAGCCCCTAAACTTAAGAACCAACCAACCAACCACTTAATCAGATGGAAATACTGAATCTGATCTCGTGCAAGTGCGTTGTCATGGCAACGTCTGATGGTCCATGCCTCATCAATTTAGTAGTGTTGCCATGGCAACCACTGATAGCTCTTGGCATTTTCTTATAATTCCGAAATCATTTTTCTCGTCCCTTGGCGTAATGGTGGGTCATATCAAAAATTCTTTCAGACAAAAGTTTTAGGTAATTATTAGGGGAATATTGTCCATTTTGTACGGTTTTGATATTGTGCCTATTAAGAGAGATATGATTAATGTTTCCCGAAAAACCCACTTTTTTCCACCCCTTTGGTCAATGGTTGGTGCTATCAAAAATCTTATTTGACATAAATTTTTGGCACTTATCCGACACATATTATGAACTTTGAATGGATTCGATATTGCACGTATTAAGAGAGTTATAGCGAAATTTCACTTTTTCGAAAAAAGCCCCCCATTTTCACCCCCTTCGACCGATTTAGCCCAGTAACGAACTCGACCGAGATTTTATAGGTATACATCTTCGGTAAAAAATTCGAAGTAATTGGTGCAAAATTACGGCAGTTATCGTGTCCACAAGAAACTGATATACATATATATATATATACATATATATATACATAAATTATATATAAACTTTTGAACTGACGGTGGTTTTGGGGTCTGGGGGATGTGAAACGCGAAGATATGTCGAAATTTTCCGGAAGTCGAAACATGGGACCCATTGCAATAGTTAGCTTTCTAATGAAATCTACCTAACAGGTTTTGAAATTATTACATAATAAACTAAACGGTAACATTAATAACAAGGGAAGGGACCTATCCACATATATACATTGTTGATTCTGTTTTGTGTGATAATTTTATTTCAAGTGTGAATTGGAGAGACTGGATTATAATTCCAAGAACGGTCTGATTGAGAGACAAATCTAGTTTCCAGTTTACACGAACCGCATCGTTGTAAATACTGCAAAGCCTCCATACAGGTGAATTGTATGTGAAGTAGGCTAGTATTGGTTATATCATTTTTGAATGTTATTGTTGATCTTGTAGTTAAGCGAGGGATGTTTAAATTTAGTAGCGATAGGAAAAATTAGTTATCAATTTGACCGTTAATGACCTTATAAAGGAATTTCACATCATTCACTTGCGTTTGAGACTCCCAAACTAGTCATGCCGAAATTCAACAAAAGTTCACCGTAGGGTACCATGTGTGGGTAATTGCCCGTTATATCGAGGTGTAAATATCTGAGGAATTACGAACTATACTTTAAAAGGCAATAGCCAGTGTTTAAACGCAAGCACACAATAGCTGGGCAAAGGGATAAAGGAGAATAAAAAACCACAAGGAAACCAGTTCAAGGTCTCTTTGAAGTTAAAAGCTATTTTTAGCATGTTTATTTTTTTGGCTATTAGGCCGTGTGAAAAGTTTTTCAATATCAGACGTTTCACCTAGTGCAGCTGCCATTTTGCAAAAATTTGTTCTGACCAAAATGCTTACACAGTGAAATAACCTGAGAAACCATTCTGAAGATAACTTAACTGGCCATGAAAGCGTACACCAGTATATTAAAAGCTACTTTTATTAGTAGACTGATTTGTGTGTTGTATAAATCACTAATACTGTATAAGCATGCAACTGCTGCAAAAAGTGGTGAAATATGCACTCATTTTCATGCTATTGAACACTTTTAATGAGTGGAAACTTATAAGATTTCTTTAATATGCTCATGCGAATCACCCACATCAATAAAGTGTTAAGCTCGAATAAACAACTCCATCATACTTTCAGCTGCGGCTGTTCAAGTCTTACTCATAACTGCTGGAAGGGGAGCTGTCCTAAAGCTATTTCCGTGTTTCAAATATAAACTTATTTTCCGGCATAGTTCCACTGTTTATACCGTGCACATTTCCTATAGCAGTGGTATTTTGATTTTGTTCCTTGATAATCTCTTGTTGAACAGGCATTAGCCAATTGGGCACAACATATCCAAAATATCTGGCATGGATAAGGGTTAGCTTTTCCCCTTTCATTTTCCCAGGAGGATATTCATACCACAACATTTTTCAAGTCTTCTTTAGAATTTCTACCTAACAAGTGACATGGTGACAAGTTTGGACTATGAGAGAACGATCGAAAGCTGTCCTGTGAAATTATTCCAAGTTTTGGGGACTAGTGCTATATATTAATTCCAAATGTGCATGTCAACTGAGCAAGTTATAAATCTCAAAACTTAGTTCATTTTAGAGGCTTGAGCATCATGTACTAGGGTACCCCCCACCTGATTTGTCCGTGTTTCAGTTGCATGAAAGCATGTGAATTATTCAAACCCTGCCCTCATGTGTGCTATTACATGTAATTTTCACCCTCACTGCAGGACTAGTGGATGTATAGACTACTGAGGAGTATGGAAAAGTTTATTAGGATTGGCAAAGGGGAGTTATAATACCACTGTACAAGAAAGGAGATGTTTGAGTCTTCAGTCTTTTGACTGGTTTGATGCAGCTCTCCGTGCCTCCCTGTCCTGAGCTAATCGTTTTATCCCTACATAGCTACATAAGAAGGTATGTTGTTACTACTGAAGAACCACCATCTCAGGTAGCCAAAGTCATGGAAAGGATATTAGAAAGGAGATTTAGAGATAAAGTAGAAAATCAGCTACAAGAGGAACAATTTGGATTCAGAAGTGGAAGGTCACAACAGTGGAACCCGTTTTCATTCTGAGACAGAACATTAACTATTACAAATGATGTCTAAGAACTCTTGTCATCAACAATGTCAATTCGACATCATTTATCTTAGTTAATCTTACTGCCAATACGGACCCAACACGATTCCAATATGGAATCAAACAACCTTGAGAGACAGAACATGGAAAAGAATTTGGAGTATGAGAAGGATATGTTATTACTTTTATATACATACAAAAAGCGTATGATAGCATCTCCACAGCAATAGTTTGGAAAAGCTTGGCACGCAAAGGTGTTTTACTGGAATTGCTGCAGCTGCTAGTAGGTAATTTTAGGTGGTTTGGAATTGAAACTGGAGTGAAACAAGGAAGTGTTTTATCACCTTTGATATCTTTAATGCAATAGACGATATCATGAAAGCAGCAAGGGAAGCTTATGGTTGTGATTAAAATGAATGTAATATTTGCTGATGTGATATCTGGAGAGGATGAGAGAATGGTGCCACAACAGCTGAATGTAGTGAATCGAGAGATTGAACCGTGGGGATTGAAGATCAGAGTGGAGAAGTGAAATACAAAAGTGCTGAGTAATGAAAAGGAAGGAAGCAAGCCGAGTAGTTTTTAAAATTAGAGATAAGGAACTAGGTAGTGAGGCACTTCAAGTAGTCTATTAGGAAAGTGAGCTGATGGAAAATTGAAGATTGAATATGGAAATCAATAGAAACAAGTAGTTCCGTGAAGAACTACACAGCCTATTTTCATATATCCTGCTCATGTTATGTTATAATTGTCTCTATCAACATACAAAATTTCAGTTTAATTGCTGTAACAGATTCGTAGATATTGAGAACCGTCTAAATATTTCATATGGTCGCCAGGATGGATTTTTATTTTTGTACTATTACATTAAGATTATTGTGTACGTGTGGTATTCAAACTTCAATCGCATGATTAGAACACAAGAAGTAAAAACGAGATTTTAAAAGTACGCACACCAGCCATCTTGTGATAATGCAAACAATTGAAATAAATTACATGCCAGTGGATCAACATTTGTATAAGCATTTAACGTGCAACGTTTCACGGCACTCGGATAGTTAATTCGAAAGAAACGTCCATTTAAATATGTATACTTCGCGTCGCCGCCATGTTGGATTTGTGCTCACCAGGTTACTGAAAGTCCTATAGGTGAACATATGTTCATAGTCTCTATGAACATAAAAAAATTCAGTTTGGTTGCTGTAAAAGATTCATAGATATTGAGAACCGTCTAAATATTTCGGAAGCTCGCCATTTAGGATTGTTATATGTATAGGCCATAGAGTTATGTACCATTCAAGGACAATTATTGCCTAGCTTCATTATTCAAACTTTCACTTCGATCGCATGATTACGACACAAGAATAAAAACTTAATTTTAAAATTTCGCACAGCCGCCATCTTGAGGTTATGTAAACAATTGAATTAAATTAGATGGCAGTGCAATACAATCTGCAAAATCATTTACTGTACCACATTTCACTGCGCCCAGAGAGTTAAATCACGAGAAAAGTCTATTCAAATATTTCAAATTCGCTTGGTCGCCATGTTCGTTTTGTACTTTACAGGTTTATGAAATATACATAGGTAAACTTGTATCAGTACCCTTTATCACCGTACAAAATTGCATGATATCTGTAATAGTTTCGGAGATATAGAATGTCAGTGAAATATTTCGCACAGCCGCCATTTTGAGGTTATGTAAACAATTGAACTAAATTAGACTCCAGTGCATTACAATGTGTATAAACATTTGCTGTACCAAGTTTAATTACGTTTGGATAGTTAAATCGCGAGAAATGTCTATTTAAAAGTCTCAATTTCGCTTGACCGCCATGTTGGTTTTGTAGTCGCCAGGTTTTTGAAAGTCTCATAGGTGAACGTCTAGTAGTGCCCTTTATCTCCGTACACAATTTCAGGGCGATATCGGTAATAGTTTCGGAGATATTGAATGCTAGTGAAATATTTCGCACAGCCGCCAAGTTGAAGGGCACGGTCGAGGTCGCCGGGAATAGTGCTATGAACTTACCGAGTTTCATTGAAATCGCTCCAGTCGTTTAGATTTTATTAGACACACACACACACACACACACACACACACACACACACACACACACACACGGACAAATGGTGATCTCATAAGCCTATTTTTTCAAAATTGAAAATAGGCTAAAAAACAGCTCTGGCGTAGTTTCTACCACCAGGTACGGATTCTAATATGAAATGATGTACCAATGAATGGTAAAGAAGTATTGTACAGGGCATATTAGCCTATATACCTATAATGATATACAAAGATACCTGGACAGTGATAGATGAGGTTACAGGCAGTGAACATGGAAGTTCTTGAGGAGAGTGTTACAGAGGACAAGGGGGGATAGGAAGGGAAATTAAGAGAAAATCAAGAGGTGCAAAAGCTAAATGAAAAGAAAGAAAGAAAAAAATGGTTTGGATATGTCAAACGAATCTGTGGAAAACAATACCAAAACAAGCTCTGGAAAGACAAGATGATAGGGAGACAGGTCAAAGAAGACAAATATTACGATGGGTGGATTTGGTGAACCTTTTGAAAGCCTTAAATGTGAACCTTCTAAAACCCCTAAATGTGTTCCCAATTATTTACTACTTCCAGCAATTACCCACCCCTTTCTGTGGGTATGTTACATGAACATTTTGTGGAAGTAGAGAACTACTCACTTCAATCATAGGATCGCTCTCCGCTGGACCAGTGGTAAGAGCAACGTGGGCATCGTTGGCTGCTCTGACCTTGAAGTGGAGTGAACCTGCTGTCACTGGGTGGAAGTTGTATTCCAGTTTATCATCGGTGGAAAGTTCTGAAACAAAGGAGAATACCCAGCTGATAGTGTTTGTATTTTACAGTATCATAGATAACTTTTCTTATTGATTGAAGATTACTGGAGTAATTGGCACCAATCTGTAAACAATACTGATGGGTGGGGAAGGCAGAGAGAAAATTTTTAAGTACATGTCAATAAAATCATCATAGAAGTGGGAGACTTTTAGTGTGTACCAAGCAGGTACATACCCAGAGGGGGATTTGGGGGATATATCTCCCTCTGAAGTCTGGTTGTTACCCCACCCTATGGGCAGCCCTGAAACCAGCCATTGCACAATAACAAAAACTTATTTGTTTTATGTCCCTTTTAACTACCGAGGCTTTTAGAGTTGCTGGGGTGCCGGAAATTTGACCCGAAAGGGATCTTTAAAATGGCAGTAAATCTACTGACAAGGCTCCCTCACAATTGCACTACCTCAGATGCCAACTAACTGCAACCTTGAGCACAGTAGGCTAGAACGTTACCGCTGCACCATGTAGGCAGTCTCCCATTGCATTCTGGCAGTCTTATTTATACCCCCCCCCCCCCCCCCCAAATAAGTAAGTAAATAAATAAATTATGGATATTCCTCTGATACCAAGCAGCCAACTATCAGTGATCTGTGCGAGGTCTAATTATGTCAGGTATCTTAGAACTGGTCAGATATAAAATAATGTGAGCATTGTAGGCTGCTCTGATGCAAGATTTGTATGATTGTACAGCAGAAGAGGGCTATCTGCCGTTCAAGACTGGCAAACCATTTTCAAAGGAACATAACCAGTCATATGGCTGATTTACTTATGATCAACGATGGTAAAGTAGAAATTAGAATTACGGTATATGCATACAGTACCAGTATCTTTAAGCGTTGGACGATTTTTAACTCATTTTCATTTTATGAAAAAGAAAATATTGGCTTATGAGATTACCTTTTGTCCGTGTGAGCGTGTGTGTGTCCCTCTAATAACTTTCTAAACGGCTGGAGGGATTTCAATGAAACTCCCAAGGTCACAGCACCATTTTGGCTTTTACACTAAATGTGGGCTCAACCACTTGACACCTTATAACTTAGCCTATATTGTACCCGCGAGGGAACTTTCGCGTCTGTAGTGACTACTTTGAATACGGTACAAGTAAAAACATGCCGAAATGCTCCCGGTTGTTTTTGCGAAAATTGTATGTAGGCCTAAGTCTAGTTAATATAGCAAAATTAATATAGCAAATCTGATTAAACTATTTATTTTCACATATTATCTCCGTGTCCAATCATCAGGAGGCAATGATACTGATAATTAGCGATACAATGCCTAACCAAAAAAGAAAACGATGGAACTAGAAATGTGACTACATTCCTTGACTTGGAAATCACGTCAGAATGACATTAATACTCCCGGTTCGCAGAGCGTCCTTGACCTCCCGAAGAGAGGGGCCGCGCCTGCGGTACGGTACGTCATCGCCCGGTTGGTATATGAAACCAAGCCAAGGCATGCCATCCCATGCCGCCTCTGCAAGTCTCCGCATTCCTATTTACCGCCAGCAACGAAGCAGTGTTCAGCACGTCAGAATCTAAAGAATGCATCCAAACTGTTCACGTATGAAACAATCCTCAGCTGACAACGCTCAGTTAAACTATCGTCGCGTGGTGGTCCAATCATGACAGAAGAGGATATAAGCCAAGATTAGAGGTGATCGGGCGAAGGAACCGCGGGGGTGGGGGTATATTGTAATAAATTTAAAAAAATAGGCCCAAATTAGTGAGTTCGAGGCCATTCGGGTGTGTTTTTCATATTTTGGAGGAAAAATAAATGTTGGACAATTTAAAATTGAGAACGTTCAAGAACTATGAAACCGTTTTGTGATTTGGGAAAAATTTGCGTGACACAATTTTAATTCTTAAGTCAAATACATGTTTTATTCTAAATTAGTTTTGGAAGTTTTATTTACTGTCAACCATTAACACCTATGAGTTAAAACCATTTTTAGAAAGCTTTTAAAAATTTGTATTCTTTGAAACTATTTTTAAATATTAGGCTATTGAAAATTTTACATTTTGTTATAGAATTTGTGTAAAGCTAATGTTTTCCTCAGAAGCTTAAAATATTTTCAATGTATTATAGCAAGATTGCCGCAATCAATTGCAAGTTTTTAATACAAGTTACCAAAACATGTTAAAACTAATATATCTCATAAGAAAAGTATGTCCAAGGGGGGCTTAAATCCACTCCTGCATCATGAGAGGTCCTGCGCGTCCTGATCGAGGTCCATTGAGTGATACACAGCGGCTTCATAAAATAGACATGCTCGAAGCCACTGTTCACTGGGCGGTCAAGTTTGTCCATTTTTTATGTAGAAATCATTTAAACTGACCGCGAGTGTTACCTCGTGCCTCACTGGCATCGGGAGAGTGTGGGTTCGTATCCCACCTCGGCCGTCCTGAAAATTGTTTTCGTTTTTTCCATTTTCACCGCCAGGCAAATGCCGGGACGGTTCCACGTCCTATTTCCTTCCGTAACCCCTACCCTGACTCGTCCTTAAAAGAAAATGAACTGCCATTGGCTGCATGAGCTATGTGAGGTGCATTTTGTAGATTTCTTGCGCCTTGTCCAGATATGCCGGGAAGGTTGATTTCAAACAAGCTTTCGCCTCAGTTTTCTACACAGGAATGCCTCATTTCACTCTTCCTGGTTCCTCCACTGGCCCTCGTTCCTGCTACGGAATAGACTTCTCCATGCAAGCAAGAGGTGCTCTGCTTTGCGTTCTCTTTACATGACCAATGCTCTCTTTACGAACTGTCAGCCTGTCACAACTTGTGGTGAAAGACAAACTAAGGAAAGGACTACAGAATGAATTATCAGGGAGCGCCGTATTCACGACTGAAAATACAAATCGGCGAATACCGTATACATCGAATATTTTCCGGTCATACACCTATCTGCGACCTACGGAAGCTCGTCCTGGAGCAAAATTGGAAGAGAAGATGTGTAGGCGTATGTAAAATCGTCGTTTCATTTAGGGACTTTGCAACATCGTGGTCATTTTTTGTAATAAATGAATTGCAGCCAATGGCCATAGCTGGGTATTTTTGATTGAACCCCCGAGGGCTTCCAACAAGTTCAATTTCAAGTAGTTCCAACTTTGGCTACCAGATGCTACTGTCACTGACACCTAGCAGCGAACGTTGGAACTTTATAGGGAGTTTCTAACTAGCCAAATATAACCTACAAATTTTGCTATGCACTACCAATTGCAGTGGTAGGTTCATTTACGTGATAAATCTATGACATAGGCCCGCTGGCATTATTTCCCCTCCAAATTTTATAATTTTTTGAATTAGTATTTTTATTCTACAATAAAATAATTGGACACTCCTGTTTGTTTCATGAGTAATACAATGGATGCTGATTCGACTCAACCTTCCATACGTAAATTTATCTTATCTGCATAAGTCATGATAACAGTGTAGCGCATAAGTCATGATAACAGTGTAGCATGCCTGATCGGTGAATCCCTAGCTTATTCGAGCACTTCTGAGGGGAGGGGGGCGAGAAAGAGAGAGAGAGAGGAGCATGTTTGTTGCATTATTATTTTATTCGATTTAATGGTGATCGAACACTTTGTATAGACTAGTATGGGGGTGGTTCTCACAGTCTCAAAAGTATTGAGAACGCCTGAACTAGAGTGTGTAATTGAGATACGATATGGGTAGGAAGCGGCCGTGGCCTACGTTAGGTAGTCTCCGATCCCGGCATTTGCCTGGCGTAAAAGTGGGAAACCACGGAAACCAATTCCAAGATGGCTGAGGTAGGAATTGAAACAGCCTCTTCTCAGAGTTTTGCCCCATGAGGCAAAGTGTACCCCGTTCCAGCCCTTAAGACCAGAATTGAATTTCTTGGTGGAGTAAAATAATATAGCTGATCAGTAAAACACACTTCAACTGCGTAAATTTTACGGAGAAACTAAAAGTTGGTAGGTATGGACGTCCCATTAGTAGAGAGCTTCTTGGGATCACTCCCTCTGTAGATGGCGCAAGTGAATTTGGGGAGAAAAATTCCATCATAATATGAAAATATGACACGTCTTCCTTGTGGTGTGACCAACATTAGTATCAAGTTTCATTAAGATAGGGAATTTCACGTTCGCCATGCTCCCTAGTACGTTGACATGGGGTAGAACGCCAGTCCCAGATTTAAGGTTTTAGGCACCCACTCTTAATTATTGTGCCTATCGTTAGTGACATATGGTTATAACTAGGGCTAGGATTTTGACGACTTTGTATCTTCCTTTTAGTAAGCCCAATTCATTAATGAGTTTTATAAAAATGTGTTTCACAGTATAATAAATAATATCGTATGGCCTCGGGTGCTGGGTGCAAGCTTTGTTATTTTACACCCAGAGGGCAGCTTGCATGTCGAATTTTGTTGATCCTTGAGGCACTATGCAAGTCAATGAGGTTAAATATTTAAGCTCCTTGACACTATAGCGCTTTCTAGTAGGGAAATGAGGAACTTTGTGTTTGCGGAAAATCCCGAGATTAATTTTGCCATTATGAACACGGCCTGCTGAATTCAAATGGTTTCTTTAACATGCCAACATTGTATGCCATGCGTATCGTGATTTTTGCCGCCTTTCAAAAATCACTTACCACGGCCAGGAGCGAACCTGCAAGCTTGGAATTGGTAGACCGACACGATAACCACTCACCCACCGTGGCAAGCTTTTTCAGAGTAAGAGGTGCTGAACTAAGCATATTTGTTGGGAGCATTTTTAAGAAATTTTCTGTAATTTTGTGGGATAGGGCATTTGTAGGGGTTTTATATCATTTTTTTCCAATACTTATCGGGATTTATTGCATTTTATATGCATTTTGAAGTACTTCTTGGGTGTACTTAACTTTTTTTTAAGTTTTGAAGGGCATTATTCTCATTCCTATTTCTACGGAATTGGGGATGGGATGAAATTTATATGTGGCGGATAGTACTTAAGCCGAATGCCCTTCCTGACGCAAACCTTGTAAGAGGAGATAAATGGAAGTGGACGAGGAGTTGGAAGGACGTGGGCGCAGTCTATTAGAAGGTTTGGTCCTGGCATTTGAATTGATCTGTAAGTGGGAAAACCATTTCGAGAACGACCTATAGTAGGGTTCGAACCCATTTGTCTACCGAGTCCGGAGCAATCTGGACCCATGTCCTTGTGACTCACTCATCGGCAAACTTGGATAGAACTCTTACAAAGTGCAATACAGGAATATGACCACTAGTCACCCATAAAGCATGATAGTTTGCAATAATTGCACCCCCTTCCCCTGGACCAAGGCCCCATTTATAAATCCGGTACGGCCTGTGCCCAAATTAACATTTATGTTCGACCCTGACTATTATGTGTCAGAAAACTGTACTATAACGAGGCTCATTATAACACTATTTTTCATTATGAAACAGTTTCTCGCACTAATCAGAGCTCAAGAAACAGTTGTTTGACCAATTAGATAAGGATAGCATCGCACCTGCGGTGATATCCACGGCCTTCTAATTTAAATTTCACTGCGTGGCCTGGTGTCATAGTAGGGTAATCGAAGAGGCCATGATCAAATACAAGGCATTCTCTGCGTCTCATGCGCTCTGTTCAGTACCTAAAAGTGGCGAAATCTCGACAGATATTTATGAATAATTATGATCGAATATAAAATAGTTATAATTATCGTCGAACATAAACAGCCGTATGCATCTCGCCTGTAATGCTAATTAAGACACTTATGGAAATTATAAAACTCGCATACGCTCGTTTTATAAACATACTCTTGCCTTAATTATTGCCATTATAGGCTCGTTGCATATTGTGCTATGTGCTTTTGGGCTTAAGTAATATCTGGAATTAGTGTTGAAACGTTTCCGACACGTAGTTCCCAATGGATACAAGTGCTAGCGATACAATATTAGAGGAATGAAAATATAGGCTATCCATGATTCTATGTGTTGGTTCTGCAACGTCCAGAACTTTTATCTTTTACTTTCTGCACAACGGTACAAAGAAGAAATCCGGAACAATGGAACTGAATACATGGGTGGGTCGGAGGGAAGGAAATTGCAAACACGAGTGTGGTTCAAGGTTGTGACGAGGAGCAGACTATCTGAACCAGAACTGGCCGCCTCCGCTACACGGCCAGTTGTTAGACGAGCATGTCCGGGGACCAAATATGGCGTCCACCATTCAACACTCCAGTGTTCACCCCTACACATATTACATCCGGTGAGCACAACTGAATCGTACAACTCAAGAGTTGGTGAATACCTTTGCTTCTCTAACTGCATTGGAGGAAAATTAGTTAGACACCACTTTTAGATAACCTATCAAAGTTTTCTTTCATTTGAGGGGGTTGGACATCGTGGTCCTTTAGCCCCGTGTACTTAGGTGAGTGTGGAATTGTCTAGTAAGTAAGTTAGTGTTATTGTGGTGTCTGTAGTAGTGTATTTGTAATTCAGGGGAAGGAAGTGACCGTGGCCTTAAGGTAAGAACCATCCCGGCATTTGCCTGGAGTAGAAGTGGGAAATAACTTCAGGATTGTTGAGATGGGAATCTAATCGAACCCTCCTCTTCTCAGTTTTGTCTCAAGACCTCCGGGGAGACAGCCTAGACGCTATTCGTCACACCAGGAGGTGGACACCTTTCAAAGAATCACTACGGTGGATCAGCAGACTAGTAACAGTTTGTAAGACTGAAGTTCGGTGAATTGCATCAGAAAAACTAAACAGAAGATGCAAACAAATGCCAGTCCTTGAAAATAATCAGCCAATCAGCCACAACACTTTTTAAGTAAGGGAGCAGTCAGTGACTTCAAGGAATGTTTGTTTTAGAATCGCTGTTTTAACACTCAATTGCCGCCACGTCCGTAAAGTGTGAGCCAATCCCTTGCAGCATGAGTCACACCGCTCCATCATATAAGAAGTTTCAATTTGTCAACAGCCAAGCCGAATAAGGTTCATGCTGTCGTTTCCTCCCCGTCGCAAATGGTTCGAACCAGTCGTAAACACTTTCTACTCACCTCTTCCGTCCCGTACTTTCGCACTAGCACTACTATCATGCACCTCCGTTACAGGCCCCCCCCCCCCCCCCCTCTATCTGTACATAACCATGTTCACCCATTGTGCCATTGCATTAGGCTATGGATCCATGGCAGTATTCTCCCTCCCTGTGTTTGAATAAAAATTAAGTTCGCAATTCAATGTCTCGTTTCCGTATGTTTATTAGATTCTATTTCAATGGAATTAAGATTGTTGCTTAGCCACGGGCAGAAGCGAGTGGGGATTAGACAATCGTGGTGGATACGAGAGGTAAGGTTCTAGAAAGCAGTGAGCGTTTTGATTATATCATATGATAAATATTTAATTGATAGCTGTAAGACGAAATTGCTAGAACCGTGAGCGAAATATTATAACAGATCTGCTGCCAAAATTGAAGTAATTTAGTGCCATGTTTCTTTTAAAAACCATAATGTACTGTACGAGTGCAGTATTTCATTGGAGAAACAGTACATTTTCTACAATCATTTCCATTTCCGCAAGTAATACGGTTGGATTGCGTGCAATATAGAAAACCTTCACATGATATCTGTTGGCAGAATTGCCAGAACGCAACATACCTCAGGCGGTGCTATTTCTTGGCTATTTTATTGACAAAAGTGGACGACCTAATAATTGCATGATCCTTGCGCGGAACTGTTCACGATAGACGACGTACAGGTTTTGGATGTTGCGGGAACTAGAGATGAGACTAAGTTTGGACACTAGCTCGCAAGTTGCACCCGCTCAAAACAATTGACCGCCACTAAATTTAATTTCGTCTTGAATTGGTGCTCAATGGAATGGATTTCCAACAGTGGGGTTGTGTTAATTCAGCAGATGGAAATCTGACTGCTCTGTACCGTGTTTACAAAAAATCTGTCATTTCATCCTCCCTGTAGTGAAGTGGCTGAATGCAACTGTGAGGCCTACAATAGGTGTTAGCGATGTTCTAGTGTTCTTGTGTTTGGGGAAACCAGAATTGGAAAGGAGACTGCCGATACTATGAGTCGACGAGAGGAACAATCCAAAAAAAGAATGGCCTAGGTGGGATTCGAACGTATCCCTAAGTGAATGCCGTTCCAGTCCTCAGAGCAGAATTACATTTCTTGGCTGCACCGAGAATCGAATGAAGGCACCTCAGGGATGGCACCCAATAACTAACTACTATACATGTGGAAGTCTCTACAGTGCAAATATCTCTGTACAACATGTAAATATTGCAAAAACAAATGTAGATTTAAATTATGCCAGTGAAACATGCAATATGTACTGTATTTGGGACTTTCCCTTTTTCACTAGGCCTTCCATACTTTTGTTTGATTTATGGTAAATAAATCTAATAATACGGCTAGCTACAGAATCTTGTGCGACCAGAAAAAGGCAGGCGGCTGCGATCTGCGAGATAAATGATGTGTTGCAGGGTAACGTGGGTGGCGCCTTCCCTTGGAGCAATCAATACAGAGTTCTTGGTTCGACCTCTATGCAGAATGTCGCATTGCCAATGCCTCTCCCCAGATTAAAGATGATAACCAACTTAACGGTCGAAAATATGCGATGACCGCGGGAATTTTGGTGCAATTATCAGAATTGTGTGCTTGTGTAAGAAATTAAAGTATTTTTTGGTTTCTTCTCAGGGAACACTAAGCTCTAGTATAGAAGGGCTTCACGAGATCGTTAAGTTTTCACACTGACTTAAAATGTTTTTCCTATGCAAGACGCTTAAGTAGAATGTCAGCCATCCTTCGTGTCGAGGTACCTATTGAGACTTCTATTGCTAAGTCCCGGGTTCGATTACCAACCCTGCTAGTACTATCAATTTTGGTCAGAGCTGGAATGAGTTTCACTAAAATTAGAGAAGAAGTGAGTTTGATTCCTATAGCAGAAATCCTAAACGTTCTTTCCTTATCTTGCCTTTTACTCCAAGATAAATGCCGGGATAAGACTACCTCCTCCCTAAACCTGGTACTAAATTAAGTATACATACTGATAAAAGACACCACACCAAGAGTGACAATTCACACATCGAAGCACAGAGATTAAGACCACGATGTCACAAGTGACTAGATTAAGCAACAGAATAACGATTTGTGTGATTATACACCTTTCAAATAATGGAACCATTATTGTATACAGTATTTATGAAGTCTTGTGAAACTCAACAAATGACCGCCCTTGAGCCCCTAAGGGTGTAGCAATATACAAAGTTGAGACGGGAAAGATGTGGACGGTAGGAAGAGGGACATTTTCAGCATCGATGATGATAATTTTCGATTTAAGGGGCCTAACATCTAGGCTATCGGCCCCTGATGGTTTGGGTGATCGTGAAGATTAAAATGAAATGTAAACTTAAAACTAAAACTAACTACCAACCTACATACTAGAAGAAGAAATGGAAAACTAAAGGAGAATAAGGCAAATAAAGGACAGGAGGAAAAGAAATGCCCTCAACCCTCGAAGAATGCGATTGAGGGACTGGAAGGAAGGAGAGCCATGAAAGGCAGATAGGAAAGTGAAAGAGGAGAGGGTCCGCCCCGAAGGTAAGGGACAAAAGGGGAAAACGGACCCAGCTCAGGAATCCCTCGGGGTCGCCAACTCCCGAACTCACCAGCCGTGAGCCCCTGAGGGTGTAGCATTATCTAGGGTGCACCAGAAGTGGTGGTGCTACATACACCCGGCCTCCTTAAGGGCCTTGAGCACAAGGCAGGAGGTAAAAGAAAAAGAAGGCTGACACCTCACAGAAGGAGGGTGTCAGGAAAGATGAGACAAGGGCCAATTAAGGCGGGAAAGGAAGAGACTCCCTAGGCCTCTGATACCCTAATACCGTCGGGGTCGGAAGAGAAGAGTTGACCAAGTGAGGTAGACAGGAAAGACGGAGAGGAGCCCGGCACAAGTAAGTGGAAGCAATGCCGGACTCAGCTGGGGCCCCGTGGTCGCCAACCCACGCCCACTAGAAGTGAGCCCCTGGGGGAGATTTCAGCATCGACTATGAGCACTGCAAGTACACATTATTATGTTTGGTAGAATTGTAAAAGTGCGCGCCTATCACCGGCTGAACCGTTCTACGCGCGCCCGCAATGTGCGCCAGTCAAGCCGGCTTAGCTTGCCATGTTTATCGGGGCGCACATAGATAGTGACCCTGTATTTTAATGCCCCAAAAACACATTCGTCTTGGGCGCATGGTGTGAATTGTGTTCTCCATATGGGTGTATATTTCCTTCTTAGGTCGTGGTCTGTTATAGTCTTTTCTGCTTTCCTTAGGCCACCAAAAGAATATAGGCCTAGGTTATCAAATATTTCACAACTACGATTTAATAGTGATTTCTGAAAGTATTTTAAGGAAGTGGGTCAGTGAGGTCTTCTGCTCCTAACCACAATTTAAGAACCAAAAGCGTAGACTCTTTGAAGATATTACTAGATTATACATGCATGCGTACGAAAAAGTTTCGGTACGTAAACTAGACTTGTGAGATAAGAAACATTCTCTGAACAGTTTTCCTCCTTTAATTCCCCGAGTGTTGGGTAAGTCTCTTGCTGCATGTTGTGAAAGTACTCCGGAGAGCGGAAATAAATCAAGTCCAAGCAGAAGTTATTTCGAGACCAAGAGGTCGAAGTTGACTGCACAGCCACGCCCGCTATGAATCAGTCGCAGTGCTAAGAGTTTCATTTAGAGCCCTTCTGTTCTCGCTCAAAGGCAGTGGCGTCGCCAACTAAACGAAATACTATGCATTATGGTGCACCACCCCGCGACGTAGCCGTGCGCATTATATCATGCACCAAGTCCGGAGATAGGAGGTTGGAATCCCGGCGCTGACAGTGGCTGTTCGTATTTTTCCACAATCCCAGGCCAATGACGGGATAGTACCTTATTTCAAGGTCCGGGACACATACCCGATTTTTAACCAGCTTTTAACCCTAATAAATACAGTCAGCACAGAAACCCAGGTTATCCAACAAATTTAGCACACACCCAAAATGTTTTGAACCCCTAAACGAATTAAAAATTATGGTGTACTGTATCTACATATTGAATTCAATAAAATGCTATTTACTGTTCAGTGGTCTCGTTCCGAAACCCGACGTCTGCATCTACCAGTATGGCTCACTTTAATTTATACCCCCCCCCCCCTTTCTTAGCCATGAATTTTTTGAAGTTTTTTGTTGCTTCAAAATTCTTCTTCAGACGTGTGACTACAGACTAATGAAAAAATGAAAATCCACAGCCTGCTTTCAGTCTCCGACCGGGTCAGGAATGGAATGAATGAAGCCCTCATCTAGCGGCGAGGATATGGACTGTGTCGGCTGCCGAGGCCTGACGCACTCCTCCGGGGCAATGATTAAATGAATGACAGATGAAATGATAGTGGAGAGTGTTGCTGGAATGAAATTTCGACAGGGAAAACCCGAGTACTGAGAAAAACCTGTCTGCCTCCGTTTTGTCCAGCACAGATCCCACATGGAGTGACCGGGATTTGAACCATGGACCGAGCGGTGAGAGGTCGGCGTGCTGCCGCTTAAGCCACGGAGGCTGACTACAGACTAATACTAAAGGAAAAATGTTAGTGTTCAGTCTAGTTTGTAGGATATGCTTGCTGTACGATACGGGATGCAAACAAATACAACAAGCGTTAGATGGGCTGCATAAAACATTAGGGGCAGCTGATTCACCGGTATAAAGCTCAATATACCTTTAGAATCGCTGGATTTTGATAGAAACAGTATCTTGATATATGAGAACTGGGACGGAAGGCAATTTCTCCTCCTGGTAACCCCTTGGATTTAATACTGTCTCTTAACTAGAGAAATGTTCTAGAATTTCATGTTAGCAATGAGAATAAGCCTGCAGGCAATGTCCTCTCCCAGAGACAGCTGTGCCAAGTACCAAGTTCAGTGTCTGCCTGCTATTCTTGGCCGTCTCGCACAGACACGCCCCGCCAAACTGTTGCACCTCGCCTACTCCGAGACATTTGTTCCTCGAAACGGCAAGTTCGGTGGCCACAGCATCTTTAGATTAGCAGAAACCGAACCATCAAGATGATTGTTTTGACCTACTGAATGCAGTTAAAACTAGCTGAAGGGACATCCGCTTAACGCCTTTCTGTGCTATATCACTTTCTTGTTCCTTTAACTAGGGCTGGTACTTCGCTTGCCACGGTGGGTGAGTGGTTATCGTGTCTTGATTACTAACCCCAAGCTTGTAGGTTCGCTCCTGGCCGTGGTAAGTAATTTTTGAAAGGCGGCAAAATCACGATACGCATGTCATACGATGTTGGCATGTTAAAGAACCCATTTGAATTCAGTAGGCAGTGTTCATAATGGCAAAATTAATCTCGGGATTTTCCGTCAACACAAAGTTCCTCATTTCTCTACTAAAAGTGCTAGGCTATAGTGTCAAGGAGCTTCGATATCCAATTTCCTTCAATTCCATAGTGGTTCAAGGAACAACAAAATTCGACATGTAAGCTGACCTCTGGGTGTCAAGTAACGAAGCTTTCACCCGGCACCCGAGGCCATACGAAATTATTATTCCTCTTTAATCAATTTCAGTTATCGATTAATCTAAGCATAAAAAGTGATTAGTTACTACAAATAACGATTAATCAATGGGGGTTTAATCGATGCTCTTCGCTCCTTTCACTACGCTGCCACGCAAGCAAAACACACATTTAATTAATTAAAATATACTTTCAAATAATGTATCTTTGTAAAATAAGGCTAAAACAAAGTAAACAAAAATGTTCCTGTCCTAAACTGTAAACATTGAAGAAGAATTCAAAATCTTTGCTAAAAACTGCGTTTAATTTTTCGAAACCCTTCCCAATTTGATTGATGTTCGTCCCTCCACTGTCACTTATTTGGTTACTGTTCACATAAACAATGAAGGACACTTCGTATATTTAGACATAAGTAACTTTCATAGATTCTATACATCCAAACTCCCCTTACCTCATCCAAACTCCCCTTACCTCGTGTCTACTAATCTATATAGATTTTTAGTTAGCCGATTAATCTATTCGGTAATTCGATTAATCGATTCAACGGTCAGTCTAATAATCGTTTTCGATTAATTTCAAATTATTTGATTAATCGTAGCTTATTGCCAGCTCAACTTTAAAGTTTTCCGTAACGAGTGTAGGCCTATGTGTAAATATGATATTGTAGTTGGTTATTGTTTTAAAGGGCGGAACTACGAAATCTGCCACAATATATGATACTTTATAAACCTCTTTCAGTGCTTCGGATTACTGGGAGCCATGCTTGTGAGACATTGTGGAACTCTTGAGTAGGAAGATGAAAACTACATTCAGCAACACCACTCTATGCATAATATGCCTATTCTATGCTGATGGGATTTAATAGGTGTAGAAAATTTAATCATAAATGATTCTTGAGAGAGTTTTAACATAGCAGAAAACACTTCTCAAGACTGGAGACAAATTTTCGACTAAAAAGAGTTAACAGTATTTTGAGACATAAAAAAATACTTTGAATCAACCGGTATTGCACTAATTTTTAATACTTGTTTTTCAAGCCTCCAGCCCGGAGGCTGGTTATATCCTCAGATAGCATCACCGTAGCTTATGTAGTTAAAATCTAAAAACCTTTAAGGCAATGACGAGTGAGAGTTTGCCATTCCCCCACCCTCATCAAAACTGCAGCGCAGCAGTGACCCTTTGAAAAATACCTATAACATCCAGAAGAACCTATTGTACCCTAAATGTCTACCATTATCATCCATACCCATACTGTCATGAATATCAGGCATTGTGCATGTTTTTTCGTACAGTTTAAATATTCTGACACAAATCAAGCTTGTTCCATTTCACCCCGACTGATGGGACGGCAACCCGTTGTCCAGCAGAGATAGGAGTGTTGCTAAGGGTTCCTCCTCAGTTTAGGGGCTGCGACAACGCGGTGGTGGTGGGCTACACGGACTCAGCCCTTCTGGTCCCTTATTACGATAGACAGGGTATACCGTGGGGGGATACCGTGGGGGTACTGGTAATTCACTTTAGGGGCTTGGGATATATTTGTAATCAACCCCGTGTAGTTGGATGTGTGTTGAATGCGTGTGATGTGATGACTAGTAGTGTGTGTAGCTGTAGACCCATTAGAGGCAAAGATGGGGTAGGTGTCCCCTGGACTTTAAATAAGGTACTATCCCGGCATTTTCGTGGAGGGAGGGAGGGAGGGAGGGAGGGAAAATCAGGGGAAGACCACACTCACGGTTGCCACCGTCAGTGCCGGGATTCAAATTACGATGTCCGGACTTGCTGCAGCTGCCCGCGCGGTCATGGTACAAGATTTAGTGGTTGGTTCCTCAGTTTAGGGGCTGTGACAACGCGGTCATGTAGCCCCGTGTACTTTGGGTGTGTGTAGAATCTGTCTGATAACCGGTGTTAATTGTGATGGCTGTATTAGTGTGTTTTATCTGTTACTGATTCAAGGACTGCAGACATTCAATTTTCAGTAGTTCCTACTTTTGCTACCAAACGCCACCGTCAACGACAACTAGTCCTGAACTTTGTTACTGGATGCCACAGCAGTCTGCTACTAGCGACGACGTAACCTAAGAGCGTTAGTCAAATCTAACCTATAATTTAGCTCCACACAAGTAATTACTGGAAGGTTCTTTTACATGCCATGAACCTATGACGAGGGACCGCCGGCTTAATTCCCCTCCGAAGGAAGGCATACTGAGATATTTTTAACGCTCTTAAAAATCCGACGACTTCGGCTGGGTTTGAACCCGCGACCTTTGACAAAAGCTCAGCATGCTACCAACTAAGCCACGGAAGCCGCTGTACAAAATTCCAATTTAATTTATATAGATTCACGTAGTACTGGAATTAATACCTAGCTAGTTGAAAGTTAACCGCACCAGTTAACCCGAAGCATATTATGACGGAGAGAACGCATCCGCTACTCTCTGTGCAGCCTGTTTCCTGTGAAATTTCCACCTGCTTCCAGTCACTTCTAGTTACAGAAGTGACGTCATGTCCATTTGTCAATGAGCTCACGAGGAGTAAGAAGACAGCCTTGAAACGGACAAGAGGTTCACATGACCAGGTCGTTGTGCAATACGCAGGCGCGCATAGGGTTCCTAACGAGACTCGACCTCAATTCCTCAAGCAAGGTTGAAAGACTTCACCGTTTCGCCCGAGTGCCGCGAAACTAGGGCGAGGAAGAGCTGATTTTTTTTTCAAGTTTAACTGCAGTTTTGCTAAACTACAATTCCCGTTTTTCTGGATAACATTTCGAGGATATTAGGATCCGAATTGTCATTACCTTGTACTGGCCGACAATTCTATAATACCTGTATGCTACAATTGAAATATTTTACTTTTATAATAATAATAATAATAATAATAATAATAAGTCGGGACTTCTATATATCGAATTTTCAATATCTGAAGTATTTTTTATTTTCCGGCAAAGTTCTACACAATGTGTGCGTCATGTTTTTCTATAATAAGAAGTTCTATTTGAATATTTCGGTAACTCGAATAGTCTAATTTTCCCCACCCACTCAAAATATGTGTCTTTGCTCCGACGTTGGGGTGAAAATGCAGCTCAATTACGTTCTGAAGGTGAGACATTGGAATTACAATATGGATTCAGTTGTACAGGGCACATGGACTGTATTTCTGTTAGTAGCTTATTATGCTTTTTAAGGCTGGAATAGGCTACAGGTTGTAGACAATATGCACCTCAGACAGTGAGTAACAGCGGCAACAGTTGACTATGTATTTACGATTTTATGTACTTCTATATCTCGAATTTTCGCTAACTCGAAGTATTTATTTACCTCTAAGTAATTTCTATCTGATATCGAAGTTCGATTCTCTTTAAATAAGTGTTTTAGTTTAAACGACACCAGGGTGCCGAAGTTTCGTCTCACGAGGTGGTGATTCTGCCTAGAGGGAGGGTACTTCTGTCAGAATTACGAGACATGAAAGCCTAACGTTGAGTTAATTACAAGGGTTGCATGGCTTAACGAAAGATTTTTGCAAATTTCTAGTTTTTCCTTATCTCACACCTTATGTTTCGTCATGAGGTGAACCTGCATCAGTACAGTGAGAATTTCTCACAAGATTGAACAGAACTTTTTCAAATTAAAGACATATCCATGGCCATAAAACAAATAGCATCTCCGTAATAAATTCTACATTTCTTAAAATCTCGACAAAATTTTCAGAAGACCAAAATATACTGTTCTTTCATGGCCAGTCACGTTTATTCAGTCTAGCGTAACACTGTTGGTCGCATAACGTTAAGTGTATTGTAAACATATTGCTGATAATCAAATGCCATATTTATGACCACCACGTCACAATAAGTTTATGTTACGTTACGTACATCGTAATCTTGGCATTAATGTGCCACCTACTTATCTCTGGGCTGACCGAATAAGGTCCCGCAACCTTGAGCGCAAGGGTTGCTACTTTCAAGCAACTTTACTGAATGTAATCCGTGTTTATTATTAATATTTATTGTCTTATGAGTGGCGAAGTTAAGGCTCTCTGTCCTCTCTTACACTGAACCACGTTTGTTTTACCCTACCATGAAATAACTGTTTACCGGACTTTCCGTAAAATTTCACACTCATTTAATGCAAGTTACCTACTTACAAATATGACATTTACTAACATTTCGGCCCGGAGGACCATGAAACAAATTTAGTCAACTTTCCGACATGCCACATTTATTGGAAGTTACCAACTTATAAATCTGAAGTTTACTATGGCAAGGCATATAAAACAATTTACCAACATAGGAAGATTGGAAGTAATTTTCAGTGTGATCCGATTAGCAATTAACCGATAGTTGTTCAGTCTGTCAACACATGCCCAATTATATCAGGAGGAAAAAGAAATTCCACCAATAAAAATCTACATGTGAATAATTATCTCCACAGATTATGAGGGTGGGACTTCAATAATAAGTATGTCCAAATAATTCACATGTATTTTTTAAAATCCAGGTAGAGCCGCACATCTCCGAACTAATATAATCTGGCAAAAACTTGTGTTGACCGAATGAAAATTTATCAGTTAATTCCCTCAGAAACTGTGACAGTTGCTCAACATTTCAGCCGTTGAATCACTGATGCCCAGGCAACGCCCGAATGTATAGTAATTAAAAATCAACAAGTCTAGTTTTTTGCTCATCATTTGCGGGTTTCACCTAGGTGCACGAAGTCCGGCTTATCAGAGGGCTCTCGGATATGCTGGGTGCACAACAATTGGCAAATTTAATGAATTCTAAATATGTTTCTTTGCCCGAAAAAATCTTTAACTCCACCTTCCGGCGGGCCGAGAGGGATTTTTTGTATAGTAATTGTATCAATTGAGGGTCTTGGACATCGTGATCATATACGCCGTGTATTTGGGAATGTGTACCGTACAATGTGTCAGACCTGTGTTATTGTGGTGTCTAGTAGTGTGTAATTGTCAGGCGAGGATTGATAAGGAGGCTGCCTTGGCCGTACAATTAGGAACCATCCCAACATTTGCCTGGAGAAGTGCTAAACCAAGAGAAATCACTTACAGGATAGCTGATACGGGAATCGAACCCACCTCTTCTGAGATGGGAATTGAAACCACCTCGAGTGGGTTTTGCCTCGTGGCAGAGCCGAGAATTGGACCTGAACCTCCAGGATGACAACTAAGAATGCTAGCCGCTACACCACGAGGTGGATCCGAATGTGTACAGCTGTTTGCAAGTTCATTTCTGCATAACACCGAACAGAAAATATATGCTACAAATAAGATGCTTCGTAAACAGAACCAACTGGATACGCTTACACACTACGAACTACTCCCATGGCCCCATGCTGCCGAGTATGCTTGACCTGTTTGCTACAGATCCAGCCAAGCTAAACGCGAGGACCCTTCGCTAAACGAAGCTTATCGACTGTATGGGGCCAACACCACGTGTTAAGTTTACTATCCAATTAACTAATTTTATGCGATGTATTATGTTTTGTTTAAATCTTTTCAATTAGCTCTGTACAATGTTTACTTCTGAAAGAATAAACACCTCTTCATTTCTAACTACAGTATATATTTTTTCTTGCAAACATTTCAAATTAGTTAAGAGTAGTGCAAATGAATTTGATTTTACTCGTTTCGACAATAATTCCCTCATTTGTTTCACAGTAGATTCAATTATTTAAATTATCTTCCCTGACCTAATTTTCAGCGTTCTTCTCCCGGCTTAAGGTTTCATACCCCGGTTTCCTAATGCCATGTCTTACAACCGTATAATAGGAAGGAAGGAACGAATGAAGTCTTTTTACGTGACAGTTAATCTTGGGATCATGAGCCGCGGGACCTCCATTTTACGTAGAAACCGAACCACAGGACATGACATTTCACTTCGAAAATCTCACATGCATTGGCCAGGAATCTAACCCGGTCCACCTTGGTGAGAGGCAAGCAACTCTTGACAGCTGCGCCACCTCGCCCCTCTTCCGTATAATACTCCATTTCTTAATTTCAGCAAATCCTGATCTAAAACTGCACATCCTGTGAATTAATATACTCTCCGAGAACCATTCAAAACTTACATAGAAAAAACCTAATCTGTGTGCAATTAGTAGGCCTAATAATAATCCCCTAAAACAAAATTTGACGAGGAAGGCATTACAGAGTGATTTACAGCATAATCGATGATACCACAGTTATCTCCATTGTTGACAACCGGGGCCATACGTGTCATTGCCGAAACCAGACTGATGTAAAAAAAATCATTGAAATGGTTTGGAAATTAGGGTTGGGCTGGCGTGGACCGTTCATGACTCGATTAACAGCATGCCTGCCTGGATTGCCGAAGAGCGTCTAGCCCTTATGGCGGTCCGACTATCAAGTCGTCTTCACTACAATTTTGACTTGTAGGGCTTATTCTGCAAATTAATTGATATTAAGTTTATCAAAACTAGCTGGTTAGTCGTGTCTATATCTGAAGAAAGCTTCTTTATTTTAACACCCTGACAAAATGCAACGGAAGAGTTGCGGTGTTCAGTTTCGTCGCTTTTACGCGATTAGAAATAGTGGAGCCGTTGTAAAAGCTCTTAATTTTATTAACGCAGCCAATTGCTATTTATTTTATTTTCAGGACGGATCAGAGAAGGGATTTTGGAAGGAAATCGGCCGTGGACTTATTGAAAAGGAACCATCCCAGCTTGTTGGTGAAAATTTGAAACCACGAAAACCAATTTTCAGGACGGCAGAGGTGGGATTCGAACCCACGCTCTCCCGATGCCAGCGAGGCACGAGGAAGGGCGTTAACGCTCTCAGCCACCGCTGTCAAAATCTTGTCAGTACGCTACGGACGAACTTGCCAAGACAGTTTGCTGCAGCAGTCTCCCATTTCTGGCCGGCTCGAATTCGTCGCCCAACAGGATAACACTTGACACCGTGCACCACCGTGTCACATGAGTCACGCGTTATTGGATTCTGATCAAGGGTCACAAGGGCGTTCTGGAGGTTATGCTATCTTTTAGTACCAGATATTTGCATTACCGAGTGTACATGTTTATGAATCATATCTAATATTTTTCTTTTCCTAATGAACTTTGAATCGGATCCTTCATTGGCAGTTCGAAGGTGGTGCAACATGACTTATTAAGCGAGAAAAATATTTTAATTGTACGGAAACAGTTTCAGAACTTTACGATTTCAAGAAAAATCAACGTTGGAACAATATTCTTTTTAAACTTCACTATCATTCGTTAACCTATTGCCCAATTTCTTCATCACCGAATTAATTCAGTGTCCTCATTAATTCTTATCCTTGATTATGCAGTCCACTTGGCCTCTCTTCTCCCATTGCGGATGGATTCCAAGTTTTGGGGTAGTAAGGTACTAAATGATACTTCAGTGGGACACATTGCTCGTCGAGTTCGCCGATTTTTATAGGGAAAACTTGCTGAACAGATCTACTTTACATAATCAAAGAATTCAACTTCGAACGAGTTTCTTCTTTGCATCCCATTGGACGTGGTCTCAAAATAAAATTCAGTAAGAAATGAAACTTTTATATTTCTTCTGATGCACACTTTGTCAATAATTTGGTAGCACCAATGAGTTAATTCCTAATATTGCTCTCGAGAGAAGAGGTGAAAACATCTATCACAGACTTAATACTACTACTCGTAGTATACAATTGAAATTTCCTAACTTGAACTGCCGAATGTAGCTGAAGCCTCGGACAATCCTAGCAGTGGCAGTGACGATGTTTCAGTACAACACAGCCTGACATTAAAATGCGCCATCACGTTTGACGCCATAAATGTATGAAGAAGATATTAGCACAAGAAAGTCCTTGTCATGTGTACTCAAGAAGAGGTTCTTGACTAAGAATAGTGATGATGAATCACCCACGAATCCCAATGTTTACATTTCAAACTTTGCTCAGCAGGAGAGTACTTTTAAGAGATGTGTTTCTGCATGTGGTGCTCTGTTTCAGGAACTTTCATTTCACTGTATGTCTAACCCTTATTAATCTCGTTTTCTCCACGGGGTCGGGGATAAGATGCGATAAAATTCTATGTGGACGATGGTTTTTCCGGCCGGATGTCCTTCCTGACAACCTCAGGAGAGGAGTTAATGGGAGATTAGATGAATGAAGATTAATGAGGAAGGCCTAAGATGTGGAAGGAAACGACCGTGGCCTATCAAAAGGTACCGTTCCAGCACATGCCTGGAGTTGTAAATGGGAAACCACGGAAAACCATTTCAAGGACGGCCGACTGTGGGGCTCAAACGCACGTCTACCTAGTCCGCAGAGAGCTTTTAGCGAGCGTAGCTGCAGCTGTCCATTTGACTATCTGACAAGGAGAGGTCACGATGTGGTTTGCTAGAAATGTGTTCACATTTGATGGGTTTGCTCTTCATAAAAAAAATATTTTACCCCTGGTCGAGCGTTTTTGCCAATGAGCATTATTAGTGTGCTCAAAAATTGAACGTTAAAATCAATCCTCAAACTTGTAGTCCTATTCCCGCACACGTTCTCGGCTCGTCTTCGTCGCGTAGTCGCTAGCGTGTTGGCGTGGGGAATTGGAGGTTTCGAGTTGGAGTCAGACCTTGGTCAGCACTTTCTTTTTTTCTTTTACTGATACATCCCTTTTGAGTTTTGTATAATGTATTTGCTTTGGTCTCTTCGGTTTTGGAGCTTTCTGCAATATTTTAACATAATTCGTCCGTGACGCTTGAACGTGTTGTAAGTTTTATTCGTTAGAATTTAAATGCAGCGTGGCCGGCGACGCACTGCGCCGAGTCTAATGCAGAAACGCAAGAACCCTTCCCTCTGTCCCACTCTGCTCCACCATCAAGCTAAACTTTCTGTATGTAAACAATAACGTAAATGAGAAAAAGCAAGAATAAATAATAAAGTACTTGATGTAATATGACAACTTAAATATTTTACCACAAACATAAGATAAAAGAAAAAAATGTCAAAGAAAGATGAAGAAAATAATTAGAAAAGATCAAAGTAATTTCCGATCACGGTAACTTCTATTTCCAACGCCAACACGCTAGCAACTACACCACGAAGACTAGCCGAGAACGTATGTGGGAATAACACTATACAAGTTTGAAGATTGATTTTCAACGTTTAATTTTGAGCACACTAAGGTCCATTGGTAAAACGTTCGAACAGGGGTAACATTTTTTATATAAAGAGCAAACCCACCAAATGTGAACACTTCTAGTAAACCACATGGCGACCTCTCGTTGTGAGTTAGAGCCTAATTCATTTTATGGGTGAGAAACTTTTTGATCCGAGTATCCGAGGTGACTAAATCGTGTGTATTTGACGGTGATTTAATACGGTCTAGGTTTGGTTAGGTGTCTCCGGGACACGAAATTTACCAGCTGAACATTATCCGGAGGGAATGTGGAATAATCCGGGAAAAACCTCAACCAGGATGGCCGCTGTCCGTGAGGGGATTCGAACTCTCCGGAGTTTAAGCCCCCTCGACATGCAATTGGCATGCGCGAATTAACGCCCACAGCTACACTGCGGGCTGTAGGGACTAGTTATTGTGACAACAAAATCTGATCTTCACAGGTCTAACTGCGTGATCCCCCGGCATAGCTGTGCGTGTGACTATCCTACAAGTGGTTGTTCCCGAGGCACGTACCTCATCCCTATTCCTAACGTTTCCAGTTTTATTTAAGGTGCTTTGAACATCGTGGTCATTCGGCCACATGTACTTTGGGTGTGTGGAATTTTTTCTTATAACCTGTGTTAATGTGATGGCTGTATTAGTGTGTATTTGTAATTAAGGTAAGAATTGGGCAGGGTATGACCGTGGCCGTAAATTAGGAACCATCCCGGCATTTGCCTGGATTCGAAGTGGGAAACCATACGGAAAACCACTTCCAAGATTTTCAATTGGTAATCTAACCCACCTCTTCTCAGATTTGCCTCACGAGGCTGCGTGTACCCCGCTCCAGTCCTCAGACCATAATTCAATTTCTTAGCAGAGCCGGGAATCTAACCTGGGCCTCCGCAGTAACAGTCACTACGCAACGAGGCAGACGGGACAGGGATGAGGTGGGTACCCCGGGACTTGAAGTAAGGTACTATCCCGGCATTTGCCTGGAGGGAGTGTGGGAAATCCAGGGGGGAAAACCACACTCAGGATAGCCACTGTCAGCACCGGGATTCGAACCTGCAATCTCCAGACTGCCCTCGCACGGCTACGCTGCGGGACAATATCTAAATAAGACATTTATTTTCATTCCAACAATTACATTATCTCCAGCAGTGCTCAGCAGGCAGGCTTTGGCTCAATCAATACAGTTCCTTGGCGCTGGCCATGTGGAAGAGCAATGCCCTGCCTGGCTGGGAAAGCCTTGTGGCACAAATTCCGACACGTGAGAAACCTTCTCTACCATACTGGTAGGTTTCCTCACATATCCTTAAATGTGTGCTAAACATGGGAATTAAGAGTAATTCTCTGGCAGTGGGGCTGTCACGTTTCCTTTGTCATGCTAATTTCAATCGCAAATAACAAAACATTGTCTGAATTAGTTTCAAACTTCAAAACAGCAAGTACGCACAGATAGGGGAATGCTTTCCTCGAGCCCCATTGCGATTTTAAAATAACTCTCAGTCACATCACAAGCTACGAGGTAGGGCCGGTACTTCTAATCTATTTATTTCAGTTTTCGATTAATTGAAGCAGAAAAATAGATTAATTGCTACGAAGAAACAATCTATTGTACATTCTATTGATTAATCTATTAATTTGTAGTTCGAATAATAATTTACTTGTTCTGTCGATTAATCGATGTAGCCTACATTACTCTTTCACTACGCTCTCACAGAAGCAAAACAGACAATATACTTTGTATCATATTTAAAATAATGTACCTTCTTTGTGAAACTTAGGCTAAAACAAAAAGTTTCCTGTCCTAAATAGTAGAACATCCAACAAGAATTCAAATCTTTCCTGAAAACTCTTCCATTTTCTTCTTTCGAAACCCTTCCCAATTTGATGCTTGTCCTTCCACTGTCACCGACTCTATTTGGTTATTGTTAACTAACAAGGAAGGACACTTTGTAAAAATCTGCATTTACACTAGCGAAAGTCACTCGCTTCGAGTGAAATTTCGCACTACCCAAAACAGAGCGCAATTCAGAGCTAAAAATTGCGCGAGTAAGACGAGCCGCCTTCAGTTCTGGTTTCGCGGCTAACATGGCAACTTCTTTTGTCCCTCCAGCAGCTGCAGCCGCGTTTTCCGTCGAGTCCTTAGCATTTTTGATCAAGAAAGGGAAGAAAAATCGCCGCCCTCAATGATGGTGGAGCAAACATTTATTCCTTTCACTTCGGTATGATCCCAGTAGCGCTATCTTCCCTTTCACTGCAGAAATAGGGAAGTTTTGTGCAGAACTAATTTCCTTCCACGCATCTTCTCTTTTATTAGATTGAAATAGTTTGTGTGTTTTGGATTCCACTTAAAAACTCTTTATTTTTGTAGAACTATGAGCTGCGAGCACTGTTCTTGATTCATCCCTCGCGCAACTACGGCGACCACCTTTACACTAAGCGAAACACTACGTGCGAAAGAAACCCTTTGATGCGCGGACAAAAACTGACAAAAATTGACTGAGCACCGGCTCGCAGCGAGGGCCCTCACCCCGCAATTACTCACGGGTGGGGCCACGTCTAAACTAGCGCTATTACCTCGCGACATTATTTCGCGCGAGGAGTTTCTCTAGTGTAAACTCAGCTTAAGAATCGGTTTCGTCCTTTATACTGTTTGCTAGTACAATGCATGTACTGCAAGCATCAGGGGAAGGTGACCGAAAACCAATACTAAAAGAGCGCGTAAATACTTAGTGAAACAGACTTCTTTATCTGTAAATGTGGGGGAACCGAATCTTCGCAAGACAAATCCGATGTATCGCATATGATAGTATCGCAATGCTGCAGTGTAATGGAAATTAACACATGTCGAATCGAAACCCGAAATATCTACTTCGGTCGGAGCCCAATCCGATAACTCCAAGCTGTCTGATCATAACCTCACGTCATCTCACGTCATCTCGAGTTTAATATCTGGGCCATAAACACATAATTCGTAAACGATTGAACGCTCATAATAGTGCTTCCTGTTACTAAATCATGGAGTGATTCTACTTGGCATAATGTGTGCAACCACTCAGTGATCACTTTGTTACTTTCTGTAATAACGGCCAAAGCGAATTTATCTACATTTGCTCAGACGCTCCTCAACTTCAAATGCATACCTTACTATGGACACCACAATACAGATTATCACAAAATCCCTTATTGGCAACCTCCTCCTCCGTTACCACCAGTTTATCTCCTAACCTTTAGCTAGGAATTAACACCGTCAAGATGACTGTTGTATGAGCCGGTTCAGATTGCGAGGTCATGCGATGCGAATGCAGGAGACCTGCTTTAGAGGAAGTTAGTTATTGAGTTTTAAGGGGCGGATCTACGAGGTCATCTGCCCCTGCTTTAGAGGAAGAGTAGAGGTAGATCTAAGAGGTGTTAGGCGACTGTTTTAACGATTTCAAGTTGAGAGATTTAGAAGCAGGAGACTGCGGTGAGAACTACAGAAAACCCCTGCCCAAAGAGGCCACAAGATCAGTTTTATAAGTACAGGATTTTATAAAAAGACATGTTACGTGCTAAATATTGCTGGCATGACTCATGCCAGGGGAAAGTGTGTCAAATGAGAAGGTTACATTTGCCTCTCCTCACATGAAGATTAGATCACAGGCTCTGTGACACGTCACTGTTAGGTCAAGGGAGAGGAAATTATAATTCTCCGCAAGCCTCGTATTGGTATTTGTGTTTTCCAACGTTCCAACTGCGAATTAAACTTTCCGAAGATTCTTAAGTGCTCTTATTGCATAGATCACAGTAGTTTTGCTCTGTCTACGCAAGGGGAAGTGTGAGGGCACTGGAACAAGATAGCAGGCTGTGCTTGGATTCAGAAGCATTTACTTTTTTTTTGAGGTGATACATACAGGTTTACTATATTGAACAGTAGAAAAAGAACAAAGAGGAGTGTCATCCCCTCGAAAAATTGGTGTACTGTATTTGGAAAAATACCATAAACACGGAAACGTGGAAGATACCCTAGACTTCGGATGAACCACAACATCAGGGTAGGAAGAGAGCAAGGATTGACCTAGACAGGTTCACAGATTGGCGAGAGGAGTCCAGCATAAGTGGAAGAGTTGCTGGACTCTGCTGGGGATCCGTGGTCACTATCCCACATCCCGCTAGTTGTGAGTTATGGAGAGAGGGGAAGAGGAAGGGGGATCGGATTGCACTTTCAGAGATCTATGCGTGAAATAATATAGTTCGTAGGAAATCGAAGATTTGGGAATTTTTCCACATGACAAAAAGATGATATACTTAGGTATACCTAGTATTTTTTTCAAGTAATTAAAATTTTGATACGTGCTCCCGTTTTCTTGATTGCAGACCTACTACAGATTTCGATGCTACACTTCGAGCTAAGGAAAGGAAGACATGATTCTTTTGTTCCTTTTTTCTGATCCATGTTATGTGCTTGGTTGAAGTCTCATTACATGCAAACAGTTCAACTTTTGAGTCTGGGTTGGTTGAAAATAGTCGGCACCCTTAGAGGAGACAATAGGGTGCCACTATAATAGAAAATTTACGCCAACAAAGTCGCTTGGAAGTAGAAAAGAGGCATAAGCTCCAATGTTATTAAGAGATTAAATATGTACATTGCTAAAGGGACACACCACAAGACTGTTTTGAACTATGTATCCCTGCACTGTAACTAAGGTCAAATGAAAAAGAAGTGACCCCCCTGAAGACATCGTTGTTACTAAGTTGGCAACGCCGATTAGAGCGCATGGAGGAAAGAACGGAAGGAGATGCCTTCGCTGCGCTGCCTAGTGCAAGCAGCTGAAGCCAAACGGCACGCCCACTTTGGGCAGGAAAAAATGGCTGTTCCTATGCTTAAAGCCGTAAACCACACCAACTAGTTTTGGATTTTAGTGACAAAACTGCAATGACAAGTCAAGAATTTTTCTTGGATAGGCAGAATACACTGTGTACATCACGGTACTTGGCACAAATAAGCCGAGTTATCGTTTTAAAAGCCAAATTAAATAGGAATATGAGAGCACCTATGCAAGGCTAGTTTTGTAAGAAAGACGCGGGAAAACGTAATAATACGCTGAAACACTGATTAAATTGAATAGCCTACAGGAGTCAAGTTGCGAGTTATATCTAAAGAACTATCATAATGATGCCGAACTAATCAAGGTATTTACACCAAATTGATTTTTAAGTTCTTACTGGTGTTGAGGTATTCATCAGTTTTTAGGCCTAATTTCGAGCACAGCCACTTTCACTCATTGTTCGTACACATTTTGATATTTGAGAATACGAACCTTAAAATTAATAATTAGAACACATATTCGACTGGTACAACCATATGAAAGTCACGGAACACCGAATACAAGTTAAGGTTACGCCCACTTAGGACGCAGTGCTTGGCTTCACTCAAACCTATCCCTAGTTTGCCCGGTGGAATCTACCTCCGCCTTCCGACGTGCCGTGAGGGATTTTTAAAAATTAATCTGGATCTCAGTGCTATCTGCCTTCAAGGTCAAGACGTAAATTAGGTTTAACGAAGCCGAATGAAGTTGTAGCGCCACTAGAATATTTTACCTTTAGACAGGGGGGCGGGGGCAGCACGTGTCACGGTGTGGTAAATTACAGGTTGGGGCAGAAATTCTAAAGTTTAGCTTTTTAATAACTATTGCATTTATTTACCGAACACAAACAATCCACCACCATATGCCATGGCACTTGCGTACTTTTGAAATTACCCCATCTATTAACTGAAGTTTACGTAACATAAGACAAATTTGTCGCATAAATAGCTGAACTTCTTTGTCAACAGAGGGATTTATTTCTGTGGGAATTATCTTCATCTCTAAACAATAGAAGGATAATTAGTGACAAAATAGTTGAATTGGTAACGATACGACATAGAAAAATATGTACATCATTAGAACACCTTGGCTGTTAAAAAGTTAGGAAAGAAGTCTATGCTGATCTAACACAGTACTTCGGCATTACTGAGGTCAGTATCCTCTACCTTTCAATTCAATATTATGTCTTAGTTAAAGAGCATCACAACTTCAAAAATTACAAATTGTTTAATATTCTGGGCCGCTTAATAATTTGCAAACTGTTCCGTCTTTTCAATATTAGTTGTATTCAAGAGTTAACAACGGTACATGTTTCGGACACTTATGTGTCCTTCAGCCATAGATACATATTAAAACACTTGTAAGTAACAAAACACACATTTAAAATACATTATAAAACACTGAGTAGTCATGAGATTTAAAATCAAGGTGTCCCATAGATCAAGCATCTGGAGGAAGTTGTCCCATTAATTATGCATGTCAACTCTACTGCTTGAAAGTCTTTTAGTGCGTTAGGCTCCTTCCTGTACCAATACTTATTATGATAAAACTATTAAAAAGGAACTGCTGAAGATCTTTTCAGTTGTATGTTGTTGAACGAATGAAATTGACAATATTTGCACTTATCCCTTGGTCTTTGGTATTTAGTAGTGGTTATGCACCGACCGTGATTTGTAGAGTTATATGTTACTGACTAATACGGAAAAAGTCTATTATTGAGTGGATTCTATGGGGACCGATGTATGATCTGAGTTGGTCTCTGTTGCAAATCCCTGATGTGCGATTTCTATGGATAATAATTCTGGGCCGTGAAAGTCACTTTACGGCAGTTTTAGCTTACCTGATGTATTCTCAAATAATCTCGGGACGGAGCCCCGGTTGGAGGCAACCGGGTGGTTCAAGTTTTGAGGGGAGGGGGCTCTTGTCCACTTAGGCCCACCCGGTGACGCCACCCCTGGTGTATTCATACATCTCCTGCATGATAGGGTAGGTGTCCAGGGCAAAATCCCTCACAGCCCCATCCACATGGCTGACTGGCAACCGACAGTCGGATGTTAATTGGTGTTTTAAGGGGCCTAACATCTAGGTTATCGGCCCCTACTGAAGTGAAATGGCATGAAATGGAAGGAAGAAGATAAAAACAACTCACTGCCATGGATGAAACGAAAATGGTTTATATAAAACAGACAGTGAGCCCCAACAATTATGCCTTATTTGAATAAAAATAGTGAAAGTGGGGTGGTAAAAAACAATAAAACAAATAAGGCATAGTAAACAAAATAGATGAACGCAATAAAAAACAAAACAGACTTAGCCTGAAATAAAAGCCTTAACTCACGTTAAAACTTAAAAAAGTAATCACTCTCCCTCATGTACCGGATGACGAGGTCTGCTGACGGTCCGTCATCACGGAGAATGGGGGCCAGGGAGGCAGTTTAACAGCCCTTCGTAGATCGGCCAGGTCCACACACTCCAAGAGAATGTTTGCCACGGTAAGGTGGGCGCCGCAAGCACACAGGGGGGGGGGGGGTCTTCTCTCTTTATCAAATGTAACCGACAGTCAAATGAGATTAAATTAATAATGAAACAAAAAATACGTTTTAAGGGGGCGAACAGGGAGGTAGTCGGCATCTAAAAATGACATGGCTCATCCACATGATCCGTTAACTCCGAAGATTAAGGATATAATTTGCAGGGAATATGTTCTACAAGCTTCAAGATTTTAGTTTATAGCATTTAAAAATTAAAAATTTACCATTTTGAAATTTAAATTTCGTGCGTTAGCATTTAAGATTTTGAGATTCAGCAATTTGTAGATAATTGGTTGAAAACAAGGTTTATTTGCACCATTAAATTTAATTTAAAAAGCATTTCATCATAATATTGCATGCTATTTAAACTTTTAAAATGCATGGAAACATACTGTACTTTAACACGCAAACATTGAATTCAGAAATTAAATTCAGCTTTTTTTGTCTTTAGGTGGAAATAAGGTGCCTTGAATCGAAAATATCTTACGTGCAGAATACAAAATATAGTAAATTTTACCGATGATTAGTTAATTTTTCTCTTAGAAATGAAGTTCAAATTCAAGAAAAAAAACGGGTTTTCAAGAAAATAGAGTTTATTTCATGATAAACAAGTAATTTCGCATTTTGTGCCAATTTTATACTGCATCGCGAATTTAAAACTTCTAAACTCAGCGTGTACACAACGTTCAGATTCGTCAATTGAAGACTTATCCAAAACTCCAAATTGAGCATCTATCACTATTACTGAAATCCACAAACAATGCAAGCTGTTTAATACTCGTGGGAACCGCCAACTTGCTACTCCATTCTAAAGCTGCCATAGTTCAGTATTATAGTGACATTCGAGAAGGTGACAGCTGGTTGAGGACCGAATGGAGTTTAACACTCCAATAATAAATAATTGACGGACAACTCTACACCCCACCTAGCATAAACGGATCAAGGATTGTTGTATCCGAGGAGCACGTTATCTATACAGAGCTCAAAGGGAGATTCATTCATGAACGCTTTTCCAGCAATACAGACGCTAAGCGTCGACAGGCAGCGCTGGCTCCGTACGCTCAACGCCCGCAGTGTTTGAGAATATTGGGTAACAATGGCGCGTGGTTGTTTGCCGTCCATTGAGTACTATACGTGGCAATAAGAGAGCGTCCATTCAGCAGATAGCGACAAGAACGGTTCCGAACAAGATTGAAATTTAAATGACCGCATTAAAATACCTTTAACCATTAATAGTAGAGGATACCTTAGTCATAGCTTTTAAATTTTCATTCGCAGAATATAGTCTGTTAATATAAGATTCTTGTACCCTATTTCATATACTGGGAGACATACTAATTGTCATTACTGCCCATCACTAATGCACTGGAAATATGTACTGAATTACTTAAATATTTTTTATTTCTTACTCATTCAACGACGGCAGCCACGTTTGTTCTTGACTTGCTTTAGTAAGAACTGTGATGTCACAGAGTTGCACCATACCGATATACTAGAACCATTGATCTACCGAGGTTAAGGTCCGGTGGATACTGGAATCATCGATCTGCCGAGGTTCCAAGATGCGTAGTATGAGTGACCCAAGCGAACCGCGGCAGTAATGCTCCCTATTATCCCCACAAGTTTGTTAGTTCATTTCAGTGGTTTGGGACATCTGTCATCAGCTTGTGTAGTTGGGTGTGTGTTGGAACTTTCCTGATAACCTTTATGTGATTTCTAGTAATTTATTAGGAACAGGGATGAGTTAGGTGTCCCGGAACTAAGCTAAGACACTATATATTCTGTAATAAACTCTTTGCTGAATTTTTTGTTCCGACACTCAATTACTATCTATTATAAAATATATTTTGGCTAATTTGAGTAGTTTGATTCTGTGAGAGGTCTGCTGTAGCCTACTGTTACCATTAAATATTTTAATAGTTTGCAAGAACCTCTGCACTCGTTCATCGTGTAAGTTACAGTAAGACGTTCACACGGCTCGAGTCGGGAGTATGAGCGTACTTAAGTAGTACTCATTTCTTGTTCCATTCGACGTAGGTTCGTGCTGCAGAGAAAATTATCAGCATCTTTGGATCTCCCAAGGAGGGGTATGTCAACGCAAACTAACCAACGCATGCAATACTTAACTGAGGAAGCAATGTATTAAACCCCCAATTGTGGTAATTTAGCGGCATTTAAAGAGATATTTCATTCATTTGCAAGAGGAATCTCAGGAGCCGATTGTGGCTAACATGCCGAAACCACAAACGAGGATGTCCCTGTCCATGTGACATATTGCATTTATTTTATCAATGCAGGCAATGGCCATTTATTTCATTTTCAGGACGGGTCAGGGAAATTATATTGGAAGGATATCATGAAAGGAACCGTTCCAGCATTTGCCTGTTAATGGGAAACTACGAAAACCATTTCCAGGACGGCTGAGGTGGGATTTAAACCCACGCTCTCCTGATGCCAGCCAGGCAAGAAAAAAGGAAGATGTAGTTTTACGTGACCATGAATCTTGTGATTATGAGCCACGGGACCTCCATTTTACGTGGAATCCGAACCACAAGACATGGCATTTCACTTCGAAAATCTCACATGCATTGACCGGGAATCGAACCCGGAAGCCAGGCAAGAGGCACCGCGGCCGACATTGCATTCATGCATTACAAACCATATTCGAGACCAATGATTTACCGAAGGTTCGTCCACTGGACTTCACTAATCAATCAAGATTAGGTCTGGATCGTGAAAGTATTGCCTCATTAACATTATTGAAAGTGCAGATAAAGTCACCTCCGTGGTGTAGTGGTCAGCGTGTTTAGCTGCCACCCCGGAGTCCAAGGTTAGATTCCCGGCTCTGCCACGAAATTAGAAAAGTGGTATGAGGACTGAAACGGGGTCTAGTCAGCCTCGGCTGGTCCAAATGAGTAGAGGGGGTTATATTCCCATCTCAGCCATCCTCTAAGTGGTTTTCCGTCGATTCCCACTTCGTCTTCTGGCAAATGCCGGGATGGCACCTAACGTAAGGGCACGGCCGCCTCCTTCCCTCTTCCTTGTCTATCCCTCCCACTCTTCCCATCACCTCATCAGGCCCCTGTTCGCTTTGCAGGCGAGGCCGCCTGGGCGAGGTGCTAGTCAAACTCCCCAGTTGTATCTCCCGACTCATTGAGTCTCAAGCTCCAGGACACTGCCCTCAGTGGCGGTAGAGGTAGGATCCCTCGCTTAGTGGGAAAAGCCGACCCTGCAGGGTAAAACTATAACTAAATAACGAGAGTGCAGATCCATTTCAATTTAACGTTCAATATTAGTGGTGCAAGTTCTAGGCCTATTCGTATTTAATGATTAAATAGTAACATTTAAGCCCTATTAAAACAGCAATTCCTTACAGTCGATTTGACCTTATGCACCGTTTCTTGATTGTGAGAGTAAAAGAAGTACCGAACTATTAATGTTAGCGTGTTTTGAGTTTACGTATCCCAAGAAGCTAATCACCTTAACATTTACAGATAATCATTTTCACAAACATATATTTGAATTGATTGGTAGGAAGTTATTAAAGTATCTTTACAAATAGTTAACCAGAATTTAATACAAGCCGAATAATTTTCACGGGCACAGCATGTGCTGTTAACGCGGTATTTTGCGCAGTTGAAGTTACATCAGGAACACCTGCCATTCAGCCCAACACTACCTCTCTTCCGCTTGCGTACTTTATGCAACCAAGCATTACACGCTGTAGTTTCGGATTAGGCGTAGGCTATGCATCGAGCTGTACAAATTTGTAGAATAATAGTTTCTATGTACCCGAGCTGAAGATCTTTAGAATCATGATTAGCTTATGTACCGAGTTAGTTTCGGAAGTAGATACTGTAGTTCTTCGTTCATTCAGACTGGAGCCCACCCTATGTATTCTGTTTCCCATTACTCACTCCATAAAAGGCTAAGGCGTATCCGTGAACGTTCCAACTGTTCGCGTGAGAAGAGGCCTCATCAGCGTGCAATTTGATGCAGTCCAGTAATGACGCAGCGCCAAGACTTCAACTATGCCTGTTATGAGACTCTTTGAACTATCATACTCATGTATGATATAATCTTTTAAGCACCTGTATCACCAACATGGATTTTACTTTGTGCCTGAAATTTGCCTGAAGGCGATCTTGGAATGTGCCGGTAAAACCACAGATACGGGTATCTCGTATTTAAGTACCATAAAATGACAATCTACTGCGCTGGGATTCGACCACGCAGCCTTTGATACAGCAGGCGTGACCCTATTATTTATCACGCAGCCGGTCTGCTGTTTTTTTTTTTAATAGGGCCACTTCGTGGTTTCAATGTAGTTTTGGGCCTTCAAATCTAAGGAGTCCAGGGTTTGGTTCTCGACTCAGCCAGGATATTTAATTCTGGTCTGAAGGTTGGAACGCAATACACCCAGCCTCATCAAACAAAATTGAAGACATTTGGTAGATCCTAACATAACCGGCATTTTTTATAACAATGGGGATAATGGCAAGAATAACTGCTGCACTTCGCGCAGGCGTGACCTCTCATGCTCCAGTCTCAGCATTTTAGGAACCTCGATACACCTCTAGTTTTAGGATCCACCGCAACTAACCAATTTATATTTTCGAATAATACAAACGAGGAGCATTGGAACTAAAGCCGACAAATCCACTTTTGCTTCATTCGTGCTCTTGTGATTCTGGGAGCAGTATTGTGTAAATTATGCTTTCATATATGATGCTACAAACATCAAAAATCTTTGAAATGCAAAAATCTTTGAAATGCCACAGAGTTCTCAGGCTTAGGATATGCCGTAAGAAATGCTTTGCTGAACCTCTCTTTTTGTTCCGGCACTCATTTTGTTCGAGTGTTTTATGAATTCTATAAAATAATTTGTGCAATTTATTTCAGGCATTAGGAAATTAATTGTAACTCATTGTTTAATCTAATTCGGATACACTTGAGTTGACTAACTGAAAAACTAATAGATTACACAAAGCTGTAAAATACATCGTATGGCAACGAAACCCTTGTTAACATACAGTATACGCCAAGAGTGTACTCATTGACGCCATATGAACGCGCCTCGTTATCCAATGGCATTCGTATTCTACATTTACATCGCCGGGCCACGGCCACCTCCTTCCAAATCCTAGCCCCAATCACAAGGATACACACGAGTACAGCCTTAACAGTGGGACAGATGCTCCACACATACTCGCGTACACTGTCTAAGGCCAAAATATCGAAAAGCCCCTAAATTAATCCACGTATTTATGATATACTTTTTTTTAAACAATGCAACAAATTCTCATTAATAATTTCGTTAACTTTGTATGAATATACGCTGGCAGTAAATTCAGTGGTGATGCTAAAGGCCACGCCCATCTACTCACGAATATTAATGAACTTTACTTTATCCGGTCTACAACATTTATAGGATTCCTTCTCTTTATACAAGGGGACAATGCTTCATGGAGAGGGCAATCTGTAAGAAAAAGCTCTAATTGACAAGATAAAATGTATTGCTATTTATACAGAACGGTGTTTCATATTTCTTACACGGAAGGTGACTCATTTAAAGCCATTTTATTTTGTTAAAACAGATCTCGTCTATTTAGCGAATACTTACAGTAACTAAATTCGTAAGTTCTAAGGGCAAGCAACCCCTCACGACTCCCGTTCATATGGCAATGATTGAAAAATACTATTTATTTTATACTTCTAGAATAATTCCAACAGAGCAAGATATCCTCACTATTAAATTTGGTATTCCATTCAACTACGCCACATAAGTTTTCGTTCTGAATCAGGCACGCCGATTAAATTTTACAGCCAAGTGGTCATGTCCTAAAATGTAAAATTGCATTGAATTTAGAATTCCTTGTAATGCCACATAAAATTTACGATGTATACTGTGCATCTGTGCTCTATCATTTTATTGTCGATTAGCGTATACAAGTTCACATTACAAAAAACTGCAATAAATTGATCAAGTGAGTTGAATGCGGCGTAAATTATATACACAGTACGTTCACATCCGGCTAACACGTTTACACTGTTAAATTTCTTAGCGCTCATACAACTGACGTGTAAAACACAACTTTTATTGACACTCAAGTAATATAATAGGCTATATTAAATTCACTTACCGAGAGCCATGTTGCAAGAATATACTGCAGTAGGCACACAATATCACACGTAGACGGGCAATGTACGATCCCAACCAACTCCGTGACACGACTGAGGATGAACTTTTATAAAGGTCTTACTTGAGCGGCGCTGGTGTGGCCGCGCATGCGCGTAGACGAGGATGGTGGCCATCGGAAGAGTGGTGCAGTGACTCATCTATCAACAGGTGACGCAATAATATGGCATTTGGCCCCGCATTTCGGCCACCGTTATGACGTTATTGTCACATGGGGATTAGTGTGGTTTGACCCTCAACCTGCTGTCCAATCAGAACGCATGACGTCATGGATTAGACCCACCATCGCAGCCGCGCCTGCCAATGCGTCAAGTGTTGGAGTAGAATGGTTCGATGTGACGTTGCTTCGTGGTGGTGGTGGTGGTGGTAGTGTGGTGATTTGAATTTTGATCATAATATAATTTTTCGAAATACTGTCCCATCTCATCTCGAATCTCCTTCTCATTCCATGTCGAGTTGGTTAATGGGCAAAGTTGGACCAACAGGGTGGAAATGCGAGAATATTTCTAAAATGTGAAATATCGCTATAACTTCTATGTTCAACGATGTCGAAATGTAAATATTATATGTCAGAAAACTGTACCATAATGAGGGTCATTATAACACTATTTTTCATTATGAAACAGTTTCTCCCACCAATCAGAGCTCAAGAAACAGTTGTGTGACCAATTAGGTAAGGATAGCATCGCATCTGCGGTGACTTCCACAGCCTTCTATTTTAAATTTCACTGCGTGGCTAGTGTCATAGTGGGGGTATTTGAGGAGGCCATGGTCAAATAGAAGGTATTCTCTGCGTCCCATGCGCTCTGTTCAGTACATAAAACTGGCGAAATCTCGGCAGATATTCAAGAATATTTATGTTCGAACATAAAATAGTTATAATAATTATCGTCGAACATAAACAGTCGTATGCAACTCGCCTATAATGGTGATTAAGACACTCGTATGGAAATTATAAAACTCGCATACGCTCGTTTTATAAACATACTCGTGTCTTAATTATTGCCATTATAGGCTCGTTGCATAATGTACTATTATGATCGACGATGTCGATATGCAAATATTATATGTCAGAAAACTGTATCATAATGGGGGTCATTAAAGTACTACTTTTCATTATAACACAAGTTTTTCCAACCAATCAGAGATCAATATTTTCATTCATTGACCAATTAGGTAAGGATGCCTTCTGACATGCACACAAAATCCAACATGTCGGACATGAATTACATGATTTGAAAGTTGACAATGTAGCCTATATTGGATCAACCATTGTAGTTACAATGCATAAACAAACTGGGCAACATTGCAACAGAAATAGCACTGTACCTTAATATCCGCAACTCCGATTTCTACATATTCGTAAGATTTCGCCGACAATTTTAGTGAATGCTGTTGTTGGCATAAGCACACCAGAACGTCATGGAGGAAGCAGGCGTATGACATTAGTTCCACGGAAATTATAATCCAGCTCTCTGTTCAGTAAACTTTTCCGCCAGATGTCATAACTGTTCTATTTGAGACTCAATTATTAATTTGCCTTTCGTTGACATTCTATACGCATCGAATTTGAAGAATAACTAGTTGATAATAAGATACATATAATTTTAAAGCGTTTGTAACAGCCTATTTTGTGTTATTTGACCAAAATTACAAAATGATCCAACATAGTACCGGTACCTGTGCGCTATCTGTTGGTGCTTCTTCAGGATAAACAATGTTTAAAAGCTTTGGGATTCGCTATTGGGTAGAGATCAAATGTGAGCCCACACAATTCACAAGAAGAAGATTTCAACCGACAGCATCTCGACAGATATTTATGAATATTTATGTTAGAACATATAATAAGGTTATAATTATCGTCGAAAATAAACAGTTGTATGTAACTCGCTTATAATGGTAATTAAGACACTCGTATGGAAACGAGCGAAGCGAAGCCATTAGGCCTATAGGCTCGTTGCATAATGTACTATTATTATCATGTTTCATCATTGCAGCTTTATTAGTTATTGAGTCTGTTATTTTATATCAAAAGTCAATGAAAAACAAAAGTACCCAGGACTTGAATCCATCAGGGTTGCCAATTCCCAAGCTCACCATCCGAGAGCCCCTTGAGGGTGTAGACCATTTAGTGTTGCCTAGGATGTACCATGCATGATGGGCTACATACACACTGGCTCTTTAGGGCCTGTGATAATATGCAGGGGATACCACGGGCTTTGACCCTTCGAGAAAATGAGGATATTAGGAAAGAAAAGACAAAGGCAAAATTAATTCAGAAAATAAAAGACACCCAAGGCCTTGAATACTCAATGTAGGAGTCGGAAAAGAACAAGAGTTGACCAAGGGTGGTCGACTGGAAAACGAAAGTACCCAGGACTTGAATCTATCAGGGTTGCCAAGTAAAAGGGAGCAATGCCAGACTCAGCTGGGGTCCCGTGGTTATCAAGCCGATTCGCACCTGTTGTGAGCCCCCTTGGAATACTTTGTTTTATAGAGGAAACAGATGATAATGATGATAATTGTTGTTTTAAAGGGCCTAACATCGAGGTTATCGGCCCCTAATGATCTGGGTGATAGCGAAAATGATATTGAAATGGAAACCAGAACAAAATTATCTGAGACGGAAAACACGTACAAAAAGGAACTCAGATGGAAACAACCCACAATATGGTCTTACAAAAGGGAATTTAGAACGAAAAGTTGCACAACAAGAATAGATTGAAAAAAGACCCACAAGACGTAGGCGAGATTCAAAATACGTACAAAATGCAATGTAGCGTCGAAATACTTACAAAATGCAACTGAAATTCAAAATACTTACAAAATGCAAATGAGATTGAAAATACGTACAAAATGCAATTGAGGTTCAAAATACTTACAAAATGCAATTGAAATTGAAAATACACAATGCAATTCAGATTGAAATTCCAATCCAAATTATTCACAAAGTGCAATCGAAATTCAAAATACTTACAAAATGCAATTGAAATTGAAAATGCTTACAAAATGTACGGTGATTCTAACGACTCATGTGAATTGACAATACTTACAAAATGCAATTTAGATTGAAAATACTTGACAAAATGTAATTTAGATTCAAAACACCCACAAAATGCAATTGAGAATCAAAATATGTGCAAAATGCCCACCAAACAAAATGCAATTTAGATTCAAAATTCGTGCGAAATGCGGCGTTGGTTGAAAATTCTTACAAAATGCAATTGAAATTCAAAATACTCACTAAAAGGCCCGGGCACATGCATTGAAAGACTTACTAAAAAGCAATTTAGATTGTCAATCTTTACAAAATGCAATTGAGGTTGAAAACAATCGCGAGATGTAATTTAGATCGAAAAAACATACAAAAAGCAACGTAGATTAAAAATGCCTTAAAAAAATCGCCAGAAGGGAATTTAGATACACGGTGAACCAAGTAACAAAAACAGTGCGGGAATCTTAAAGAGAAAAGTAAATATAATGAAAAGAGGAGAGGGGAGAGAGGAAAAGGTCCGCCCCAAAGGGAAGGGACAAAAGGGGAAAACGGACCCAGCTCAGGAATCCCTCGGGGTCGCCAACTCCCGAACTCACCAGCCGTGAGCCCCTGAGGGTGTAGCATTATCTACGGTGCACCAGAAGTGGTGGGGCTACATACACCCTGCCTCCTTAAGGGCCTTGAGCACAAGGCAGGAGATAAAAGGAAAAGAAAAAGAAGGCTGACCCCTCACAGAAGGAGGGTATCAGGAAAGATGAGACAAGGGCCAATTAAGGCGGGAAAGTGAAAGACTCCCTAGGCCTCGGATACCCTAATACCGTCGGGGTCGGAAGAGAACAAGAGTTGACCAAGTGAGGTCGACAGGAAAGGAGACGGAGAGGAGCCCGGCACAAGTAAGTGGAAGCAATGTCGGACTCAGCTGGGGTCCCGTGGTCGCCAACCCACGTCCCACTAGATGTGAGCCCCTGGGGGGTATAGAGGAAACAGGAATACCTTATCCATCTCTGTAATGACTATTATAAGCATACAATCAAATACAATGTTTGAGGTTATTAGTAGGGCTCGGATTTTTAGGTGCTAAACATCGGGAAAATATTTCTTTTTATGTATTAGAAATACCTGAAATGTGTGACAAAGAAGTAAAAATATGTAATTATAATTTAGTTTATTAATGTGAATATAAACAATATGCAGTACTCACGAATGCAATTTATGCTATGTTTCACTGACTGGTGAAGCATTACAATACACAACGAGATACATCTTCAGATTGTCCATCACAAATGACCGACGATTATCGCGAAATACTTATTCTGCAGGCGCGACACTGCGGCAATATGTTTCTTGCCCTTGAGGTGTTGTGTAACTTGATATCGCTGTCCAGCTTTGATTGCTTTCCCACATGGTTGGCAGAACAGAACGTCCCCTTCAGAAGTAAAATTACCTTTAAATTCTGCAACGGACGATAACTTGTAGTTGTTTTATTTTAGGCATCGTAGAACTGCCTTACACTTCACAGTGCCAGAAATGAACTGCATGTGAGTGACACTGGTTCCAGGTAGCTTTAGGGTGGGGGGAAGGGGGAGGTCTAGCACGTGGTGCAATATGGCTATGGACAAGGAAATCCCCGGCGTCCACAGTGAGTGGCATGGGGCGACAAGTTAAGAAGAACACAGTTGCAAGCTGACATACGCTCTGCATGAAGATTAGACAGCTCTCAGGTTCTTCGACGTTGAAGTAACACAGAACAAAAATTCAATACTGATTTTATATTAAAGAAAAGTAAATATTATGACTTTTTATGTGCTAATAATTGAAAAGCAGGAAATTATGTATTTACTGAGAAAATTCTTAAAATATGTATTTACATAAAAAATATACCTAAAAATCCGAGCCCTAGTTATTAGTATACAACAATATCAACCTAACCGCACGATTAGGCTTCTGAGGGACATCCAGGGACCTTCATTTTAGGCTATGGTAAATTTCTTCCCATATGAAGCAGCGGCTAAATACTCCGTACTGGCCCTTATGTCAGTATTTCTTAACTTCTGGCGGAGCTGGGAATCGAACCCTGGTTAGGTTCCCGGCCTATAGACTACATGTGGAGTTATCATAATGACTATCACGCCTAGTGGTTTACCATCGCGCATGGTTAGGAGCCACATCAAATTATCATCCAGAGACTCACAACTAGTCGGACGTGCACTGGCGCCTTAATTGGCCCTTGTCTCATATTTCCCATTTCTCGAGGGATCAGACCTTTTTAATTTCATTGTATCACCTGCCTTCTATAAGAAACCTTATATGAGGCTGGGTGTGTAGCTCCTTTATGCATGGTCCACCTTCGTCTGGATAGTGCTACACCCTTTAGGGCTCACGGCTGGTGAGTTCCGGAGTTGGCGACGCCGAGGGATTCCTGAGCTGGGTTTGATCTTTCTCCTTTTTCCAATGTCTTTGGAGTGAACCCTCTCCCATTTTCAATCAGCCTTACATGGCTCTAATTCATTCGACCCCAGCTGAGTCCTGCATTGCTTCCACTTGTGCCGGGCTCCTCTCCGTTATCTTTCCTGTCGACCTCACTTGGTCAACTCTTGTTCTCTTCCGAGCCGGACAGTATTAGGGTATCCGAGGCCTAGGAAGTCTTTTCCTTTCCCGCCTTAATTGGCCCTTGTCTCATCTTTCCTGATACCCTCCTTCTGCGAGAGGTCAGCCTTCTTTTTCTTTTCATGTTATCTCCAGCCTTCTGCTCAAGGCCCTTAAGGAGGCAGGGTGTTTGTACCCCCACCACTTCTGGTGCACCCTGGATATTACTACACCCTCAGAGGCTCACGGCTGGTGAGTTCGGGAGTTGGCTATCCCGAGGGATTCCTGAGTTACAGTAGGTCCGTTTATTCCCCTTTTTCCACTGACTTCAGGGTGGGCCCTCTCCTCTTTCCCATCTGCCTTTCATGGCTCTCCTACCTTCCAAGACCCTCAATGTGCATTCTTCAAGGTTTGAGGGCATTTCATTTCTTCCTGTCCTTTACTTGCCTTATCCTTGATTTGTTTACCATTTCTTCTTCTTGTATGTAAGTCAGTAGTTAGTATTATAGTTTTCATTCTCATCTTATCTTCCACTATCATCGAAACCATTAGGGGCCGATAACCTAGATGGTAGGCCCCTTAAAACAACAATTATCATCATCTTCTTATTCATTCCAGGCCCCACAATCCTCCTTCTTCGAAAGTTGAGGGCATTTCCTCTCCCTGTCCTTTATACCTTTATTCTTATTCCTAAGTCATCAGTTACAGTTCACGCCACGGTTTTTGGCCGGTGAGTCCCGGTTTCTCAGTCGTACAGAGATCATGTGGTGAGCTTCAGGCATGTGCAATTGCTTTGCGCGCAAATGAGAACTCACGATCGATTGCACATGCCTGAGGCTAATCGACTGTCCTCAGTACGACTGTGAAACCGGGGCTCACCGGCCAAAAACCGTGGCGTAAACTGTATAATTATTGTTGTTGTTTCACTTGAGAGTCTTGGGACTCGTGGTCATTTAGTCCTGTGTACTTGGGCGTGTGTTGAATTTGTCTGATGATCTGTGTTATTGTGGTGTCTGTAATGTATGTATTTGAATTTCAGGTGAGGATTGGGATGGAGGCGGCCATGGCTTCATGTTACGAACCATCCCGGCATTTGCCTAAACAAGAAGTGGGGAATCCATGCTAAACCACTTCCAGGATGGCTGAGGTTGGAATCAAAACCACCTTTACTCATTTTTGCCTGACGAGGCTGAGTATACAACCTTTCCAGGTCTCAGACCAGAATTACATTTCTTGCCAGAGCCGGGAATCGAACCCGGACCTCCAGAGGTGTCAGCCAAGAGGTGGTGAAGTCAGAAGAAGTAGCAGATTTAGCTTGCTTTTATTTCATTTTCATTATCATCCATATCGTTAGGAACAGATGCCCTATTTGATTCGCCGTTTTGTTGAATGAAATTAATTTTACAGTAATCTACTTCGTGAGTGATATTTCATAACACTTACGAAATGTAGTGCCGAGAGGACCAATGTGGGTGTTTTTCTATTTTTCTCACAGCTCTGATATAATTATTTATTATCTCATTTGTGTCTCGTGCACCGTTTTATTTGAGCTAGTTTCTTTTTGAGTTTTGCACTTTGGTCTTTCTTCACGCAATCTTATTAGTTAATGCACCCTTTATGCTTCCTTCACCTGTTGGTAGGATCTGGGGGGGGGGGGGTTAGCCGGGCATTTTCAGATTCTACGATCCAGCTGTCTTCGTGGGATTCAACAGGTATAGGTAAGTGATAAACAGGTATAGTATCTACTGTAAGGCCACGGCCACCTCCTTCCCTCTTCCTTGCCTATCCATCCTAATCTTCCCCTCCCTTCCCTCATGAGGCCCCTGTTCGCTTTGCAGGTGAGGTCGCCTGGGTGAGGTGCTGATCACACCACCCCAGTTGTATCCACTCCGTCCGGATGTTCCTAGCTCTAGGACACTGCCCGTAGAGGCGGTAGTGGTGAGTTCCCTCGACGAGTCCGTGGGAGCCACCAACCTGGAGGGTAAAATCGATTGTAAAAAATGTATTCAATAAAACACTACATAACAATGGGCACAGTGCAGTAGGTCACGCATTCATATTTGTGCATATAAACGCGTGTTATTTTGTAATACATATCTTATTTCTTTCAGGTTAGGGCATGTAAATACTTGTTGCCCACCTAATTTAATTGGTCACAATTTGTGTTGAGCGACTGGAAGGCTTTCTTTAAATAGCCTTATTCGGGTAATTCGCAAATTCTATTTGTAGCCATGTAAAATTGATAAAATCGTACACAGCAATTTAAAACCACTAAGTATGCATCTTGTCGTTGCATACATTCTATTGTATTCATTTGTGACGTAACAGTACGTGGGATCCTGACTTATCAATGTCGCAATGTGAGTCTTTGCCAAAGAGGAAATACTATTTATGTAAGCAAAATAAGAGACACGTACCGAAAGGTGTTGCTGTGTAGTTTCTGTCGTTAATCATTGTAGGGAGGTCCTGTGGCTCACGATTGTATGATTAACGGTCGCGTCGAACTAAAAGCTTCCTTATTCTTATGAGCCTGTAAGGGCAGATAGCAATGTGACTACAGACTAATACGAGGGAAAACCAATAGTGTTCAGTATCGTTTGCAAGATATGCTTGCAGTGCATTAATACCATACGGGATGCAAGCAGAGAAATATCGACCTTCCTGATAACAACGCTAGTTGGGCTGCATAATACAATATTATTAGGGGCAGCTGATTCACCTCGTAAATTAATAAGATAATATACCTCAAATGACTTCTGAGGTATTAAGGGTTGTAGAATACAAGTCTGAAATCAGATGTTCTTATTCGTGATCCGTTTATGTAATTTTTAGAAATAAGAACGAAAAACTTCACAATTTGAACAAGAATTGACGATATTGATGTTGATAATTGTGGTTTTAAGGGATCTAACATCTAGGTTATCGGCCCTTGAACAAGCACTTCAATAACCCTAAATTAGCTATATTATCTTTAAAAACGTGTTTTAACACCACAATAAAAAATCGAGCATGTAAAGTTAACTATAAAACCTTGATCTATATTAATACAGTCGCCTCCGTAGCGTAGCGGTCAGCATGGTTTGCTGCCTCCCCGGAGGTCCTGGGTTCGAATCCCGGCTCTGCTACGAAATTTGAAAAGTGGTATGAGGACTGGAACGGGGTCTACTCAGCTTCGGGTGGCCCAAATGAGTAGAGGGGGTTCGACATCTCAGCCATTCTCGAAGTGGTTTTCCGTGGTTTCCCACTTTGTCTTCGGGCAAATGCCAGAATGGTACCTACTGTGAGGCCACGGCCGCCTCCTTCCCGCTTCCTTGCCTATTTATTCCAATCTTCCCCTCCCTTCCCATCCCTCATGAGGCCCCTGTTCGCTTTGCAGGTGAGGCCGCCTGGTCGAGGTGCTGATCACACCTCCTCAGTTGTATCCGCTCCGACCAGATGTTCCCAGCTCTAGGACACTGCCCGTAGAGGCGGTAGTGGTGAGTTCCCTCGCTGAGTCCGTGGGAAACACCAATCTGGAGGGTAACATCGATTTAAAAAAATACAAAGTACTTACAGCCATTCAGATGTTCAATTTACCAGCTTTGGTGATGCAGCTCAACAGGAAGAAATTTTATGACACTGCTTAACCTCGTCGGATCCACTACAAAGAACATGTTTCCTGAACACTATCTATTTTCTGCGCTGGGTATAGGACACACAAAATGAATAAACAAGTAAGGCTTATACCAACCAGTTTCAAGGAATGGCATTCATACAAATGCCTTTTCAAGTTTCTTTCGAATACTAAGCAAGAAAAAAATAATTATAGGGATACTTTGTTCATAATTTCTAATTTCAGTTATTTTATAAGATTTTGGTAGTTTAATTAAGTGTAAATTACCAGCTTTAACGCAATAATACTGTAATAGTAAAATTGATGTAAAGATATATATTGATTTCAGTATTTCAAAATAAGTTGTTTGAAAAACAATTGGACGTGATGAAACAATACTACATAATATGGGCTTTCTAACAACCCATAGGGGGAACTGGAAAATATAATCAGTTTCTCTGTAGCAAAATGGTTACATATTAGTTATACCAAACAGATAGACAATCATAAATTGTCGCATGGAAAATATCCAAGTTCTGTTCGGGTATCATCGTGCTGGGACGTGGCTGTAGAGTTGCAACAAAATTGATGCACTTCCATCTTTGTACAACGGTATGTTCGTGACAAAATGCAACTATTAGTACACAGTGCCACTGTGCAGATATCAGAATTATGCAATTAATGATAAACCGCCCAAATGCGTAAATAAATGCGTGAAGTGAGGGACACGTCCCAAGTGACGATGGATGAGAAGCGCTTAACAGAGTGGCTGTGTTAACGTAGAGGAAAGTTGTGAAGTTAATAATAACCCGAACCACCGTGGTTTAAATAATGGTCTCGGCAATTCTTTTTTGTTTTGATGGCCTCTGTTATACCACTGTGGCACCGCACGATACTGGACGCCTTTTAAGTTTTACCACAAAATATTGCAATAAACCGTTAGTTAATTACCACTGGGTCTATGATAGCTGTTATAGACGTGCATGAGATGTTGCAAATATAATTGCATTATGAGCGTTCTAAGGACTGCCAGTTAGCTCAGGGGAAGAGGCGTTGCGTGAAACAACAAAGAACCGGGGTTCGAATCGTACTCGCGGTGTTTATTTTTTAAAAATTTCAAATGTTTCATGAATGAAATTCGTGTGTGTTCCTATACAAAGGGAAATTTGGCTTAATGAATTTTCTTATTGTTAGTCCTGAAAAGGACTGTTGTAGGAGCTTCTTCAATATCTCGTCCAGTATCCACCGACTTCGACAACTTGCTGTTGCCGACAGGGCGATCTCCTCCCATGCTTCCATCATAATCTCCCATAATGCATCCTGCGAACAAGAGGGAGGGTGAGGCCAGTTTCCACTTTGCCCACACATGCTCAATGGGGTTCAAGTCTGGAGTTCGAGGGACCCAGTTAAGCAGTTCAATGGAGTCCTGCTCAGAAAGCCAGCCCTGAACACTCCTGCACATGAGGATTGGAGAGTTTTCTTGCATATGGATAGCGCTCTCTCACACTCGGAGTCATAATATTCTGCAAGATGTGCAAATAATGGTCCGATGTGAGATGTCCATCTATCCGATGAAGCACTCCGGCCCCTTCAGACGACATCCACACCCAGCACGACACAGATATGTGGGCACTACGTGTGCGCTCAGTCACATACCGTTTCTCGTATCGGGTTCCACGTGGACTGTAAACACGAACCGGTCTGACTTCTGCCGAAATGAAACATGTCTCGTCAGAGAAGATGACCTGATCCCAATTACGATTTAATTCCAGCTCAGCGAAGGCACACCGGTCGACTATATGTTGGTCGGAGAGACATCTTTGATTGCAGCTTTTCTTCAAGCAATTTCTGCTTCTCGTAATCGTTTACGGGCCGTGTATGACATGTAGGAAAATTGGTCGTCCGCATAAGCTCTACCGAGTTTAAGAACGGATTTTCCTGCGAAGTTGTGACGAAATGGAGGTCTTCTTCTACAGTAGAAACCTTCTATAAACCAGTGCCCGATAGACGACCAATCCTCCCTGACACCCGCCCCTGCTGTATCCATCTTTGAGCAGATCTCGGTGGAAAACCACATCGGATTGCTGCCTCACGAACACTGTAATTGCCGTGTTCGACGAGAGCTATAAAAAATAAATAAAAATAAAATAGAACGTGCTCTCTGGATGCGTGTGTATAATGAGCCATAGCAGAATGTAATGACGCATTATCATCAACGTTTGCTCGGCCAAACGCGGTTGTTTTCGTAGCATGACATCATCATGGTGTGTTACTTCACAAAACTAATATTCACGGCGTGACTCGAACTGTGGTTGCTTGGCGATGAACGACTTTACAACCTGACAGCTAACCTACTACGCTACAGCGCAACATACGTCATCGTGAGTGTATCATGTCTTACCACGACACGGTGCGTGTGGGAGAGGGGCGAGGGGCTGGCCGATAGTGAGAGAGAGAGCGAGAGAATTACGGACTGACCATATTGCAGTACATATCCACCGAACTGTACGCAGCCGACAGCAGCTGGAGTGACACTTAGCATTTTTCATGCCTCAAGAGATGCGACATTTTATGATTGTTTATCTGTACATTGAACAAGCAATGAAGGAATTTAAAAAAAAATAGTGGGAGTAAAGATTCAAGGAGAAATAATTTCAACTCTGAGATTTGCTGATGAGATTGCCATCTTAGCCGACACACCTGAGGATTTGAATGAGTTTGTAAATGGTATGGAATCCGTCTTGAGGAAAGAATTCATGATGAAAATCAATAAATGCGAAACAAAAACACTGGAATGCAGCCGAAAGAAATCAGAAAGCCCTATTGATGTCAAATTGGCAGGTGAAAGCCAAAGGAGGTGGGATACCTCTTGTACTTAGGAAGCAAAATAACCAGTGATGGACGAAGCAAAGAGGATATAAAAAGTAGGTTGACTCACGCAAGGAAAGCATTTCTACAGGAAAAAAAGGTATTAGGAAGCTATTCTTGAAAGCGTTGGTCTGGAACGTGGCACTCGATGGAAGTGAAACTTTGACTGCTGGTGCAGCAGTAAAGATAAGAATAGAAGCGTTTGAAATGTGGTGTTACAGGAAATGATCAGATGCGTAGATAGAGTAACAAATAAAGAGGTATTAATACGAGTCGGAGAGGAGAGATGTTTCTGGCGCTGCTAATGAAGAGAAGATACACACATCAAAAAAAGTTTTGCATCACCTCGGTTCCAAGAGTTCCGGAACCTTTAAATACAAAGGGAATAGAGATCAACACAAACAACATTTCAGCTCGTTTTATTGCTCATGAGACCCACACATTGCATGTTGTACCATCATACAGCTAGACTTTCAGCATTTGTGGTCCAGATTGCAGTACACACCACTACCTCTAATACCCAGTAGCACGTCCTCTTGCATTGATGCATGCCTGTATTCGTCGTGGCATACTATCCACAAGTTCATCAAGACACTGTTGGTCCAAATTGTCCCACTCCTCAACGACAATTCGGCGTAAATCTCTCAGAGTGGTTGGTGGGTCAAGACGTCCATAAACAGCCCTTTTCAACATATCCCAGGCATGTTCGATAGGGTTCATGTCTGGCGAACATGCTGGCCACTGTAGTCGAGCGATGTCGTTATCTTGAAGGAACGCATTCACAAGATGTGCACGATGAGGTCGAGAATTGTCGTCCATGAAGACAAATGCCTCTCCAATATTCTGCCGATATGGGTGCACTATGGGTCGGAGGATGTCATTCAGGTATCGTAAAGCCGTTTCGGAGCCTTCCATGACCACCAGTGGCGTACGTCGGCCCCACATAATGCCACCCCAAAACATCAGGGAACCACCACCTTGCTGCACTCGCTGGACAGTGTGTCTAAGACGTTCAGCCTGACCAGGGTGCCTCCAAACACGTCTCCGACGATTGTCTGGTTGAAGGCATATGCGACACTCATCGGTGAAGAGACGTGATGCCAATTCTGTGGGGTCCATTCAGCATGTTGTTGGGCCCATCTGTACCGCGCTGCATGGTGTCGGGGTTGCAAAGCTGGACCTCGCCATGGACGTCGGGAGTGAAGTTGCGCATCATGCAGCCTATTGCGCACAGTTTGAGTTGAAACACGACGTCCTGTGGCTGAACGAAACGCATTATTCAACATGGTGGCATTGCTGTCAGGGTTCCTCCGAGCGGCAATCCGTAAGTAGCGGTCATCCACTACAGTAGTAGCCCTTGGGCGGCCTGAGCGAGGCCTGTCATCGACAGTTCCTGTATCTCTGTACCTCCTCCATGTCCGAACAACATCGCTTTGGTTCACTCTGAGACGCCTGGAAACTTCCCTTGTTGAGAGCCCTTCTTGACACAAAGTAACAATGCGGACGCGATCGAACTGCGGTATTGACCTTCTAGGCATGGTAGAACTACAGACAACATGAGCAGCGTACCTTCGTCCTGGTGGAATGACTGGAACTGATCGGCTGTCGTACCCCCTCCGTCTAATAGGCCCTGCTCATGCATGGTTGTTTACATCTTTGAGCAGTTTTAGTGACATCTATGAACAGTCAAAGGGACTGTATCTTTGATACAATATACACAGTCAACGTCTATATGCCGGAGATCTGGGAACCGAGGTGATGCAAAACTTTTTTTGATGTGTGTACAAGTTGGTAAGAGACATACTAAGACACCCAGGGATAATAAACTTAGTTATAGAAGAAAGGATCGAGGACAATAACTGTAGGGGTAGCCCAATGTTAGGATATGTTTAACAGATTGCTTTGGATGTAAGATGTACTAGCTATGTTGAGATGAAACGATTAACTCAGAACAGAGAGGCATGGAGCGTTGCATCAAACCAGTCAGAAGACTGAAGACTCAAACGCAAGCAAGTTCTACACATTCTGTTAAAATGTGGGCCACGGTGAATACGGTTTCACAGGTACAAAATGGGGGGTTTTCACCAATATCCAGTCTCATTCATGACACTTAAGTATATGGAAGCTACGAAGGTATAGGTGGTGCTTAGTAATGGCATTTAAGGCACAGCAGATGAATGCGCAACTATGAAAGGTGTTACTACCAGGGCCAGTGTTGCTGCACCTTGACTAGTACGCCTCATTATTCTTCGGCCACGGTGGGCGTGAGCTCTGACGCGCTACCTCGTGGCTCGCTGGCATCGGGAGAGCGTGGGTTCAAATCTTACCTTGGCCGTCCTTGAAAATGGTTTTCGTGGTCTCCCATTTTCGCCACCAGGCAAATGCCGGGTTGGTTCCTTTCAATACGTCCACGGCCGTTTTCCTTGCAAAATCCCTTCCCTGACCCATCCTAAAGAGAAAATAATTGGCCATTGGCTGCATTATTAAAATTCTTCTTCTATTTACCTTGCCTTGGGTTTTAGGGTATCTACTCAATTGATATCCCAACGTTTAGTACTTATCAGTAATGGTTGCCACACTTTCTAAGTTATTGCCCAGCTTTTTGTTTTTGGATGACAGAGACCGTTTGTGGGTTTGGCAGTGTCCTGCAGAGGTAATTTATATTGTATATTTGTATCTAATGATGGTCGCTTGATGAGCGAAACATGTCATCTCCCTCTTCTGTAGTCCATAACCTATATATATATTGTGCCCGTTCGGTCCGAAATATCGTGGAACCGATAGCCATGTCGGCCACCAAAAGACTCCTTACCAAACGAATCACACATTAAGAGGATCAGATATGCATTCAGACTAGCCTCAGCACAAGAATGTCAGCTCTTCAATTGTCACTCTTTCAAAATTAATTCCTTCTGGGTTTTCATTCATTTCCTGGTTTATTCTCTCCAATAGGTACTGTACGTTACATCATCTTCATCTTCTGATCCAAATCGTCATATTCAGATTCACTGGCAAAATCCAACTTCCTAATGCAACGCCCTTTGTATTCTTCTTTTCTTACCATTTAAGATTTCGCGCACTGACTGTGCCTTTTTTCTCTCAAAATTTATATTTTTCTGGGGTATCTGTGGCTAGTTTGGAAGACCCAGGTTTCCTTCTTTTTTGTAGGCCTACCTTTTTGTCTAGCTTCAGCCTTAGGGTAAAGTTGAATAGCCTCCGGAGTTATAATGAGCGTAGTAATCCTACTAGTTTGATTAACTTTCTCTTCGAAAATGACTCACAGGTGAAGGTTGGCACGTTGACGGCCATCATGTACCTATGATCATTGATTAGTGGTACAGGACATTCTTTTGATTCAAGGTACATGATGGTGCATGTTTCCAAACGTAACCTCCTCAACATTGTTGGTTATGTTTAAAATTGAGATGTGGCATAACACATTATTCACCAATGGACAGTGATTCAATAATTTAAAACACAAAACGCAACAACTTAATTAAATAAGCAGTAAAACCAAAAGTTTTACTTTTTGTACTAAAAACAAGATACATATATTTTACTCGGAAACAATAGCACATGGACAACCACTCTTCAACTTGCTTGCCCTCTAGTGAGTAAAATTTGTCTTAATACAGTTGCTGTTGCGTAGATAGCAGCATCTGTCAAGAAACTGAGGGGTGAACAAAGGTGCACTCTGATTAAGGTACAACGGTCTCCCCTAAGTGCCATACAGTACATATTCACCGAACCTAATCCAAACTCAAGTGAACTCGACCTGATGATGTCCGCATAATGAACGAAACATGTCATCCAATTAACCCATTCCCTATTGTATAAAAATGAGGGAATTAATTGTATAGCGTAAATAGTCCATGTAATATTTCTTTCGGGTTAAGGTAATGCAATATTTATTACTCCTCGCCCAATATAATTGGGTACATTGGTGTTGACCGACTGAAAAACAATTCTTCAATGGATCACGTGCTCACATTGTCTCAAGCCCATCAACAAACGCAAGTCGTCTGACGGAAGCTATTGCTTAAGGCTGTGCGGTCAAAAATTGAAATTTTATTTTATTTTTATTTTTACTCTTAATCTCTAATGTAGGTCTTTGTGAGATATTATATGCGTTTTGAAGAAAATAACGACGGCTCGTTTGCTGAGGACATGGCTTCAAAGTGGCTATTTTGAGCGTTAAAGGTACAATCACCACGACGAAACTAATAATCGGAAGACACCGAAATTTCTGTACGACAACCCCTATAGTTGTACCTGCAATAGGAACAATTCTTATTACGAAATTCAAATTTTGTATTAACCTCTTCAGATTTGAATACCAATTTTAGTGATAAAAAATTGTTATATTAACTTCAAAGTTATATTAATTTGAAGTGGCTCTTATTCTGAGCAGTAGAAAAGTTCGATAAAGAAAATTGGTTCAGTGATATACCCGTGGTGCATGTACCTCTCAGACTCTAAAAATCGCAGGTTGAATCAGTCACACACACATACACACACACACTCGCGCACACACACAGCGGTAAGACAAGGTCTTGGGCAAGAGTGCGCTCGGGCACCTGCCTACCTCTCTCCTTCAACACCTTTGCTATCGCAGCTTCCGCCCCCCTCCCTCCCTGACTCATCCTGCCAGTCTACACGACCACAGTCTAGAGCAGAGTTTACCAACCTTTTGAGTTCACGGCACCCTTGGGAATAACATTAAACACTAAGGGCACCCTTCCTTTAATAAAAAAAAAAAAAAGAATTATGTTTCATATGTAAATTTATTGAAATACTTTATAATAAGTAACGTACACCATAACATAATACAGTCAACTTTACTACAGTCAGTGAGTAAAAATACATCAATAATTTTGTTCGATAAATCATTAATGTGAAACTTGTGATTGATGCTTAGAGCTCAGATACGTGATATCGGGCCTTGCAGTTGACAATGAAACACGCAAATCATCCTCAAGGTTATTCAGTCTATTTCTTGCTTTGGATTTTATTGTCACCAGAGCAGAGAAGGCTTGCTCGCATAGATAGGATTTTGGAAAGGGAGAAAGTGTGTTAATTGCTTTCTTCATTAGGTTAGGATACTACTCTCTCCGCTGAAGCCCAAAAGTAGCCACCGACGCCTCACTCTTGCTGAACTTACCTTTGAGTGTAGAATCGGCACAAAGATCAATAAATTCATCTCGTTCGCAACCAGTGAAATCTATTTCCTCCGCACTATCTATGAAATCAAATGGTGAGACAACCCAGTCGACATTCATAGTGGAAATAGATGGAAGGTATGTATCTATTGCATCTTGCAATCTTGATACGTGGTCACAAATGCGGTCTTTCAGCTTACCCAGATCGTTATATACTGCCAGATGAAGAAAGTTTGAAAGATCTCCTTTCTGAACTGCAGACTTCCAAGAACTACGTTTTCTTTTAAAATCTTTCATTTTATTGGTTGAGGAAATTATTGTTTCCTGTCGACCCTGCATTGAAACATTCAGTTAATTCAGTTTATGAAAAATATCTGCCAGATACGACAGTTCCAAGCACCAAGAATTAGTTAGTAACAGCTCATAAAATATATCTTGATTTTCATCCTTAAAAAGAGTTTTCACCTGTTCTCTAAGTTCAAGAAACTGCTTCAATACACGACCCCGCGACAACTACCATACTTCTGTATGAAGTAACAAAGAGGTATGAGGTGCATCCGTTGCGAGACATAACTGTTTAAAAATCCTGCACATTAAAGGTCGAGACTTGATGTAGTTCACCATTTTCACAACTTCGTTAAACACTGCAGCAAAATCTTGAGCTCTGGCAGTAAAAACCTTTAAATTTCCCAGACATAGATTGTGCACCATCTGTACATATACCACAACAATCTTTCCATGCCGGCCGAAGTCGTTGGATTTTTTAAGAGCGTTAAAAATCCCTCAGTATGCCTTCCTTCGGAGGGGCAGTAAAGCCGGCGGTCCCATGTCATAGATTTATGGCATGTTAAAGAACCTTCCACTAATTACACCTGTGTGAAGCTAAATTGTATAGGTTAAGAATGTAAACAACGCTCTTAGGTTCCTACGTTCGTTGCCAAGAGCCGACTGCGGTGGCGTCTGGTAGCTAAGTTCTGAACTAGTAGTCATGGACGGTGGCGTTTGGCAGCAAAAGTAGGAACTATTTGAAAAATTCAAAAGACTGCAGTCCTTACTTGAATTATAAACAGATAACACACACTAATTAAGTCATCACAATTAACACCGGTTATCAGACAGATTCTACACACACCAAAGTACACGGGGCTACATGACCGCGTTGTCGCAGCCCCTAAACTTAAGAACCAACCAACCAGTCTTTCCATGAAAGATCTTGGTCATTGAGAAAGGAATTAATAGAAACGAAAATATCATGGCCTGAGGTTGTAGTCTCCAGCGGTCTACAGAACAGAAACTGCTCATTAATATCTTTATCATCAATATATCTGGTAAAACCAAGGAGTTGCAGTTTGTCACCACTATCGATACTCTCATCTACTTGTAAAGCAAATGCTCTATCAGTTTTTTATTTTCCCCACGACTTGTTCGTTGATATTGCAAACATTTCAGATATCCTGCGACTGATTGTGTTGTTGGAAAGAGGAAATTTCGAAATTTGATTAGCTGCTCCTTCACCAAGTATTGTTGAAACTATAACTTTCCATGCAGGACCTATGATTTCCTCTCCAAGACTATGAGGTGTGTTTTTTCTTTTTTTGCTATCAGTTCTGCTACTTAAAACGAGGCTTCAAGAGCAGTATCACTTATGGTCATTCTCTTTACCATTCGCACAGCTGGTTTTTTTCTCCCCTTCTAGTACACGTGAAAAATACATCACACTATTCCCTGGCCCACTAGGATGCTTAATTGTGAGATGCCGCTTCAGTTTGCTAGGTACCATGGCCTCGTGTTTCGCCACAAACTAAACACACAGGGATAGGGTTTCCCTCGTTCTTATTCCGCGTAAATCCATACACTACGTAACTGTCCTGGTATGTTCTTTTCTTTCGTTTGTCTTCTTTATGTTGAATTCGACGGTTCGGGAGTAGGAGCCGACTGTTCACTCTCACTCTCCAGGCGTTTACGTTTAACAATGAACTTGTCCATAGCTAAACACTGCTGATCAACGCCAAGAAAACAAGTTAAAGTGGCGTAAGAACGCGTACACTTTTATATATTTACTAGCAGGTACCCGCGGCTTCGCTCGCGTCATAGTCATGTTATATTGTTATTCAATGAAATGCAGGTTTTACCCCGCTAACACCCCTTTAGTACCTGAATATCCATAAATCCCTCCTTAGTAGACGTTTTCGACAAACATATCCCCAAAATATCTTTCTTCTAACTTTAATAGCTTTGGTTGGTCGATGAGAGTGAATATCCAAAAATCCTTCCTTAGTGGACGTTTTTCTTCCAGAATTTCACCCCTCCCCAAGGGCCCCTTAAATTGGATTTATGAAAAAACATCTATTTATTTAATTATTTATTTATTATTAAGCCGATTGTTTTCCTCTGAGTTTCAAACTCCTCGCCTATGTCGTTTAAGAGATGCACGCTCCGTTAAGAATCCTTCAACCCCCACTTTTCACCGCTTTCACTCATAATATACAACATATCGAAAAACCATTAGGCATGTGTCAGCTTATTTTTAATGATTAGTTTATATGCCAAGTAGCACATCCCCAAATGAAAACACTCGTGAGATATTATTATTCAATGAAATACACGTTTACCCCCTTAACACCCCTTTAGAACCTGAATATCCAAAAATCTTTCCTTAGTGGACGTTTTCGACATACAACGAACATATCCCCAAAATTTGATGTTTCTAACTTCAATAATGTTGGCTGGGCGATGATGAGTGAGTGACTCAGTCAGGACATTTTCTTTAATTTTTTTTTGTTGAGAATTTCACCCCTCCCAATGAACCCCTTATATGGGAATTATGAAAAATAAACGGTCGAACACCTCTTTACTTAATTTTAAGTTGTTCTTCCGCCCTCAGTAGGATGAGTGAGTGAGTTAATCAGTTAGAACACTTTATTTCCTGTTTTTTCTTCTCCAGAATTTCACCCCTCTCCAAGGGCCCCTAAAATTGGATTTGTGAAAAAACGGTCGACCACCTATTTACTTATTCTTCAAGCTGATTTTACCCCCTGAGTTTCATACATTATGCCTCTGTCTTTTAAGAGATATTTGCTCCGTTAGGAATCCTTCAACCCCCACTTTTCACCCCTTTCACCTCATAATATACACTACATCGAAAAACCCTCAGACATATGTCTTCTTATTCTTAATGATGAGTTTATATGCCGAGTATCGCATCCCCCAAGGAAACCAATCGGGAGATATTGTTATTCAATTAAATGCAGGTCTACCCCCTTAATACCCCTTTAGAATCTGAATACCCAAAGTCCTTCCATAGTGGACGTTTTCGACATACAGCGAACATAACCCCAAAATTTTATGTTTCTAACTTCAATAATTTTGGCTGGGCGATGATGAGTGAGTGAGTAAGTCAGGACATTTTCTTTCATTTATTTTTCAGAATTTCACCCCACTCATGAACCTCTTAAATTGGATTTATTAAAAAAAACATCAAACACCTATTTACTTAATTTTAAGTTGTTCATCCCCCCCTCAGTAGGATGAGTGAGTGAGTTAATCAGTTAGAACACTTTATTTCCTGTTTTTTTTTCTTCAGAATTTCACCCCTCTCCAAGGGCCCCTTAATTTGGATTTGTGAAAAAACGGCCGAACAAATATTTACTTATATTTTACGCTGTTTTTTGTTGTTGCTGAATTTCAAACTTCTCGCCTATATCGTTTAAGAGATACACGCTCCGTTACGAATCCTTAAACCCCCACTTTTCACCCCTTTCACCTTATAATATACTCGTACATCACATCGAAAAACCCTTAGACACATGTCGGCTTATTTTTAATGATTAGTTTATATTCCGTGTATCACATCCACAAATTAATGAAACCACACGTGAGTTATTGTTATTCAATAAAATGTAGGTTTAACCCCCTTAAGACCACTTTAGAACCTGAATATCCGAAAATCCTCCTTTGGAGTACGGTTTTGACATACAACGAACATATCCCCAAAATGTCATGTTTCTAACTTCAATAATTTTGGCTGGGCGATGATGAGTGAGTGAGTCAGGACATTTTCTTTCAATTATTTTTTCAGAATTTCACCCCTCCCCATGAACCCCTTAATTTGGATTTATGAAAAAAAAAACGGTCGAACACCTATTTACTTATCTTTTAAGCTGATTTTTTTTCCCGCTGAGTTTCAAACTCCTTGCCTATGTCGTTTAAGAGATACACGCTCCGTTAGAAATCCATCAACCCCCACGTTTCACCCCTTTCACCTCATAATATACACCACATCGAAGAAACCTCAGACATGTGTCTTCTTATTTTTAATGATGAGTTTATATGCCGAGTATTACATCTCCCAATGAAACCAATCGGGAGTTATTGTTATTGAATGAAATGCAGGTTTAACCCCCTTAAGACCCCTTTAGAACCTGAATATCCGAAAATCCTCCCTTAGTGGATGGTTTTGACATACAATGATCACATCCCCAAAATTTCATGTTTCTAACTTCAATAATTTTGGCTGGGCGATGGTGAGTGAGTCAGGACTTTTTCTTTCAATTTCCTTTTTTAAGAATTTCACCCCTCCCCACGAACCCCTTTAATTGGGTTTATGAAATAAAACTGTCGAACACCTATTTACTTATTTTTAAGCAGTTTTTTCCCTTAGAGTTTGTTGAGTGAGTCTGTCAGTCAATCAGTTAGGACACATTCTTTCCTGTTTTTTCCCCCCAGAATTTCACCCCTCCCCATGGGCCCCTTAAATTGGATTTATGAAAAAACGGTCAAACACCTATTTACTTATTTTTTAAGCTGATTTTTTTCGATGAGTTTCAAGCACCTCGCCTATGTCGTTTAAGAGATACACGCTCCGTTAGGAAGCCTTCAACCCCCACTTTTCACCCCCTTTCACCTCATAATATACACCACATCGAAAAACCCTCAGACACATGTCTTCTTATTATTAATGATGAGTTTATATGCCGAGTATCACATCCCTCAATGAAACCAATCCAGAGATGTTGTTATTCAATGAAATGCAGGTGTACCCCCTTAACACCCCTTTAGAACCTGAATATCCAAAAATCCTTCCTTAGTGAGCGTTTTCGAGTTACAACGAACATACCCCCAACATTTCATGTTTCTAACTTTAATAGTTTTGGCTGGGCGATGATGAGTCAGTCAGTCAGTCAGTCAGTCAGGACACTTGTTTTTATATAAGAGATATATATGTAAGTGACTGATGTGAAACAGCTTTTGTCAAAGCATTTCGGCCCTGAGTGGCACAACAGAGAGGATCTAGGCTTCTCCCGAGACTTGCTACTATGTGGCGAAGACATAGCTCGATAAAATGTATCTGATGAAGAAGAAGACGACGACCCCATGGAACATGACGTTGCTGTGCAGTCCAATGGACTCTATTTCGCCTAGTTTGAAAAGCTGTGAGCATATTGTGAATGGAAATTTAAGTTTGAAAGGTTACTTTTATTGTATACTGGGTAGGTTCTTAGAGAACTTTAAAATATAGCAATAATTTCACTTTCACATAGAAACAATAATTATTGACTTAATGAAACTAATCCAAAACTACTTAAGTCCTAGATCCTGTATCAAAACTGCTTAAGTGCAATATATTTTCTATTATTACGTAAAAACTGCTTTTACTGTATTTTTATAACATACATAAAATGATAAAAAGTCCTCTCGGCACGCCGGAAGGCGGAGGTAGATTTCACCGGACAAACTTGGGGACAGGCGAAAATAGGCAGAATATGCAGGTTTTCGTAGAAGGATCAGACCTCATTTATTGCGAGAAGGTATTTTATAATTGGAGCTTAATTAACTTTGTTTTTCGTCATTTTATGCTTATTTTAAACATTTTATTGTCTTATGGGAACGGTACCCTTCTTGTCATTTGGGGTCCATTTTTAGCCTATTTTCAATTTTGAAAAAAATAGGCTTATGAGATCACCTTTTGTCCGTGTGTGTGTGCGTGTGTGTGTGTGTGTGTGTGATTCGTGTGTGTGTCCCCCCCCTAATAAAATCTAAACGGCAGGAGCGATTTCAATGAAACTCGGAAAGTTCATAGCACTATTCCCGGCGACCTCGACCGTGCCCTTCAATTTTTGTTACGACTCACCAATCCAACATGGCGGCTGTGCGAAATATTTCACCAGCATTCAATATCTCCGAAACTATTACCGATATTACCCTGACATTTTATATGGTGATAGAGGGAACTACTATAAGTTCACTTATGTGACTTTTGAAAACCTGGTCACTACAAAACCAACATGGAGGCCAAGCGAATTTGTGACTTTTAAATAGACGTTTCTCGTGATTTGACCAACCAAACGCAATGAAACTTGGTACAGTATATGTTTATATACATTGTAATGCACCGACATCTAACTTCGTTCAATTGTTTACATAATCACAAGATGGCGGATGTGCGAAATATTTCACCGGCATTCTATATCTCTGAAACTATTAGCGGTATCTCCCTAAAATTTTGTACGGAGATAAAGGGCACTACTGGAAGTCCATCTATAAGACTTTCAAAAACCGGTTAACTACAAAACGAACATGGCGGTCAAGCGAATTTGAAAATTTTAATTAGACTTTTCTCGCGATTTAATGTTCCAAGCGCACTGAAACCTGGTACAGGAAATATTTATACACATTGTAATCCACTGGTATCTAATTTCGTTCAATTGTTTACATAACCTCAAGATGGCGGCAGTGCGAATTTTAAAATTAAGTTTTTATTTCTTGTGATGTAGTCATGCGATCGAAGTGAAAGTTTGAATAATGAACCTACGCAATAATTTTCCTTTAATGGTACATGACTCTATGGCCTATACATTTAACAATCCAACATGGCGACCATCCGAAATATTTCGACGATACTGAATATCTACCAATCTATTTTAGCAATCAAACTGCATTTCTTAATGTTCATAGGGGCTATGAACTTATGTTCACCTATAGGACTTTAAATAACCTGGTGATCACAAATCCAACATGGCGGTGACGCGAATTATAAATATTTACATGGACGTTTCTCGCAATTTAACCATCCGCGTGCAGTGAAACTTGGTACAGTAAATCCTTATACGAATGTTAATCCACTGGCATCTAATTTATTTCAATTGTTTCCGTAACCTCAAGATGGCAGCTGTGAAAAATTTTAAAATCTCCTTGTTTTTTCTTGTGTCATAATTATGCGATTGAAGTTTGAATACTACACGTTCACAATAATCTGCATGTAACAGTACATAACTCTAGGACCTACATATATAAAATCCAACATGGCGACCATCCGAAATATTTAGTCGGTTATTAATATCTACGAATCTATTACAGCAATCAAACAGAAATTGAGTATGTTGATAGTGGCAATTAACTTAAGTAGGATATATGAAAATAGGCTGTATAGTTCTTCACGGAACTACTTGTTTTATACTTGTGGTCACACTATCCTTATGCTAGGTTTCGACACTGATGTGTAACTATGTAACGGTCTGTTACTTCTTCACGCAAAATTATATCTCCCGCAGAGATTTTGGTTGGTTCCTCAGTTTAGGGGCTGCGACAACGCGGTCATGTGACCCCGTGTACTTAGGGATGGCTGTAGTAGTCTGTAATTCAGGTAAGGACTGCAGACGGTCAATTTCAAGCAGTAGTTCCTAATGTTGCTACCAGGTACTACCGTCAACGACACCTACCTGTGAACTTGGCTACTAGATGCCACCGCAGCCAGCAACTCGCAACGAACGTTGGAATTTCCCCTCCAAAGGAAAGCATACTGAGGGATTTTTAGCGCTCTTAGAAAATCCGACGACTTCGGCCGGCTTTGAACTCGCGACCTTGGGCATAGACATTCAGCATGCTTGCTACCAGTTACGTCACCGAAGCCGCTTCACACTTAGTCAGATGGAATTCTGAATATGATCTCGTGCAAGTGCGTTATCTTGGCAACGTCTGATGGCTCATCCCTCATCAATTTAGTAGAGTTGCCATGGCAAGCACTGATAGCTCTTGGCATTTTCTTATAATTCCGAAATCATTTTTCTCATCCCTTGGCATAATGGTGGGTCATATCAAAAATTCTTTAAGACAAAATTTTAGGTAATTATTAGGGGAATATTGTCCATTTTGTACGGTTTTGAGATTGTGCCTATTAAGAGAGATATGATTAATGTTTCCCGAAAATCCCACTTTTCCCACCCCTTTGGTCAATGGTTGGTGATATAAAAAAACTCTTCAAACATAAATTTTTGGGCTTTATCCGACACATAGTATGAACGTTGAACGGATTCGATATTTCATATATTAAGAGAGTTATAGCAATATTTCACTTTTTCGAAACCGGGTGAGTTAGCCGTGGTGGTTACGGCATGACTGATGGCAGTCGCTCACATCCGGGAGGCGAGGAGGTTCGAATCCCCCCGCCGGCAACCTTGAAGATGGTCTTCTGTGGTTTCCCATCTTCCTTCCAGGCAAATGCCGGGGTTGGTCCCTAACTATAGGCCACAGCCGCTACCTTCCAACTCCTCGTCCTTACATTCCAACTTCCCTCCTTCCCTCCCCAACGGTACTTGTAGCTCACCCATTGGGTGTCCGTCTCGAAGCAGCTACAAAACTGGCGAGCCGAACATGTCCTCGGACACTCCCGGCACTAAAAGCCATACGCTAAAAAAAAAAAAAAAAAAAAAACTTTTTCGAAAAAAGCCCCCCATTTTCACCCCCTTCTACCGGTTTAGCCCAGTAACGAACTCGACCGAGATTTTATAGGTATACATATTCGGTAAAAAGTGATTGGTGAAAAATTACGGCAGTTATCGTGTCCACAAGAAACTGATATATATACTGTATACTTTTGAACTGACGGTGGTTTTGGGGTCTGGGGGATGTGAAACGCGAAGATATGTCGAAATTTTCCGGAAGTCGAAACATGGTAGCCTACCCATTGCAATAGTTAGCTTTCTAATGAAATCTACCTCTGGTTGGTTCCTCAGTTTAGGGGCTGCGACAACGTGGTCATCTAACCCCGTGTACTTTGGGTGAGTGTAGAATCTGTCTGATAAACGGTGTGAATTGTAATGGATGTATTAGTCTGTAATTCAGGTAAGGACTGCAGACGGTCAATTTCAAGCAGTAGTTCCTAATGTTGCTACCAGGTACTACCGTCAATGACACCTAGCTGTGATGATGATGATGATAATTGTTGTTTTAAGGGGCCTAACATCTAGGTTATCGGCCCCTGATGGTTTGGGTGATCGTGAAGATGAAAATGAAAAGCGAACTTAAAAACTAAAACTAACTACTAACCTACATACTAGAAGAAGACATGAAAAAAAAGGAGAATAAGGCAAATAAAAGGACAGAAGGAAAAGAAATGCCCTCAACCCTCGAAGAAGGCGGATTGAGGGACTTGGAAGGAAGGAGAGCCATGAAAGGCAGATAGGAAAGTGAAAGAGGAGTGGGTCCGCCCCAAAGGTAAGGGACAAAAGGGGAAAACGGACCCAGCTCAGGAATCCCTCGGGGTCGCCAACTCCCGAACTCACCAGCCGTGAGCCCCTGAGGGTGTAGCATTATCTATGGTGCACCAGAAGTGGTGGGGCTACATACACCCTGCCTCCTTAAGGACCTTGAGCACAAGGCAGGAGGTAAAAGGAAAAGAAAAAGAAGGCTGACCCCTCACAGAAGGAGGGAATCAGGAAAGATGAGACAAGGGCCAATTAAGGCGGGAAAGGAAGAGACTCCCTAGGCCTCGGATACCCTAATACCGTCGGGGTCGGAAGAGAACAAGAGTTGACCAAGTGAGGTCGACAGGAAAGAAGACAGAGAGGAGCCCGGCACAAGTAAGTGGAAGCAATGCCGGACTCAGCTGGGGCCCCGTGGTCGCCAACCCACGCCCACAAGATGTGAGCCCCACCTAGCTGTGAACTTGGCTACTAGATGCCACCCCAACCAGCAACTCGTAACGAACGTTGGAACTTCCCCTCCAAAGGAAAGCATACTGAGTGATTTTTAGCGCTCTTAGAAAATCCGACGACTTCGGCCGGCTTTGAAACCGCGACCTTGGGCATAGACATTCTGCATGCTACCAGTTACGTCAGCGAACCCGCTTCCCACTTAGTCAGATGTCAAAGTCAACCCCTGGCACCAACCAGCCCATGACGGGCTAAGGCCGACCAAGCGACCGCTGCCCAGCCATTTGGCCTGCAGATATTGGGGTGACGCGTGATCAGCGCGTCGGGTCCCCTCGGCCGTTAATATTGGTATTCGTGATCGGGGTGCTGTCTCACTGTCAGACAGCTACTCAATTATCCTCACGAGGCTGAGTGCACCCCGTTCCAACCCTCACGTCAGTTTTAAAATCCCTGACGGAGCCGGGGATCGAACCCGGGGACTCCGGGTGAGAGGCAGGCGCGCTACCCCAACACCACGGGGCCGGCTTAGTCAGATGGAAATACTGAATCTGATCTCGGGCAAGTGCGTTGTCATGGCAACGGCTCATCCCCCATCAATTTAGTAGTGTTGCCATGGCAACCTCTGATAGCTCTTGGCATTTTCTTATAATTCCGAAATCATTTTTCTCATCCCTTGGCGTAATGGTGGGTCATATCAAAAATTCTTTCAGACAAAAGTTTTAGGTAATTATTAGGGGAATATTGTCCATTTTGTACGGTTTTGATATTGCGCCTATTAAGAGAGATATGATTAATGTTTCCCGAAAAACCCACATTTTTCCACCCCTTTGGTCAATGGTTGGTGCTATCAAAAAACGTATTTGTCATAAATTGTTGGCACTTATCCGACACATATTATGAACTTTGAATGGATTCGATATTTCGCGTATTAAGAGAGTTATAGCGAAATTTCAATTTATCGAAAAAAGCCCCCCATTTCACCCCCCTTCGACCGATTTTGCCCATTAACGAACTCGACCGAGATGTTATAGGGATACATATTATGTAAAAAATTCAAAGTGATTGGTGCAAAATTACGGCAGTTATCGTGTCCACAAGAAACTGATATACATATATACATATATATATATATATATATATATATATATATATATATATATATATACATACATAAATTATATATAAACTTTTGAACTGACGGTGGTTTTGGGGTCTGGGGGATGTGAAACGCGAAGATATGTCGAAATTTTCCGGAAGTCGAAACATGGGACCCATTGCAATAGTTAGCTTTCTAAAGAAATCTACCTAACTAATCGTATTTTGTAACTGTTATACAAACTGTTCCTATTTAAACGAGCACGGATAACTCACCACAGTTGTTTGCCCTTTCTCACAAATTTCATGAAATTGACTTAGGTAGTTCTGGAATTGGACGACTCATATACATATCTTTATAACTTCTGTTATTTATTATATTTGTTATTTAATTTCCAATGAATTTGTTATTATTAAGTCCCTTTTTTGTTAAATTTTATTGTTTGTTTTCTTACTGTCAATACTTTATATTGTTATACAGTCAGTGTAAAATGGTGTACTTCGTACCTGTATCAGATTATTACTTTAAAAAAAGGTGTTTCAATATAAAACAATATGATATGTAAATGATTTTTCAAAATCTGAAATAATAAAATTTATTTTCATGAGAATATTTGCTCATAATAAAATATGTGTGTGTTTCGTTTACAGAATGTTAAAAATTATTTATGAGTTACTTTATAAAATTCTTTAAGTATTTTCGCAGAATAAAACATGTTTAAGATCAATAGAACTTTATAGGCCAGGCGACAGGTCGAAAAAAAGCCTCAATAAGGAAATAATTAGTGGAAAGCTGGAAATTGCTTTAATCGCTTTATTTTGACCCAGATATTACTCTCCCAAGTTTTCCCTCTCGAGCGAAGTCGGCGTTGGCCCTTCTGGCTCTAAGAATGTACCATTTTCCGTTTTTTTTTTTTTTTTTTTTTTTTGCAAATATCTCCCAAACCATCAACTTTATCGACAAAATGCCTAGTATAAAAATAAACTAGAGTAAAGTTTCTACAAAAATGTTCCCTACCTTTTGTCTCTTATGTGAACCGTTACGATGCTACGACCATTCAAATTGGAGCCCTTTTTGATTCTTGCGGAAAAGCTATGGAAATGATATGCCATATCAAAGTTTCTACATATTATAAAATATTTGTCAGCATTCCAGGTGCACAAGCTGTTAACTTGTTACTAGTATAACAGCCTTTCAATGTAAACAGCTGTGGCCTCAATTTCACCGTCATCGCTTTCATCGTCTGTATCGGTACATTTGTCCGACGTCACAGGGTGCTCAAGATTAACATCGATGTATCCATCACAATCATCCATATCATCTTCCTTGGTAGCATTTGTACATGACCATCCCATACAATTCGTGCAGATTCTGGACCATCGGAGGCCCGTTTTCCTGCAATCACACACTGCGTTACATCCTTTCGAACATTTGCAGGACACTGGGTTTAAAAGCGTTTGTGGCGCCGGATCCCTCGTCGTAGGTATGGGAGCCAAACCACATTGAGAATTTTGCCAGCCCCAATCCAGTGGGTATCATTTCCATACCATGTTTGGATTTGATGATATGTTCTTAAAGAGTGCTCACGTGCCGCTGATTCGGTGGGAGGTAAGCTTGCGAGATTAAATCGATGTTTGCTTAGAGATTTTGCAAACAGTTGGAACCGCAACACATTCAGGGTATTTCGCGTGGTTTTGTTGTCATAAAGCCCAGCCAAAACCAACTGGCCCGCTTTGTCAATTTCATCGGGGTTTGCGTTCACGTCTCGGGAAACCCTAACAGCTGTCTGCAGTTCCTCATTACTCTTCAGCAGTGTTACTAATTTCATTTTGCCCTGCCTGTGAAACTAAGACGTTATATCGCACCCACTAAACGCATGCAAAAAGAGGATGTTTTCTTGCACACATGGCGGGAGATTGAAACTTGTTGTGCAAAATAGTTGTTGTTTGGTTCAACCTTTTCCGGGTTTCATAATAGTACATTATGCAACGAGCCTATAATGGCTATAATTAAGACACGAGTATGTTTATAAAACGAGCGTATGCGAGTTTTATAATTTCTATACGAGTGTCTTAATTATCATTATAGGCGAGTTGCATACGACTGTTTATGTTCGACGATAATTATAACTTTATTATATGTTTTAACATAAATATTCATAAATACCTGTTGAGAGTCATCCACTTGAATTTTGTGATTGGAAAGCGAACGCTGGGTTTGATATCTCTGTCTTTCAAGAACTTTGAACGACCAACGCATGCGCTCTGTGTGCTTGCAATGCCATATGCACGCCATATGTTTACATCTGCCGTCCCTCAGTAATATTGTCACCGGAGTCGTTTGAAGGCTGTGTAGAAATTAGCTTTGGTGATATTAAGGTGCAGTGCTATTTCTTGTCTCATATTCGCCAGTTTATTTACGCGAACATATGGACGGTGCGTATTCCATGTCGGTAATTTATTATAGTTCGATGTTGTGTTTATGTCCGACATGTTGGATTTTGAGCACATGCGCGAAGGTATTGTTACCTAATTGGTCAATGAACGAGCTCTGATTGGCTGAAGAAACTGTATCATAATGAAAAACTGTGTTATAATGACCATCATTATGATACAGTTTTCTGACACATAATAGTGAGGGTCGAACATAAAATATATTTTCGTGGAGGGTGGCACACAAGCCGCCAAGATGACCAGGATATCTATATCTTAAGCCACTATAATGATTGAATTGTTGGGCCGAGATAACTCGAGTGGGGTGGTAACGATGAGCACATCGGCATCTTCTGGAGTTTGTCTGGTTTCGATTCCTTCGCTTTCGAATTTGACGCGCAACAAGTCGATCAATCTTCGTTTGTTTGTGTCATTAGACAAAAAGTTTGCTTGTGGCATAGGTGCCGTCATGGACTCATAAAAAAATAAAAAATAAAAAATAAAAAAAACACATTAGCAGCATCATGCTTGTGCGATCGTCGAAGACGTTCAACGGACTTGGTACTGCGAGCTGCTGGGTCGTCAGGATACCCATCGAAAATAATGACACTGTTTTTGAAGTATATTTTAACGTAATTCACATATTTGGCACTAATGTCGACAAAAGTATCGGTTTGGTGCCAAATTACACGGTGCAGAAGATATCCACCGTCGAGAACATGATGTAGGTCCTCAAATATAGGTTCATCGGTAACAGGATCGAATAATTTATAGAACACAGACTTTTGCGTCTACGCATTCCCGCTTCATCAAAGATCGCAACCGGATACGGAGCTAGTTCAAACTGGAAATATTGTTTCAATTCTGCAACGGATTTCTTTGCAAGGCAAATGCTTTGGAAAAGCACAAGAGGATCAACAGGAATATCAGTGTTGCGGATTTTTATTTTCGAATTTACCGCGCGGAGAGGCATCACGCGATTTTTTCTAAGGAACTTCACATCGTGAAAATTGTTGCCGGTTATGCCTTTTTGTGCTGCTATTCCAATTTCATAGGCCATATGACAAGTGATATGTCAATCCCCGACAACTCCTGTGCTTAACGAAACAACGTGTTGTCCACGAGGAAAGGGATCGTGAGTTGATAACCATCCAACAAATTTTCTCAAGTCCGCATCATCCCGCGAGATCCGCGCACACCGTGCATCCACATGCTGTTCTGTAGTCGAAAACTCAATATTGCAAAATGATACTAATGGTAGGTACTTTGCCACAGCTGTTTACATTGAAAAGCTGTTATACTTGTAACAAGTTAACAGCTTGTGCAGCTGGAATGCTGACAAATATTAAAACATGTAGAAACGTTGATATGGCTTATCATTTCCATAGCTTCTCCGCAAGAATCAAAAAGGTCTCCGCTTTGAATGGTCGTAGCATCGTAACGGGTCACATTAGAGACATAAGGTAGGGAACATTTTTGTAGGAAATTTACTCTAGATAATTTTTTATAATAGGTATTTTGTTGATAAAGTTGAAGGTTTGGGAGATATTTGCAAAACATTGAAAAATGGTACCTTCTTAGGGCTAGAAGGGCCAACGCCGACTTCGCTCGAGGGAGGAAACTTGGGAGAGTAATATCTGGGTCGAAATAAAGCGATTAAAGCAATTTTCAGCTTTCCACTAATTATTTCCTTATTGAACTACCTGTCACCTGGCCTATTATGCGAGTTGTAATCTTCAATATATATCAAAATAATATATATATTACAATTTGCCTTACGTAACACTGACACAGATACTGTAGGTCTTATGGCGACGATGGGATAGGAAAGACTAGCAGTGGGAAGGAAGCGGCTGTGGCCTTAATTAAGGTACAGCGCCCATTTGCCTGGTGTGAAAATGAGAAACAAGGGAAAGCTATATCCAGGGCTACCGACAGGGGGGTTCGAACCCACTATTTCCGGAATGAAAGCTCACAGCTGCACAACCCTAACCACAACCTCACTCCGTGACTCATATATCAAAATATAATCATAATAGGCCTATATCATAATATAATCTTTTTTATTGGGCTGGACGGAGGGAGAATGCCTATAGTCCACAAATTGGCAATACGGCTCGGAAAGCAAGTCTGGTTTGCTTTTCAGATGCAAAGTAACGCTATCAGTGTGAGAGAGAGAGAGAGAAGACATTGAGTGACGAGGAGCAGCGGTGGGAGTAGGGGCGGAAGGAGGTGATAATTGAAGGGTAGACACGTCACTAACACAAACGCAGCGGCTGCCATCGGTAATACAGTAGTGCTGCCATCTCTTGCCTTGCGATTGACGGCGGTGCTGATCGCACAGCCTTAAAGTTACGCCTCAAACAGTGTCACTCGTCCTTGACGTGCAGGAAGACACCGTGAAGCAGAACTGTTGCTATTGGGATCATAACAGAGCTTTGTATGTATTGTCAGCCATAATTGTTGCTTTAAGGGGCCAAACATCTAGGTTATCAGCCCCTAATAAAATGAAATGGTACCGGTATGGATAGTTAAAACATTGCCAGGGATGAGAATGATTATGATATTAATAAAGCAGTCAGATCTAACACTACTACCTTATTCGAGTTTAAACTTACCTAAAAAGAGGATGGTGGTGGCAACTGTTATTTTATGGGCCCTAATATGTAGGTTATCGGCCCATAATAGTAGGGCGATAGAATGAATATTGAGGGACTTGGAAAGAAGTAGAGCAATGAAAGGCAAATGGTAGAGGGGAATAAGACAGGGTCCTCCCCAAGGGCAAGGGAAAAGGTGGGAAAACAGACCCAGTTCAGGAATCCCTCGGGGTCGCCAACTCCTGAGCTCACCAGCCATGAGTCCGGCTCCGTGGCTAAATGGTTAGCGCGCTAGGCTTTGGCCCAAAGTGCCCCGGGTTCGATTCCCGGCCGAGCCATCAGGGTTTTTAATCTCCTGGGTTTAATTCCCGCGGCTCGGGGACTCTGTGTATGTGCCGTCTTCATTATCACTCCATCTTCATTACGACGCGTAGGTCGCCCACGGGCGTCAGCTAGAAAGACCTGCACTCGGCCTCTCCGGAGGCCACACGGTCATTCACCAGCCATGAGCCCTTGAAAGTGTAGCACTATCCAGAAGCACCACAAGTGGTGGGGCTACACGCACCCTGCCTTCTTTAGGGCCTGGAACAAAAAGGCAGAAGATGCCATGAAAAGATAGGAAGATATATTACCCCTCGAAGAATGAGGGTATCAAAAGGCAAGAGCCAATATTAAGGCGGAAAAACGAAAGACACCCTTGACCTCGGATTCCCTAATACCGTCGGCGTCAGAAAAGAGCAGGAGTTGACCAAGGGAGGTCGACAAGAAAGGTGATAGAGAGGAGCCCAGTATAAGTAAATGGAAGTAATGTCGGACTCAGATGTGGTCTCGTGGCCGTCAATCCATGTTATGGGCCCATGGAGGGTATATTAGTGGTGTTGGCTGATAAATATTTTCAAACAGTGTGATGTACACAAACGTCATGACTCATGAGCGTGAAGGCTGTTGCACCAGTTTTTGCAATCGGGAGATTGTTCGCGTCAGGAAGTATTCTTAGCGCTGAGTACTACTACCGTACTACCTTGGATATGAAGTACTACTACAGCTCCAGGCTGGCTTAGCTTACTTGATGTCATTACCTCAAAACCGGTTCTGACGCCAACGCACAACGAATTCTTCCGTGGCGACTATCACAATCCCGTGGTTAGGACTGACTATTGAAGTAAGTTCTGGGAACGTGGAATTCTTTCCTCTTTTAGGTAGATTTCATTAGAAAGCTAACTATTACAATGGGTCCCATGTTTCGACTTCCGGAAAATTTCGACATATCTTCGCGTTTCACATCCCCCAGACCCCAAAACCACCGTCAGTTCAAAAGTTTATATATGTATATATGTATGTATATCAGTTTCTTGTGGACACGATAACTGCCGTAATTTTGCACCAATCACTTTGAATTTTCTACCGAATATGTATACCTATAAAATCTCGGTCGAGTTCGTTACTGGGCTAAATCGGTCGAAGGGGGTGAAAATGGGGGGCTTTTTTTTCTCGAAAAAGTGAAATATTGCTATAACTCTCTTAATATGTGAAATATCGAATCCGTTCAAAGTTCATACTATGTGTCGGATAAAGCCCAAAAAATTATGTTTGAAGAGTTTTTTTTATAGCACCAACCATTGACCAAAGGGGTGGAAAAAAGTGGGTTTTTCGGGAAACATTAATCATATCTCTCTTAATAGGCACAATATCAAAACCGTACAAAATGGACAATATTTCCCTAATAATTACCTAAAACTTTTGTCTGAAAGAATTTTTGATATGACCCACCATTACGCCAAGGGATGAGAAAAATGATTTCGGAATTATAAGAAAATGCCAAGAGCTATCAGAGGTTGCCATGGCAACACTACTAAATTGATGAGGGATGAGCCATCAGACGTTGCCATGACAACGCACTTGCACGAGATCAGACTCAGATTTCCATCTGACTAAGTGTGAAGCGGCTTCGGTGACGTAACTGGTAGCATGCTGAACTTCTATGCCCAAAGTCGTGGGTTCAAAGCCGGCCGAAGTCGTCGGATTTTCTAAGAGCGCTAAACATCCCTCAGTATGCATTCCATAAGAGGGGAAGCCCAACGTTCATTGCGAGTTGCTGGTTGGGGTGGCATCTAGTAGCCAAGTTCACAGCTAGGTGACGTTGACGGTAGTATCTGGTAGCAACATTAGGAACTACTGCTTGAAATTGACCGTCTGCAGTCCTTACCTGAATTACAGACTAATACAGCCATCACAATTCACACCGTTTATCAGACAGATTCTACACTCACCCAAAGTACACGGGGTTACATGGCCGCGTTGTCGCAGTCCCTAAACTGAGGAACCAACCAAACTCTCTGCGGGAGATATAATTTTGCGTGAAGAAGTAACATACAGTTACATAGTTACACATCAGTGTCGAAACCTTGCAAAAGGACAGTGTGACCACAAGTATAAAAATGGACCCCAAATGACAAGAAGGTTACCGTCCCCATAAGACAATAAAATGTTTAAAATATGCATAAAATGACGAAAAACAAAGTTAATTATGCTCCAATTATTAAAAAAACTTTCTCGCAATCAATGAGGTCTGATCCTTCTGCCTATTTTCGCCTATCCCCAAGTTTGCCCGGTAAAATCTACCTCCGCCTTCCGGCGTGTCGAGAGGACTTTTTATATCAACCAGATGCATAGGCGTTAAGATGTTATAATTATTTTAGAAGGAGGATACTATTATTATCATCATTATTATTATCGTAGCCTATATATATATATATATATATATATATATATATATATATATATATATATATATAGCCCCGTGGTGTTGGGCTAGCGCGCCTGCCTCTCACCCGGAGGCCCCGGGTTCGATCCCCGGCTCCGTCAGTGATTTTAAAACTGACGTGAGGGTTGGAACGGGGTGCACTCAGCCTCGTGAGGACAATTGAGTAGCTGTCTGACAGTGAGACAGCGCCCCGATCACGAATACCAAGATTAACGGCCGAGGGGACCCGATTCGCTGATCACGCGTCACCCCAATATCTTCAGGCCAAATGGCTGGGCAGCGGTCGCTTGGTCGGCCTTAGCCCGTCATGGGCTGGATAGTGCCAGGGGTTGTTGTTTGGGTTGTTATATATACAGTGTGGTCCGCCAGCCCCTTATTTTTTTTGGAGGAAGGCAACCCAACTAACGCGTATATCACAGTCATCCTAAAAACATTTGTACCTGTTCCTTTACGTCCATTGTACAACTTTACCGTTGAGTACATCCTCGCGAATATAGTAGAAATTAATAGTGGCAGTTTTCTTTCAATGACCTCAAATATAATGCATGATTGAAACGATTAGAGCTCCGAATAACACATGCTTACGTTTTGACAGGAAGTGTCTACGAATAGATTCAAGGCGTGCCAGCAATATACAATGGTTCTCGGTAGCTATGGTGGCTAAATCAAGAGTAGCGTCAACGAAGTCGCATTGTAGTAGGTTCGAATCTTGAATTAGTACTTTTTTTGTGCTTAATGTCGTTTATTGTGGATGTATTATGGACGCATATTTATCTGTTCCAACGAGTGATTTTTTATTTGGTCCTCAAAAGGACCGTACTTATCCGATGGTACGCAGCCAGATTGGACGACGACATAATGATCTGTAGAACGAAAGCAAGGTATCCTGTATATTCAAGGTAGCAAGTGTTCGAAATTTTGACCACCTTTGTTTAAAAGAAAACTCCGACTCACTCAGACGACCCACGTAACAAATAAATAAATACTTCAGACCGAAACTATAATTTCTTTCAACGGCGTCTGTGCGAAAAGCGCTTGCTATACACTTACAGTAATAGTTAGTTAGTTAGTTAGTTAGTGAGGTTTTAAGGGGCGGAACTACGAGGTCATCTGCCCCAAACCTACAGTAAATACAGATAATTATGACATTGTTGGTTTTACGTCCCTTTTAACTGCTCTGGCATTTAGATACGCTGGGTTGCTGGAATTTTGCTCGGAAGGGGATCTTCAACGTGCCAGTAAATCTACTGACACGGCTCCCTCGCATTTGCGCACCCTCAAATGCCAGCTGACTGCGCCAGTATACGAACCTGCAACCTTAGGCACAGCAAGCGAGAACGTTACCGCTGAGCCTCGCAGCAAGCCAGTAATTACAGAACGTGTCATATTATTATAAATATTGAACTATTAAAATTCTAATTATCACGAATAGAGTCGCCTCCGTTGCGTAGTAGTCAGCGTGATTAGCTGCCACCCCGGACGTCCTGGGTTCGATTCCCGGCTTTGCCATGAAATTTGAAAAGTGGTATGAGGACTGGGACGGGGTCTACTCAGTCTCGGGTGGTCCAAATAAATAGAGGGGGTTCGATTCCCACCTCAGCCATCCTCAAAGTGGTTTTCCGTGGTTTCCCACTTCGCCTTCGGGCAAATGCCGGGATGTTACCTACCGTACGGTCACGGCCGCCTCATTACCTCTTCCTTGCCTATCCCTCCCTATCCTCCCCACCTTTCCCATGAGGGATGGGATGGAAGATTGGGATGGATAGGCTAGGAAGAGGGAAGGAGGTGGCCGTGGCCTTACAGTAGGTACCATCCCGGCAATTGCCCGAAGACGAAGTGGGAAACCACGGAAAACCACTTCGAGGATGGCTGAGGTGGGAATCGAACCCCCTCTACTCATTTGGGCCACCCGAGGCTGAGTAGACCCCGTTCCAGTCCTGATACCACTTTACAAATTTCGTGGCAGAGCCGGGAATCGAACCCAGGACCTCCGGGACGGCAGCTAACCATGCTGACCGCTACACTACGGAGGCGACATGGTTTAGAACAGTATTTAGGGAAAATAACCATTTAAATGAGACAAGAAAATAACTTTCCCTATCGTCTTCGTAGATAATGTGAACAAAACCAAGTTGAAATCTTGCTGTACGAGGTAGGGAGGGTATAATAAAATAGTTAAAAAGAATTTTAAAAATCTGCTGTTTGATGGTCTTGAACCCGGGATCTTCGAAAGAGCGAGCGGGCGCAATAACACTTGCACACATTTCCAACACACTCTGGAGGTTTTTGTTGCGTTTCTTATTAACGCGTATGGTAAAATATTCAATTATTACAGTTAGATCGTAAATATTGATTGGAATGCATTCGTTCAGTACCTGGCAGGTTTTCTAATTTACTTAAAGCAATTTTCGCGACCGCTTTGCGTAAATAAGGCGAAAGAACAGCAACTAATGCCCTCAAACGACAGCGATTCGGTTTTATTTCATATAACATAGCGTCCAAAATGCTAGCGAGTGATACACTTCGGTCATACATGCAGGTGTACTGACGAAGAGAAGAGAATTATACAGGATTTTGTACCAGCGATCACACCAGCTTCCTTGCCAGCGAGTGTCGTGTGATACGGGCCTAAAGATATGCTAAGACTTTTTGTTAATATTTAATAACAAAACACGATGTTCGGTAAAGAACGTATAGCCTACTTTCTCCTAAATACATGGGTATGGTTATAACCCTTTGTCCTTTTCAAGGAGTATAATTGAATGTTGGTTGTAGTAGCTTCTTCAAATACAACATGCTTTACGGATATTATACATGAATATGATGTGCCCTTTGATAGTGCTATCTCTGTAAAAAAAATCATTCAATTCGGTTTCACCGTGTTTGAATTGATAGGGGGAATCGATTTGCACACAAACATGGCCGCTATCTGCACATTATTGGTCTGATGACCTTGTAGTGTGGTCAACAGATTCTCTATACATGAAGGTATGTCGTTGCAAAATTTGGTAGGGATCAGATTATTAGGTTGGTCATAATTTGATTCAAGCTCTCAACATTAGGTGATGATGATAATGATGATAATTGTTGTTTTAAGGGGCCTAACATCTAGGCTATCGGCCCCTGATGGTTTGGGTGATCGGGAAGATGAAAAATGAGAAGCGAACTTAAAACTAAAACTAACTACTAACCTACATACTAGAAGAAGAAATGGAAAACTAAAGGAGAATAAGGCAAATAAAAGGACAGAAGGAAAAGAAATGCCCTCAACCCTCGGAGAAGGCGGATTGAGGGACTTGGAAGGAAGGAGGGCCATGAAAGGCATATAGGAAAGTGAAAGAGGAGAGGGTCCGCCCCAAAGGTAAGGGACAAAAGGGGAAAACGGACCCAGCTCAGGAATCCCTAGGGGTCGCCAACTCCCGAACTCACCAGCCGTGAGCCCCTGAGGGTGCAGCATTATCTAGGGTGCACCAGAAGTGGTGGGGCTACATACACCCTGCCTCCTTAAGGGCCTTGAGCACAAGGCAGGAGGTAAAAGGAAAAGAAAAAGAAGGCTGACCCCTCACAGAAGGAGGGTGTCAGGAAAGATGAGACAAGGGCCAATTAAGGCGGGAAAGGAAGAGACTCCCTAGGCCTCGGATACCCTAATACCGTCGGGGTCGGAAGAGAACAAGAGTTGACCAAGGGAGGTCGACAGGAAAGAAGAAAGAGAGGAGCCCGGCACAAGTAAGTGGAAGCAATGCCGGACTCAGCTGGGGCCCCGTGGTCGCCAACCCACGCCCACTAGATGTGAGCCCCTGGGGGGCTCAACATTAGGATGGCCGCCATTACGTTTTCGTCAATATGGCGGCGATATAAAACATGACACTGGAGTGCCCTTTGCTAGTGCTACCTCTGTACCAAATTTCGTTCAATTCGGTTACACCGTGTTTAATTGATAGGGGGAATCAATTTGCACACATACATGACCGCCATCTGCAAACTAATGGGCTGATGACCTTGTAGTTCAGTCAAACGATGCTCGCCATACAAGTATACGTTGATGCAAAATTTGGTAGAGATAGGATGATTAAGTTAGTCGTAATTTGATTTAAGCTTTGAACATTTGGGTGGCCACCATTACGTTTCCGTCAAGATGGTGGCGATATAAAACATGACACGGAGGTGTTCTGCGCTAGTGCTACCTCTGTACCAAATTTCGTTCAATTCGGTTTAACCGTGTTTGAATTGATAGGGGGAATCGATTTGCATACATACTTGGCCGCCATATGCAAACTGTTGGGCCGATGATCTTATAGTTTGGTCAATATATGCCTCCCACATAAAGTTATGTTGTTGCAAGATTTGGTGGGGATCAGATTATTAGGTTGGTCGTAATTTGATTCAAGCTCTTAACAATAGGATGGCCGCCATTACGTTTTCGTCAAGATGGCGGCGATATAAAACATTACACTGAGGTGTCCTTTACTAGTGCTACCTCTGTACCAAATATCGTTCAATTCGGTATCACCGTGTTTGAATTGATAGGGGGAATCGATTTGCACACATACATGGCCGCCATCTGCAAACTATTGGTCTGATTACCTTGTAGTGTAGTCAAAAGACGCTCGCCATATAAATATATGTTGTTGCAAAATTTGGTAGAGATCGGATGATTAGGTTATTCGTAATTTGATTTAAGCTTTGAACATTTGGGTGGCCGCCATTACGTTTCCGTCAAGATGGCTGCGATATAAAACATGACACTGAGGTGCCCTTTGCTAGTTCTACCTCTGTACCAAATTTCGTTCAATTCGGTTTCACCGTGTTCGAATTGATAGGGGGGGGAGGGAGGGGCAGACATTCCGAGTACACACACTCACACACACACAGACAGACAGACGATTTTTTGCTAATAATACAATGGGAATTTCTTCGGAATACGTATACTTCGATGCAAGCACTGGCGATCAGAATATCCTTCGATATGTTGTTGTTTGTTTCATTTGAGGGCCTAGAACATTTAGCCATGTTTACTTGGGTGTGTATGTGTGTAGTATTTGTCCGATAACCTGAGTTATTGCGGGCTTGTAATGATGTGTGTATTTGCAATTAAGGATTGGGAAGGAGGCGGCCGTGGCTTTAAGATAGAATCCGTCCCGGAATTTGGAAACCACGGAAAACCATTTCCAGGGTGGCTGAGGTGGGAATCGAACCCATTTCTTCTCATATTTGCTCCACGAGGCTATGTGTACCCAATTTCAGCCCTCAGACAAGTATTACATTTCTTGGCAGAGCTGGGAATCGAACCCGGACTTCCGGAGCAACACTTCGAGATGTTATGTTAATATTCATGCCAGTTTTTAAATTTTCTGCCATAACAGGTCACGTGACATAACGTACCAATTCGATCGTTTTCTCTTTATAAATCATCAAAATTCAACGAACTCTTCACAAAAATTCGTCGTAGGGCAATAAATGTGGCAATGTAGTTACATCCCGACTAAATGGAATGTGGGCTTTCGTTCAAAAAAAGTATGCCTACTACTGGATTCGAAGCAACATTCTACCCGCTCGCGCCCACCAAGTACGGTCAGGCTTTAAACCTCGCAGCCACCAAGACATGGTAAATATCGGACGCTAAACGTGCTTTAGTTACTGTAGCCGTCCCACCTCAAACGCTTAAGTCCATCTCAAAGTCTTCAATCACGGTTTGTGGTGTTGATTTAACTTTCTACTATTACAGATCACGTGGCGTAAGCTATTATTTCGATTGTATTACGTGTATGTGTGTTATTTCAAGGAGCAGAAAGTCATATGTTAGTAGAATGGGCCGTAGTATTTGGCGGGGAAAATTTTAAGGTCGGTTTTTCTTTGCTAGACCCATGACCCAATTACATTGCTGTCACACAGTCAGAGCGCAGAGCAATATCGACCATCGGGAGAAATGCTATGTTAGTTGGGTTTCATAAAACTAAATAATAAGGGGCGGGTGGACCACACTGTATACAGTGTGGTCCGCCAGCCCCTTATTTTTTTTGGAGGAAGGCAACCCAACTAACGCGTATATCACAGTCATCCTAAAAACATTAGTACCTGTTCCTTTACGTCCATTGTACAACTTTACCGTTGAGTACATCCTCGCGAATATAGTAGAAATTAATAGTGGCAGTTTTCTTTCAATGACCTCAAATATAATGCATGATTGAAACGATTAGAGCTCCGAATAACACATGCTTACGTTTTGACAGGAAGTGTCTACGAATAGATTCAATGCGTGCCAGCAATATGCCATGGTTCTCGGTAGCTATGGTGGCTAAATCAAGAGTAGCGTCAACGAAGTCGCATTGTAGTAGGTTCGAATCTTGAACTAGTACTTTTTTTTTTTGCTTAATGTCGTTTATTGTGGATGTATTATGGACGCATATCTATCTGTTCCAACGAGTGATTTTTTATTTGGTCCTCAAAAGGACCGTACTTATCCGATGGTACGCAGCCAGATTGGACGACGACATAATGATCTGTAGAACGAAAGCAAGGTATCCTGTATATTCAAGGTAGCAAGTGTTCGAAATTTTTACCACCTTTGTTTAAAGGAAAACTCCGACTCACTCAGACGATAAATAATAATGGTAATTGTTGTTTTAAGGGGCCTAACATCTAGGTTATCGGCCCACATAACAAATAAATAAATACATCAGACCGAAACTATAATTCCTTTCAACGGCGTCAGTGCGAAAAGCGCTTGCTATACACTTACAGTAATAGTTAGTTAGTTAGTGAGGTTTTAAGGGGCGGAACTACGAGGTCATCTGCCCCAAACCTAAAGTAAATAGATAATTATGACATTATTGGTTTTACGTCCCTTTTAACTGCTCTGGCTTTTAGATACGCCGGGGTGCTGGAATTTTGCTCGGAAGGGGGTCTTCAACGTGCCAGTAAATCTACTGACACGGCTCCCTCGCATTTGCGCACCCTCAAATGCCAGCTGACCGCACCAGGATACGAACCTGCAACCTGCAACCTTAGGCACAGCCAGCTGAGCCTCGCAGCAAGCCAGTAATTACAGAACGTGTCATATTATTATAAATATTGAACTATTAAAATTCTAATTGTCACGAATAGAGTCGCTTCCGTTGCGTAGTAGTCAGCGTGATTAGCTGACACCCCGGACGTCCTGGGTTCGATTCCCGGCTATGCCATGAAATTTGAAAAGTGGTATGAGGACTGGGACGGGGTCTACTCAGTCTCGGGTGGTCCAAATAAATAGAGGGGGTTCGATTCCCACCTCAGCCATCCTCAAAGTGGTTTTCCGTGGTTTTCCGTGGTTTCCCACTTCGCCTCGGAAGGGGATCTTCAACGTGCCAGTAAATCTACTGACACGGCTCCCTCGCATTTGCGCACCCTCAAATGCCAGCTGACTGCACCAGGATACGAACCTGCAACCTTAGGCACAGCCAGCAGAGCCTCGCAGCAAGCCAGTAATTACAGAACGTGTCATATTATTATAAATATTGAACTATTAAAATTCTAATTATCACGAATAGAGTCGCCTCCGTTGCGTAGCAGTCAGCGTGATTAGCTGCCACCCCGGTCGTCCTGTGTTCGATTCCCGGCTTTGCCATGAAATTTGAAAAGTGGTATGAGGACTGGGACGGGGTCTACTCAGTCTCGGGTGGTCCAAATAAATAGAGGGGGTTCGATTCCCACCTCAGCCATCCTCAAAGTGGTTTTCCGTGGTTTCCCACTTCGCCTTCGGGCAAATGCCGGGATGTTACCTACCGTACGGCCACGGCTGCCTCATTACCTCTTCCTTGCCTATCCCTCCCTATCCTCCCCACCATTCCCATCCCTCATGATGTCCCTGTTCGCTTTGCAGGTGAGGCCACCTGGGCGAGTGCTGATCCCACCTCCCCAGTTGTATCCCCAGTCGAGATGTATCAAGCTCCAGGTCACTGCCCGTAGAGGCGGTAATGATGGGATCCCTCGCTGAGTCCGTGGGAAAACCTAACCTGTAGGGTAAAATCGACTAAAAAAATATTAATTATAACGAATAGTATCCATCCATGGTTTAGAACAGTTTTTTTTTAAATTTTATTTAGTCAATTTACCCTCTAGGTTGGTTGTTCCCACGGACTCAGCGAGGGAACTCACCACTACCGCCTCGATGGGCAGTGTCCTGGAGCTTGGAACATCTGGTCGGGAGGGATACAACTGGGGAGGTGTGATCAGCACTTCGCTCAGGCAGCCTCACCTGCAAAGCGAACAGGGGCCTCATGAGGGATGGGAAGGGATGGAAGATTGGGATGGATAGGCTAGGAAGAGGGAAGGAGGTGGCCGTGGCCTTACAGTAGGTACCATCCCGGCAATTGCCCGAAGACGAAGTGGGAAACCACGGAAAAACACTTCGAGGATGGCTGAGGTGGGAATCGAACCCCCTCTACTCATTTGGGCCATCCGAGGCTGAGTAGACCCCGTTCCAGTCCTCATACCACTTTCCAAATTTCGTGGCAGAGCCGGGAATCGAACCCAGGACCTCCGGGGTGGCAGCTAACCATGCTGACCGCTATGCTACGGAGGCGACATGGTTTAGAACAGTTTTTATTTTATTTAGTCAATTTACCCTCTAGGTTGGTGGTTCCCACGGAATCAGCGAGGGAACTCACCACTACCGCCTCTATGGGCAGTGTCCTGGAGCTTGGAACATCTGGTCGGGAGGGATACAACTGGGGAGGTGTGATTAGCACTTCGCCCAGGCGGCCTCACCTGCAAAGCGAACAGGGGTCTCATGAGGGATTGGAAGGGATGGAAGATTGGTATGGATAGGCTATGAAGAGGGAAGGAGGCGGCCGTGGCCTTACAGTAGGTACCATCCCGGCATTTGCCCGAAGACGAAGTGGGAAACCACGGAAAACCACTTCGAGGATGGCAGAGGTAGGAATCGAACCCCCTCTACTCATTTGGGCCACCCGAGGCTGAGTAGACCCCGTTCCAGTCCTCATACCACTTTTCAAATTTCGTGGCAGAGCCGGGAATCGAACCCAGGACCTCCGGGGCGGCAGCCTACCATGCTGACCGCTACGCTACGGAGGCGACATGGTTTAGAACAGTATTTAGGGAAAATAACCATTTAAATGAGACAAGAAAATAACTTTCCCTATCGTCTTCGTAGATAATGTGAACAAAACCAAGTTGAAATCTTGCTGTACGAGGTAGGGAGGGTATAATAAAATAGTTAAAAAGAATTTAAAAAATCTGCCGTTGGATGGTCTTGAACCCGGGATCTTCGAAAGAGCGAACGGGCGCAATAACACTTGCACACATTTCCAACACACTCTAGAGGTTTTTGTTGCGCTTCTTATTAACGCGTATGGTAAAATATTCTATTATTACAGTTAGATCTTAAATATTGATTGGAATACATTCGTTCAGTACCTGGCAGGTTTTCTAATTTACTTAAAGCAATTTTCGCGACCGCTTTGCGTTAATAAGGCGAAAGAACAGCAACTAATGCCCTCAAACGACAGCCCTTCGGTTTTATTTCATACAACTTAGCGTCCAAAATGCTAGCGTGTGATACACTTCGGTCATACAAGCAGGTGTACTGACGAAGAGAACAGAATTATACAGGATTTTGTACCAGCGATCACACCAGCTTCCTTGCCAGCGAGTGTCGTGTGATACGGGCCTAAAGATATGCTAAGACTTTTTGTTAAAATTTAATAACAAAACAAGATGTTCGGTAAAGAACGTATAGCCTACTTTCTCCTAAATACATGGTATGGTTATAACCCTTTGTCCTTTTCAAGGAGTATAATTGAATGTTGGTTGTAGTAGCTTCTTGAAATACAACGTGCTTTACGGATATTATACATGAATATGATGTGCCCTTTGCTAGTGCAACCTCTGTAAAAAAAATTCATTCAATTCGGTTTCACCGTGCTTGAATTGATAGGGGGAATCGATTTGCACACAAACATGGCTGCTATCTGCACATTATTGGTCTGACGACCTTGTAGTGTGGTCAACAGATTCTCTATACATAAAGGTATGTCGTTGCAAAATTTGGTAGGGATCAGATTATTAGGTTGGTCATAACTTGATTCAAGCTCTTAACTTTAGGATGGCCGCCATTACGTTTTCGTCAATATGGCGGCGATATAAAACATGACAGTGGAGTGCCCTTTGCTAGTGCTACCTCTGTTCCAAATTTCGTTCAATTTGGTTACACCGTGTTTAATTGATAGGGGGAATCAATTTGCACACATACATGACCGCCATCTGCAAACTAATGGGCTGATGACCTTGTAGTTCAGTCAAACGATGCTCGCTATACAAGTATACGTTGTTGCAAAATTTGGTAGAGATAGGATGATTACGTTAGTCGTAATTTGATTTAAGCTTTGAACATTTGGGTGGCCACCATTACGTTTCCGTCAAGATGGTGGCGATATAAAACATGACACTGAGGTGTTCTGCGCTAGTGCTACCTCTGTACCAAATTTCGTTCAATTCGGTTTCACCGTGTTTGAATTGATAGGGGGAATCGATTTGCATACATACTTGGCCGCCAGATGCAAACTGTTGGGCTGATGATCTTGTAGTTTTGTCAAAATATGCTTCCCACATAAAGGTTTGTTGTTGCAAGATTTGGTAGAGATCAAATTATTAGGTTGGTCGTGATTTGATTCAAGCTCTTAACAATAGGATGGCCGCCATTACGTTTTCGTCAAGATGGCGGCGATATAAAACATTACACTGAGGTGTCCTTTACTAGTGCTACCTCTGTACCAAATATCGTTCAATTCGGTATCACCGTGTTTGAATTGATAGGGGGAATCGATTTGCGCACATACATGGCCGCCATCTGCAAACTATTGGTCTGATTACCTTGTAGTGTAGTCAAAAGACGCTCGCCTTATAAATATATGTTGTTGAAAAATTTGGTAGAGATCGTATGATTAGGTTATTCGTAATTTGATTTAAGCTTTGAACATTTGTGTGGCCGCCATTACGTTTCCGACAAGATGGCTGCGATATAAAACATGACACTGAGGTGCCCTTTGCTAGTTCTACCTCTGTAACAAATTTCGTTCAATTCGGTTTCACCGTGTTCGAATTGATAGGGGGGGGGGGGGAGGGAGGGAGGGACAGACATTCAGAGTACACACACTCACACACACACACAGACACACGATTTTTTGCTAATAATACAATGGGAATTTCTACGGAATACGTATACTTCGATGCAAGCACTGGCGATCAGAATATCCTTCGATATGTTGTTGTTTTGATTCATTTGAGGGCCTAGAACATTAAGCCATGTTTACTTGGGTGTGTGTGTGTAGAATTTGTCTGATAACCTGAGTTATTGCGGGCTTGTAATGATGTGTGTATTTGCAATTAAGGATTGGGAAGGATGCGGCCGTGGCCTTAAGATAGAATCCGTCCCGGAATTTGGAAACCACGGAAAACCATTTCCAGGGTGGCTGAGGTGGGAATCGAACCCACTTCTTCTCATATTTGCTCCACGAGGCTACGTGTGCCCAATTTCAGCCCTCAGACAAGTATTACATTTCTTGGCAGAGCAGGGGCGTGGTGGCGCAGCGGTCAAGCTGTATGCCTCTCACCAAGGCGGACCGGGTTCGATTCCTGGTCAATGCATGTGAGATTTTCGATGTGAAATGCCATGTCCTGTGGTTCGGATTCCACGTAAAACGGAGGTCCCGTGGCTTATGATCGCGAGATTAACGGTCACGTTAAACTACAAGCTTCCTTTTTTTCTTGGCAGAGCTGGGAATCGAACCCGGACTTCCGGAGCAACACTTCGAGATGTTATGTTAATATTCATGCCAGTTTTTTAAATTTTCTGCCATAACAGGTCACGTGGCATAACGTACCAATTCGATCGTGTTCTCTTTATAAATCATCAAAATTCAACGAACTCTTCACAAAAATTCGTCGTAAGGCAATAAATGTGGCAATGTAGTTACACCCCGACTAAAATGGAATGTGGGCTTTCGTTCAAAAAAAGTATGCCTACAACTGGATTCGAAGCAGCATTCTACCCGCTCGCGCCCACCAAGTACGGTCAGGCATTAAACCTCGCAGCCACCAAGACATGGTAAATGCTACACGCTAAACGTGCTTTAGTTACTGTAGCCGTCCCACCTCAAACGTTTAAGTCCATCTCAAAGTCTTCAGTCACGGTTTGTGATGTTGATTTAACTTTCTACTATTACAGATCACGTGGCGTAAGCTATTATTTCGATCGTATTACGTGTATGTGTGTTATTTCAAGGAGCAGAAAGTCATATGTTAGTAGAATGGGCCGTAGTATTTGGCGGGGAAAAGTTTAAGGTCGGTTTTCCTTTGCTAGACCCATGACCCAATTACATTGCTGTCACACAGTCAGAGCGCAGAGCAATATCGACCATCGGGAGAAATGCTATGTTAGTTGGGTTTCATAAAACTAAATAATGAGGGGCGGTTGGACCACACTGTATATACTGTATATAACGCTAAGCCGTATGTTTCACCAAACTCTAGCTCTTAAACCAGAGGGAGTTAGAAGGTGCGGTTTGTATCAAATCGTCTCAATAGTACAGGAAACATCTTTCGTTTCTTTGTTTATAACGTGCTTTTAAACAAATAAACAAGACGATATCCCCTGTCAGATTTGTGTCACCTCAAGCCTGTATAACAGTAAAATCATTTGGGTGGTCTATACACATGGGGCGCACACAAGTAAACGTTCATAACAAATGAGCATTCTAAAGAAACAGTATTACCCACAACAGTAACGAATTGCACTCTGATTTCATAAATATCAAAAATGTGTTTAAAAAGTGTGATTAAACAAATAAACAAGGCGATAGCCCCTGTCAGAACTGTGTTGTGTTGAGCTCTTAACAGTTGATGATGATAATTGTTATTTTAAGGGGCCTAACATCTAGGTTATCGGCTCCTGCTCTTAACAGTTGTTGTTGTTGTTTGTTGTGGTTGATTCATTTAGGGGTTGTGCGACATCGTGATCATGTGGCCCCCCGTATACTTAAGTGTGTATGTGAGAAATCTGTCTGCTAATCTGTGCTATTGTGATGGCTGTATTAGTGTGTGTAGTTGTAATTCAGATGAGGATTGGGAAGGAGACGGCCGTGGCCTTAATTTAAGAACGATCCCGGCATTCGTCTGGATTAGAAATAGGGAAACCCCTTCCAGGATGGAAGAGGCAGGAATCAACCCCGTCTCTTCTCAGTTTTGCTTCACAAGGCTGAGTGTACCCCGTTCCAGCCCTCAGACCAGAGTTCAATTTATTGTCAGAGGCGGGAATCGAACCCAGGCCTCCGTGGTGTCAGCCACCACGAGGCGGACGCGCATAACAGTAAAGCCAGGCGGGTGGTTTAACACTTGCGAGATTTCTCACACATGTCCTCTAGTTATCATTATTACTTCCCTCTCAGAGCATTATCTGACGAATATATGGCAACTATACAGATTATACGAAATTAGAACATATTCGCGGCTTCAGTGGCGTAGTTGGAAGCATGCTGAGCTTCTATGCCCAAAGTCTCGGGTTCAACCCCAGCCGAATTCGTCGGATTTTTAAGAGCGTTGAAAATCCCTCAGTATGTCTTCCTTCGGAGGGGAAGTAAAGCCAGAGATCCCATGTCATAGATTTATGGCATGATAAAGTACCTTCCACTAATTACACTTGTGTGAAGCTAAAATATAGCTTAGATTTGACTAACGCTCTTAGGTTCCAACGGTCGTCGCTAGGAGCTGACTGCGGTGGCATCTAGTAACCAAGTTCAGAACTAGTTGGTCATTGACGGTGGTGTTTGGTAAGAAAAGTTGGAACTACTTGAAACACTAATACAGCCATCACAATTAACACCGGTTATCAGACAGATTCTACACACACCTAAAGTACACGGGGCTACATGATCGCGTTGTCACAGCCCCTAAACTGAGGAACCAACCAGAACATAATCACCCCCTTTAAAAACTATTTTCACTAGTCCTTGAATATTGTAACTAATCTGGTTGTCGCAATGATGATTACTTTTGGCATTGACTTGTATAAATTGATGTCAACATCAAGTTTTTTCAACCCCTGCAGTAGACTCCTTGGTACAACGCCAGTGGCCTTCCTTCGGAGGGGAAGTAAAGCCGGTGGGCCCATGTCATAGATTTATGGCATGTAAAAGAATCTTCCACTAACTAAACTTGTGTGAAGCAAAATTTGTAGGTTAGGTTTGATTAATGCTCTTAAATTCCAACGTTCGTCACCGGGTGCTGGTTGCGATGGCATCTCGTAGTAGCCTAGTTCACAGCTAGGTGTCGTGAACGGTAGCATTTGGTAACGAAAGTATGGCCTACTTTAAATGATCGTCTGCAGTCCTTACTTGAATTAAAAACTGATAACGCACACTAATGCAGGCATCACAATTAACACCGATTATACGACAGATTCTACACACACCCAAAGTACACGGGGCTACAAGACCGCGTTGTCGCAGCTCCTAAACTGAGGAACCAACCAACCAACCTTCTGGCCTGTTATGACAGACCGTCGGCTCGATCAATATTGTACGATCCCTATAGAGACGAAAGGTTTCATTTTCCGTGGTTATCATTCATTTCACCCAGCTTTGGGGTACATTAAATCAATTACTTTTTAATGTTCTGTGCTTTCCTTGTGGCCCTTCTTTGTGATCTTGCTTTCCTTCATAAGAGATTTGGATCTTTCTCTTGGGTTTGACTTTGACTTGGAACCCTTGTTTCTTGTCCTTGATTATGGTTTTGGCTGTTTTATCTATGAGCATATTTTCTGTGAGTTGGAGCTCTATTAAGTCTTTCTCCGTTTCCTTAAACCAAAGCAGTTTGGTTCTTTTGTTACGGAAGTAGTCAAAGATTATCTTGGTTAGCCTATGTCTCATTTTTTTGATTGCGTCTGAGAGTTTTTCTGTACTTTGGTAAAGGGTTTCATTTCTGATGTAGATTAATTTGTTGTTACAGAATTTGGGGTCTAAAGTTTTTCGTAATATCTTTCTTTCTTTCTTTCTTTCTTTCTTTCTTTCTTTCTTTCTTTCTTTCTTTCTTTGATCTCCAGCCTTTCAAGTGAGCCCTGGGTTGTGATGTTGCGGCTGCATATAAGGCTTTTGGTTAAATAGCATGTTTTAATGCATTATTGTTATTATTATATGGCTTCACGGTAGGATTGGTTTTGATGGCTGCCTCATGATTCCAAGAGTGTGAGTCAAGGAATGGACATTTACAAAGAGCGAGAAAAATACATGGTATTCCCAGAGTTGCACGACGTTGGTTTGCTAAGGATCTCTCATCAAGTTATTAACCACCCTAATATCGTGGCAATTTCTCTGCTAGATGATAGTGGAAAACGGAACGTCAAAATGGCTACCTGAAGAAACTGCGCTAAAATCTTTGGCCTTATGTATTAAAGTGTACAACGATAGGAAGCATTACATCCAATTTATTAAAGAGATCAATAGTATAACTATAGTATGCAGTGTTGCCAATTTAGCGTTAAGACTTTTTCGAAATGTTGGTGGCAGAATATTTTAAATGTAGACTTGCTTAGATAGGGATTTAGCAAGTATTCAAAGTTTCACTAGCGGCAAAACCTTTTTTTCCTATTGATAACATAGGAATCTAGCGACTTTCGACTACTACATGGTGATTTCTTTTGAAACCAGTCTTGGCAACACTGATTGTTTATTACTGGCGATGCTCGAAGACTAAAAGCCCGCGCTCCTTTCTAAACTGGTCGTTGTCCTCACACACACACACACACACACACACACACACACACATGACTTCCTTCTCACTACGTGAATGGTGAATCAGTAGCCACATGTGTGACAGTACGTCACGGATAAGTCAGAAAGAGATCACAGTCTCTTACTTATGCTAATCTCCAACAGGCCACTCTACTGGCAACAAGTGGAATCTTTATTAATGGCAATGAGTGAATAGCTTAGATGACGCGACTGCGCAGTGGGTTTAGTCGCCCACCATCTTTGTTGTTTAGTGAACGTGAGTCAGTTGATTCAAATCCAGTTTCTTATAATAGGATGATGCAATTTATGGTTGTAGTTTTTTCATTTGAGGGGCTTGGGCATCGTGGTCATTCATCCCCGTGTACTTGGCTGTGTGAAAGAGTAAGTGAGGTTTTGTGTGATAACCTGTGTTATTGTGATGTGTGTGCATTTGTAATTTAGGTGAGGTTTGGAGAGGAGACGGCCGTGGGCTTAAGTTAGGAATCATCCCGCCATTTGCCTGGAGTATAAGTGGGAAGCCAGAGAAATCCCACTTCCAAGATGGTCGAATCAAACCCACCTCTTCTCAGTTTTGCCTCACAGCGTTCTAACCCTCAGATCAGAATTAAATTTCTTGGCAGAGACGGAAATCGAACATGGACTACCGGGGTGACAGTCAAGCGTGCTAGCCGCTACACCACGAGGTGTTCCCATGAATACTACCACCAGCAACAAATTATCTTATAATCAACTTGCTCGAAGAAAGAAAAAGAACGAAAGACAGAAAGAAAAAAAGAGACAAAGAAAAAAAAGAGAGACAGTAAGAAAGAAAGAAAGAAAGAGAAAGAAAGGAAGAAATAAAGAAAGAGAGACATAAATAAAGAGATTGATTGATTGATTGATTGATTGATTGACAAAAAGAAAGAAAGAAAGAAAGAAAGAAAGAAGGAAAGAAGAAAGAGGGACAGAAAGAAAGAGTAAGAAAGAAAGAAAGAGAGAGAGAGAGAAAAGATTGATTGATTGGGAGAGAGACAGAAAGAAAGGAAGAAAGAAAGAGGGACAAAGAGAATGATTGATTGGGAGAGAGACAGAAAGAAAGGAAGAAAGAAAGAGAGACAAAAAAGATTGATTAATTGGGAGAGAGACAGAAAGAAAGGAAGAAAGAAAGAGAGACAAAAAAGATTGATTAATTGGGAGAGAGACAGAAAGAAAGGAAGAAAGAAAGAGAGACAAAGAGAATGATTGATTGGGAGAGAGACAGAAAGAAAGGAAGAAAGAGAGACAAAAAGTTTGATTGATTGGGAGAGAGACAGAAAGAAAGGAAGAAAGAAAGAGAGACAAAAAGATTGATTGATTGGGAGAGAGAAAGAAAGAAAGAAAGGAAGAAAGAAAGAAAGAGGGACAAAAAAGATTGATTAATTGGGAGAGAGACAGAAAGAAAGGAAGAAAGAAAGAGAGACAAAGAGAATGATTGATTGGGAGAGAGACAGAAAGAAAGGAAGAAAGAGAGACAAAAAGTTTGATTGATTGGGAGAGAGACAGAAAGAAAGGAAGAAAGAAAGAGAGACAAAAAGATTGATTGATTGGGAGAGAGAAAGAAAGAAAGAAAGGAAGAAAGAAAGAAAGAGAGACAAAAAAGATTGATTAATTGGGAGAGAGACAGAAAGAAAGGAAGAAAGAAAGAGAGACAAAGAGAATGATTGATTGGGAGAGAGACAGAAAGAAAGGAAGAAAGAAAGAGAGACAAAAAGATTGATTGGGAGAGAGACAGAAAGAAAGAAAGAGAGACAAAAGATTGATTGATTGATTGGGAGAGAGACAGAAAGAAAGGAAGAAAGAAAGAGAGACAAAAATAATGAAAAAAGAAAGATATTGATTGATTGATTGATTGATTGAGAGAGAGAGACAGAAAGAAAGGAAGAAAGAAAGAGGGACAGAAAGAAAGAAAGAAAAAACCTCCTTTAACCCTCAAAGAATGAATGTTGCTGTTGTTTCTTTAGGCCTTTACGACACTGTGGTCATGTAGCCCGTGCACTTGGGTGTATACGTGTGGAATCTGTCTGATAACCTGTGTCATTGAGATGGCTGTTGTAGTAATTATATCGGTCGGCAATGGGGTAAGTGCTTCGGGACTGGCCATAAGGTAGTCCACTATTCTGGCATTTGCTAGGAAGAATTGAGGAAAATCCTGGGGGGAAACCACATTAAGGAAAACCGCTCTCGTTGTCAGAATTCGAACCTCCAGTATCTGGACTTGTTGCAGCTCCCTGTCGGGATCTTGGTGCGCGATTTAGCAGGCAAGGCTACGCCGCGGGGTACATTGTAATTGGAACCAGGATTTGGGTAGGAGATGGCCGTGGCATAAAATTAAGAACCATTCCAGCTTTCGCCTCAAGTAGTACCGGTAGAGCTCCGAAAACTACTTCAAAACCACTCTCAGTTCTGCCTTCGGGGCTGAGTGAATTCCAGTCCTGCCCTCAGACCAGAATATTAAAATTCTTTTCAGGGTTGGGGATCGAACCTGGACCTGCATGGAGACAGTCTAAGTGTTCTAGTCACTATGCTATGAGGTGAAGCCTAAAAGTATGAGGATTGAATAACTTAGAACGAAGTAGAGCCATGAGAGGCAGACAGGAAAGAGAAGGATGAGAATGCCCAGATCAGAAATCTCTTAGAGTGGCCAATTCCCAAACTCACTGGCCGTGAGCTTCTCAGGGTATAGACCACTTGGTGTCACCCAGAATGTGCCAATGCATGGTGGACAACACACACCCCACTCTTCAGGTTTCTTACGATAAGCAGGATATACTGTTTTATCATCTAGGCTTACAGGATGGAGCCGCGTAGTGTATCAGTGATTGTTTCCCGACGTTTCGGCTGTCATTGCAGCAGCCTTAATCATGGGTGGGAAAGAAAGGAAGAAAGAAAGAAAGAATGAAAGAGGGACAGCTGCTGCAATGACAGCCGAAACGTCTGGAAACAATCACCGATACACGAAGCGGCTCCATTAGTAGATTATAAACTAGACACCGGTCGCGAAAGCCTACGATCTAAATAAGGATATACTGTGTAGGAAAACGTATATGTGAAAGATATAGCCTGATATAGTCAGGGTCGAAATAGAACAACAGTTGATAAGGACAAATGAAACAGAGGAGTTGGACTCAGCTGGGGTCCTGTGGTCGTCAAATGTTCCAATCAAGTTCAGAGCTCCTACATACTGGCAATATCAATATGGTAAAATCGTTGATCCTATTCAGACGCCATGGGTAAAGCCCAACTTTAGGGTCTGATCAATGTGCGGTGGATGTTTTTCCGAACTGTGGTTGGATACGGATGTGCCGAGTACACTGACAGCCACTAATTATCAAGCGTGGTAAACCACACACGGCCTAGCGTGAAGCGGTCTTTCCTCGTTAACATTCTGAAGAATGTCCATATAATTATTTGTAGATTTAAAGGATCTCATTGAATCTTGATGATGATGAAGATGATTTTAGTAAGGTTGTGGTTTTAAAGGGATTAATATCTAGGATGGTTGGTTCCTCAGTTTAGGGGCTGCGATAATGCGGTCATGTAGCCCCGTGTACTTTGGATATGTGTAGAATCTGTCTGATAACAGGTGTTAATTGGCTGTATTAGTGTGTGTTATCTGTAATTCAGGTAAGGACTGCAGACGATCAATTTCAAGTAGTTCCTACTTTTGCTATAAAATGCTACCGTCAACGACACCTAGCTATGAACTTGGCTACTAGATGCCACCGCAACCATCATCTGGCAGCGAACGTTGGAAATTAAAGAGCGTTAATCAAATCTAGCGTACACATTTAGCTTCACACAATTGTAGTTAGTGGTAGGTTCTTTTACACGCCATAATTCTATGACATGAGCCCGCCGGCTTTACTTCACCCCCCGAAGAAAGGCATACTGAGCGATTTTTGAAGCCCTTTAAAAATCCGACGACATCGGCCGGGTTTGAACCCGCGTTTTTGGGCATAGAAGCTCAGCATGCCACCAACTACGCCACCGAAGCCGCAATATCTAGGTTATCGGCCTCTAATGTTGAGAATCAATATCATAATTATAAATACGTCTTCTACTTATGTCCAACCCCCTGGCTAGCCTTTGACCTAAATGGTCCTGGGATCAATTCATGGCCGAGCTGTGGGAGTTGTTAACTTCGAAGATTAATTACCATTCCCGTAGACTGAGTGGTCCTGAAGCCTTCATTCATTTTGTCTACATAACGGCGCGCAGGTCGCCTACGGTTTTCAACTCGAAGGACCTGCACCACACCTCCTCGAGGTCCACACGTCATTATTGTCTGTCTGTTAGGTAGTCAGCCCGAAGGCTGGTTGGATCTTCAAAAAGCACCGCCGTTAGGTTATGTGGGTGGATACCCACAAAAACCCAAGGCAGCGCTATATTGAGGCGTACTAGGCAAGGTAAGGAGTGTGCCATTGCTTTCCTCACTGAGTCAGAACAACAGTACTAACCCTATGAGTAGAACCTTTCGCAGCATCCACAGGCACTGACTGTGCCCTGAATGTCATACAAAGCACCACCCATACCTCAGTAGCTTCCATATAATCACAGCCATGAGTGAGACTGAGACATCGGTGAAAAGCCACATTTTCTCTAGCCTCTGCCAACAGACAAATGCAAATGTGCTGCACTCATCAAGAGATGGCAAACAGGCCTAACATCATTATTATTATTACTTACAACTTACCAGAAGAATAAATGTAAAGGAAATAAAATAAATAGTAGATGGAAGGAATTGCTCTCAACCCTCGAAGAAAGACGATTAAGGATCTTGGAAGGAAGCAGAAGCATGGAAGGCAGAAAGGATATGAAGGAAAGAGAGGGGCTGCACCAGAGTCACTGGAGAAATAGGCATATCAGACCCGGATCGGGAATTCGTGAGGATTGTCAGTTTACGAGTTAGTTTGTTAGTTATTGTTGTTTTAAGGGGCGGAACTACGAGATAATCTGCCTCTCTTAACACAGATTAAATTAACAAATTTGGAATGGAATTGAAAATTTAGAGGTGGACACCTAAATATGACAGACCGAAAATTAATAAATTAATAATTATAATATAAACAAAAGAACGGGAAAACAAAATATTCAGCATTCAAAAACGAACAAGTCGTTGAGTCAATGTTTACTAGCCGTGAGTGGTTGAGAGTGTAGAACATTTAGTGTCATCTGCGGTGCATTTTGAATGGTGGGTCACACACATTCTGCCCCTTTAGTCGTCTCATACAATAGACGAGGTTTAATTAGGTCACTCACACATAGGGGTTAGGGCCTATAGTAGAGAAAAGAAGAGGTCAGATCTGTCAAAAACGAGCGTTTCCGAAAGGTGAAGACAAGGAGAGTTTGTGTATGAGTCTTCAGTCTTTATGGACTGATTTGATACAGCTCTTCACACCTCCCTGTCCTGAAATATTCATTTCATCTCTACATAGCTACCACACCCTACATCTGAGGCAATCTTACCTTTACCTTCTCCAACAGTTCTTGTCCTCAATCCTTCTTTAATTATGTTTGCTATTCTTGTGTGCCTTAGTACGTGGCCTACTAATTATCTCTCTCCCTCTCGTCTCAATACCTCTTTATTTGTTACTCTATCTACCCATCTGATCATCATTCTTCCGTAGCACCACATTTCAAATTCTTTGACTGGCAGCGTGGTGCAGTGGTAACGTTCTCGTCTTCTGTGCCCAAGGTTGCAGGATCGAATCCTGGTGCAGTCAGCTGGCATTTGAGGGTGCGCAAATATGAGGGAACCGTTTCAGTAAATTTACTGGTACGTTGAAGACCCCTTCGAGGTCAAATTCCGGCACCCTGGCGCGGCGCCTTTAAAAGCCTCAGTAGTTAAAAGGGACGTAAAACTAATAACATTAGGCTACTATCTTTTATTTCTTTTTCTCTGTTGCAACATGAGCAACACATCCATGAGTGCCACGCTCCAGATAATGACTTTCAAAAATGACGTTCTAATACCTAAATCTAATTTTGATGTCAGCGGCTTCGGTGGTGTAGTTGGTAGCATGCTGAGCTTCCATGCCCAAGTCGTGGGTTCACACCCGGCCGAAGTCGTCGGATTTTTTGACAGCGTTAAAATTCCTTCAGCATGCCTTCCTTTGGAGAGGAAGAAAAGCCGGCGGGTCCATGCCATACATTTATGGTATATGAAAGAACCTTCCTCTAACTACAATATATTGTGTGAAGCCGGTTGCGGTGGCATCTAGTAGTCCAGTTCTCGGCTAGGTGTCGTTGACGGTAGCATTTGGTAGCAACAGTAGGATCTACTTGAAATTGATCATCTGCAGTCCTTACCTGAATTACAGATAACACCCACTAATGCAGCCATCACAATTAACACCGGTTATCAGACAGATTCTACACACACTCAAAGCACACCGGGCTACATGACCACGTTGTCGCAGCCCCTAAACTGCGGAACCAACCATGTGTTGTTAATTCATTTTAGGCGTTTAGGGCATCTTGGTCATCAGTTTTGCCTACTTGTGTGGAACATGTCCGATAACCTGTAGTAGTGTGTGTAGCTGTGCTAGGGACAGTGATGGGGTAGGCACCCCAGGACTTTACATAAGCTACCATCCCGGCATTTGCCTGCAGAGAGTGTTGGAAAACCCGGGAAAAACCATACCCAGGATAGCCACAGTCAGCGCCGAGACTCGAACATCCAATCTACGGACTTGCTGCAGCTCACCATCGCTCAGTTTAATGACCTCAAATGACTACTCTATGGTTTGTCATAATCCTGAGCGAACGGCCATCCTTGTGGGTCTAGTTGGGTGTATCCGCTCCCACCCCAAGGTGAACACCTCACCTGACATCACAATCCTACATCTTCTCCCACACTTCACCTTCCTTCTCTAGATTCTCAATCAGAACAATTATGTTCTCCATGTAAGTACTCCTCTGTCTGGCAGTGGGACGTGACGAGCTATCGTAGACAAAGTTGTCTAGTTGATGGATTTTTAAACGATAAGATTTCCTTATATTTACGTGTTTATTTATCACGCGTTTGGCATTAATCCTCTTGCTCTTCTTATCTTCCCAAACTCACCTATTCCTTTCGTAAAGTGCCCGTCTCTTTCTTCAGTTCATGTATCTTTGAGTTTCGAATTCCTTGCCGTCGACAGGACGGATTCACCCATTTACTATATCATCATATATATTATTTCAGTAGTATCGATTCCTCCTGCGGCGCTCACAAGCGACCGATCGTGACAAATGAGCACTCAAATGAAAGAGAATAGACATTAGCAGTAACTTATTGTACTATAATTTCATAAATATCAATAATTTCTTTAAAAAATTACTTTAAAAAATTATACGAAGTGTGCGATTTGCAAACACAGTTGATGTAGGAAAATACTCTCCATAATTGCTGTCCACGGGCCGCTGTGACGCCTGTTTCATGTCATATTAATATTCTGAGGTCTTTCCTTTATCCTGAAATGTAAATAGTGTTCTATAATCATTCGGTTGAAATAAAAACATAACTTTCTCCTTAAGTGTCTCATTATAAACCTCTTGGGGAAAGTGTGATTTACGAACATGCGAGATTTCTCGCACGGGTCCACTAGTATATATTATTTCAGTAGTATAGGTTCCTCCTGCGGCGCTCACAAGCGACCAATCGTGACAATTGAGCATTCAAATGAAGGAGAATAGACATTAGCAGTGACGAATTGCACTCTAATTTCATAAATATCAATTATATCTTTAAAATATGACTTAAAAATGTACGAAGTGTGCGATTTGCAGATACTGTTGCTGTAGGAAGATACGCTCCATAATTGCTGTCCACTTCACATTTTTGGCCGCTGTGAAGTCTTTATCTTGGCATTTTAACATTCTGAGGTCCTTCCTTTATCATTTTGCATGGCTTTCAGAAACAGGAAATCAAAGGAATGAGTACTCAAATCGTATAATTTCATAAATATCGAATAACCGGTGAGTGTTATGATGAACCAATTTTCAGTGATTGCCTTCTTAAGTTGGGAACATTGAACTTGGAATTCTAACTGAAATGTAAATAGTGTTGTATAATCATTTGGTTGAAATAAAAACATAACACCCTTTCTCCTTAATTCTCTCATTATAAACCTATTGGGGAAAGTGTGGTTTATGAACATGCGAGATTTCTCGCACGGGTCCGCTAGTATTATATTATTACTAGAGGGCCTGTGTGAGAAATCTCGCATGTGTAAAACCACCCGCCCGGCTTTACTGTTATGCGGGCTCGTCGCGACACACTTCTGGCAGGGGCTATCACCTTATTTATTTGTATAAACGCATTTTTTAAATGAATGACTTGTCGATATTTTATGAAATCAGAGTGCAATTCGTCACAGCTGTCGGTAATTTTCTTTCTTTTGAATGGTCATTTGTTACGATCGGTTACTTGTGTACGCCCCATGTGCATAGACCATCCGCCTTGCTTTACTGTTATGCGAGCTGGACTCATGACCGATTATAACCAACATGCATTTTCCTTGAGATCAATGTCGGTTCAAGTGTTCTGACAAAATCAGAAACAAATCTTCATTGATTTATCCTGCTTCTGACCTCACCACTGGTGTATCTATCAGGTGGCATTCCTTGCGTGGATTCTTCGCGCATTTTCTTTCCTTTGAAGATTACAACGGGAGGGATGAATGCTCCACTAGCACTGCAACAAGCTAACACTGTTATATTTTTACCATGTTCCAAATTTGTCAGCGAGACCATCTTTCTCTTGCCCCTTTCTCTTATCTCTTTATTGGAATTGCTGCACATGGGAAACCCATTCTCATCAACATTATACATATTTTGAGGTTGACCTTCGATATTGAATACTTACATGACTTGCCTTTGCAGAGAATAGAATTCATTTACAGATTCCTTAATTAGCCAGATTGCCCCGAACTTCTGAGATACCCCCAACATTTCGAAGTTAAGTGAAGTATAAGGAATCTGCTCCTCGAATATTCACTGGGGTAAGGCCGAAACGACTGCTACACAAACTTCATCAGTTCTTCTTCTTCTTCTTCTTCTTCGACTGAAAAAATCGTGGGATGAAAAGACTTATCTGAAAGAAAACGTTATTTCGATAAGAAATTCACATATTCTGTAGAAAAATACTGATTCTAAATAATAACCCCACAAAAATTGATTCAAATAGCCCCATCTGCAACATTCAAAAGAAAGAACGCGAAGGAAATGCGGGAGTTTGAAACAGCTGAGCTGTGTTGCCAAGTTTGTATTGTTGATGTAGATCAGCTGATTCAAATAATACACAATGCTACACTTCGGACATTATTTCGGTACTATTATGCGCAATATAATGCAAATGTCGATCCTGAGTCAACGCCGAGGACATTCAAACAGAGAAATATGGTAGCCTACATAAATAAATAAATAACATACCGAAGCAATGCTACCTTTATCACCGTTATTCAATAAATACGAGAAAGAGGCCAAACACTCGACAGCTATGGGTACAAATATAATACAAAATACAAACACAAAGTAATCTGATGATGAATATATTGATGCTCACCACGCAATGATTATCCTTCAAGATGAAACAAGAGTTTGGGTGGAGCAGTTAACACAGAAACAATATCATAACACCAAAGCACACTCACTCACTGTGTCGCGACTCTGTACGGTTAATAATAGCTTCCACAAACGTAATGTTAAGGTAAAGAAGTATTTAGCACCAAGCACACAAAAAGCCGCTCTGTGGCGATATTATTGCCGTGTTTTTACATTGTCGATTTGTAGGCTATTGAATTACATGCGGTAATTTGAACGCTACGGTATTACGAGAAACAATACTTGTGCTGTACTCTTATTATCGACTGCCACGAACTGACACCAATAATCTTAGAATAATGCGCATATTTTTTAACAATGTTCGTTGGCACACAACAGCCTTGACGGAGTAAAAAGTTGAGAAACACCTATAGCCCAATCTATGTAGGCTATTTGCAATTAAGCATTACCGGATACGTAAACATTAAAACATTATATGTCAGAAAACTGTACTATAATGAGGCTCATTATAACACTATTTTGCATTATGAAACAGTTTCTCCCACCAATCAGAGCTCAAGAAACAGTTGATTGGCCAATTAGATAATTAGATGCACTGAGTTCCACGGCCTTCTAATTTAAATTTCACTGCATGGCCTAGTGTGATAGTAGGGTAATCGAGGAGGCCATGGTCAAATACAAGACATTCTCTGCATCTCATGCGCTCTGTTCAGTACATAAAACTGGTGAAATCTCTACAGATATTTATGAATATTTATGTTCGAACTTAAAATAGTTATAATAATTATCGTCGAACATAAACAGTCGTATGCAACTCGAATATAATGGTAATTAAGACACTCGTATGGAAATTATAAAACTCGCGTGTCTTAAGTATTGCCATTATAGGCTCGTTGCATAATGTACTATTATAACATAGTATTGTAAGACACACTACGTAGATTAGGCCTATACCAATGTTAAAAACTAAGAGAAATGACTGTAATCACTTTTTGTTTCTTAGATAGTTTATTTTTTCTAGTTTTAGATTGTACAATTCTGAAGAAAACAATATATGAGAACGAAAATTCATCTCGATTTTTTATATAAGAGATAAGTGTGACTATAGATACACTAGCTTGACTGTGGGAACTTTCGGAATTTCCGTTGCATCACGCCTTCACTTGATATGTACTGGATCTCAGTTTACCTCACCGACAGTCAAATTCCGTACAATATCCTCATCGCTTTCATGTCTGAAACCATGATAGTCTTTATCGAAGTCTAACTACTGAATGTCACTTTCTTCTGCATCTTGGCATTCATCCAGGTTTTGACCTAATGTCATCGTAGTGAGACCCCCTTGCCCATTTAAAATTTCGTCGTCACAGAAACCGATAAAGGCTCGTTTTTGTGCGAGTGTAGTAGCGGTAATTTTCTCTCATGACTTGACTGCATGGAGAGCATCCAACAAACACGGAATGATCGGAAACTTAACGGTAGATAGCGGACCTCGCTTTCTGCCTACAGCGATCTTTATCAATCTCATCCTGGTAAGTTACTAAGTTATTGAGGTTTTAAGGACCAGAACAGCAAGGTCACCTCCCCCTTCATCCTAGTAACTACTCGACACGTGGCGTCATAAAGTGCATCTTTCAGACATGAATATCTAGATGGCAAGTATCCATATCCAAATGTGCCACTGTTTCCTGAACCAGTCTTAACCCGGTGGTCTTCTTGGTTTCATTCTGTAGTGTGCCTGTTAGAGTACTTGAAAGATATCGTGCAATTTATGAATGAAGAAGTAGGGACTGATAACTCTGGTGTTGATTTCCTGAACAATGTTTCACATGACGAAATACTTGAGATTCAAAGAATTTGGCACAGACATCACTTTACTCATCCCTTGATTAGAAGGCCAGTCTTATCCGACTGTTCACCTTCTAGATGGACATCTACGGAGAATTCAGCAAGCCCTTAAACTTGCTGTTTCTGGAAATTACGGTACAAACATTAAGGAGCTGTTGGAGGGTTGTGGAAATGAGTTAAAAGGAGAGAAAATACATTCAGTTTTAGTAAACGCTGGGTTCTATACTCTTAGAATATTAATAGCCTGAGATCCGTTGACCCTGGGAACAAGATTTACAAATGTGTACGTTTGATCCAGCAGAAATAGTACCAATGAACATCGATGAGGACCTTGCAAAGAAAATTAAGAAGTTGTCATTCTGTGGAACACTGGAAAAAAGTTAGGTCATAACGAACTGCAAACTTTAATCAAGAAGCAGATGCACGACAGGACCAAGACAGAGATTGTTCGATTTGCAAGGAATGACATTTGTATTTCCAAAGTTCTCAGAATCTGTGTTGAAAACCAATTTGATACCCTGTTCAAACGCTAACGGTGAATTTTTGTTTTTCAGCTTACACTAGCACGTTAAGTGATATGTGTTACCGTTTGTCACAAGAGAATTTGGATCTCTTCACTGAAGTATACTTTTAAGGATGACTGAAATGTGTTATGTTATCCATGATATTTAAAAAATCCCGCCTAAAATTTAACATTTTGAAAGTACCGAAAAGTGCACTTGAAAACACCGAATTTGCCACTTTAAAATACCGCTTTCTTCACTCTGAAATCACCGAAAAATTCCTATCCCTAGGTATAGCTTATTTAAATTTGAATTGAACAAACAAGGCTAACCATGAACAAATTTTGATGTCGAAATGGACAAATGAACGATAGCCGTCTGTTACAGGTTGGCGCGCGCCGTCTCCGACCGTATCCCACGTTCTTCCTGCGGTACTATTTGCAACTTATTGACGTACTATAAAAGAAATAACGAAGTAAAAATGGAAACAAAAAATATTAAAACTCGATGCTAAAAGTAAACGACACGATGACAATGAAACGAACTCCGACACAGACACAGTTAACAGGCGACTGAATGAATGAAAGATGCGCTGGCAACGTGTGGCATTAGTTGTCAAAATCCAGCCAATAGGTGCCCACGGCGGCCATTTTTTTATCGTTCCCGCCAAATGCTTCAGGTTCTTACTCTCGAAATACAGGGTAAAATGTTAACAGTTCCTATTGTTGCCAATAGAATGCGATAGATGTCAATGCGGTTGACATGCCTACAAACAGGACACTAGCTCTCGATAGTGTGAACACAATATCTTAAATACTACGTCTCCAATATTACATCAAGATACAATGTTTAACAACTGTCTCTTACCTAACCTTTTTTAAGCTAATATTGCTGGAAAGATGAGAGATGTCATGGTATAGTTAACTTGTGCTTGAAGTCGGATCTCATCCAGTGGCGGCTGGTTTATTGTTCTCGTTGTTGCACTATTTTCTCTAAGGAGGGCGGTAAAAGACTGCTTGATATCAGAGAAGACGGTATACACGTGCGCGGTAAAACAGATGTAGGTAGCTCATTCGTCACGAAAGTCGCAGTCTAGAGTACAAACGCTGTTAGTATCCTTAAACTGTATAAAATAACACTCCCGTTTTTAGCCTATTTTCATTTATGAAAAATAAAAAAGGCTTATGAGATCACCTTTTGTCCGTGTGTGTGTGTGTGTCCCTCTAATAAATTCTAAACGGCTGGGGCGATTTCAGTGAAACTCGGTAAGGTCATAGCACCATTTTGCCGACCCCGACCGTGCCCTTCAAATTTTATTACGTCTCACCTATCCAACATGGCGGCTGTGTGAAATATTTCACCGGCATTCTATATCTCCGAAACTATTACTGATATCACCCTAAAAGTTTGTACGGTGATAAAGGGTACTTACAGTACTAGAAGTTGATCTAGTGGCTTCGGTGGCGTAGTCGGTAGCATGCTGAGCTTCTATGCCCAAGATAACGGGTCGGATTTTTTAAGAGCGTTAAAAATCCCTCAGTATGCCTTCCTTCGGAGGGGAAGTAAAGCCGGTGGTCCCATGTCATAGATTTATGGCATGTTAAAGATCCTTCCACTAATTGCACCTGTGTGAAGCTAAATTGGATAGGTTAAGAATGTAAACAACGCTCTTAGGTTTCTATGTTCGTTGCCAAGAGCCGACTGCGGCGGCGTCTAGTAGCTCAGTTCTGAACTTGGCCTAGTAGTCGTTGACGGTGGCGCTTGGCGGCAAAAGTAGGAACTATTTGAAAAATTCTTAGTTGCAGTACTTAAATTAACAAACAGATAACAAACACTAATAAAGTCATCACAATTAACACCGGTTATCAGACAGATTCTACACACACCCAAAGTACACGGGGCTACATGACCGCGTTGTCGCAGCCCCTAAACTTAAGAACCAACCAACCGATCTATGAGACCTTCTAAAACCTTTTAACTACAAAACGAACATGGTGGCAAAGCGAAGTTGAAACTTTTAAATAGACCTTTATCAGCTTGCCACGGTGGGTGAGTGGTTATAGTGTCGGACTACCAACCCCAAGATTGCAGGTTCGCCCCTGGCCATGGTAAGTGATTTTTGAAGGCGACAAAAATCACGATACTCATGTCATACGTTATTGGCATGTTAAAGAACCCATTTGAATTCAGTAGGCCGTGTTCAATGGCAAAATTAATCTCGGGATTTTCCGCCATCACAAAGTTCCTCCATTCTCTACTTGAAAGCGCTGTAGTGTCAAGGAGTTTAGATATCTAACCTCCTTGACATTCATAGCGTTCAAAGGAACAACGAAATTCGACATGCAAGCTACCCTCTGGGTGTCAATTAACAAAGCTTGAACCAGGCACCCGAGGCCATACGATATTATTATTATTAGAAGACCGTTATCGCTATTTAACCATTTAAACGCAATTAAACTTGGTACAGCAAATGTTTATACACATTGTGATGCACTGGTATCTAATTTAGTTCTATTGTTTACATAACCTCAAGATGGCGGCCGTGCGAAATATCTCACCGGCATTATATATCTCCGAAACTATTACTGATATCACTCTGAAATTTTGTACGGTGATAAAGGGCACTATGACATGTAACTTTTAAAAGCCTGTAAAGTACAAAACGAATATGGCAGCTAAGCGAAGTTGAAACATTTTAATAGATTTTTCTCGCGATTTAACCATCTGAGCGCAGTGCATAATGGTACAGTAAATGTTTATACACATTGTAATGCACTGGCATCTAATTTAGTTCAAATGTTTACGTAACTTCAAGATGGTGGCTGTGCGAAATTTCAAAATTAAGTTTTTATTTCTTGTGTATTAATCATGCGATCGAAGTGAACGTTTGAATATTGAATCAACGGAATAATCGTCATCTAATAGTACTTAACTCTATGGCCTACATATATAAAAACCCAACATGGCGACCATCCGAAATATTTAGACGGTTCTCAGTATCTATTAATCTCTGACAGGTGGCTTCGGTGGCGTAGTTGGTAGCATGCTGGGCTTACATGCCCAAGATCGCGGGTTCAAACCCGGCCAAAGTCGTCGGTAATTTTTAAGAGGGTTAGAAATCCCTCACTATCAGTATGCCTTCCTTCGGGGGGAGTAAAGCTGGCGGGCCCATGTCATAAATTTATGGCATGTTAAAGAACTTTCCACTAATTACACTTGTGTGAAGCTAAATTATTGGTTAAATTTGACAACGCTCATAGGTTCCAACGTTCGTCGCTAGGAGCCGACTGCGGTGGCATCTAGTAACTATTTCTGAACTAGTAGTCGTTGACGGTGGCGTTTGGCGGCAAAAGTAGGAACTACTTGAAAAATTCAATGTCTACAGTCCTTACTTGAATTAAAAATAGATAACGCGCACTAAAACAGCCATCATAATTAACACCGGTTATCAGACAGATTCTACACACACCCAAAGTACAGGGGGCTACATGACCACGTTGTCGTAGCCCCTAAACTGAAGAACTAACCAATCTCTGATAGCAATCAAACTGAAATTTTGTATGTTGATAGAGGCTATGAACATAAGTTCACCTATGGGACTTTCAATAACCTGGTGAGCACAAATCCAACATGGCGGTGACGCCTAATATAAATATTTAAATGGACATTTATCGCGATTTAACCATCCGAGCGCAGTGAAACACGGTACGGTAAATGCTTATACAAATTTTAATCCACTGGCATCTACATTATTTCAACTGTTTTCATAAGCACACGATGGCAGCTGGGCGAAATTAAAAAATCTCGTTTTTATTTCTTGTATCCTAATCATGCGATTGAAGTTTGAATATTAACCTGCACAATAATCTTCATGTAATAGTACATAACTCTAAGCCTTACACATATATAAATCCAATATGGCGACCATCCGAAACATTTAGACAGCTCTCAATATCTACAAATCTATTACAGCAATCAAACTGAATTTTTGTATGTTGATATTTTATTGTTGTTTTAAGGGGCGGAACTACAGCGAGAAAGATAGAGATATACAACGCTGGCCATAACTAAGTTAATACCAAGAACAGAATGCAGCAATGAACAAATTGGCACGTAAGTATATTTAAGTCTTTCTAGAAGCCTGAATACGTCACTCCTAGTGCAGCGTGTCGTGGCACCGTCTCTTATTATTGAGGTTAACTTACGTGGCTAAGGTCACATTCACGCCCGCTGGGTGGGAATAGCTGCACACATCAGCGTTTATATAACAAGTTACTAATGTTCTATAATCTCTATGCATCAAAACAGTTCATCAACAAATATAACATGCTACCAAATTATTTTTAACTGCGATCCTCTCCTCATGCTGTCTCAAGAAAGGCGTGGCCACTAGCCACTCAGCATTCAGCCTCTTCCCGTGACGGTCGGTAATAAGGTTGCAGTGTTGCACAGTTACACGTTTTTTTTTTTTTTAAGTGTAACATCTTTCCACTCGGTTGCTGGATATTTTTGTGGGAGTGATTTTGAAAAATGGGACGGAAGTAACGATCCAGCTGGCAGTGGTGGATCGGACGGAAGTGTGTAAAGCTAAAGCAGCCAGGAGGGATGCGATCGATCGATCCAGCTGGCAGTGGTTAGAGCAGCCAGGAGGGACGCGATCGATCGATCCAGCTGGCGGTGGTAAGATCCAGCTGGCAGTGGTAAGAGGAAACAATGAGCGCGTGGTGTCGGAAATTAATACCATGACGTACTCTCGGCCATGTGGAATGCATATGACATACGGATTACTTCAAGGTTTGGAGGAGCAATTACAAATATTCATACAATAAATCATCTTCAAGTTGTCGTTCTTTGGTGTAAAAATATTCATCATCATCATCATTGGTTTGCAGTCCTAAGACTGGTCAGTTGCCATAAAAACATGTCCAGATCGTCCTGTCATTTGCCGCTTCCTTCATTGAATTATAATTCTGTGTTTGGGTGTCGTTTGGAATTTGTTTAAGGAAGGTATTTCTAGGTCTTCCTCGTGGATGTTTTCCCTCAATGAACCCTTCTGCCACAGTTCTCATTAAATTGGAGTGGCGCATTGTGTGACCCCACACAATGCTGGATACGAAATCCAAGATGGCGGCCATTTTTTCAAGATGGCGGCATGCTCCCCATGAGAGATTTTTTGGGACTTTTAGTATTTTGATCCAGGCTATTCAAGGAACCTCTCCGCCAATTTTTAGCTTGATAAACTAATTATCCACACTTTACCCTATTCTTCTTACACTATAATCAGAACAATCATTAATAATAAACATAAGGTGGATGCACAATAGAGATTGTTGCCTAATGCAGTTTTTATTCAATAATAGACACGATGAGAAAAAGGAGAATTGCCTTTTTCTGTCATTTATCGAGATTGCATGATAATAGACTACCAAAACAATATAGCCCAGTAGAGATACAGGTACCATAGCTCAAAAAAGGGGTTGGCTTGCAAAAGCTGGGGTAATTTTGATTTTCAGATAATTATGTTGTATTGCCCCTCTCGTGAAGAATCCAAGTTTTCGACCTCCCCCTCCTTGTGCATTGTCCACCATATTGAAATTACCGCCAAGAAAAAGTACTTATTTCAGTTTTTTTTCCTCCATAACTCACTTCCAGTGTATTTAAGGCAAAGTGTTGTCATTACCAATTGTAAAGAACGCTGAATTTCCTGCAAGTTTCTTATGTAACACGTTGGAAAATTCGGAACAGGTGTACTATTATATTATTATTATTAGCGTATGGTACAAAACACAAAACAATCAACATAAACAATATACATATATACAATTGTAATACATTACAACTGTAACAGTCATGCAAGGGAAAGGGAGTTCAAAGTTTAATGTCTAAATTTTCTAGCCATCTTATGGCTTCAGTAGAGGCTATTACAAAGTTCTGTGTTGATCCAGTGAATGCTCTACTAATACATCCAGAGACAATATGATTCATAGTCTGTTTAACTACAACACAATCACAGGTTGGGGAAGATCGCATACCCCACTTAAACAGCATTGATCCGCATCTCTCGTGGTTAGTGTCATAAATAATTAGCAAAAAGGGTTTACTAAATAAAGTCCTAAACTCCAAATTGATGGGAGAAGAAACAAACACCGACATCCATTGGTCACAACTGGAAACAGACAGTTATATTCAAGAAAGTACATTTGACTTGTGCGGTATACAAAAACAAAAGAACACTGAGAAATACAAAAACAAAAGAAACACACTATGAGAATTTGTGAATGCAAACTCACACTTGCCCCCCATTCACAAATTGCAAAAAAAAAACTTAAATAATAAAAAAACAAACATAACTAGCCTTACACTAACTACAAACATTTATCAATCCTTGTATAAGTGTAGGATCTTACCAACAATTTTTCTATAACGTTTTTTTTAACTCCTCTGTGACATTGTTTGGTAAAGTTGAAGGTAAAGGGGTACCACAACCTTTTGGGTAGGGTTCTTCTAGTGATTTAAGGACATTTGTCCTTATGTACATGTTTTGACTTAAACATACCTTTTTCTCAGAGCCTTGAGTGACTTTAATCGACAAAAAATCTGAGATATTTCCCAAATTACGCACTTCAAACTTTGACTTCAATCTTTTTACAAACCAATCTATTTTAGCGTGTAATCCCCACACACCTAGATCATCAACGTAAAGGGCAACGTACAGGTCATGATCTGGGCTAAAATACAGACATGGATCTCATTTGCTTTGATTTAAGCCAAGCTTGACAAGTTGTGCAATGATACAATTGTGCCAATCTTTACCAGCTTGACATAAACCGTAAATACTCTTGTTGAGTTTCAGCACATAGTATGCGTACTCTACACTGCGAAAACCTTCTGGTTGACTTACAAATACTGTTTCCTTAATTTTGCTATTAAGGTATGCCGATACAATGTCCAAATGACAATCATCCCATTCACGCTCTACTCCTATGGCTATAAGGGTCCTAATAGTTTTCCTTTCTACCACAGGACTGTAGGATTCAAGGAAATCTGTACCCTTTATCTGACTGAAACCTTGAGCTACTAAACGTGCTCTATACCTAAGTACTTCACCTTCTTGGTTTCGTTTAGTTTTATACACCCATTTGGTGCCTATGACAGTCTTGCCACCCGAATCTTCTGCAAGTGTCCACACATTATGTTTTTCCAAGAGGGCAATCTCTTGGTTCATTGCCTCAAACCATTTATCTTTGTCATCTCGTGAGGTGGCTGCTTGAATAGACACCGGATCGTTATATTCTGACCTCAACATGACAATGCGATATTTGACCTTGACTTCATTACAACACACACACTTACTGGGAAGTTTTCTCTCCCTACTCGACCTGCGTAATACTGTGTGTTCAGGCTGTAATGGAGCGTCTATTACTACAATCGAATCTGACAAAGAGGCATCACTATCACTTGTTACAGAATTTTCATTTCCTGATTCGGCTACTCCGTGTTCAAACACTTCACCTCCACAATCGTTCTGCTTGACAAACACTTCTCCAACTGTTGTAAGTTCACAATCTATCTGAGTTACAGGTTTTTCCTGGGCTTTTACAGAAAAAGGAAAAAAATCTTCAACAAATTCTACATTCCTGGATTTAATGACACATTTCTTTTCGATGTCCCATACACGGTAGCCCCTCGAGTCATCGGGGTACCCTAGCATTGCACCAACATTTGCCCTTGGCACTAACTTTTCCACTTTACGTTTATGGATCCAAACTTTACAACCACATGATTTTAACATAAGCAATTTCTGGTCTGACAACTTTCTACCTGTCCACAGTTCAAATGGGACGTTCTTTACAGTTGATGACACACACACCTATTCTTTATATAGCAGGCTGTGCTGATAGCTTCCCCCCAAAATTGAACTGGCATGCCTGACTGAATGAGCATGCACCTACTAGTGGTGAGAAGTTGCTGGTTGAGGCGTTCAGCAACGTCATTCTGTTGGGGAGAGTAAGCCATTGTTAACCTACGAACAATACCTTCCTTTTCAAGATAGTTACAAAACTCTGTATTTAAATACTCTCCACCGTTGTCTGAATGGAAAGATTTCAACTTGGTCCGTTGTGCGTCTCCATTAGGGCCTTAACCTTGAGAAACTCATTAAATGCCTCACTCTTATGCTTCAGAAGCCTTACATATGAGAATCTAGTACAATCATCAGTAAATGTAATAAAATATTTGCTACCTCCAATCGAAGGGTGCTCTAGCTGGCATACATCAGAGAACACAACATCTAATAGCTTCTGAGATAAGTCTTTTCATTTTACCTTGTTTACAAGTATCACAATCAACATTCTTTTCTTTGGGTATAAAATCACGATCTGGAATGTTCAGAGTATGGCCAAAACGCTGATGCCATATTCCGCTAGTTACAGCTTTGTTGCTCTTAGCACACACAACCTCCACCTCGTCATTACAAGCAAATTCTTTCCCTTGCTCTACCATAAAATAATCACAATTTACCTCATACATATTTCCAACGGCCTCACCCGTAAGGAATACACCCTCATGATCTAACAATACAACTTTGCTATCTTTAATGGTTACGACTGCACCTTTCCTGTCAAATTGACCTACATATATTAAATTTACTTGAAGACCTGGGGCATACAACACTCTTTTCAGTTTCAGAAAAGAACCTCCACACTTGTCAGATAGCTTCATAAGCACACTTCCCATGCCACATACACTAACTATGGATCCATCAGCTGTGTCTACACTACCAGAAACCTTTGGGGTGTAATCATACAGAATATCCTTATAAGGTGTCAGGTTCTCAGTGGGTCCTGAATCTACATACCACCTGCGTACACAATCAGATGCATCATCCTTGCTTTCAGTTGCCACATAAGCCTTTACCTTAACACTACTAGCATTAAACTGAACACATTCGTTTGCCGCCTCATCGTTCTTTACCGTGGCAATAACCTCACGATTCTTAACCTTAACATTTTCCTTGCGTCCGTTACTGCAATTCCGGGAAGTATGACCTATCTTGGCACAATTAAAACACAAAACCGAACCTTTCTTTCTTGCTTCATTAACTAAATCACAGAACTTCGCAATATGCCCCTGTTCTTGGCACTTGTAGCACATGAATCCACCACTACCTGTTGGCTTGTTGAGACTCTTGCTGCTGTTGACCACCCCCTTGGAATTGAAGCGCATGGCTGCCGCCATTGCCTTCACGCTTTCACCCTCAGATTCTTCCTTCTTCAGCCTCGCATAAGTCTCCTGTTCTCGCTCCAGCTTTAGTTTGTCCAACTTGTTCTTTCTCTCCTCCAACAATAGTTTGGCTCGCACTACCTTTACACTTAAATTTTCTTCATTGCTTTCCAATGAACGTATCAAATTTTCGTACTCCCGCTTTTCCAGTCCTCTGAGAATAAAAGCAGCTTTGGCCTTATCCGTAAATTTTATACCTACATCGTCCAACCGTGCACACCAAGTGAGCACTTTATCAACAAATGTGCGCATGCTAATGTCACTAGTTTTCTTTAAAAAAAAAAAACACACAATTCTTCTAACATCGTCACAATTTGAAGGACTCCGGTATCGCAACATGAAGTCTGAAGATTCTGCCAGGCTTCCTTAGCTGTCTCCGCTTCTTTGATATCACCTAGGAAAGGGTCGGTGACCAAACCTATGAGCAAGTTTTTCGCGTCTTGATATTTGCCCAGTAGGGCCTCGGAGTACTCTTCAACGGGTGTATCTTCTACCTCTCCTGTATCGGTCTTTCGTGGGAAACCTTGAACCGCGTCCCACAGACGCCTTGTTTGAAGCAATGCCTTTGTTCGGGTGCTCCACGCTTCCCAATTGTCGTCCTGTAACTTCACTATTGCAACTACTCGCTCGCTGCATCCATGTTAGTATGCATACTTAAAATAAAACATACAAATAGTCCTCACAATAGAAAATCGTCCACAAAATTCACCAAAAACGACCTTGAATGCACACTCAACTGCCGTCCACATGTGCGCCGCACATATCAACACCTTTTAACGACCGACATTCTCCCATCACAAAGTCCAAACATTAACAGCAATAAGCGTTTAACTGGGCTCATAACCTGTCATAAATAATTAGCAAAAAGGGTTTACTAAATACAGTCCTAAACTCCAAATTGATGGGAGAAGAAATAAACACCGACATCCATTGGTCACAACCAGAAACAGACAGTTATATTCAAAAAAGTACATTTGACTTGTGCGGTATACAAAAACAAAAGAACACTGAGAAATACAAAAACAAAAGAAACACACTATGAGAATTTGTGAATGCAAACGCACAGTTAGTGCGGACTCTGATGAGGAATGGGGACGTGAACATTTGCAAACATTTCAACAAAAAAAAAACGCATTAAGTTAGATATAACAGTGGTTTCGCCTTAATAACTTTCTTATAGTGCAGTTTAGTGCAAAATTCATAATAACCAATCTTGTACAGGTAAGTGGACTGGAAATTGAAAACGTAAACTGATTATATCTACTGAAAATTCACTACTATCTCTGTTCAAATCAGTATTTCTGAAAGTAATGTCATCTTTAATTATAATGTAGGCCTATGTACTATATACGTGTAGCTCATAAGATTCATGCAAATTCTGGGGAATATCTAATTTTTTGAAAAAGAAGAACACATTTTCAAGAAATTTACATATACTTTTATAGGCCTACGTCAACTGCCACCTGTCCTGGGAGGTTGGTTCTAGAGTACCGTATTGAATGGAATTGTGAACAGTCATCTTTAGAACGTATATTTCTGATGTAAAGAGACAGTGGTTTCTCTGGCAACAGTAGCTAACCACATCAATACGAACAAAGGAAAAGTAGCTCTGGATCCAATCATGCTTTTCCACAGGATGATCATGTCTAAGCAGTCTGATGTTCATCTGAAAAGAATACTCATGAACGGACTTGCTCCCTGTACACTGCCAAATTTCTCAGTGGAAGGCATTCGCAAAGGGACAAAGTCCTCATTTTACTCTGCTTCCACGCTCCTGTCAAGTGACACAAATGGGAAATAGCCCAGGCATTTAAGTCAAAATATCGCCTTAACCTCAAAAAAAATGTTATAAAGCTAATTTTTTCAGAATTCATTAATTCGACCCTATGGAACAACATATCAAAATACTCGGCCATACATGTGCCGGCTTCCTTGACTTCCAGGCCTGGAAACCTGGAATTCCCGGAATTTTTCATCGCTGTCCTGGAACGCCCGTAAAAAACGAACGACTCGGGATAGGTAGATCAAAGTGGTGTCAAATGAAAGAGAAAAGCATGCAGACTCTATATATAAGGCTTTAGGCAATGTTTTTCTCATTTCGGGGTATATTGTAACCAATAAAACGCGCGAAATTAAAAGTTTTTGTAAGTTTGATTTCATTTGCACGTTTATTAGAGACCAAAACGGCAGCTCATGCAAAAATTGCACCTGAAATAAGAAAGAGCATCGTTTTAGCTTTACAGATGAGGTTTTGCTTTTGTTTTACGTCTAATAATTCAACAGTTACTGACGAAACAATTTTAACCCGAAGGTAAGTTGGTTTAACCGGACGGGAGTAAACACCAAACATCTCTGCGTAAGTAAACAAAAGTGATATCAAATGAACGATAAAAGCATGCAGATTGCATAAATAGTACTATAAGCAATGTTTTCTCTGCTTTCGGGGTACATTGTAACAAAAAACAAAAGGAACATTTTAATTTTTAGGTTAGAATTTGATTGCACGTTTAACAGACTAAGACGGCTACGCAAAGAAATATACCTCACATAAGAAATAGCATCCTTTAAGCTTTACAGAGGTGCTCTTGTTTGTCGACTCAGGATACTTCACAATTCGACGCAGCCATGACTTTTGGAGTGGCGTATGTACAGACCAAGTCATAGAGCAAGACCTTATGAGGCCCTTGAAAAATCAAGGTGGACTCTCGCGTGGTCGTGGAATAACAGAGACTAGTCTTGCACACTATATCCATTCTTTTCCTGGCTGCCTGACGCTGTGCAATGCGATGGAGGAACTCTTTGCAGAATGACTTCTAGTACATCAGAACAGGTGAGTTTCAGTAAAATAAAAGAGGAATTTTGTTTGTGTGAATCTTTGTACCAGTACATCGTGCACAACGCTCAAACATGTATTTTACAATGCTTGATTCTCTGCTGTTTCAGCACATCGACATGAGATATTCGTGTCACGCAATGGACTCTCGTGACCGCAAAGTATTTCAAGAGTGGCTTGAAAATGCATTCCCCGTTCCTAGCTTCAGAAAATCTCCATTCTCTCTGAACTGGCGTCGTTGCAGATAACAAAGTAAACTGTGACATGGCGCTTGAAATCGGCGAAACAGGAGTTAGAAACATGATTGGCAAGTCTTTCGCTGAAGTAAAAATTTCCAGAAAGTCAAAGGTTGTCCCCCTATCAGTTATGAACAGTACTGTGATGATCAGAAATGAAGTAACGCCCGTAAACACGAGTCAGCTATTTATGAAAATAGGGTGTGTTTTAAAAAAGGAAACTGAGAAAGAGGAGTACTTTCATTATGAGCTGGCGCCAACTCCACCCTCTCTTTTTGACGGATGCGAAAAACGAACAAGTCAGCGTTTGCGTCTCTCTTTAAGCACTCAGAAATTGGTGATCAACTTTGTCCAGAGACCACGTATGTCATTGACGGAGGCTATCTCATGTACGCTGTTAGTTGGCTTCGACCGGCAACATACGGAGAAATTTGCGACCAGACACGTTATGTCTCGATATCGGTACCTATCTGCAGTTGTTGTTTTCGACGGATACAATGGCCAGGCGACGCGCTGCAAGAAGGACCTGTTTTGATATCGACTTGACCGAACATTCGACATCGACAGCATCACAGGCGGACTTTCTGACGAACAGAAGAAACAAATCTCAACTTATTGATGTACTTGTTTCAAGATTTGAAGCTGTAAAAGTTCGAGTATACCAGGCAACTGGGGACGCCGATCCTCTCATCGTGCACACTGCTTTGGAGATAGAGAGATTGGGGAAGTCTGTAATTGTAGTCGGCAATGATACCAATCTTCTGTCAATGCTGATTGCTAGGCGTCAGACGGGAGATGTCTTCATGCTGCACCCAGGGACTTCCAAGTGCACCGGAAAGCTGTACGATATTGGTGCTATTCAAGATGAAATAGGTGACATGAAGAACTGCGTGCTGTACTCCCATGCTGTCTCGGGTGGTGATAAAACATCTGCAATCTACGGGAAGGGGAAAAAGAAGGCTTACAAATTGCTTCAAAAAAGTGTGGATCTTCGGGAAGAAATTGTCAAAACATACACAAATCCATCTGCGAGTCGTGAAGAAGTTTGCACTGTTGGAGATAAGTTCATAAGGGCACTGTATCCTGTAGGAAATGAATTGGAGAATATCGATTATCTTCGACATCGTCTGTACTATAAGGCATCCAACGTTTAGAATGAAGCACTGGTTAGATAGGGATATTCTTCTCTCTTTCTGTTACACGTGAGACATGTATGACGCTGTCATTTTCTAGCAATCCACTGTTGCCATATCAGTCGAAAATTTTTCTTTGTCGAAACAACAGCATATTCGGGTAGAACTATGTTTTGCCGATCTTTTTTGTCCTATATTAGAACTACGTATACTTGATAGAAATGCTAGAAAAATTAGATATCCATATATTTTTAAAAACGATAAACTGTGTCCCCTTTTTAGTAAAATCGATCTTATAACATGTTGCATGGACTTTGTGATGCCTATTTTTCACACACGTGTAGCTAAATGTGCCGTCTTGATGATGGATTGTTGAAAAATTTATACTGGCAATATTACAATTTTCATGTAGGTAAAACTTCTGAATATTCTCTCATAACCGCATAGCAGCATTGCAAAAGTTCGTATGCTGCCAACTTTTCTATTTTTAAAGATAACCATGTCATGTCAGTTTGAAAGTTGTAGAGGAATGTTGGAACAAGTTTTCTACCTGCTTACCCAGAGTGTAGGTTTCATTGTTTACACAGGCCGGGCTGTTCATTGACCGCGGATTATATGAATGACGTTTCGAAAGACAGCGGGGTGCAGCATGCCACTCACAGCTTTATTTCTGTGCCCTTCGAGCTTGTATTTCAGTTGTTCAGCAGTCTCTATCTTGAGTGTGTGTGTGCAGCAGTTCTGTTATATTTAACGTGTTGTATTTTACGTATTTCACGTACAACAATGGATAATTTTGTGAAAAGAAAGCGTGGTCAAGTGCTCAGAAGAAGGGAAAAACAGGTCGTAATTAATGTGTTCAGTTATTTTAAGAATCTTAAACCTAACGAAAGTATAAATAATTTAGTCAATGAAACTGCTCTGGCCACAGGAATATCAAAGACTACAGTTTTTAAAATAAAATACGTAGTGAGAATGGACAGGGTCCAGTACTGTCGCCACGCAAAAAGAGGCTAAGTAATACACTTCGCAAGAATAGCAGAAATGTTAAATATAATGACTTTGTGAGGAGCAGCATCCGTCGCAAAATCCACAAATTTTACTTTCGAAACCAAACACCAACTTTACATTCAATCCTGGTTGCAGTAAACTCCGATTCCGACCTTCCAGATTTTAAAAAATCTACTTTCCATTCGCTGCTTAAGGACATGGGATTTGAGTACGCGAGAAGAGGAAATAAAGCCATAATGGTGGAGAGGAGTGATTTAGTGATATGGCGTCATGATTATCTTGTGGCAATAAAAAAGTCAGAGATGAAGGGCGGAATGTTGTGTATAGTGATGAATCATGGGTCAATACTGGGACTACAATTGAGAAGATATGGCAAGACAAGTCAATAACAACACCAAAGCAAGCGTTTCTGGCGGGACTTTCGACAGGCCTAAAGGCTCCTACTGCACGAGGTCCGCGGTTTGCAATAGTCCACACAGGAAATGAAAATGGATTTGTACCCAACGCGCAGTTAGTATTTTTGTGCAAAAAGAACACCGCAGACGCGCATGATGAAATGGATGGTGAAACGTACGAAAATTATTTCAAACACCAAGTGCTACCTAACCTGCCGGCCAAATCTGTGATTGTTATTGACAATGCGTCATATCACAGTCGTAAAGTTGAGGCTATTCCGACTTCGGCATGGAAAAAAGGAAAAATGCAGGAATGGCTTTCGTCGCATGGGGAGCCGTATGAAGAGCATATGTTGAAGAAACATTTAATGGAAATTATTAAAAGTGTGAACTATAAATACGATAAGTACAAAATTGATGAAATGGCTAAAGAAATGGGACATTAATTCTACGCCTTCCACCTTATCATTGCGAACTAAATCCAATTGAATTAGTGTGGAGTCAGGTCAAACATCATGTTAAAATGAACAATTTGCACTTCAAAGTAAAAAATATGGAGCAGTTGATACAGGAAGGATTTAATAATGTGACAACCGACAAGTGGAAAGACTGTGTCGAGCATGTAAAAAAAATCGAGTCTGAAATGTGGAAAGCCGATGAAATTCAGGATGACATTGAACTTCTACTCATAAATCTGGGTGACAGCTCTTCATCAGATACTGAATCAACTGACTGTGATGACGAACGAGATGCCTGTTTGCTGTCATCATGAAAGGTAAGCCAATGAGGAGTATTTCTTTAATAATAACGTACTTCAACTTTAACTGCAGTCGAAACTTCACATATTCCCTTGTGCTTGTACTTTACTTATTTTATTTTGATTGTTTTCTTTATGTTACATTCAGCATACGTTATAGTTAATTTAATTTAATTTCGTTATATGTGTTATGTTAGCCTACTATTAGTATTAATATACAGTACTTATTTCAAGTCTTCGTCACTGCACAATCGCTGAATGTGCGGAAAGTGTACGCGAAGCGCTCTGTACTGCCTCCTCTCATGGAGTGGCAACCCTGTCGTAACGCGCCATAAGACCAATGCTTCATTCTAAACGTTGGATGCCCTATAGATGACCATTGCACGCCAAGCTCTGACTTCTCAGTTTGAACTTGCGACTCTTCCTCAAACAAGGGAAGCTCTACGGCAGCACTCAATGTGGACATACTTGCAGGTAACTTTCATTGTTTTCCTTTACACTACAGGTATACAATATTTTTCTAGTATTTCTTATTTGAGTTAAATATGTTGAGTTTGATTTTAGGTTCAAGAATGGCTGGGAAGAAACCTCAATCCAACAGAGTGAGGCTGGCAAGCCATTGACAACTCTCTTTTGCCCGTTCCCACAACCCTGCGACCAGCTCCTGACTCTCTTCTTCTCCTAATTGCCTGCGATTGCAAGACGGACTGCAGAGTGCGTTGTGGATGTAGATGATCCGGCCAAGAGTGCTCAGAAATGTGCTCTCAATGTCACGGGCAAAATTATGATAACGCAGTACATCGTTATGAAACAGATCAGGATCTATAGAGCGTCTCAACCTTAAAAGACAGTATGGAATTAAATGTAGTATTTGCCTCACACTCGCACTCCTATGTCCTGCAATTAGCTTCGTCCTCTTCTACCCCGGCGATGTTGCCATTTCCCAATAATTAAAAGTGACAAATCTAAGAAAGTGTTTGCGTGGTATTATAGAGAATTTCCCGCTCTTTATGATGGTGTAAAAATAAAAGCCATAAATAATTAACACATGGCCCAATTTTCACAATTACGATATTTTAGCGCGAATCCATATTTTTGCATTTATAAAACTTATCATGCCATAGATAATGAACAAATGATCGCAACAGATCAAGAATTTATTTTTAGATTGCCTGATGTTGGTAGAAGATACCCTACTTCTCAGGGCAGTAATTATTTTCATAGTAAGAAAGTTACGATTTTTTTCCTTAAATATTGCTTGAAAAATCTGGGATGGTGTCACATAAAAGTTAGCTAGCGAGAAAGTTTTTTGCTGTTGACTTTACGTTGGTGACTAAGCGAGAATAAATGTTCATTAATGTCTGAAATAGTTTTTAAAACAAACCAGAGCTCAATATTAGGTAGCATTCATAAATTATAGCACTTCGCTTAGTCCTCCCGCTCAGCGCTGACGCACCGGAACTTTGTTTACTAACGTGGCCCGCAGGCTATCTCCCCCGACTACGTTTGAAGGAGGGTAGGTGATGATGTGAAGTAAAACTAAGAAATGAAGTGGATTTTGTGTTCTTTATAAATTGTCCGCCTCGTTGCGTTCTTGGCTGTCACTGTGGGGGCCCAGGTTTGAATCCCGGCTCTGCCAAGAAATGTGATTCTGGTCTGAGGGCTGGAACGGGGTGTACTCAACTCCATGAGACAAAACTGAGAAAAGGCGGGTTCGATTCCTACCTCAGCCATCCTCGAAGTGGTTACCGTAGTTTGCCTTTGTTCGTCCCGGGAATTAACAAGGTTTCGTTAATGGTGCAGAGTTAACGTTTCTGTGCCAAAAAGAACACGGTAGACACACACGACAAAATGACAGGTGAAGTATATGAAAAGTGGTTCGCCGAGCAATATTGTTGCTCAATGTTCCCGAAGGATCTAGCCTAGTAATAGACAATGTAGGCTATCACAGCAGAGAAATATGTTCTTGCTTGTCACCTTACCACACCACCATACCACAGTGAACTTAATCCTATCGAAATGGTATGGACGTAAGTGAAGAACTATATAAAACTGAACAACGTCTCGTTCAAGAAACAAGAAATGAGTAATTTAATTTCGGCTGCATACCCCCACTTGACCACACAAAATTGGGTAAATTACGTGGACCACAATACAGTATATTATTATTATTATTATTTATTATAACCTATGATATTCGAGAAAAAGGCCTTATCATATTCATGAATAATTGAATAATTGAAAATTATAAATTATTATAATGTGTGCATTAAAATCGCGCTCTGAGCTTCGACGTATCATAATCTAAATATTGTACAGTCTTTCGCTTCAAGGCATGAGGTACAGTTATATACAACAAACAAATATTTTGGAAATTTCCCGAGTTTTGCGTAAAAGCACGCCTATATACGAGTTATGTTACATCATGTGCCCGGCCTTGCAGAACTTTGTATATGCAGCAGATCTGGCATCAGCGCGCTCCATTTAATGCGTACTGTCTTTTAAGGTAGAGACGCACTATAGATACACCCGATACCAGTTTCCTGTATTACACCTTTTCATCCAATGCCTTTTTCCTATGATTTCGAAGGCTTAACTCATACTTAATTATTATGTGTGTAAATAAAAATCTCATCTTGTGTTGCTTCCGTAGAAATTTAAATCATTAGCTCAACCTTTACTTTCCAGGTGCTAACCGAATAGGCTAAGCCCCCGACGACACAACGCAATCCTGCACTGTCAACTAACAGCTAGGCTACTACACGTTTAATTTTCGCTATAGGCTAACTTTTCAATAATAAACGTAAAGCAAACATGGCAGATGGTCTGAAAAACTAAAAATGTGGTCTTTGTTATATCACGCATGATTTTTTGGTATATACTTCATTTTCAGTCGTTGCTGTACCTGCAGCAAAAATCAAAACTCGAAAATTTTGAATTTTGCGCGTTTGTTTGTTACAATCTACCCCGAATGGAGAAAAACATTACCTAAAGTCTTATATATGGAATCTGCATGCTTTTTTCTTTCATTTGAAGCTACTTTTGTCTACCTAGGCCGAGTCGTTCGGTTTTTACAGGCGTTCCAGGACGGTGATGAAGAATTCCTGGAATTCCAGGTTTCCAGGCCTGGAAATCAAGGAAGCCGGCACATGTACGCCCGAGTATTTTGATATGTTGTTCCCTAGGGTCGAATTAACTGGTTCTGAAAAAAAAAATAGCATTATAACATTTTTTGTACCTAAAAACCTTATTTTCCTGGGCTAAAAGAGAAAAATTGATGTAATTGATGGAGGCTACCCCCTACACAGAGTTCACTGGAATCTGAGTGAATGTTTTTCTGCTATTTTTAAGAAATATGTGACCTACGTACAACATCATGGACAAGATGCTGCTGTAGTCTTCAATGGTTACCTCACTGAAGAAATTAAAAGCAGCACGAAGAGCATTGAAAGAGCTCGTCGTTCCACGCTACAATCTTGTGCAGACGTTCTCTTTGATGGCACAATGTTTCCGCAGATGTCAAAGGATAAATTGTTATCGAATGAAAAAGAAAAACCACGCTTTATCTCACTGCTTGGAAAGGAATTTCTGTACGCACAGATGGTCACCAAGGAGGCAACAAAAGATGGAGATGTGTTAATTGTGAATTTGCCATTTCGTCTTCCAAATACGATTCTGTTGTTATTGGACAAGATATTGATCCCTTATTTTAATGTGACGGTCTTAGCACCAGACAATGTGCTCTTTTGCAAATCTGGAGGGGGTAACATGGGAGATGTGTTCTACTCCATAACATCTTTCAAATATAACGATATTATGGAAAACATTCTATTTCTCCATGTGATAAGTGGTTGCGATACCACCTCCGCTCTGTTTGGGCAGGGGAAAATTAAGTTTTGTACCGCACTTGAGAGTGATGCTTCTCACAGTAAAAGTGTTGCCATTTTCAAAGATTCAGCTGCAGAGAAAGAGATCGCGGAAGCCACTACAACTTTCCATGTGGCCCTTTATGGAGGTGACTCGAACACCTCTGTATCTTCGCTTTGCTAAGGCTACTATAAACACCAAATTTGATTTGGCATGCCTACATCCAACAAGGGATGCAGATCAATATAATGCATATAGAACTTATCTGCATCTTCAAACGTGGATGGGGTATGAAAAAGACGCCCTCAACTGGGGCTGGAAGAAGGATATTGGTGGCCTAACTCCAGTACACATGAATAAAGAGCAAACTCCACTAGCATTGCTGAACATGATTTCGTGCCAATGCAAAAAGGCTTGTGGCAACAAATGCACCTGCAAAAAAGCAGTACATTGATGCTCCATTGTATGTCTTCATTGTGTATTCGAATCCTGCGGTAATGCAACAGAGGTTGAACACAACATGAAAGAAGATGAGTTAGACGATCTACCATTGGTCGAAGTAATGAATTATATGCATCAACCAAATCTAAGCCCAAACAACAAAAACTGATGATTTTTTACTTTTTTTTGTATATAGCCTATCATTGAAATAAAATTTAATATCTATTTTCAAATTATATCTCGTCAAAATATAAGTATTTGTAAATTTGTTGAAAATTTGTTTTTCTTTTTCAAAAAATCTGTTATTCCCCAGAAGTTGCATGAATCCCATGAACTACATATAGGCCTATGTGTATTACATAGGCCTACATAATGAATTAAAGATGACATTACTTTCAGGGATACTGATTTGAATAGAGGTAGTAGTGTATTTTCTGTAGATATAATCAGGCATTTTTTTGTTTCAGTTTCCAGTCCACTTACCTGTACAAGTTTGGTATTGTGCATTTCGCACTAACCTGCACTATAAGAAAGTTATAAAGGCGAAACCACATTTTTTTTTTACATGTTTGCAAATGATCACGTCCGCATATCTCAGTGTGGAGGAAAAACTGAAAACAGTGGTTTTTGCTTGGTGGTATTATCAAGATAGCTGACAACGCGCAAGGAGGGGGAGGTCGAAAACTTAGATTTTTCACGAGAGGGGCAATACATACAACATACCTGAAAAACAATATTACCCCACCTTTTGCAAGCCAAAATGCTATCTCTACTGGGCTACAACTATTTATCTACCGTACTTTTGGAAAAATAAAACAAAAAATAATTGGTTCAAAGAAGTTCAAAATCTTTTAGATGAGTTGAATATTACAATGAAACAAATTGAAAATAGAGCAGAAAAGAGAATTCTGAAGAACAAACACATGAGGCTTACACAAAAAACCTAATCAACCAGGGTGATATGAATAAAACTGAGTATAAACTTCGAAGTATATACTTCGAGCAAGAGCATCAGTTTTGAGCATATACTCTGTTATGAATAAAAGATCTCGTATCTACTACAATTTCCCCTCCTTTTGGAGTATATAATTCACTTGTGCCACGATGTTACTCTCGTTTTGTCGACATTTGTTAATGCAAACCAGTCGTCTTCTGTAGACTTGTTTTGTAGTTCCTGGTTAATTGAAATGTCTGTTAGTGGGGATGAATATGAGTCGTCCAGTTGCAAAACTCGTTTAATCCACTTCTGAATAAAGATTATGTCGTAAAATTATTTATTTTATTATTTTATTTTACTTTATTTTATTATTTTTTTCATTTTTTTGATTTTGTATTGTTTTATTTTATTTTGTTTCAAACTGTTATTTTTTTGTTTCTTGTTTGTTTTGTTTTATTTTTGTTTTTATTTTCTTTTAGTTTTGTTTGTTTTACTTTAATTTGTTTTGTTTTATTTTGATTTTCCAGGAAACGAACACAAAAACAAAAAACACGAAGCAAAAAGCAAAATCAGAAAACAAAAAAACAAGAAACACAAAGCAAAAAGCAAAATTCAAAAACAAAATAAAAGCAGAAACAAAAAAACAAGAAACACAAAGCAAAATTCAAAAGCAAAAGCAGAAAACAAAAAACAAGAAACACAAAGCAAAATTCAAAAGCAAAATCAGAAAACAAACGCAGAACCAAAACCAAGAAAGAAAAGCAAAAAGTAAAATTCAATAGCAAACACAAAACCAAAAAGATAAAAGTAGAAAACAACAAACACAAAACATACGGGAGTTAAAGTCCAGAAAACGTTTCTCATGAAAATGATTCTTATTCACAAGTGGATTAAACGAGTTTTGCAACTGGATGACTCATATGATCATAATATGATATATTATATCAAATGCTTCCGATTTGTTCGATATTTGGCAAGTCTCAAACACCTAACTCGCGGAAGGAAAAAAGCGAATGTTTAAAAGCTAGCAAGATTCGCTACGCTGGAAACTTTGGCAAATGTATCACAGAAAGTCAAATACTGAAGAAAATCAATTGTTTTTTATAGCTTTTCCTCTTGTTTCCATGTATTTGCCCAAAAAGTAATCAGAAAGCCATAGAATATTATCAAATAGCTTAATATGATAATAGTGGAAACTCTCGCAACTTAACACGCGTAGCAGCGGCGACAGCCCACAGTGCTACCATCTAGCGGTTCGAATAGTCAACTACTCGAACGAACTATTGAAGAGTAACACTATTCGACTACGAAAACGCAAAGAAATACAGATTTTAAGGCCTTTGCGTACTAATTGTTGCATAATATAAGGAAGGGAGATGGATGTTGATCCGAAAGGGGCAGTATTAAGAATGACATACGTGTATATTCACATTAAAACATTTGATCGTCAATTCATGACAGCAGTGTGATAGCCTACAGATGGTTATGATGATGAAGTTTTAAGCAGCCTACAGATTTTCCAAAAGTTAATTACACATGTAATATCTTATTGAGCTTGATATTTTTAGTGATATTTTTCACTGATGAATCATTTGTTCTATTCACATATGCCTTAATAAGGACTTTGAAATATTTGTCAGTCAGTAATTTCATATAGCTGTCACAGATACCTTCACTAGAGTCAGTAGGCCTAATTGATAGAAAATAACCTGTTAATTTGCTTTTTATCCCATGGGTGCTTTCTGACAAAAAATGGCAAAAACTATTTTCAAATGCCTCTGACATTTTGGCAGACAAATTTCCACCACACACATTTGGAAATAGCATTTTGGAATTATCATCATACTTCTTCATTTCTATGTGCAAATTTCCCATACTAGAATCATTATCATAAGATGATATTACATTCCTACACTCAGCATGGAGAAACTTGCTACAGGCCCAGCCCATGACATAGTGGTCAGCATTTTCTTGAATTACATCATAGTCATGATCATTTGCTTTATCACTTAGGTCATACTCTTCACTGGCATTTGCTTCAAAATTACTCTTCATCACATCATTATGAGTCAATAGAAAGTTTGCAGCATCAGATTCACAATTACTGTCGTCAGAAACACAAAGTAATTGATTTACCATAACACTTTTTATGGCACTGCGAAATTTGGTTGCATCTGGGGTTACATTGTTGCCTCCTTTTGATCTAATGATTGAAAAAATGTTTTCAGTGCAATCCTGTGTGATCCTCCTAGTTAGCAATTACCGGAAATCATAATCATTGTGTAATTCTGACCACAATAGTTTCAATGCAGAAATATTGTCTACCCAACCCTGAATGCAAAGAGGATTGCCTTTGCGGTTATTCAGTACTTCCAGTTTTTTTAGACAGTCACAAATTTCATTCAGTTTTTGCATATGCCTTGATTCATTGCATAAAGGTTTCCTATACTCCTTGGGGCTACTGACAGTGGAAGAATTAAAAATATCACACAATGTGTCACACATTTCTATAAACTCTGCAGTGTGTGCAGCACTCGATGGCAAAGAATTGAATGATACATGAACTAGTATTCCAGAAGCTACAGAATGACTGAGAACCCTGGTAGCTAAACATACCCTCATATTTGAAAAAAGGGGGAAGTGTGATACATTTCTTTGTTAACTTTGGAGCCATCATTGGAATCATTTTGGAGTCCTTAGCATAAAATTCTCTTATGTGAGACCAACTACAAACTTTACCACTAGAAACAAAATCATACTTTTTCAGATTGTTTCTCACTGACTTAATCAAGTGCGGAGAATAAATGTTTTCACCGTTTGCCTCAATGAATGGCTTCTCTGCAGTCACACCTAAAAGTTTCCTCTCATTCATGTTATTACTTCCTTGATCACACACAACTGCTGTAGGAACTAACCCGATTGCCTGAAGTTGATTGACAATAAATAGCACCAGCTCTTTGATGTAGTGCCCTGCCATAGCATTGTTTGATAAGAAGTACCCAATTATTTGTTTATAATTGAGGTACAAACCTTTAATCATAAATACCATAGCCTGGTTACATTGTTGGCAGATGGGAGCTGTGATTGGCTGTACAGGAGTATCTACACCAAAATCTTCATATCCCTCCAATTGATCCTTCTGAGGATCATATGACAGAGACGACTTGATGGAAATTTCATCAAATACCAAGGAAATAACCTTCTCCTCCCTTTTCATTTTTTTAGCTTTAATTTCTAGTAATCATAGAACCATTTTATTAACACCAGGTTCCACTCGGGCATTTTGTAACCAGCTTCTTAATGACCTGGTGCTGGGCAAAGAAAAATGCTTTTGCATGGACTTGTATGACTAAAGGCGAACAATAATGCAAAGCTAATGCAAAACTTTTGTCATCATTTGAATATCTTCGGCCCTGAGCTTTACGATTTCTTTGATTCATTTGAAGATTTATGAAGTTCTGAGAAACACTCTTACCAACAACATTCTTTTCACAATTACACTTCGACTGATTTTTCTGCACCACAGATAATTTTCTTCTTAGATTTTTATTTAATGACCTGTACTTTGAAAGCAACTTCTGACAATTCCTGTATTTCAACATTATGTTTGAACAGCATTCATTCAGTCTTTCTTTCACCAGTAGTTTGTCATTTTCCTGGACAGCACTTTCTGTTGGTAAATCATCTGGAATTTCTGGGGTAGACTCACACTCTCGTTTTCTTTTTTTCTGGCTGCATCTCAAGTGTGTCTGTTTGACATTGTGGCACTGCACCAGGCCAGATTCTGTAACAAATACGCTTCTTTAATCATCAGGGGCATTCACTAGTGCAAAAAGTTGAAATATGGCCTATGTTGATGAGAACTTGAAATTCCAACAGTTAAAAAAAAAGTCCATAAGTAATACAAGAATAAATTATATACCCTTGGCTTAAGAGATTCTTGTTTCTGAAATCCTTTTCCGTAAAGTGGTCCGAACACACTACATAACTTTTATTCAAACGTTCTGGTCCTTTTGTCCTCAGAATTTCATCTAAATCGGCCCCCTTCTGCTCTTCACAACCCACTGAGCACACCTGGAAAAGGATTAAATGGATAGGTTTAATCACAACAATGTTTTAAAGAAAGTATGGTATGTTCAGATTAATAGAAAATAAAATACAGGTACCCGTAAACATTAGTAGGTATACTCACAGCTGTTTTTTTTTTTTTTTTTTGAAATCTGTAAAATGACTTGGGATCACTTTGTATTTTATAATTAAAACACCCATACATACTACAAATAACTCCTCTTCCAGCCATTACCAAAATTGTGGCACATAACAGCACAAAACAATACTATTTTAATTACAAAAGTAATACTTCGAATGTACTTCACTTAAACTTGCCAGCTGATTGAACTCAACCACGTAGTTGACTGCGCGAACCGCCAGATAGCGCGCAGGATCGATGTCGCCAGTTTCTCGCGGGAGTTTCCACTATTATCATTTTAAGCTATTTGATATTATCTATCTTAAACCGGTACCGTATAATGATCTACAGTCCCTCTCTGAAACCGTTCTTCATAATTTATACACGTTCCTAGCCTGCAAGTTATTTACATCTACAAACATAACCTCAACCATCTTGAGATTAGACAGCTGAGCATGGTAATGGCCAGACTTCAGAAATTGTGAGCAGGCTATATACTTCAGATTTGTAGCATATAACTTACTTCTATTATTCATACCACATTGGAGTATATATACTAGCTGAGTATTTACTCCCACCCTTGAGTATGACTTCTCAGTGAGTTTAAACTTCAACTTTTTATTCATACAATTCTGAGTATATAGCCTTCTACAGATTGTTGAGCATGAGCATAAACTCCGTTTTATTCATGCCACCCATACGTCGTATCTGATGAGGAAAGGGCAGCCAGGTCAGCCAGAATGAAGAGGTTTTGGGAGAGGAGGAAGATGACAGCTAAATTCCCTGTCCATCCGTAGAGGATTTGAATGTATTTGGTATGATTTAAGTGCTCCAATGTGGGTGGAAACTATTTAAATAATAAATAAATATAAGTGTTATAGACATATCCACCAAATCTAAAAAAAGGCCCAAGTGAACAGGATGTGATGTTTGCCTGAACAAAATTTGTCATCTAATTAACCCTCTCCTTTCGAGAAGTGTATAGAAGTATATAATTCATGTAATTTTGTTCTAAGGTTAGTACATGTGACCAGATAAGCATTATTCCTCATAGAATTTAATTGGACACATTGTGTTGACCGACTGAAAAGCAATTTTTGCTAGATTTTGGAGGCACTTCTGAAAAAATGCCTTCTAAAATTTACATACTGCTGTAGCTGTCACTTACATTGGTATAAGCTCGTAAATCAACACTTTCGTCCAACAAATATGGTATTTCCTTGTCCCTAATACAAGCCACCTCTCCCTATGCCACCAATTCTGTGTACATTAAGCACCCTCCTGATATGTGCTTTCCATATTTTCAAGGGAATAGAACTACCAAACAAAAAAGGAATAAGCAATATTTTCTATAAATTAATATTCCATGCTAAGAATGCCAGAAGTGAACTATAGAAATTGCCACGAGATGGCAGTACGAATTAACATATGCATTTGAAACACAGATATGAACTACTACATTATATTGGGGAGAATTGAGGGGTGTAACAGCTATGTCATTTTCCCCTATGTAGTAATTGCCAACTTACAAACTAGAACAATAAATGGGGATTGATTATTTTAAAAGAATCATGAAAGGTAGACAACAAAGAGCCCTCCCCAACGTCAATGGAAGAAAAATAACAGCTCAGGGAAGGGCCACTTGCTAGGATCTCTTACAACAGAGAGTGAGAGCAAGACATCAAAAAGGAGAGGAGCCTGTGATAAGTAAGGGGAAGCAATGTCCTACTAAGCCGGAGTTCTGTAGTCACCAACTCTCGTCCCACTACTCAAGAGCACCAGGCGGAGTCAGATTGTGGTGATAAGAGACCACACTTAAAACAATTAAATTTTAAAATTTAAGAAATAATAAATTATGACAATATACTGTAGTGTATATATCTTTTAATATGTTGTAGTGCATTATCATCCACATGTGCATTTTTCATCCATCTTTTAATTCACGTAAACCCGAGTTTTCAAAATTAAACTTATTACCCTCCCGTAAATTTTCACTTGTCCTTCTTGGGAATAGGGAACAAGCTATGCAATAAAGCCATAAAACCACAGTAAAGTTAAAAAGATGGATACTGCAAGATGCAATCCTTGGAGGAAGACAATTGAACCTTTTAGCAGTGAGGGACATGATTCTAAAAAATGGAGGTAACTAACAGAAGCATGAGCATCTTTTTAGGACAAATTTATAGCTTAAAACAGCTACTGGTTTATTGCAAAAAGACCATCACAAGATTAAAATAGCTGGGCAAGTAACAGACTAAAGAGAAGGGCTTCAACCAATCGTCAAGCAGCATCACTTTTAGAAAACAATACAGATGTATGGTGATTGGAGAATCCATATTGCTGGAGGGAGGAATAATTGCAGTGTACAGTTATGATTACTTTGCAAACTGCCAATATGGGTTTATTCCAAATAGAGGAGCTGATAGTGCTATATTTGAAGTAGTAACTGATGTAGAAAAGGCATTAGATGAAAACAAACTAGCTGCTGGTGTACTAATTGACCTTCAAAAAGCCTTCGATCTGGTTAACCATAAGATTCTCCTTAATAAACTAGAATTTGCAGGCATCAGAGGAGTGGCACATGATTGGTTCAAGAACTACCTCACTAACAGAAAACAATATGTTACAATCGATAATGTAAAAGGATCTCAAATGAGAATTGACACAGGAGTACCTCAAGGTTCTGTCTTAGGACCAATTCTTTTCTTGGCCTATATTAATGATATAGTATTATTAGAATTGAAAGGCAAGCTTAAACTATTTGCAGATGATATTTTTATACTCTATCTGGGAACATCTGAACAGGAAATTATGCTAAATATTAATTATGATCTCAATAAGCTGGTGGATTGGTTGAGTGCACACAAAATGATTATCAATATCACTAAAACAAAATATTTATTCTTCCATAAACCATCATACAAGATTGAGACCACAAACATAGTCAACATATCCAACAAAGAAATAGAAAGGGTTAAATCGGCAACATACTTAGGTATCACACTAGATAGTACACTAACCTGGGAAAATCATGTAGAAAATGTAAAACATAAAATCAGCCCTTTAATTGGTATTATTTTCGGATTAAGATATAGCTGTCTTACTAGCCAACAATTGAAAAATATATACTTTGCTCTGATACATTCACATCTAATGTACATGAATTTCATATGGGGATATTGTAAGAAGGAGCTGATAAAAGAACTTGAGATACTCCAGAAACGTGCTATAAAATCTATCTTTGGATTTCCTTGGCTCACACCCTCAAATGAATTATACTCAAGAACTAAAATTATGCCACTGCAAAAACAAATAGCTATGTCAGCAACAGTGTTTGTATACAAATTAGAAAACAAATCGATACACACACACATCCATTTTACCCATGCAAATGACATTCATCATTATGCAACAAGAGGAGTAAATCAAATATTCACTAGCCATTCCCAATCCATTAAATTTGGAACTAAAGGAATTATGTCCTCTATAATAAAAGAATACAACTCGCTACCATTAGGCATAAGGGGAAGTTTCTCTATAAAAACATTTAAGAGGAAAACAAAAGACTTCATATTAAGGAATGAATAGCCCATGTACAATAGCCTTAAGCAATGCAATGTATCATACCGAATTATCTCTGTAAAGTTAGTCACTAGCAATCTAAGTTACTATTAAACTAAACAATAATGTTACAAAAATTATATATATGCCATGCTGTAACTATGTTACTTGATTGTCCCTAACACGAGCTCAGGCTCATTGGGACCTATGTAAATAAATAAATAAATAAATAAATAAATTAAAAAAAAAAAACGAATACTTGTCTTTGAACCAGCAGATGGTAGGAAATTAAAAATAGAATCTGTGAAGAATATAATTAGGATATTTCAGGCATTGCTGATTATATACACAAAGTCAAGTAATAAGACTTCACACTGCCAGGCATCCAGTATCAGCCCATTGACTGGTCAGATATCTTTGATAGGTAGGACTGGTACTTGAAAGGATGAAGCACAACACCAGATTTCGAACTCAAGAGTGACACAGCCACTGCAGTACCGGCGACAACGAGCTTTATTGGCATGTTGGTTGCAAGTCATGTAATAACTTTAATAAATTTAACGTAAAATCTCTTTGTGGCAGATGACCTCGTAGTTCAGCTCCTTTAAACAACAACTAACTAACATATTCTAGCAAGCAGAATACAGGCTAGAATACGTTAATTAGTTATTGTTGTTTAAAGGAGCAGAACTATGAGGTCATCTGCCCCAAAGAGATTTTATGTTAAATTTATTAAAGTTATTACTGTATCTCTAGCGGGTACCTCCATTGGCCAACTTTTTTGCAGCTTGATCCGTTAACTCATTTCCCGCAAATCCCATGTGGATTGGAAGCCACAGAAAGGAGATTCGAGTGTCAGCGCGGCACAACCCGGCTAGGTCGTGCATTCGCTGCACTAAGAGGTGTTGCCGAGAACATATTGATGCATCCTGTAGTGCAAATTACAGAGCTTCATAGATGGCAACAAGCTCCGCAGTAAACACACTACAGGTCAGGCAAAGGGATCTTGGTATTTGCACCATCAATAACGTAAGTGCAACCCACTTTCTTGTCCACCTTTGGACCATCCGTGTAGAGAATGCCAGCGTCTGTAAATTGGTTAACTTAGCAGTGGAAATGCCATGTTCATTTTAGGACAATGGTGTAGATGTAACTGAAATTCCGGACGCGGAACTTGCCACAGAGGCACCTCGCTAGGTGTCCGGATCACCAAGGAACTTAAAGCCACTCCTAGTTCATTTAACGAGCTATTGAGTCTAATACTAACCGGCGGGAGACTGGTTGGCGTACCTCTGGTGGTATTAGGTACTAAAGAGCGCTCGATATCTCGGATGATGCGGCATTTGACGTACATTGGCAGCATAGACTATGCAAAACACATATGCTGGCATCTATAATTGAGAGGTGGAACACCCAATTCGGCGAGTAGGCTGGGAATCGGGCTGGTCCAGAAAGCACTGATAGCCAGCCTAACGCCACTATGGTGGATACTGTCCAGCATTTTCAAGGTTGCAGGCTTTGCTGAACCGTATGCCACAGAATCATAGACAAGCCGGGACAGGATGAGGGCTTGGTAGAACTGTAGCAGCACCGCTCGGTCAGTCCTCTACGTAGTGCCACTATGAAACTTCAGCATGTTCAGCTTCCTGAGACACGCCGTTCTTAGTCGTCGTATATAGAACTGCCACATTAATTTGCTGTCTAAATAGAGGCCCAGGAATCGATAACTGTCAACCACCAGCAATTCAGCATCCCTTAGATGTAGTTCAGGGTGTAAATATAATCTCCGGAGTCGAAAAATGTGACAGCAGAGCTTTTCACTGCTGAAAAATTAAAACCTCGGTCGTGAGAGCACCTATCAACCCCGTTAATAGCTAGCTGCAATAGTTGTTCCACGATTGCCATCCTTTCAGAACTGTAATGTATAGCCAAGTCGTCTACATACAGAGATGGAACTACCGTGGGTCCAGCGGTGGCAATAATGTCATGTATGGCAATCGCAAACAAGGTGACTCAACTCACAACCCTGAGGTACTCCATTCTCCTGTGTAAAGTATTGCGATAATGTTCTACTGACTCTTACACGGAAGAGTCGAAAGGACTTAAAGTTCGCAATAAAAGTCGGTAGATTACCACGGGGTCCTCAATCATGAAGGGTGGAAAGGATTCCGTAGCGCTATGTGGTGTCATAGGCTTTCTCGATGACAAAGAAAACCATGACTAAGTGCTCCTATCGTAGAAAAACCTCCTGTATGGCACTCTCAAGTCGCACCTGATGGTCAGTGGTGGACCTAGGAGAGCGAAACCACACTGCTATTCAGGAGGCCTCTCTCCTCCAAGAACCACAGCAGCAGACTGTTCACCATTTTCTCTAGCAGCTTACATAGGCCATTAGTCATACAAATGGGCATGTAGCTGCTGACAAGCTTGGGATCCTTTCCAGCCTTTGGAATTGGTATCATGATGCCCTATCGCCATTCAGATGGAAACTCCTCTTCAGTCCATATACAATCGAAGAGGATTAACAGTTGTTTTACACTGAAATCACAAAGATGTTTTAACATTTGGTTATGGATGTTATCCGCCCCAGAAGATATGTCCTTGCACGTGCAGTTCCCAATTCGAGAATGGTACATTGTAGAACTGCAAAGCAGTAGTGGCAAAGAACAACGGGTGAGCCTCTGCCTCCCGCTTCAGAGCTAAAAGTGTTTCATCATAACTCCCAGAGCAGGATACATCAGACAAGTGCAATTCGATAAAGTTGGCAATAGGAGGATGGTCCATGATGATAAATCCGTTGATGGAGACTTCGGGTATTGTCAATGATGTCGAGAGTCCAGAGAACCAATGAAGCTTAGTCCATACTTGAGATGAAGGAGTATGTGCGGTCATAGACGACACATACTTTTCCTATGTCGGTTTCCTACTCTCCTGAATCAGAAATTGGACTCAAACACGCATCCTTATGAAGGTATAAAGGTTGGCCATATTGTTTTGCCTCTGAAAGCACGTCGACAATCTTTCATGGCTGCTGCAATCCCTCGTATGAACTGAATGTATAATATTGCTTTTGTTTGTAATCAATTATCAGCGGGGATCTAGTATACTGTATTTGCAAAATATATTTGATTAATCTTTTGCAGAATTAAAAAGAAAACTTCATGAGTTTTGAAAGTGGGAAACGCCACCTAACTGAATTATTAGTATGGAATGCAACCTTATAGAAGAATGTCTAAGAAATGTGTTTTTAATATGTTTATATATTTAGATTTGTTCATCTTTAATTTTCTATTTTGCAGTATTTGTACCATAGTGTTGCATATTTAAAACTAGCCAGTTTCATTAATTATAGTTTATGGTGTAGTCACGTCCTAGTTCGTGAACCATGGGCAATGGCTGAGTGGCCTATTATGTGATCCTGACAGTTGGGATACCAGTTATTATTGAATAGGAGTGGGCATCTTTGACTTTTCCTGAGTCATGGCCCTCCTTGTGCGCAGGCGGCTGGGACTACCCAACTTACTTTTTTTGTTCCCTGAGGCGAAACTCAGGGGCCCTCAGCTAGTAAGGCTAGCAATCCGCTTCACCTGTACCCCCTAAACCAGCTAAAAATGAAGTGCAGAATTATAACATCCTGATCCATGTGGGAATCAAATGTGCAACCTTTGATTATGGCTGACGGTTTGCAATTGAGCTAAAGCAGTTACCAAGTCGATGGGCCGAAGATAAGTTTGAGAGTGTCGATGATCATACCATTCATATAACGAATGGCATTTTGGCTGCGATAGGGGAATCGATACCTTCCTCATCTGGCAACTCCCACTTCACATGTAACTTGTACTAAATGTACACTATATTAAACAATTACTGTAGTTGGGATTACCTGATAATCCTTCTTTGCATGCCCTTTACCATTCCATGAGACATAGCATTCTCCATGGGAGGGAACCACCTTGCCGGAGGTGAGTGCTCCCTCGTGCTGGACACGACCGACGCACAGCTGTTCATTGGTTGGTTCCTCAGTTTAGGGGCTGCGACAACGTGGTCATGTAGCCCTGTGTACTTTGGGTGTGTGTAGAATCTGTCTGAAAACCGGTGTTAATTGTGTTGGCTGTATTAATGTGTGTATCTGTTTTAATTCAAGTAAGGACTGCAGACGTTGAATTTTTTCAAGTAGTTCCTACTTTTGCCGCCAAATGCGACCGTCAACGACTACTAGTTCAGAACTTGGTTACCAGATGCCACCGCAGTCGGCTCCTGACGACGAACGTAGGAACCTAAGAGCGTTAGTCAAATGTTTAACCTACAATAATTTAGCTTCACACAGGTGTAATTAGTGGAAGGTTCTTTAATATGCCATAAATCTATGACATGTGACCGCCGGCTTTACTTCTCCTCCGAAGATAGGCATGCTGAGGGATTTTTAACACTCTTAAAAAATACGACTTTGGCCGGGATAGCTGTTCATTGTTGAACCCACCAGGCACAGCATTGGGTGGGACCTCTCCATGCGGGAGTTCCACCAGAAAGTGCAGATGGGTCAGCCCGTCCAGTTTCATCTGCTTCATATGAGTTACTACATTAGTGGACATAATGACCACAGCAATTCCCTACTAAGGTTGCACCCTAGATGAAAATATAACATACCCTTTATAATATTGTAAGAATCTCGTAGGTGGTCTGTAAATACCCAACCAGGTTGCATAGCTGAAAAAGCGATGCCATTCATGCTGAGCATTCCATGCACATTATTAAAGCATGTTTAATTTTTCATCTGTAAATGTTATTTACTCAGAATCACCCCAATGAAAATGTCCTTAAAAATCCCTCTTATGAACTGAATGTATAATATTGCTAAAAATGTCATGAGCAAGCCTCGGACCTATAGGATGAAGTCCAACTGCCATCTGACAGATGAAGGACTCCTTGGAAACGAACAAGCAATCAAACTGGTATTCGATGGGGTGCTATTAATATCGAGGGTGGTTATGGAAGAAATAAAGTATAGCTAGCTAAGTCAGCAAGTAGATGGGATTGGATATTCTAGGGATTAGTGAAGTTCAGATAAAGGGAGGTAGAGAGGAGGAAGTAGGAGATTACAAGGTATGATATCAGGTGTAAAATGATGCAGGGCAAAGTGGGGAGTAGGGCTGTATGCTAAGGGAACCTTGGAGTGTAACATAGTTACACTTCAGAGTCTGCGGCAGTCCGTTGCAGTCTCAGAGTTGGTTTAGGCATGTCTCATATCATGTGCACCGCAGAATTTGCCAAGGGGATCATAGTGTGTGAGTCACTGCTTGGCAAATTGGAATCCTCCTTATATAAACGCAAGAAGTTGCTCCCGTTTTATTTTCCCCTCAAGTCCAACAGCAAAAGGATAAGAATCGTGCGGGCAGGTTTGGTGTAACAGGAAGGCCCTAGTTTGGACCTACTTGTAGACAACGGATGTGTGATATTCTTCTTTCTGAGACCTCGCGACGCCTCCTTCATTCGTGTTCGGGCAGGCCTATTTAGGACAACTGCTGTCCACCCCGCATTGGGAAGACCCTAGAATATGTGGGCACGCACTTTTATCCTGATTGGGTGATCGCACCCAGCGGGTCACCTAATATGCCGATGAAATACTAACAATAAGAAGGAAAAGATATTACTGACTAGAACTTGGAGCATGGATCATCAGAATATTGCTTGATGCATAGGACTACGACAAACCTGAAATAAGAACTGCACTCATCACCCATAAACTGCTACGCTAAACTTCGATGCAGTCGCCCCGAGTGAAACCAGGTTTTGTGGGGAAGGAAAAGTTATCAACCTTGGTTTCTGCTATACCATATTATAGAAAGGGAAGGAGGAGGAAGATTGCCGCATTCATGGTGTAGGATTTGCCATGAAGGCTAAATTGGTAAACGATCAACAACTTACTCCTATTGCAACAGTGAAAGACTTATGACTCTCTGTACACTACTCTTTTTACCTTTACCTCCTCTGCACAATGGCTTCAAGACCACATGGATGATCCACGCTCCAACCACTGGCATATCCTCGACTACGATATCACCCGACAATATGACTGAAAGAATCTGCTTATCACCAAAGCAGCTAGAAACATCCATGACTGTTGAACGGATTAGAAACTTCTTATCAGTCAACTCAGGCTTTTCTCTTCGGAGGAAGAAGTGTGCACTAATAAAACTATTAATAATCTCCGTCTTTTCAATACAATGTTGTTGGTAGTCTATTTATACAACTGGGTACATGTTTCGTACAGTCGTCTGTACTTCCTCAGCCCAAAGATACATTAAGATATAAACAAGAATGATGCACACTATAAACTTCGAGATGAATCCATTGCAGGGAACTTTCATGATCTAAACTTTGAGGTGTGAGGTATATAAATGAACGATTAATGTGGATAGATTTGGAAATGTCAGGAAATTGGGTCAGGATTGTTTCAGTGTACGCTCCATGTGAAGGGGCAGATCAGGAGGAAGTAGACAGATTTTATGAGGCACAGAGTGATATGGTAGCGAGAGTTAACAATAAGGATAGTGTAGTACTGTTGGCGGATTTAAATGCCAGGATAGGAAATAGAACTGTGGGGTGTGAGAAGGTAATGGATATGTGGGATGAGGATAAGGAAGCGAACACCAATGGAAAATGTACCGCTTTGTGCACTGCTCCCATCATGAGGGACCTTACCACACGTTGCAGAGTTCGAGCAACGAGATAGAATGTGCCAGAACTTCTGGCAGTTATAACACCTCATAGGTGGAGGAATGTAGGGCCTGAAATCACAACAATAGTCTGTGACTTCAACCTTCTGTGGGAGCACTGAGAGCTCAAAGGAAATGATGAAAGCACCCATGTCAACGATCTGATCGTTGACCTTGCTCGTAATGCGCTGGACGTCGGCCACGTGACGGTGCTTCATATCCTCCTTGAGTTCCTCGTCAGTATTCAGAAATAACTCCCCGGACCTGATTGAGAAACTTGTGCTTTTCCATTTTGACGGGAAGATCGCCAAAGTGATCACACGTCAACAGTTTGTCTACTTGCTCAGCCGTTCTGGTCTTGAGCAACAAGCTACTGTTCCTCATCTTTTGCACTTTCTCAAGCTCACCATAGACACCTTCTACGTGGCGAAAAAACAAAATACTCTTAACCAGCTTGAAATCACCCCCGTCGGTTCTGGTCTAACGTATAGACTGTTCCCAAGGGGTAGAGCCCCTTAGGGAATCAAAATTTAAAGACTTGGTTGGAGGACCACCCTGAATGCCACCTACTCCAATCATGGGCTGTCTCTGTAGGCGCTACCCAGCCAAAGCAAGGCCCACCTTTCTTGGAAGGCATTGCCCGGGGTCCAAAGTTTTATGATGCCTTATCGGTAAAGATACGAGAAAATAGCATTTTGAAATTGATTTTGTAGCACTTTCATTTTGAAAAATAGCATTTTGGAGCATTTTGAAATTTAAAAATTAGCATTTTGTAGCATTTAAAAGTTCGTCACCAGGTACAATAAACTTTAAGTTAACAGGTTCAAAATAATATGCACGGAAACTAATTCAAACATGTGCAGGATTGGAAATAAGGGTGTTTCCATAGCGTTTAGAAGAGAAAGTGTGCCGACTCCCGAGTTTGCCGTATCTTTAGTATGGGTAGTTGCTGCGCCCGCCGGTAGACTGCGCAGCGGTTGGTTGTGGCTGGCTGGAGACACTTTCTAAGCGCTCGCGAGTTTGAAAACATGGAAATGCTGCCGTGTTTAGTCCTTATTTCTTGGTGTTGAAAAGTGTATGCGATCAAGAAGCGATAGTGAAATAATACATACGTTATGACACTGGTGTGTTTAGTATTTGTAAGCCTTTACACTTATTTCTTTGCGTTTGTGCTGTCGAGTGAATTATAACCTGGTAAGATTCGTCAAACAAAACTGTGTAAGTGAATATGCCGTGTTGTTTTTTTCCCGGGTGCTGATCTGGATACGACAAGTCATCTGCAACAGGTAGGCACATTTTTAGACCTCCAAAAGCCGAAGATGATTTATTTAAATGGGCTAAGGCCATTCCGAGGAAAGACATTAAATTGTCAAGTAAGTCATATGCAGGCTATGTGACAAACATTGCTCCGATAATTTCCTTATAAAAACGGACACTTTCATTATGGAAGGAAAGACAGTCGAAATGGCGAAAATGAGATGGAGTTTGAAGCCTGGTGCAGTCCCACACTATCTAGCCGGGTATATTGTCAAGCAACTAAGGAAAGGGATCAGCTGTGTGAAGTGTGCAACAACCCTTCAAAGTGAAAAGGCCGTCGGACACAACAGCTGCAACTTTCACTAATATAAAGGACTTTGGCACAATAAATGCCCTTAGTTACCTAACTCAACCGTCTGACAGTGTCTTCAACATTCTTTTACAGGTCGAAGTAGTCGTTGAAATGGAATTATCTTCCCTTTCAAATTTGTGGGTTGATATATTTTATGAGTGTTAGGACAGCATTGATGAGATTGTTTTAGGGCCGTGATTTTTTGATGGTGTATGGAACATAAACTGGACCTTATTGGAAAACTCGTTTTTCATTTCATGAAGTGCGCTTTTTCTTTCGTACGAAAGAAATTAGGAAAGAGCAGTCAACTTCTAAGTCTGGAAAATCATCGCGTAAGCTGTCCAAAGCTTCGGACAACTGAGAGCTATAAGTTATATGGGTGAGTTTGTCATTATACTGTATTATATTATATTTACTTTATTTGTGCAGTAGTGAATTGTCTGTAGCTTTACGATTTTCACACATTCAGTTACATTTTGACCCCCGTCAGAATGTTTTATTTCCTTATTATATGAATCTATGACGCAATCTGATGTTTCATAATCAACACAACGGACGTCAGCGTTTTATATACTCAGTGCGGACAATTTTATATTTGGATCATCATGTCTAATACAACGTACTGTAAGCTGATAACATTCAAGTACTGAAAAGTAACATTCAACTGCTTGTATTGATACCGTCCTCACTCAGCGCTAGCCGACGCTAGAGCCACCTAGCGGCTGGACCATACAAACTTCACAAGTCGCGTCACTTTCTCTTCTAAACGCTATGGTGTTTCTGATAAATGGCATAAGCATTTAATATAATAATGTGAATCATACATTTACTTAACTTTAGGTAAATACCATACAATGGATAATTAACAAAATAATAAAATGTAAGTTTACTCCCTCATTATTTCCTTTTCAATGAGGGCCATGGATGAGCAGCATTGAATTTCTATTTGCCGGTGGTTAATGGTCAAATGGCACTTCTTGAATCCAACCTCATAAGATAAGTTATTAAAAGAAATGAATGGAACTTGGCAAAGAGTTAGTAGGAAAACCACACAAAAGGATTTCATAGACATCCACAGAATTTGAACCAATTCGTCCACAGAGTCCAGGAGAGCCCGGTATTGTCGTCATTCCACCTGCCACACAGTAAACTTCATAAGACAAGCATTGTCGCCTGACCACAGCTCGCTTTATTCTAACAATTGGCACCTTGGTGCCTGTGAACTAATACAACTCTCTGCCGGCCCTCAATATTTGAGTTGCTGCAAACACCTGATATTGTTGATTGCATAATGAGAACATGACTTTTGGATCTTTTGAGCATAGCTCAGGTACCCTCGTCTCACGTCATACAACCAACCGACAGCACTTGAACTCAATCTTGCCAAATGTATGATGTCAAGTTTCTACATTTCTTTAATACTGATATTAGGATTTTAATACTTCTAACACTCCCTTAGTAAAAATAAAAACCACACACAACAGGAGACTTAACACTGCTGCCAATGGAATTTGTATAGACGAACTGAACTTTATTGTGCACCTTTCATATCTACTCCAAAGATTTAAATGATCACATACAATCTCAAAGGTTTTCTTAAGTTAAACATAATATGCAAACACGCAATTACTGATACACCTCTTTGCGACTCTTGACTGACAATCTGTAAAACAGTATCCGAATTCAAATAGAAATCGCCGGACGACATGTAACATAACCTATAACTCACACATAGTAGAGAATACTTTCATCATATTATACAACATTCCCCAAAGCAAAGAGAACGCCTAACAAACATTGTCTATTCATATCACGATACGTACTTTACAGTTTTTATTATAATGGTCAAATACAAGAAATGAGGGCCGGCGCGATATAAACCTATATAAGCATAACCTTATTGCTCTAATTTTTAAAAAGAATCGGCACAAACGATTGGAATATTCATTTTATTATAACAACCAAATGAAACTACGAAATAATTTCTCCCAAAACATCGTTTTACTGGCGATAATCAGTGGATATCATGCGGCTATAACAGCGACAATTTTCTTCTTTCTTCTTTCTTTCAGGAGATTTTTTGGGCCTGAGGGAGCTCTTCACCCAGTCGCCAGTTGAGGGGATTAATACTTCTTGAGGGCGAGAACCGCGCGATGTGGTTGGAAGTAGAATAAACTCACTTATGATACTGAACCGTTGCAATGTAAAAATTTCAGAAAGGGATAGATGAAAAGGAAGGAATATAACACAAGGTGCAAAATCTTCACGCCTAGTGACCCACCAAGGCGACTATATACTACAAAACTGGGTAACACCGGGTCAACAGATAAAGGAACCATTTATTTACAACGTTATAATTGAAGGTGGCAGGTGTCTAAAAAAGAGACGATCGCACGAACAATAGGAATTGTCGGAGTGTGTAGCAAACATGTAATATTCAAGGGCTGTACAAATCCAAGTTGGAGCAATTCACGAATGAAATTTATACGAGGGCGTTCGAATAGAGTACATTGGAATAAAAGATGTTGGATGGTACCGATAGATTGTCCACAGTCACACCGGTCGGTGGCGCGAAGTTTGAATTTGAACAACCTATCCGGGGTAAGGGAGTGATTAAATCGGAGACGGATTATGGTAGTTATATGACGACGTGTGTAAGTACAGGAGGAAAACCAAGGTGTGATCGGGATATGGGGCTGAAGTCTGTAATAAAAGGTACCCTTGAACCGACAGGTTGTATCCCAAATGGTTTGCCATGATTGTTGGAAGTGTTGTTTGGATTTTAAAAGCAAGTCGCTCGACGGGACAGAAATATTATAGCACGTGCCGTGGCCAAGGGTCGCGGATTTGGCGTGTGTATCAGCTGTTTCATTACCAGGGATCGAAGCGTGGCCAGGAATCCATACAAAAAGGATGTCAAAATTGGCGTGGGATAATTCGTAAGATAATCTTTGAATGGAATGAATATACCAGTTTTGTGATGAATAGGGAGAAAGGAGAGCGGACAAGACACTGTGAGCGTCAGATAATATTATAGCTTGTTTGATGGATAATTGTTTAATAACTTGTAAGGCATGACGAACAGCAAAGGCTTCTGCGGTGAAAATCGAAATATCGCACGGTAAGGAGAATGTTAAAGTTTGATCAAGAGCAGGGGCGTAGACTTGACTAGGGAAGTGATGAAGGAAAGCCTGAAGCTGTTGGCGACAGAGGTGAGGGAGGTTTCTAACTGGAGGTGGTAAGGATTGAAAATCATTCAGAAAGACGGAGGGGGAGAAAAATTGAACGGGATAATTGCCGCTGTGTGACAAATGAGTGCGGGTTTGTAAGATATTCGGCTTAAGGGGAAGAAGAAATTGATAAGCAAGGAGCAACGAAGGGGAACTGGCAGAGTAAAACCGGTTTTGGAGGCGGTATTAACTCATGAGTTGAAGTTTGGGAAGTATAGGATGGTTATATAAGGATAAATTTTTTAAAAGATATTTGCTAGAGAGAAAAGTTCGACGTACATGGAGTGGGTATTCGCCTGTCTCGGCTAATAAGGCGTTGGTGGGGGAAGAAGATAAAGCTCCAGTTATTATGCGTAGAGCTTGGAATTGTAGCGTATCTAGTTTTTGCAACGACCGAGGAAGGGGCTAAGTCGAAGAAATGGCACCCATATTCTAAGACAGAGCGAATGATATTTTGATAAACACGGAGGAGGACAGAAGGGTCAGCGCCCCAATGACGGCGAGTAAGCGAGCGAAGGATGTTGATTCTCGGATGAAGCAGTGTTTGTAAGGCGGAGAAGTGGGCATTCCAGTTTAATTTAGTATCAATGTGAAGCCCTAGATATTTAAAGGAAGTGCGAAAAGGTATGGTATGAGGGCCAATATATACGTGTGGAGGGGGAGGGCGGCGAGTAGAGGTAAAAAGCATAGCGGCATTTTTCCGTGAAGAGGTTTGAAAGCCATGTTCGGAAAACCAGTTATGCAGGAGTAATAAGGCATCTTGAATAGATAGAATACATTCGTCTACCGTGTTCGCAGTTTTATAGAGCAGAATGTCATCAGAAAATTGAATAAGTCGAGCATGAGGAGAAATTAAACGTTCAAGATCGGCGGTGTAGAGAAGGTAGAGAAACCCGCTCATGATATCACCCTGGGGCAAGCCGTGAGAAGTATATCGAATCGAAGAGGTCGGGTCGTGGTATTTCAACATGATTTGACGGTTCGTGAGTAATTGGAGCAGAATGGAACGAATACATCTGGGGAAGTGGAAAGAATATAATTTTGAGAAGAGTTGTGGGAGATGAACATTGTCATAAGCACCTTGAATGTCTAAAAACACTGCGATCGTCGATTGTTTACGACTGCGAGCGAGAACGAGATCAGTTATAAAGAGGTTAAGAGCATCCGCCGTACTTTTTCCCCGCCGAAAAGCAAACTGATATTTAGGAAGTTGGAAATAATATTCCATACACCACGTTAAACGATTTAGTAGGAGTTTTTGGAATAATTTTCGAAGACAAGAACCTAAAACTATTCCTCTGTAACTCAACGGATCAGAAGGAATTTTCCCCGGTTTAAGGATGGGGATTAAGTGGAAGAAATTCCAGGACGTAGGTACGGGAAGGCCACATAAAATAGAATTGAAGAATGCAAGTAACACCTTTTGAGCAGGGGGAGCCAACAAGCGGAGCATCTGATACGTAATTGCATCGGGACCAGGGGAGGAGGATTTTTTGGGAAGAAGGGCGCGGTCAATCTCAGAAAGTTGGAATGGTGAAATGACGGTCTGAAAATGAGGGTGGACAGGGGCGATAGGAATTGGAATGTCAGGTGGAACAAAATCGGGAGTGAGCGTTGATAGGAACTGAAGGTAAACTGCGGGGGAAGTAGAAGGGTGGGCTTGTCGAGATCGAATGCGGTTAATAGAATTAATTGACTGCCAAATGAATGAGGAGGAACTTTGGCGGGAGAGGGTTTCGGTGAAGGTCTTCCAGGCTGTACGACGTTTTAAATTGAATCCACGTTGGATCTTGGCTATTAAATTTTTATATTTGACGTACGCTTCATAAGTATTGTGGCGACGAAGGTCTCTCAAACAGCATTTCCGGCGTTTCACCCAGGCTGTACATTCATTATCCCACCATTTAATTTGATAGTGACGTGGTCCACTGTTTGAAAAGCGCGTCGTGATAGGGTGGTATGTATCGACATATGTGGTGATAAGATGAATCAACCGTTGGTAATCAACGGAAGGAGAAGAATGGGTATCCAAAGGATGGTCAGTGAGCCAGGTTTGAGAAAATGCAGCATCAAAATTACTAAGTACGCGGGACTGAGAGGGGGGGGGGGGGGGGGGGGGGCGACGAGGGGGGGGGGGGAGAGAGTACCGTGAGTAACGTCGATTAATATGGGAAAATGATCGCTCATGTGAGTATCAGATAGAGTATACCAAGTAGAGGACGGACGTAAGTCAGCTGTGACAATCGAAAGATCGACAGCACTTTTATTGCGATTGGGGATGGAAATTCTAGTCGGGGAGCCATCATTTAAAATAGAAAAATGACACAGAGTGGTGGCATGAAGAACGTGGCGGCCTTTGTCATTAATTGTTTCACTGCCCCAAGAGAGGTGATGGGCGTTAAAATCACCCCCTAGAAGGAAGTGGGTAAGATGAGAAAACTGTTGAAAGAAGATTTGCCATTGGAATCGATTGCCATGTACGCTAGGAGGGCAGTAGAAATTGAGTATAGTAAGAGCATCGATACGAATAGCAATAAGAAAGGTAGAGGGAAGGGTATTAAATAAGAGAAGACGGGTGTAGGGAATGGTATTGCGGATAAGGATAAGAATGCCCCCGAAACCATCGCCATCTGATCGTTCGGTATTATATCCTGGAATGCTGAATTTAAAATGTGGTTTTAACCACGTTTCTTGAAGTAAAAATAAATCAGGTTGGAAAGAATTTAAGAGAGATAGTACCTCATGTCGTTTGTTATTTACACTCCGACAATTCCATTGTAATAACCGCATTTAACAAGGCGGGTCAGCAGAAGGAAGGTTAACTAAGGGTAGTACCTTGTCACGCAATCGTTGTAGCAAATAAACCCATTGAGTATTGGAGCCTAATAACTCCAACAATTGGGCGAAATCGTGGGTAATTTCCGCAGAAGTGTTATGCACACTGGGGAAACCAGGTGTGGTGTCGGAGGAAGGACCACGCACCGAGGTGTCGTGGGAGGTTGATGGTTGAGGCTGAGAAAAAAAGGGAAGGGTGGTAGAAGTAGAAAGTGAGGAGGAAGGAAAGGGGGTCGGTCGTAAGATATTGAGGTACGCAGCACGGTCGTACCCTAATTGGGGTGTCAGTTTGGAGGAGCTAGGGATCATCTGAGTGAATTTTCTTTTACGGGCGGGTTCGATCGGGGGAGATTGAGAGGGGGTTAAAGCGGGGAATTGTTGGGGCACCAACAATGGGTTGAAGACAGGAGGCGCATTTGACGCATTCGTAATATCAAAGTAGGATTTATTTTGCAGACACATTTGCTTCTTAATTTCGAGTTGTCGTTGATGTACAGAGCAACGAGGGGACCCCGCTGCGTGGTTTTCACCACAATTAACGCACTTACGTATGATCTGTGTACATTCAACCGTATTATGGTTGAGGGAGCAGGTGCCACAGCGGGGTTCGCGAGAACGGCAATTATCGTTACCGTGGCCATATCGCTGACAGCGACGACATAGAATAGGGGAGAATATAAAAGCTTGGACCTCCAAATAAACACTGAAAAGGGATACATTAGTAGGGAGAGTTTGCGAATCAAAGGTAATTTTCACGGTGCCTGTAGGAATATATTCCGGAACTCCATCAGTATATTTTTAGCCTACTTTCGATTTTTGCAAAAAATGAAAGTAGACTTATGAGATCAACACAGGGCGAAAAAAGTGTGTCTGTCTGTGTGTGTGTATGTGTGTGTGAGTCTGTGTGTCTGTGTGTATGTGTGTGTGTGTGTGAGTCTGTGTGTGTGTGTCTGTGTGTGTGTGAGTGTGTGTACTCTGAATGTCTGCCCCCCCCCCCCCCCCTATCAATTCGAACACGGTGAATGCGAATTGAACGAAATTTGTTACAAAGGTAGAACTAGCAAAGGACACCTCAGTGTCATGTTTTATATCGCCGCCATCTTTACTAAAACTGAATGGCGGCCACTCAAACGTTCAAAACGTAAAATCAAATAACGACTAACCAAATCATCCGATCTCTACCAAATTTGGTAACAACATACCTTCGTATAGGATGCGTCTTGTGACCAAACTACAAGGTCGTCCGCCATACCATTTCAGGATGGCGGCCGTGCGAATTATGCAAACTTTATAATCCATATCATGGGACCCACCAGTTCCGATTATCGAGCCGAGAATCGTTTTAACTGTTCTAAAGGAAGAGGCACGTTCGAAATTAAAAGTTTATTTTGTAATACTATAGTGCAGACGTGATTTTAAAAAGCTGAGCCGATTCAGTAATAAGACAAGATGGCAGCGGATATCTTGTGCCTGACTTATATTTCACTAATTTGAGTATTGCATGCAATATAGCGTACTGATACAAAATAAATAAACTTTGTATGAAATGCTTTATATATAAATAATATACTCCAGTGATGAAATCGTTTAGTATAAATCATTATTTGCTAACAAGTTCTATGTAAGTCATTTTATATAGAACGATATTCGTTGACACAATTAGCTCAGTGGTAGAGCGTTAGCCTATCGCTCAAATGCCTATGGTTCAAACCCGATCAGAGCTATTTTTTTGGCTTGAAATGTTATATGTTTATTGTTTTGTAATGACTCAGATGTTTTAAAATTAAGCGTTATATTGTGCATATTATGGTGTAAAATATATATTTAATTAAAACATAATTCGCCAGCAGATTTACTCGAGACATCTAGCTGCCAAAAAGGTAACTGCACGCCGCTACTTATTAACTTCCAGATTTTATTGAAAAGTTTCTTCTTCTGGCCGCTAGAATGCACTCGCTCTGTTAGGATTATATTGTTCGAAATTTCACCACTAGATGTCACGACTAGTCTACGCGGGGCTCCATTGATTACTATACCATTGGCATTCTATGCGCATCGAATTTGAAGAATGACAAGATGATACTACGATACATTTTTACTTTTTATTTTAAAGGGTTTGTAACAGCCTATTGTGCGTTATTTGAAAATGTTAATTGAAGTAAAGAACAAAACGATTTCACATAGTATCTGAACTCTACCGTTGGTGCTAGTTCAGGATATTAATTAATACTTTTATTTCAGCCAAATAGCAATCGAAAATATCCACATAGTTGGTATACACACGTCTCTGTAGGGTCATGGAAAGATTTGTTAATTCAATTAGGGTTGTGAAAGTCATACGCAGCCAGACGTGTAAAGACATGCCTCAACTCAAAGTTGGATGTTGCCCGCGTCAGGCCGATTATGTAATAATAATAATAATAATAATAATAATAATAATAATAATAATAATAATAATAATAATGTTATTGGTTTTACGTCCCTTTTAACTACTGTTGCTTTTAGAGACGCCGGGGTGCCAGAATTTTGTCCCGAAGGGGATCTTTAACGTGCCAGTAAATCTACTAACACGGCTCCCTCGCATTTGTGCACCCTCAAATGCCAGCTGACTGCGCTAGGATACGAACCTGAAACATACGGTCCAGCAAGCGAGAACGTTACCGCTGAGCCACGCCGCCAGTCTGGTCGATTATGTCTGCAGATCCATAACATTCTTTAGATACTTCTTATCTTTCTTTCTTTCTTTCTTTCTTTCTTCAATGATGGTAGCAGTTTTTATCTAGGTTGTGGCGTTTGGTAGAGGTAAATCGTTTCTAAGGTCTTCAACAAAGAATAGTTCAATTATACTCTTTGATAATAACAACGAGTTATAACCATACTCATACATTTAGGAGAAAGTAGGCTATATGTTCTTTACTGAACATCTTGTTTCCTATTCATACGTTGCGCGGCAACCACAGGGACAGGTGACTGAATGAATTCTAGTATTTCGTCTTGAGTAAGTGTGGTGTCGACGCCACGAATGACGCCCACACGATGAACGTTTGAGGATGGGATAAATGCCCGCAGGGAACGTTCCGTGAGCAGAGGATGCTTAAGCATGGAATTTGCTGCAGTACGGGTTCGAAATAGGATTTCAACGCGATTCCGGCCCTTGGGTTTTATGGAGACAATGTCCGGGACCTTATGTTGGTAGAACAGACGGCCCAAAACCATTGGGTGAGCATTGCCGATTTGTTTCGGGTTAGTTGATTCGATAAAGACGTTATATGGGCCAGAGTGGTGAGCACCGTATGTGTGTTGAGGAACCAATTTCGGGGTAATAAGAGGTGACGTTGGCTGAGAAACCTCCTGAGAGGTTGTCGAACCAGCAACAGTCTGGAGGATATCACGTTCATTTAAGATTAATGTAGTATCCATAGGAACAGTTTCTACCAGGATTGGTTCTATTTGACTGACAGATTCAGGAGGGGCAAACTCCGGAGGTTTGTCCTTGACCCCATCCCCGGGAAGGGACATGGGGATGAAAGATTGTTTTAGTTACAAAAACACTTACCCAAAAGGATAATTTAACACAAAATAAAAAACTACGACTAGATCACTCACGAATATTACCCACGTGGGTGAACGCACAAACTTCCAACCACACAGAGTCGCACGAGACAGCACACACGTCCGCTCGCTACGGGAACCGAGCAGCGAATCCGACATTTTTTTTTTACCGTAATCGATTATTTTCACGACATTAATCGATGTTCGTACATATCGATTATTACTCGTAAATATCGATTATTTAGCCGATATTTTCATTGCGGAGAACTCGCAAATTTCAAAGTTGCGGCGCGAAAATGTAATAAAACATAATATTCAATATTAATCGGTAAATTCGGCACTTTTCGCATTTATCGCATTTATGGGAATAATTCGCAAGAACCCTTCGTTATCGCACTTTGTCGCACATTCAGTTTCGCAAATTTTGGGTATACATAGTCATATTAGTTACCAGGTAGTTGAAAAAACGAGAAAAAGTAAAATTCGCATTTATCGCAATTGCGATTTTCCCTTATCTCTACTTATCGGCATGTACCCCTCGGCGTATTCAAGAGAGTTTTCCATCACAGACATTCAGCTGTGCGGGAACCTGTGTTTTCAGGCGAATACTACTGCAGGGTACATGGTGCACCCACCTATCGATGTGGCCGGACCGACTGGATCTCAAGCGTAGTCAAAAACATAGGTAGCCCTTCCCCTATCAGCACCCACATATTAAATTTTGAGTGCCAGGCATCGAAAACATCTTCGAAGAAGGCGTGCGATATAACCAGTCAAACCCACGAAAGGGGACCTGGGCCAAGTAACCCTTGTAGTCGCCTTCTACGACTGGTAGGGTATACCTGTGGGTGTATTTCATCCCTCCCTCCCATGGGAGGTCCAATTCGCAAGACAAGCCGGAAACCTAAAATAAAAGCCAAGGTCACCCCTTTTAGTCACCTCGTACGACAGTCAGGGGATGTCGTGGGAGTATTCTAAACCTTCCATCCACAGGGGGAAGTATAACCAAATATCGGTAGCCATTATACTACAGTACAAACATAAAAGGATTTTCGAAACACAATAATTTATTAGACTCCCGTTCTGTGTACAATATCACTCGTTTCTTTAAACCTCTTGACGTTGCTATAGACTTTGTTCTCGATGTTCTCAGCAGCATTGCGGGTGTACTCGTCCATGTACTCCGTCTCCCCCAGTTTCTGTATACCTCGTAGCCAGCCGGCTGTAAACAAAGGAGCAAGTCTTATTACAAGGGCAGGAAACTTGGGCGGTATGAAGGTCGCGATACAGTGTGAGTAGTAGGGAACTAGAGCGCTGAAAGAGACACCCCTCACGTAGCTGCGCCAAGCGCAAGACAACTACATGCACAGCTTTTCAGCAAGATGTCGAAAGCACGGCGGATGGAGTGTGACTGCGGTGAAACGTGACCGGGAACCAGGGCCGTCAGCGTGACCTTAAGACTTCACCACAAACTGCTCAAGCAATGCACTGTACAACCAGTGACTCAACGCCGAGTGTCAGGTGGCGACCACCTCATAAATGTTTCAACAGCTCCGGGCCGTGGAGAAAACTACACTGGAAACTATTACGCAGCATCTGTTCTCCAGGTAGGGGTGGCTGGACGGCAAGACGGGCTGAGGAGAACCTCTATATCATTGCGGTCCCCAACGGCTGTGGAGGTGGTCATGCCAGACTGCGAAGGCCAACTCAGTTACACTTCAGAGTCTGCGGCAGTCCGTTGCAGTCTCAGAGTTGGTTTAGGCATGTCTCATATCATGTGCACCGCAGAATTTGCCAAGGAGATCATAGTGTGTGAGTCACTGCTTGGCAAATTGGAATCCTCCTTATATAAACGCAAGAAGTTGCTCCCGTTGTATTTTCCCCTCAAGTCCAACAGCAATAGGATAAGGATCGTGCGGGCAGGTTTGGTGTAACAGGAAGGCCCTAGTTTGGACCTACTTGTAGACAACGGATGTGTGGTATTCTTCTTTCTGAGACCTCGCGACGCCTCCTTCATTCGTGTTCGGGCAGGCCTATTTAGGACAACTGCTGTCCACCCCGCATTGGGAAGACCCTAGAATATGTGGGCTCGCACTTTTATCCTGATTTGGTGGTCGCACCCAGCGGGTCACCTAACATGCCGATGAAATACTAACAATAAGAAGGAAAAGATATTACTGACTAGAACTTGGAGCATGGATCATCAGAATATTGCTTGATGCATAGGACTACGACAAACCTGAAATAAGAACTGCACTCATCACCCATAAACTGCTACGCTAAACTTCGATGCAGTCGCCCCGAGTGAAACCAGGTTTTGTGGGAAAGGAAAAGTTATCAACCTTGGTTTCTGCTATACCATATTATAGAAAGGGAAGGAGGAGGAAGATTGCCGCATTCATGGTGTAGGATTTGCCATGAAGGCTAAATTGGTAAACGATCAACAACTTACTCCTATTGCAACAGTGAAAGACTTATGACTCTCTGTACACTACTCTTTTTACCTTTACCTCCTCTGCATAATGGCTTCAAGACCACATGGATGATCCACGCTCCAACCACTGGCATATCCTCGACTGCGATATCACCCGACAATATGACTGAAAGAATCTGCTTATCACCAAAGCAGCTAGAAACATCCATGACTGTTGAACGGATCAGAAACTTCTTATCAGTCAACTCAGGCTTTTCTCTTCGGAGGAAGAAGTGTGCACTAATAAAACTATCAATAATCTCCGTCTTTTCAATACAATGTTGTTGATAGTCTATTTATACAACTGAGTACATGTTTCGTACAGTCGTCTGTACTTCCTCAGCCCAAAGATACATTAAGATATAAACAAGTATGATGCACACTATAAACTTCGAGATGAATCCATTGCAGGGAACTTTCATGATCTAAACTTTGATATTAATCTCCCTTCTTCTTCTTCTTTTATGACCACATAGGATCCTGTAGTCAATCCATCGATCAGATCTTCTTTGAAGGGATTGTTCGGGCTTTGCGTTCCTCCCAGTACTCCTTAAGAAGTTTCGATCGTCGTGCCCTTTTGTCGGTTGTGAATGTGCGTGTTGTGGGCTTGTTTCTTGTAAGAGTAAGCAGGTTTTTGTATCATTAAGCTCTCTATTATAAAAGTACAGACAAATCACTGGCGGTATTCACGTTGGGTTGTAGTCGACAAAATAACTCTTGACTGTGAGCTAAATATAAGAACAGACTGAAAGAAGGGGTGAAATACTTAAGGCAGCATACCAACCCCAAATGAAGCATCAGCAAAAGGGATACTGGATGGATGGGGTAAGAAATATACGGTAAAGACTAGTAATGGAGTACTTTTAGGATAGAGATTTACGAAGGGAAGAGGATGGAGTGCGCCAAAAAGTGGCGGAAGGGTGAAGGATAATCGAATACTTTGATGGTAAATGGGGGTGTATAAGAACAAAGCATTAAGCGATGTAGGAAATGAGGACATTGGCTCATGTGGGAAGGCTATGGGTGCAGCACACAGTTCAGAGAATGCAATGAAATCAAGATAACAAGAGCAATATTTGGAAGATAACAGATTAGAAGGTGCAAATGAATACCACCCTTTAATAAAATTACTAAACAGAGAATGGAGGAAGCCAGGTAAATTAGCAAAACTATTTAACGTTATCAGGGAAATATGGGATTGGAAAGCGACAGATTAAAAACACAACGAAGATGCATGTGAGACAAATATAAGGGTGCAGAAGATGGTATAATAAAATGGAACTAAGTTAAAGCCTAAGAGAGATGTAGGAAAAGAGAGCATTGCCTCTTATATGGGAAGGCCTCTGTACCAATTAGAATAAAACAGAACGTTACATAATAGCTGTCATTAATGTTACCCTTGTTCAGCCATTTTAATAGTAAAATTATTTATGTTTCTAATAATTTTAATTTTAATGTTGTGATGTTTTAATATTATTATTTTTTATACTTTACCCTTTTTAAAATTATTTATTTATTTATTTATTTATTTATTTATTGTATGGCTTTTAGTGCCGGGAGTGTCCGAGGACATGTTCGGCTCGCCTGAGTCTGTAGCTGCTTCCAGCGAACACCCTAAAGGGTGAGCTACAAGTTCCGTTCAATTTCAAGTAGTTCCAAATTTCGCCACCAGATATCAATGATACCTAGTGGTGAACGTTGGAACTTAGGTTGTTTTTGTGCCAGGCTATTGACAACTCCAGCTATCTGATATGACATCTAGCGGTAAAATTGAGAAACTTACCAAGTAGGGTCCATTTGTCACGTGGTGACTGTTTGTATATGGTTTCTTGTATTCGTAAGCAGATCGTGGTAAATTCTTCGTATCTTTATACATAAGTAATACGTTTTACTCGTTGATAGAGTGTAAAATGAGTAAAAGCAATGTATATTGCTCAGTTTACGGCTGTAAGTCGATGTATAAGAGGGCTGCGGATAAAAGTTTTCATCACTTTCTAAAAGATGTAAATAGCAATAGCCGAAAGGTAACGATACCATATAAATACGGGCAACAGGAGCTGGTTGGACCACTCACCAATACACTCACTGACGACAGGACGGGTTGTTCACTGTTACGCCGAGCCAAGCCGCAAGCCAAGCTTCATCAGTCAGGTATCCTTCCCCCTCCCTAGTTCATTTCCAATTACTCTACCAACCGCCATCACCTCGCTCTGCGATATCCGAGCCATTCCACTACGAGTCATATAGGCCTAATTTGATTTCGCAAGGTAAATATCTACTCTGCGAGAACCTGCTACCAGTCCAATATTCAACACCAAACCCACCTGCTAACCATCCAAATCAAGCAATTCCTGTGTCCCCTGAGCTTTAATACAAGTTAAACTCATCCCTTCGCCCTACCAGGCAGCAAATAATTTCTAGAGTCTATGGTACAGTGGATAATGTATATTATAATGTAGTCAAGTAAACACGCGCCATTTCCGAGCTCCACGGTTTTTGGATCTTTACACGGTAAAACGATATCAGTGCAGCTTAAAAGTGAAAAAAAAAAGTACCCGAGGAAGACGTACGCAATGAAAGAAAACCAGGAATCACCCAAATTGGAGGTAAATAAGTAAATAACTGAAATTAATTACATCACACAACAGAAGGAGATTAGTGAGGTTATATAGCACCAAGCTCACCAAAACACTAATCGCATACAGCAACAAAGAACCGTTTGAATGCCTTACCACAAAAATAACATGTGACCAGAAGAAACTCTGTATGGAGAATGAGACATACCGGTTACAAGACGCTGGCCTGTCAACAATGAAAGAGGACATTCGTCGCATAACGAACGTCTTACAGCACAAAGCACAGGCATAGTATCAGCTCACACAAGAAAACCAGCAACCTGCTACTAAGGTGTGAAGACTTTTAACAATATACATAGACATAATTTAGCACTAAAATAGAAGCGAATGAGTGTGAGAGGAACTATATTGCAAAAACGAAGTGAATGAAGCCAAAGCAGATTAATACACTACACGCGTCAAAAAGAGGAGTAAAATATATCACAGTACGTAACTAGCAAATATAACAACATGCCACCCAAAACACAGCCCTCAACTAAAAACATAAAGCAAAAAGAGAGAAAAAACAAAATATCAACCTCAGAAAGCTCGGGAGAAGAAGAACACACAAACAATGCAAAACCCCAAAGAGACGACATTAAAGGTATGTTTTCTGAAATACTATCAGAACTTAAAGATTTGAAAAAGCAAACTGAAGAGTTTAAACAAGAAACAAGAGAGGAAATTCAGTCCATGAGAAAGGAAATTAAAAAAAGAAATGAATACTGCGAAAGAGCAAATGAGTCATTAGAACAAAAAATCACTAACATAGACAACACAATACAAGAAAAGATAGAAACATTATCCAAAAGAATAAGTGACCTAGAAGAACAAAAAGAACAACAGGCGAAAAGAGAAAGGAGGAACAACATAGTGGTAAAATGTAAAGAATTCACTAATGATGAAAGTAACAAAGACGAACTAAAGAACAAAATCAAGAAGATATTGGACACGATAGAAAAAGAAGTGACGGCAGAAAAATCAACCTACGTCGGTAAAGACAGAAACAATAGAGGTATAGTGAAAGTCAGTTTCACAAATTTTGCAGACAAACTAAAAATAGTCCGAAACAAACACAAACTGAGAGGACAAGACATATTCATAGATGATGACCTCACAATAAAAGAAAGAGAAATCCAAGCATCACTCCGACAGAAAGCCAGGGAAGAAAGGGAAAAGGGTAATAACAATGTAAGAGTTGGATACCAGAAAATCCTGTTAAATGACCAGTGGGTGCACTGGAAAGACTTAACCTCAAAAAACGGGGAAGAAGAATTCAACACAACACAACGATGAAACAACGTTCACACAAGGAAGAAGAACTCATACTTGGTACACTAAACGTTAGAACCTTAAGAACCCAAGATAAAGAAATAGAACTCGAAAACGCACTCGAAAACGTAAGGTACGATATATTAGGCCTCAGTGAGGTGAGGCAATACGGCGAAGACATAATAGAGAAAACAAATGGGGATGTCTTTAGCTTCATAGGGGAAACAAAAGGACAAAAAGGGGTAGTTTTTTTTTGATAAAAAGACATTTAAAACACAATATAAAAGAAATAAAGGGAATCTCAGAAAGAATCATAGTATTATCCCTAAAATTAAATGACAACACATTCATAATAATTCAAGTCTATGCTCCCACAGAAGCAAGTACGGAAGAAGAAATTGAAGACTTCTATATGCTCCTCGAAGACACACTAGCCGAGTACGAAGCACACACAACATTCATAATTGGAGACTTCAACAGCAAGGTAGGAAGAAAGGAATACGAAGAAGAAGAACCTATGGGCCTTCACGGATACGGAACAAGGAACGAAAGAGGAGAAAGACTAATACAGTTTGCACTGGGACAAAGACTTAAAATTGTGAACACATTTTACAAGAAAAACCCAGAAAGCAAATGGACATGGAAATCTCCGAATGGGAAAATCAAAAACGAAATAGACTTCATCCTAACCAATAGACTAACAGAGGTGAAAAACATACAAGTGATAAATGGTCTGAAGTTTGACACAGATCACAGAATGGTACGATTGAAAGTGAGAATAAAGAAGAAAAGGAGACACTACTTCAACAACAAAACTACACATCCAGGATGCATAGACAGGGCGGAGTATGTAAAAGCACTACAACAAAACCTACGAGACTTCAACCAACAAACGGAGCAAAAAGTCCAACAACACTATACAGAGCTCGTAAATTGCATATCCCGCGCAGCCAAACAATCGTCAACACCTGGAAACAGTATGAAAAATAGAATAAAACTTAAGGATAGCACCAAATGTTTGATCGAAGAAAGAGAACGCCTAAAATCACAAGCCATAGAAAACGAACACAAAAAGCTGGAATATGCGGAAGTCAATAAACAATCAAAAAGGGAAATCCGAAGAGACATCAGAGAACACAACACTAAAGTGGTCAAAGAAATCATGGATACCACAAAATCAATAAAGAAGATTAGAAAAGAATTAACTCCAGGCAAACATTGGATGTTGGGAGTAAAAGACAACAACGAAAAAAGACAAGCCTCAAGAGAAGAGATAATGACGCAAGCGACAGAGTTCTATAGGACACTATACTCAAGTAACTCTCAAAGATCCAACTTGCATCAGGACCAGAATACATCAGAAGAAAACCTAGAGGAAGAAACACCTCCAATACTAATCAGTGAAGTAAGAGCAGCCATTCGACAAACGAAAACCGAAAAATGCCCAGGTGAAGATGGAATTTACAATGAATTTCTAAAATGGGGTGAAGAAGACCTAATCCCAGTCATCACAACATTATTTAATTCCATACTCACATCAGAAGACATACCAATGCAGTGGAAACAAAGCATTATCATACTTCTACACAAAAAGGGAGCCAAGGACGACATAAACAACTACAGACCGATCAACCTAATTGTAAACCTCTACAAGCTATTTATGAAGATCCTAACCAATAGAATGACAAAGGCACTGGACGAACAGCAACCGATAGAGCAAGCAGGATTCAGAAAGAGTTTCAGTACATCAGACCACTTGCAACAATAAATCAACTCATGGAGAAAGTTCAGGAATTTAATCTAGAGGTGTATATCGCATTTGTGGATTACAACAAAGCATTTGACTCCGTAGAACAGGGAAGCGTCTTAGAAGCACTGGAAAAACAAGGCATCCCAAACAAATTCGTTAGACTCCTTGGCAAACTCTACGACGGTAACCAAGCCAGAATAAAGACAGAAAGAGAAGGATGTAACATCATGATAGAAAGGGGAGTAAAACAGGGAGACCCCCTCTCACCAAAATTATTCACCTGTTTGCTGGAAAATCAGTTTAGAAAACTAGACTGGGAAGAAAAATATGGCATCAGAATCGATGGGACAAGACTAACCAATTTACGGTTCGCAGACGACATTGTTTTGGTGGCTGAATCAGCGAAAGAGCTGGAACAAATGATAAAAGAATTAGACAAAACAAGTAAAGAAGTGGGCCTTACAATGAACCCGAAGAAAACGAAGCTGATGACCAATGCGTTAGAAGCCCCAATTAATGTGAACGGAGAAACACTGGAATATGTTGAAGAATATGTATATCTCGGTCAGAACATGTCATTTTCAAGTCGTTCAGAGAAAGAGGTCAAACGAAGAATAGGACAAGCATGGAAGAGCTTTTGGTCCCTAAAGTTTATACTGGCTGACAAGACCCAAAAACACACTTTAAAGGCTGAAGTTCTGGAAAAATGCGTTATACCGGTGTTATTATATGGTTGCCAAACTTGGGCATTAACATCGAAACAAAGACAAATGATCCAGAGATGTCAACGGAAAATGGAAAGGAAGATACTTCATGTCTCATTGAGAGATAGAATACTGAACGAAGATTTAAGAAAGAGAACCGGCATGAAAGACGCTATGACATCAGCAGACCAGCTCAAATGGAGATGGGGTGGACATGTAGCGAGATTAGATCCTAACCGATGGACGTACAAAATGACGATGTGGGACCCAAGAACAGGAAGACGAAACGTTGGGAGACAAAGAATCAGATGGGCAGACTGGTTCGTAAAATGGGGTGGAAAACAATGGACAAGAACAGCGAAGATGAGGCAGGAGTGGAAAGACCTAGGGAGACTCGCATGCAGTGACCAATAAAACAATGCATCAACTAGAAAGACACCGTTCAGTGGGCATGCAGCAAAGCGGTACATATCTCTGGTGTGCAATAAAGGCTTCTCACAGAGCGGTGACCTCAAGAAGCACACTGTTGTTCATACTGGAGTGAAGTAATACACTTGTAGCACATGTGAGAAGTCATTTGCATGGCGGACAGAACTAATGGAACATTGTCTCGCGCTCTAATTTGAGGAAACATCATCGTGTTCACTAGGGAAAATAACCTTACTGCATCACAAGGAATTCAAAAGGTTCAACTATCTTGCGAAACACTTGTCAATTCGTTCCGGGACCACATGTGCACAACATAGTGAATGATTTGTGGATGTTAAAGAACGTGTATAGGTATCTGCATCCAAACTAGATGTTAAAACTCCACCGGTAAGGTTTTGTATTGCATTTTAAAAAGACCTATTTGAAACGGTTCAATATACGTAGATTTTACTGAAGAGTGAAGACTTGGCAGTTTCTGTCATTGTTCAAGTGCTTAGACAGGGTAAGCTTTGTGCTTAGTGGCAATGGGAAGCTCCCAGATATTGGTTGATGGCTATTATGATTTCCGTAATACTAATGGATATTTGAGGCCTTGATATCGCCAGACTCAGAAATGAAGACTGTTGTAGCGAATGTTATGCCATCGTAATATAATTTACTTAATCTTTAATCAGCTGCACATCTATATAGAAGGCCCAATCAGAAAGAATAACCCCGAATGCTCCTCAGGACTTGCTCACCTGATGAGTTAAAACTGAGCAATTCCCTGCAAAGCAGGAGACCATAGCCCTTATGGGATTTGTAAGGCTATTTATTTATTTATGGTACAGTGAGCAAACTCAAATATAGCTTTAAAACATAACAGCCCCATGACTCGAACTGCTCAAAAACAAATACCAGCAGACAACCGATGCTTGATAATATGCAATTGACACATAAAATCCAGTGGAACACACAAATTAGATCACGTGTATCTCACAGTTATACATATATACAATTAAAAATAACACTGTCATTATTTTAGGGACCACATTTACTGATTATAACCGAAAAATAAAAAGTGTTCCATATCAAACACGTGTTATTGAGTATTTTTACCCTACTTATCCAGACCGACCGCAGCGCCCCAGGTGTTAGTTTGAGTTGCCAATTAGGGCATTACTGTAATTAATACTGTTATATCCACAATATTGTAATGTTGGGAATCCGTCCAGGAGGACAGTTGGCTATGGTCATTTAGCGAATTTCGCTATCCTTTGTTTTCTATGTGTCGGACAAGCCCCGCATGTTCTATGGTCTGAATGAAGTTCTTTGTGTCTAGTGCAATAAGTTAAAATTCATTCAGGAATATAAAAGAGGCGACGAGCATCGGTTCGAACCTTGAATCTAGTTAAAAAGAAAGAAAGACAGACACACAAAATGTCTGAAGTTGACAAAATGTTTCAATCAGGACTCTACAGATAACTATTACCTGACAGCCACTGATTTAATAAGTACCAGTACTTTCTGCTGCAGTTCTCTTTAGGCATTTTGAGGCAGCATGCTTGTGTAAAATACTATTAACTCATTATCAACTGATAGTATTGTCGTCTAATGTTAAGTTTGCTCGAAAGTGAAATGTGAAAAGAAGTTTCAACTTGAACAACATGCAAAAACGACTGCACATATTACGGCAAAGGAAGGAAAGGAGAGTGAATAAGATTTGCTTATTGTTAAGTGTATATTTTTCAATTTGTAATGCATATATCCTACATTTTTAGTGCATAATTGCATGCATATTTTAATCATTTTTAGTGCATAAATGCCTGGTCCCTAATAATAAGTTACAGTCGCCGACGACCATGACTAGGGCCGGGGATTTGAAGCACTGGATTTATTGATTTATCGTATGACTTTTAGTGCCGGGAGTGTCCGAGGACATGTTTGGCTCGCCAGAGGCTGTAGCTGCTTCAAGCGGACACCCCTAGGGTGAGCTACAAGTTCCGTTTATTTTCAAGTAATTCCCACTTTCGCTACCAGATGCGAATGCTACCTAGTGGTGAACGTTGGAACTTTGATAGAGTGTTACAACAAAATCTAACCTAGAAATCGAGCTCCACACAAGTTTATTCTGTGGAAGGATCTTTTAAATGCCATAAATCTATGACATGGGACAGCCGGCTTTACTTCCCCTCCGAAGGAAGACTTACTGAAGGATTTTAACGCTCTTCGGCCGGGTTTGAACCCGCTATCTTGGGCACAGCAGTTCATCATGCTACCAACTACGCCACCGAAGCCGCTGAATCCCTGGAAAGTATACTTCTCTCATTTTCCTCGTTAACGTCCGGCGACTCAAACGTTAGGCAGTGCACCGCGCCGATAATAACCATTGTTCGTTGCTGACCAACAGTTCATTGTTCTTGATCAATAACATGCTTGCTCTATCACTCCACGTGGACTCCAGAGTGCGGTCCTGGCTGCTGGCACACTCGGCAGGTCTCCAGTGTTCGTTCTGTCCAGTCTAGCTGCCTACTCTCACAATCAGTGGTTACGGCGGAGAGTTAACAACGGTGTGCCTCGAGCTGGAAAGTCCTGCCTCCACGCACACATAGAATGTAAACATGGCCGCTCAGCTAGGTTTCAAAAGCGAGCCATTAATGAGGAAAATGAGAGAACTATACAATGGGCAAAAGAATCACGTCACAGCATTTGTCGCTTGTATAGCTCGACAAGTTCAACTGAAACCCTGAACGGGTGCGCTGCTGGCGCAAGCGATCGAAGGAGGGAGTAGTACAGTACAGCTGCACAGAAGAAACCCCTTTTGTTCCAAAAACCGTGCTATGGTTGCCTTTTAGTAAATCGTTAGAAAAGCACAAGAAAAGCTTAACTCTAAATTTCAGAATAATTTGCACGATCATTTTATCGGAAAATTCAATAAGAAAATTTGAAAAGCGGTTTTCTCTGAATCGACGTATTTTAAAGAAAAGTTTTTTAAACAAAAAATGTAGAGGACATTGTCACCTACAATTTGTTTCATTGAGGTCATGTCATACGATTTGAAATGCAGAAGCTAGGTGGTGCCAAAGTTTCCAAAAAAAGTGTTTTTTCACTTTTTGCCCTAGAAAAAACGTTTTGTTCACAAAAGACCGAATCAGAAATTTGTTCCTCTCAAAATTGTCTACAACAATTGTGGAAATTGTCTGCTAAATTATGCCCACCGCTCTCTCCGCAGTAACAATAGTAGCCTTGACTATGCAGCGTTGCATTTGCTGCGCTATAACTTTGGAACGGTAAGTCGGAGGAAACAAACGTTTGAATAAATGTTGCAGACGATTTTGAGAGGAACAAATTTCTGGTTCACTCTTTTATAAAAAAAAAAAAAAAACCTTTTTCTAGGGCAAAAAGTGAAAAAACATTTTTTGGAAACTTTGACGCCACCTACAGCAGCTTCTGCATTTCAAAACGTATGACATGTCCTCAATGAGACAAATTGTACGTGACAATGTCCTCTACATTTTTTGTTTAAAAACTTTTCTTTAAAATACGTAGATTCAGAGAAAAACACTTATCAAAATATTTTTGAGTTTTCCGACAAAATGATACTACAAAATATTATAGTAGGCGTGTTTTGGCGCTCCCACTGGTTTTAACCTGGTTTAGGTGTGGTTACAGTTTGCGATTACACTCGCCAAAACGAAATTGGTTAAGAAAAGTTACCGTACAATATGGCGTCGAAATATGTATTGGAATTGATATGATGAATAAATATTAGTATTGGAATTGATATGGTGAATAGATGATGATGTCGACCAGATGTATTTCCAACAATATATAGAGGGCGAAACTAATTTTTAAAAATATCGCAATGGCTCTGAATGCGTCAAGAGAACGGGCACTTAAGACCTTCACGAATATTGGATATCGTTGTACAGTGAAACTGATTTTCATATTCATTTTAGGGTGACTCACGAGACTTTCCATAGTCACAGTAGTGTGCTCATAAGAGGGAGAAATGATAGTTAAGAAAAAACTGGAATTTAATATGGTAGTATTTGGCAAAAGAAGGCTCAATGGTGACCATAGCCGATCGCTTCAACTGCGGAGGTACGGGTTAAATTCCTGGCTCTGTCAAAAAAATTGAATTGTGGTGTGGGGGCTGGAACGGGGTACATTCAGCCTCGTGAGGCTAAACTGAGGAGAAGAAGGTTCAATTCCTACCTTAGCCATCCTGGAGGTGGGTTTTTCCGTGGTTTCCCACTTCTACTCAAGGCAAATGCTGGGATAGCCACTGCCAACTCCTTCCCAATCCTATCCCCAATTTACAAATTAAATCACACTCTAGTAGAGTTATGAATCAAATTCCACACACACACACAAAAATACAAGGGGTTTATGACCGCGATGCTGCAGTTTCTAAAAATAAGCAACAGCAACAACTGATGAGATTCGTAGCGCGCTACGTACGCTATTAAAAGAGCCACCATAATCCTTAAAAGAACGTAGGCCATATATCAACTGGCCAAGTAACGTCACAACAGCTTTATTTCGAAATCTTCAAATATAAAATTGCAAAATCCACTAAGAATTTGATATTATATGATTTCATTTGTTGCGTGCTGAGTGATTCAAGTTCAAATATGATTTCATATCTCGTACTTTGAATAGTAGTTTCAGAGTATGTTTGAATTGGCGCTGCTAAAGTGATTAACATTTCAGTAACCGCAGTATTAGCTTGGTTACTGATTTCAAGAGCCTGGTTATAACCAAACTATACCCGAGTTAAAACCAAAGCACGCCAAAACGGTCTGGTTAGCTTTTGTATTAACCAAAGTATACCAAACGGAACGCCAAAACGCGCCTAATATTACAGGGGCTAAGGGAAGCCTAGCAGTTAGCATAGTTCCGGGGCTTCAGATGAACTTGCCGCTTGTAATCACACAGAAAGAAGTGGAGTGTGACCAGTAAAGCACTGCGGAGAAAACTGCAACACCTACAGTACTGGAGTTGTGGTATCACAGTTTGTGTACCCATGGCAAAAGGAATTAGTAATAACTACCAGAAATACAGGCCTGACGGGATTTCTTGGTTACTGACCTTGGCAGGCCGCGCATGAGAACGAGTCTAGCCCTCGAATAACATCAGGGGAGGGTGGTGCGCCGCCCTGCCTCTCACTGCCAGATTGGCACGTTGGATGGAATGGTGAGGAGAAAGGAAAAGGAAAGGAAGCTTGTAGTTTAACGTGACCGTTAATCTTGAGATCATGAGCCACGGGACCTCCTTTTTACGTGGAATCCGAACCACAGGACATGGCATTTCACTTCGAAAATCTCACATGCATTGACCGGGAATCGAACCCGGACCGCCTTGGTGAGAGGCATACAGCGAATGGTGAGGAGAACTGCGCTAAAATGCGAGCATGTTTTGCTGAATAAGCGGCTGTCGTAATTCTGTGCATTTAATACATGTCACTCTCCTAATCAAACAACGCTGCGTTCCGCGGAAACGTCAAGAAAGCACAGTAAAATACCCACTTCTCCAAATATGAAATCCCAAATAATTAACTTAGACTATATCACTACTCCTACAGAATTGTACAGGTTATGAAACACCAGTTTAGGGAGGTGAAGCTTAGTGAATTAGTACAATCAATATGTTTTCTTTTTCTTCCAGAGACGATTTATTATAATTTTTCTTAAAATAGGCTATAAAACATTACAAGTTATTAAAACATGAAACTGTGTAAAATACCGGTAATATTTAAATTTACTATATGTTGAGAATTATGCATCACATTACTTGCGCCCGCCTCGCTGCGTAGTAACTAGCATTCTTGGCGGTCACCGCGGAGGCCCGGGTTCGATTCCCGGCTCTGCCAAGAAATTTAATTCTAGTCTGAGGGCTGAAACGGGCTACACTCAGCCTCGTGAGGCAAAGGTGAGAAGAGGTGGGTTCGATTCCTACCTCAGCCTTCCTGGAAGTGGTTTTCTGTGGTTTCCCCACCTCTACTCCAGGCAAATGCAGGGATGGTACCTAACTTAAGGCCACGGCCGTCTCCTTCCCAATCCTCACCTCAATTCCAAATACACACGCCCAAGTACACGGGGCTGAATGACCACGTTGTCCAATCCTCTTCCGCTTCCAACCCAAATCCTACCTCGATTGTTAATACACATACTATTACAGACATCACAGTGACATAGGCTATCAGACAGCTTCTATACACACCCAAGTACACGGGGCTACATGACCACGATGTAGCGAAGTAATCAACAACATTACTGGCAAGCAATAAATTAACGTAATGAACAGGATGCTTACCTCGTCAGACATTCGAATGAAATCACTCCACACTGAGTGTCAGCAGCTGCAAAGAGGTAGGCCGATAAGCGATAGCTCTTCTTGTGTAATCAAAATTGCTAATCACTTATAACCTACAACGTTTAACAAAAATAAAAATAAAATACACAAAAGCACACAGTCACTGTTCCATCTAGTCTACGTGTTATTCAGACAGCGGTTCGATTCCAGACAGATCACCTTCAGATTCGGCATCAGTATCACTTTCACTAGTGGCATCGTCACTATCTTCTGACACACGTATTATAAATTCATCCAGAGCATCTTCTATGATTCCCTCCTTTTGGAAGTATTCTCTTTCAATTTTTTCGGCGTGATCGCAAACTTTCTCCCATTTTAACACCAATCGCACTTACTCTCTCTTCTAACAATCGTTTAACGTCATCTAACTGAAATGTAGTATTGTTCCCAGCTACCCACTGTTTAATGTCTCCCCAGATAAGTTCTATTGGATTTAAATCAGGATGGTATGGAGGAAGGCGCAATACAGTATGACCGTGTGTTGCCATGATATTGTCAATTAAAAAATTCCTTCGGTGTGGTTTATTAATTTTAATTAAATTATAAAGTTGGATTTTGAGCATTTCATCGCGGAAGGGAATGTTATTTCGCACCAGCCACTCTTTCATCACAGTCTTGGTGCTGTTGCTGGTTGGCACTTTATTCAACTGCACATTGTGATATGAGGCATTGTCTATCACCAGGACTGAATTGGGAGGTAGGTTTGGAATGAGTCTGGTAGTTAGCCAGTTTTGGTAATTATTGGCGTTCATCTCTCCGTGGTAGTCTCCTGTTTTAAGTTGGAATTTGAACACTAGCAATGCTCCAGGAACAAAACCAATTCGACCTCCTGCATGAACTATAATCAGTCTCTGTCCCTTCGAAATCGGCGCTGTGTAACCTGCTGGAGAATCGTCAACCCAGTTCTTTGGTCTTGTATGAGTGCTGTGAATGTAAGTCTCATCTTCGTAAATTATAGGTCGTCCTTCCTCCCTGTATTTCTTAACTGCAAGCAAATACGCTACACGCTGTGATCTAATATTTCCCCTCTCTATTAAAGTGGCTCTGTTGTTTCGGGTTTTCTTCCATCTAAATCCCATATTCTTCAATATTAATTTAAGACTGGTGCTTCCCCCCTTGAAGTTAATACTTTCCCGAAGTTTCGGCAATAGTTTATGAATTGTAGGCAGTCTTTTCCTTAATGTAAAAATCATACACAGTCCGCCGAATCACACACCTGTCCAAGTCATCTACGGCTGTCACTGTTTTAGGAACCTGGTAATGTTTACCAGGTGTACTAAAGGAGGTATCTTCCTCCACGCACCGAGAACCTTCTTTGATGATTCTCCTAACAGTCGTTTTGGATATTCCTGTCGCTTTTGCCACTCGTTCTTGTACCTTTTTTAAAGGTAAGGACACAGTACCAGCCACTGCCTCACTTTTCATGAAAGTGTTAATATTATACACCACTTCCCGCGTTTGGCTGTGCAGTGTTTTTGAAGAAAGCTTCGATAGAATAGGCGGCATTGCAGTTGCTCAATGTTTATACCGAGCTTTAGTCAATGCAATTAACTTTTAATTTGTAGCACTAGCGCTACGTAGCCTACTTTCATAAATTTCCCGGTAGAACAAGAACTACACGCAATAGAGTTTTCAGTTATCACACCGAGAACAGCGAAGCTCATAAGGCGACAGAAACGTCTCTACTGGCTCTGGAACAGCTATGCGCGTGCGCTGCTTGCATAGGTTCGCGGAACAGCTATACTCTACCGCGCAGGTGACCGCCAGTGTCCAAAAACGAGCGTCCCAGCTGTACCCGTTGTACGAAAGGTCCTTGGCTTTTAACGGTCACGAATTATCATATCTGCAAATTTGTGATATATTTTATTTTTACTCTCGATATTAAAAATGGGAAGTTACCAAAATAACTATTACTGTAATAAAATCACTCAATAGGAGGAGGTGGTCGCTAGGGATTTTTCACAAACAAGCAAAGGAGAGAAAACGATCTTCAAACAACCTACACCTAAACAAAGAATCACATTACTTTAAATGAAAAAGACAGTGCTAGATTCCAACAACAAGAATGGCACCAACTTTCTTTCTGGAATTAGTGTCATCTATTTCCCGGCACCATGGTAACGTGGCAACAGTGTTCGTCATCTATGTATACGGTACTAGATCAGTAGGGGCATCTATACGTTGCTATAAGAACACAAGCTCTTAGTTACGTTTGGTACTGTTTGTTTCGTATAATGTTGAACGCTGAAAAGTGTAAAAAGGTTGGTTGGTTCTTAAGTTTAGGGACTGCGACAACGCGGTCATGTAGCCCTGTGTACTTTGGGTGTGTGTAGAATCTGTCTGATAACCGGTGTTAATTGTGATGACTGTATTAGTGTGTGTTATGTTTTTTTTAAATTTAAATTTAAGTACAGACTGCAACTAAGAAATTTTCAAATAGTTCCTACTTTTGTCGCCAAGCACCACCGTCAACGACTACCAGGCCAAGTTCAGAACTTAGCTACTAGACGCCACCTCAGTCAGCTCTTGGCAACGAACGTAGAAACCTAAGAGCGTTGTTTACATTCTTAAGCTATCCAATTTAGCTTCACACAGGTGTAATTAGTGGAAGGTTCTTTAACATGCCATAAATCTATGACATGGGACCGCCGGCTTTACTTCCCCTCCGAAGGAAGGCTAACTGAGGGATATTTTAACGCTCTTAAAAAATCCGACGTCTTCGGCCGGGTTGTAAAAGGGATCGTGTACGAAAACGTGCGGAGAAGGAAGAGAATGGATTTCAAAAATTTATCCTCGACCCGCCATTTGCCTCTTCAACTATTTAGAGGCCGATAACCTAGATGTTAGGCCCCTTAAAACAACAATTATCTTCATCATCATCTACAACTGTTGATGCAGAAAAGTATGTACGTAAGTGTTTCAAGGATTGAAATAGCCTGAATAGCCAGAAAGTCGTAAACATATCTATGATTCTATGCTTTCCGTGTAGCGGACAAAATGTTCAATAAATCTCGAAGAGGGGATTGTAGGTTACCTATTGCATGTTGGGACTTCCGGAAAATTTCGACATACTGTATCTTCGCGTTTTTAATCCCCCAGACCTCAAAACCACCGTCGGTTCAAACGTTTATATACAGTATTATATATTTATTTTAAGCCGGCCCCGTGGTGTTGGGGTAGCACGCCTACCTCTCAGTCGGAGGCCTCGGGTTCGATTCCCGGTTCTGTCAGGGATTTTAGAAACTGACATGAGAGCTGGAACGGGGTGCACTCAGCCTCGTGAGGATAATTGAGTAGCTATCTGACAGTGAGGAAGTGCCCCAGTCACGAAAACCAAGATGAACTGCCGAGGGTACCCGATGCGCTGACCACGCGTCACACCAATATGTGCAGGCCAAATGACTGGGCAGAAGTCCCTTGCGTTCTTATAGCAACGGTTGGTTGGTTCTTAAGTTTAGGGGCTGCGACAACGGGGTCATGTAACCCCGTGTACTTTGGGTGTGTGTAGAATCTGTCTGATAACCGGTGTTAATTGTGATGACTGTATTAGTGTGTGTATCTGTTTTTAATTCAAGTAAGGAGTGGAGACGATCAATTTTCAAGTAGTTCTTACTTTTGCCACCAAGCGCCACCGTCAACGACTACTAGTTCAGAACTTAACTACCAGACGTCACCGCAGTCGGCTCTTGGCAAAGAAAGTAGGATCCTAAGAGCGTTGTTTACATTCTTAACCTATACAATTTAGCTTCACACAGGTGTAATTAGTGGAAGGTTCTTTAACACGTCATAAATCTATGACATGGGACCGCCGGCTTTACTTCCCCTCCGAATGAAGGCATACTGAGGGATTTTTAACGCTCTTAAAAATCCGACGACTTCGGCCGGATTTGAACCCGCGATCTTGGGCATAGGAACTCAGCATGCTACCGACTACGCCACCGAAGCCACCAGCTCTCTTATAGCAACGTACAGATGACATTACTGACCTAGTACACATATTGTATAGAGGACGGACTCTGGCTGCCATGTTTACCATCGTGTCGGGAAATTGATTACGCTAATCCCAGATAGACCTCCAGCTCAATAACATATCCATGTTAAACGAGAAGTGCTGATGATCAACCGGAGAGATGATCGTGTGAATAGTTGAATTGCGAATACGCCTACCTCTTCGGAAGGTGTCATCACTTTTTGGCGTAGGTGTCCTCTTATTGAGAATGGCATTCGCGTAAGCCAGTGGTGTCTGGAAGTCCTTGTCGTACCTCCTCATGGGGAAGTCAATGGCTCGCCTGCGCCGATAGCGCCTCTTGAGGGCGTCCCTCTCTTCTTCTTTCCTCTGCATCGCACCGCACATCTTAGGAAGAAACGGAATTATGTGTAACGATAACTGTTTCCGCATGTTTTACAGTACAATCTTTATATTTAGAATGGATCGATTTTCTTGGTTCGTAAAGTAATTTAAATGTAAGTTATACACGAATTGGCAGTTAATAATAATAATAATAATGATAATAATAATAATAATAATAATAATAACAATAATAATAATATCGTATGGCCTTTGGTACCAGGGCAAGCTTTGATATTTGACACCCAGAGGGCAGCTTGCATATCGAATTTTGTTGTTCCTTGAAGCACTATGAAAGTCAAGGAGGTTAGATATCTAAGCTCCTTGACACTATGGCGCTTTCTAGTAGAGAAATTAGGAACTTTTTGTTGGCGGAAAATCCCGAGATTTTGCCATTCTGAACACGGCCTACTGAATGCAAATAGGTTCTTTAACATGCCAAGATCGTACGACATGCGTGTCGTAATTTTGCCTTTCAAAAAAATAAATAATCACTTACCACGGCTAGGAGCGAACCTGCAAGCTTGGGGTAGTAATCCGACACGATAACCACTCACCCACCGTGGCAAGAAATTGGCAGTTGATAGATAATGATGATTATCAGAAACCAAACCTGCAGATTATGGGGTGACGAGTGGTCAGCGCGTCGGGTCCTGTCGCCCGTAAATGTTGATCTCTGTGACCGGGGTACTGCCTAACTATCAGTGCTCAATGCACCCCATTTCAGCCCTTACGTCAGTTTCTAAAATCCCTTACGGAGCCTGGAATCAAACCCGGGGCTTCCGGGTGCGAGGCAGGCGCCCTAACCCAATACCACGGGGCCGGACTAATGAAGATTATGATGATGATTTATTGCTTTTAGGGACCTAACATCCACGTTATGGTTCAGGTGACAATGAAGAAAGATGATGAAGTGAAAATCTGGGCCGAAAACTAACTCCAGTCTTACAACTAATTTACGTAAGAGAAGAAGAAAGGGGATACGATCATTCATCATCTTCTTTGCATTTTCCCACTTATGTGGGGTCTGCCTTCCTGCAATGTTTCCTCCACTTCAATCGATCCATAGCGTCTCGGGGGCGGAGCTTAGTGAGCCTCATGTCATCTCTCACCCTATCCAACCAGCGTGTTTGAGGTCGCCCTCGAGGTCGACGACCCTCCAAATTTAGTTGAAGGGCAGTCTTAGCAACTGAGGTTTCACTGCTACGGAGCACATGTCCATACCACCGCAGACGTGATTCACGCATTTTCTCTGTGATTGGGGCAACCTTGAAATCCTTCCGCACGGCATCATTCCTAATATGGTCCAGTCGAGTCATACCATTGGACCACCGGAACATCTTCATTTCCATTACATGAAGTGCCTGTTCATGCTTCGATGTTGTAGGCCAGCATTCAGATCCATGAAGGGCCACCGGTCTAATCACTGTGCGATATACCTTAGATTTTAAATGTAATGGAATTTTCTTATCACATAGGACTCCAGTAACTTGGCGCCATTTCATCCATGCGGCAGTGACTCTTGTTTTGACATCAGGAATCGTGCTGCAGTCTGAGGTGATGCATGACCCAAGGTATTTGAATTGGGTCACTTTATTAAGTTGAACCTCACCAACAGTGATCGTGCCATCAGTTTAGTCACCGCATTCCAGGTATTCCGTTTTCTTCAGGTTCAATTTCATCCCAAATTCTTCAAGACGCATCTTCCACTCTTGTACTTGCTGTTCGAGGTGCCCACGGGTCTCGTTAGCTATCATGACATCATCCGCATATAATAATGTCCATGGATGCCTGGTTTGGATGTCATTTGTGATGGCGTTCATACAGAGTATGAAGAGCAAGGGGGACAAGGCTGATCCTTGATGGACACCAACAGTGATTTGGACGGTATCGGACATTCCTGCTGCACACCGCACTGAGCTTGTTGTCTTTCGGTACAGAAGTTTCACCCAGTTTACATAGGCTTCTGGTACACCGTGTAGCCTCAGTGCCAGCCAGATGAGATCATGTGGTACTCTATCGAACGCCTTTTCCAAATCAAGAAAGGCTAAGTGAACTGTCTTCCTTTTCTCATAGTGTCGTTCCATCAATAGACGAAGTGCATGGTGAGCGTCTGTTGTTCCGCTGTTTTTAACAAAGCCACACTGGTTAGATGAAACAGTGATGATGTTTCGTAACCTCGCATCAAGAACACGTTCAAAAATTTTCATAGTATGGGATAGGAGGCGGATTGGCCTATAATTTGAGCATTCCAGTATATCTCCTTTTCCTTTCCAAATAGGAATTGTGATACTGGTTATCCAGGCCTCTGGTACTGTGTCTTCCATAATAATTTTGTTGAAGAAGTCAGTAAGCCATACTACACCTTGTTCCTCCAGGAGATTCCATACTTCGGCTGGTATATCATCTGCACCAGGCGCTTTCCCCGACTTCATTTTGCTGATGGCAGTGGACACTTCTTCTGTAGTGATAATGGGCACAGGGCCGTGGATAGGGTCAGCTGTCGGTAGAGGTGGATGAGGAAACTCCGTATTGCATATATCCTCAAAATACTCCTTCCAGCGACATAGTATGTCATGTCTCTTTTGTAGGAGGAGCCCATTTCTGTCTTTGATGTTGATAACATGACCGAGATCGTGTGAGGCACGCTCGCGAGCGCGCGCAAGTTTGTAGATTCTATTTGTGCTACCAGGTTTATCCAGTTCGTCGTAGATGGTTTTGTAATGTGCTGCTTTTGAAATTGCAACAGCTCGTTTTGCACTGGACTTGAGAGCCCGGTACCTATCTAAATCCTCCAAGCTGCGTGTCTGGTGCCACGTCTTTGTAAGCAGCTTTCTTCTCCCTGGTTACCTGCTGCACATCATCATTCCACCACCAGGTCTGTTTGTCAATAAGGCGTCGATTTGGTTTGGTGACACCTAGAGTGGATGTGGCATATGTCTTGATGGATTCGGACAGTGTGTTCCAGCCATCTTCTACTGATGACGTTGTAGAATTTGAAAGCGATGGTATCAATGCTTCTTTGATGGTAGCTTGATGTTCTAATAGTCTCCACCATTTAATACGTTCAATCTTCGTGCTTGGCCTCACAGATACATAATCTATATGGACTGCGGCATCTAGTACAAGTATTCGGTGTTGAGGACAACGCTGTCATATGGGATCACTTTTGTATCCTTGATCATTGCGAGGTCTCTTCGTCGCGTCATCCAGTAGTCAATTTGGGATGTATGACTTCCACAATAGTAGGTGATAAGGTGTGAATCCCGCTTTCTAAAAAAGGTGTTAGTTACAGACAAATCCCACGCTTCCGCAAATTCTAGGATTCGAATACCATCATTGTTACGGCAACCATAACCATGGCCTCCATGATTTCGTTCAAATCCATCTCTTTCATGACCAACATGTCCATTTAAGTCTCCACCAATGAAAAGAATTTCGCTATCATCAACAGCTTGAATGTGTCCCTCTAGATCGTTCCAAAACTTGTCTTTCTCTTCTTCAAGGCAACCAGTCTGTGGAGCATAGCATGACACAACTCGGATTAAACTGGTCCCCAAGGTTATCTGTATTGACATCAGGCGGTCGCTGATGCGTGCTACTTCAGAGACGGTGTCGCGAATCCACTGGTTTACAATGACACCGACTCCATTTGCACTTTTCTTACCATTATAGATTAGCATGTAGCCTTCTCCGATATCTCTTGATTTTGCACCTGCCCATCGGGTTTCTTGAACGAAAGCTATGTCCACATTCCGGTGCTTCAAAGAGGCGGCCAGTTCTCGGCTTCGGCCTGTCATTGTTCCAATGTTGACAGTGGCTAGCCTGATACGATTTGATTTATGTTGGTCTAGCTTCTTTAGCCGACGTCGACGATGCGTCGGTAGCCCTCGTCCATTTTCCACATCGTTCGGGAGAAAACGGTGCGTGTCGCTTAGAGGGGACGCCCTAGCATTTATATCTGAATGAAGAGGAGTCAACTGCATGTTGGATACGACAAAAATTCCTCAACCGACGTGTCGCTACGCCTTTCGTCAAGGGCATTTTATACCTACTGCCAGGTATTCATGAGGCCGCCCCTAACATGGAGAACAGACGCCTTTTGCAGCCGCTCCTAACATGGAGAACAGACGCTGCATTTGATATATGCCCCAATTTGTGCATATACCTTTTACTCAATTATCCCGAGCACTAGGATGCCTCTTCCGCCATCAACACTGTACCGAAGAATATCTTCTCCACTGTAGCTGCCGTTGAGGTCTTCACCGTAACCCTGGCAAGGGACCCTTACAAGGTACTACCAGCCGGGTCAGCTGGCCCAAGGTTTTTTTGAGAGGTGTTACTCCTCTATCACTCACCCTTTGTCCTGACTTGTGACAGGCAGAGCCTGGCTCCCCAATAATGGGTCCAGGTTGGTGGGGATACAATAAAGAGGGGAAATAGTAATACGATCAGTAGTTACTAAACACTAGTTGAAAGGATCATTCGAATGGGTATTTTATTCTTTACTATAATCGGAAATTGATTTTGTTCTGTTGTGACACTCTGTGATGTGATATTGTGTGCATCCCTGCACGCACAACTCACAGATGCAGTCATCATTCGGGGTATGAAATGTCTTATTGTTGCATATTTTATAATGGAAGCCGTGTATGGCTAATCTTGTAATGGTATACGCGAAGAGAACCAATAACGACATTCATTTCGTTGTGATATGACACATTACTGATTGACAGATGCCGAGAGCACAACCCTTCCTTCCCTCTCGGATGTACTGTATGCTGACGATGTTAACAATTTTTACGTCAGCAATACTGTTGATCATCACTTTTTTTGTCATTAGTTAGGCTACCTAATTTATTTTCTTTCAATTCTATTCTTGTTGTTTTGTTTAGATTAATATTTGTAATATTGTAGTGAGTTGGCCATGCGGTTAGGGACGCGCAGCTGTGAGCTTGCATTCAGGAGATAGTGGGTTCGAACCCAACTGTCGGCAGCCCTGATTCGAACGAACAGAAAGTAAAACAGACACACAGCAATAACACCAATGACGGATAGTGCTGCAGAACTTATGTTGCCGGCGGAACTGAGCACGTGCTCCACTCCGGGCGAGCATGCAGCACTGGACGAGGCTCTTCTTTCCACCGTGCTAACCTCGAAAATGTTTAAATCACTAAGACGTAATATAAACGATACTTGTATGTAGTAACAAAGGTAATAAATTGGCAGATAATTGTAGGAAGCGATTATGATGAACAATATATATGTTCAGAGTTCCTTCATGATAAAAGGTGAGGTAACAAAACTAGTGTAGGGGGGTTTTCCATTAAAAGTAAAAGCCCATAAGACCCACAGTCTTTTCTAAACGCTGGATGCTCTATAGTAGTTTATTGCTGGCTCCGGTAGATGGGAAACTGAGTCGTAGATCTTCTATGTAATAAGTTTCCTTGGCCAGCTAGTCTTGATGGTGCGTAATTTCCCCACTGTTAGTGGACGATTTGTTCTCTGGCTTAATAACTTGGTTGTAGCTACTCGATAAGTGGACTGTAGGGTTTTCTCAGTTTTTGATTATCATTTCATACTTATTTAATAAATGGAATGTAACACACATATATCTTGTAGGCTATATAGAAAGATTAAATAACACTCTTTATTATTCCTATGAATAGTTCATAGTTCTACAACTGTACCTGGTACATTTCTGTAGTGGCTTGGAGATGCCATTAGAATCTTATGGTATTGCTTATAGTTCTGTAGAGAAGTACGTTTGGTGTGAATGTAGGCTAGTCAAACGAAGGAAGATATTTATTTAAACACTTTCCGACAGAAAAGGAACAACATAAACACAGGCCCAGATGCGCAAATATACATATCTATAGAAGGGGCAGTTGAATGAACAACTCAAACCTAAACACCCACCCTGAGTGCATACTTTAGGAACCGTGCCTTCACTTTCTCAATGCGTTCCAAGTCACTGACTGACAGCTTTTCTCAGATTAATTCCAGTCCATACGTGACTATTGGGGATATTGTCGTGTCGAAAAGTCTGGTGGCTGTCTTGAGTGATAATGACGGAAGAGAAATAAAAGACATGGAAAAGAAATGCCTTCAACCTTCGAAGAATGACGTCTGAGGGACTTGGAATGAAGCAGAGCTATGAAAGACAGATAGGAAAGGGAAAGAGGAGAGAGGTCCACCACAAATTCAATGGAAAAGGAGAAAAGAGGACCCAGCTCAGGAATCCCTCCAGGTCGCCAACATCCGACGTCACCAGACGTGAGCCTTTGAGCCTTTGGGGGGTATAGCACCAACCAGGGTGCATCACACATTGGTGAGGGATACACACACCTTGCCTCCTTCTAGGCCCTTGTACAGGAGACTGTAGATACCAGGAAACGAAAAGATGAGGTCAGACCCCTCGAAGAATGAGGTTGTCAGAAAGGATGAAACTAGGGCCAATTAAGGCGGAAAAATGAAAGATATCTTAAGCTTCGGTACCGTAATACCACCGCGCCGGGGGGAAGGTCCATGCACTTACCTTAAGTACACTGCAAAATGACACTCCACTAGTTTTCAACTTAGTCATAGAGTTTCGGTAAAAACAATTTGAACCAGAATGTTCTACCTTTATAATGTTTCAATTCCCTGACGAGATAATTCCCGAAACAACCGGAGAATAGCTGTTTGAACTTGTTCATCGTTGGTAAATCTTTTTGCTGAACACATGGTCCATGCAGTTGTTGTTGTTGATGATTGATTTAGGGGTTTTGCGACATCGTGGTCATGTAGTTCCGTGTACTTGGGTTGTGTAATTTTTCTGATAACCTGTGTTATTGTGATGGATGTATTAGTGTGTGTATTTGTAATTCAGATGAGGACTGGGAAGGAGACGCACGTGGACTTAAGTTCAAAACCATCCTGACATTTGCCTGGAATAGAAGTGGGAAACCACGGAAAACCACTTTCAGGACGGCTGAGGTGGTAATCAAACCGACCTCTTCATAGTTTTGCCTCACGAGGCTGAGTGGGCTCCATTCCAGCCCTCAGACTAGAACTTTTTTGTCAGTGCTGGGAATCGAACCCGGACCTCCGGAGTGACAGTCAAGAATGCTAAACCAGGAGGTGGACAAAAGAACGATTCAAACAGATCGCGACTCTTGAAATATGCATGGTCTAATGATTGCACCAGCATTTGTTGTGACAATAGCAGTGGCAGTAGAGAGAATCAAGTACCACTGCTAAAATAGTAGGAGTATTAATAACAATTTATTAGCAAATGACGATGCTGATAATAAATATAATAAATGTATACAGGAGAATTAAATAGGCCAAACCTCCCTTGTCTCCTCTTAAAACCTGCCACTGCTAGGGAGAATAATTGTTAACACTTGTTGCGCAAATGAGAGAATTGCAGTGCCCTAGAAATATTTCAACCGACTAGTGGAGTATTCTTAGTTTTCCCCACACCAATCTTATCTTCAGTGAAGTAGGAGGACCATTTTTGACTCATGTCGCTGAAAGAGCATTGCAGTACCCAGTGACACTTTCACCCGAGTAGAGAGACATTTTTGGGCCATTTAAGAGCATAATGGTGAAAATGACATCTTCAGCCAAAACGAGGGAGTATTCTTTGGCTCACCAGTGACTGCTTCAGCCGACTAGGGTGAGTATTCTTTGCTACTTGCCGCACCAATGACACCTTCTTCTTCTTCTTCTTGTTCTTGCCGTGCCGTCTTCTATCGAAGGTTGACGATCATTATGGCTATTCTGGTCTTCGTGTCTGCCACACGGAAAAGGGTCGTTGTGTTCATCTCAAACCAGTCCCTGAGGTTCTTCAATCTTGAGATTCTACTTCAGCCAAGTCGCCGCTGTCCTGAGATCTTCCCCCTGAATCAATAACTGTAGGAACCTGTATTTTTCATTCCGCATCACGTGCACGAGATCCATACATCCGACGATACACCCATATTTTGAAGACTTCCAACTACTTGCACAGGGCCTGGGTTAGTACCCACCCTTCCATTCCATATAACAGTATTGGAAATACATATCCCCTCACCATTCGCAGCCTTAAGATCTAGACTTAGACTACGGTACGGTTACTGAGGAGCTTTTTCATTTTAATGAAGGTTGTTCTCGCATGCTCAATTCTTGCCTTGATTTCTTGACTGAGTTCCCATTGTTCATTCAGATTGCACCCAAGGTACTTAAAGTGTCGAACATGCTCGATCACCTTGGTGTCAAGCATGAGTTTCGATTGGACAGACCTCCGTTTGCTCACAATCATGAACTTTGTCTTTTTCACGTTCATTTTTAGCCCCAGTTGTTGCATGCAGTGTTGACTTTCTCCAACAAGGCCTGAAGATCTTTAGCACTGTCCGCTAGCAATACGGTATCATGGGCATCTCTAATGTTGAAGTGTTCTTCGTTGATGCTGATGCCTTCTGTTTTAGTTGTCTCCAGTGCTTCAGCCAGTATTGCCTCTGAGTAGATGCTAAAAAGCAGAGGAGACAAGATACAACCTTGGCGTACCCCTCCGTGGATTTCAACCTCTTCAGAGAAGCTGTCGTCCTCGCGGACGGTGACTTTATGGTTCCAGTACAGATTTGCGATGATACGGATGTCTGATGTCAAGACCGATCCTCCTTAACACTTTGGGTGGCGTGGTGAAGTAGCGGTCAAGCTGTATGCCTCTCACCAAGGCGGACCGGGTTCGATTCCCGGTTAATGCATGTGAGATTTTCGAAGTGAAATGCCATGTCCTGTGGATCGGATTCCACGTAAAAAGGAGGTCCCGTGGCTCATGATCGCGAGATTAACGGTCACGTTAAACTACAATCTTCCTTCTTCTTCCTTAACACTTGTACTTTATTAAATACTTTCTCATAGTCGATAAAACATGCATACACGTCCTTGTTCATGTCCTGGCAACGCTGTGCCAACACCTGTATGCAGTAGAGCGCATCCAGTGTCCCAAATTCGTTCCTGAAAAAAATTGTGTTTCTGAGAGTACCCCCTCGCATTTAGCGTAAATTCTGCCATGGATGATTTTCAAAAACATCTTCAGAACATGGCTCATCAAACTGATTGTACTGTGTTCTTCGCATTGCTTTGCATTGGTCTTCTTCGGTAGGGTGACGAAGGTGGACTAAAGTCAATCATTTGGAATTAAGTCGGTTCTGTACACCACGCTGAAGAGGTCTGTGAGGACGTCAATGCCATCATTGTCCACCAGCTTGAGGATTTCGGTGTACACTTGATCCGGGCCTGCGGCCTTACCATTCTTCAATTGACATATTACTCGATGCACCTCCTCCTGCAAGATGCTAGGTTCAATGTCGGCTTCTATCGTGCCATGCAGCTCTGGTCTGGCATCTTCAAACAGTTGTTCAATATACGCCTTCCATAGCTTCAGTTTATCAGTTCCGCTACCTGTTGATTGTTCTTGATGAACAGCATGTTGGTAGTACGATTTCTATTCATTCCCAGCGTCTCTTTGATCTTGTGTAGGTTGTTGAATATGTCATGTCTTTCCTGAAATTCTTCAATCTCCAGACACCTACTTGACAACCATTCTTCATGAGCGACTTTCATCTTGGCTTTTATTTCCTGATGTACCTGGTCGTATCGCTGTTGGTTACGATTCTTCCATTTTCGTCTCTTGTCCATGAAAAATTCCACTACATCTTAATCTTCTTCTTCTTCTTCTCCTTCTTCTCCTCCTTCTTCTCCTCCTTCTTCTTCTTTTCCCACTCATGCAGAGTCGACATTTTTGACAAGCCTTTTCCATTTCCTTCGGTCCAAAATGGTGTTTTCCGTTAGCTGCTTCCCTGCGAGGTCCTCTCTCACGCAGTCCATCCATCTTCTTCTCGGTCCGCCTCTATCCCACCTGCCTTTCACCTCCAGGTCGAGCACTCTTCTTCCTACATGGTTCTCATCCCTGCACTTAACATGACTATACCAGAGCAATCGTCTTTCTTGCACCTTTTTTGAATACTTGAGTCACCTTTACGTGGCCCCTTATGAAAATGTTCTTGATGTGATCTTTCCCCGCAACACCATACATCCATCTAAGCATTTTCCTTTCGGCTACATCTAGTCGCTTATTTTGTGACTACCGTTGGCCAAGTTCTGATCCATATAGCATGGCAGGCCTCACCGCACATTTATTGGCTTTCCCCTTTACTTGGACATTTAGTCTCTTGTAATAGAGAACACTAGACAACCTGTTAAAATTTAACCAGGCAGTCTGGATCGGCGGGTGTTTCCAGGTCTAGATCGCCATCATCAGATACAGTCTAGCAATCTCCATATATCCACCGTGAGTCTGCAGCAAGACTGGTGAGATCTAACATATTAGACTTGAAATCCCACACTTTATATGGGTATCAACTGGCAACTTCAAGGCTTAAGTCAAGAAAAAGTTTCCTCCACTCGACAGTACGCCTGACTCAACCTTCTTCAACATTTAGGAAAACTAAATGGCACTCTAGATTGAACAGTCCGACAGGTTGGATGATACCTGTTCGCCTCGCCCCAGGACATGAGGAAACTTGGCCAATATGGAAGATCCTTAACAGGATGCGCTCAGGAGTTGGTTGATCTAAAAGCAACCTGAAAGAGTAGGGATTTGCGTGTGACTCTCCATTATGCAAATACGGTGGACCATGGACATCTCCTCAACTGCAAGCTGTGCCCAACAACCTGCTCTCTCGAGGACTTGATGCAAGCCACCAAAGAGGCCCCTGAACTGGCTGGATACAGGCTACTTTGCATTTACATTTTGTATAAATTTGTAGAACCTATGAAAGTAACCACTGTACGAAGAAATGTAGGTCTATGTATGCTTTTAGTCCCAATTACTGGATAGTGTGCTTTCCACGGTGGGTGAGTGGTGATCGTGTCGGATTACTAACCCCAAGCTTGCAGATTCGCTCCTGGCCGTGGTAAGTGATTTTTGAAAGGCGGCAAAAATTACGACACGCATGTCATACGATGTTGGCATGTCAAAGAACCCATTTAAATTCAGTAGGCCTTGTTCATAATGGCAAAATTAATCTCTGGATTTTCCACCAACACAAAGTTACTCATTTCTCTACTAGAAAGCGCTATAGTGTTCAAGGAGCTTATATATCTAACCTCCTTGACTTTCATAGTGCTTTAAAGAACAACAACAACAACAAAATTCGACATGCAACCTGCCCTCTGGGTGTAAAATAAGAAAGCTTGCACCCGGAACCGAGGCCATACGATATTATTATTACGGTATTTACTGGATAGTGTATATTATATGTTATCTGACACGATTAAATAAATAAATCAGATAGCCTACAGTGGATCCCTGGTAGGCTACATGAAAAAATACTACATAATTCATACACTTCTGACAGATGACAAACTAAGGCCCATTGAGAAAATTAGAACTTAAGGATCGTAAAATTCTAAGGAAAATATTAGGACCTGTTAATGATAATGGTACTTACAGAAGAAGACATAACAATGAATTATTTGAACATATAGAAGATTTTGTGAGTGTGATGAGAAAAAGGAGAATATCTTTCTTTGGACATTTGGAACGGATGGAGCATCATCATCGACTTTCATATCGAATACATTCATCAATCTTTAAAAAAAATCCAATTGTAAATGGTCGATGCAAGATAAAAAGGACCTAACAGAAGCTCAAATGAATCAAGCTCTGGTATGGAATAGGAACCTGTTCAGAAAGGCGGTTAACTCAACCAGTAATCTACACCCTTTAACATCTGTGATGCCTCGCCCTCACTGCAAGTGGACGGAAGAAAGGAGAGCTGAACATTCGTCAAGAATGAAGATCTACTGGCAGCCAAGAAAACAAGCATTATACCCCATTTAGACGTCTCGGTCGCGATCCCGATTATCTCTGATCTGGATAATGTCCAATCGCGATCAACGGCATTTGTCATTGGTACGTGTTTAGACGTCCCATCATGAAACAACAGGATAATCGAGTTAAACAGCATGGCATCGCTAAGGTCTGCCAACTTTTGAATTCCAAGTGTTATAGCAGAAATTTACAGTAGTTGGTTTCCTCCAGTTTTGAAGTATTTCAGTTATTCTTTATACATAATTCAACCTGCTAATACATATTCTTAAATATATACAAATTCTGAAGAGACGTGTAGGCGAGGCCTACCCTTGGTGTGGAAATAAAAATATTTTGAAAACTTTAGAATTAGGTCTAGGCTATTTATTGCATAAATACTTCTTGTTCGTCCCGAGTTATTTGTCCCTATCGGAATCCCTTCTATATGTCTATGACAATAAATTTTATGTCTTTATTAATCGTCTTCATCGACTTTCTCCAACGCTAATATTTTTTTTTCAGCGTTTAAACACTGGTATGTTTGTCTCCATCCATCATTTCGTTTCTCTCAATCTTCATATATCTGATATCATCCAACATAAATACAACCATCATGGCCAACATTACGTACATCTCGCTTTCAAAACACAAGATAATACAAAATGGCCATCATTTCCACTGCCTACTTCACTCACACAGCAGGAGGATAGCACATACCGACGATCGCAATGGCCGCGAACGCGATTATCTCGTTGTGGGAACGGGATCGGGCTGATCCTGTTGGAGGGAAAGTTGATCGCGATAATGTTATCTTGTTGCGTTTAGACGTCCCAACTTAATCTGGATCAGCGCCTGATCGCGATCGCAACCGGGACGTCTAAACGGGGTATTACAGTGATCATATGAGTGAAGAACATCGTGGTCCATTGATGGCCAAAACGACTAAAAATAAAAATAAAAAAACACACTTCTGAAAGAATCACGGCTTATTCTTATGGAGCCCGAACACGGTCAAATATAATGAAAATGAAATGTTAAATGACATTGATCAAAATCTTGAAGTAAAACAAGTAATGAGAGATAAAAAGAACAGAGGCTGAAGAGCTGAAAATCTAGTAAACTGATATTCAATATAGGCATGCTGAGTTCCCAGGATTTTTTTTGTAATGAGTTAAGCAAATTCAAGCTTAATACTTCCAAAATAATGTCACAATTCGCAAAAAGTGTCGGGGCCCGGAAGTCCTCGACCTAGGGCCCGTGATCGCTCCCTACGGCTCTGAGTGTAGTATGATCACCTCGGACTCGTAGTTCACTCCAGTTCCCATGACTCACCTTGGTGCAGGGACACCTAGTAGTTCGGCCGGGAATTGGGCAGGGGTAGAGAGCGTCCGCCTCTTCATTCTCCGCAAGGCGCCGTACCTCGTCCGTGGGGAACGCAACTGTCAACATAATAACAGCATGGTTACCTGCATCGTACCACACTTGTGTTTGTAAACTGAATTATTATCTCTACTCTCTACTTAGTATAAAACAAAGACCCCGAGTCTTGGATGTTCCGGCCTCCGGGTAATCTCGAAAACCACTGGATGGATTTTGATGCGGTTTTCACCATTCTGTGAAGGATATCTCGAGGAAGGTTTCTGTAGAAAATTATTTATGACCAAAGGAAGCTGAGCAGTAACGATTTCAGTGAAAAAGTTGGAAAAAAAGTCTGAAAGACTGGACTTGATATCATTTTTAATGCTATAAATGCTGAAAAATACTAGAAAGGCTGGAGGCTTCTCGTTTCGCTCGAAGCTAAAGACTCTTGACATGTTAGATGATCAAGAAACAATCAGAACGCTAGAAAGTAACAAGTCATGAGGGAGCTGGAGCGCGTGGTGAAAGGAGAGAGCTGGCTGGATGACGTCACACTCGCCGTGTCGTTGCCGTCTCGTAACGCCAGAGCTCACCAGTGAACTTAGTACACATGCACCAAGCGGTACTATGACGTCACACACCTCAGTGCATTCTCGGTATATTTCGTGACGTCACCGTAACGTAACGACGAAGTCGACTAGATCATTTAAAATGATAAAAACTGGCGTCCGTGCGCTTTTAAGCTTACGCTGGGCAAACCGCTAAAAATATCAATATACTATGAGTGTAAGAATGATTCAGCATGCAAAGTTCTAAAAAAAAAAAAAAAAAAAGAAGTCCGCGACAGCATATCTCTATCTTCAATACTGTAACTGCTTTTACGTTTCAATTTCTTCCAACAATCCCCATTCAATTACTAGCTTCGAGACAGTTTACAAGCTAGCTGGCTGGCCAGCGAGCCTATCACCCCAGACACTGTCGAGTCGTGTCAGTTAAGACTTCAGAGAAGACTGGATGTGTTTGGAGTTTCCCTGAAAGTGCAACTCGGCTTTTCTTTAGTTCACCTGTGAACTTTTCGTTCCGCAGAATACACAGTCAAGTTTAGATTGGACGGAAGGGGGATTTGTGTTTCATCCATCTCGCCAAGAATTCATTGCACATGCTATCTCCATGATAATATAATTAATAGTCCAGTCAGTGATTTTAAACCATCATGCCGAGACGTAAAACGGATATAGGACGTAGTACATTGAAATAGATAAATACAGGTGTTTTGATAAAAGTGTCCGATATTGCAACGGGGTTAGGATTGGTCAAAACGAGAAGAAATGTTCCAATAAACATATGTCCGGAAACAAATACCTGCTGAGATATGCACCATTTTACGTGCGTGGAGAAGGTGGTGCTGGCGTCCTTCCGTTGAAGGTCTTTGCATGAGTCGGATGTTCAGTCATAGTATGTGGTTGTGCTGGCAGTGCACTGCGGTACCCGCACCAGACTGGTGGTCCCGTGCTGTGTGGATGACGTTAACTGTGCGATGGAGTATCCCTCGAGGGAAATGGCTATGGAGGTCGAAGGGGTAGTATGTGGCCCTGTGGGTTCACTTCCTGCTGGTGGAAGTGTACTAATAAAACACATCATGTGGTGCAGATGCAAATTCACTGCGAACAACTGCTTTGGCACTAGTGTATTCTTCAGCTGAATACTGTTCTGTTGTATGGCTGAATAGTTCCCATACTCGTCTGGTCGACGTCCAGCTACGCCACACAATGAGAATCATATCTGGCACCCTGCACTTTACTCCTGTACAGTGGGTTACCCGTACTGAGCCACATTCAACCTCCTCACATCAGACGACAAAATGCCCTTGTCAGATTATGGACTAAGGTGATGATGAACAGCTCACTTCCCATCCACCAGGATACAGATGAAAACGACGTAGCGAGACTGAAATCCCGGAAACCTGCCTGGAAGACGGCCAGGAATCTAGCTGACATATCTTTTAGACCTGACGAAGCATGGAAGCAAGAATGGACCAAATTACACCCACATGGTCTAATCAACATCGATGACCCAACAGCAAAACCTCCTGGGTTCAACCTCCCACGCACCATCTGGACCAGACTAAACAGGATACGCTGCGGCGTTGGAAGAACTGCTTCTGCACTACACCAATGGGGGTGGTTGGAGTCCCCTTCCTGCAACTGTGAGGCTGAAGTGCAAATCATCAGCCACATCGTGAAAGAATGTCCTCTACGAGCATTCCCTGGGCCTATGGAGGAGCTACATCAAGTAACCCCTGCGGCACTCACTTAGTTGGAAGGACTAGACATCAGCTTGCGATGAAATCTCAGAATCTGCAGCTGTGTGTGTGAGTGTGTGCGTGCCTCCTAGTTAGTCTGTAATACTTTATATCCATGTATATAAATATGTATTTTTTTCTAATAGCAATTATATGTAAAATACATTTCAAACGACTGTCAAATGAAGCATCATACGCTAAATAACAGGAAATGCCATTTATTCCTACCAAGTCCGATACATGCATGTCCACGCCTTGGCCTTTGGGCAAAAGGTACACTTTGTGTGCGCGATTAAGTCATGTTAGGGCGAAAAAGCGAGTTCCTGACGCTTAAAAAATGGGGACCTTCCAGCTAAGGGGGACAACCCTCAAAGAAAACATCGACCCTCCAGGATTGCTGGGGGGTTAGCGTTGGACCAACAAACCAATCCGTAAAAAACTCTCGTTACGAAATCTGAAGAAGAAATAGCCGGACTGACCTCTTTACGACGACCCCGCATACGTTTAAAGGACTTGAGAATTGGCTCATGGAATGTCTTAACTCTTTACCAAGCAGGAAATCTAAAAATGTTGTGCAATCAGCTCGATGAGTATCGATTAGATATTACTGCTATTCAGGAAGTGAGATGGATTGGTGAAGGGCTGATAGAGAAAAAGAACCATATGGTATTCTACAGCTGCCAAAAGAAGGAACATACGTTTGGTACTGGTTTTATTCAACTAACTTTCACTATACTATACTATACTATACTATACTATACTATACTATACTATACTATACTATACTATACTATACTATACTATACTATACTATAGTGAAAGTTAGTAGAATATTCAATACAGACTTAACATAGAGAATAATACTCTTACTGGTGTTATTGTTAATAAGCAGGTGAAACATCTTATCATGGATTTTCTGGCAAAATCGCATAGACTGTGCAGACTCAGAATTAGAGGGAAGTTTTTCAATTATAGCCTTATCTGTGTTCACGCTCCAACGGAAGAGAAGAGTGATGAAGATAAAGATTCATTTTATGATGAATTAGATGAAATCTATAATGAATGTCCAAGAGCAGATTGTAAAATAATTTTTGGGGACATGAATGCGAAGATAGGAAGGAAGACGAATATAGACATTGGATTGGAAAACACAGTCTGCATGATACATCTAATGATAATGGAATTAGACTTGTACATGTTGTTGCCTCTTCAAGAAATATGGTAGTGGGAAGTACAACTTTTAATCACAAGGACATACCGTAGATAAGATGACATGGAAATCTCCGGGTGGAAGTACTTTTAACCAAATTGACCACCTCCTAATAGATGCAAGACACTTCTCAAACTTGATGAATATTAGATGTGGTACCTTGTGGTAGCAACCATTAGAAGTCGAATATCTAATGCGAAGAAAGGGCATGGATCCAATGCAAGAAAGTTTAACTGTGGGCGGCTGAAGAAGCCCGAAACCGCCTTGAGATATGTCAAACTGCTTAATGAGGCTCTGATAGATTTGTTTAATGTGAGAGTATTGATGAAATTTGGAAGAATCTTGAAGACACACTATTAAAAACTGCAAATGAAGTTTTAGGAAGGGAAGAGAAAGTTAGGTATAACTACTGGGTTGATGAAGAGTGTGCACGAGCAACAACCTTAAAAAATGAAGCATACACGAGAATGCAACAGAGGAATCACACCCAAAAAGCGGTAGACAAGTACAGAACTTCCAGAAGACAAGAAAAGAGATTGCACAAGAAGAAAAAGAGACAGTATGAGCGGAAGGAATTGGAAGAAATGGAACAGTTGAAGGGGATGAATGACGTGACAGCTTTCTATCAGAAGCTAAATAAGAGCCGTAAGGATTTATAGCCTAGAGCAAATTTGTGTCGAGATAAAGAGGAAATAATATTAGGCAGTGAGGAAGCAATACTAGAAAGATGGGCACAATATTTTGATGAACTACTGAATGAAAGTCCAGTTGACGACCAAGAAACCTTACCTCCTGTAAATACAAGAGAATCGGAAAAAGAAGTATCGGTCCCTACTATTGAGGAAGTTGAGCTTGCCATTAAGAAATTAAAGAGTCATAAAGCCCCAGGAATGGACCTAATTCAATCATAGCTTGTGAAAAATGCTGGAAATGAATTTACTAAACACTTTCACAAACTTGTGGCTAAGATATGGATAGTTGAAATGATTTCTGATGAATGGAATGTAGGTATCACCTACCCGATACATATGAAAGGTGATATTATGTTGTGCTCTAACTATTGCACCCTTCAATAAAGCAGTGTTTTGACAAGATTGTTTTCAGGGTCGCGTTCAGTCCTGTATGCTTCTTAAGAAAAGTTCCTCAAAAACAACATGCTTTACTGGATAGAAGGATCATAAGAAAAACTATAACTAAGAAATGAGTGAAAAAACAAGTAAAATAAACGTGATTTAATTGATAATGTGCCAAAACAATAACAACAAGAAAAACTCCTCCCTGACATTGACTCCCACATAAACATGAACTTCATTAAATGTGAGCGGTATCACAGACCCACTCTCTCAATAAAACATGTGGATACCAGGTCCACTTAACTGCTTAAGAAATGATATGCGCGCGTGTATTGATAAACTAGAAAGAAAATGAGTACTTTGACGAGTGTTCGTTCGCAACGGGGAGCAGCCACGTTGATCACGAACTCCCATCTTGCAAATCAACATTATGGTCACGGGACATGCACTTTAAGAAAACAAAACTAAAATTAAATACTGACACACGCAAAGCTAAATACACTACGATTACATGAATCTCCCCGAGATTCCAACCCAGTGCCAAAGCACGACAACAAATGAGCGCGCCTCCACGGCCAAGTGCTCGGACAAAATAAACACGAGGACAGCATCACGTGCGGGATGGCCACACGGGGTCATTGAACACGAAACGTAAACACAACATAAATCAACAACAACAACAACTCTAAAATTTAATTCAAAGATGAACACTCGAGTGAGCTTACGGCTACTCACATAAAGAATTGCGACATGGCAATTATCACGCAAAGAATCTGATCATAAAAATCTACACACAGTCAAAATTACCCTCCAATACTAGTTTTATACTAAATTAATTTGATTCCACTTCTGTCGTTATGCTCATTTCCGAATTACGCTACTTAACGGCATTTACGGGACCCTATGCGCACACGGTAGCACGCATAGCCACATATACTTGACAACAATAAAAATCACAAAATATTTACAATATAAACACGTTATGCTGCCCCATGCAATTACCTGTGTGTCAGTAACAAGAAACAAGATTCTAAATTACACACACAACAAACAAGATATTTACAAAATTGTCCCATAGACTAAACCATAATTGATCTGTCAAATAAAATGAATTATTTAGTACTCATTCCTTTCAGCAATCAGCGCCAGAGACATGTCGCCAGCCATCCCCCCTTCTAAAGGCTTAGCTCATATCACACATATCGTGACTGAAGTACTGTTGGTTCCAAGCTCCATCCTGGTCCATTGATGCCTTCTCGGTGCTGAATAAAAATGTTTGTTAATATTACTCACGCTGTACAGTATATTCCTAATTTCGCCGATTAGGTACTCATTTTCCCAAACAGTCATATGGCGAAATATAATAATAATAATAATAATATTTAATGCAGCCAAACAGCCATAATGCAGTATACATATATACACATTTCACACTCATACATAAATAAAATTTAGTCTTTGCAGAAAGAATTTAGGGTTGTCCTTCTCTCGGTACACACCAGCACATGGTACCCTTCACACTGCTTTCCACATAATCTGCATAGGCATTCTGTGTCAGCCTTATGGAACTTCTCTGTCTTGCACACACGATGGTGGAAGCCATGAACTGCTAGTCTTGTCACTAGATGGCGAAGGTCATATTCTGCTCTCATCCATTCCTTGTTTATCATGGCATCTGTGGCATAAAAATCTTCCCATATGTCCTTTCTTTTGCCTTCGAGCTCTTTTAGTAAATCTGAGTATGCTGATGTACAGGGTAAAAGCATGTCGAGTCGAAGTTTTTCAATTAGAAAAGGTTCACTTTTCAGAATAATAATAATAATAATAATAATAATAATAATAATAATAATAATAATAATAATAATAATAATAATAATAATAATAATAATAATAATAATAATAATAATGTTATTGGTTGTACGTCCCTTTTAACTACACTGGCTTTTAGAGACGCCGGGGTGCCGGAATTTTGCCCCGAAGGGGATCTTTAATGTGCCAGTAAATGTACTGACACGGCTCCCTCGCATTTGCGCACCCTCAAATGCCAGCTGACTGCGACTTTTCAGAATATAGACCAGTCGATTTGGAGTATATTTCGACAAGCATAATACTTTTTAAAGAAAATTTCCTTTGACGTTCTCTAGGTCTTTCAGATTCGTTTTGCCAAGGTGATCCCATATAATCTCTAAACCATACGTCAGTGTGGGCAAAATTTTTAAGCGGAAGAGAGTCAACGCTGTGGTCAATGATAATCGTCTTAAATTTCTTATGCCATTAATTGCCTTCGTTGCTGCTGCTGTTCGCTATTTGATGTGCATAGTGTATACAAATCCTTTGTTTTGAAAGGTAATTCCTAGGTATTTAAAATGTGTTACATGTCTTAATGTTGTCTGTTTATATCTGACATTGTCGCTCGCTGTCCGTCTCCCTCCTTTCCTGAAAGTCATTACCACATTTTTGTCTTCTTTTAAGTTTAAGTCATTTCCTTCTGTCCATTTAGTCAATTTGTCAAAAGCTACCTGTAGGTTTTGTATGCTTGGTGATACTAGGGCCATATCATCAGCGTACATATATATTTTTACATTTTCGGTATCAATAGCGTTTGGAATTTCAGCTGTGGTTATTATGAAGAGTAGGAGGCTGATTGGATCCCCCTGTAGCACTCCATTTGTTTGCTCAATTGGGTTAGATCTTATCACCGTGTCGTCTATTTCAACGACGTTTCTTGTTAGTATGTTCTTTAATAGCCTTGTTTCGTATGTTCTTCCTGTGATCTCTTCTACTTTTTCCATTATTTTCTTCCTGCTCATTAGGTCAAATGACTTTGTGTAGTCAACAAATACCGCATGTAGTTTCCCTCCTGTATATTGCAGTTCAGTTTGAATATCATCCTGTAGACATTTTACTGCCTGAATTGTTGATCGTCCCTTCATGAAGCCAAATTGGTCTTCTGGAATAGCCCTGCTAGTCATATAATATAACCGTCTTGTTAGTAGACTTGTTAGAATCTTGAAAACTGTACATTCAAGGGCTATGCCTCTGTATGAATTAAGATCTCCAGCATCTCCTTTTCCTTTATACAGTACCTTTAGGGTGGCGTGTCGTCATTTATCTGGGATAGTGCCTTTCAGTAAGCATTCATTGAATAATAATGTTCAGCTTTCTATCAAGAAAGGGGCTGTGGCTTTCAGGTATTCGTTAAATATACCGTCAGGCCCGCATGCTTTGTTGTCTCTTGTGCGTTGAATTTCATCTTCTATTTCATGATAGGTAAAGGGTTTTATTGGATCGTCTGCCTCATAGGTTTCATTTCCTGATGATGTTGGTCTTGTATCCTTGGCTTGTAGTACTTCTCTAAAATGTGTTTCCCATCTTTCAATGGGTATGTCTCTAGGGAAATGAGGTTGTTTAGATGTAATAGCCTTGTACCATTTTTCCTCTGCCATTTGAATTTGTCTCTTTTCTTCTTCCATTTGGTATTTCTCTTTCGTGTATTTGACTGTTAGTTTGTATTCCTTCCGTTTCCTTCCATATAATTCGAGGTCCTGGAGTGTCTTGGTAATCTTGGCTTTATGTAAGGCTGCTATTGTTTCTCTCCTTGCTATGTAACAATACTCGTTGAATCATTGTTGAGCTCTTCTGGTTCTTGTCTCCTTTGGTACGGCGGCCTGTTTCATATATTGTTCTATTGAATTTAGTGTTCATTAAATCTTCCGTCTTCTATCATGTTGGTTATTTTTGAAATTTATTTTGCATTTAGTCTCTCTATGTCAACTTTCCTTGTTAGTTCGTCCGCCTTTGTCTTCTTGGATTCTCCTTTTTGTTTGTCCTGCAAGTACATTGTTGTAGCGACAGGGATATGCCTCCTTACCGCAATGTTGTGTAAAACGTTCTGAGATACCCGAGTGATGTTCGTGAAGACAATGTCAACTGTGCTTGTGCCATTTGGACCGAAGTATGTTTTCTCTGTTTTGTCGTTGATTAATGATAGTCCTTCACCTTCTGTTGTTGTTTGAGTCTTCAGTCTTTTGACTGGTTTGATGCAGCTCTCCATGCCTCCCTGTCCTGAGCTAATCGTTTCATCTCTACATAGCTCCGACACCCTACATCGGAGGCAATCTGTTTAACATATTCTAACCTTGGTCTACCCCTACAGTTTTTGTCCTCGACCCTTCCTTCCATAACTAAGCTTGCTATTCCTGGGTGTCTTAGTATGTGTCCTACCAACCTATCTCTTCTCTTCATTAGCAGTCGCCAGAAACATCTCTCCTCTCCCACTCGTCTTAATACCTCTTTGTTTGTAACCCTATCTACCCATCTGATCTTCATCATTCTCCTGTAACACCACATTTCAAATGCTTCAATTCTCCTCTTTTCTGCTGCACCAATAGTCCAAGTTTCACTTCCATAGAGCGCCACGCTCCAGACAAAGGCTTTCAAAAATGACTTCCTAATACCTAAATCTATATTCGATGTCAGCAGATTCCTTTTTTGTAGAAATGCTTTCTTTGCCTGAGCCAACCTACTTTTAATATCCACTTTGCTTCGTCCATCACTGGTTATTCTGCTTCCTAAGTAACAGAAGTCTCCTACTTCCTTCAGCTTTTCACCTGCCAATTTGATCTCCATAGAGGTATCCAATTACAATTGATGTCTTATGTGAAGGTAAGTCAATTCGGCAATTTAGATCACCGGCTAAAATAATAGTTTCATTTCTGCCTGCTAGAGTTATTGCTGAGGCTAATTCTCCTATAATTTCGTCTGCTTTATACTCCGGTTGGAAGTATGCATTCACGAACGTACAAAGTCTGGTTTTAACCATAAGTATGTTTTCTGTTTTGTAGAGTATCTCAAATGGTGCAAAATTAGGCTTTATTAGCATTGTTATGCCACCTGATGGTCTACCTCTTTCCCCTTGAGATGCATAAGAATGTACTGAGTAGAAAAAAATATGGCTCCATTGTGAAGTTAGAAAAGTTTCTGTCAGGGTGACTACATCATATAGATCAAAGTATTGTCAGGTATAAGATTTATTGCGTTGCGAAGTCCTTCTATATTCCATAGCATAATCTTCATACTCTCTTCTTTATTCTTTTCTTTTACATTCTGTTTATTTCGATTGCTTTGGATGTTTCTTAGTTAAGCGGAAACCCTGCGCTCCTCCGAAAAAATTGAAAACGTTTTATAGTTATTCCTGTTGGCCAAAAATCTGACTTATTAATTCTTTCTAGACAATTAAACGGGACTCACACTTTAAACGATTTTGAGTTGTGCATCGCTCCAATTTCTTCACATATTACGTTTTCTTTAATTCCCCTCTTTGAAAGGAAATTCTTTATTGAATCTGCCGTTATCTCCTGTTTCACTCTTCCCACGAATAGCCAGGCCCTCTTTTCAGCCGTTTGTAGGTCTTCATCTCGCGGTCCCGTGCCGGTCGTGGGTGCATGTTGTCTAGCTGGGTGTCTTCTCCTTCCTTGCGTTACCTGTATCCACTGTTCATCGTCTGTATCGTCCTTCTGAATTTTTTCTTGCTGTCTTTGGGCTGAGTCACTTGTATCTAGTAAGAGCTCATCTTCTTCTGCTACATGGTTTTGGATTTTGACTCTGTCTTCTCCCGTATTCGGTCGGGCGCTATTTCGCTCGTTGGCGTTCGTTGTAATCCAATCGTTCACGTTGTGTGCTTTCGGTGCATATTGTTTTGTAGCTCCGGTTTCCTCTCTGATCATCCTTCGTATATTGATTGTGACGTTTTCAATCATTGAATGCACGTGAGTTTTGATTTTCCCAGTGATTTTGTCTTCCAGTGCCCTGTGTGGTTCTATGTCCTCGTTGTTCGATTTCTCTTCACTAGATGTCAGCTTAGATTGGTTGCCGCTGGTGTGTGGTTTGATACTCTCTTGCCTTTTGAATGATACTACTCTTCTTGCATCTTCCATGTTACTGTAATTCTCACCTATGAGGGGACTTGATATCATGCTAATGCCCTCGTTTTTTGATTTCCCGGGTTGCTCCTGTAGTTTGTTTATAATTTTAGCTAACACCTGTAACTGCCTATTCAGGTCATACCTTATGCGACCAATTTCATATCTAATGGTCTCTCCTGCTTTATAGAATTGAAAATTTTGCTCGCATTGGTAGCATAACCAAAATAATTTGTTTTTTTTTCTTTGTGGCCTTAAGCGCATTGTATTGTCCTTGTTGAATTTCTGCGCAAGCTATATGGTGCCATCTTTGACATGCTCCATCACATTCAATTCCACAATCAGATTATTTAACTTTTTTAAAAATCACAGATGGGGCAGATGTCCACATCTTTGAGGTCTACTGTTTGGGACATGATTTGCGTGCCTACGTCTGGCATGTTTAGAATCTAATAGGCCGTGACAATGGCGTCTTCTTTCTGTGCCTACGTTTGGGTTATAATTACACTCTATTTATCCTATGTTGACTGATTTGTAGTGAAAATATTCTAAGAATTACCGTTTTGTTTAGGTAAATTCTCTTGAATTTTTGATCTTCTTTCATGTCTTCTATTACAGCTTTTCTACTTGGTTTCACTAACACTGAATTATCCTGCTTTCAAACCTTTAACCTTCAATTGTTTAATATTCGAAGTACTTTTCCCTAGTCTGTAGTTCTAGGACTACCAAAAATCACTGAAGTTATTACACATTTTTACAGTCTCCTTGAAAATATGACAAGTGTCCTCCTGACACGCAAAAATAAAGTACAAGTGTCCACAGACACACAAAGTAGAATGTCTAGTGTCCTCGGACATACAAATAGAGAGAATATGTCGTCTGTGTCCTCATACACGCAAAAAGAGAATAACGTCTCGTGTCCTCGGACACGTAAAATAAAAGAATAATGTTCATTGCCGCTTGGGCCACTTATAAATGAATATGGCTCGAGGTACACATGGAAGGGGAATACTGAAATAACTTTCCACAATAATCATCGTACTGACATGCAACTGGTATCAATGAGCTCGTAGTAACACGCAGGTCAAGATTAGGCTAGAGCTATCAGAAATCGATCGTGAGGTTTATCCATAATTAATTCCCGCTCAAATTCATCCGTCTGAGCTGTGATGCTATCCTCACGCGAAAAAGAAGCGTCTCTGTCTTATTGGTCCAATATCTTGCGAACATCGCGGGCTTTTCTGATTAACGCCTCCCTGTGGGAGTGGTTAATAGTTAGGTTCATCTCTCCTATTGAAGCATTATTTCAAATTGGCGCGAAAAGGACAACGAACAAGCCTTTGGCGTGCGTCACCAACTGCGTTTCCTTGTTCTAGCTGCTTGCATCTGCTCTGTATTTGTCACCATGGGCTAGGCATCCTTTCACAAATCCCTTAAGAGATCAACCTTTGTCTGCTTGCCTGCCATGTACATTCTGATCGTCGCCAACTAATTCTCAAAGTTTCACCCCCACTGTCTGGCTTTTACCTGTTGCTGGTAGAAATATCATAGAATGAAGAATAACACTTAGAATCATTTATACGGATAGCGTATAAAGGGTTCACTCACTATAGAGGGATTTGTCTATTATCCATTGCCTATAAAATATTCTCCAACATCCTCTTTAGCAGACTGGCGCCATATGTGGAAAATGCAGTTGGTGACTTCGCCAAGGAAGAACTACTATGGATCAGATTTTCACATTCCGACAGATACTTGAAAAATGTAAAGAATTTGGAATTGATACACATCATCTTTTCATTGATTTTAGGTCAGCTTATGACAGTATTGACAGAAATAATCTCTTTGTAGCAATGGAAGAGCTAGAGATCCCTAAGAAACTGATCACTCTGGTGAAAGCTACCATGAACAATACTAGGAGTCAAATTAAGATACAGAAATGATAGCAAATACTGTAACGACCAATAATGGAGTTAGGCAGGGAGATTCATTATCATGCCTTTTGTTCCATATAGCATTGGAGAAGGTTATTAGAGATTCAGGGATCAACACGAGAGGAACCATCTTCAAATGTTGGCATACGCAGATGATATCGATATAATTGCAAGAACACCAAGAGCAATGAGAGAAGCTTTCACTAGCTCTGAAAAAGCAGCAAGAAAGATGAATCTACATATAAATGAAGAGAAAACTAAGTATATGCCCGTAATCAATAACGAATACCCTAGTGGCTCCACATGCATAGAAATTGATTCGTATAAGTTTGAGGTTGTGCGTATCTTTACCTATCTTGGATCAGAAGTTAATTCCAAGAACAATATTAGCTCTGAAATCCAGAAGCGTATACTGTCTGCTAACAAGTGTTATCATGGCCTCAGAAAGCACCTGAAGTCCAAGCTGTTGTTCAGGAAAACTAAAGTCCTAATGTATAAAGTTTTAGTAAAGCCTGTATTAACCTATGGTGCTGAGACCTGGACACTCTCAAAATCTAATGAAAGACAACTTGGTATATTAGGAAGAAAGATTTTGAGGCAAATTTTTGGGCCAGTGGAGGAAAATGGTGAATGGAGAAGAAGATAATAACCATGAACTCAATGATTTATATAATGAACAAGATATTGTAAAATGTATAAAGGCGGCTTCGGTGGCGTAGTCGGTAGCATGCTGAGCTTCTATGCCCAAGATAGCGGGTTCAAACCCGGCCGAAGCCGTCGGATTTTTTAAGAGCGTTAAAATCCCTCAGTATGCCTTCCTTCGGAGGGGAAGTAAAGCCGGCGGTCCCATGTCATAGATTTATGGCATGTTAAAGAACCTTCCACTAATTTCACCTGTGTGAAGCTAAATTGGATAGGTTAAGAATGTAAACAACGCTCTTAGGTTTCTACGTTCGTTGCCAAGGACCGATTGCGGTGGCGTCTAGCAGTTAGGTTCTGAATTTGGCCTAGTAATCGTTGATGGTGGCGCTTGGTGGCAAAAGTAGGAACTATTTGAAAAATTCTAAGTGGCAGTACTTAAATAAAAAAAAAACAGATAACATGCACTAATACAGTCATCACAATTAACACCGGTTATCAGACAGATTCTACACACACCCAAAGTACACGAGGCTACATGACCGCGTTGTCGCAGCCCCTAAACTTAAGAACCAACCAACCAAAATGTATTAAGATCAGAAGGTTGTAGTGGGCAGGACATGTGCTGCGTGCTAATGACAGAATGATAAGGAGAATATTGGATGAAATGCCAGAAGGAACCAGGAAAGTCGGAAGACCAAAGCTAAGGTGGGAAGGTGGAGTGAGAGAGGATGTAAAGACAATTGGAATAAAAAAATTGGAGGAGCTCAGCACTTAACAGGAAAGAATGGGGAAAACTACTTCAGAAGGCCAAGGCCCACAGAGGGTTGTCGTGCCAGTGTTGATGGTGTTTTTCTATGGATTAACAAACGGTAGTAGCATGGCCTCCCCGTTCGCCGGACCTTAATCCATTGGATTTTTGGCTATGGGGGCATTAAAAGACATTGGTGTATGCCACACCCATCGAAAATGTGCAGATGTTACAAGAACGTGTGCCCAATGAGTGTGCCCACATCCGCGACCAGCCAGACGTTTGGGATTTCTTGTGAAGAAGAGCCGAAGCATGTGTACGAAATCGTGGTAACCACGTGGGGCATCTCTTGTAACGTGCAGATCCGTGGACAGACCGGCTGAAATCATCACAGCTCCTGGTTGGTGGTGTTGATGGATGTTTGACCAACGCGTGTTCTGTTAAAAGTGTGTGACAGTCGAGTGTTCATTAGAAGTAGCTGGTAGGAAGACGTTTAAGGTCTGAAGTGTAATTACACAACACAAGTAAAATGGTTCATATCTCAACAGGTATTTGTTTCCGGACATAAGTTTACAGGAACATTATTCTTCTCGTTTTGACCAATCCCAACCCCTATTGCAATATCGGACACTTTTTTCGAAACACCCTGTATACGCTAATCACGTAAAAGTGTAAGTTGATAAATAAATAATAATAATAATAATGATTTCTCGATTGTCACAAGAGAAAGAAAGAAAGAATTCACTAAGACAAAGGTAGTCATCGCCAAAGCTCCTTTGGTACAGGGAAGAAATGCTCATGGTGTGTGGTCTGCTATGAATTATGGTTCCTCCATAAATTATATAAATGATGATTGAGTTTCCGTGCGAAGTCGGGGCGGGTTGCTGGTTAATTATAAATTAGAGTGAGTAAGATAGTCTACGTCATCACCCCCTAAAATGAGAATTATTTCTACTATTACTACTACTACTACTATTACTAAACGAGGATAATGTAACAAAATACCGACAATATTTTACATTTAAAACCATAAATTCGGCAATTTAGAACACCGGCTAAAATAATAGTTTCATTTCTGCCTGCTAGAGTTATTGCTGAGGCTAATTCTCCTATAATTTCGTCTGCTTTATACTCCGGTTGGAAGTATGCATTCACGAACGTACAAAGTCTGGTTTTAACCATAAGTATGTTTTCTGTTTTGTAGAGTATCTCAAATGGTGCAAAATTAGGCTTTATTAGCATTGTTATGCCACCTGATGGTCTACCTCTTTCCCCTTGAGATGCATAAGAATGTACTGAGTAGAAAAAAATATGGCTCCATTGTGAAGTTAGAAAAATTTCTGTCAGGGTGACTACATCATATAGATCAAAGTATTGTCAGGTATAAGATTTATTGCGTTGCGAAGTCCTTCTATATTCCATAGCATAATCTTCATACTCTCTTCTTTATTCTTTTCTTTTACATTCTGTTTATTTCGATTGCTTTGGATGTTTCTTAGTTAAGCGGAAACCCTGCGCTCCTCCGAAAAAATTGAAAACGTTTTATAGTTATTCCTGTTGGCCAAAAATCTGACTTATTAATTCTTTCTAGACAATTAAACGGGACTCACACTTTAAACGATTTTGAGTTGTGCATCGCTCCAATTTCTTCACATATTACGTTTTCTTTAATTCCCCTCTTTGAAAGGAAATTCTTTATTGAATCTGCCGTTATCTCCTGTTTCACTCTTCCCACGAATAGCCAGGCCCTCTTTTCAGCCGTTTGTAGGTCTTCATCTCGCGGTCCCGTGCCGGTCGTGGGTGCATGTTGTCTAGCTGGGTGTCTTCTCCTTCCTTGCGTTACCTGTATCCACTGTTCATCGTCTGTATCGTCCTTCTGAATTTTTTCTTGCTGTCTTTGGGCTGAGTCACTTGTATCTAGTAAGAGCTCATCTTCTTCTGCTACATGGTTTTGGATTTTGACTCTGTCTTCTCCCGTATTCGGTCGGGCGCTATTTCGCTCGTTGGCGTTCGTTGTAATCCAATCGTTCACGTTGTGTGCTTTCGGTGCATATTGTTTTGTAGCTCCGGTTTCCTCTCTGATCATCCTTCGTATATTGATTGTGACGTTTTCAATCATTGAATGCACGTGAGTTTTGATTTTCCCAGTGATTTTGTCTTCCAGTGCCCTGTGTGGTTCTATGTCCTCGTTGTTCGATTTCTCTTCACTAGATGTCAGCTTAGATTGGTTGCCGCTGGTGTGTGGTTTGATACTCTCTTGCCTTTTGAATGATACTACTCTTCTTGCATCTTCCATGTTACTGTAATTCTCACCTATGAGGGGACTTGATATCATGCTAATGCCCTCGTTTTTTGATTTCCCGGGTTGCTCCTGTAGTTTGTTTATAATTTTAGCTAACACCTGTAACTGCCTATTCAGGTCATACCTTATGCGACCAATTTCATATCTAATGGTCTCTCCTGCTTTATAGAATTGAAAATTTTGCTCGCATTGGTAGCATAACCAAAATAATTTGTTTTTTTTTCTTTGTGGCCTTAAGCGCATTGTATTGTCCTTGTTGAATTTCTGCGCAAGCTATATGGTGCCATCTTTGACATGCTCCATCACATTCAATTCCACAATCAGATTATTTAACTTTTTTAAAAATCACAGATGGGGCAGATGTCCACATCTTTGAGGTCTACTGTTTGGGACATGATTTGCGTGCCCTACGTCTGGCATGTTTAGAATCTAATAGGCCGTGACAATGGCGTCTTCTTTCTGTGCCTACGTTTGGGTTATAATTACACTCTATTTATCCTATGTTGACTGATTTGTAGTGAAAATATTCTAAGAATTACCGTTTTGTTTTAGGTATATTCTCTTGAATTTTTGATCTTCTTTCATGTCTTCTATTACAGCTTTTCTACTTGGTTTCACTAACACTGAATTATCCTGCTTTCAAACCTTTAACCTTCAATTGTTTAATATTTCGAAGTACTTTTCCCTAGTCTGTAGTTCTAGGACCTACCAAAAATCACTGAAGTTATTACACATTTTTACAGCCTCCTTGAAAATATGACAAGTGTCCTCCTGACACGCAAAAATAAAGTACAAGTGTCCACAGACACACAAAGTAGAATGTCTAGTGTCCTCGGACATACAAATAGAGAGAATATGTCGTCTGTGTCCTCATACACGCAAAAAGAGAATAACGTCTCGTGTCCTCGGACACGTAAAATAAATAATGTTCATTGCCGCTTGGGCCACTTATAAATGAATATGGCTCGAGGTACACATGGAAGGGGAATACTGAAATAACTTTCCACAATAATCATCGTACTGACATGCAACTGGTATCAATGAGCTCGTAGTAACACGCAGGTCAAGATTAGGCTAGAGCTATCAGAAATCGATCGTGAGGTTTATCCATAATTAATTCCCGCTCAAATTCATCCGTCTGAGCTGTGATGCTATCCTCACGCGAAAAAGAAGCGTCTCTGTCTTATTGGTCCAATATCTTGCGAACATCGCGGGCTTTTCTGATTAACGCCTCCCTGTGGGAGTGGTTAATAGTTAGGTTCATCTCTCCTATTGAAGCATTATTTCAAATTGGCGCGAAAAGGACAACGAACAAGCCTTTGGCGTGCGTCACCAACTGCGTTTCCTTGTTCTAGCTGCTTGCATCTTCTCTGTATTTGTCACCATGGGCTAGGCATCCTTTCACAAATCCCTTAAGAGATCAACCTTTGTCTGCTTGCCTGCCATGTACATTCTGATCGTCGCCAACTAATTCTCAAAGTTTCACCCCCACTGTCTGGCTTTTACCTGTTGCTGGTAGAAATATCATAGAATGAAGAATAACACTTAGAATCATTTATACGGATAGCGTATAAAGGGTTCACTCACTATAGAGGGATTTGTCTATTATCCATTGCCTATAAAATATTCTCCAACATCCTCTTTAGCAGACTGGCGCCATATGTGGAAAATGCAGTTGGTGACTTCGCCAAGGAAGAACTACTATGGATCAGATTTTCACATTCCGACAGATACTTGAAAAATGTAAAGAATTTGGAATTGATACACATCATCTTTTCATTGATTTTAGGTCAGCTTATGACAGTATTGACAGAAATAATCTCTTTGTAGCAATGGAAGAGCTAGAGATCCCTAAGAAACTGATCACTCTGGTGAAAGCTACCATGAACAATACTAGGAGTCAAATTAATATACAGAAATGATAGCAAATACTGTAACGACCAATAATGGAGTTAGGCAGGGAGATTCATTATCATGCCTTTTGTTCCATATAGCATTGGAGAAGGTTATTAGAGATTCAGGGATCAACACGAGAGGAACCATCTTATATAAATCTGTTCAAATGTTGGCATACGCAGATGATATCGATATAATTGCAAGAACACCAAGAGCAATGAGAGAAGCTTTCACTAGCTCTGAAAAAGCTGCAAGAAAGATGAATCTACATATAAATGAAGAGAAAACTAAGTATATGCCCGTAATCAATAACGAATACCCTAGTGGCTCCACATGCATAGAAATTGATTCGTATAAGTTTGAGGTTGTGCGTATCTTTACCTATCTTGGATCAGAAGTTAATTCCAAGAACAATATTAGCTCTGAAATCCAGAAGCGTATACTGTCTGCTAACAAGTGTTATCATGGCCTCAGAAAGCACCTGAAGTCCAAGCTGTTGTTCAGGAAAACTAAAGTCCTAATGTATAAAGTTTTAGTAAAGCCTGTATTAACCTATGGTGCTGAGACCTGGACACTCTCAAAATCTAATGAAAGACAACTTGGTATATTAGGAAGAAAGATTTTGAGGCAAATTTTTGGGCCAGTGGAGGAAAATGGTGAATGGAGAAGAAGATAATAACCATGAACTCAATGATTTATATAATGAACAAGATATTGTAAAATGTTTAAAGGCGGCTTCGGTGGCGTAGTCGGTAGCATGCTGAGCTTCTATGCCCAAGATAGCGGGTTCAAACCCGGCCGAAGCTGTCGGATTTTTTAAGAGCGTTAAAAATCCCTCAGTATGCCTTCCTTCGGAGGGGAAGTAAAGCCGGCGGTCCCATGTCATAGATTTATGGCATGTTAAAGAACCTTCCACTAATTGCACCTGTGTGAAGCTAAATTGGATAGGTTAAGAATGTAAACAACGCTCTTAGGTTTCTACGTTCGTTGCCAAGGGCCGATTGCGGTGGCGTCTAGCAGCTAGGTTCTGATTTTGGCCTAGTAATCGTTGATGGTGGCGCTTGGTGGCAAAAGTAGGAACTATTTGAAAAATTCTAAGTGGCAGTACTTAAATAAAAAAAAAAAACAGATAACATGCACTAATACAGTCATCACAATTAACACCGGTTATCAGACAGATTCTACACACACCCAAAGTACACGAGGCTACATGACCGCGTTGTCGCAGCCCCTAAACTTAAGAACCAACCAACCAAAATGTATTAAGATCAGAAGGTTGTAGTGGGCAGGACATGTGCTGCGTGCTAATGACAGAATGATAAGGAGAATATTGGATGAAATGCCAGAAGGAACCAGGAAAGTCGGAAGACCAAAGCTAAGGTGGGAAGGTGGAGTGAGAGAGGATGTAAAGACAATTGGAATAAAAAATTGGAGGAGCTCAGCACTTAACAGGAAAGAATGGGGAAAACTACTTCAGAAGGCCAAGGCCCACAGAGGGTTGTCGTGCCAGTGTTGATGGTGTTTTTCTATGGATTAACAAACGGTAGTAGCATGGCCTCCCCGTTCGCCGGACCTTAATCCATTGGATTTTTGGCTATGGGGGCATTAAAAGACATTGGTGTATGCCACACCCATCGACAATGTGCAGATGTTACAAGAACGTGTGCCCAATGAGTGTGCCCACATCCGCGACCAGCCAGACGTTTGGGATTTCTTGTGAAGAAGAGCCGAAGCATGTGTACGAAATCGTGGTAACCACGTGGGGCATCTCTTGTAACGTGCAGATCCGTGGACAGACCGGCTGAAATCATCACAGCTCCTGGTTGGTGGTGTTGATGGATGTTTGACCAACGCGTGTTCTGTTAAAAGTGTGTGACAGTCGAGTGTTCATTAGAAGTAGCTGGTAGGAAGACGTTTAAGGTCTGAAGTGTAATTACACAACACAAGTAAAATGGTTCATATCTCAACAGGTATTTGTTTCCGGACATAAGTTTACAGGAACATTATTCTTCTCGTTTTGACCAATCCCAACCCCTATTGCAATATCGGACACTTTTTTCGAAACACCCTGTATACGCTAATCACGTAAAAGTGTAAGTTGATAAATAAATAATAATAATAATAATGATTTCTCGATTGTCACAAGAGAAAGAAAGAAAGAATTCACTAAGACAAAGGTAGTCATCGCCAAAGCTCCTTTGGTACAGGGAAGAAATGCTCATGGTGTGTGGTCTGCTATGAATTATGGTTCCTCCATAAATTATATAAATGATGATTGAGTTTCCGTGCGAAGTCGGGGCGGGTTGCTGGTTAATTATAAATTAGAGTGAGTAAGATAGTCTACGTCATCACCCCCTAAAATGAGAATTATTTCTACTATTACTACTACTACTATTACTAAACGAGGATAATGTAACAAAATACCGACAATATTTTACATTTAAAACCATAAATTCGGCAATTTAGATCACCGGCTAAAATAATAGTTTCATTTCTGCCTGCTAGAGTTATTGCTGAGGCTAATTCTCCTATAATTTCGTCTGCTTTATACTCCGGTTGGAAGTATGCATTCACGAACGTACAAAGTCTGGTTTTAACCATAAGTATGTTTTCTGTTTTGTAGAGTATCTCAAATGGTGCAAAATTAGGCTTTATTAGCATTGTTATGCCACCTGATGGTCTACCTCTTTCCCCTTGAGATGCATAAGAATGTACTGAGTAGAAAAAAATATGGCTCCATTGTGAAGTTAGAAAAGTTTCTGTCAGGGTGACTACATCATATAGATCAAAGTATTGTCAGGTATAAGATTTATTGCGTTGCGAAGTCCTTCTATATTCCATAGCATAATCTTCATACTCTCTTCTTTATTCTTTTCTTTTACATTCTGTTTATTTCGATTGCTTTGGATGTTTCTTAGTTAAGCGGAAACCCTGCGCTCCTCCGAAAAAATTGAAAACGTTTTATAGTTATTCCTGTTGGCCAAAAATCTGACTTATTAATTCTTTCTAGACAATTAAACGGGACTCACACTTTAAACGATTTTGAGTTGTGCATCGCTCCAATTTCTTCACATATTACGTTTTCTTTAATTCCCCTCTTTGAAAGGAAATTCTTTATTGAATCTGCCGTTATCTCCTGTTTCACTCTTCCCACGAATAGCCAGGCCCTCTTTTCAGCCGTTTGTAGGTCTTCATCTCGCGGTCCCGTGCCGGTCGTGGGTGCATGTTGTCTAGCTGGGTGTCTTCTCCTTCCTTGCGTTACCTGTATCCACTGTTCATCGTCTGTATCGTCCTTCTGAATTTTTTCTTGCTGTCTTTGGGCTGAGTCACTTGTATCTAGTAAGAGCTCATCTTCTTCTGCTACATGGTTTTGGATTTTGACTCTGTCTTCTCCCGTATTCGGTCGGGCGCTATTTCGCTCGTTGGCGTTCGTTGTAATCCAATCGTTCACGTTGTGTGCTTTCGGTGCATATTGTTTTGTAGCTCCGGTTTCCTCTCTGATCATCCTTCGTATATTGATTGTGACGTTTTCAATCATTGAATGCACGTGAGTTTTGATTTTCCCAGTGATTTTGTCTTCCAGTGCCCTGTGTGGTTCTATGTCCTCGTTGTTCGATTTCTCTTCACTAGATGTCAGCTTAGATTGGTTGCCGCTGGTGTGTGGTTTGATACTCTCTTGCCTTTTGAATGATACTACTCTTCTTGCATCTTCCATGTTACTGTAATTCTCACCTATGAGGGGACTTGATATCATGCTAATGCCCTCGTTTTTTGATTTCCCGGGTTGCTCCTGTAGTTTGTTTATAATTTTAGCTAACACCTGTAACTGCCTATTCAGGTCATACCTTATGCGACCAATTTCATATCTAATGGTCTCTCCTGCTTTATAGAATTGAAAATTTTGCTCGCATTGGTAGCATAACCAAAATAATTTGTTTTTTTTTTCTTGGTGGCCTTAAGCGCATTGTATTGTCCTTGTTGAATTTCTGCGCAAGCTATATGGTGCCATCTTTGACATGCTCCATCACATTCAATTCCACAATCAGATTATTTAACTTTTTTAAAAATCACAGATGGGGCAGATGTCCACATCTTTGAGGTCTACTGTTTGGGACATGATTTGCGTGCCTACGTCTGGCATGTTTAGAATCTAATAGGCCGTGACAATGGCGTCTTCTTTCTGTGCCTACGTTTGGGTTATAATTACACTCTATTTATCCTATGTTGACTGATTTGTAGTGAAAATATTCTAAGAATTACCGTTTTGTTTAGGTATATTCTCTTGAATTTTTGATCTTCTTTCATGTCTTCTATTACAGCTTTTTTACTTGGTTTCACTAACACTGAATTATCCTGCTTTCAAACCTTTAACCTTCAATTGTTTAATATTCGAAGTACTTTTCCCTAGTCTGTAGTTCTAGGACTACCAAAAATCACTGAAGTTATTACACATTTTTACAGCCTCCTTGAAAATATGACAAGTGTCCTCCTGACACGCAAAAATAAAGTACAAGTGTCCACAGACACACAAAGTAGAATGTCTAGTGTCCTCGGACATACAAATAGAGAGAATATGTCGTCTGTGTCCTCATACACGCAAAAAGAGAATAACGTCTCGTGTCCTCGGACACGTAAAATAAAAGAATAATGTTCATTGCCGCTTGGGCCACTTATAAATGAATATGGCTCGAGGTACACATGGAAGGGGAATACTGAAATAACTTTCCACAATAATCATCGTACTGACATGCAACTGGTATCAATGAGCTCGTAGTAACACGCAGGTCAAGATTAGGCTAGAGCTATCAGAAATCGATCGTGAGGTTTATCCATAATTAATTCCCGCTCAAATTCATCCGTCTGAGCTGTGATGCTATCCTCACGCGAAAAAGAAGCGTCTCTGTCTTATTGGTCCAATATCTTGCGAACATCGCGGGCTTTTCTGATTAACGCCTCCCTGTGGGAGTGGTTAATAGTTAGGTTCATCTCTCCTATTGAAGCATTATTTCAAATTGGCGCGAAAAGGACAACGAACAAGCCTTTGGCGTGCGTCACCAACTGCGTTTCCTTGTTCTAGCTGCTTGCATCTGCTCTGTATTTGTCACCATGGGCTAGGCATCCTTTCACAAATCCCTTAAGAGATCAACCTTTGTCTGCTTGCCTGCCATGTACATTCTGATCGTCGCCAACTAATTCTCAAAGTTTCACCCCCACTGTCTGGCTTTTACCTGTTGCTGGTAGAAATATCATAGAATGAAGAATAACACTTAGAATCATTTATACGGATAGCGTATAAAGGGTTCACTCACTATAGAGGGATTTGTCTATTATCCATTGCCTATAAAATATTCTCCAACATCCTCTTTAGCAGACTGGCGCCATATGTGGAAAATGCAGTTGGTGACTTCGCCAAGGAAGAACTACTATGGATCAGATTTTCACATTCCGACAGATACTTGAAAAATGTAAAGAATTTGGAATTGATACACATCATCTTTTCATTGATTTTAGGTCAGCTTATGACAGTATTGACAGAAATAATCTCTTTGTAGCAATGGAAGAGCTAGAGATCCCTAAGAAACTGATCACTCTGGTGAAAGCTACCATGAACAATACTAGGAGTCAAATTAAGATACAGAAATGATAGCAAATACTGTAACGACCAATAATGGAGTTAGGCAGGGAGATTCATTATCATGCCTTTTGTTCCATATAGCATTGGAGAAGGTTATTAGAGATTCAGGGATCAACACGAGAGGAACCATCTTCAAATGTTGGCATACGCAGATGATATCGATATAATTGCAAGAACACCAAGAGCAATGAGAGAAGCTTTCACTAGCTCTGAAAAAGCAGCAAGAAAGATGAATCTACATATAAATGAAGAGAAAACTAAGTATATGCCCGTAATCAATAACGAATACCCTAGTGGCTCCACATGCATAGAAATTGATTCGTATAAGTTTGAGGTTGTGCGTATCTTTACCTATCTTGGATCAGAAGTTAATTCCAAGAACAATATTAGCTCTGAAATCCAGAAGCGTATACTGTCTGCTAACAAGTGTTATCATGGCCTCAGAAAGCACCTGAAGTCCAAGCTGTTGTTCAGGAAAACTAAAGTCCTAATGTATAAAGTTTTAGTAAAGCCTGTATTAACCTATGGTGCTGAGACCTGGACACTCTCAAAATCTAATGAAAGACAACTTGGTATATTAGGAAGAAAGATTTTGAGGCAAATTTTTGGGCCAGTGGAGGAAAATGGTGAATGGAGAAGAAGATAATAACCATGAACTCAATGATTTATATAATGAACAAGATATTGTAAAATGTATAAAGGCGGCTTCGGTGGCGTAGTCGGTAGCATGCTGAGCTTCTATGCCCAAGATAGCGGGTTCAAACCCGGCCGAAGCTGTCGGATTTTTTAAGAGCGTTAAAAATCCCTCAGTATGCCTTCCTTCGGAGGGGAAGTAAAGCCGGCGGTCCCATGTCATAGATTTATGGCATGTTAAAGAACCTTCCACTAATTGCACCTGTGTGAAGCTAAATTGGATAGGTTAAGAATGTAAACAACGCTCTTAGGTTTCTACGTTCGTTGCCAAGGGCCGATTGCGGTGGCGTCTAGCAGCTAGGTTCTGATTTTGGCCTAGTAATCGTTGATGGTGGCGCTTGGTGGCAAAAGTAGGAACTATTTGAAAAATTCTAAGTGGCAGTACTTAAATAAAAAAAAAAAAAAACAGATAACATGCACTAATACAGTCATCACAATTAACACCGGTTATCAGACAGATTCTACACACACCCAAAGTACACGAGGCTACATGACCGCGTTGTCGCAGCCCCTAAACTTAAGAACCAACCAACCAAAATGTATTAAGATCAGAAGGTTGTAGTGGGCAGGACATGTGCTGCGTGCTAATGACAGAATGATAAGGAGAATATTGGATGAAATGCCAGAAGGAACCAGGAAAGTCGGAAGACCAAAGCTAAGGTGGGAAGGTGGAGTGAGAGAGGATGTAAAGACAATTGGAATAAAAAATTGGAGGAGCTCAGCACTTGACAGGAAAGAATGGGGAAAACTACTTCAGAAGGCCAAGGCCCACAGAGGGTTGTCGTGCCAGTGTTGATGGTGTTTTTCTATGGATTAACAAACGGTAGTAGCATGGCCTCCCCGTTCGCCGGACCTTAATCCATTGGATTTTTGGCTATGGGGGCATTAAAAGACATTGGTGTATGCCACACCCATCGACAATGTGCAGATGTTACAAGAACGTGTGCCCAATTAGTGTGCCCACATCCGCGACCAGCCAGACGTTTGGGATTTCTTGTGAAGAAGAGCCGAAGCATGTGTACGAAATCGTGGTAACCACGTGGGGCATCTCTTGTAACGTGCAGATCCGTGGACAGACCGGCTGAAATCATCACAGCTCCTGGTTGGTGGTGTTGATGGATGTTTGACCAACGCGTGTTCTGTTAAAAGTGTGTGACAGTCGAGTGTTCATTAGAAGTAGCTGGTAGGAAGACGTTTAAGGTCTGAAGTGTAATTACACAACACAAGTAAAATGGTTCATATCTCAACAGGTATTTGTTTCCGGACATAAGTTTACAGGAACATTATTCTTCTCGTTTTGACCAATCCCAACCCCTATTGCAATATCGGACACTTTTTTCGAAACACCCTGTATACGCTAATCACGTAAAAGTGTAAGTTGATAAATAAATAATAATAATAATAATGATTTCTCGATTGTCACAAGAGATAGAAAGAAAGAATTCACTAAGACAAAGGTAGTCATCGCCAAAGCTCCTTTGGTACAGGGAAGAAATGCTCATGGTGTGTGGTCTGCTATGAATTATGGTTCCTCCATAAATTATATAAATGATGATTGAGTTTCCGTGCGAAGTCGGGGCGGGTTGCTAGTTAATTATAAATTAGAGTGAGTAAGATAGTCTACGTCATCACCCCCTAAAATGAGAATTATTTCTACTATTACTACTACTACTATTACTAAACGAGGATAATGTAACAAAATACCGACAATATTTTACATTTAAAACCATAAGACAGAACAAAAGCCAGCCACCAATCACAGCACAGAACACTAATAAAATCCCAAACCACCAACTAATCACAAGCCAATACCAACAAAATAATGCAAATGCAAAGTAATATGACCCAACAGCATACGAGTATAATATTCAACTAATACAATCACGTAAACACAAATAAGGCATTTCCATTATAAATTCAAATAGGCCTAAAATATCGATGCTGCTGCAAAACACAAGCATAAACACAAACTACATTACAAAATGCCATGGCTTGCGATAAATGAGATAACAACAACCAAAGGTATTGGTGGAGATAATAATGATCATCAGCCATGACTGTGACCAGATATCATTACTCCACCGAACATAAACCATAGACGATCTACTGCTCTCAAATCCCCTATTTTCATGAAACTAAACCACTATTCCAATACAAATTAATATATTAAATAATTACCACTAAAACATATTTGAACAAAGCGCTTTAAATTGCTTAAGACAAATAAAAAATCACTAATCCCAAAACATAATTTTAAAAACATCCCAATAGAATAACAGGAGCCTAGCTCATAGGCACCAGACTCTTTTTCCACATGGTTGGTAATTCGTCCCACTGCTTGAGAGTAGTACTACTAACAAGGAGTTCCGTGAAGGAATAACAGCCTATTTTCATATAGGCCTACTCTATTGGTCCATTTCCCCATCAAACAGATCGTTTGTTGTTGTTGTTGATTCATTTTACAGACTTGGGACATATTGGTTATCAGCCCCGTGTAGTTGGGTGTGTGTAAAACTTAGTATGATAACCTGTATTTATGTGTAGTAGTGTGTGAAACTGTATTAGGTAAAGAGATGAGGTAGGTGCCCCGGGATTTGAGTCACGGTACTATCCCGGCATTTTCCTGGAAGGAGTATGGAAAAAACCGGGAATAACCCACACTCATGATTGCCGCTGGTAGCGCCGGGATTTTAACCTGCGATCTCCGAACTAGCTGCAGCTGCCCTCGAGACCGTAGTGCACCATTTAACGAGCACGATCACGTCGCGGGACTCATATTAAGGTTGTGAAAGGCATTCGAGTTGTTCTTGTGTAAGATAGAGTGAAGTTCTAGGTCACATACATTGAAAGCGACAATAAAAATTCACATTTAACACAATTAAAACATACAAAGGCAAAAAAGAAAGGAAAAACTTATTCACGGAGTTTTTAAGTTTTTTAGGGCACCTTAAAAGAAGAAATGCAAATTTGCTATTTCCAGGAAGTGACGGGGCGAACAAACATGGGCGAGCGCATCTTCGCTCTCCACGAGCGCGAGTGAACCCCTAAATACAGTAGTTTGGGCGAAAAGGATAATGAAATGAAGTAGAAGAAAAGGACAATAAGAAAAATGATTGAGGGGAAATAAAAGACATGGAATAACAATGCCTTCAACCCTCGAATAATGAGGATTGGGTGACTTAAAAAGAAGTATAGCCATGAAAGGCAGATAGGAAAGATGATGGGTTCCGCCTCAAAGGGAATAGAAAGGGGAAATGGACCCAGCTCAGGAATCCCTCGGGACCACCAACTCCAGAGCTCACTAGCCGTGAACCCTTGAGGGTGTTGCATTATCCAGGGTGCAATAAGTGGTGGGGCTACACACACCCTGCCTCTTTTAGAGCGTGGAGTAGAAGGCAGGAGATACGAGGAAAAGAAAATAAGTAGTTGGACTCCTCGAAGAATGAAGGTATCAGGAAAGATGAGACAAGGGCCAATTGAGGCCGATGCATGTGAGATTTTCAAAGTGAAATGCCATGTCCTGTGTTTCGGATTCCACGTAAGAATGAGGTCCCGTGGCTCATGATCGCAAGATTAACGGTAACGTAAAACTACAAACTTCCTTTCCTTCCTTTTCCAATTGTGGCGGGAAAGTGAAAGACACTCTGGGCCTCGGATAGACTATCCTAATACCGTCGGGATCGGAAAAGAACAAGAGTTAACTAAAGGGGGTCGAAAATAGAGTTCTTGAGATGCAGATGTTTCAAATTAATGGTGATGTACCTTCTCTGCCATAGTCGTGCTGATAGGTGGTCATCATACGATCAGGGTAGACAGTCTGGACCAGCTCCGGAGGCGGCACCTCTTGCATGCATTCCGTCAAGTATGGGTAGAGTATCTTGGCCTGCCAACCAGAACCAACACCAATCAATGTGCCTTGCTCGAAATGTGCGATTAGACCAAATAAGGGTGAAAATTATGCTGAATAGTCAAGATTTCTGTTATGTTCTTATTAATTATGGCATGTACTCCTTGTACGACAACCTAAAAGCCGAAAACTTCCCTTGGTCATCAATGCAGCCGTGAGAATCCTTTTTTAGCCTGTAAGGTCATAGTAGGCCTACTATTTCGTCCGACCCCGACCGTGCCCTTAAAATTGTATTACGTCTCATCAATCCAACATGGCGGCTATGCGAAACACTTCACTAGCATTCTATATCTCAGAAACTATTACTGATATCACCCCGAAATTGTTAACTATGAGAAAGGGCACTACTAAAAGTTCAACTATGTAACTTTCAAAAACCTATTAAATATAAAACGAACATGGCCGCCAAGTGAAGTTGAGACATTTAAATGGACTTTTTTTTCGCGATTTAACCATCCAAACGCAGTAAAACTTGGTACAGCAAATGCTTATACACATTTTAATGCAATGACATCTAATTTAGCTCAATTTTTTACATAACCTCAAGATGGCGGCTGTGAGAAATTTTAAAATTAAGTTTGTATTTCTTGTGTCCCAACCATGCGTTTGAATAATGAACCTACGCAATAATCGTCATCTAATAGTGCATAACTCTATGGCCTACATATTTATATAAAAATCCAACATGGTGACCATCCGACATTTTAATCCACTGACATCTAATTTATTTCAGTTGTTTACAGAATCTCAAGATGGCGGCTGTGCAAAATTTTAAAATCACGTTTTTATTTCTTGTGTTATAATCATGCGATTGAAGTTTGAATACTACACCTACACAATAAGCTTCATGTAATAGTACATAACTCTATGGCCTGCAATATTATATAAAAGTCCAACATGGTGACCATCCGAAATATTTAGACTGTTCTCAATATCTACGAATCTATCACAACAATCAAACTGAAATTTTGTATGATGATAGAGGCAATTAACATACGTAGGGTATATGAAAATAGGCTATTTAGTTCTTGACGGAACTACTTGTTAAAATCCACCCACACCGGGCAGCTGTAGTCGCGTCTTCCTAAATATCGTACGTGTAGCAATGTAACCTTATCATTACAAATATGGTTATTTATAGCATAAATTCGTATTCATGGGGTGAATCAGCGTAACTATCTTTGTAGTCACGCATATTTCAAAGTCACAACGTTTGCAGACCACTTACTGACACTGAGGATAATATAAGTTGAAAACTGGCAACCATGTGCTGATCGTCGTCTGTCGCTATGACGTAATGAAGGTATCAGGAAAGATGAGACAAGATAATAACACACAACATAACCTATAAAGCAACGCCCGTTGAAGAACATTGCTACATGTTCATTTCATGTAGACTGCATCTTCTAACCTCTACCGTACTTAATATTGTATATGATTGGCACATGATTATGACATCTGAGAATTGTTGATGACTGTCATCTTAGTCGATTCACCAAAGAATTTGAATGAGTTTTCAAATGGTATGGATTCTGTTTTGAGGAAAGAATTCATGGTGAAAATCAATACATTTTAAACAAAAATAATGGAATGCAGCCAAAAGAAATCAAAACCCCCAATTGATGACAAATTGGCAGGTGAAAAGCTAAGGAAAGTAGGAGACTTATGCTACTTAAGAAGCAAAATAACTAATGGTGGACGAAGCAAAGAGGATATAAAAAGTAGGTTGGCTCTGGCAAGGCAAGCATTTCTACAGGAAGGAAATCTGTTGACATCAAATATAGATTATTTGAAAGCCTTTGTCTGGAGCGTGGCACTCTATGGAAGTGAAATTTGGACTGTTGGTGCAGTAGAAAAGAGGAGAATAGAAGTATTTGAAATGTGGTGTTACAGGAGAATGATGAATATCAGATGGGCAGACATATTAAGACGAGTGGGCGAGGAGAGATGTTTCTGGCGACTGCTAACGAAGAGAAGAGATAGTTTTGTTGGACACGGACTAAGACACCCAGGACTAGCAAACTCAGTTATGGAAGAAGGGGTTGAGGACAAGAACTCTAGGAGTAGTTAGTTAGTTATTGTTGTTTTAAGGGGTGGAACTACGAGGTCATCTTCCCCTACTGTAGGAATAGACCGAAGTTAGAATATGTTAAACATATTGCCTCGGATGTAAGGTGTTGTAGCTATATAGAGATGAAACGATTAGCTCAGGACAGGGAGACATGGAGTGCTGCATCAAAACAGTCAAAAGACTGAAGTCTCACACAACAACATAGACAAATATTTTATTAAATTATTAAATTTCATATCTGCAACAATATGAGGTTTAATTTGAAAATACTGGAATAAGTCTTGAATAAGAAAAAAATTAGATATAAAAAAATAAAATTCTGATAACTAATTTTCTTCGAAAAGTATTAGTATTTTTAATTCTTTTAAAAATATTATACATTATTTCTTGCGACGACATATTGAAATTCTTTGTGTTGAATAATTTTGTTTTTATGTAAAGTCTTTTTTTTTTAGTAAAAATTCAGACTTTCATGACCGGCGTTGAAATAGGAATCTCTCTTTCGCGGGTTTATAGGCCGTGTTCTAAGGACATTTTGTCGTCCTGACGTTTCGCTGAAGAATGCGTTCAGCATGTTCACAGGTTACATTAAGCGAGTTTTTTTGTTTTGTTTTTTTGTGACCTCAAGGTAAAACAAGTAAACAGAAGATATATAAATAGTCAACAACCCACACATAGAGGCTACCATAGCAACGGCGTACCACATACAAGTAATGCATCAAGGACAGGGCTGCTCTTCTGTTGCATCTTCTCATCTACGACGGTCAATGAGGGCAGGCTTGAGGGGATTAAGGACTGGAAGCCAAGCTCTGTTCACACGTTCTGCTTCCTCCTTAAGATTGAAGCTGTTAGTATGCTTCAGGATTTCAATGGCCTCCCTTTGTAGCCTGGCATGATAAGACACCGTGGTGGACAGAACTTCGGTGTCTCCATATCTTATGTCGTGAACTGCGAGTAGCGTGTGTGCTGCAACAGTGGATTTATCTGTTTATCCCAGCCAGCTGTGTCGTTCGTGCTCCTTGAGGCGAGTGGCAATACTTCTTTTCGTTGTTCCAATATATACTTGGCCACAATCACACGGGATTTTATAAACCCCTGCCGCGGTATGAGGATGTCGCTTATCTTTAGCGGACCTAAACATGTCCTTAATTTTTCGCTTAGGCCTGTATATGGTCTTTATATCATGGGACTCGAGTAGCCTCCCTATTCTGTCGGTGACCTTTTTTTTTATATATGGAAGGAAAGCTCTAACCAGAGGCTGCTTGTCTCCAATTACCCTTGTAGTTGGACGTCTTGGATGGAGTGCTAGCAGGATATCTTTCTGGCTGTTCTGAACCCATGTACTGTTGGTTCAAGCGCCGAATCCATCATTTATTGGTAAAAGAAGGAAGGAAAAATACAGTCCTTAGAATGACTTGGAAAGATTCTATGGAAGAGGACTGGTTTAATCTTGTGCAAGAGTAAGAGACCAGATGGCCAGGAAATGATATCACGCGTGACGCACCGATAAGGAGCGATCATGGCTATAATTAGAGCGAGAGGAACTTTCCGTTCAGAGTGAGCGAGAGAAGGTTTCGGAAATTGAGCTTACGTTGCAGTAAAATGGCATCCTCGCAGTTCTGCAAGAGGAAGAATAATTAGATTTAAGCCATTTGCGAGCATATAATTAACAAAAGAAATACATCATTGTGAATCATTTCGGAATAGAGATTTTTGTGTGGGAAAAGATGTTATAATAATTGCCCAGGAAAAAAGTGCAAATGCGGCATTACGTAATTAAAACTTCCCCGAGACCCGAGAGTAGTGGAGTAGTGAGAGTTCCAACTCACTCCAGAACCCTCCTCGACCCACTACTAAGCCTCGGCCATGTTAAATATTTCTTGAATGCATGGTCCGATTTTGACAAATGAGGTGTCGTTGGACTCGAGCTGACGTCCTCTTTCCTATGGACCACTCGTTATATTTTTGATTTTTTTTGAATTCTTTTGTTTTCGAAAGTTGGTGATAGTTTGAAAACCAAACATGGTAGAACGTTGTTCCATGGCTTAAACGAATGGTCTTTATGACCTTTATTTTTTGTAATAAAACTTTTTTATTTTTTATGTTTTTTTGGAAACACTCGAATTTTGAAAATTCTATATTTTGGAAACTAGGAATTTTACAAAACAGTTTGTTTGACATAAATGAAAGGTTCCTATGCCCTCTACCCCCAAAATAAATTTCAAGTCTCTAGAGCAAAAAATTGTGTTTTGTAAGTAGTGTGGTAACAGGGGAGCTACTACACTTCTTTTTGAACCCTCCTCGTATTTGCCCCGAAGCAGATATCTCGCTAACCAATGGTCGGATTTGAACATACAGGGTGTCCTAGCACTCGTAGTGATGCCCCCTACTTTCCAATAGGCTCTTTATTTAATTAAACGACCAAAACTAAAAGGTCATGTGCTCTTAATATCTCGCGATCCAATCATGCTAGAGGCGTGTTCGACAGGTCCAAGGACTCGGGGTGACGTCCTCTCTGCTATTGACCACTCGTTATAATTTTTAATAAAATTAGAAACTCGATTTTGGGGTAAACACGTGTTTTTTGTGATTTTGCCGATATCTCACGAACCAATCATGCTAGAGGCATGTACGACGGGTCCAAGGACTCGGGGTGACGTTCTCTTTGCTATGGACCACTCATTATATTTTAAAAAAATTGGAAACTCGATTTTGGGGTAAACACGTGTTTTTTGTGATTTTTGTCGATATTTCACGAACCTATAACGCTAGAGACGTGTACGAGGTGTCCTAGGACTCGGGCTAACGCCCCCTTTCAAATGTGGTAGATATTTTTTCCAAAAAATAATTCACAAAGGGCCTAACGCCATACATGTTGAAAAAAACCTGTTTTTTTTCTTTACCTGTTTATAATGTTTATGAAGCGTGGTGGTTGAGAGAGATGATACGGCTGGGTGTGTGCGTTTCAACGAACCTGTCGCTAACCCCAAGGACCATGCTTAATAGAATAATCGCTATTTCGACAGGTCGGTTTATGACAGAGCGAGGGTGCGTTTTTTCTGATACTTTACCCCGAAGATAATCTTTAACGTGTAAACGGTGATGAGAACTTGGTTCTATGTTGGTCAAAGCGAGTACAGAAAACAAACTTGCAGAGGAGCAGGATGTGAATGTCATTTGAGCTTATTGGAATGCCTTGATCTGACTTGACATCAGGTGTAATGGAAAATGACAAAGACGTTGAGGACACTTGAAGGTGAAATAATCTGACCATCGTGGTGGCAGGGAAGAGCGAAATGCATGCATACACGTGTGAGATGACATGTACGCTAAACAAGTTACATTCTGTTTGCTTCGTACGTGACAAAATGCAAGTTCATTTGAAATTTGATCTGCCACAGGCGTTCACCTTGGACGTTAACTGTCCACGTGCATGATAACAGAATGTTCAAAGCGTGGGAAAAAATGATTATACATGCAACGTAACATATATAAAGACATGTCGTTATCATTTCCTTTCTCACTTAGCCTTTGAACACATTGCGTTGCGTGAAACCCCTGGTCTTGTTTAACAGTTTTGGTGTTGGTGGAAAATACTTATTCTTGTTGTGAGGTAGGTATATATTTATTCATTTATACATTTATTGATTTATATATATTTACAAACAATTATTTATTGATTAGGTAATTATTGTTTTTTTAATTTATTTGTTTGCAGATAATTGGTATACCTTACATGTCTGAAAGAGAAGATACCATTGCACTTTTGTGCCCACTGGAAGGAAACAGCAATAAGCCACTGCAAGTGAAGGTGAGATTATTTTTTTAAACTAACTTGTTTCATTTTCTTGTTTCATATTTTACTTTATAAAATGCATGTACTAACCTGAATTTAGGTATTTATAACGGTATATTTTATTTATTTTTAGAAACTTGGAAAGAAAAGCCTTACCACCGTAGCAGTCGCTGAAAACCCGAGACGCAGTAAAGTGCAATCATTGTTTCCAGGCAGTTAACTATTTAAAACTCAGATAAGACTAACATAAAATGCTATTCCATTTCACTACTACTGAAAACTGGTAGACAAAAAAATTCATTACCTGTACATGACTAGGACGATGATTGCTTTCTTGATTAATGGCTATGTTGTTGTTGACTGGGAAAAGTACAAGGCCATGTTGGATTTTCTAAAAACAAAAATTTAAATTTAATTTATGGGTGGTTCCCTATGGACTCAACGAATATCCACAGGTTTGAACATGATAATGTGAACAAAATGACATGACATTCATTTTTGTTTATATATTGGTTAAAGGAGGGATGTAAATTACTGTAGCTTTATAAAAAGAAAATAAGTACATGTGTTACTGTTAGTGCCAACATATAGTTTATTTTTAATGGTGTTTTGATTTATTAATGCCAATTAATGTTACCGTTTTATTTACAAGCATTGATTGATTGATTGATTGATTGATTGAGTGATGGGTTATTTTGTTTGCTTTTAGGTGTCGTCATGCGCCATTAACGTAATGAACAGACAGTGAACAAGCATACATTGTGCTTTAAAGTACTCTGTGCAACGTTAATAACTTACAATAAGAAAAAGTTTTATTATAACACATGGCGTTAGTACCAAATACAACAAGTGAGCAAGTTGGTTTACCACGTGGGTTAAATTTAAAATCAGAACATGACCGTTCGTTAACATTTGAATTCTGGCCTGTTGGCTTTTTGTCGACACATGAACTTGCAAAAGCCGTTTTTTTTACTTGAACCGAGAAGATGTGGTGCGCTGTGTGTTTTGTCGTATTGAACTTTCACACTGGGAAGAAGGGGATGATCCCTTTAGAGACCATTTGCGATGGTCTCCTTGTTGTCCTTACATGCTTGGAAAGCAAGTGGGTAACCTACCCGTGAATTCATTTTACCAAACCACAAGACCATTGGCCGCTACTTACGTTGCTGATTCACAAATAAATAATAATAATGATGTATTGCCAGCCACCAACGGTAGTGTCGATATATGTGGTCCATATGCCATAGACAGTGTTGAATTGGCATGTGCTTTTGAACAATTGGGAGTTTGCAAGACTAAAGCACTAGCACACCCAGAGTACAGCTCTGTTGAAAAACGTTTAGAATTTTATAAAAATGTTTGGCCATTAATATTGAAACACCTTACCAAACAGCTAAGTGAAGCTGGATTTTTTTTATACTGGTGAAGGGGATAAAACAATATGTTTTTATTGTGGATTTGCTTTAAAGGATTGGCAAATGACTGATGACCCTTTTGTGCAACACGCTCGTTGGTTACCTAACTGCAAATACATGGTGATGCTTAAAGGTCAGGAATTTGTGAACACTATTCGTAAAGAAAACATGATTGCAGTACAAGACTTAAAAGTGTCTTTAGAGTTAGAACATGCAGAGCAAATACACGAGGCTGAAAGAAAAGACTTGTCTCACGAACAGATACAAAAGTGTGACCAACAATTGTGTAAAATTTGTTATCAAGATGAACTAGGTGTTGTATTTTTGCCTTGTGGACACATGATAGCCTGTGTCAAGTGTGCATTAGAACTCAACACTTGTGCTATATGCAGAAAAGCAGTATCTACTACAGTTAGGGCATTTCTTGCATAAATAGTTAAATTTATCAGCCATGCGTAGTGCAAAATCCCTAATTGCACAATATTATTAAAGCTGTTTTAGAGTGTAATAGATATGCTTTTCTTTTGTTTATAGACTACTACAATGAATGTTTTGAATGCTGTGGGTCAAGCATGTGGCTTAGAGACAAAGAAGCTCAGCGAATTGCCAACGCATATTCCATTCCGCATTATCAAGATTCGGAAATTGAAAACAGCATATGGTGATCGTGTACTTTGTGTATGTGAAAACTTTGAGACATTTCTGCTTACACGGTTTAATGATATGTCGGAGAGTGTTTTTGATGAAGTCAATAATGCTGTACAACCTGTACACTTAATTTATGAAGGTTTTAAAAACAATAGGTGCATGGTTCGTTTTAATTAAATATAGAAAACAAATGTCAAATAATAATGGAAGATATAAGTCATGACAATGAACTGAAAGAAAATATGTGTATAGATAATAATGTTTTAGTGTTTAGTATTGTCTTAAATAATATTATCATGAAACAAAACAAAATGTATATTAAGTTTGTAAATAAATGGAAATAATGGTACAATGTTGTTTTATTTTCTATAGAAGTCAGAATATTTAACATTGCAGAGTATACGTGATTATGACAATAAAAAGCACACTTAATACAAGTCTTTGCCTTTACGATAGTGTGTTATAGTTTAAAAACAAAGCTTGTTGTAGATCTTTTTTCTTCCACGATGAACATGAAAACGTTATTGTCTTGTTTTGGATCATTATCACTATCATAATCATAAGCAGCATGATCTATATCACTATTATTATAATCACTATAATTATCCTCAACATTATCCTCAACATTACTAAAACCAGTTAAATATTCCTGGTCCTCTTCCTGTTCCTCTTCCTCTTCCTCTACAGTGTCCTCATGAAGAGTCTGCGTGGCTTTTGATAATGTTAAGGGTTTTTTGAACATTGAATTATTTTCAATAGTAGTATTGTTTTGTAGCACTTGCTTTTTAACATTTTCATGATTTTCTGTTGACAGAAACAGTGTTTCATGCAGTACACTACATTGATGATCACTGACACTTTAAACCACACTATTTTTGCTTTTTTGCTCACTGCGACATTGTTTTGAACGTTGTTTTGTACAACGCCAAATAACACTTCCATTTTTATTGGTTCGTTTCACAATATATGAATATCCTTTATAGAATGCATGAGGCTTACCATACCTAGTCACAGATACTTCCATATATCAACTGTCAAGCTTAGACTAAGCTCTAGTAAAGACAACTTGGTAATAAGATCAATAGTTTAATGTGCGAGCATATATGGGTGCAAATGTGGGAGCAAAAAAAGTGGGAGCAAAAAGTGGGAGCAAAAAGTGGGAGCAAAAAGTGAGAGCAAAAAGTGGGAGCAAAAGTGAGTGCAAAAGTGGGTTCAAAAGTGAGTGCAAAAGTGAGTGCAAAAGTGAATGTAAAAGTGGGTGCAAAAGTGGGTGCAAGAGTGGGTGCAAAAGTGGGTGCAAAAGTGAGTGCAAAAGTGGGTACAAAAGTGGGTGCAAAAGTGGGTGTAAAAGTGGGTGCAAAAGTGGGTGCAAAACTGGGTGCAAAAGTGAGTGCAAACGTGGGTGCAAGAGTGGGTGCAAAAGTGGGTGCAAAAGTGGGTGCAAGAGTGGGTGCTAAAGTGGGTGCAAAAGTGGGTGCAAAAGTGGGAGCAAAAAATTGGGAGCAAAAAGTGGGAGCAAAAATTGGGAGCAAAAAGTGGGATCTGAAGAAAGTAGGAGCAATTATGAGAGTAAATGTGAAAGCAAAAGTGGGAGCAAGTATGGGAGCAAATGTGAAAGCAAAAGTGGGAGCAAAAAGTGAGAGAAAAAAGTGAGAGCAAAAAGTGGGAGCAAATATGAGAGCAAAAAAAAGTAGGAGCAAGTATGGGAGCAAATGTGAAAGCAAAAGGGGGAGCAAAAAGTGAGAGAGAAAAAAGTGGGACCAAAAAGTGTAAGCAAAAGTGGGAGCAAATATGAGAGCAAAGAAAAGTGGGAGCAAAACGTGTAAGCAGAAGTGGGAGCAAACAAGTGTGAGAAAATATGGAAGCAGAAAGTGGGAGCAAATGTGAAAGCAAAAGTGGGAGCAAAAAGAGCGAGCAAAAGTGAGTGCACAAAGTGGGAGCAAAATGAATGTGTGAGTAAAAAGTGGGGTCAAATGTGGTGTTTTACTAAAACAATCTCCCCTAACCTAACCTAACCTAACTTCACCCAACCTAATTTCACCTAACCTAACTTCACCTAACCTAACCTTCCAACTCTCAGATCAAAAATTAAATTCTGGCCATAGTCGAGTTGGAACCCAAAACCTCTGGGATAACACCCAAGTATACTAGCCACTACACCGCGAAATGGGCAAATTATCATGCAACACAACACAAAAATAAAAAGTTTTCTGTAGTGTAACTCATTGGCTGACAACCATAGTTGAGAATTCAAACCCAAGACCTCAGGACTTTTGTTTTGAACATTATCAGAAATATTATTCCATTTACATTTTGCTGTTGCTTATAGTTATAAGAGTTGGCATTAATATGGGAGCAAAAGTGAAAGCAAAAAGTGGGTGCAAACATGGCTGGTTGTAGAGACTTTCATATCAACTAATACACATAAATTAAATTTTAGTAAAGCGACTTGGCTAATAATAATAATAATAATATTAACAGTTTTAAAAAAATTCAAGGGATTGATATTTTTCAGGGTTTAATTTCCAAAGTACTGTCAAGAATAATAATTACATGAACAGATTCCAAGAACTCTCGAGTGCTTTTAAGGTTAATGATTGGCTAGGAGTGAGATAGAGCTAGCTAACCTAAGTTAACCTCAGCTCAGTAAACCTAACCTTGTCACATGACATGTTCTACAAGTAGAGACTTGCTTTGAGACTGGCTATGACGTCACAGATGAATGGCGGTGGGAGGCTGGCGAAAAGGAAAATGTTTTTGTGTAATAAAAAGTCATGTCCAGCCTCCCACCGCCATTCATCTGTGACGTCATAGCCAGTCTCAAAGCAAGTCTATACTTGCAGAACATGTCATGTGACAAGGTTAGGTTTACTGAGCTGAGGTTAACTTAGGTTAGCTAGCTCTATCTCACTTCTAGCCAATCATTAACCTTAAAAGCACTCTAGAGTTCTTGGAATCTGTTCATGTAATTATTATTCTTGACAGTACTTTGGAAATTACACCCTGAAAAATATCAATCCCTTGAATTTTTTTAAAACTGTTAATATTATTATTATTATTATTATTATTAGCCAAGTCACTTTACTAAAATTTAATTTATGTGTATTAGTTGATATGAAAGTCTCTACAACCAGCCATGTTTGCACCCACTTTTTGCTTTCACTTTTGCTCCCATATTAATGCCAACTCTTATAACTATAAGCAACAGCAAAATGTAAATGGAATAATATTTCTGATAATGTTCAAAACAAAAGTCCTGAGGTCTTGGGTTTGAATTCTCAACTATGGTTGTCAGCCAATGAGTTACACTACAGAAAACTTTTTATTTTTGTGTTGTGTTGCATGATAATTTGCCCATTTCGCGGTGTAGTGGCTAGTATACTTGAGTGTTATCCCAGAGGTTTTGGGTTCCAACTCGACTATGGCCAGAATTTAATTTTTGATCTGAGAGTTGGAAGGTTAGGTTAGGTGAAGTTAGGTTAGGTGAAATTAGGTTGGGTGAAGTTAGGTTAGGTTAGGTTAGGGGAGATTGTTTTAGTAAAACACCACATTTGACCCCACTTTTTACTCACACATTCATTTTGCTCCCACTTTGTGCACTCACTTTTGCTCGCTCTTTTTGCTCCCACTTTTGCTTTCACATTTGCTCCCACTTTCTGCTCCCATATTTTCTCACACTTGTTTGCTCCCACTTCTGCTTACACGTTTTGCTCCCACTTTTCTTTGCTCTCATATTTGCTCCCACTTTTGCTTACACTTTTTGGTCCCACTTTTTTCTCTCTCACTTTTTGCTCCCCCTTTTGCTTTCACATTTGCTCCCATACTTGCTCCTACTTTTTTTTGCTCTCATATTTGCTCCCACTTTTTGCTCTCACTTTTTTCTCTCACTTTTTGCTCCCACTTTTGCTTTCACATTTGCTCCCATACTTGCTCCCACTTTTGCTTTCACATTTACTCTCATAATTGCTCCTACTTTCTTCAGATCCCACTTTTTGCTCCCAATTTTTGCTCCCACTTTTTGCTCCCAATTTTTTGCTCCCACTTTTGCACCCACTTTTGCACCCACTTTAGCACCCACTCTTGCACCCACTTTTGCACCCACTTTTGCACCCACTCTTGCACCCACTTTTGCACCCACTTTTGCACTCACTTTTGCACCCAGTTTTGCACCCACTTTTGCACCCACTTTTGCACCCACTTTTGTACCCACTTTTGCACTCACTTTTGCACCCACTTTTGCACCCACTCTTGCACCCACTTTTGCACCCACTTTTACATTCACTTTTGCACTCACTTTTGCACTCACTTTTGAACCCACTTTTGCACTCACTTTTGCTCCCACTTTTTGCTCCCACTTTTTGCTCTCACTTTTTGCTCCCACTTTTTGCTCCCACTTTTTGCTCTCACTTTTTGCTCCCACTTTTTTTTGCTCCCACATTTGCACCCATATATGCTCGCACATTAAACTATTGATCTTATTACCAAGTTGTCTTTACTAGAGCTTAGTCTAATCTTGACAGTTGATATGGAAGTATCTGTGACTAGGTATGGTAAGCCTCATGCATTTTATAAAGGATATTCATATATTGTGAAACGAACCAATAAAAATGGAAGTGTTATTTGGCGTTGTACAAAACAACGTTCAAGACAATGTCGCAGTGAGCTAAAAAGCAAAAATAGTGTGGTTTAAAGTGTCAGTGATCATCAATGTAGTGTACTGCATGAAACACTGTTTCTGTCAACAGAAAATCATGAAAATGTTAAAAAGCAAGTGCTACAAAACAATACTACTATTGAAAATAATTCAATGTTCAAAAAAACCTTAACATTATCAAAAGCCACGCAGACTCTACATGAGGACACTGTAGAGGAAGAGGAAGAGGAACAGGAAGAGGACCAGGAATATTTAACTGGTTTTAGTAATGTTGAGGATAATGTTGAGGATAATTATAGTGATTATAATAATAGTGATATAGATCATGCTGCTTATGATTATGATAGTGATAATGATCCAAAACAAGACAATAACGTTTTCATGCCTATTGTTCATCGTGGAAGAAAAAAGATCTACAACAAGCTTTGTTTTTAAACTATAACACACTATCGTAAAGGCAAAGACTTGTATTAAGTGTGCTTTTTATTGTCATAATCATGTATACTCTGCAATGTTAAATATTCTGACTTCTATAGAAAATAAAACAACATTGTACCATTATTTTCATTTATTTACAAACTTAATATACATTTTGTTTTGTTTCATGATAATATTATTTAAGACAATACTAAACACTAAAACATTATTATCTATACACATATTTTCTTTCAGTTCATTGTCATGACATATCTTCCATTATTATTTGACATTTGTTTTTTTATATTTAATTAAAAATAACCATGCACCTATTGTTTTTAAAGCCTTCATAAATTAAGTGTACAGGTTGTACAGCATTATTGACTTCATCAAAAACACTCTCCGACATATCATTAAACCGTGTAGGCAGAAATGTCTCAAAGTTTTCACATACACAAAGTACACGATCACCATATGCTGTTTTCAATTTCCGAATCTTGATAATGCGGAATGGAATATGCGTTGGCAATTCGCTGAGCTTCTTTGTCTCTAAGCCACATGCTTGACCCACAGCATTCAAAACATTCATTGTAGTAGTTTATAAACAAAAGAAAAGCATATCTATTACACTCTAAAACAGCTTTAATAATATTGTGCAATTAGCGATTTTGCACTACGCATGGCTGATAAATTTAACTATTTATGCAAGAAATGCCCTAACTGTAGCAGATACTGCTTTTCTGCATATAGCACAAGTGTTGAGTTCTAATGCACACTTGACACAGGCTATCATGTGTCCACAAGGCAAAAATACAACACCTAGTTCATCTTGATAACAAATTTTACATAATTGTTGGTCACACTTTTGTATCTGTTCGTGAGACAAGTCTTTTCTTTCAGCCTCGTGTATTTGCTCTGCATGTTCTAACTCTAAAGACACTTTTAAGTCTTGTACTGCAATCATGTTTTCTTTACGAATAGTGTTCACAAATTCCTGACCTTTAAGCAACACCATGTATTTGCAGTTAGGTAACCAACGAGCGTGTTGCACAAAAGGGTCATCAGTCATTTGCCAATCCTTTAAAGCAAATCCACAATAAAAACATATTGTTTTATCCCCTTCACCAGTATAAAAAAATCCAGCTTCACTTAGCTGTTTGGTAAGGTGTTTCAATATTAATGGCCAAACATTTTTATAAAATTCTAAACGTTTTTCAACAGAGCTGTACTCTGGGTGTGCTAGTGCTTTAGTCTTGCAAACTCCCAATTGTTCAAAAGCACATGCCAATTCAACACTGTCTATGGCATATGGACCACATATATCGACACTACCGTTGGTGGCTGGCAATACATCATTATTATTATTTATTTGTGAATCAGCAACGTAAGTAGCGGCCAATGGTCTTGTGGTTTGGTAAAATGAATTCACGGGTAGGTTACCCACTTGCTTTCCAAGCATGTAAGGACAACAAGGAGACCATCGCAATGGTCTCTAAAGGGATCATCCCCTTCTTCCCAGTGTGAAAGTTCAATACGACAAAACACACAGCGCACCACATCTTCTCGGTTCAAGTAAAAAAACGGCTTTTGCAAGTTCATGTGTCGACAAAAAGCCTACAGGCCAGAATTCAAATGTTAACGAACGGTCATGTTCTGATTTTAAATTTAACCCACGTGGTAAACCAACTTGCTCACTTGTTGTATTTGGTACTAACGCCATGTGTTATAATAAAACTTTTTCTTATTGTAAGTTATTAACGTTGCACAGAGTACTTTAAAGCATAATGTATGCTTGTTCACTGTCTGTTCATTACGTTAATGGTGCATGACGACACCTAAAAGCAAACAAAATAACCCATCACTCACTCAATCAATCAATCAATCAATGCTAGTAAATAAAACGTTAACATTAATTGGCATTAATAAATCAAAACACCATTAAAAATATACTATATGTTGGCACTAACAGTAACACATGTACTTATTTTCTTTTTATAAAGCTACAGTCATTTACATCCCCCCTTTAACCAATATATAAACAAAAATGAATGTCATGTCATTTTGTTCACATTATCATGTTCAAACCTGTGGATATTCGTTGAGTCCATAGGGAACCACCCATAAATTAAATTTAAATTTTTGTTTTTAGAAAATCCAACATGGCCTTGTACTTTTCCCAGTCAACAACAACATAGCCATTAATCAAGAAAGCAATCATCGTCCTAGTTATGTACAGGTAATGATTTTTTTTGTCTACCAGTTTTCAGTAGTGGTAAAATGGAATAGCATTTTATGTTAGTCTTACCTGAGTTTTAAATAGTTAACTGCCTGGAAACAATGATTGCACTTTACTGCGTCTCGGGTTTTCAGCGACTGCTACGGCGGTAAGGCTTTTCTTTCCAAGTTTCCAAAAATAAATAAAATAAACCGTTATAAATACCTAAATTCAGGTTAGTACATGCATTTTATAAAGTAACATATGAAACAAGAAAATGAAACAAGTTAGTTTAAAAAAATAATCCCACCTTCACTTGCAGTGGCTTATTGCTGTTTCCTTCTAGTGGGCTCAAAAGTGCAATGGTATCTTCTCTCTCAGACATGTAAGGTATACCAATTATCTGCAAACAAATAAATAAAAAAAAACAATAATTACCTAATCAATAAATAATTGTTTGTAAATATATATAAATCAATAAATGTATAAATGAATAAATATATACCTACCTCACAACAAGAATAAGTATTTTCCACCAACACCAAAACTGTTAAACAAGACCAGGGGTTTCACGCAACGCAATGTGTTCAAAGGCTAAGTGAGAAAGGAAATGATAACGACATGTCTTTATATATGTTACGTTGCATGTATAATCATTTTTTCCCACGCTTTGGACATTCTGTTATCATGCACGTGGACAGATAACGTCCAAGGTGAACGCCTGTGGCAGATCAAATTTCAAATAAACTTGCATTTTGTCACGTACGAAGCAAACAGAATGTAACTTGTTTAGCGTACATGTCATCTCACACGTGTATGCATGCATTTCGCTCTTCCCTGCCACCACGATGATCAGATTATTTCACCTTCAAGTGTCCTCAGCGTCTTTGTCATTTTCCATTGCACCTGTTGTCAAGTCAGATCAACGCATTCCAATAAGCTCAAATGACATTCACATCCTGCTCCTCTGCAAGTTTGTTTTCTGTACTCGCTTCGACCAACATAGAACCAAGTTCTCATCACCGTTTACACGTTAAAGGTCATCTTCGGGGTAAAGTATCAGAAAAAACGCACCCTCGCTCTGTCATAAACCGACCTGTCGAAATAGCGATTATTCTATTAAGCATGGTCCTTGGGGTTAGCGACAGGTTCGTTGAAACGCACACACCCAGCCGTATCGTCTCTCTCAACCACCACGCTTCATAAACATTATAAACAAGTAAAGAAAAAAAAACAACAGGTTTTTTAAACATGTATGGCGTTAGGCCCTTTGTAAATTATTTTTGGAAAAAATATCTACCACATTTGAAAGGGGGCGTTAGCCCGAGTCCTAGGACACCTCGTACACGTCTCTAGCGTTATAGGTTCGTGAAATATCGACAAAAATCACAAAAACACGTGTTTACCCCAAGATCGAGTTTCCAATTTTTTTAAAATATAACGAGTGGTCCATAGCAAAGAGATCGTCACCCCGAGTCCTTGGACCCGTCGTACATGCCTCTAGCATGATTGGTTCGTGAGATATCGGCAAAATCACAAAAAACACGTGTTTAGCCCAAAATCGAGTTTCCAATTTTATTAAAAATTTTAACGAGTGGTCCATAGCAGAGAGGACGTCACCCCGAGTCCTTGGACCTGTCGAACACGCCTCTAGCATGATTGGATCGCGAGATATTAAGAGCACATGACCTTTTAGTTTTGGTCGTTTAATTAAATAAAGAGCCTATTGGGAAGTAGGGGGCATCACTACGAGTGCTAGGACACCCTGTATGTTCAAATCCGACCATTGGTTAGCGAGATATCAGCTTCGGGGCAAATACGAGGAGGGTTCAAAAAGAAGTGTAGTAGCTCCCCTGTTACCACACTACTTACAAAACACAAATTTTTGCTCTAGAGACTTGAAATTTATTTTGGGGGTAGAGGGCATAGGAACCTTTCATTTATGTCAAACAAACTGTTTTGTAAAATTCCTAGTTTCCAAAATATAGAATTTTCAAAATTCGAGTGTTTTCAAAAAAACATAAAAAATAAAAAAGTTTTATTGCAAAAAATAAATGTCATAAAGACCATTCGTTTAAGCCATGGAACAACGATCTACCATGTTTGGTTTCCAAACTATCACCAACTTTCGAAAACAAAAAAAAATCAAAAAGAAATTCAAAAATATAACGAGTGGTCCATAGGAAAGAGGACGTCAGCTCGAGTCCAACGACACCTCATTTGTCAAAATCGGACCATGCGTTCAAGAAATATTTAACATGGCCGAGGCTTAGTAGAGGGTCGAGGAGGGTTCTGGAGTAAGTTGGAACTCTCACTACTCCACTACTCCTGAGGAGGTGGGGATTAAAAATCAACGGTAACACCCACGTATCTGAAGGCTAAATTTTATTTAATATCTCAGAATTGTACGATCGATTTTTATGTGCAAAGAGGTCAGTTTAGAAAACGAGCTTTCCAGAGATATAATTTTCAATAGTGTGCTACTATTGCTTCAAAAGTTAGTTATGAAAAAGACGAGGATTTTATATTTTTTTAGCCAAAAAGTATAAATGTCCTGGCAGAGCCAGACCAATCCTGCAGTTTACAGCAGACCTTGTGGGGAGGTGCTGCATCACAGTGTCCAGATCACAGTACGAGAAGTATCATCATAGTATCGCCGTGTGAAGACTTAGGAAAATCCTAGTACAGGATTTAGTTCAGCAAGCGTCAGTCTTTATAGTAAAAAGTTCAGTATTGCAGTCAAGTTAGGCTGCGAACTTAAAAAACAGGCGATAGGTCTTCAAATAACAGTTCAGTTAAACGACTGAAAGTATCGTAACGTTTTGAAGTACCAAAGATCGTGAAACAAACATTTCCAGCTAAGTTAAGGAACCCGATCAGGGTTGGACGAAATAAATAACGCCTAATGTATCGATAAGATAGGGACTAGAGCGAAGAAAATAAGAAGGGAAAAATTAATCCAAGACGATGTCTAACAGGAGACAAACAAACAGTAAAAGCATTAAGCTACGAAACTAAGGAATAGCAGTAAACGCTAGCGAATCATAGGTCACCGATAAAGTATTCAAGGTGTCGTAAACAAGATAGACTTTATCTAGACAAATTAAATAGTGTCTAGAAAGAAACGACTTCGAGCTAGTAAAAATAAAAGCCGAATAGTCAGGAAACCAGATTTGAAGAATAGCCGTTCCAGGGAGGGGTAGATTGATCGAGACTTTCAACTTCTTGCCAGATAGGGAGCCGACATCTAAGAGTTTCACCCTTGGAAACTGGAAGAAGAAATCACGCGTGTAAGGCAAAATCAAAGCCTCAGTGATTAAAAGCAGTGTATTGTAAATATAGAAAATTTGTGTTAGTGTAATAATTTTTTTAGTGAATTTATTTGTGTATGATAAAAGAATAAAGAATTGTATTCAAAATGTTACCAGTGTATAAGGTAAATCATGTGTATGTGTATCAAGAAATGTCATTGTGTGAAATGGGATTAATCAAGATGGCTTAAACACATTAAGTGGGCGAAAATGAAACATCGCTGGAAAATACGGTCGGTGACCGTGACCTCATGTGAGTAACCATTTCATTATGTTATGTGTTTTGAAATATTTGTGTACAATCCACCTGAGAATGAGAAAATAGGGATATTTTTGAATAACAAATAACAGAATAATAGCGCGATCTGAACGATAAAATTTGAAAAGTATAAGATGATTCTGTGAAATGGATAAGTCCCTAAGGGAAAAATGTATGAAATAAAATATCAGTGTATTTGATAAATGATTTAATTATATGAAAGCAAGCGTAATAATAATAATAATAACAATTAAATGAATAAAGATTATGATGAATTATAGGAAAGTAGTAGCTTTTGTGCTCCTTTAAAAGAATAAATACATGTTGTGAACAAATGTTCTTAAGATAAAGCGATTATTGCACGGGAGATGATTAATACAAAATTGAGATGTAGATCAAATGTTGATGTTGAATTGTCAGTTCTTTGAAGGCAATTTGGCAATAAAGGATAAGCGTAATGTAGCGCATTGAAGTAAATTTTGTCACGCTAGGAATGCGTTGAACCTAAATATACTTGGTAAAATTAATTATGAGGGGCAGTTGGTCGTGGTAACATCCTCCAAATAGTGATGTGATCACGAGGCCGTTGTGTGTGTTGTATTATAAAAGGGTGCGAAATAATTGTATTATGAGCGCGAATGTAAGGCAAAGGCCCGCTATAAGTCGCAAATGTATAAGTCCTCCAGTATGGGATATGGTTCCCGAGGCAGTTGAAAGAAACGGACCCAGATTCGTTTATGTGAAGCCCCTAAGTATTTGTTGTTGTATTGAATTATTCTTACCCACCAATGAGGACACTTCATAATTAATAAATGCCAAGGTAAAAAGAATGGGTCTAGTGAACCTAAACATGTTGTTAAAATAAGTAGAATGAAGCCTTGTTTGTTCAAAGAACTACATTTAAGAAAAAGCTGTATGAAAGCGGAGGGTAGCTCGCCTCTTGCGAGTCTGACCGTAATGTTCCTGCTCCCCAACAATAAATCACGGTAACTGGCCAGGCCAGACCCCTCGCCATTAATGTTGTGGTAGGTTTGAATAGCCGTCTGTTTTGAAGGTATAATACACAGAGTGTTTAGAGTTGGTTTTAACGACCCGGTCTTTGAACCGAGGTTCTCGTAGATGAGTATTACCGCTTGCAAGTTCAGATCGTTGCTTTCTATTGATATGATGGTCTTTTAAGACAAATAATAATAAATCCCTAATGCAATGTTATATGATGTATGAATTCACGAGTTCAGTGAAGACAATTAGATTCCGGGAGTGATCTTAATTTTTGACTTGTTCAAGTAGTCTTCGGAAGCTCGGGAGTACGCTAATGTTTTCCCAATCACAGTAGTGAATTGTTGATTTGAGAGAGGTGGTAACATGAGAACACTGTGAAAGCCCAAAGTTTAAGTAAATGAGTAACAGTACTTTAATAAGAATTATATATTGTTTTAATTATAAAATACTCATATAATAGATAGTGATGTGTTGTAAAAAAAAAGGATAACACAGTTTATATTGAAACGTATCAAGCCTATTGGAGCTCTTGATTGTATTGAAGTTTAAAAGGACACTATATGGAAGTGAAAAGAAATATAAGTTTGTTGGTTTATGAAAACCATTTATTATGATTTAACCTTTGTTTTATTATGTATTCCTTGTTCACTCTGAACAATTTAGAATTGGGTCAGTATTTTATTTGTTCAATTTGTTGTAGCGCCATATATTTGGTTAATTAAATGTTTTATAGTAGGAGTGGTTTTGTTTATTTATTTATTTATTTATTTTGGAAGTGTATCCTCTATTTAATCCAAAATGTGTAAGTCACAGAGTGGGAGAACATACCATAACCCCGAAAATCCCGATTTGAGCATTGCTGGCATACTGTGATTTGCATATTTCATGCTAAAAGGGAACAGTACCCATTGGCGCGTAGGGCCTCGTTGAGGTGTTTAATTTCTTGGCTTAGGCACTGCTTTTCACAAATTCTTTTCGCGCGGCCAGCCAGTGCTTTTATCACTCCGAATTTCTGTCGTGGGTGGTGGTTGGACGTCTTATGTAAATATCAATCAGTATGGGTCAGTTTACGGTAAACTGCATGTCCCAAGGTTAGATCAGCGGTCTTCGTTACCATAACGTCGAGAAAAGCGATTTTTTTGTTCATTCTCTAACTCCATGGTTAACTGAAGTTCAGGCTGTTAAGATGTAGTAAACACAGATTTAATTGATATTTACCATGGCCCCATATTACAAAAGTATCGTCCACGTATCTTAGCCACACCTTAGGTTTCAAAGGCGCGGTCTCGAGTGCTATTTTTTTCAAATTTTTCCATGAAGAAATTCGCGATCACCGGACTCAGGGGACTGCCCATGGCGACCCCACCAATTTGTTCATAGAAATCACCTTTCCACAGGAAGTAGCTAGCGGTGAGGCAGTGGCGGAATAAGGCGGCGATATCATCTGGAAAAATTGAAAACTATTCAACTAGAAGCTGGTGACTTACTAGTCAGTCTTGACGTGGCCTCTCTTTTCACGAAAGTACCTATAAAGGCAGCCCTGGAGCACATCGCAACTAAGGTGTGGCTAAGATAAGTGGACGATACTTTTGTAATACCCCTGCCGCGGTATGAGGATGTCGCTTATCTTTAGCGGACCTAAACATGTCCTTAATTTTTCGCTTAGGCCTGTATATGGTTTTTATATCATGGGACTCGAGTAGCCTCCCTATTCTGTCGGTGACCTTTTTTATATATGGAAGGAAAGCTCTAGCCAGAGGCTGCTTGTCTCTAATTACCCTTGTAGTTGGACGTCTTGGATGGAGTGCTCGCTGGATATCTTTCTGGCTGTACCCATTGGCGCGTAGGGCCTCGTTGAGGTGTTTAATTTCTTGGTTTAGGCACTGCTTTCACAAATTCTTTTCGCGCGGCCAGCCAGTGCTTTTATCACTCCGAATTTCTGTCGTGGGTGGTGGTTGGACGTCTTATGTAAATATCAATCAGTATGGGTCGGCTTACGGTAAACTGTATGTCCCAAGGTTAGATCAGCGATCTTCGTGACCATAACGTCGAGAAAAGCGATTTTTTGTTCATTCTCTAACTCCATGGTAAACTGAAGTTCAGGCTGTTAAGATGTAGTAAACATAGATTTAATTGATCTTTACCATGGCCCCATATTACAAAAGTATCGTCCACGTATCTTAGCCACACCTTAGGTTTCAAAGGTGCGGTCTCGAGTGCTATTTTTTCAAATTTTTCAATGAAGAAATTCGCGATCACCGGACTCAGGGGACTGCCCATGGCGACCTCACCAATTTCTTCATAGAAATCATCTTTCCACAGGAAGTAGCTAGCGGTGAGGCAGTGGCGGAATAAGGCGGCGATATCATCTGGAAAAATTGAAAACTATTCAACTAGAAGCTGGTGACTTACTAGTCAGTCTTGACGTGGTCTCTCTTTTCACGAAAGTACCTATAAAGGCAGCCCTGGAGCACATCGAAACTAAGGTGTGGCTAAGATACGTGGACGATACTTTTGTAATATGGGGCCATGGTAAAGATCAATTAAATCTGTTTTTACTACATCTTAACAGCCTGAACTCTAACATTCAGTTTACCATGGAGTTAGAGAATGAACAGAAAATCGCTTTTCTCGACGTTATGGTAACGAAGACCGCTGATCTAACCTTGGGATATACAGTTTATCGTAAGCCGACCCATACTGACCGATATTTACATAAGACGTCCAACCACCACCCACGACAGAAATTCGGAGTGATAAAAACACTGGCTGACCACGCGAAAAGAATTTGTGAAAAGCAGTGCCTAAACCAAGAAATTAAACACCTCAACGAGGCCCTACGCGCCAATGGGTACAGCCAGAAAGATATCCAGCGAGCACTCCATCCAAGACGTCCAACTACAAGGGTAATTGGAGACAAGCAGCCCCTGGCTAGAGCTTTCCTTCCATATATGAAAGAGGTCACGGACAGAATAGGGAGGCTACTCGAGTTCCATGATATAAAGACCATATATAGGCCTACGCGAAAAATTAAGGACATGTTTAGGTCCACTAAAGATAAACGACATCCTCATACCGCGGCAGGGGTTTATAAAATCCCTTGTGATTGTGGCCAAGTATATATTGGAACAACGAAAAGAAGTATTGCCACTCGCCCCAAGGAGCACGAACGACACAGCCGGCTGGGACAAACAGATAAATCCACTGTTGCAGCACACTCGCTGCTCGCAGGTCACGACATAAGATATGGAGACACCGAAGTTCTGTCCACCGCGGTGTCTTATTATGCTAGGCTACAAAGGGAGGCCATTGAAATCCTGAAGCATACTAACAGCTTCAATCTTAAGGAGGAGGCAGAACGTGTGAACAGAGCATGGCTTCCAGTCCTTAATCCGCTCAAGCCTCATTGACCGTCGTAGACGGGAAGATGCAACAGAAGAGCAGCCCTGTCTTTGACGCATTACTTTTATGTGGTACGCCGTTTCTATGGTAGCCTCTATCAGGGGCGGATTTAAAGAGGGGGGTGGGGTGGGGGTGGAGGGGGCGACCGCCCCCCCCCTGGACAACTTTTACTAATATCTTTGAATGTTATTTAAACATTTTTGGTTACTTGTATTAAAAGCCTGGAAACAAATCATGCAATTTCTTAGATATTCACTAAAAATGGAACTCGAAGCTCTTGAAATATTAATATTTACAGACCTCTAAAAGTGTAACTACCTTTTATAATGACATGTAGATCCATTTGCATATTAATTTACGTTTATGCTCTTGAAGAACATCTAAGAACGGCTGGTCCAAGAAGCCTCTTTACCAGTAAACCAATTCTTTCTCGAATGTCACTTATTCTGAGATACGTTTGGAATGAAGCAGGCAACGTCAAGGTTAGAGAAGATTTTGTGGGATTTACCGACATTATAAAAGCTGTTTTGGACCTTGAAAGAGATTCATCAGGCTCGGAGATAAAATATGAGAATTATGAAAACCATTCGAGCAATGAAACCGAACCGACGGTGACAGGTTTGATACTTGGTGAGGTAGTGATTAGAGAGTTAAGGGCTCATGGCATAGCAACCGATGGAGTTTCCGTGAATATTTCCGAAACGGTTGGAGCAGTACAAGAGGTTCAGAAAGTTGTTGTTGATGCAGTAAGATGTCCTTGCTACAACCTCCAACTAAACTTGGCTATATCCACATCAACGAAGGTCCTGTCTGTAAGAAATACATTCGGTATTTTGACAGAAATTATATAATTCTTTAATGCCTCTTCAAAACGAAAATAATATGGTTCGGAAAAATATTCTTCATGGCCAACTGATTGACCTTTGTGAGACACGATGGGTGTTGGATCGGCACGACGCTATTTTGTAATTGTCAGCCAACATTGAAAAAGTCAGTGCTGCACTCGAAATTGTCTCCAGTTGGTCAGACGTTCAAGGGGATGCGTCATCACCTAAGGCACAATGTTTGTTGTCCAGCATAACCGATGAGGAATTTATTGTATCTTTGTGCTGTCTTAACGAAGTTCTAGCCATAACTCATTACTTGAGTGTACGTTTTCAAACAGAAAACCTAGATGTAAAGTCAGCATCTGATGCAGTATTCAGCGTGATATCAATCTTTGCCAGGAAAAGGAATAATATAGAAAAAGACTTCAGCAGCGAGTATGAAAAGTATAATATCATTGCAACTGTGTTGGCTGTAGAGATAATGCTTCCGAGAATCGTAGAGACAAAGAAACCGACAAAATGCACCATTCACAACTACTGAAGAATATTTTAGGGGCAATATCTGTATCCCCTTGCTGGACTGGATGATCTACAATCTAAAGACAAGATTTTCTGATGAAGTCCTTGACATCTACAAGTTGAATATGTTTCTAACTTACCTCAAAATGTTGTTAAAACTGTTTTACTAATCTTGATACTCCTATTGATCGCAAGGTTTGGACAAAATAGCAAAACAAATTCCACCAGCTTATTGTAAGATGAAATTAAATAAGTGAACAGTCTGTATTTATGTTAAATATAAATATAATGATTTTGATTAAATGATGTATGTCAAGAAAATTTGTGTTTTTGTTGTTGTAAATCCTCAGATTTCAAAACATCAAAGTTATAAACTTTCGAATAATTTGATTCATCTTGCTGTTGCACATTAAAACATACTTAAGGTCCTGAGGAAAACATTAGTTTCACACTTAAATACTGTATAATATCAAAATGTAAAGTTTGCAATAGCCCAATATTTCGAACAATGTGTTTGAAAGAATACTACAAATTTCAAAACCTCTCTAAAAATAGTTTTATACCATTCGTATTAGAGATATGACAGTAAATAGCAGACTTTCAAAGCTGAGATAATTTAGAATACAATAAATATTTCACTTAAAATGGCTAATATCACGCAAATATTTCCAAATCCACAAAACAGTTTCATACAATTTTTTATTGTTCCTTTATTTGTTAACATTTATTTTTACCCAGAAATATCACAAAAAGAATCACTAATTTGGGCCTAAATTTTGCAAAATGTTCTGGGGGGGTTTCCTCGCACCACCTATTGGCTTGGGGGTATTCGAGACTTCCGGTGTGTCCGCTTCACCCATAATCTTGCCTTAAATCCGCCACTGGCCTTATGTGTAGGTTGTTGACTATTTATATATCTTCTGTTTACTTGTTTTACCTCGCTTTGTAACCTGTGAACATGCTGAACGCTGTCTTCAGCGAAACGTCAGGACGACAAAATGCCCTTAGAACACGGCCTATAAGCCCGCAAAACAGATATATATATATTTTTTTTTTTGAAAAATAAAAAAATAAAAAAAAATAATAAAAAAAATTATCAACTGAACTTGGCATGAAAGAAATGTCCTCCAATGGGAAAGAATGGCTTCTTGTTGAATAGAGATTATGTCATTTAAAGTTCTCCCAATTGAAGCTGTGAAATATTTATTACTTCTTGTATGTCTAAACTGTTGAAGTAGTGCTGGAGTCATCGTTTGAAAATCAGTGTGAATTGGGCTCTGTTGGAGTGCCGTGTTCGTGAGCCCCTGGGGGAAGGGATCTACAGTATGTTGTCTGGTGCGATTACTTCCCTCACCCAGCGTTCAAGAGCCTTCGTTTGGGGTTGCTATGCTGCGCAGCACGCCGGCAGGCTGGCTCCTACCTATCTTGGCTGGGCTGCCTGCCTTGACTGCCAGCGCTGCGTCAGTTCTTCGCCGCGTCTAACCAAGTCAAGTTGGGATCACTAGCGCACCGGACGTAAATGTAAACAAACGAACAAACTGTTCGTCCGGTTGTCCGACACATCTGCATTGTGTTTTTCGCGCGCTTCTCCGCGTGACGGTACTTGCAGATTACGTGCTTAGTATTAAAACAGCAATGAATCCCTCGGGTCGTCAACGCCAAGCACTTGAGGGAGTACCGTGCGGTGGCCTCTTCCAGCAGGTAGGGGATAAAAAAAAAAGATGTCAGAAAAGAAGAGACCAAGGCCAATTAAGACGGGTAGGTGAAAGACACCGCAAGTCTCGGACACCCTAATACTTCGGAGTCAGGAGAGAACAATAGTTGACCAAGGGAGGTCTACAGGTAAGATGCACAAGTATGTGGAAGCAATGCCGGACTCTGTCGGAGTGCCGTGTTCGTGAGCCCCTGAGGGAAGGGATCTACAGTATGTTGTCTGGTGCGATTACTTCCCCCACCAAGCGTTCAAGAGCCTTCGTTTGGGGTCGCGAGCCGTCACTGTGTAATAACTCACTTTAATCCTCCCTGACGCCCAACAGTCTGACCTAATTATCGTATTGGAAGATAATTTTCAGTGTTGCCTTAATAAACGAAATTTGTGCTGTTCAGTCAGTCAACACGATTGTACCCAATTGTATTGGTTGTTATGCCATAAATCTGGGAAGAATTACGTGAGATTAATAAATTCAATTGGTTGATCAGTTTCAATCGTCAAACGATCATCATCAGATCCCTTACACTCAGGCTATTAAATCTATGTCTACAAATATGTGGGTTAAGGTACAAAAACCAGACGGCAGTTATTCTTGCCGAAGGACATGAGGGAGAAACTGGTATTTAGGAAAGTGTAAGTCAAGGCTTCAACTTATCACCCATAATTTTCAATCTACTGTATACATTGAACAAGCAATGAAGGAAATTAGAGAATAATTTAAAGTAGGAGTAAAGACTCAAAGATATAATTTCAACACTGAGATTTGCTGATGACACTGCCAATTCACCAGAGGATTTGAATGAGTTTTTGAATGGTATGGGCTCTATCTTGAGGAAAAACATCATAATGAAAATCAATAAAATTTGTAAAACAAAAATAATGGAATGCAGCCGATATAAATCTGAAACACTTATTGACGTCAAATTGGCAGGTGAAAAGCTAAAGGAAGTAGGAGGCTCCTGCTACTTAGGAAGCAAAATAACTAGTGATGGGCGGAGTAAAGAGGATATAAAAAGTAGGTTGGCTCAAGCAAGGAAAGAAATCTGTTGATATCAAATATTAGGTATTAGAAAATCATTTTTGAAAGCCTCTGTGTGGAGCATGGCGCCCTATGGAAGTAGAACTTGAACAATTGGCACAGTAGGAAATACGAGAATAGAAGCATTTGAAATGTGGTGTTACAGGAGAATGAAGTTCAGATGGGTATATAGAGCAATAAATGAAGAGGTACTGTATTAAGACGAGTGGGAGAGCAGGGTGCTAATGAAGAGAAGAAATAGGTTGGTAGGACACATATAAAGACACCCAGGAATAGCAAACTTAGTTATGGAACGAATGGTCGAGGACGAATTAGAGCTGTAGGGTTAGATTAAGGTTAGAATCTTTTAAAAAATTGTCTCGGATGTAAGGTGAGGTAGCTATGAAACGATTAGCTCAGGACAGGGAAGTATGGAGAGCTGAATCAAACTTGTCAAAAGACTGAAGAATCAAACAATAACCTTGTAAACTTGCGCAACTTGTCAACATTGTTAGTTTTGTGTAATTGTTATGATGTTGGTATGTTGGCTTTCACGGCCCGTGAATTAAAACTCAGCAATTTTTCTAGGTTTATGCTGTGTCTTGTGTGGGGTTTCGCCTAGGAACACCAAGCTGGCTCATCAGCGGACTCTTGGTGATCACCGCCCGGACCCCCACAGGAGTAGCGAACTGTGCACTACCTCCCTTCTTATGAAGCGCAGTGCGCCTCTAACTGCGAGAGCTAAACTTTCCGGGCGGTGAGCACCAAGAGCCTACTGATGAGCCAGCTTGGTTTTCCTAGACGAAACCCCACACAAGACACAGCATGAACCTAGAAAAATTGCTGAGTGTTATGATGTTGTTAGTGACTATTGACCTTCAAGTTTTACTTGATTAGTTTGACTGTAATGGTTAGTAAATGGTCAGGTTGCTGTTCGTAACTTGGAATGGATAAAAGAACTTAATTGGTTATTTGAGCGATGTGGTAACCGTTCTTGTGCATCTGCTATCACAAACACTACCGGGTGAGTTAGCCGTGGTCGTTACGGCATGGCTGCTGGCAGTCGCTCACATCCGGGAGGCGAGGAGGTTCGAATCCCCCCGCCGGCAACCTTGAAGATGGTCTTCTGTGGTTTCCCATCTTCCTTCCAGGCAAATGCCGGGGTTGGTCCCTAACTATAGGCCACAGCCGCTACCTTCCAACTCCTCGTCCTTACATTCAAACTTTCCTCCCCAGACAACACTCCACACGCGACGGTACTTGTAGCTCACCCTATGGGTGTCCGCATAGAAGCAGCTACAAACTGGCGAGCCGAACATGTCCTCAGACACTCCCGACACTAAAAGCCATACGCTTAAAAAAAACACACACACACAAACACAGTCCAGGTTTAGGGCCCAACAATCGTGTTGACGGATTGAAAAGCATGCATTTCGTTTAATTCTGACCTGTTTGTATTCTTCACTGCGCTCTTCGGGTTTCTTGCTAGGAGGTGGCTTCCATCTCTTGTCTCTGGACAAGTCGATGTAATCGTGGCGATAAGTGGTTACACTCTCACATGGTCGAGTCGACTCTTTATTCCGCAGCCATCCCCCGGAGCACAGGGCTGGATCACTGTGGAGGTTGTTAACAACGAGGTCACCTACCCAAGGGGACTCATACACCGTTAGTGGGAATTTTCGCATACAGTTACGAATCATATCATAGCTTCACTAATATGTAACATAGAGTTATGAAAATTGACATATGTATAGTAAATACATAGAGCTTTCATCTAATTTAGAGAGAGGAGCAGTATATAACGTATTTCGTGATATATTGAAAGGATAATGTTCGTGATATTTTAAACTCCGTGAATCACAAAAAACACGATTTAACAAGAAATACCAGTCTGACTGGATTTTTTTTTCATGTAAAGTGAACGCATAAATAGCGAGGATGAACCACCATGAATGTTATATTGTAAATAGTATATTAAAAAATATAAATTTGTCTTTCAAAAAATGAACATTTTTTGGTTTATTATATAAATAATTCATGCTTTTGGGCTAATGCCGTGTGTATTTTTAATTTAAACCATACGTTTCGGAGAAACCTTGCCTCCTTTTTCAATGGAAATAAACAATGTGGCCAAAGAAAGCATATCAATGAGATTACAAAAAATATAGATAAAATCCTCTGTTCGTCACCAGAGAGCAGCTGCCAGAAATTACTGTATGGACCATGGTGGAACGGCGGACAGAGTAGTAAGTAACGAGAAGGTAAAGGGGGCGGTGTGAAAATATAGAAACTCCTCGAAGAATGAGGAGGGGTCGGGGGGGGGGGGGGGAGTGTATCGTTCGTTCAGATGTTCTTTATGTTTCCTTATATCCATCTAACCCTCCCACCCCCCACCCCTCCTCATTCTTCGAGGAGTTTCTATATTTTCACACCGCCCCCTTTACCTTCTCGTTACTTACTACTCTGTCCGCCGTTCCACCATGGTCCATACAGTAATTTCTGGCAGCTGCTCTCTGGTGACGAACAGAGGAATTTATCTATATTTTTTGTAATCTCATTGATATACTTTCTTTGGCCACATTGTTTATTTCCATTGAAAAAGGAGGCAAGGTTTCTCCGAAATGTATGGTTTAAATTAAAAATACACACGGCATTAGCCCAAAAGCATGAATTATTTATATAATAATCCGGGCCGTGAACGCCTTAATATGCAAATTTTTTGCTTTATTTTTCCAAGTATATCTCAATTATTTTTTAAGATAATGTCATAAATGAGGTTCATCCTCTACGGATCATATGTTGGAATGTATCTGCCGAGTTTCATCCAGTTTCATCACATAGTTCACGAGATATTGTGTTTTTCCTAAAAAAAAGCAACCTTTCGGGTAAACAACTTTGAATATTTAACACTCCATTGACAGATAGGCTCATGGTCTCACGTAATACGCTATATCTCTGCCAAAACGCTGAATTTACTTATAAAACTTAACAGATATATTGAGAAAGGTATTGTCTTTCATTTAAACATATAAAAAGAACTTAAATTTTAACAACCGACGGTGCATGAGCCCCCTAGAAGTGAATGATTACTACTACTATTCTACTAACCACGTAGGCTACTTACAGCTAACTTATCAGAAGAAATGGAAAAAAGCTAACAAGAGAATAAAAGAAATCAACGAGAGAATTTCCCTCAATGAGGAAAGACTTGGAAAGAAGTAGATTGATTGTGAGATAACACACACTAATACAGTCATCACAATTAACACCGGTTATCAGACAGATTCTACACACGCCCAAAGTATACGGGGCTACATGACCGTGTTGTCGCAGCCCCTAAACTTAAGAACCAACCAACCAGATTGATTGTGAAGGAGACGAGAACCTGACTTTTACACTTTCACTTGGATAATATATGATTTTCATGCGTCTTCAGGTCCCAGGGGACAATAACAATTATTGAAGATTCCACAGGAAAACTGGGTAAGTCACATTCTCTAAATTTTTCAGGAGAGCGAATTTAAACTTTCAATACTAAAAGGAAACACTTAAAACAATTGAGAGTAAGCAATACCGTATAGTTTTTTTGCCAAATTTATTTCTTATAATGGTACATTATGCAACAAGCCTATAATGGCAATAATTAAGACACGAGTATGTTTATAAAACGAGCTTATGCGAGTTTTATAATTTCAATACGAGTGTCTTAATTACCATTATAGGCGAGTTGCATACGACTGTTTATGTTCGACGATTTTTATTATACAGTAACTATTTTATGTTCGAACATAAAAATTCACAAATATCTGTCGAGATTTCGCCAGTTTTATGTACTGAACAGAGCGCATGAGACGCAGAGAATGCATTCTATTTGTCCATGGCCTCCTCGATTACCCCACTATGACACTAGGCAACGTAGTGAAATTTAAATTAGAAGGCCTTGGAACTCAGAGCTGGTGCGATGTTATCCTTATCTAATTGGTCAAACAACTGATTCTTGAGCTGTGAATGGTGGGAGAAAGTGTTTCATAATGAAAAATAGTGTTATAATGACCATCATTATGATACAGTTTTCTGACATATAATAGTCAGGGTCGAACATAAAAGAAGTACATGTACAGTATAACAAATAAAAACTAAAGTTAAATTATGAAAAAAGTGAGAGGATATGGGACGTTCTTTCCGTTTCCACAAAAAATAGAAACCTCTGTATCTCGGTAACTTACCGCTTTATTTGAAATTAATTTCAACTGATCAGTAGTGACGATGGTTGGCCACCAGAATGCGCGATAAACCCATTTCCGAAAGAAATGGACTTACCCCGTTCTTTCCGTGGGTTCTTCAATTGAAATATGCCGTCCATTATGACTAGTGTACTGGAAATATGTGCTAAATTACGTAAATGTGTGTGTTTGTTTCGTATTCATTGAACTACGGCAGCCATGTTGCACAAGACATGACGTCAGAGGCGCACCCAGGGGGGGGGGAGGGCTTTGGGGGCTTTGGGGGCTTAAGCCCCCCCCCTAAAAACCTGGGAACACTTTAAAAACATTGCATCACATAAACATAAAGAAACCGTCCAAGAAAAAATGCAACTTGATTTCTTACAGCTGTGTAATTTTTATAAGAATGGCATAGTTGAAAGTGGAGGAAACAACAAAGGCTTGCTTATGGCTGAGTTTGATTTGTGGCACAAGAGCTTCAAGACCACGCTAATATCCTTAAAATCGCAATCGATGTGTTGAATCTATGTGACAAGGACTTGTTTCCTAATGTCCACACATTGTTGAGAATTTTGTGTACCATCCCTGTGACTACAAGCACTGCTGAGAGGTCATTTTCTACTCTACGTCGGCTGAAAACATATCTTAGGCATACCATGGGCGCAGACAGGCTGACTGGACTAGCAGCACTGAATATTCACCGGGAAATTGAAGTCACCAGTACAGAGGTAGTTTCCGTTTTGAAAAAATCTGCTAGGCGGCTGGATTTTGTTCTGTGAAATTTGAGTTTCCACTTTATTCAAACAACGTTAATGTTAATTCATTAATACATGATTTGTATTCAACTATTTGTTTAAACTTGCATTTAGCCTGTGTAATTAAGTTCAACTTGACATTCTAGAAATGTTTAAGATTTTTTATTATAAAGTTAGTTATTAAGGAAAATTAAAATAACATATATTTTCACGTACAGCACATAAAATATTTGTTACAATCCATAACACTATGGTATACAATATCTCGTAATTTTTAAAATGTAATTTTTAGTTCCAATTAAATTTACATATTCAAAATGAAAATGTTATTATTAATTTCCTAAAACCTATACTAGTTCTTGGTATAAACAACTCAAAACTTAGTAAATGATTGCAGATTATTGATGTTACATATCAATCTGACGATCCTGGTAGCTGGATATATAGTTATGATAATAGTGAGCTGAGCAATCCAGTCGTTATCACTCTGATCTTGATCAAAAGTTAATTCTTGATAAAAATCATGCAGTTCCTTTTTATTACTTGTATAACCTTAGCTCAATGGTACTGTAACTAAAATTTGTATAAAACCAATGCACATTTTGTTTAAATAATCTCCAATCCAATAGCATCTTTTGTATTGGTTTTAACAGAGCATTCTACAGTATGTTTGATCTTATAGAATCTTTTTTTTATGCATATGATCTCAAATATACATATTTACATACAAGAATAATAATGGACACATTCTCTTTCCATAGCTGAAATCATGTTATTGAGGAAAGCCCCCTCCAAACCAAAAGTCTGGGTGCGCCCCTGCATGACGTCATGTCAGTGTTCCCAACATGCAAGATATAAGATGATTATGATGATGATAATTGTTGTTTTAAGGGGCCTAGATATAAGATGCACCGCCGTAAAACCCACTGATCTACAGAAAGATTTTGCGTGACTATTTCCACTGTGCGTGACTAAAACCACGGGTGTACATATGGCTAACGCGGCCCGCAGGCTAAAACCATTGTCGAAACCCATTGGATTGGACAAAACGAAGGTTAGAATGGTCGGATTGAGGTGTGGTCTTGGCTGCGGGAAGCTAGCGGGGCACTGTTTACGACACGTTAGGCTGTAACCATTGTCAAAAACACTGTTCCTTTCATTTGAACCCCTCACAGAACGCTACCTAGGCCACCTATACAATTAGTACGATACCGTGTGGATGGGGTTGGCAATACTGTACTTGTGCATAATTCACGCGGATAATGGCTGACACAGTTGGAATTTTACTATATACTGTAAGTCGTGATATAATTTGGGAAGGCGGGTGGGTTATAGACAGCAGAGGAGTGAACTCCATCATTTCCAGATCAATTTTGAATCATTACAAAAGGTATTTATAGCTAATTTCAGTGTATGTCTACCCCTTAGTATTCCCGTTTCCAACGGGGTTGGGGATGAGATGCGATGAAGTCTATGTGGTGGATGGATTTTTTGGCCGGATGCCCTTCCTGACGCCAACCTCACGAGAGGAGTTAATGAGAGATGAAATGAATGATGGTGAATGAAACTGGACAAGGATGCGGAAGGAAGCGACCGTTGCCTGTCAGAAGGTACCGTCCCAGCATTTGCCTGGAGTTGGAATGGGAGAAACCACGGAAAACCATTTCAAGGACGGCCGACGGTGGGGCTCGATCCCACGTTTACTGAGTCCACAGAGAGCTTGGCCCGATGGCCTAGCGCTGCGCGTTAGCGAGCGAAGGTACCACTGTCGGTTATGGCTAATTTCAGCAGTTAAGAAATATTTTCCTAGGTTCTCGTCTCCTTCGCTGGTACCAGAAGTAGCAGATAGAGAAAGGGAGGAAAGAATCCGTCTCACAGTCCATGAAAATGAAAAATATTACGTGCCCAGATCAGGAATCCCTCGAGATCACCAATAGTACTTACACTTTGGCAGCAGGTTTGCCTTCAGGCCATGTGTAGTAGGCGCGGTATTCAGTTTGGTAAGGTTTAAAGTACTTCATGATTCTGTTAAGTTTATTCTACAGACACACTATTCAATTTCGAACTCATTAATGAGTGGGCCTAAAAAAACTCTGACTATGTTATATCAGTTTACATTTCAATATATGTGATTTATCCCTCTTAGAATTTTGAAACAGCAACCGAAACTGAAATTCGTGTTATCGAAACCATGGAAACACCCCTATGGTATATGTAACAGTTTAAACTTTCACGGCCGGCGTCAAAAAAATGAAAATGCATTTTTGGGTTGTTGGACTTGTTGGCTCACTAGAACACAACCACGGTGGCGGTGATTCTTATTTTAAGGGTTGTAACTCCGAGAATAATAAATGGGTAATGCACATCACTATAATAATAATAATAATATAATAATAATATCGTATGGCCTCGGGTGCCTGGTGCCAGCTTTGTTAATTGACACCCAGAGGGTAGCTTGCATGTCGAATTTCGTCATTCCTTTGAACGCTATGAAAGTCAAGGAGGTTAGATATCTAAACTCCTTGACACTACAGCGCCTTCAAGTAGAGAATGGAGGAACTTTGTGTTGGCGGAAAATCCCGAGATTAATTTTGCCATTGAACACGGCCTACTGAATTCAAATGGGTTCTTTAACATGCCAACAACGTATGACATGAGTATCGTGATTTTTGTCGCCTTCAAAAATCACTTACCATGGCCAGGGGCGAACCTGCAATCTTGGGGCTGGTAGTCCGACACTATAACCACTCACCCACCGTGGCAAGCTATGCACATCACTATGAAGATACTATTACTGCCACTGGAGAGAACAGATCGCGTTATACGCCGAGTGAGACAAAATCATTCGTCCACCTCGTTGCGTAGTGGCTAGCCCGGCGGAGGCCCGGGTTCGATTCCCGGCTCTGTCGAGACATTTCATTCTGATCTGAGGGCTGGAACGGGGTACACTCAGCCTCGTGAGGGAAAACTGAGAGGAGGTGGGTTTGATTTCCACCTCCGCCATCCTGGAAGTGGTTTTCCGTGGTTTCCCACTTCTACTCTAGACAAATACCGGGATGGTTCCTAACTATTGAAGGCCACGGCCGCCACCTTCCAAATCCTCATCTGAATTACAAATGCACTCACTAATACAGTCAACACAATAACACAGGTTATCGGACAAATCCCACACACACCCACACATCCAAGTACACGGGGCTACGTGACCGCGATGTCGCAAAGCCCCTCAATTAATCAACAACAACCGAATCATTCACTGCGATGTTCAGTAGAATGCTCTACCCTCACTAGCCTAGTACTTATTTACGCACGAGGGGCTATGAGGCAAGTCATGATAGAGACGATAGTTGGTATTTTACGGGGTCTAACATCGAGGTTATCAGCCCGTAATGATTAGTGTGAAAATTAAAAATTATGATGAAACGAACACAACTAAAATTAACTACAACCAACTTACGGGGTAGAAGAAGGAAGAATGAAAAGGGGAATGAGAATTGAGGGACTTAAAAGAAGTAGGGCCAGGAAAGGCAGACAGGGAAGGGAAAGAGGGGAGGGTTCGCCCCACAGGCACTGATAAAGAAGATAAACCGAACCCAGCACTGGAATGCCCCGGGGTCACCAACTCCCAAACTCACCAGCCGTGAGCTTTTGAGAGTGTAGCATTATCCAGGGTGCACTAGAAGTGGTGGGGCTACACACACCCTGCCCCCTTTAGGTCCTTGAGTAGAAGGCACGAGACACCACGAATTGAAAAGGAAGAGGTATGACAACTCGAAGAATGAGGGGATCAAAAACCATCTCAAGATATTTTTAAATTTTTACTATCATCAGAATATTTTAGTTATACGGATTTTTCAGAAAATTATTTTAGAGATCATCAATTTAAAGCCCACGTTGTTACAAATCAGATTTTTGAATACTTTTTATGAGAAAAAATTATCCAAGAAAAGAGAACCCAAGTTTAATATTGATTCAATAACTTTGCTCGTATTTCAAATACCGTAGTTTTGATTTATTTAAGAATACAATTACTGAAGATGGGCACAATGTGACCGAAACTGGTAAAATGTATTCCATTTTCATTATTTATTTACTAAGGTGTATTAAATTTGATAAATAATTATGGTATTTTATTTCCGATAATATTAGGCCTAATAGATGAAGCTCTGCGTGGATGCGGATATCCGCAAAATTTTTTGCCTTGTGGAAATAGTTTGCATGGCTGTGCGGATAGCGGATAAGCTGCAGATAATGCTTAGAGTAAATTCGCGTATAGTTTTTAGAATACAATGTTGAAATCTTTCACGTTTCTTGTTATTTCCCTATTTGCTTTCGCTTGGATTGTGTGAGAATAATAAAGTGAGAGAAGCCAGTTATGGAAATACCCTCAATTATTGTTGACTTTTGCCAAAAAAGAAAATCCTTTATATCTGCCCTTGCCTGCGTGGTATATCCGATGACTAAGTAAGTGCTATAATTAGCCACCCGCTGTTTCACTTGCCGTTACTCAGAGGGACAAAACTCAGTCAACATTGTCTCACGATTCACACACAGCCTAGGGGAACATTATTTTCCACAAATGTCCAAATGTGTTGCTTTAATACTGTGCCCAATTAGACACGGCTGACTGGCATCGAACTCGGGTCTTATCAAAGAAGACCAGGCCCATGATTCCGCACAGAATCGAATCATTGATCTCTGAGGGGGGAACAGACACAGTGAACCCGAGGAACAATGAGTTATATCTGCATATAAGTATAAGAGCAGGATTTCACGGCTAGAACGGGAATATCATAGCTTTTAAGGTGTATTATTGCGGAAATATACCAGCCTATGTACGTTTTAGAAGCCAGAATGTAAGAAAGCGAACCAGCTTGACAGTTGCCAAATCGTGGTTAGCGAAGGGGCGTTCCTAGGTGACGCCAAGGAACTAATTTTCGTCTGCACTGGAGGAGCGGCCAAAGATTAATGGCTCTGGGATCCACAGTCTTACAAGGCATAGAAGTGGAGTGGGGGCAGTCGCCCACAGAAATTAATTGATTACAGCCAATTGGAGCAATGAATTGAAATGAAACTTACACCCAGATGCATGTATTCTAGGAAAGATAATTTAGGAGTGTTCTCACGCCTAAATTAAAGCCTGCATCTATAAACGAACCTATGCACAGACCTCATCCGCTTCGGAGGAAGGTTTTGTAGATGAGCCGAGGGGGAATTACCGGAGTAGCGTCAGGACGCCATGGAATATGGCAATTATTTATAATTAATTGGCCGAAGCGATCGCTTGCACGCGAGTGATTTTGGGACCTCCACACTTAGACAAACGAGGATCATACTTCACTTTGTCTGGAAATGTATTATATCAAGAAGGGAGTCGGTCCTGGTCATCCAGTGGGCTAGGTTTAACAAGGGAGCTTTATATAGGAGAAGCTTCGCAGGAAAGTTCAGTTCGTCTTGACTCAACCTGTAAGCTGGCACGCTGGCCGGATCACGCAAGGAAGTGCGCGGAATTTATAAAGTATTAACGCTCAAATGTATAAGCGGTGAACAATGGAAAGCGCATCATGCAGCTTCATAACAGTAATTATGCATCGTATAAGATTTAGTCTACAGCAGACGTTTAAGCAATAACATATGCGAGTATAGATTCAGTACAGCGTAGAGATAATTTAGGATGTTTATAGACAATGAACATACCAGGAGGTGTTGTCATAGGTAAAATGACATATTATTGTAATGATCACTACAGTTACGGGAGCCTGGAAGGCGTCACAAGTAGTCGTGACATAGGATTGAACAGATTTGCAGTAGAGGAGATATAAACTGTAGGTGACAGGAGTCGAACACACACACACGCAAGATAGACTTTCATGGAGACCAGCGGTTGTCAGGAGTTAGCTGCATCGCATCTCTGAGGTCAGGCGATAGTGGGAGTCCAATCAAGGATCCATGTGTGAGAATATAGTGCGAGAATTGTGTATAAAGTTATATTACAGTGATTTTTAAAAGTGTGGTAAAATAATATGTATTGTGTCAAAGTGAAAAAGCCAGTGATGAAAAATATAATCACCATGGGTAAAGTTGATACAATGTGTCGTGTGAATAATATCATGATGGCTTAAGACAAGCATCATGGCAGGTGCGTGGCTGGCGTGCTGGACCAACCCAGCAAAAATGAGAGTGAGTACACATTTAATATGTTGATATGATTAAATAGCTCACCATACAACGAAGCATCACTCTAAGATTAAGAATTAACAGTCATTTATGTACGAGTTCACACCCCTCGTATTTTGGTAAAATATGGCTAGGAGGGTGATTTGTTTACGGCCATTTAGGCGTAAGACATTTATGAAAGTAACGGTAACGTTAAATAATAATAATAATAATAATAATCTGGGGTCGGTAACAATAATAAAATAATGGGCATGTCAGGCCTACGGTATACGCCAAGTGTGTCATGTCTAGCGTAAGAATACTGTGTTATTGTAAACAGTAAGAAAGAAACGTAAAATATTGAGATAAAAGAGAGTTTTTCAGTGTTATTGAATTATTGAATGAATGTTTATTATGGTATATTCTACAGGGATGTATTTGAGAGCCATTAAGATAGTTAAATGTAAGCCAGTAAATGTATACTTGTTTGGAGCTACGTAGAGCTTTGGCTTATGAGTAATTGCAGAGAGGACGTGAGTGCTTTAAGAATTGAGTCATATGTAAGAGATATTGTTTGAGCCGCGTACAGCGAGCATGTAACGTAGAATCAAGAGATTTACGTCAATAAGTGCGGGGATCATCCGAAAATAGCTTGCGTGTTAGGCGAATCTAGTTGGCTATCTTCGGAATCTACGAGATAGTATCGCCTTAGAGCATACTTGTGTTATTCGCAACATAGCTGGGACAGAGTCTGTCTGTATCCACTGTTCGCAGAATTTTCACCACTAGGGATAACTGTTAGAGACCCTGTGTGAGCCCATATATTATTTGATCTGCCCTTAGAGGTAAGACTAATGGTTCTTCGTATAGGAAAAACGTCGATTTCCTCTTGTTATATGCTGCTGCACCAGTGAGAGAACGTTGATACTCACTTGAGATGCGCGCAAAAGCCACTAATGTCGGCCACATAACGGCAAAGCTATTTCGTGATCCATCCCTTGCCATGAATATTAATTAGGAGCCGAGATGAGCCCATTATACTCTAAATGTAGGTATTATATAATTGGATTGACTCAATTACTAAGGACACAATCCACTCAGGGTACCTCCAGCATAACTGCACCAGTAAATGAACTTGACCTTGCGGGAAGCCAGATGGGGTGGCAGGGAGGCCACTAAACCGGCGGCCATCTTGCTGAGGCAGCCGTGGCTAATTCTTTGTCTGCATGGAAAGGAAGTCTATAGACCTGATCCTTTTATTTTAAAAGTGTAGTGGGACACTGAAGAATCTCGATATTTCGAAAAGTAATTAAGATATGCTTGATATGATGATGTCAATTGAATTAAATGCATTATTTCCACACACATACCATGTTGGAATGTTGTGATCGGATAATATTTGGCCCAGTTATTTTCTGAGGAGGAATACTGCACCTAATAAATAAAGGCATCTTTGTAAAGTGTATTTGCCCAGTTCACACTAATTTATTCATACGGGTAGCGTAATTTGAATGACATGACACGTTTGTAACGATAATGTTTCGACCAGACCCAGAAAATCGTTGTATGGTGAAGCTATAAAACATCTCTATCCATGTGTATTTTGGAAGGGAAAGTGTACCACTTCAGCGTTTCAAATTGATGGGAAAAAGAATACGATTCGCACGACACAACACTTATTAATCAAGGCATAAAATAATGAATTAATGTTACTGAAAGTAAATGCCCCGTGTAAAACGGATAATGTTTAATAATTGCAGATTTAATGTCATTTAAATATAATTTGTGTTTATTGTATTGTGATATTCCAGTTTGTGTTAAATTGTGCCACGTGAAGAACACTATGGACACTCGCAAATGTCGCAGAGTATCAATAATAGGATGTTTCGAATAGACTTGAGTGCGGTGAAGCACTAATTTTGAGGAGACGAGACTCACAGATAATTTTGATATTTGTTGTGGGAAGTAAATGTAAAGTATCTTTTTTTGTGTTTTATGTTGTATTGCCATGATTTTCTATCATTAAATGTTATACTTTGGAATATGTTGTTTCTTTCAAGTAGAGTAGTCACCTGAGAGACTCAAATCCTGAACATGTGGTCGTAAGGTGGGTTGAACGCCCCATACCTCAAAAGACCGTGAGTTAGCTGGGATACGAACACGTGTTCCATATGATGACGATTGGATACAATACTTTATCTAATAAATAAAGAAATATAATTGTATTGTCGTCGGATTTGGATAACGGTCATGCGGATGCGGGGCGGATGAAGATAACAGTCGTGTGGATGCGGGGCGGATGCAGATAACAGTCGTGCGGATGCGGATAACAGCCGTGCGGATGCGGGACGGATGCAGATAACAGTCGTGTGGATGCGGGACGGATGCAGATAACAGTCGTGCGGATGCGGATAACAGTCGTGCGGATGCGGGGCGGATGAAGATAACAGTCGTGTGGATGCGGGGCGGATGCAGATAACAGTCGTGCGGATGCGGATAACAGTCGTGCGGATGCGGGACGGATGCAGATAACAGTCGTGCGGATGCGGATAACAGTCGTGCGGATGCGGGGCGGATGCAGATAACAGTCGTGTGGATGCGGGGCGGATGCAGATAACAGTCGTGCGGATGCGGATAACAGTCGTGCGGATGCGGGACGGATGCAGATAACAGTCGTGCGGATGCGGATAACAGTCGTGCGGATGCGGGGCGGATGCAGATAACAGTCGTGTGGATGCGGGGCGGATGCAGATAACAGTCGTGCGGATGCGGATAACAGTCGTGCGGATGCGGGACGGATGCAGATAACAGTCGTGCGGATGCGGATAACAGTCGTGCGGATGCGGGGCGGATGCAGATAACAGTCGTGTGGATGCGGGGCGGATGCAGATAACAGTCGTGCGGATGCGGATAACAGTCATGCGGATGCGGATAACAGTCGTGCGGATGCGGGGCGGATGCAGATAACAGTCGTGTGGATGCGGGACGGATGCGGATAACAGTCGTGCGGATGCGGATAACAGCCGTGCGGAAGCTGATAACGTTTTGTTTATCCGCGCAGGGCTCTACTAATATAACAAGAACTTAACTAAAACTAATAATTATAATAAGAAACAAAAATTACGTAAAACAAAAATTTAGAATTTCAAAATAAGTTATTTGAAAAAATATAAACTTGAAAATGTAATGTAATCTGACCTGTTTGAATTGTTCACCGAACTCTGCGCTTCCTGGGTGGAGATGGCTGCCATCTCTTGTCGTGGGTCATGTCGGAGTAGTCACGGCGAGTTGTGGACATACGGTCACATGGTCGCGTCGACTCCTTACTCCGCAGCCATCTACCAGAGCATTTCGGTGGATCCCTGAGGAAGTGTTAACATCGAGGTTATCTGACAAGAATGAATGTTGAAAGAATGCCGAACAAGTGACGGAGAGACAGATTACTGGAAAGAGAGGACGAGGAAGAGTACGGTGGAAGAACTTAGTGATAATAATAATAATAATAATAATAATAATAATAATAATAATAATAATAATAATAATAATAATAATGGTTTTCTGTCCCTTTTAATTGGCGGATTCGGTGGCGTAGTTGGTAGCATGCTGAGTTTCTATGCCCAAGGTTGCGGGTTCAAACCCGGCTGAATTCGTCGGATTTTGAAGAGCGTTAAAATCCCTCAGTATGCCTTCCTTCGGAGGGGAAGTAAAGCCGGCGGGCCATGTCATAGATTTATGGCAAGTAAAAGAACCTTCCGCTAACTAAACTTGTGTGATGCAAAATTTGTAGTTTAGGTTTGATTAATACTCTTAAGTTCCAATGCTCGTCACCAGGCGCTGGTTGCGATGGCATTTGGTAGTAGCCAAGTTCACAGCTAGGTGTCGTGGACGGCAGCATTTGTTAGCGAAAGTAGGTACTACTTGAAATTATCGTCTGCAGTTCTTACTTGAATAAAAACAGATAACACACACTAATACAGTCATCACAATTAACACCTGCTATCAGACAGATTCTACACACACCCAAAGTACACGGGGCTACATGACCGCGTTGTCGCAACCACTAAACTAAGGAACCAACCAACCAACCATCCCTTTTAACTACTCCGGCTTTTAGAGACGCCGGGGTGCCGGAATTTTGCCCCGAAAGGGATCTTTAACGTGCCAGTAAATCTACTGACACGGCTCCCTCGCATTTGTGCACCCTGAAATGCCAGCTGACTGCGCCAGCATACGAACCTGCAACCTTAGACTCAGCAAGCGAGAACGTTACAGAACTTAGTGAAAGACAGTGTGAGATAACGGAACCTGGAGAGGAGTTCAGTGCTAGAGGAAGGATGGTGGACAGACAGAGTTACGTGGAGATTAAGTTACTAGAAAAATAAATAAATGAAAGAACAATAAGAGAACAAAAGAAAAAAAAAACCAGCAATATTCTTCTAGTTATTTCCAGTGTCTTTTGTGGGGTTTAGCCTAGGTGTACTCAGTCAGTAGTGATGATGATTGATGTTTTAAGGGGCCTAACAGCTAGGTTGTCGGCCCATAATGGTTTGGGTGTTTGTGAAAATGAAAAAAGAAATGGAAACGCGACAACTAAAAGTAATGACTTGGAAAACAAAAAGAATAATTAAAATTAAGGGACTTGGAAGACAGGAGAGCCATGAAAGGCAGATAGGGAAGGGCAAGAAGAGAGGGGCCCGCCCCAAAGGCATTGGAAAAAAGGGGAAAACCGGTCAAGAATCCGATCGCCAACTCCCGAACTCACCGGCTCTCAAGAGTGTAGCACTATTCAGGGTGTACCATAAGTGGTGGGGCTACATACACCCTGCCTCCTTTAGGGCCTTGTGCAGGAGACCTAGGAGATACCATGAAAAGAAAAGAAGACGTTTGATCCCTCGAAGAATGAGGGAACAGGAAAGATGAGACAAGGGCCAATTAAGGAGGGAAATTGAAAGAATCCCTAAGCTTGGGGTACCATAATACCGTCGGTGTAGGAAGAGAACGAGAATTGACCAAGGGAGGTCAACAGGAAAGAAGACAGAGGAGCCCTCCACAAGTAAGTGGAAGCTATACCGGACTCAGCTGGGGTCCCGTTGTCTCCAACCTACGTCCGCACTATGTGTGAGCCCCTGAGAGATGGATTTAAATTTCATGGTCGTGAAAGCCAATATGCTATCAGAATAGAATAAACCAACGAAAGGAAATAATTATTATCAACCATTGAAGAATGAGGATTGAGGAACATGGATAGAAGTAACGTCATGGAAGGTAGATAGCAAAAGGAAATAAGGAAGGATCCTTCCCAGAGTCAATGAAAACGGGCCCAACTCAGGAACTCTGAGGGATTACCAATTATATCAAGCACACGAGTCGTGAGTCCTTGAGGGTGTAGAATACTTAGTGTTGCAAAGGTGGAGGACTACGCTCACTGCCCCTTTAGGACCTTTTACAATCAAATAACATGAGTTAAAACATCTGACTTACTGGGACTGGTATGATGATATACCGTAAATAAAACATACAGTAGGACATAACACTAGTGCCTTCGAGTGAATATAAGGGGATAAAAACGATTCAACAAAAAGCGCAGTTAGGCCTATAATTCAAATAATACAATATACAAGTACAAATTGATTAAATTCCAAACTAAATTTTAGAATTTAAACTACAGTAGCCTATATTAAATCTTAAAAGAAAACTATCCGCCCTGTCTCCTTTTTGGGCTTCTTACAGTAAGCAAGGAATGCTTTTCCTGAGAAGTTGTTGTTTTAAGGGCCCTAACATCAAGGTTATCTGCCGCTAATGGCTTGGGTGATCGTGAAAATAAAATAAAATAACAATGAACCTATAAGTAAATTTATAACTACAAGCTTACAACTAAAACTAACTACCGACTAACACACTTGAAGAAGAAATGGAAAACAAAAGAATAAGGGAAATAAAAGTCACAGTAAAGAAGTTCCCTTGACCCACGAAGAATGAGGATTGAGGTACTTGGAAAAAAGTAGAGCCATGAAAGGCAGACACGGAAAGGAAAGACGAAAGGTTCTGCACCAAAAGGCAATGGAAAATGGGAAACACGGACCCAGCTCAGCAATTCTTCGGGGTCGCCAACGCCCGAAATCACCAGCCTTGAGTCCATGAGGGAGTAACACTAACCTGGGTGCACCATAAGAGGTAGGGCTTTACACACCCTGCCTTCTTTACGGCCTTGTGCAGAAGGCAGGAGATGCCATGAAAGTAAAGAGAGAAGAGGTACCATGATCCCTCGAATAATGAGTGTATCAGGAAATATGATACAAGGGCCAATTAAGGCGGGAAAGGAAAAGACTCCCTAGACCTCGGATATCTTAATACCGTCGGGGTCGGAGGAGAACCAGAGTAAACCAAGGGAGGTCGGCAGTAAAGATGAAAGAGAGGAAGCAGAGTCGGACTCAGTTGAAACCCCATGGTCGATTTCACAAGACACTATTTGAATCACCAGGGTTCAAAACAAATATACCGTTACAACATTTGTAATAACGGCTCAAACGAAATGAAATACTACTCACGTGGTCTTTACAGCACTGCCATTGGGCCAAGTATAGGTGGCGCGGTAGGTAGTTAGGTAATGTTTAAAGGAACTCATGATTCCACTAAAGTTAATCTACAAACACAATATTTAATTTTGATGTAATTAGTGAGCTGCCTCTAATGACGTTATATCATTTCACATTAAAATACACTCGATTTATCCCTCTTCACCCTCACTTCAGAATTTGAACCAGCATAATCATTGCTGCTGAAACCGCAACTCAAAAGCGCGTAGACATAACCATGGAAACACCCCTATTTGTAACAGTTCACACTATTAGGACGGCGTCAGAAAAACAAGTAGTTCCGTGAAGAACAAAACGCTATTTTCATATATATCCTACTTATGTTAATTGCCTCTTTCAACATGCAAAATTTCAGTTTGATTGCTGTGATAGATTCGTAGATATTGAGAACCGTCTATTATTTCGGATGGTCATCATGTTGGATTTTTATATATGTAGGTCTTAGAGTTATGCACGGTACTGTTACATGAAGATTATTGTGAACGTGTAGTATTCAAACTTCAATCGCATGATTAGGACACAAGAAGTAAAAACGAGATTTTAAAATTTTGCACAGCTGCCATCTTGTGGTTATGGAAACAATTGAAATAACATTAGATGCCAGTGGATTAACATTTGTATAAGCATTTACTGTACCAAGTTTCACTGCACTCGGATGGTTAAATTGCGAGAAACGTCCATTTAAATATTTATACTTCGTGTCACCGCCATCTTGGATTTGTGATCACCAGGTTATTGAAAGTCCTATAGGTGAATTTATGTTTATAGCCCCTATGAACATAAAACATTCAGTTTGATAGCTGTAATAGATTCGTAGATATTGAGAATCGTCTAAATATTTCGGATGGTCGCCATGTTGGATTTTTATATGTATAGACCATAGCGTTATGTACTGCCCCCGGAAATTGAATTATAATGAGACCACGATGGCTGTATTGGAAAATTTCAGTAAAGTTATGGATGTCATAGTTATGACGTGGATATTCATGACGTAGGCACGGATGACGTAGAATTCATGCCAGTAGGCTGATTGAGCTGAGATTCTTGGTGACGTCATGATTTTGTTCGAGAAAGCTCAGAGATTTACGACGCAGTCGCAGGAAACAAGGTATTGTGCTAAGGAAGAAGCTACGCTATTGGAGGAGAGACGAGAACCAATGAACGATAGTTTGGAAGGAAGACGGAAATTGCTGAAACTACGATATTCGATTACTTTTGGCATGCAGATTTATGGAAATCTATTTTCAGTTATGGCATTGATTTGGAATTTTGAAGAAATTATTTTTGAGTTTTTGAATTTTGGAAATCCGTCAAGTATAGCCAAAGTTAAAACTTCCAGCAATGACGCAGCAACAGGCTATGGAAGGGATAGATACGCCCCTTAAGAAGTTGATAAAAGGTCGTGCACAGGAGAGAGGAGCTCTCATACTGATACTGATACGCTCAGATCTCATACTTGTGATCGCATATATATTTCTGGTGATTTAGAGTTATTTTCAAGGGATTCAGTGAAGTAAGGTGTCTTTAGCGTGAGGTGAAAGCCTTGCCGCATCGAACGAACTCGGAGCAGTTCCATTTCACGCTGCTCAAAACTAGGTGAAGTTGAAACGCGCACATTAACGTTTCCACCAGTCAAGATATCAAGCGCTAACTTCAGCCTGTATGATAATTCTATTAGGCAGTATAACATTAAGGTGTATACAAGATTTCAACGATTTCACAGTGATACTTCGAAAGATATTGGAACTTTTAGGCTGCCAACAAAAGTGATTTTCTCGCCACAGGAGAAACACTTTTATATTCCACATTATACACTACGGCTGACACGTGGAGTGCAACAGTTTGGTATTACAACGATACATTCGACTATGGAACACTATAATATTGCAGTGCTTTTGATCATTATAACTGCAGTTGAGATGAAAGACTAAGGCTTTGATGCAATTGGGACATACATTATTGGAGTAAAGTAACAGCACGGAACTTCGTTAATCGTCTTTCTACAAAAGCGAGCATGTAGTGAACATCCAACTACACTCATGCATCGTTAATCCATCGCTGAATTATACCAGATAACAGTGGAAATATTTTCATACTCCACAACTATGAATATTTCTGCGGAAATAATTACATTAAACTTCATGACGAATTCCTGCAAGAACTTCAGAGAACTTTCAAGAGAGGCCAGGGTTATCCCGGCGCACAATGAAGAATTTTGCCGGAAGGATGTTTCTCGTATCCACGGAGCAGTGCCATTTCGGAGGAGGAAGCAGTTCGATTCTCCGAGGACGCTGATTCCTGTTTCGAGGATGGAGCTCATCTTTAAGTTGGTGAAATGGATCCATCAGCAGTCTTCTGTGGGGAATTTTCCTCTGGAACGTCAATCGGCAGATAAGGTAGTCGTGAACGTTTCTTGTATTATTTGAGTTTGTAGCGATATTTGAGCAACCATTCTTCCCATATTTTCTGTCCTACCTTTTGCCCCATTTTCTTGTTTAATATTTTGTACTCAGTACACTTCGATGATTTAAGCCTTTTTCTTCGATTTTTGAGACATTGCTATGTCATTGGCATACTTAAATAATTTTGAATCAGTTGAGACTGATGATTTAGATTCTTTCAGTAATTTGCATATTTTTGTAGTCACGATTTGACTGTAACGTTATTGATTTGCTATGGCAGATGAGAATTCAGACAGCGTGTCATTTTATTAAAGTAATTCTAATCAGTTAATTACTTTGACCAATTTTCTGTCATCCTCAAGAAAGAAGAATAATTTAAAAGATTTTAGAGCGTTAAAATCTTTTACGATATCGACGATCTTTGAAATACTAGTCGTCTTATGAACATGATTGCAACATAGACATTTATCATTGCATTATAGACAATTTTATGAAATACGAACGTTAATTACAATTTATTGAATACACTATAGTAATGAACATTTGATAGTTTTCTCAATTCTAGATTGGAACAATAATGTTTGCATTACACAATCTAATTGTATTCTATTCGACTATTTTGCAGTTTAGTTGAACTTTGTTTGAAGATAGTATTTTTATACTGCGTTACTTTGAAGATGTTAATCTCAATTTTGATAGACCAGGCAGGAGTGTCTAATCGTATTTGCTATTAAATTTATTTGTGATTGGCAAATTTTTACTTCATATCGATTCATGAATGAAACCCACGAAGGTTCAATGATAACAGTCATTATTACAATTGATGAATACAAGAATTTTTAAAGAGGAACAATGGATGTATAATCGATAGTTCAGTGGACGTGTAAAAGTCGCTGTTGAGTAATGCCCTTGAATAATGAAGGAGGTTCCCACAATAATTAATGAAGTTGATGAATTAATAGTGGAGGTTTTTGTGTGTAGTTTGGAAGATTTTTATGCCATATATATATAGATATATGATGAATTTTGGGCCAATTGTTGTGTAATTTTGGGCGTCTTGAGCGAAGTATTTTCCCGCTGAATGTTATTGTTCTTGTTCTTTGAAAGATTATTCATATGAAGATACTGTTAAAATTAACAAGAGTGTTAAATAATTTGAGAGAAAGATTTTGAATGGAGGTTACAGTCACAAATATTAATAATTATTATTAAACATTATTAAACCTGAATTTGACAGTTTAATATAACTAACCTTCATTGGTCGATTATATCAACACGATTTGAGTAATTATCAACCGGATAGACGTGTGGTTCAATGTATTCCTTGTATAAATAATATAAACAATTTAATATTGTAAAACAATTTTGTAAATATCTTTGTTAAATAATTTGAAATGATAGTGATTAATAGAAGCGTGTATTAAATTTTCAATGATCATTTGACATTGTTATAAACAATTTGTTATTGTTATAAATAATTAATGAACTTTTGTTATTAACATTTAGATTTTTTTTGTATACTCTAAACAATGCAAGTTAAGCAAGTGGTTTAAACAAATAATCATGATTTGGGATTGTTGGAGGAATCCAATGGTGTTTGAAGGAAGCATGTAAGACATTTGCGTGATAATATTTCAGTTGAGATGTGAACATTTACGTGTTTAAAAGAGAGAGCCGAGCTCTGAGGTAGCACGCTTATGGTAGGGTTGAACGAACGGGTGTCCGCTTTGACGACACAGGTGTTTTGCAGCTGGTCCGGACAACTGTGTTACTGAGACCAAGGGCGTTTCATAATAGCCTTGTGGCTATAAATAAAATGTGCAGGATATAAACACGCAAAGCAATTGATATGTGTGTCTCATCCCAAATCCCGTTTCCATTCCCATTGCATTGTTATATTTTCGTTGCTATAAGCTTGAGAAAGCTAAAACATTATATGTGGAGAATACAGGTCCTACAGGAGGACATGGTTATGTGGTCGATGGCTTCTGATCGCCACGTTAATTTTGTTGTTTCTTTTGTTAAAAATTATTCTTTATGTGAAATAAATTATTGTGCAGTTTAAAGTTTCTCGTCTTCGTTTTTGGTTCATTTTAAATATCATGGTGGAGGTTATTGTGAGGACATACTTTAAGTGATCCAGTTGACAACCCAGTCCCCGAGATATATTTAAGAGGTAAGTAAAGGTAAGCATGAACCCCCGTATATTTTGGTGTGTTCCACAATAATTTTCCTGTTAAATATTGTGCTCTAATCTCGATAGTATCTGTCAGTGCCATTTTCATTGATGTAGCTATGCCGGCGCGTTTGATTATTGGCAATCCGATTGAGGGGGCGGATATCTGACAGCCTACTATCCGGAGATCGGGTACAGTACCATTAAAGGAAAATAATTGCGTAGGTTCATTATTCAAACTTTCACTAATTCGCATGATTACGACACAAGAAATGAAAACTTAATTTTCAAATTCGCACAGCCACCATCTTGAGGTTATATAAACAATTGAATTAAATTTGTTTCCAGTGCATTACAATGTGTTTAAACATTTGCTGTACCAAGTTTCATAGCGTTTGGATGATTAAATCGCTAGAAAAGTATATTTAAAACTTTCAACTTCGCTTGGCCACCATGTTCGTTTTGTAGTTAATAGATTTTTCAAAGTCTCATAGATGAACTTCTAGTAGTGCCCTTTATCTCCGTATAAAATTTCAGGGTGATATCAGTAATATTTTCGGAGATATAGAATGCCGGTGAAATATTTCGAACAGTCGCCATCTTGAGGTTATATAAACAATTGAACGAAATTAGATGGCAGTACATTACAATGTGTAAAACATATACTGTACCAAGTTTAATTGCGTTTGGTTGGTTAAATCGCGAGAAACGTCTATTTAAATTTTTCACCTTCTCTTGGCCGCCATGTTGGTTTTGTAGTTACCAGGTTTTTGAAAGTCTCATGGGTGAACTTCTATTAATGCTTTTTATCACCTTACAAAATTTCAGGGTGATATCGGTAATAGTTTCGGAGATATTGAATGCTGGTGAAATATTTCGCACAGCCGCCATGTTAGATTGGTGAGACGTAAAAAAAAAAGAGCACGGTCGGGGTCGGCTAAAATGGTGCTATGACCTTACCGAGTTTCATTGAAACCGCTCCAGCCGTTTAGAAGTTATTAGAGGGGGACACACACATCACAAAGACACACATACGCACACACACACACACACACACACACACACACACACACGGACAAAAGGTGATCTCAAAAGCCTTTTTTTTTCCCATAAAAATAGGCTAAAGAAGAATTGGACTTGTTGGCGTGACCAAGATGGTGGTGATAGTTGTTTTAAGGGGCATGTCATCAAGGTCACTTGCCCTTAATGGTATGTGTGATAATGAAAATTAATATGAAGACTACTATGTCGCTAGGTCGCATACTATAAAAGGTTTGGGTGATAGTGAAATGAATACGCAAGGGAAACAATGGCATGGGCATGGGAGTGTTACTGGGTGATTTTTTTTAAAGGAAATAATAATAATTAATAAGCTAAATAAACATTTCTTAAATTAAATGGTGATACTCTCTGTTGAGTATATAACAAGCTTTGCGGGAAATCGGCATGGTTGTGATTTGTGTCTGATGCTTGGTGATGCATTGTTGTCACCATTCTCCCCATTGAGGCTACTCACGTCTTTATGACAAGGCATAACTCGGTCCTCCCAGGGTTGCCAATCTAGCTTTATCCCCGCTAAATATAGCTTTTTCCAAACTGAGCCTAGCTCCAGATAATTTTAAATCTCGCCTAGCGGGGCAATTAGCTTTCTTTCTTTTCTTAGTGGGAGGGAGTTGTATATAAATTAGTCCGATTTTAATTAAACTTAACTGTTTAAAAAATGACCTATGGGTACATTAACACTAATTTGGAGATCGTTGTGAACTTCTTGAGTGTTTGATATCTGACCATAATGAGTTGCTTCATATTACTATGTCCTGCAATCCCCCGAATTACGGTTATCCCCCAGTTACTATAATCACTCCCATTGGTCAGTCTTGGCTACGCTACTACAGGGAAAATATAACCAAAACTAACTACAAACTTACAAATAAGCCTCACTACCAGCTTACACACCACTAGAAGAAGAAAAGAGCAAAGAAAAAAAGATACACAACTCGAGGACTGAGGCAGATACGAAAGAGGAGAGGGTCCGCCTCAATGGCAATGGAAAAAGGTTGTTGATGATGATGATTGTTGTGTTATCGGTGTTATCGTTCGCTAATGGTTAAAAAAATAAATGATGATATAATGAAACCTGCAACTAGATCTAACTAATGACTTACATCTAATTACAAACTAAAAGAAGAAAAAGGCACAAAAGGAAGCAAAATGGAAATAAGCTAAAAATGTTACAGTCAGTCTGAAAGACTAGAATTTATATCATTTCAAATGAAGCATGCTACTACTGCCTTCTCGCTTCGCTCGAAGCCCCAGGTCGCTCGACGCCCTAGGACTCATTCAACAGACTCCATTACCCATTAACTTAGGCTTCCCGCGTGGCTGCATGACGTCACGCACTCGCCGTCCATTACCCATTAACTTGAGCTTCCCGCGCGGCTGCATGACGTCATTCGGTCGCCGTCTCCGTAATGCATAACGATATGCCCGTTGCTCACGGTAAAATTTTCCTTCAAATTTATTGAACAATAATTTAATTTTATAAAGTTTCTGTTGCTCACGGTCAAATTCAAGTTTTATAAAACCTTTGATAAAACTTTCCAAAAAATAGGACATGTTCTATTCCGTAAAATTAATTTTACGACACGAACCAATCAGGGAAGCTGACGTGAAGATGATGCTGGCGCTACATGGTGGTGTATTCTTTGGAATACACGGTCAGGCAGAGTTATCTTTCGCTGCTCCTTGCTTAAACCAGACACCAACAGTGATCTATTTGTATTTCTTTTCTCTTGCACAGGTATTTATGTTTCCCTTGAGTCTGTTCTAGATATATATCTTCCATGAACAACCTAGCGGCATCTAGCAGCTAACCACTAAAGCTCCTCAACATCTCCGAGCTCAAGAGGACTTCCTCATTAATCTACTAGGTGTCGTCATTGTCGCCAACTAACATCTCCATGTAGACTGATTCCTGAAGAAAGTTCGCATCTATGAAGAGTCTTTTACTTTTGTAATGCTGGTTATTATGATGTACACTTTTTTGTCTAATAACCTCACTCCTTTTGTTTCCCCCTCCCCTTCCTCTCGTTTACCTTCATCCGCCGTGTTCGCGTTCGCTCGTCCTCACTTCTGTGGCAGACGTCAACCATACAGTTGGGGCTCTCTTACGAGCTTGTCTCCTGTGCTCGAGAGACATTTTAAATCAGACGGCATGTCTGCCTTTTAATCAACGGTTACAAGGAACCATCGCCTGTAGAGCTGTATATTAACTGTCTGAAAGTACCAGGAATTAGTGACCATTCTGGGGTTGAATTAAATATTAGATATGGTGACATTACAAAATTAGTCTCTGATGTAGCAAAAAAGATCATATTCCAGTATCGCAGGGCGGATCAGGGCAAGTTTCAGGGGTATTTGAATGAGCTATTTGTAGGATGGGCATCGGAAGGAAATCACATTAATATCCTGTGGACTAACTTTTTGAAAATTTTAGATAGCGCTGTTGATAAATTTGTCCCATTTAAATTGCTGAAACAAAACCCAGATCCTGAGTATTACACACGAGAAATTAGGAGTCTAAAACGGAAAATTAGGAAATTATACAATAAAAGACATGATAGTGACAAGTATATGTTGAAATTTAAGTCCTTATCAAGAGAGCTCGTCTTAAAAAAGAGGGCTGCTCATGACAGTTATATGCAAGGTTTACTTGGTTCGGGAGGTGATGGATGGAAAAAAAATTAGTTATGTTAGGAGAAGAAAGGGAAATTCAAATAATTTGTCGATGATAATGTCCGGTGACGGTAAATTAATTACTGAGAAACAGGCCATTGCTAATGAATTAAATATCTTTTACGGTAGTGTGTTCAATAAATCCAATAGCTGTGTGTTGGACCTTAACGACGAATCAGGGGCTCCCCTGTTCCAAATAAACCAGTCAGCAATTGTAAAGCTAATACAAAAACTACCTTTAAAGGTATCAAAAGGTCCTGATAATATTGTTAGTGAAGTACTTAAACTAGGAGGTAGGGCCGTTGCACGATACTTGGAGGTGATGTTTAATGTGTCCATTAACAATGCGCAAATCCCAGATGACTGGAAAAGAGCTATGGTAGTCCCAATATTTAAGGGAGGGAGCAGACTTGAATTGGGCAAGGTTACTCATGCGAGAGTCAGATGCTATCACTTTTTCAAGACATTAGCGAATCGTTAGACCATGGAGTTTCAGTCGACGCCGTGGTTATAGATTTTGCGAAGGCATTTGATGTCGTGCCGCATGACATGCTAATCCATTAATTAGCTTCGGCGAAGATTGATAGAAGAGTAATTTTATGGATACAAGAATTTTTGACGGGTCGTTCACAGAAAGTGAAAGTCGAAGGCATATTCTCGGATGAAACTACCGTAACGTCGGGTATCCCTCAGGGCAGCGTAATCGGAACTTCGTTATTTTTGGCGTTTAGAAATGACTTACCAAATGGGATTCGCAGTGATTGTCGATTGTTTGCGGATGATTGTGTAATATATCGAAAGATACATGACTCACAAGACAATGCAGTGCTTCAAGAGGACCTGAACCTGGTCTATAAGTGGGCGATTGAAAATAAAATGAAAATAAACACAAGAAAATGTAGTCTCTTAAAAATAGGGAAAGTGCGAAGGCAGGATTTTCAATATAACATTGGCTCGGAAATACTTGTAGAAGATTCTTGCAAATATTTGGGCGTTCACGTAAGGAATGATATGAAATGGAGTAGTCATGTAGGATGTGTAGTTTCAAAAGCTTGCACTTTGTAATGAGGGTATTAAAAGGAAGTAGTACCTCTGCTAAAGAATTAGGCTATTTGTCACTTGTAAGACCTATTCTGGAATATGCCTCGGCGGTTTGGGATCCATATCAAGTAGGGCTCATCAATGAGTTGGAAATGGTACAAAGAAAGGCCGCTAGATTTGTGCTCAGTGACTTTAATCCCAGGAGCAGTGTGAGCCGTATGTTAAAGAAACTTGGGTGGGAATCACTGGAGGCAAGGAGGATGAAATCTAGACTCTGCGCTATGTACAACACGTATACAAATCAACCAGCATGGGGTGAGCTTAGCAAACGATTGGGAAAGCCCACTTACATGGGTAGGAGCGATCATCCTTTCAAAGCTAAGGGCCGACCACAGCGAACAAATTATGGTAAATATTCTTTTGTAAACCGTGCCATTGATAACTGGAACTCTCTACCTGCCGCAGTCTTAGAGCTTTTTCCCATACATATAGGTGTGTTTAAGAAAAGACTGACTATTTGTGTAAATACTCCAGTTTAATTGTTGTATAATTGTTATTGAATTGTTATGTATAATTATTTATTTGTTAAGTATATCCAATTTGCCACCGGGGGACACACCCCCCATTGCAAATAAATGAATGAATGAATGAATGAATGAATGAATGAATGAATTAACACCTGGTCACTTCCTAATTGGTACTTCTCTTTCTGCTCCTCCCCCGTTCCTAACTCTTATAGAGATTCTAATTTACCAATCGTTTGGCGTAAACTTGAAGCCCTTCGTAATTCTTTCTGGAAGAGGTGGAATTAGGAATACTTAACTTCTATGCAAAGGAGACATAAGTGGTTTCTTTCTAATCAAAGTGGGGGACCTGGTTCTTGTTAGCCCCCTTTAGTATGGATCTCCGGAAGAGTGATCGAGTGTTACCCGGGAAGGGATGGAAGAGTCAGGGTGGTTAGGATCTTGACTACGAATGGGCATATTACAAGACCCCTATCTTTAATTGACCCCCTTCCTCTCAACCTTTAATATTGTTTTCAGTTCTCTGTTGGAATTTCCCCCTTGGTATGGTGTATTCTTTGGAATACACGGTCAGGCAGAGTTAGCTTTCGCTGCTCCTTGCTTAAACCAGACACCAACAGTGATCTATTTGTATTTCTTTTCTCTTGTAGAGGTATTTATGTTTCCCTTGAGTCTGTTCTAGATATATATCTTCCATGAACAACCTAGCGGCATCTAGCAGCTAACTACTGAAGCTCCTCAACATCTCCGAGCTCAAGAGGACTTCCTCATTAATCTACTAGGCGTCGTCATTGTCACCAGCTAACATCTCCATGAAGACTGATTCCTGAAGAAAGTTCGCATCTATGAAGAGTCTTTTACTTTTGTAATCTTGGTTATTATGATGTACACTTTTTTGTCTAATAACCTCACTCCTTTTGCTTCCCCCTCCCCTTCCTCTCGTTTACCTTCATCCGCCGTGTTCGCGTTCGCTCGTCCTCACTTCTGCGTCAGACGTCAACCATACAGTTGAGGCTCTCTTACGAGCTTGTCTCCTGTGCTCGAGAGACATTTTAAATCAGACGGCATGTCTGCCTTTTAATCAACGGTTACAAGGAACCACCGCCTACTCTACAAAAATGAGCTAAGTACAAACTTCAATGTTTTTCAACGCATTTTAATTGTTTTTAAAAGGGCAAAGTGCTTTTAATACAATTTTATAGGCAGTGTGAGAAATTGCAAACTATTGTGCAATAACCGTCTTCAAAAATTTTTTTTTCTTGTCATGCTTTAACTATCTAAGCTGGCTTTATAAAGTGAAACCCAGAACTTCTTGTACTTAGTGATTGGGATTACCTTTCCCCTACGAGGGATTTAATTTAAACTACCCACTGTCTATAAAAACCTAGCTTTTTACTCCGTGGGAACTCTCTTGCCCATTTAACTGTCATCATGGTTCTGGAACATTCCACATGAACCGATATTTCTACAAGCAAAGCAATTTAGTATTTTCCACTCAAATTGGGAATGCTTTTCCTCACTGAAGAATTAACGTCACATTTACTGTTGTTTAAAACCTAAGTTGCCTTCCACTGTGGAAATTGTACCTCATCATTCAACCGCAACCTATAAACTTTTCAAAGCAATAAATTTGTTCAAGCTAAAATTCAACTAGTGATCTCCACAACTACAATAACTTTTCATTTCATAAACTTCTTGTGCTGCAATAGTGAACTTTTCCTATTCATCAATAGACTGCAGTGCAAAACAGTGCCCGTTCAACTATATTCCGCGCCGCGTTCGGTTGTGAAAATAAATATGGCCAGGACGTTTTCCTAAACCTCCTATTTTCCTTCTCCCAAATACCCTAACATAATTTAAATTAAAATTTTCATCTATCTAAAATACTATGAGGATTCGCTTACGAGCAAGCGCCCTCCCAAATTTGTTCAACTTAACATTGTAATTACAGTTTCAAACAGCGGTAATTTCCGCTTTTATTTTCTATTTTCTTTTTCTTTCTCCTGTACTATTAGGATTTAATCTATTTGTCTTAAGCTTGTTGGCTTGCCAAAACGGCAGTCAAATAGTGCTTGTAACTTACCTAATTTGTAAAAGTTATAATTACTGCATGATTCATTGTTTTTAAGAGCTTTAAATATTGCAATCTTAAGCACACATTTTAAAACCTTTAGTGCTTTTGCAAGTTCGAAACTTGTATTTGAAAATTGTAAACTTATTATTATTAGGCTGAGACCTTGGCATTTTACAATTAACTGTTGTTTTGAACTCAAATTAAGTCTTAACTTATGCATTGTTAATTTTCTAAAGTTTTTATTTATTGTTAATAAACTCTCTATTATTGTTTGCTTCATATTTCTCACTAGAATCAAAGTTAGGCAGAACCCACTTTACCCTGATTCTTCATTTAAGCTTAAGATATCTTTACGAAAAAATATAATTTCGAAATCGACAAAGTTCGTACTACTTGTTGCATTTAACTTAAAACTTCAAAGAACAACATTTTCAAAGTTTCTCTTAACTGTCTGTAACGTGTTTTTCGAGGGGTTTTTATGCAACTGGCATAAGTCAGTAGGAAGCCATTCTACATTTATTTACGCGGCAAATTGTTCAGCCAAGAGAATTTTTCATGTTAATTTATTATTATTATTAATTTATTATAATTTTTATTAAGGTATTTTCGGAGCATTTTATAAAAATGATTAGCATTCAGATAGGTTTTCTATGTCTTAGAAAACGCTATCATGCAAATTATTACGAACGACGATATCATAGAAAATTATCTGATTACGGAATTTTACGGAGTTTTGTCAGTTAGGGTATTTGAGAGACATGACTCACTGGGATTTCAAGTACCGGTACACGCTTAATCTTGTCGGAAAGCATGACGCAATCCTGGGTCGCAGCGTCAAGGAAAGGCGAATTGTTGAAACGGATCCCTCCCGCCGAGTGTAATGACCCAGAGGAGGGGAAGATCGCGTGGTGGGTCAGCCAATCAGTGGAGACCACGTAAGCGGGAAGTCTGGACTGGAGTGGGGATGCGACGGGTGCATATATACGTTCGACGCGCCGTGAAACGAGGACTATCTGTGTAGAACTTAACGGGTACGGATGCACGCAGGAGTCGCTCCGATGTTCCGTGGATCGGAGGACTAACTTTAGTAAAACTTAACCAGTGTGGTTGCACGAGTGTTTGGGTTCGATGTACGGACCATAGAATTATCTAATCTACCAGAATCTCATCTAACATCGACGAAGATGACGACATCCAGGAGACTGTGGGAAGCTCACAGCATCATCCAGTACGAGGGAAAGGCTTCGGGCATTTCCGGTGGTAAGCGCTAATGACGCAGAAATACGCAATCTCTCATTTCTCTTGGTTTTATATTTCATATTTCAGTAACTTCATAGCTTGGGAATAAGAGTAAAATCAATAATTTATCAGACTCCGTTTTCACGTAATTTTCTATCGGTAATATTAAAATCGCAACGCTCCAATTTAAATTTTAAACTTATTATTATTGTTAATTTTGCTATACTTGTTTTATATAATAAATTCATTTCTTTTACAATGCAATCTTTGCTTTCAGTAGGTAGCATTAGATATAGACCAATTCCTTCTCCTGATACAATTGTTTGTTGGGTTAATGATCAAATCATACCACGATCTGAGTGAATCGAGTCTTGAATGTGTTCTGCCAGAGCTAGACGTTGTTAAATACAAATTTAGATTTCAACATTGCGTTGAGGTCTTGGCGCCCATTAAAACAACATAGCTTAGGCAAATGTAAACAGTTACATTTCTCACCCAACAGTTAGGGGCTAGCAAAACGTTTCATTTGTACGCTCAACGTGGAGCAAAGTAAATACCGTTTCACTTGTCATCCCAGCCTAAGCATAACGTTTCATTTGTCGCCGACAACTTGGGGATGAAAACCTAATAACATTTGTGGAAGGAGAAGGGTATATATTTCTGTGCCTGTATTTTGGGGGTTATTTGTCTGTATCAGTGTATATCATTATGGGGGATGAGAAAGAAAGACAGATGAGGTTACGTAGTGGTCATCAACGGGAGAGTGATGATACGAGCAGTATGTCGAGTGATGGTAGTACCGGGGTAGCGGAGGTAAATCCCGATACTGAAACAGGGAGTGTAGGCGGCCAACCAGAATTAAAAACTTTACTTCTCGAGTTTATGTATCAGAACAAAGTTAGTAGTGATGCCCTAAATGCAAAGTTAGAACTAAACAGTAGGGAAAATAAAGAGAGTAATAGGGAATTGAGCGATAGTTTAAACGCCAAATTAGAACAAAACAGTAGGGAAAATAAAGAAAGTACAGATGCCTTAAACGCCAAATTAGAACAAAACAGTAGGGAAAATAAAGAAAGTACAGAAGCTTTAAATAAAAAATTAGAACAGAATAATGCAAAATTAGATAAGAACAACAAGGAAATTAGTGTGAAAATGGAGCAGATTAGAGGAGAAATCAGAGGAGTAATGGAAGAGAAGGTTAAAGAGATCATTGCAGATGTAGACAAGAAATTAGGAAAAGTACAGGAGGAGTTGGAAAGTAGAATCAGCACACAGGCTGAAAATTTAAACGAATTAGTTAAATTAGAAACACTGCAGGTTAAAAAGAAATTGGGGGGAGAAATTGACAAGATTCAAGTATCAACTAAAGAGGTTAAGGAACAGCTGGGGGGTAGAATTGAGAAAGTCCACTCGCAAATAGTTGCAGAAGTAAATGATTTAAGAGAGAGTAATAGAGAGAGCATTAGCAAGATTGAGGAGAAACAAGCAAAGCTATATGATAAAGTAGAAGAATCAGAAGGAAACATTAAATTAACAGTAAACAGTATTGAGAGGAAGGCTGAGGAGAAAATCGCAGAGTTAGAATTGAAATTAAAAGCTAGGATCAGGCAAGAAAATAGTCAGAATAGGCCAGTTTTTGTGAATAGCACACACAGGGAGGTAGAACTGAGTAAGTTCAGCAATCGACAGGGGTGCCCAATGGAGTTCATGAACACTATAGAAAATAAATTCGGGGAGAGGTTGGAAAATGGTAGTATTGAGTGGTGCCAGGTAGTTGAAATTTTAGAACAAGTGTTTGTGGGGGAAACGAGGAATTGGTTTGCTGTCTACAGAGACAAGTTTACTGATATCAATGATTTTAAAATGAAATTCTGTGAAAAGTTCTGGAATGAGGTTATTCAGTCGCAGCATCGTGAGGGAGTAGTGTGTGGTAAATATAACCCTAAAGGAAGCTCCACCATGACCGAATACTTTTTAGGGCAGGTATTAGTGTGTAAATATCTGGATGGCTTGAAGGAGGAAAGTGATGTGGTGAGGTTGCTACTTAGGCACTTTCCCTATAGGATCAAGGAGGCTGCTTGTATCCAGAATGTAAAGACTATATCACAAGTAGAAAATTTGTTAAGCACATTTGATGCACTAGGGAGAGGGGGTTATGAGGACAATTTCAATCGGAACCAGGGTAATAATAATAATAGACCAAATGAAGCCAGGCATCAAGAAGTTCAAGGGAACGGTGGCGAAGGAGCCAACGCTCAAAATAGAAATAATAATAATCAGCTAAATCAGAACAGAGGAAATGGCTATGGTAATCAGTATCAAGGGAGGAACAATGATTTCAGGGGAAATCAAGGGAGGAACAATGATTACAGGGGAAATCAAGGGAGAAACAATGATTTCAGGGGAAATCAAGGGAGAAATTATAATGACAATAATTACAACCAGAATAGGGGTCAAGGAAGAGGACCGCCTAGTGGTAGTAATATACATCCAAACAATGACAACACAGCCCAGAACAACCAGACCAGTTTAGTAGTTAGTGGTACTACGGCCAGCTGTAGCGGTTCTTTAAACGCGAACCAGGCTGCGAAGTAAGGTCAGAATCTCAGTCTGTAGCATGCCCTGTCCATACAATTATACAGGAACCCTATGACCTAAATGTAAGAAATGAATTATTACATGAACTAAATGATGAAGGTATTATTCAGGAAGTGGTTAGTAAGAGCCCCATAGTTAAATTTAACGTGTCCGAGGCGTACACAGATGTTTTAATTGATAGTGGTTGTATGAAGAGTTGCATAAGTAGTGCATTTTATGATAAAATGAAAGGAACTGGAGTAAATTTTGAGGAGATGCCAATTAAAAGCACTTTTGTTATCACAGCTGTTGGGAAGAGGTCTAAAGTAATTTCTAAGCAAGTTTTAGTAGACATTAAAATTAATAATCATGTAGAGAAGCAGATTTGCCTTGTAATTCCAAATTTAGTATTCAGTGTTATCTTGGGTTCAGAGTGGCTAAGTAGAGTGTCTGGTAACTTATGTTATGATGTAGGGAGTTTGAAATTTAAATGGGGAGATTCTGAAGTAGAAGTAGCGTTCAATGACCATATTCAGAGGAGTAGTATTGTAGGTGTGATTTGTACTTTAAATGAGATATCGCCAGCCGTAGAGCGGGGTTCTCCATGTTTTGTGGGCAGTGTGATTACGAACGGAAGTCTAGAGGACTCGTTACGTGATGCTGCATTTCAGGAAAATATAGAGGATGAACAGTGTGTTCGGCTCTATGATGTGTTATTGTGTAATAGGAGAGTTTTTGAGGATCGCATTGGTATGGCCAATTGCTATACCCATTCATTGAACGTTATTGATAGGTCAGTATTCACAGGACATAGATATCCTGTACCTTTCGCTTATCAGAGTGCAGTTGAGGCACAAATTAACCAGATGCTTGAAGATGGGATTATTGAGCACTCTAACAGTCCATATGTTAATTCTTTGATCACGGTACCCAAGACCGACGGCACGGTTCGTATTTGTTTAGACGCTCGTTTAGTTAACAGTAGAATCAGTTCAGATCAGCTGAAGTCCATGTCCATTGAAGAGTTGATGCAAACATTTGAGGGGAAGAAGTATTTCACTTGTGTAGATTTGAGTTCCAGTTTTTGGCAAGTGCCACTTATGTATGAAGATAGACCATTTACAGCTTTTAGTCATAAATATAACCTTTATCAATTTTGTAGAACACCTTATGGGTTAAAGAGTAGTTCAACAGCTTTAATTAGGGCTTTAAACATCGCATTAGGGGATGACACAGGAGAGTTTGTAACCATTTACATAGATGATATGGTAATTAGTTCACGCAGTTTTGAGGAGCATCTACGTCATTTAGATATAGTCTTTCAGAAGTTAGATCAGGCAGAGTTCACTTTGAAGCTATCTAAGTCGTCATTCTGTCAGTCAGAAGTGACATTTTTAGGTCATAGAGTGTCGAGTAGAGGTGTGACACCATAGGAAGGTAGGGTTAGCATGTGTGGACAGTAGCAACAGGGCATCGTTACAACAGGGCATCGTTACAGATACTGAGAAATATGCTAGTGGAGCAAAGTGATGACGTTCATTTAAGGGAGCCACTTGCATTGTTGGAAGCAGGTGACGCAGAAACATTTATAGTTTCCAAACGTATTGGGAAAACAGCATATGTGCTGGAGAATAGTAAGGGAAACAGATTATACGGGACGTATAATATACATAGTCTACGAAAATATGTGTCATAAAGTGAGTGTGTTTAGCTGGCGAGCCAGCCTATCAAATGAGTAAGTGTGGTGTCTGGTGCGTGGAAGATCTGGTCTTCAAGGCAGGCGTATCAGAAGTCACACAGGGGGGTAGTATGTAAGTAAATGAGAGTTTTTAAGGTACAGGGAAATATGACGGGATTGTCTGATGCTCTTGAGCACTAAAATGTACACATTTCTGTAGTTGTATTCAACAATCAGTCCTATATTGAGAAGCATAATAATGAAAACTCTGGTCATTAACTGAGAAAGGCACCAATTATGTTTCATATCCTTGCTGACTGTTGTTTGAGTGAAACGTGTTATTTATCGTAGATTTGTTCCATTGCATCTTTTGTGTGAATTTTACGTTGTATACGATACAGTAAAGTGACTAAGGCTAGATACAGTTCATTATAGTTCGGTACATACTTAAAAATACTGGTATTTAGAAAACAATCATGGGCAAAGCTAGAGTCCTTTCTCCGGGTAAAATTTCGGAAATAAAAACACTTTCATTGAATACTGATCATTCTCACAGAAAAATATCATCTATTGCTTCTGATTCAAAGTGTATAGTGGACAGAATTAAGAAAAGAAATGACCAAGGGTTGTAATTGACACCTAAACGGGTGGGTAAATGTGGCCGCAAAAGAATCACCACTCCACGAACAGAGCGCCAGTTAAGAAATATAGTCATTGACCACAGAAAGGGTTCAATGAAAGTCATTTGTACAAGGATTCGACTAGCTGGAATCAACGTATCTTCAATGACTGCTCGCCGAAGGATCAAAGAGTTGGGATTCTCTTGTCGTCCAGCAAAGAAACCATTACTGACACCAGCCATGATGAAGGAGCGATTACTTTGGGCAAAGCAACATCGGGATTGGACTGCCGATGATTGGAAAAGGGTAAGCTGTTTGCCAGTCATGTGATTTGTTTTTTTCTTGCCTCTTAAGCTCAATTGTACCACGCGTAAACATGTTATACTGTACAAAGCTACGTTTTTTCCAGGTTTGCTTTTTGGATGAGTCATTAATATACATCCTAGATGACAAATCTGTATTTGTGAGGAGACGCAAGGGAGAGAAATACAATAGTGACTGCATTGTCAGGACCGTTAAGCACCCGTTAAGTGTCATGTTGTGGTCCGTCATCATTAGTAAAGGAACTGACCGCCTGTATATTGTCAAAGGAATGATGAATCAACACCACTACATCAAGGTTCTCCCGATCGAGAACCTTTGGGAGCTAATGAAGAGGAAAATTTCTGCTCAGAATGTCACGAACAAAATTCAATTGCTCGAAAGACTCGTAAATGTGTGGCATCATGATGGTGAAATTAAAAATAACTGCCTCAGGTTCATTTGCAGTAAGCCAGGCTGTAATCGCTGCAAAGAGGGGTGTTACAAGATATCCCCACGTTTTTCATGATTTTCATTAATGTTTCAAATGTAAATTAGCGTAATATGTATGTCAAAGTCCATTTTAGATAAATAAAGTATATATGAGTGAAATTTAGTTTTGTATGTCTTATCAAGTTGCCAGTTGTTAGTTGTTCGCCATTTAATCCAGGTATCATTGATTCTTGCATTGACCTCTTTGTCAAGGCGTCCATCGTTCGTGATAGTGGAGCCAAGATATTTGAATTTTATCACTCGAGGCACGTCTCCCCCATCTACTTGAATGATTTCTGTTCCTTTTCATAAATTAGCACGTATACAATTGTATCGACTATCGATTTCAATGTCAATGCCTCGAATTGTTTTTATAACAATCCGTCCATTATTTCTTCTCCTATACGAAGGATAACCATTGGCTTTATCTTTGCTCTCTTCCTGTAAGTATTTTCTATCTAAATTGCATATTGTAAATATTGTCAATTCAAATAACAGTACAGTAAGTATGTAGTTAGTTGTAGTTGTAAGTAGGTAGTTAGTTTGTCTATTAGATATATGTCATTGTTCTATTAGACTGTGGTGTGTGAGTGTGTCTGGTAGCACTTGCATTGTTTATTAGTTATAGTTCATTGTTTCAGTAGACTGTGATGTGTGATTGCATGTGAGTGTGTCTGGTGACAGACTGTTTTAGTGGTAGTATTTGTTGTTGGTGGAACTTTAGTATTTTTTCGTTAGTAGAATTTTGGTATTTAATTGTTAGTACAGTAGAAGGTTAGTATTTTAGTTAGTAGAATTGCTCTTTACTTATTCTGAAAGGGAGTAGCAGCCTTTCAGAATAAATCAATTCTTTACTAGTCTAATAGACGGTTAAGATATTGATAATATAAGCCAAATAATGGCTACACTGCGTCCTGCTGCACGGCTGAAAGCAAGGGGAAACTACAGCCGTTTGCTATTCCCGAGGATATGCACCTCTCTATGCATAAATACATGTGATGATGGCCTCCTCCCTTGTAAAATTTCAATCCGGAGGTAAACTAGTCCCCCGTTCGTATCTCCGGGTGGGGACTACTCGAGAGGGGGTTAACATCACAGAAGTGACAAAGAGGAACTCTGACATTCTACGGATCGGAGCGTGGAATGTTAGAAGTCTGCTAGGAAATGGAAGGTTAGAAAACTTAGAAAGGGAAATGGATAGGTTGAGGTTGGATTTGGTTGGGATTAGTGAAATGCGCTGGCAGGAAGAACAGGACTTTTGGTCAGGAGACTATAGGGTCATTAGCACTAAATCAAACAATGGCCAAGCAGGGGTTGGCCTCATATTGAGTAGGAAACTTGGACAGCGGGTGGAATATTATGAGCAATATAGTGAACGGATTATTGTAGCAAAAATAAATACTAAACCTACCTGCACCACAGTGGTACAAGTCTATATGCCTACCAGTCAAGCTGATGATGAGGATGTTGAAAAGGTCTACGAAGAAATAGACGAAATTCTGAGGTATATCAAGGGTGATGTAAATGTTATAGTAATGGGAGATTGGAATGCTGTGGTAGGAAAAGGGAGAGAAGGGAAGATAGTAGGAGATTTCGGATTAGGTGAAAGGAATGATCGAGGAAGCAGGCTGGTAGAATTCTGCACTGAGCATGAATTGGTCATAGCTAACACCTTATTCAATAACCACAATAGAAGAATATACACATGGATGAGACCAGGAGATACAGGGCGTTACCAAATCGACTTCATTATGGTCAAGCAGAGGTTTCGAAACCAGATTTTGGATTGTAAAACATATCCTGGTGCTGACATAAACTCTGACCACAATCTGGTTGTAATGAAATGCAGATTAAAGTTGAAGAAACTGAAGAAAAGTCAAAAGCCAAAAAGGTGGGCAATAGACAGACTGAAAGAGAAGGATGTAAACGAAAGATTCAAGAAGAGTATAAAGGAAGGACTAATGAAAAACCCTAAACAAACTTCAATTTCAGACGAATGGGCACTTTTGAGGAATGAAATAACAAAATCCGCAGAAGAAAACATTGGTAGGAAAGAGAGAATAGGTAGAAAACCGTGGATCACTCAGGATATACTCGAATTGATGGATGAAAGGCGGAAGCACAAGAATGTAAGAGATGAAAAGGGGAAAGCAGAATACAGACGTCTGAGAAATGAGGTTAACAAGAAGTGCAAGGAAGCGAAAGAAGAATGGTTGAAAGAGAAATGTGCTGGTATAGAAAATTGTCTGAAATTAGGAAAAGTAGACACAGCTTATCGAAGGATTAAGAATATTTTTGGGGAAAAGAAGACTAAGTGCTGTAATATTAAGGACACAAATGGAAAGCCTCTAACAGATAAGGAAGAAAAGGTTCAGGGATGAAAGCTTACATAGAGAGTTTGTATAAGGGAAAGGAGATTGAGAATCATGTAATGGAAAGGGAGGAGGAAATTGATGAGGATGCGAAAGGAGATTTAATATTGAGATCAGAATTTGATAGAGCTTTGGAAGACTTAAACAGGAACAAAGCACCAGGCATAGATGATATACCGATTGAGTTGCTACGCTGCATAGGAGAGGAAGGTCTGATCAGGTTATTTCACTTGGTGTGTAGGATTTATGAGACAGGTGAGGTACCCCCTGATTTCAAGAAGAATGTAATCATCCCTATACCAAAGAAAGTGGGAGCTGACAGATGTGAAGATTACCGTACAATCAGCTTGATTACTCATGCTTCAAAGATCCTGTCTAGAATAATTTACAAGAGGATTGAAAGCCAGATAGAAACGGAGTTGGGTGAAGACCAGTTTGGTTTCAGGAGAAATGTAGGAACAAGGGAAGCTGTACTAAGTCTTAGGCTGATTTTGGAAGGTAGAATAAGGAAAGATAAGAGAACGTTCATGGCTTTTGTAGACTTAGAAAAGGCTTTTGATAACGTTGATTGGACTAAATTGTTTGACATTTTGAAATCGATTGGAATAAAGTACAGGGATAGGAGGGTGATACACAATCTATACAGAAACCAGACAGCAGTCATTCGAGTTGAAGGACATGAGAGAGAAGCAGGTATTCGGAAAGGTGTAAGGCAAGGCTGCAACTTATCACCCATACTTTTCAATCTTTACATTGAACAAGCAATGAAGGAAATTAGAGAAAAATTTAAAGTGGGAGTGAAGATTCAAGGAGAAATAATTTCAACTCTGAGATTTGCTGATGACATCGTCATCTTGGCCAACAAGCCTGAGGATTTGAATGAGTTTTTGAATGGTATGGACTCCGTCTTACGGAAAGAATTCATGATGAAAATTAATAAATGTAAAACAAAAATACTGGAATGCAGCCGAAATAAATCAGAAACCTCTATGGAGATCAAATTGGCAGGTGAAAAGCTGAAGGAAGTAGGAGATTTCTGTTACTTAGGAAGCAGAATAACCAGTGATGGACGAAGCAAAGAGGATATAAAAAGTAGGTTGGCTCAGGCAAGAAAAGCATTTCTACAAAAAAGGAATCTGCTGACATCGAATATAGATTTAGGTATTAGGAAGTCATTTTTGAAAGCCGTTGTCTGGAGCGTGGCGCTCTATGGAAGTGAAACTTGGACTATTGGTGCAGCAGAAAAGAGGAGAATTGAAGTATTTGAAATGTGGTGCTACAGGAGAATGATGAAGATCAGATGGGTAGATAGGGTTACAAACAAAGAGGTATTGAGACGAGTGGGAGAGGAGAGATGTTTCTGGCGACTGCTAATGAAGAGAAGAGATAGGTTGGTAGGACACATACTAAGACACCCAGGAATAGCAAGCTTAGTTATGGAAGGAAGGGTCGAGGACAAGAACTGTAGGGGTAGACCAAGGTTAGAATATGTTAAACAGATTGCCTCGGATGTAGGGTGTGGTAGCTATGTAGAGATGAAACGATTAGCTCAGGACAGGGAGGCATGGAGAGCTGCATCAAACCAGTCAAAAGACTGAAGACTCAAACAACACACCAAGGCCAGAATTTGGTAGCGCTGGTGAATTCCCATTTGCCTCCTAGAGATGGGTGAGCGCTTGAACAGGGTATTTTTGCTTAAGGCGTCCACGAGGCAAAAGATGGGCCATCAGAATGCGAGACAGTCCTTCATGAAACTCATACATATCAGCACACGTGATTTCTGTTTACGGCCTCGCCATGTAAGATTATTAAGTGTGTAATTTAAGGTAATTTGTACAAAGGTATTATTTCTGTGTTGAGAACTAGTATTAAGTAGAATATGGTCTACGGGAACTTAACAAGACAGGGCGATTACGGCACAGAAATATTTGGTGTTATATGTAATGCGCATTTACTGTCTTTTTTTTCAGAAGTCAATATTAATTTAATCTACTTTAAAGAGAGATTAAGTATTATGGTCACGAGGCGCTGCCACAATAGTGTGATCGTGTGTTCAGTGCTAAGTGAGATTAAATTTCACCATAAGGAAGGGACCTCCAGTGAAATTAGGAAGTTCTATGGAGATATAGATATATCAGAACACCTTCAATGCGTGTGATATGACATCATAAATACATAGTGCTCACACATTAATTATGTCTATTTCTCCAACATAGAGAATTTTGAGAGGCGGAAATATCCGTGGAACACTATTCTATATGTAAAACATTGGACTGGTTGCAAAGTGCAATCCATAGTGACAACAAACTTTGACGCAAAGTGCGTGAAGAAAAATTATGAGTGTATATATCTGTAATTTAGGGAGATTTCATTTATGTAATATGTATTTTGGATGGGGTTTATTAACGTGTCTGGGATAATCGGATAATGGACCGTCGTCACGGTAAATCATCCGATGATCCGAGGCGAATATGTAACGTGTTTTTCGAGGGTTTTTTATGCAACTGGCATAAGTCAGTAGGAAGCCATTCTAAATTTATTTACGCGGCAAATTGTTCAGCCAAGAGAATTTTTCATGTTAATTTATTATTATTATTAATTTATTATAATTTTTATTAAGGTATTTTCGGAGCATTTTATAAAAATGATTAGCATTCAGATAGGTTTTCTATGTCTTAGAAAACGCTATCATGCAAATTATTACGAACGACGATATCATAGAAAATTATCTGATTACGGAATTTTACGGAGTTTTGTCAGTTAGGGTATTTGAGAGACATGACTCACTGGGATTTCAAGTACCGGTACACGCTTAATCTAGTCGGAAAGCATGACGCAATCCTGGGTCGCAGCGTCAAGGAAAGGCGAATTGTTGAAACGGAACCCTCCCGCCGAGTGTAATGACCCAGAGGAGGGGAAGATCGCGTGGTGGGTCAGCCAATCAGTGGAGACCACGTAAGCGGGAAGTCTGGACTGGAGTGGGGATGCGACGGGTGCATATATCGTTCGACGCGCCGTGAAACGAGGACTATCTGTGTAGAACTTAACGAGTACGGATGCACGCGGGAGTCGCTCCGATGTTCCGTGGATCGGAGGACTAACTTTAGTAAAACTTAACCAGTGTGGTTGCACGAGTGTTTGGGTTCGATGTACGGACCATAGAATTATCTAATCTACCAGAATCTCATCAAACATCGACGAAGATGACGACATCCAGGAGACTGTGGGAAGCTCACAGCATCATCCAGTACGAGGGAAAGGCTTCGGGCATTTCCGGTGGTAAGCGCTAATGACGCAGAAATACGCAATCTCTCATTTCTCTTGGTTTTATATTTCATATTTCAGTAACTTCATAGCTTGGGAATAAGAGTAAAATCAATAATTTATCAGACTCCGTTTTCACGTAATTTTCTATCGGTAATATTAAAATCGCAACGCTCCAATTTAAATTTTAAACTTATTATTATTATTAATTTTGCTATACTTGTTTTATATAATAAATTCATTTCTTTTACAATGCAATCTTTGCTTTCAGTAGGTAGCATTAGATATAGACCAATTCCTTCTCCTGATACAATTGTTTGTTGGGTTAATGATCAAATCATACCACGATCTGAGTGAATCGAGTCTTGAATGTGTTCTGCCAGAGCTAGACGTTGTTAAATACAAATTTAGATTTCAACATTGCGTTGAGGTCTTGGCGCCCATTAAAACAACATAGCTTAGGCAAATGTAAACAGTTACATTTCTCACCCAACAGTTAGGGGCTAGCAAAACGTTTCATTTGTACGCTCAACGTGGAGCAAAGTAAATACCGTTTCACTTATCATCCCAGCCTAAGCATAACGTTTCATGTCATAGTAATTCTAGCAAGCCAGTCAGGCAAATATAGCTAGCTCTGCAAGCTTCCTATTTGTCGAGATTCTCTCTCTGACTTTGTTTTCAAAAGTCAAGTTTTTCCTCGGTCCTAAACCTTTATTCGGCACTCTGCTGGGTAAAAGCTTAGCCTTTCTTAAGTGCAACAATTGGTATTCTTATAAAAGTTGTCAAGAGAACCAGTAAAATTATTACTAAAAGCATTCATACTGCTTTATCGCTTCCCTCTCTGGGAGTGTTGGGTTGGTCTGACGGAGATCCAACAGTGCCCAGAAATAAAATGATTATACCAAATTCAAATCTTTCAAGCATTCTTGAATGCATCATAAAAATAACCTTTCTGAAGTGAAAATTAGTACGTTCTTTCCTTTTGGCTTACTTTGCCTTGCCAGACTACCACCCTTCCGCATGGTACCGGAATACCGGCTCGGGAGGGAAGGTGCAATCGCCAAGCACTTGCAGGCCACCTCAATTCACGCTACGCTCTCCGCTTGCCTGAAACAGGCCCCCGCTAAAGTTAGGTTTCTCTTAAGATTCGTACAGTAGATTTTCGTTCCAATTTATTAACTTACTTCAATTTTTGTGTGTGGATTCTCTTCCTATCTACCAATACTTTTCTCCAAACCGAAACCCATCTGCTTTTCTCTTTTATCATCATCCCTTAGGTAGTGTTAATCCTTAGCTAAAACCTACCCACATGGTGAGAAGATTGTGAAGCTCGCTTGTAAACAAACACTTCGAAAATGGCAGGCTCCGGCTGGACTAAGGAAGCTGTTAGTGTTTTACTGGACGAGTAACAGAAATATCAGTGTTTGTATGAGGTTAGAACGCCCATATACCACAATAGAAATGCAAGAAGGGAGGCAGAAATCTCAATCGCCGAATATGTTTCACAAATTCGACCGAACACAAACCAGGCTGATGTGAAGGCGAAGATAAACGGGCTTCGAACTCACTTGCAGTCTCATTTCAGGAGAAATGGCTTGCCTCATGTTAGTGTGCTGTCGAATAATTTTGGGACCAACAAGATCTAGGAGTTTTATAAAACTGCTTTCCTCCATTCTTAGAAAATTCCTATATGAATTCTGATCTTCTAACCTCAACTCATTTTTGACCAAGGACAGCATTCCCTTACTCTTCTCTTCTTTTTGTCCATTCCCGAGTCCAGGACTTCCTAGGATTTCCTTTCTTCCTTTTTACCACTGTACGACATATAATTGTAACTAAAGCAGCATTTTTTGCTTTGTTTGTTGGAGCCATACTCTCAGACCAATGTGTGTTGAACAGCTGATTCTTGGTTCAGAAGTTTATCGGTAGATGGCGATCCTGATTCATCCAAGGATTTTATAAACTAATTTTACCGTGAACAACACAGCTTGCTTTCGTCAAATTTTTATGTAATTAGTTGTAAAATACATTTTAAGAAACATTTTACCGTGAGAAACGGGCATTAGACTCAAGCTTCGCGCGTGGCTGCATGACGTCACGCACTCGCCGTCCATTACCCATTAATTTAGGCTTCCCGCGCGGCTGCATGACGTCTCGCGGGTTGGTTTCTGTATAGATTGTAGAGCACCGTCCTATCCATGTACTTTATTCCAATCGTTTTCAAAATGTCAAACAACTTACCCCAATCAACGTTATCTAAAGCCTTTTCTAAGTCTACAAATGCCATGAACGTTCTCATATCCTTCCTTAGTCTAGCTTCTAAAATCATCCTAAGACTTAGTACAGCTTCCCTTGTTCCTACGTTTCTCTGATAACCTGTTTTATTGTGATGGCTGTATTAGTGTGTGTATTTGTAATTCAGATGAGGGTTGAGAAGAAGGCGGCCGTGGCCTTAATTTAGGAACTATCCCGACACTCGCCTGGAGTAGAAGTGAGAAACTACGGCGAGGTGGAAATCGAACTCGCCTCTTCTCATTTTTGCCTCACGAGGCTGAGTGTACCCCGTTCCAGCCATCAGACCAGATTTAATTTCTTGGCAGAGCCGGGAATCGAACTCGGGCCACCGCGGTGACAGTCAAGAGTGCTATGTACTACGCATCGAGGCGGACTTAACCTGAGGCAATTGACAGCAAGTATTTCCAAAGCGTAAGCTACTGTATATGTGTGTAACATTATTTTAGGAATATACATTGCGAATTACCTGCGTGGATCAGCGGTAGCGTGCCCAAGATTGCAGGATCGAATCTGACGCAGTCAGTTGGCAATTGAAGGTGCGAAAATGCGAGGGAGCCATGTGTCAATAGATGTACTGCCAGTTATTCCCTTCGGAGCAAAATGTCGGCACCCCGGCGTCTGTAAAAGCTACCTTATTGTAACCGGGTGAGTTAGCCGCGGTCGTTACGGCGCGGCTGCAGGCAGTCGCTCACATCCAGGAGGCGAGGAGGTTCGAATCCCCACGCCGGCAACCTTGAACATGGTCTTCTGTGGTTTCCCATCTTCTTTCCAGGCAAATGCCGGGGTTGGTCCCTAACTATAGGCCACAGCCGCTACCTTCTAATTCCTCTTCCTTACAATCACACTTTCCTCCCCACACAGCACTCCACACGCGACGGTACTTGTAGCTCACCCCATGGGTATCCGCAGCTACAAACTCTGGTGAGTCGAACATGTCCTCGGACACTCCTGGGATTAAAAGCCATACGCAAAAAAAAATAAAATAAAAAAAAAACTTTACTGTAGTTAAAAGGGACTTAAGACTAATTTAAAAGACCGGCCGCGGTGGCCGAGGGTGCTCAAGCGCTACCTCGTGCCTCGCTAGTATTGGCAGAGCGTGATTTTGAATCCCACCTCGGCCGTCCTCGTCCGTGGTTTCCCATTTTCACCCCCAGGTAAATGCCGAGACAGTTTCTTTCAACAGGTCCACGGCCGACTTCCTTCCCACTCCCTTCCCTGACCTATCCTCCATTAGACCTAAGTTATGGTCGCCTGGGCGATTGGCCTGTCACCATCCCCAGTTAAATCTGAAAAAAAAAAAAATAAAAAAAAAAAAATGGAATCCAGCTCCAACACACTGTGCTTATAGCGGTAGAGGAATGATCCCTCTTTGAGCCCGAAATAAAGCCGTGCTTGGAATTAGTTATTGTTGCTTTAAGAAGCGGAACAGTGAGGTCATCTGCCCCTCGAGCTTTAATAAAAAAAATACAGTCTGTCTGAAAGACTAGACGTTATATCATTTCAAATGACGCATGCTACAAATGCTACACATGTTAGAAGGGCTCAGGAGGGCTCTTTCAAGAGACTCCATTACCCATTAACTTAGGCTTCCCGCGCGGGCCCCTCTTTAAGGGTCACCCTGTATTTGAGTCTGACATCTTTTACAACTCTTTAAGAGTCACCCATTATTTGAATCTGATATCTCGCAAACCTCTTTAAGGGTCACCCTGTATTTGAATTGAATCTAACATTCTGTACACCTCGTTAAGAGTCACCCTGTAATTTGCTCTGACATCCTACACACCTCTTTAGGAGGCACCCTGTATTCTTATCAGGCATCTTGTATATCTCTTTAGGAGTCACTCTGTATTCTTGTCTGACATCTTGTGCACCTCTTTAGGAGTCACCCTGTATTCTTCTCTGTCATCTTGTACACCTCTTTAAGAGTCACCTTGTATTCTTATCTGGCATCTTGTATATCTATTTAGGAGGTACCCTGTATTCTTGTGTGACATCTTATACACCTCTTTAGGAGTCACCCTGTAATCTTGTCTGACATCTTGTGCATCTCTTTAGGGGTCGCCCTGTATTCTTCTCTGCCATCTTGTACACCTCTTTAAGAGTCACCTTGTATTCTTATCCGGCATCTTGTATATCTCTTTATGAGTCACCCTGTATTCTTATCTGGTATCTTGTACTGTATTTTGCTCTGACATCCTGCACACCCCTTTAGGAGGCACCCTGTATTCTTGTCTGACATCTTGTGCACCTCTTTAGGAGTCACCCTGTATTCTTCTCTACCATTTTGTACACCTCTTTAAGAGTCACCTTGTATTCTTATCTGGCATCTTGTATATCTCTTTAGGAGTCACCCTGTATTGTTATCTGGCATCTTTTACTGTATTTTGCTCTGACATCCTGCACACCTCTTTAGGGGCACCCTGTATTCTTATATGGCACCTTGTATATCTCTTTAGAAGTCACCCTGTATTCTTGTGTTCACTTCGCTCAAAGACCCAGGTCGCTCGACGCCCCAGGACTCTTTCAACAGACTCCAATAACCATTAGCTTCTGCTTCCCACGTGGCTGCATGACGTCACGCACTCGCTTCCCGCGCGGCTGCATGACGTCACTTCCGTCTCCGTCTCCGTAACGCATAACGTTGGACCCAAGCATAACGACGAAGTCGACAAGATCATTTGAAATGATAAAAATATTTGATGGCATATTGGGTTTCACGACCATGTAATATAATTCCAGCAACTCTTCTTGGTTTATGCCGAGTCATTTACGGGGTTTCGTCTAGATGCACCAAGTCTCGCTCTTCAGCGCTCTCTGGGTCACCCTGCAGGAGTGGAGAAGCCAATGTATTGAATAACTTAAACTGGCAGTTGTGTGTACAAGTATTTTCTTACCTAAATAGCACGCCCTCTTAATTGTCTTGGTGGCTCAAGTGGTAGCATTGCCTAATTGGATTGTATTAGGCCTATGCAGACTCAAAAGAGTTCGAATCTTACTGCGGATAAGTTTTTTGATTTCCGTATTCTTCTTTCTTGCTATTGGTGTTCCATTGTCATAATTCCCGTAAAGTAACGAATTCTCCACGAGAGACTCTTACATGCGTCTGGCTGCGAAGTCCAGCGGTAAAGTTGAAGGAAGGAAGCTTGCAGTTTAACGTGACCGTTAATCTCGCGATCATGAGACACGGGAACTCCTTTTTACGTGGAATCCGAAACACAGGACATGGCATTTCACTCGAAAATCGGGAATCGAACCAGTCCGCCTTGGTGAGAGGCAAACAGCTTGACCACTGCGCCACCACGCCTCCTAGCGGTAACATTATCGCCTGTTGTACCCAAGGTTGCAGGATCGAATCATGGCGCAGTCAGTTGGCATTTGAGGGTGCGCAAATGTGGGGGAGCCGTGTCAGTATATTTACTGGCACGATAAAGATCCTCTTCGGGGTGAAATTCCGGCATCCCGACGTCTCTAAAAGCCACAGTGGCTAAAAGGGACGTAAAACCAATAACAGTATTATACTATTATTATTTACTCTTACATGCACGAATAAATGCGATGGTAATGGAAGTATTATTTGCCATGTTCAGCGACTCCGTTGATGCGAGACACTATGTAAGAGTATTCGGCAAACTCAAAGCCACCTTACCTTGCTTATACACAGCTATTATCAATAATTAATCACTTACCAGTTTAATAGGTAGTTTATAAAGTTGTTCGTTGAGCACCAGGTTCCAACTTGCAGAAGAGAACCAAATTGATAGTGATAATAATAATTGACCTGATGGAGCACACAGAGACTTCCTTCACCCAGGCCGTGGCGTAACTCTGTCACAAACCCGGTAAAAATTGTTTCAGGAGAAAAGGATGCCTAATACCTACAAGGTAGAAAATGCAAGGCATGACACTGGAAAAATGAATTTAATAAAAGCAGACAATTAATAAAATATGAAGTTAATTGAAGTTACTGAATTTAAGTTAAAATGTGGCCCAAGTGAAGCATGGAGGTCAAAATTAAGTTAAGTTATTCCCAAAACTTGAAGTTAAATTGTCAAAATTATAATTCACAGAGAGACTAGAGTAATCATGCCTGTTCTCTCACCGCGAACTATGATGCCTCGTCATCTTGGTTTGAAATTGGCTGCCGTCGCTTTCTGTCATCACCAAGACTGGAGTAGAGCCGACGATCGCAGATGAATTCAGTTGATGATGATGAAGATGATTATTGTTGTTTTAAGGGGCGGAACAGCTAGGTCATCTGCCCCCTGAATTCAGTTGATATGAGTCAATTATGCAGAGACGAGATGTGTCAGCCGCTCGTTTGGAAGGGATGGAAACTATTTCCAAACAACACCTCTGCGAAAAAGGCCTCAGACACATCCACTTCCAAAAGTAGCCTATACCAGACTGAACAATGTCCAACAGACCAAGTACAAAACACTGTTCACTGATACTGGTTCATGGAATACTTCAAGTCGACAGATCAAAATAAAAGTAGAGTTCTCTCGAACCAAAAATATAGCAGAGTCCCTCTGGACAGAATATATATGAGAGTAGAATCAAGACAAGACCTCAAAATAAGCTTCGCACGGGCACAAGCATTCCTCGTTCGGGGAGTGGTGCGTCTTCGTGGAGCATACCTTGGGGTGGAATCCGTGCACAGCTAGTCCGGTCGTTATATTTAATTCGTAGTTGGCTTCTTTCCACTTGTCGGTGGTCGTCGCGTCTATGCAGTAAAAGTCCAGCCAAATTTCTGTTTTCTTTCTATGATGTTCGAGAAAAAGATAAGTAATGCTTAATAAAATTGCATATTTTGTGCTCTAATAAATTTATTATTATTCAATCAACTTCCCTTCAATCTCCTACTTGCTGAATAATCAATAGAGTAGGCTCGTTTTGCTTGACGATCTAGCTTTTAGTTCCCCGTATCACCACTTCAAAGGTTCCAAAGTCGCAGCAGCCATCTTTGTGCCGCATGTAAAGCTTCTTTAGTTCACGTATCACCACTACAATTGGTGCCGAAGTCGCAGCAGCCATCTTCGTGCTGCATGTAAAGTCTGTTGCGCATCCATTGTGATACTTTCCTCATCGTGGCAGACTGAGTTAGTTGTTGTTGTTGTTTTAAGGGGCGGAACTACGAGGTCATCTGCCTCTCAGACTGAGTAAATATCTCTACATTCATGCCTTTCGCATAATCTTTCACAATGCCCAATCCATCTCACGGCGATAGTCTCCATTTCCCTGCATGACTAATCATACTGCAATCCCCATACCACAGATGTCCACGAAATTAACATTGAGCCTATGTGTCCCTTCTTCAAAATACGCTGCTTACATAAAAACATGCGGTCGAAATCAGAAGAAATGAAATTTTCTGATTTTATACTACAAATTGGTAACGGCGACTACCCCTCCGTGGAAGGTGAGGAATCAAATGTTATTGAATTACCAGTCAGAATTTTAGCTCAAGACATCGTGACAAGAGATTTAAGGCGAAACATTCGTCTTCTGCGAAATATACTGTATACACAGGGTGATTCTTATTAACGTTTAAAACTCTCCGTAGTGACGTAGATGGCATTGAGACGAGTAATTTGATATAGGACACTTAGGGTCGCAAGTGTCCGGAAATACCTTAACAGTTAACCACAACTGTTAAACATATGACGTCATCAGGTGAGGCTCGTCTCGAGCGGTTAAGCCCGTGCTCCCTTACGCACACCAAAGCAAACGTTGAATATCATATCACTCTGGTTCCGTGTCCTGCTTCCACTTGAAAGGAGAAGAGAGAGAGCAAAGAAAGCTAATGGATAGACCCCGAATTTGTACCTCGAACCCCACGCGCCCAAGTCGCACACGCACCTCGGAACCAGAGTGTTATGCCATTCAACGTTTGCTTCGGATGCTTTGGTGTGCGTAAGAGGGCACGGGCCAGACCGCTCGAGCGTAGGCGTCACTTGATGTCGTCATATGTTTAACAGTTGTGGTTCACTTTTAAGGTATTTCCGGACACTTGCGACCCTGAAGGTACAATTTGGCTGCACACGACAGAGACAAGCGACCGAGACAGACGACAGCGATGAGAGACGGAGACAAGTCAACGTGTCGCCGCTCACGTAATTTGATGACGACCGAGACTGACGACACGCCTAGACATACAGTAGGTGCTTATTGGGATGTGCGTGCACATATTCTTTGAAACATGGTTACGAAAAATATTCTAATGATTAGGTTGTTCGAAGAGGAAGAAGACGATGATGTGTTGCTGTGATATTTGTTGCGAAAGAAACCAAGAAAACCTATGAGTTCAATATTCAAAACCAGATGCGAAGAAGGATCTTTCTGAATGTTAATAAAGAATCATTTATCTTTAGAAGAAGAAAAGTTCAGGAGTTACTTTAGATTAAATCGTTAGCAGTTTGATTAAGTACATTTTATTTCCGACATTTTATCACTTCATAAAACACATGCTGCGTCCGCTTGTCGCGAGACACTACTGCTCTGAGAGCGGTCTCCTACGGTTCATCTCGGTCGCCGATCTCTGTCACCTGTCTCCGTCTCGTGCTCTCAAATGTACTTAATATGGTTGAATGGGGAGCAGATCGAAGGCGACCTGCTTCGGTCTCGCAACTCTGTCGTCTGTCTCGGTCGCTTGTCTCTGTCGTGTGCAGCCAAATAGTACTGCGCTCGAAATCATGTCTAGTAGAGAGGAGAAGACAGGATGAGGTACTGCCCCCGTAAATTGAATTATTTAGGGACAAAATGAGAGTATTTTCCGTCCCAATGATAAAATTTAACCAGCAAGTATAATTTCTGGAAGTGTGACACAAGAGTGTAGTGTTACAAGCTCGAGACTGTGGGAGAGCCCGATCACGTGATATGTTGCACAATGGACGCTTCTAGAAGGCTATATTTAGCATAGCAACAGCGAGTTTGGAAATTAATATGATAAATATTGATATAAATTATGCTATTGGATCCCAGCCCAGAGCCAATGAGAACAGGTCTTATTGAAAACGGGATCAACTTTAATTATTACACAACATGATGAAATTATGCATTTAGGCCTTTAGAAGAAGATTTTCTTATTTGGTAATGAAGAGAATATTAAGAGAAATTATGTCTGATACTTTAAAAACCGCAGATCGGTTAATCTACGCAGTAATAAGCATTAGTAATCTATGCGCTAAAATTATGGTGGGAGATTGATATGGCCGCCAAAAATTCGACTTGGAGGGGGAGATCCAAGGATCGATGTTCTTATTCCAGCAGACTTTGAAGAGTGAGGAAGTGTATTTACTGGGTTAACGGAGATCCCAAGGCTTAGTCCGAGTGCGACGACTGTCGACTTGTGGAGACGCGAGGATAGCTTGGTGGAACGTTAGAGATCACCGCACTTCCATTCTACGTGAAGTTGCGAGGAACATTGTATTGATTATAATCTCATATATAGGCTAATTGAGACCTGAAGTTAAATAAGCGAATATATATTAAGAACAGGTCGCATACTATATATTGTGAATAGTCGAGCGCTTTAATATTCACCGTTTCGACAATATAAGCCTGTCAAGTTAGATTTCCAAATGTGTTGGAAATAAAGCTGAATATCATTATAAATTGCAACGTGAAGTTGACGAACGCAGTTCAAGTGAACAGTGGCGGAGAACGTTTAATATTGGCGCAACACATAAACATTAACAGAATGACTATTAGTATTCTTCAAACATTATCATTCAACATAATTAACATTGTTGATATGATGAACTAGATAGTCATGCGCCAGAGACATATTCGATAACAGGAGTTAAGATACAACGATGGAGCTTCGTTAGACAACGTATTCTTGAATACAGACGTAGTGTACGGTCCATCTTGTGCATTTTCGTCAGTCTACGAACACTAATATAACATCAATTAGCAATGGAAACATTTCATTCACTATTTATATGAATATTTCCATAATTATATTCCAATGATGAAGCTGATACATATTTACGACGGAGAATGGAGACTTTACAGAACAGATTTGTCAAGATGCTAGGGAAAGGTAGCCCAGCAACACAGAAGAATTTGCCAGAAGGATGTCGTTCGAGCCCAGGCGAATGTTGGTGAATTCCAGAGAGAGACGTTTCTTATCTCTGAGGTCGCTGATCCGAGGTTCGAATGCAGATCCATCTCAGTGTCTTGTACTGAGGAAACATCTAAAGTATTGTGGGAATACTTACATAGATCTTCAAGTTTTCGTCCAAATAAAGTATTAGTGTATCTCAATTGTTATATAGAGCTTGATTAGTAACATTCTGAGCCGGCGATCTTATTTCATATTTTCGGCGATCTTATTCCATACTTTCAGCGATCTTATTCCATGTTTTCAGCGATCTTATTCCATATTTCTATATTTTCACATTTCATGTATTTCAGTGCTTTTATGTATTTTACACTTCAGATGTGTGTTGAGATTTTTATACTTCAAGATTATTTAGAAGATGATTGCATTTCATCTATTTTTCAATTTTATTCTACGGATCAGTTGTGGAACTGACATTAAAATTTTGTTTGAGGAATCATATTGCCTCATAGGCGACTAGTCGTTTCGACTCTCGAATTTTAATAATTTCATTTAAACCAAGTATTCTGACATTGTGTCATAGCTTCAAATTAAAATTCTTATTAAATTTAATTTGAGCACTTTAATGTAACAACATATAACTTCAAGAAAAGAAGAGACATCGAATGATATTGTTATATCATTATTGAACATAAACTATCGACGATCTAAGAAATACTAGTCGTTTGATAAGACCGATGCCTTAATTCCTATGAACATTCTTTGTGTAGAGTGGAAAAACATTACGACATTGACAAACCTTTCTTATTATTTGTAAAGCTAGGAGCTTTGTTCATTTAATATGTCAGAGGAAATACCTTTTGATAGAAGATTATTCAAATCTTTGGCTAGGAATTCAAAGCTAGTTTATCCCGGTCAAGATTGAATTATATCTGAAACTATAAATAACATGTGTGTTATTTTATCCTATTTGTGTAACATCACGTCATTTGTGGACATGATATTACAACGATAAACAATTTATAGCTTGACAAGTGAGATGAGACAGGAGTATTATATTTATTACATGTATTTGCGACAGACGAGTTAACAGTTAATTATCTTGTTGTGGAGTAAACTTTAGGAGGTTAATCACGACTGTCTAATATCGTTCATTACAATTGGAAGTTTCGTTTGAAGAATTTACGCATGTATAATTGTAGTCCAGTTGTCATGTGCAATGATACTGAGGGTCATGCCATTATTTGAGAGAAGTTTCTACATAAGATATGTTAATAACAATTAATCCCTTTTTGGTTATTGTTTAACATAGTAGATGATAATTGTTTATGTCATATATACTGTTATATGAGGATTTGTAGAGCTATGGAGTGCTCATGCGAGAGAATTCCGCATTTTAAGGAGGTCAAAGTATTGTTGATCTTTGATAAAAAGGCATGTATCATGATAAGAACCGTTGTATACAAGTAGTCCAGTTTTTGTGAATTAACGATTTAGCTGTGTTAACAGGAGGGTTTCAGCGGAAAGGCAACTTGAGAAAGATTGTCTAATCACGTCTATAATACAATTATTAAATTTTATTAAACCCGAAGTTATGTAATTACGTACATTTTACCTTAATTAGTCGACTGTATTATACCGATAATGTAATGAAACCTATATAAGACGATGTGTAAGCAGTATATAGAACTACAGAACGTTAGAGAAGGATGGTTATGTGAAAAACTAGTGTATATATTTAGTTAATATTTATATTGTAACCGAGAAGTAAGAAACTCGAAAGTGTCACGTTAGCAGCACTAGATAATGGATATTATTATAAACATATTACATGTAAATAATTTTTGTGGAAATGATTTAATTAGTTAAATAATTTAGTAGGATTTATTAATAAATTGTTTTGGAACAGAGTGTGTTTATGAGCGGAAGTTTTTTGGGTGTGAATGATTATTCATTGTTAAGAGTATATGTGGAACCGAATTGGTCTAGAACAATTGCGGAGTGCGAATGAAAGAGTGTATAAAAATTTAGAATGATTGTTTAAGAAACAAAGTAGTTATGTGAACTTTTGTAAGATATAAATGTTAATTTTTACGTGTTTTATAAATGCACACACAAGCAGCCTCTGTGGGATAGCGAGAACGATTCACCGTTAGCATTGGAGAGCGATGATATAATATTAATTATATTAATCCACCGCCTTGTATTTATTGTATAAACCAGTTTTGAGTACGGCGTAGTGCCGGGTGTTTCATTGATAAAACAACGTGACTACACGTGCGTTCTGCAAACGTAGGCTTGTGAATGAAACCATGTGTCTGGAATGCCATTTAGAGACTTCATTAAACGTTTTTATTTTTACGCAGTGTAGGCCTAGAACAGGCCAAGTTTTATACTCATAATTTTTAATACAGCCTTGTAGTAAGATGTAGAGTTGTAAGGAGGTGTGAATGTTTGCGTGTTTTTAAATTTAATTCCTATTGTTAAATTCGTTTATTGTTATTTTGTTTATAGTAGATTAGTTTACCCTATTGTTAATAAATTTTGTTCAGATTGTTTTCCATTGTTGTTGGAGTGTGAAATGAAATGAATGAAAATCCACAGCCTACTTCCAGTCTCCGACCGGGTCAGGAATGGAATGAATGAAGCCCCCATCTAGTGGCGAGGATATGAACTGTGCCGGCTGCCGAGGCCTGACGCACTCCTCTGGGGCAATGATTAAATGAATGACAGATGAAATGAAATGATAGTGGAGAGTGTTGCTGGAATGAAATTTTGACAGGGAAAACCGGAGGACCCGGAGAAAAGCCTGTCTGCCTCCATTTTGTCCAGCACAGATCTCCCATGGAGTGACCGGGATTTGAACCACGGACCCAGCGGTGAGAGGCCGGCGTGCTGCCGCCTAAGCCACGGAGGCTTTGTTGGAGTGTGATTCATTTTAAATATAAGGAGCAGAGTATTGTGGATGTAGTGTAGGCGAAGCTGAATTCCCAGTTCCCGAGAGGTAAGTAAAGGTGAGTGCCCCGTGTAGTTGGTTGTTGATCCACAATATTCTGGTAACTGCTGTCTGTAAATCCCTAAAGGCCGTGTTGGAAGCGATTTCTAATGTTGTATTTGCCGGAGCAGTTAGAAATAGGCAATCCAGCGGGGGCAATGGATATTCCAACAGGATCCTTTCCGGATTATCGGGTACAGTACGAACCGAGGACCACCTCAGAACAATGGCATATTTTAAATTTGGAATTTTCGACTAAATTTGCAGTCTGGATGGAAGATTATGTTTATATAAACATTTGAAGAAATTTTCGCCTGAAGAAATATTTTTATTTCATGAAATAATGGAGATTTTATGATCTGGTAATTTTTAACCAAGAGTAAATGAAAGCAGTACTGTCCTGGAAAGCGACACTTTTAGCGAGGTTCGCTGCGAGAAACCAGTTTTTGATCCAGGGGGAGAGAGCAAGGTTGACTTGAGGTCAGGCACACGCCACTATCAAGAGTGGGGGAACATACGCGTGTCAGAAGCGCGCCACTTTTAGGCGAGAACCAATGAGAAAATAGTTTGAATACTGATGAAGGAATAAATATTAAAATCTTTATTTTAATATTTTATAAGAGGGTGTTACATATTGAATTCACCAGCAGAGAAAAAGAAATTTAATTGGCAAAACGGATTTTAAATTAAATGACCGAGAAAGAAGTTATGTATGAATTTGTCAATATTCATAAAGGTTGGAGGCTAGTTGACAAGATTTGTGGGGGAAATCTGATCGAGGAGGCTAGGAGACGCTAGGAGACGAGGCTCTTTCTATTTGGACCGTCGAGGAGACAAGACGTAATTATATTCACCCTTTGAAAAGTATAGACAAAGGTCTTTGTGAAGCCAATACTTCGAGATGAAGAAACAAGTCATGGAAACGCAGAATTAAGCATTATAAGTCAACAGTATTAAGAAAGAAGTTATTCACTGCATTTAAGGAAGAAATCTACGACGAGATAGAATTTTGGAAAGTTTCAAACTGAACATCGAACACGTAACTACGCAGGAAGAAAGTCTGAAGAAGTGAGTCCTAAACTATTAAGAATTTATCAATCTACACAAGAATGGATAAAACTTCAGGTCGGAGGGGAAGAACTACGACTACACATTATTTCATAGTGAGAATGATGTTTTAAATTCATCGTGTTGGGAAAGTAGAAATATGCTAAACCGGTGAGATCCAGAAATGACCAGGATGACATAGCAGTATGAACAGCGAGCTGCAGAACACCGCAGTTTTCGCTCATATAACGTTACAAGCTACTACGAGAGAAATTCACGACATGGAGGTGATTTCTTGTGATGGAAGGAACACTGCAAACTACCGACTTCAAAGAACATCTAGATCTGCGATCTGAGAAGAAGAAGACGAGCGGATTCGTGATGGAGACGGCGAGGAACCCGGGACTGGAGGACGCGAGGCAACCAGGGCTGTGGCGAGAACGTTTCACCGTCATGAACGAGGGAAGCAGGTCGGCAGGCGAGGATCCAGCTGGAAACCTGTTTGGTAACATTGATCCAGGCCGTTCACCTTCATTGCAGTCCAGTCATAGCAGAGATGACATAATGCAGTCAGTTTGTAGGAGCACGCTGCATTCCAGAAACCACAAGGCGAGATTCCGAGGACACAGGCGTCATCAGGTCTGTCACCAGCGATCTCAAAGAGAAGGTAGACCAGTGCATTTCATACATCTGTAGGTAGATCTTGTACACGTTATTCCAGAATGTTGACCAACATATTTGCATTTATAACCTATGTTATTGTATTGTCTTGAACGTTTTAGTAAGTTTTTAGTAATTGCGATAGTTATTTTCATACGTTACTTAGACGTATTTTGAAGGCTTGATCGATGATCTTAGACATCGTTAGTATTTTTCATTGTCATTTTAAAGCGTTAAAATTTTACTTGCGATTTCGTTGCGATTGCGAACGTTTATTCCGTAGATTTGTTGTAGCATCGGATAATTCCGTAAAGTTGTAGTAATATTGAAGAACGATTATATATGTATTGAAACATGAGAAATGAAGCATAACTTTGTGATAGATAAATACATAATGTATCAGAGAAGGGGTATAGTCATATGTTTGACGAATGTAAATAAGTTATAATTTGGAGTAGAGAAAAAGAAGGACAGAAAATCCTATAAGTAAAGAGTTTATTCATTTCAGGAGCGATATATTATGTATAAAACGAAGTTGTTGACATGAGTATTCAATATTGGCATTGAAGGAACTCCAGAATGCAAAGAAATGTAAAGACATTGTAAAACCCAGAATTTTATTGTACGGAGAAGAACAGTATGCGATGATTGAAGGCATAACTGAATAAGAAACGATATTATAAAATGTTATGAATGTACATTTGTCATAAATGAAACTGTGTGATGGAAGGAAGGATATTAGCATTTATTGTGAACAGAAACGTGAGGGAAGGTTATTGTTATTTTTATAACAGACACAAGCAGACTTGAAATTCAGAATTAAGCGAGAAATTGTAACGAAGGAGTATTTGAAGCAGAGAAGGAAGTAAGTGGAAAGTATTTGAACATAGCACGTAATGTATAATCGATAGAGGATTTTGTAGGAGGAGGTATAGTGTATTCGTGAACGTTATTGCATTTGTGATTTCTAGTAGGAATACTAAATATCATACTTTGATGAAAGTAGTTGATATGGAACGGTAGAAGTTTTGTGAATGTGCTAAGGGAAGAAATGTTAATGAAATGCATTTGTATTATGAAGGCGTAACAGTGACACAATGCTATGCAACGTGACACCTTGGTGTTGTATATAAACGAGCTCTTGGAGTGCCGAGGCATGGCTTTATTTTTATTTTTTTAATTTATAATCTCATATGGGGCATGCCGAGGTTCGTGATAGTGCAGTACATCAAGGTAACAATGGTATTTTAGTAATTATATGCAATTGTAAGTTACATTGTTGAATCCATTAAGAATTTAAACAGTTCTTTCCTGAAAGATCTCAGTGAGGAGATATTTTTCAGGCCATCAGGCAGTCTATTATATATAAATGATGAGTAATGCCATAGTGAATTATTTCCAAACCTGCTGGTATTTATTACATTATAGTGGATATTGCTTGCACTTCTGGTGATGTGTGAGTGAGTATCTGAATTGGTTGTGAGTATGATATTTGAATTGGTTATTTTATGTTTAATTTTACATATCATTATTACTGAGGCTCATTGACGGAGACAATTTAGTGATAGGACATTACATTTTTGGTATAATTGAATTGAAGGTGTTAACATGGGAAGATTGAAAAGTATTTTCAAAGCCCTTTTATGTAATATATTAATTTTATTGAATAATCCTTTGCTGCAACAAGCCCAAATGTGAATCATGTATGCAATGTGACTTTCAATAAGTGCGTGATATATAGACTTCAGTAGTGCTCGAGAAACTTTGTATTTTACTCGGCTCAGAACTCCTATAGCTGAAATTATTTTTCCACCAATAGCTTTGACATTATCATCCCAAGAGAGTAGCTCATCAATGATTAATCCCAAAAATTTGGTAGATTTAACTCGGGGTAGACATTGGTCGTGGAAGTATAATCGCATGTCTAAAGGTAGGTTGTAGGAAGGCTTGTGAAAGACAATTTAGTTAGTTTTAGTTAAGTTAACTGTTAGACGGTTTTCATGCATCGATGATAGAATCAGATGTGCATCTTCCTGCATTTTCTGTTCGAGTTCATGTACAGACTTTCCAACATCGAATACATAGGTATCATCAGCAAATAGGGATATCTTAGTGTTAAAATTTAGTCTACCAATGTCTTTGTCGTTGATAAATATTAAAAATAATATTGGGCCTAAAACAGATCCCTGTGGCACCCGAATAGTAATTGCTTGGCAACTACTCTCAGCATTCATGCAATTAACAAATTGTTCCCTGTCCTTAAGATAATCTACAAACCAGTGAAGTGCAGTTCCTCTCACACCAGCTGATTCTAATTTATGAATTAGTAGAGAGTGATCCACAGTGTCGAAAGCCTTTTTTAAATCTATAAATAAACCTGAAGCAAGCAATCCTGAATCTAGAGCCTCTTGAAGTCTGTTGAACTTCACCCAAGCACTTGATATTGTAACTGTGCATTCATTATTCGGGGGTTGTGGTAATTAATACCATAAGGAAACACAATTATCTACACTTTATTTTTAACAAAGCCTCTCTTCATTTACTATATTCCAAACATAACATACCCCACTTCAATTAACAAAACATATCACTGTCTCATCCCAACAAGCAGACATATCACTATCCATGCATCATCCTTTCCACATCACATAACCCAATCCATCATAAAATATAACCCCTTCCATTCTTAACAAAAAGAATCAGAACAATTGACTGCATCAAAGGAATATCTATACAGATATGAAACTCCATAGGGCAAGGCCCCCCTGCTACCTGACTGCTGGACCATCACAAAGAATCCCTTAGCTTAGGCACTAGACTCCTTGGCGCTTCACTCCTTGCAATGGCCCACCAGCAATAGGTGGCCATGCTACTGCCCTTAACCTATGAAAAGGAACTGTGACAATATGGCGCCCAACGTGAGGTACGAACAAGGAAATGAAGGAATATGGTGACTAAGATGAAAAATGAGTAACATACGTGAGTATAGTGCAAGCCAGATTAGGAAAGTGAGGTTCAATCTGATGTGATAGTAGAAGAAAATTATGGAGTCTAGTTTGATACAAGTGCTGCTGTGCAAAATGACCGGGATGCAGGAGTTTATGAGTAAGGAAATTAAGGAGCAGGTAGGCTCTATGAATGAGAAGATAGAGGCCAGCATGAACAAGATGAGTGACCAGGTAGGCTCTGTAAATGAGAAGGTAGGGTCAGTGACCAAACAGGTAGAGTCAGTGGCCAAGCAGTTGGAATCTCGGAAAGTGTCTTTGAGTGAGATGGTAGAATCTGTGAGTGTGGCTGTAAAGCAGGAGGAAGAGGAGGAGATGTGTGAAGTATGTGATGCTGGAGTTGCTGAAATAAAAGGAAATAACAGAAAACTAAATGAAGAAGAGCATAAGAAACAGGAAAATCATCAGAGGGGTGGGGCGTAAGGAAAATGTTAATGAAGGTAAAGAAAATTCTGAAGAGAAAAAGGATGGACAAGAGAGAGAACAAGGTGAATGAGGACGTCAAATGGAGGAGGAGAATAAAACTGAAGACAAGGTAGAGAATGAGATAGAAGACAAGGTGAAAAAAGGGTGGAGGATAAGATAAAAGAGGAGGAAGACAACATACAAGAAGTAGATAACGTAGGAGAAGGACGAGGAGTATAGGCAGGAGGACAAGGTGGACAGAGAAAAGGATGAGATGTAAGGCAAAGAGAAGAAATAAGAAGAGGAAGAGATGTCAGGCAGATCGAGATAAGAGAGTGAAGCATCAGCAGAAGAAAAAGGAAAATATAAAAGGGACAAAGGGAAAGAGGAAATAAAATATAAGAAGAAAGGAACTGTTGTTTAAGATAAGACAAATGAGGAAGGGAAGGAGAGGGAAGCAGGAATGGAAAGCAAAGAGAAGTAGGAAGAGAACGAGATGTCAGGCAGATGGAAATAAGCGGAGGAGGGATCAGAAGAAGGAAATTGAAAAGAAGGTAAAAGGGACAAAAGGAAAGAGGAAAGAAAAGATATGAAGAAAGGAACTGTTCAGTAAGATAAGGCAGATGAGGAAAATGAGGAAGAGATGGAAAGAGAAGCAGGAAGGGAAGGTGAAGGGAAATGAGAAGAAGGAGAAACAGAAGAAAAGGAAGAGCAAGGAGGAAGGTAAAGAAGGAGGGGAAATAGAAGAAAGTGAAGAAGGAAAGAAAGTAGCTGAACTAGGGAAAGAGGTAGAAGAGAAAGGGAAAATGAAGGAGGAAGAAGATGAAGCGAAAGAAGGAATGAAAGCAGGTGATATGGAAGAAGCTGAGGCAGAAAAGGAAGCAGATGAAGGAAGGGAACAGGTAGAAGAGAAGGGAGAAAGGAAGGAGGAAGAAGATGAAGCGAAGGAAGAAATTAAAGCAGGAGATATGGAAGAAGCTGAAGAAGAAAAGGAAGCAGTTCAAGGAAGGGAAAAGGTAGGAGAGAAGGGATAAAGGAAGGAGGGAGAAGATGAAGCAGAAAGAATGAAAGCGGATGATATGGAAGAAGCTGAAGAAGAAAAGGAAGCAGATGAAGGAAGGGAAAAGGTAGAAGAGAAGGTAGAAAGGACGGAGGGAGATAATGAAGCGGAAGAAGGAATGAAAGCAGTTGATATGGAAGAAGCTGAAGAAGGAGGCAGATGAAGGAACTGAAAAGGAAGGTGAAGAAGGAAAGGAAACAGGTGAAGGAAGGGAAGAAGTAGAAGAGGAAGGAGAAACAAAAGGGTGAGAAGAAGTTGATAAAGGGAAAGATGTGATAATGAAGAAAATAGTACTGGTGATACTCAGCGCTTTGGAAGAAATAATTGAGACAGGTCCCGGAGAGGTTGGTAGAATGCCGAAGATGATTATGATAACGGTACAGACAGGTCTGATGACGATTCTACCGTTCCTTCTGAAGAAAAAGCTTGTTGTGACACACCTTATGTCAACAATGCCGTTGATATGTCTGGCAGTGAACGATTCGTAACCACGTCTGTTGATGACTATGATGACGAAGAAGATGATCCTGTCATCCTTTCTGAAGAGGATACATCGCCATTGAAATGGAAGATGACGATGCCACTATTGGCGAAGAGAATAAAGCAACGTCTAAAGAAGGTGATCATTCTATAATTTGTTTCACTTTGTGTTTTTCTTTTGTTCTAGTCAGTGTATGATTGTTGTGTATTTTATTTATGTATTCTCTGTAGTTTTTTTATTGTACTGAATGTGATCCTCATGTGCTTCTCACGTGAGAATCACATAGAGGGGCGAATTGTCACAGTTCCTTTTCATAGGTTAAGGTTAGTAACATGGCCACCTCTTGCTGGTGGACCATTGCAAGGAGTCTAGCGTCTAAGCTAAGAGATTCTTTGTGATGGTCCAGCAGTGAGGTAGTAGGGGGCCTTGCCTTATGAAGTTTAATTTCTATGTTCTTTTTACGATAGTGTGTTTTTTTTAGTATCTGTTTGTTGAGAGGAGAAGTTGGAAGGATTGATGAGAATGACTATGGATATATGAATGGTGATGGAGGTTATATCTTCTTGGGATGATTTTGTAGTTTTGGTTACGTTGTAAGATGTAGTAACAAGAAAAATAGAATGAAGCCAGAGTTATGTTTTACAAGTATTGATTCTTTTTCCTTTTTGTGCTTTAACATCCACCACCCAGAAAGATAGTACAGTTACAATATTAGTGGACTGGAAATATATGCTGAACTGTGAAGTGATTATGAGCGACTATGATGTCAAAGACTTATTAAATGCCACGATCAACTCGTAATGAACTTAGTGCTTTAAACAGCCCAGGCATATCTGGAAATACTATAACACACTGATACTGGAAATATTATAATTAGCAACGAAATATTTCATTATACTCGAGGCAGTCAAATCAATAATCTCCTTAAAGACTGTGGACTACACCATTAAAATGCCGAACGTGCATAAGCATATGTGGACGAGTCAAGGACGGCAAGATAGGAGTCTGATGTCACGGTCCAGCTGTTCGAACGTGATGGTCCGCTAGAGGAGGCCGCTGGCGAGGCGAACGATACCAAGATCGCTGATGGAGTACCGGAAGCAATGTCTATTCCGGGCATGTTGCTGTATGCTGGGATACTACCCTTCCCTGGGATGGAGCCATCACGGATTCGTGGTGCCCGGTTCCAATCCGCACCGCGGGATGATCCTCCGCTACAGATCATCTTTAAGGTAGAAGCTTTCCGATATATTATGTGAATCTTATTTCTGTGCCATGAATTTCCTAATATTCCGTTAAACTTCCCAATACTTCGTTGGACTTCGAAGTATTCTTTGAATTGCGTCTATTATGTCAGGCGAACACTTTGATTTCATTTTCCGCTTATACTTGTCGGCGAGGTGGATCCACAAATTTATTCTTTTGATATAATCTGATAGTGTGGGATGTCTTACCCTTATTCTTGAGAGGCAGCAGGACTAGTGACACCTTACAGGCATTGACACTAATTAGAACACACCTATAATGATAATAATAATAATAATAATAATAATAAAATATTTTCTTTTCCATAATAATAATAATAATAATTACATACTGATGTAGCAAAAGCAGGCAATCAACGGTTGAAGTCAAGAAAACCACCTTGGCGCTCTGCAGTACTCCTTGAAGACTCTTCATTTAACATCTCAGAAGCATGGAAAACTATGTGGGAAGAATCATCAGTATTCAATGCACATCTGATTGAAAACCCTTCCAACCGGGTAGAAGGTTTCAAACTCCCCAGACGCCAATGGAGAATTATTAACCGGATCCGTACAGGACAAGGCAAATGTGGATTCCTGCTTCACAAATGGGGTTGGGTTACTTCTGCTAACTGCGATTGCGGAGCTACATTGCAAACCATCGGACATATTGTTGGTGAATGTCCGCAACGAGCGTTCCAAGGATCAGTAGGTGACATTCACCATGGATCTTCTGAGGCACTTCAGTGGATTGATGGCCTGGACATAGAAGTTTAGAACTTGTGTTTATGACTTTGTATATAACTGTATATATAACTTGATATGTAGTGTATATTTTAACTCTGTATCATCATACGATAAATAATAATAATAATAATAAATAATAATAATTCTACATAATTGTGTTGATTGAACACTGGATTCTAATGAACATTACCTATTTGTAATAAACCATGATGAAATGATAAATGATCTACCATAAACAATCATGATATTGTTATAAACAAATTGTTTGAGAGTGAGGGATCTCATGATCCTTAAGCTATTAGGCCTATTGGATACTATAAACGAAGTATAATGGTTCTACTTATAAGGAGAAGGTGATGTTATTAGGGTAAGTGTATAATCCCCGATTTACTAATGATATTTACTGAGTATAGCTCAGGTGATTTGAGGTTTAGTCCTCTGAGAAAATGGGACTTGTTGCGGTAGTAATAATCCTGCCCCATAATTGTATTCATTGCTTCGAATATTAAAAATATCAGTCCAATAACATAGACTTCCACATCAAATGAACTTTATAATGATCATAAAATTATTTATAAAGTGTAATGACGTCACGTCAAAAGGTATTGCCAATTCTTGTGATGGCTTGTTTATGACTAGTGTTCTAGTGTTAGTTATCCACTAATTGAAAGTGTTGAGTTATGGAAAGTACAGCTGTGTGTTTCAAGTTACCTAAGGAAATGCATAAACATTATTATTATCATATTTTCTATTTTCGTCTAAAACTTTTGTGGGTCAAACCATTAGTAGTGTCAAGTGTCAGGTCTATGAAATTTAATATGCTGTGTCAAGTACTATTTCCAAAGTCAATTATGAATTACGAACTCATGATGATTTACGTCATAAAAACATTGAATCGTGTGGGAAACAACTTCGAAATCTTGTTAATAATGTATATATTAGAGTGTAGGACAGTGATAAGCAGCATCCACTAATTCAGGTGTATATTTTTTGTGTCATAGATGATTGTGCAATCTCGCCTGTAAAGATTAAAATAATTATTTGTTACGCATCAACCATAGTCAACCAATGAACTCTATTAATAATATACTATGTTTTTTTTTGTTAGTTGAGATGCACAGTCAAAAGCTCAATTTTTAGCACCACTGTGCATTTATTCAGTAGCACAGGGCAGTGATTATTATTATTATTATTATTATTATTATAGCTTTTCCACTTGTTGCTGGCAGGCAGTTCTTTTTTGGGAATAAATCGGTGAAATGATTTTATTTTATATGTCTGCGTTCTCACTTCATGTTTGTGTTGTATCTTGTTTCTTATATCCTTTACGGGGAGCACGAGGGCAGTGTGTAGTAATCTAACCAAACCCTGGTCGCCCTGAGACCTGATCTCGTGCTCACACTATACTCATGTTGCCTCGCATGTGAACGCCTGTCCATCCTAGGTGGACTGACGGGCACAGTATGTCAGGTTTTCCGAATTCCTAGCTTTGATTCTTTCAAAAAGTTGCATTTCATCGAGTTGACAAAACTGCGATTGCAACATTCGGTTGCAAAACCAGCTAACTTCAAGCTTAGGTGTAAAATACGTTTAATGTTTAAACTCACGATTCCTACCCCTAAGGTAATAAATAATCCACTACCGGTATTATTTTCCCTTTTTCTTATTTTTAAGACTCATATTTGTACCTCCTTTGAACCGATTTAAAGCGGGTTTTGCTGTTTCCTCAATATTTAAAAAAGTACATTTAGCTGGTTTTGCAACTAGGCGACTCAAATCAATAGATGTTTTATGAATAGTATTGATAGGCTTATCATTCTTAAGAACAATATATAAGTCAATACGGAAAACATTTCTTGCATTACCTATCATGGTGAATGCTATTGAATCGGTTATTTGAGAAACCACACATGTCCATATTTTGACAACGTGGGTTTAATGCATATATGTTAAATTTATATTTATTTTCATCTTGCAGAGAGAAAGCATACATGTCCGCCTCATTATAAGGGTTTGACTACGACCTTGAAAATCATGTTTATTTGAGTCCAAGATATGAGTTGTTTCTCAACCAAACTTTCCTGGTGGCAACCATATAAACTAATGACACTGGTCTCGATCATTTCCCAGCGTTTGAGAGTTGTAGTTCAGCATGGAAGAAGAGAATGTTGTTATGGACCTTGAGAAAAGGAAAAAGGGCTTTAAACATGTAGAATACAAGTGTGAGATAATTGCATCGAGCAAGAAAGACCAATTTACTGTCATTGTGATGGAGACCTGTGATAATATACTGCAGTTCAAAACATGGTGGCCCAAGTTCTACTATTTCTGTAGAATCGTGAAGTAGGCATGTACATAATGTACACAAAGTACCTTCCCAAATAAGCAAATTTAATCATTTTACACTTAAAAAGGAAATTATTGGATCAGTAACTACAAGGCATTACATTGACAGTGTGGCGGGTCATACATTCCGGCTGTCTATAACATATACAGTGCCATCATTGCCCAGTATGAAAGCATACCCAAAAGGCCATCAACCAATCAATGAGCAAAAAATTGAACGCGTGAAGATGTTACAGGTATATTTACACAATGAGGAAGAAATCAACAGCACCTTTTACAAGATTTTCTCCCGTCCTACTGTTAATAGGCAGGACACATCTCAGGACCTTGAATAACAGGCATGACAAGACATTCTCTTTGCATTATTGTTAACTGGGAGAACGTCCCTGAGTAACTGTAATAAGTGATATTGTTAAGAAGAACATTGTTGGAAAATGTTCTGTATTTTTGTTTAAATATTTTTGTATGAAGGGAACTTGAAAAGTGAAACTTAGGTTGGTTGGTTGGTTCCTTAGTTTAGGGGCTGCGACAACGCGGTCATGTAGCCCCGTGTACTTTGGGTGTGTGTAGAATTTGTCTGATAACCGGTGTTAATTGTGATGACTGTATTAGTGTGTGTATCTGTTTTTTTTAAAATTCAAGTAGGGACTGCAACTTTGAATTTTCAAATAGTTCCTACTTTTGCCGCCAAACGCCACCGTCAACGACTACTAGGCCTAGTTCAGAACTAGCTACTAGACGCCACCGCAGTCGGCTCTTGGCAACGAACGTAGCAACCTAAGAGCGTTGTTTACATTCTTAACCTATCCAATTTAGTTTCACACAGGTGTAATTAGTGGAAAGATCTTTAACATGCCATAAATCTATGACATGGGACCGCCGGCTTTACTTCCCCTCCGAAGGAAGGCATACTGAGGGATTTTTAACGCTCTTAAAAAATCCGACGGCTTCGGCCGGGTTTGAACCAAAGTGAAACTTAATGACATGATATTAATGTGATATGTTAGTAAGCAATAAATAATGTCATTTTGTTATGTTTTTGCTAGAAAGAGTTATTTGAGAAATCACACATGTTATGTTTTTGTTAGCAAGAGTTTCTTTCTTTGAGAAATCACACATGTCCGATATCACTTTCTTTAACAACTTCTTTTTGTTTTAAATGATCATATTCATTAGGCTACAAAAGAGCTGATTAATAAATGGTATAAGAATCAAGAAACAAATTCCAAACATTAGAAGCTGTAGGCAGTTTTTTCCACTTTTCTCAAAACCAGTAGTAGTGGATATGTGTGCTTTCTCAAATAATCGATTCTATTGCCATTTATGATAAAGTGATTTTCAATAAAACAAACTGTGACTGATTAAAATTCTTTGTTTGAGACTAATGGTTTTCACACCCCTGTAACTGTAAGTACAGTCCACGTCACTAAATTACTAACAATGTAACCTTACTATTTGTCCCTCATCACTACAATTCCACCTCGTTGAGAAGAGTCTAGAACTCTTGGCTGCCACTCTGCTAAGACATTTAATTCTGGCATGAGGGATAAAACGGTCTACACTCAGTCTCGTGAGGCAAAACTGACAAGAGACGGGTTTGATTCCCACCTCAGCCATCCTGAAAGTGGATTTCCGCGGCTTCCCCACTTCTACTCCAGGTGAATGCCGGGCTGGTTTCTAACTTATATCCACGGCAGCCTCCTTCCAACTGCTCACCTGAATAACAAATACACACACTAATGGGGCCATCGCAATAACACAGGTTATCAGAAAAATTCCACACACACACAAATACATGGGGCTATATGATCACGATATCGCAGCCCCAAAAATAAGTAACAACAAACAGAGTTTCCATTTTGTAATAATGTACTAAAGATCGAATAAGAAATCCGAAATAAAATACAGATTCATAATAACTCTTATTATAAACTTAAAAAGTATACATATCATAAAAATAACGTATAATTATTCTTAATTCTAGATTAGACCGTATTAGCAGACACAAATCTGAGCCAAACGCGCCTGGCTCTTAGTCTCTTTTCGGCATAAGTATCCTGTATTCCGCCACGTGAGCATGCCCACGAGTGTATGTTCCTTATGCTACTAGAGAGCTGCGAGAAATCCAGTCTGTCGTAGACTGCAGGAAGAATAGAAGTACTTTTATCGGTGTGTTCAGCTAAGATGCTTTCAGAGATCCTATTGAAGCTCGCGCTCCTCTTGAAACGCAGGACGTCATCGAACGCTATGCGTTTCATCCCCAAGATCCCGACCGGGATATAATTAGCTGCTAGGTCCTCTTCGGGAAGAACGCAAGCGTATTGAAGATAATGGAATGGCTCGAGTTTTCTGTAATAACAGAATACAGACCATTAAACAGCTTCTTTATATTATGCAGGTGTCCCAAAAACAACAACAACAAAAACAACACAAAAACACCGACATGGCAGACTGATCGGTTTTTAAGAAGGAGCCTGTCCGGAAATGCATTTTGTGGGCGCTGGAGAGCGTCGAAGTCTGAGAACGGTCGTACACTTCGGGAGGACGAAAATCTCGTGCGGACGTGATTCGCAACAACCAACACAGTTAGTTAGTTATTGTTGTTTAAAGGGGCGGAACTACGAGGTCAGCTTCCCCTCTTAACTCAGCTTAAAGAATACAAATTTGGAATTGAATTTAAAATTTTGAGGTGGAAACCTAAATTTGAAAAGACCTAAAATTAATATAACAAAGAATTAAATAAAAATAATAAGTATAAAAATAAACAAAAATTATGGAACAACAAAAAATTATCATTCAAAAACGAACAAGTCGTTGAGTCAATTTACACTGGAAAATTAAGATTGCTGGCCCTAACCCACTCTCAGTTATAAAGCGGATAACGCGATCAGCAGCCACCACGTCATGGGCTAATATAAGTTTGAGTGTCATCTGCAAACCAAGGTTTCTTCGTAAGTCAGCATGATCCACACACTCGGTTAAAATGGGGCCACGGTGAAAACGGCTCCACAGGTACAAAGTGGGGGGTCTTCCCTTCTCATTAGGAACCACCAACACAGGTTCGGTATTAACATCTGGGCTGGGTTCATTGGTGACCATCTTATTGGGTCATATCTACTGCTTACATTAATTCCAGATGTTTTGCCTGCCCTATTGGAGGATGTGCCACTAAATGTTCGGCTGGTAAAGTGGCTGCAACACAACGGAGCACCACCACACTTGGATGACCTCGCATATCCCAATCGATGGATTGGTCAAGCCGGACCAGTTCCATAGCCAGCACGGTCGCCATATTAGACACCTCTCGACTACTTTCTGTGGGATAGCATGGAGAGTATGGTATATGCCACTCCTGTTACATCAGCGGAGGACCTTATTGCTCGAGTCCACGGAGCGATTGCCATCCTTCTAAGACAACCGCACGTATTGGGTCATGTGCGTGCGGCTCAGCACCACCGATGTAAGCTGTGCAAAAACGTCGCAGGTACACAGTTCGAATCCCATTTGTAAGGAGCTCCATGTGCTACTCATGTTGAGTATATTGACGTTCTGTGGAACGTGCTACAGCGTCCAAGCCGTGTGTTTCTGGATATGGGTTCCTTCTTGAAAACCGGTCAGTTTGCTTTCTCGCACATCATACTAATGCTTGTAGTGGTTCTTTTGGGACACACTGTATTTGTCTCAGGTTCCTCGGTAACAACTTGCAGATGACCTCATAGTTCCGTCCCTTAAAACAAGAATAATTAACTAACATAACGGCCGGCAATTCAAACGTTACGCAGTACCACGCGCAGACAATAACCATATTTAGCTGTTCGCTGTTGACCAGTAGCTGATGGTTCCTCTGACACTCCACGTGCAGCCCAGAGTCCAGAGTCCGGTTCTGGCTGCCGGCTTGCTTGTCAGATCTCCAGTGATACAGAGTTACACGCAGTTCTGCCCAGTCTCGCTGCTTGCTGGTCGTGGAGACAGTGTTAACCGTCTGACGAGTCTTTGCCGTTTTTAAGTGAGTGCGCTGTCATTTCTATCGGCGCGTCAGGTCTGGGCAAGAGGTAGTAGTAGTAGTAGTAGTAGTTGTTGTTGTTGTTATTATTATTATTATTATTATTATTGTTTTAAGGGGATGAACTACGAGGTTATCTGCCCCTAGGCAAGAGGTAAGGCAGGTACACTCTGCATAATGCGTTATTCACACCAGGATATTGCGTGCTTTTCTCCTTCTGGTGATAATATATAATATAATACAGAGGTGTGTAAATTATTAGAAACTACGCCAGATTTCCACAATAACATTTATACTTTTCACGGCTTAATGCACTAAATACACTAGTGTCCAAAATTAATGCAACAAACGGCTATTTCTCCGTCCTGTGGTTAATTCACGATGGCCTATAATCAGAAAAACTGTCAACAAATATCTGTACAATCGTGTTCTGCACGGAAGATGGCATTTCTCTCCTGTCATCGTACAGCCATGCCAACGATGACGTCAGCGCACCTGTCAAACGGGATGGTGTTTACTGGGTGGTTCCACATCAACTCTCGCTGTGTACACTTGCACAGAAAGTGCAGTATGGAACAGAGAATACGCCTAGAAGACCCTCTGAGGTGGAGGGCCATAGGAAGAATGGATGGTTGGTTCCTTAGTTTAGGGGCTGCGACACCGCGGTCATGTAGCCCCGTGTACTTTGGGTGTGTGCAGAATCTGTCTGATAATCGGTGTTAATTGTGATGGCTGCATTAGTGTGTCTGTAATTCAGGTAAGGACTGCAGACGATTAATAATTAATAATTTCAAGTAGTTCCTACTTTTCCTACCAAATATAACCGTCAACGACACCTAGCTGTAAACATGGCTTCTAGATGTCACCAAAACCAGCACCTGGCGACGAACGTTGAAACTCATAGGGCGTTAATCAAATCTAACCTAGAAACAGGAAGAATGGAAGCGGGACAGTCGCAAAGTGATGTGGCCCGATGGCTTAATGTCAATAGTTTCTCGGATTTGGCGACAGTTTTTAGAGACCGAAAATGTATCCCGAGGACCAGGGCAGGGCCGACCACGTGTGACATCAGAACCAAAGGACCGGTCTTGGCCGTAAGGGCACGACATTACCGCCGTAGTACTGCACGGCAACTGCCATCTGACCTCGCAGCATCCACTGGAACAGTTTTATCGAGGCAAGCACTGTACAGAAGGCTTCGGCAGATTGGCGTTTATTGTTGGAGACCTGCTGTACGTGAAAAGCTAACGCGTCTGCACAGAAGGGAACGGCAGCTTCGGTGGCGTAGTCGGTAGCATGCTGAGCTTCTATGCCCAAGATAGCGGGTTCAAACCCGGCCGAAGCCGTCGGATTTTTTAAGAGCGTTAAAAATCACTCAGTATGCCTTCCTTCGGAGGGGAAGTAAAGCCGGTGGTCCCATATCATAGATTTATGGCATGTAAAGAACCTTCCACTAATTGCACCTGTGTGAAGCTAAATTGGATAGGTTAAGAATGTAAACAACGCTCTTAGGTTTCTACGTTCGTTGCCAAGAGCCGACTGCGGTGGCGTCTAGTAGCTAAGTTCTGAACTTGGCCTAGTAGTTGTTGACGGTGACGCTTGGCGGCAAAAGTAGGAACTATTTGAAAAATTCTAAGTTGCAGTACTTAAATTAAAAAAACAGATAACACATACTAATACAGCCATCGCAATTAACACCGGTTATCAGACAGATTCTACACACACCCAAAGTACATGGGGCTACATGACCGCGTTGTCGCAGCCCCTAAACTTAAGAACCAACCAACCACAGAAGGGAACGTTTACAGTGGAGTCGTCAACATGCCAACTGGACGAACAGTGGGCCAATGTTTTTTCCACAGATGAGTCCTGATTTGGTCTGGGGAGTGATTATCGACGGATTCGCATCTGGAGAGAACCAGGAACACGATTTCGGGACCCAAACATTGTGGAAACAGCCAATATCGAGGAGGATCCCTAGTGGTGTGGGCAGGGATTATGTTGACTACTCGAACACCTGTTTAGGAAATTGTTCGGGTAAATCGGCAAGGTTTAACTGCTGTCAGGTATCATGACGAGATCATGGGACCTCATGTTCGGTTGATGCGAGGTGCTGTGGGCCCAGACTTCGTGCTGATGGATGATAATGCTCGACCTTATAGAGTAAGGTAAGGTGCCCAATACCCGTCCCCCTTTAAGTTTTTTGCATATATTATAAAAATGTTTGGAGAAAAATGTCTGGAATCATTCAGATAGGACGACTGAACAGTTGTTTTAAAATGCATATATTTAACTTCAGGAAATATAGCACACAAAATAATTTATTCAAAAAAGAATACAAAGTTGCACCTTCCCACGTTTAATAAAGGGCGTTCCTAAATTCGTCCCCATGTATCTCTTCAGAAAAAAAGTGATAGTTATTATTTTCAATGGCATGTTATAATGCCTAACGTTGTAGGCAATAAAAACCAAGAAAGTTTATACTTCCAAACAAATGTCACATATGAACATACACTTGTCACTTTCTGACGAACACATTTCATGACACCATTGGAAACATTTTGTGCACTTAATCCACTTTTCTCCCATCTTATCAGCTGAGTAGGGTTTTCCACACATAGTGCATACGGCGTCATAATTTTCACTATCTTCATCGTCTGTTGAGACGTAAGGAATTTCGTCTGAATCTTCAAGACTCGAACCATCACTAGAAAGGTCTTGCAGGGAAGGCATTCTCTTCCTTTTTTTTTTAGCTGATAGGCGTTTCCTGCCATGACATTGCTCGGACGAGGAGGTGAACTTAACAGAAGTTGAAGGTCCAGCTTTAGAATCAGGTGAGGGACATCTTGAAGAGGCAGCTTTCTTACGTTTGGGAGGGAACGATGGATTATCAAACGGAAGCATTTTTTGTACCTTTGCCTCATTCGCCTGTGTTCTATTCTGTGACGCTTCCATTGCTCTGATTTTGTGGGGAGTCCCAGTGACTAACGATGCTGAACCTCGCCTGTTTGAAAATGTAGGCTCAATAATTGGAACGACCCAAATGTCCTTAGGGCTTACAACAGTGGTAGATCCGTTTTCGATGTCATCTTGATCGTTAGTTTTCTGCCTGTAGGAAATCAAATCCTCATCAGGAAAAATATTGGGGTTGAAAGGAACTATGCCGGTCTTCTTGAAGCCGTAGACAGCTGTTTCCATAGTCGCTGCTTTCAAATATGCCTCTGAAAACAATGAAGATACCTGTCGTTTTCTCACAATTCGACCAGGGTGATTCGCCAACCAGCCTTCAATGGCATTGGCATAGAAAGTCTTCAATGGGAACATGAAGGCTACATCCAAGGGCTGTATTCTGTCTGTGGAGTGTGGAGGTAGACATACAACTGATATGCCAGTTTAATCTCAAGATACCAGATTGGAAAACAGCGTTCCGAATTTCGTCCCCGGGACGAATATAAGAACGTTGTTGGGGGACGAATATCGGACCAATGATGCCAACCTACATGGCTACGTCATTCAGTGCTCCCTTTGTGCAGCGATCGCTAAAACCCATATGTATTGCTGCTATACATATTTAAGTTGCACGTAAGTACAAACAAATGTGAGTCGAACGTACCTTGAATAGTTTAACAGCTCCGACAAGTAGGGATGTACTACAAGCGTCTTTGTCACATGTTCCACTGTCTCCCACCAGACTGCAGCACTCAATGGGCTCGAAACATGCGGGGACGAAATTGCGCGCGGGGACGGATATTGGGCCAGTAACCTTACAGGTGGTTGATGTTTTCTTGGAAACGGAATATATTGCACGCATGGTGTGGCCTGCTTGCTCTCTCGATTTGAATCCCATGGAGCATGTCTGGGATGCCCCAGGGAGAGGAGTTGCATCACGTCAGCATCCACCACCAACTCTCAAAGACTTGCGAGCTGCTCTGCAGGAAGAATGGGCGTTATTGCCTCGACATGAGATTGATGACCTCATTCGCAGAAAGACTCACCGTTGTCAGGCCTGTATTGCTGCCTGAGGTGGTCACACCCCATACTGAGCACACTAACTGGTTGTCGGAATGTCTGTGCAAATCCATTAAGTTGGAAAAACGAAGAACACTTTTGTCTATTGTTATGCATCCTGCAGTGGTTTACTTTCGGTATTCTTTACATTGTTGCTACTTTACTATCACCTGTTTATACTGTTTAGTGGCACCGGGTGAGTTAGCCGTGGTGGTTACGGCATGACTGATGGCAGTCGCTCACATCCGGGAGGCGAGGAGGTTCGAATCCCCCCGCCGGCAACCTTGAAGATGGTCTTCTGTGGTTTCCCATCTTCCTTCCAGGCAAATGCCGGGGTTGGTCCCTAACTATAGGCCACAGCCGCTACCTTCCAACTCCTCGTCCTTCCATTCCAACTTCCCTCCTTCCCTCCCCAACGGTACTTGTAGCTCACCCATTGGGTGTCCGTCTCGAAGCAGCTACAAAACTGGCGAGCCGAACATGTCCTCGGACACTCCCGGCACTAAAAGCCATACGCTAAAAAAAAAAACAAAAAAAAAAAAAAAACTGTTTAGTGGCAAAATACACGCAACCTTGCAACATTTCCGTTTGTTGCTTTAATTTTGCTTGCAAGGAGGTGAAATTACTTTCAATGTTTTACCAAGAGTCTTAATTATATTTTCTTTTAATAAACTCAAAGTAACTATGACCAGAGTCGCGGGTTCAAACCCGGCCAAAGTCGGATTTTTTAAGAGCGTTAAAAATCCCTCAATATGCCTTCGGAAGGGAAGTAAAGCCGGCGGTCCCATGTCATAGATCCAACATGGCGACCATCCGCAATATTTAGTCGGTTATCAAAATCTACGAATCTATGACAGCAATCAAACTGAAATTTTGTATGTTGATAGTGGCAATTAACATAAGTAGGATATATGAAAATAGGCTGTATAGTTCTTCACGGAACTACTTGTTTTCACTGACTTTGGATATACCCAGGTGATTCCAATCCATAGTCCATGAATCTTTGAATAGTTCAAGATCTGATCATCAGTAAAAAGACTCCAAATCCCTCTGCTCCAAATTCCCACGGAAAGTAGAGTGAAGTAATCAAAACAAAACGTGTGGCATTTTACAGAAACAAAGCTCCTCTGTTAGTGGAAATTCTAAAAAATAATTTTGCTTTTGAGTTTGGTTGGTTGGTTCCTCAGTTTAGGGGCTGCGACAACGCAGTCATGTAGCCCCGTGTACCTTGGGTGTGTGTAGAATCTGTCTGATAAATGGTGTTAATTGTGATGGCTGTATTAGTGTGTGTTATCTGTGTTTAATTCGATGTTTAAGTAGTTCCAACTTTTGCTACCTAACTCCACCATCAACGACCACTAGTTCTGAACTTGGTTACTATATGACACCGCAGTCGGCTCCTGGCAACGAACGTTGGAATCTAAAACCGTTAGTCAAATTTAACCTCTAATTTAGCTTCAAACAAGTGTAATTAGTGGAAGGTTCTTTATCATGCCATAAATCTATGACATGGGACCGCCGGCTTTACTTCCCCTCTGAAGGAATGCAAAGGTCGTGTTCAAAATTCATAGACTTACAGCGCAGACCGTACGAATATCTCTACGAAAACAGATTGCATCACACTGTTGACAACTCGTAGTTCATACATCTACCGCCGGCAAAGATTCTTCAGACGGGTAATATGATGGAGAGTAGACCAAAATATGACTCGACCTGCGAAAGTCCTGGCACCACGCAGGCATCGAATGTAAACATGGCCGCTCAGCTAGGTTTCAAAAGTGAGCCGGTCGTTATTGAGGAAAATGAGAGAACTACAGGGTGATTTTCTTCTTGGAGTGGGGCCAGCAGACAGCTACCAGGCGCGCACATGCCTTCCACCAGCCAATCGAACTTGTTCCGCATATTGCGCGGAGGTACAAACCGTAACAGAGTACATTACTTAATGGTAAATTCACCAGCAAATCATGATTAAGGAACTTACCTTTCCACAGACAATGCTGTAAATGTTCTCCTACAGCTGACAGACAGGCATTGAATCGTGTAAATAAATTAGCATTTACACGTTGTAATTCTCCTTCCGTAATGAGGGATGTCATTTTCAGCTTCATCTGTGAAAAGGTAAGTTATTTAATCATGATTTGCTGGTGAATTTACCTTTAACTAATGTACTCTGTTACGGTTTTTACCTCCGCACAATCTGCGGACCAAGTTCAGTTAGTAGATAAGTTGTAGGGGTCATGGCCACTGCGCGCAACCACATTCATGAATGGCGAGCTTTTCAAATGATTATTATAGGTTATTGACTGTCAATTATTTATTATTTATTTATTTAATTATTATTATTTATTATTATTTATTTACTTATTTATTATTTTGTATTAATTAGATATTAAGTGAGTCAACAAGAATCCTACACCAATGAGCATGTCGCCAGCCTCGGTGGCCGGGCGCACTCGATATCTCTCGAACCCACGATCGGAGGGGGTCGTGTGTGGATTGAAATTAAAGGGCGTAGTACTCTCTTTCACGTGAACTATTTATTTTTTCAAAATTTAGTCAAAGGGCCTAATTATACATTTTGAAAATTTTGTTTTTTTATCTATTTTAATTGTTATTAAATTATTTGATATTTAATTCATTTAATTTTTATTTTTAGATTCTGCCAAAGGTTCTAACTACTAGGATATTAACCTGAGATATCGAGAACTAATAATCGTAGACACTTGTGTGAGGATTTAAATTAAGTTTTATGCCAAAAGGACCTAACTACACATTTATTATTATTAATAGATAATTATTTATTTAAACTGGCAGGGTATCAATAAGCGGGAGTAGAGAGTACCTTTAATGCGTTGATTCAGGATGGCCGCTTAGTTTATTATTATTATTATTATTATTATTATTATTATTATTATTATTATTATTATTAAATAAGAATTTTATTAAGACAGGCACTGGGCTAGCGGTTAGAATATCCCAAACTAGGCTGTATCTTCATCAGATTACGCTGATTACAACACAACACCCAATACTTTGTTTAGACATGAATAATACTGACTGTGGTGTATTTTTGGAAAGTGATGAGGAAAAATAGTGCCACACCCATTGCACTGCCACTCGCTTGCTAACTGAACTGAACCATTTTGCTCATTCAGTAAACGCTAAAAATTGTACGCGAGTGAATTAGAAGCGCTTTCAAATCAGTACGTAAACTTATATAATCCAATCATAAATCAGCCATCCTAAGATTGGTTTTATTCAATATGAAAAACTTCTACAAATTTCATTTTTTTTTTTCTGGGGGAAGGGGATTGATTGATCCTTCTGATCCCCCCCGTCCCATTAGTGACGCCACTGTAGATGCCGCCCTCATTCCGTGTTCGCGATTTGACCTCAGTGTACAGGTTGAAAATCCACAGCCTGCGTCCAGTCTCCGACCGGGTCAGGAATGGAATGAATGAAGCCCCCATCTAGCGGCGAGGATATGAACTCTGCCGGCTGCCGAGGCCTGACGCACTCCTCTGGGGCAATGATTAAATGAATGACAGATGAATTGAAATGATAGTGGAGAGTGTTGCTGGAATGAAGTTTTGACAGGGAAAACCGGAGTACCCGGAGAAAAACCTGTCTGCCTCCGTTTTGTCCAGCACAGATCTCACATGGAGTGACCGGGATTTGGACCACGGACCCAGCGGTGAGAGGCCGGCGTGCTGCCGCCTAAGCCACGGAGGCTATCTGATAAAATTTGATAATTGTAAGATACTGCTCCTGGTTTTAATTTCCACTTCACACGAAAGATCCACGTTCTTACATTTCACTACGATACAGTCCGCTTTTTAATTCTTCCAAAAAATGGAAGTCATAGATTCTGCTTTTAGCCGACAATTGGTTATCTTTCTGCGGAACAACTGTCGCCCATTTCGCAAACAATACATTTTCTCTGATGGTGAAAAGAAATGTCTCAGGTTTGTTAACTTTTCTGGTAGCATTGCAAGTGTTTAAGAATAGCGTCTTTAAATTGCAGCGGGTATCCATACCAAGTTTATATTAGTATGTAAGGTGGTCTTTACGGTAGTAAATCTTGTTCATTTTAATTCACCTGTTTATTTCGCACTGGCAGCTGAAATTGTGTCAAAGTTGGTTGGTTGGTTCCTTAGTTTAGGGGGTGCGGCAACGCGGTCATGTAGCTCCGTGTACTTTGGGTGTGTGTAGAATCTGCCTGATAACCGGTGTTAATTGTGATGACCGTATTAGTGTGTGTTATCTGTTTTTTTTTTAAATTCAAGTATGGACTGCAACTTTGAATTTTTCAAATAGTTCCTACTTTTGCCGCCAAACGCCACCGTCAACGACTACTAGGCCTAGTTCAGAATTTAGCTACTAGACGCCACCGCAGTCGGCTCTTGGCAACGAACGTAGCAACCTATGAGCGTTGTTTACAATCTTGACCTATACAATTTAGTTTCACACAGGTGTAATTAGTGGAAAGTTCTTTAACATGCCATAAATCTATGACAAGGGACCGCCGGCTTTACTTCCCCTCCGAAGGAAGGCATACTGAGGGATTTTAACGCTCTTAAAAAATCCGACCGCTTCGGCCGGGTTTGAACCCGCTATCTTGGGCATAGAAGCTCAGCATGCTACCAACTACGCCACCGAAGCCGCCTTGTGTCAAAGTTGTATTGCGTGTCTTGTACAATTACACAGTTAAATACTGTGATTTTGAAACTTATAGCATAAAGTATGTACTGTCTGCACTTCCAACTTTGAATTTTCTGGCACCACTGTTATATTGGCATTGTTGGGGCCTTATAATTATTATTAATCAATGCATAACGGTGGGATACACCATGGCCACCCACGCAATTTAATTTTAATTTATAATTTCCGCACGGGCTGAGTTACAAGAGTCTGAATAGCCGATGTACATAATGGTAAGTCTGTTCATATGTCTATTTCGATGTCCTAATGGTAATTGGACACGATGGCGCCCATCCGGTATAAAGGTTTATAGTGGTTTCACCACGGTACTTGAGATGAATGGCCATTACTTCTATATGTCCAACTGTGGAACTTGCTGTGGTGCTGATTCACTCCCATCAGGAGAATAATAACTATCACATTTGTGCGCCCAACGTAGAGCCGAAAACCGGTGGTATTTATAGAGAGAGAGGAAAGTTTTTCTTATTTCTGTGCAGTGTGTGTTTTTTGGGGATATATATTGTGTGCTGTATCAGTATGATGGGAACAGAAGATGATATGAAACTTAGAAGCGGCCAGGTTACGAGTGGTGAGGAGATAGAGAGGAATGTAGAAGTTACTAATGAGGGCAGTCCGGAGGGGACGAGCTTAATGGAAATAACGGAGGTATTTCCAAAGAGTGGAGTTGATAAGGAAAGTGCTCAGAGCTCTAATGAGGGGATTATGGCGTTACTCATACAAATTAATAATACAATAAAAACTAATAATCAAGTAATCAATACTAAATTGGATGCAACTAACACTAAATTGGAAGCGACTAAGCAGGAAATTAAAGAGGAGATGAAGGTTAATAATACAGAAATCAATACTTAATTGGATGCTACTAACACTAAATTGGAAGCGACTAACACTAAATTGGAAGCTACCAAGGAGGAGATGAGAACTAATAATCATGAAATCAACTCTAAATTAGTTGCAACTAATGTTCAGCTGGAAAATGATAACAGAGCAATTAACATTAAATTAGATAAGTGTAGGGTGGAAACTAATAATAAAATTGAGCAATTAAATAAATGAGTAGACAGGGTAGTGGAAAGTAACGAGGAGGTGCGTAGGGAGTGTGAGAAAATGAAGGAAGATTGGTCGGAGTTCAGAGAAACGATATTGGAAGAGGTGCGAGAGGAAATCAGGGTAGATGTTGAGAAGAAGAGTAAAATTATAGAAAATAAGGTAGACATGATTAGTCAACAGGTGATAGAGAGAGTGCTGGAAGTAAGGGCAGAGATTCTGGAACATAATGAGAAAGAAGCTAAAAAATACTAGAGAAAATATACTAATGGAGATCGGTAAAATAAAGAAAGCATTAAGCAATCAGGAAATTAAAATGCAAAAAGTAATAGATGAAGAAACTATGCAAATTAGGGATAGCTTTAAAGCAAGTATAGAGGAAGTTAGTATGAGATAAGCGGAAGTGGAGAAGCGGATGTTAGGTCACAACCAGAAAGAGATAGTTAAGAACATGAAGGGCAGAAAGCTGAAATTAGGAACTCGAAGAGTAAATAAAAAAACAGAATAAAAGTTATTTAGTAGAAGAAATGGTGCAAGGTGATATCATAGGAGTTGAGGGGAGGCAGGAAGATATAAATCATAGGGGTAGAAAGAAAGAGCAGAATAACGGCAATTTCTTAGAGGTGATGGAAGCCAGGCTGAAAGAAAGAGAGAAAGAAAATAGTGAGGTGTGGAAGTAAATAGTAGCCGAGATGGACGGGACACGAGGAGGAGAAGCGAACTGTAGTGTTACCATTGATAAGTGTAGTACAGAGGAAGGAGAAACAATAATAGTAAGGAGAGAAGAGAGAGTGATGATAAAAAGAGAAATAGATAAAGTAGGCGGTGTAAAGGAAGGAAGTAATAATCACAAGTAGAAAATTTAGATAGCGTTGAAGTACTGTTGGTTGTTTCGCCAACCGGTACTCTTATATATAGTAATAATTATGACTTAGATGAGAAAAGTGATTTACTTGGGGAGTTAACAGATGTTCAGGAAGTAAGTGGGTGTAAAATTTTATACCCTGTGGCCAAAGTCTTCGTGTCTGGGGCGCCCGTTTTTGCATTACTGTATTTGATTCAGGATGCGCACGAAGTAGTTTGAGTGCCATGTTTTATTCTAAAATGAAGGAGAGAGGTACCATTTTTGAGGAAATGCCTATTAAATCTACTTATGTTATAACTGCTGTTGGGAAGAGGTCCCATTTAATTTCTAAACAAGTTCTGGTGGAATTAGAAATTGACGGCCACGCGGAGAGGCTGGCCTGTTTAATAATACCGAACCTAGTATATGAAATGATCGATGGTTCTGATGGTTAAGTAGATATTCAGCTCAATTATGCTATGAACAAGAGGGTGTAAAGGTGAATTGGAACGAGAAGGATATAAATATACCGTTTAACAACCCAGGTAAGCAGTGTGGTGTGACGTCAGAGGTGTGTACTTTGAGTACGGTGGTGTCGGCCAGTAGTGTCGAGGAGGGAAGGTCAGGTTTCATGTAGAGGTACGCTCATTTTAGATTTAGCACTTTAGTGTGAACAGGTAAGATCTTTATCTATAGAGGAATGTTCTTGAGAATGAAGAAGGTAAAAAACTGTATGGAACATACAATATCAATCGTCTGAGGACATACATAACATAAGGATATAAGAGATAGTGTACTATGTACAGAAGTGTAAAATTTGGTAAGTTTTATTTTTTAAGAAGTAATAACAATAATAATCAGTTACGGAGTGTGTGACTGTGGTCTGATTCAGGTAAGGTGATGTCAGAGCTGGGTATGTAAGAGCGTGTTTGCGAACACACAATTAGTCCTGGTGAGTCGAGACAGGTCGAGGGGGTTTGACTCAATCAGATAAGAAGCAGCAGCTGAGGCAACGGTGTACAGAATATAGGTCATATTTAGCGTATGGCTGTTGACCTGATTTAGGGTGGAGTACATGACAGTTAAAGAGGTGGACTAATTGGTAGTCCAGCACTGAGATACGGGTTTTTCTGAAGTGTACACAACAGGTAATGTGACACGACATGTTTACAGGGACACGTTGTTGATATATCATGCACAGAAATATTAATCGGATTACAGATACTTCTATATTTTGTATTTACTTTCAGTAGTACCTTTTATGTAAATTCTTTACAGAGAATATGGCATGGGGTCAGTAACGTTTCAACTGACGTGTGAAAGTATCGTAACGTAAAGTTATAGTGTGATCTCGTGTGGGAGGTATAAAGTATCATGATTTGAATTCTGGGGAAGTGAGATTTGTAACACATGTATCGAGTGAATCTCCAAGATGTCTCAATTTATCACGTAGGGAATGAAGGAAACCTCAGAAATCGGAGAATAAACGTATCATGCGATAGAATAAAGGCAACATAAGAAGTATCTCGTGTGCAGTGTAAATAAAGGGATAAACGTATTTTTTAAGGGTCTATCAATATAATTTTTTATAACTAGCGGCATATACCTCAAATTGTTAAGAAAAAACTCGTATAGGAACGATGTGCCAGATCAGTGAAGAAACACTGATGTGAAGGATCAAGGAGAGAAGAATTTGTATTTAAGGGTGATTTATATTTTGTTGTTTTTTGTGAAGGGTTATATATATATATATATATATATATATATATATATATATATATATATATATATATATGTATTACTCGTTTTTTATGACGTGTTTTTAGTTTATCGTAACGATTTTACCTAGTGAATTCGCACGATAAACTAGGGCGAATGTGATATTGGCATAGTTGGGGCCTTATAATTATTATTAATCAATGCATAACGGTGGGATACACCATGGCCACCCACGCAATTTAATTTTAATTTATAATTTTAATTATTTGTCACATCAATTTATATGGAAGGAGAGGGTATTTTATTATGTTTACATTCAATTCGAGCTAATGGAAGATTTTCGATAAACGAATACTATAAATTTAACGCGAGGGCAAATCGAGCAGGAACGGAGATTTTAAGTCATCTAGCTAGGCAGAGTAGATGTTGCAACTCAAGATATTCTCGGCGGAACACACAGCAGGGCGCTTTCCTAGAATTGGAGCAGAGAAGAACTGACGCTTCTCTGAGGCGCATTTCCACGAACTTGGTTCACGAGAGGTCAAGTCTACTGAGGACAAGGGAAGCTAGGCTCTTGACGTCCAGCATATCCTTATTTGGCTATAAGACCTGCAATTCCCAGAATCGGATCCACGCTACTTCTGAGCGAATCAGAACGTTGACGACAACCCAATTTGAAGGAGTAGGAGACCTGGAGTAGTCATTGCAAGAGGAGATTGGTCTACGACCACGTGAGAGGGGTGCTGGAGAGAGGGTTGTCAAGAAGTTTTAAAAGACTCAACCCGGGGACGAAGAAGCATTCCATTTGATTCTTTTTCTTTAGTCAGATTCGATTATCATGCTGATGGTCAGTCTATTCTACTTTTGAGCATCTCTAAGCTCAAAAACCATTACAGTTGCAGTATGCTGGGGACATATCTCGTTCACGCATATTTATGGTAACAGTTGTTTCATTGGCTGTTGTCATAAATGGGATTCTTAAAGCTAGGTCTTCATCTCACGCAACGCTACAATTTTACAATATCAAGAATTTTCAAGAAGATGACGGCAATCTCGTACAGAAGACAACAGATTTGCTCGAGGTTGAGCATAACCTACTATGAAGACAGCACTGGTGAGCGTAAATGACATTATGACATATCTCTCTGTTTTTCTTTTCAAATTAATCAATCTTTCTTTGGACAAAGTAACTGTAAATTCAATTAAAATTCTGCAATAAGTTAAAGTAATATCATGTTTCCGCTTCGTCTTGGTTTAGCCACCACGTTGAGAGTAAATTCTACATCTTCCATTAGTATGTGTTTTATAGTTGATCTTTTAGTATAATTAAATTCAATTCATTAAATTCAGTTTCCGAGTTCCATTCTTGTAGATATAATTAGCTATAATACCGAACCTGTCCTCTCTTGGTAAATATCATTCTGGTTGGAAGCTTAAAGTTTCCGCACGGGCTGAGTTACAAGAGTCTGAATAGCCGATGTACATAATGGTAAGTCTATTCATCTGTCTATTTCGATGTCCTAATGGTAATTCGACACGATGGCGCCCATCCGGTATAAAGGTTTATAGTGGTTTCACCACGGTACTTGAGATGAATGACCATTACTTCTATATGTCCAACTGTGGAACTTGCTGTGGTGCTGATTCACTCCCATCAGGAGAATAATAACCATCAACCCACCTAGAGAATATTTCACCAGCCGCCACTGGCATTACCATTTTCACACCCGCCGAGTGCTAAGTGGGGTACAATATGGACCCCAAGTTATTTTTAGCTATACTGTACATGTATTGTATAATCACTAATCAGTATACTTCTTAAATAGTCACATCTACAGATACATTTAATGTATTGATTAAGTTTAACAAACCCTATTGCAAGCTGAACAAGTAAAAATGAAAACAACACATACAGCAAACAAACAATGACTAACTATTGGTACCGTACATTCTGTTCAGTTCTCTTTTAAAACACTTGAAACGAACTTTCTGTTTTCTTGCGTGTGATCTACATTTCCATTTCAGAATGTTGATATACATGTAGGAATAAAGGAATGCCCGCCATATTTCAGTTCAGTCTTAATTTTCAACACTTGAAGCTTATTGACCTTTGCAGACAAGCTTGTGGCACACTGAACACGTGAAATGAGTCTTTCTCGGACAAGATGTGCATCCCCCAGCTTGCTCATCTGATGTTGCTACATTACCCCACATGTTGCAGTAGCCCTTATATCATGACTTACTTTGACTTAATTCCTGTTACTCCGACGTGGAGCATAGGGCACATTCTAGAGTTCTTCATCTGACCATGTTCGCTGCTGTTCCCTTGATGTTTGTCCAGGATCTCCCCACAACCTCCACCTAAGATTCAATGGTTCTTCTCCAGGTTGTTATTGGTCTCCCCCTTCGCCCTTCTCCTTGTGGGTTCCAGTCCAGCGTCTACTTTGTGATGTGCTGTGGACATCTTCTGAGCGTATCTCCATTTCCTCTCCTTTATAACCACCTCAGCCTTCCGTTGTTGGGTTTTATGTCAGAGTTCTTCATTGAAGATAACCTTTGGTCACCCTACTCCCAGCATAGTTCTCAAATATCTATTGATGTTACACCTTCCGTGTGATCCTCATAACATGGCTATGTAGATTTGTATTTTCGAAGATGCGTTGTTCAATAAATGGCTTCACAAGTTGTTGAGAGCTCAATTAAAATGTATTCTGTCATTCTTCCACTCTTTCAATCAGGTTTAGTGAACGTGAATAGAACATATGCGTTCAGAGCTGCTGTATCCATAATGTTCATAAAAGACGGAATGGCCATCTTTGGGTTGTTCTGAAACACGTGTATCCCCGCACCATCTGGTCATCGGTATCTACTCCGCCCTTTGTTTTGTTTTGTTTTAGTGAGCACTAATTACAGAAAATATTTTCTCATGGTTCTCTAGTATCGTGGCATTATGGTGTTGTGTTGACAGGAGAATCACACATTTGTTTGGTTTGGGAATGTACGAAACAAGAGTCATAGGGTCAGTGAACGTAAGCACAGTAGATTTCTCTGGTATTTTGTAACTAACCAGCTCCATGGTTATGCTTTCCTTGTTCTTTCTCATTGTCCCTGTTAGTCAGTTTATCCTGAAGAAGTGCCAGATCAACCTTTTGTGAAGAAATTATCTACTGTCAGACCGCGGCCTGATCCGTACATGTGATGAAACAAATCAAGAACAACTATTTTTCTCGCCCTTTCTCAGGTTGTGAACCAACCTTCCCCAGATGCACTTGTATGTTTAAAGTGTAATGATGCTTCACACCGCACATTTTTATTCCGTGTATTTCAGGTTTGATCTCATGTAAACACTGAAAGGGCATCTTCCTCAAGATGACACCAATTGTTCATCAACTGTAACATAGGCACCAGGCTCCAAGCACTCCACACAGTTTCTAGAACATTTATCATACAGAACCCCTAGTATAGCCAGTTTGTTTTCTCGTCTCCTTTCTTCTTTTGTAGATTTATCATCAAAGCGAATGAGGACGAGTAGAAGCTGAACCTAGCCTTGGACATTGTTACAGCATAAATATACCGTCCAACTGTTTCGTCTGTTGTTCACATTTCGTCTATATCCTCGCTATTAACTCCAGAAGCTCCTGCCACAAGCAATATTCCGAAGAAAGATTCCATATAAACATTATCTGTCAGAACAAAGATTCTCTTCTTACAAGGGGGATTTTTGTTCCATTCATCGACTAACCTTTCACCTTCTTCGTTAGTAAGCAAAACAATTTCATGTACTATATCGTGTATTGTTTGGAGAAAGAAAGAATCTTGTATAGACTCAATATTCTGCGATTTTCTGCTTAGATCAGGTGGAGAGTTTAGTATATTAGCAGCAGATCGTCTTGAAGCACGTGGTACTTTCTTTGACCAAGTAATTCGACAATAAATGAATCCCCATCATCACTTTTACCACCATTAGTTATTTATTTATTTATTTATTTATTGGAGTTTTAATGGACTAACAGCGAGTTCATCTGCCCCTATCATCACTAGAACCATGACGAATAGAAGGACCTACTGTGAGGACTCCGCCATTATAGCACGGTAGTTTGTGGTCCCGCCGCTACAAGCACTGCAAGCGATAATGTCCAACAACGTGTCCTGTTGTTGGGTCGAGCCGGGTCTTAGAAAAGTGAGCGAGAAGTTACTGTGTGAGATATTTGTGTGAATTAAATTGTTTTTCTTTGCTTTCAGTTCTTAAATTCAGTTCATTGTGGCTTGTGTACATCAGCGTTTTGTGTTGTGAACTTCAAACATATTTCTTATGCAGCTTTGTTAATGTAATAGTTCAACATGCCGTACTGTTTTTGCCTGGCTGTAAGTCAGGGTATGGTAGAGTAGTTGGCGATAAACGATTTTTTTCACCACCGAAGAATACAAATCAATTTGAAAAATGGGCCAGAGCTATTCCACGAAAGGATACGGAGTTAACGCGAAGTATTAGAATTTGTCAAATTACCGACAGTAGTGGCTACGCTGGCTAACGCGCAGCATTAGGTCATGGGGCCAAGCTCTCTGCTGACTCGGTAGACGCGTGGGTTCGAGCCCCACCGTCGGCCGTCCTTGAAATGGTTTTCCGTGGTTTCCCATTTTCAACACCTGGCAAATGCTGGGACGGTACCTTCTGACAGGCCACGGCCGTTTCCTTCCACATTCTTGCCCAGTTTCATTCACCATCATTCATTTAATCTCGCATTAACTCCTCTCATGAGGTTGGCGTCAGGAAGGGCATCCGGCCGTAAAAACCATCGCCACAAAGACTTCCATCGCATCTCATCCCCGACCCCGTTGGAAAAACGGGAATAATAAGGGGTAGACATACAATTAGAATTGGTGAAATTCATTTCTCTGATGATTTGATAGTAAAATCAGGTAATTTTATAGTGAATGGTGAAGAAGTGGAAATCTCTCGTGTGTGGTGGAAGTTACGTCCTGGAGCAGTGCCTCATTTTTTCCCTAATTTACCGAAGTAGTGAGAATAAGTCCCGTAAAGCTCCCAACAGGGAAAAGAATCTCGACACCACCAGAAAAAGAAGAAAAGATTGAAGATGGGAGTGGAGCAACGAATGAGGCATTAAAAGGTCAGTCCAATGTTGATAAGAATTTGGGTCATTCTAGTGTACTTACTGATGCTGAAAAGACTATAATATTGCTCAAAAGGCGCCTAAAGAATGCTAACCGTAATTTAATTCGCGTTAGATCCTGCCTCAACTCGGCAAAATCGAGAATTAATTTGCTGGAGAAGCAGGTTCGAAATTCACAGGCATTTAATTACAAAGATAACGAACACCTTAGCAAGAAGGAAAAGATAATAGACACTATGCTCAAGAAATGCCAGGAAAAATCTCCCAATGGAATGAGGTACAGCAATTAATTCATTTTAGAGTGTTTATTGTTGAGAATAAAATCACCGAAAGGATTGTCATTGTCGGCGACATTATCTCTTGCCTCTGCCTTCAGAAAGTCGCTCGAGGAAACTTTGTAAAGGACTTAAGTGCCCTTATGGAGTTAATACGCTTCGTATAAATGCTATTTCAGACAATTTTAAGGAAGAAAAGAATGATAATTCACGTTACGGTGTTGTAATTTTCGAAGAAGAGAAGCTAAGAGAAGAAATAGAGTTAAATAGCTTTTCTGAAAAGTAGATGGATTAGTTGATTTAGGTGAACACACACCTGACCTCCAGAAGAACGTACTTGCAAATCTCGCTCTAGTGTTCTTGTTCGTACCTTTCATGCATATATTGGGTGCAACCAGTTGCTGTTTATGCAAGCAGAAATGCTACTCCAGGGGACATTCTCGCAAAAATTCTAATATAGGTGATTTTGCAGTTAGAAGAGGCTGGGGCGAGGGTGGCTGGCTTTACTTGTGATGGTAGGCAATCAAATAAAAAGGCCAGGAATTCGTTAGGAGTCAGTGGCAAGACAAGCTCTCTACAACCTCACATCCTTAATCCTGCAGATGTTACGAGAAAGATCTGGGCTCTCTCCGACTGTATACTCCAGGAATCTGTGCGTTCCGTAACATGTAATGAAGACCGTAGTTCTTATATCCGTTAATTATATTTTCCATTGTGCCCTGCCATGCTATTTTAATTGTAACCGCTAATTACTTTTTAAAAGAGTATTAGTTACAAAGTAATTCGTTTCCCTTAGCACAATCCCTAAGACCAGCTGACCCCGGCAGTGTGGAACTTGCCCACTCTAGCGCTGCCTTGCGGGGCGCGCTTGAACTTCAGGAGTCTTCTCACTTTCTCCTTCTATTCGTCATGCTAGAACTATTAACAGTTACATTTGGGGTGTCACTTTCTTCAAAGAAAATCCTGAAAAAGATGTCATTTTGACAATGATGTGCTTCTATTTCATCACCAGTGTTACAAGTTACATGTTCAATGCAAAGAATTTAAGCCGATGAAACAACTTCCCAGAAACAATCATACCATAAAGTGCCGAAAAATTGTTCACGAAAAAGAATTCATCGAGTGCCAAGTGGTGTACATTTTGTTAGTTATTGTTATCGTTTCAAGGGGCGGAACTACGAGGTCATCTGCTCCTGCTCTACATTTTGGACCACTGAAGAAAATTCAGTCAGAATAGTGTATACTACTACATATGAACCGTGTATATTATTACTGTATTCCACAATAATTTAAAAACAGCTATCTTACTAAATTTATTTATCGTATGGCTTTTAGTGCCGGGAGTGTCCGAGGACATGTTCGGCTCGCCTGAGTCTGTAGCTGCTTCCAGCGGACACCCTTATTAGGGTGAGCTACAAGTTCCGTTCAATTTCATGTACCGGTAGTTCCAACTTTCGCTACCAGATATCAATGATACCTAGTGGTGAACGTTGGAACTTTGACAGAGCGTTCCGACGAACTCTATCCTAACAATTTAGCTTTACACAAGTTTAGTATGTGAAAAGATCTTTTACATGCCATAAATCTATGACATGGGACCGCCGGCTTTGCTTCCCCTCCGAAGGAAGGCATACTGAAGGATTTTTAACTCTCTTAAAAAATCCGATGACTTCGGCCGGGTTTGAACCCGCCAACTTGGGCACAGCAGTTCAGCAAGCTACCGACTACGCCACCGAAGCCGCTTAACTTACTAAAATACCGATATACAAAATTCTTTAGGTAGTTCAATATCTTTGAAAAGTGTGGCTGGAGATCAAAATGTACCCCGCTTGACCCTCAAAGGGTTTGCATCGTAATGAGTGCTGTTTCTTTGCCAAAGATGAGTGGGATAATGGCTTACGCATGAGGTCCGAGTTGGTTAATGCAGGGTGAGGTGAAGTGAGAATCCTTGTTAAGAACTCCCGATATCAAAGGAGAGCACAGATTGAATTTATTATGCACCATCACGGTCCCGTCGTTTCCATTCAGTATTAAACGCATCCTCGGCGTCATGTCGACGTTCCGTTTGTTGCGCCGGGCAGGGTTGTAGCAGTCAGACCGTAAGAGACGGTTGAACTCCTCTTCTATGAGATGAGAACCACGACGGTTCAAGGCCACCCACACGACGCGTATACTGACGTGGAACGTGGACTCCATAAGCAGTAAGTCACGCTGGCTAGTGGATTTGCCTGTTACAAAGTGGTGGAAGGCTGCAGTATCTCCAGTACCTAATATCAGCGCACTGTAAGCAATTGCCAATAAACTTCGCATGTCTCGAAGATGTCGCTGTATGCTTGCTTCAGCTGGAGTTAGCGTGCTCTGCTCCACTTTCTCATCTTCATAAAGGGACATCAAATCATCGTAGCCCTGTTTAAAGAAAGCCATTATTAGAATCTTAAATAATTGATAGAGAACATGATGTTAATTGTTGTTTCAAGGGGCTGAAATCTAGTTTATCGGTCCCTAATAATAATAATAATAATAATAATAATAATAATAATAATAATAATACTAATATCGTATGGCCTCGGGTGCCAGGTGCAAGCTTTGTTAATTGACACCAAGAGGGCAGCTTGCATGTCGAATTTAATGCTCCTTGGAGCGCTATGAATGTCAAGGAGGTTAGATATCTAAGCTCCATGACGCTATACCGCTTTCGAGTAGAGAAATGAAGAACTTTGTGTTGGCGAAAAATCCCGAGATTAATTTTGCCATTATGAACACGGCCTACTGAATTCAAATGGGTTCTTTAACATGCCAAAAACGTATGACATGAGTATCGTGATTTTTGTCGCCTTTCAATAATCACTTAACATGGCCAGGAGCGAACCTGCAAGCCTGGGTTTGGTAGTCCGACACTATAACCACACACCCACCGTGGCAAGCTAATAATTATAATATAATTATAACATAACTAGCGGACCCATGCGAGAACTCTCGCATAATGGGTTGTGTGCGCCCCATGTGTACAGACTACCCGCCCGGCTCTAGTGCTATACGGGCTGAACGCGACACAGTTCTGCCAGGGGCTAACGTCTTGTTTATTTGTTTAAAAGCACTTTATAAAAAACTAAATATATTTCCGTTTATTTTTTAAGGAATGCAAGATTTTTCCTGTATTATTGAGACGATTTGAAAGATTTTGGTGCAAACCAAACATTCTAACTCCCTATGGTTTAGGAGCTTGAGTTTTGTGAAACATACACCATAGCGAGTTGATTAATGCAGGGTGAGGTGAAGTGAAAATCCTTTAATTATAATAATTATTATTGTGATGATGACTGCCACTACGCTTTTAACTTAAGTCCGGTTTTTTATGTGATTACATGGTTCTCGTGGAGTACAGTATACTTGGCGACATTTTCAACACTTTTTACTATTCACGCAGATCTAGGCCTATTGCTCAGAAAGTTGTTTGTACTAACTTTGCCTCGGTTGGCTGGTTCCTAAGTTTAAGAGCTGCGACAAAGCGGTCATGTAGCCCCGTGAACTTAGGAGGTGTGTAGGATCTGTCTGATAACTGTTGTTAATTGCCATGGCTGCAGTAGTGTGTGTTATCTGTTTTTAATTTAAGTAAGGACTGCAGACATTCAATTTTCAAGTAGTTCCTACTTTTGCTACCAAACGCCACCGTCAACGTCAACTAGTTCTGAACTTGGTTACTAGATGCCACCGTAGTCGGCTCCTGGTGACGAACGTTAGAGCCTAAGAGCGTTAGTCAAATATAACCTATAATTTAGCTTCACACAGGTTTAATTAGTGGAAGGTTCTTTTACATGTCATACATCTATGACATGGGACTCCGGCTTTAATTCCCCTCTGAAGGAAGGATACTGAGGGGTTTGCCTAGGTTATAGACGCTAATAACATATTCACATCTTTATAAAGACGTTTATGGAAGAGACAACTTTTGTGGATGGGACATAGGCTTCGACATAGGAATGTGTTGACGAGAAATATAGGAAGGTAAAATACGAGGAAAACATTCTCGTGGATGACCAAGAAAGACATTCATGATGACATTTCTTGGGAACTCAGGATGCAGGAGCTATGCAGACGCCAAACGTACAGCACAGGATCGACCCAGTTGGAGAAGACTCGTCGCAGGGGAAAACCAGTCACCAGACTGAATTACTCTAAGAAGAAGAAGATTTATGGAAGTTCTATCATTGGAGCCGTTGACTGACGAAAATATAGTCGCCATGTTGAAAAAGGTTATTACGAGGCAATACTGCCAACTGCACTTCACCCCACTCCTCTAAAGCCACTGTCTGCATTTGCCCACACTATCTTCAAGCCACCGACTAGAAGAAAGCCCTATTGGTCTGCCTAGGTTAGGGTAGGTGAATACTAAAACCATTGATCTGACGCGGTTAGGGTTGGTGGACACTAAAACCATTGGTCTGCCGAGGTTAGGTGGATACTAAAACCATTGGTCAACCGCGGTTAGGGTAGGTGGATATTAAAACCATTGGTCTACCGCGGTTAGGGAAGGTGGATACTAATACCATTGGTCTACCGCGGTTAGGGTAGGTGGATACTAATACCATTGGTCTGCCGAGGTTAGGATAGGTGGATTCTAAAGCCATTGGTCTGCCGCGGTTAGGCTTGGTGGATACTAAAACCATTGGTCTGCCGCGGTTAGGATAGGTGGATACTAAAACCGTTGGTCTACCGCGGTTAGGCTAGGTGAATACTAAACCATTGGTCTACCATGGTTAGGATAGGTGGATACTAAAACCATTGGTCTACCGCAGTTAGGATAGGTGGATACTAAAACCATTGGTCTGCCGCGGTTAGGCTAGGTGGATACTAAAACATTTCGTCTGCCGCGGTGAGGCTAGGTGGATACTAAAACAATTGGTCTACCGCGGTTAGGCAAGGTGGATACTAAAATCATTGGTCTGCCGAGTTTGAGGTATGTAGCTACTAAAGCAATTGGTCTACCGCTGTAAGAGTAGGTGGATACTAAAACCATTGGTCTACCGCGGTTAGGCTAGGTGGATACTAAAACCATTGGTCTACCGCGGTTGGGGCAGGTGGATACTAAAACCATTGGTCTACCGCAGTTGGGGTAGGTGGATACTAAAACCATTGGTCTACCGCTGTTAGGATAGGTGGATACTAAAACCATTGGTCTACCACGGTTAGGCTGGGTGGATACTAAAACCATTGGTCTACCGCGGTCAGGGTAGGCGGCTACTAAAACCATTGGTCTACCGCGGTTAGGCTAGGTGGATACTAAAACTATTGGTCTACCGCGGTTGGGCAGGTGGATACTAAAACCATTGGACTACCGCGGTTATGGTAGGTGGATACTAAAACCATTGGTCTACCGCGGTTATGGTAGGTGGATACTAAAACCATTGGTCCACCGCGGTTAGGCTAGGTGGATACTAAAACCATTGGTCTACCGCGGTTATGGTAGGTGGATACTAAAACCATTGGACTACCGCGGTTATGGTAGGTGGATACTAAAACCATTGGTCCACCGCGGTTAGGCTAGGTGGATACTAAAACCATTGGTCTACCGCGGTTATGGTAGGTGGATACTAAAACCTTTCGTCTGCCGCGGTTAGGGTAGGTGGAGACTAAAACCATTGGTCCACCACGGTTAGGATATGTGGATACTAAAACCATTGGTCTTCCGCGGTTAGGATAGGTGGATAGTAAAACATGATGATGATGATGATGATGATGATAATTGTTGTTTTAAGGGGCCTAACATCTAGGTTATCGGCCCCTGATGGTTTGGGTGATCGTGAAGATGAAAATGAAAAGCGAACTAAAACTAACTAATAACCTACATACTAGAAGAAGAAATGGAAAACTAAAGGAGAATAAGGCAAATAAAAGGACAGAAGGAATAGAAATGCCCTCAACCCTCGGAGAAGGCGGATTGAGGGACTTGGAAGGAAGGAGAGCCATGGAAGGCATATAGGAAAGTGAAAGAGGAGAGGGTCCGCCCCAAAGGTAAGGGACAAAAGGGGAAAACGGACCCAGCTCAGGAATCCCTTGGGGTCGCCAACTCCCGAACTCACCAGCCGTGAACCCCTGAGGGTGTAGCATTATCTAGGGTGCACCAGAAGTGGTGGGGCTACATACACCCTGCCTCCTTAAGGGCCTAGAGCACAAGGCAGGAGGTAAAAGGAAGAGAAAAAGAAGGCTGACCCCTCGCAGAAGGAGGGTATCAGAAAAGATGAGACAAGGGCCAATTAAGGCGGGAAAGGAAAATACTCCCTAGGCCTCGGATACCCTAATACCGTCGGGGTCGGAAGAGAACAAGAGTTGACCAAGTGAGGTCGACAGGAAAGAAGACGAAGAGGAGCCCGGCACAAGTAAGTGGAAGCAATGCCGGACTCAGCTGGGGCCCCGTGGTCGCCAACCCACGCCCACAAGATGTGAGCCCCTGGGGGAATGGATAGTAAAACCATTGGTCTACAAAGGATAGGGTAGGTGGATACTAAAACCATTGGTCGGCCGGTGGACACTAAAACCATTGGTCAGCCGCGGTTTGGGTAGGTGAATACTAAAATCATTGGTCTACCGCGGTTAGGCTAAGTGGATACAAAAACCATTGGTCTACCGCTGGTAGGGTAGGTGAATTCTAAAACCATTTGTCTGCCGCGGTTAGGCTAGGTGCATGCTAAAACCATTGGTTTACCGCAGTTAAGAGGTGGATTCTAAACCCATTAGTCTGTCGCCTTTAGGGAAGGTGGATACTAAAACCATTGGTGTGCCGCTGTTAGTATAGGTGGATTCTAAAACCATTAGTCTGCCGCAGTTAGGGTAGGTGGATTCTAAAACCATTGGTTTACCGCTGTTGGGTAGGTGGATTCTAAAAGTATTGGTCTGTCTCGGTTAGGATAGGTGGATACTAAAACCATTGGTCTGCCGCTGTTAGGGTAGGTGGATACTAAAACCATTGGTCTGCCGCTGTTAGGGTAGGGGGATCCTAAAACAATTGGTCTGCGGCGGTTAGGTTTGGTGGATACATTAAAACCATTGGTCTGCCGCTGTTAGGATAGGTGGATACTAATACCATTGGTCTACCGTGGTAAGGCTAGGTAGATACTAAAACCATTGGTCTACCATGGTTAGGATAGGTGGATACTAAAACCATTGGCCTACCGCAGTTAGGAGAGGTGGATACTAAATCCATTGGTGTGCCGCGGATAGGATAGGTGGCTTACAAAACCATACGTCTACCGCGGATAGGCTAGGTGGATACTAAATCCATTGGTCTACCATGGTTAGGGTAGGTGGACATTAAAACCTTTGGTCAGCCGCGGTTAGGGTAGGTGGATACTGAAACCAGTGGTCTACCGCAGTTAAGATAGGTGGATACTAAATCCATTGGTCAGCCGCGGTGAGGCTAGGTGGATACTAAAACCATTGGTCTACCGCGGTTAGGCAAGGTGGATACTAAAACCATTGGTCTGCCGAGTTTGGGGTATGTGGCTTCTAAAACCATTGGTCTACCGCAGTTGGGGTAGGTGGATACTAAAACTATTGGTCTACCGCTGTTAGGATAGGTGGATACTAAAACCATACGTTTACCGCGGTTAGGCTAGGGGGATGCTAAAACCATTGGTCTATCATGGTTAGGGTAGGCGGACACTAAAACCATTGGCCAGCCGCGGTTAGGCTAGGTGGATACTAAAATCATTGGTCTACCGCGGTCAGGGTAGGCGGATACCTAAACCGTTGGTCTGCCGCGGTTAGGCTAGGTGAATAATAAAACCATTGGTCTGACGCGGTTAGGCTATGTGGATACTAAAACCTATGGTCTACCGCGGTTAGGATAATTGGATACTAAAACCATTGGTCTGCCGCGGTTAGGCCAGGTGGACACTTTAACCATTGGTCTACCACGGTTAGGCTAGGTGGATACTTAAACCATTGGTCTTCCGCGGCTAGGCTAGGTGGATATTAAAACCATTGGTCTTCCGCGGCTAGGCTATGTGGATACTAAAACCATTTGTCTACGCGGTTAAGCTAGGTGGATACTAAAACCATTGGTCTACCGCGGTTAGGATAGTTGGATATTAAAAACATCGGTCTGCCACGGTTAGGCTAGGTGGACACTAAAATCATTGGTCTACCGCGGTTAGGCTAGGTGGATACTAAAGCCATTGATCTACCGCGGTTGGGGCAGGTGGATACTAAAACCATTGGTCTACCGCAGTTGGGGTAGGTGGATACTAAAACCATTGGTCTACCGCGGTTAGGATAGGTGGATACTAAAACCACTGGTCTACCAAATTTGGTTGGGTGGATAGTAAATCCATTGGTCTACCGCGGTCAGGGTAGGCGGATACTAAAACAATTAGTCTACCGCGGTTAGTCTAGGCGGATACTAAAACTATTGGTCTACCGCGGTTGGGCAGGTGGATACTAAAACCATTGGTCTACCGCAGTTGGGGTAGGTGGATACTAAAACCATTGGTCTACCGCAGCTAGGGTAGGTGGATACTAAAACTTTTCGTCTGCCGCGGTTAGGGTAGGTGGATACTAAAACCATTGGTCTACCACGGTTAGGGTAGGTGGATACTAAATCATTTCTTCTGCCGCGGTTAGGGTAGGTGGAGACTAAAACCAATGGTCCGCCACGGTTGGGATATGTGGATACTAAAACAATTGGTCTACCGCGGTTAGGGTAGGAGGATACTAAATCCATTGGTCTACCTCGGTTATGATAGGTGGATAGTAAAACCATTGGTCTACAAAGGATAGGGTAGGTGGATACTAAAACCATTGGTCTGCCGAGGTTAGGGTAGGTGGACACTTAAACCATTGGTCAGCCGCGGTTAGGGTAGATGAATACCAAAATCATTGGTCTACCGCTGTTAGGCTAAGTGGACACAAAATCCATTGGTCTACCGCTGTTAGGGCAGGTGAATTCTAAATCCATTTGTCTGCCGCGGTTATGCTAGGTGCATGCTAAAACCATTGGTTTACCGCAGTTAAGAGGTGGATTCTAAAACCATTAGTTTGCCGCGGTTAGGGAAGGTGGATAATAAAACCATTGGTGTGCCACTGTTAGTATAGGTGGATTCTAAAACCATTAGTCTGCCGCAGATAGGATAGGTGGATACTAAAACCATTAGTCTTCCGCTGTTAGGGTAGGTGGATACTAAAACCATTGGTATACCGATGTTAGGGTAGGGGGATTCTAAAACAATTTGTCTGCCGCGGTTAGGTTTGGTGGATACTAAAACCATTGGTCTCCCGCTGTTAGGATAGGTGGATACTAATACCATTGGTCTACCGAAGTAAGGCTAGGTAGATACTAAAACCATTGGTCTACCATGTTTAGGATAGGTTGATACTAAAACCATTGGCCTACCGCAGTTAGGATAGGTGGATACTAAATCCATTGGTGTGCCGCGGTTAGGATAGGGGGCTTCTAAAATCATACGTCTACCGCGGATAGGCTATGTGGATTCTAAAACCATTGGTCTACCATGGTTAGGGTAGGCGGACATTAAAACCATTGGTCAGCCGGGGTTAGGGTAGGTGGATACTGAAACCAGTGGTCTACCGCAGTTAGGATAGGTTGATACTAAATCAATTGGTCAGCCGCGGTGAGGCTATGTGGATATTATAACCAATGGTCTGCCGCAGTTAGGATAGGTGGATTCTTAAACCATTGGTCTGCCGTGGTTTGGCTAGGTGGATACTATAACCATTGGTCTACCACGGTTAGGATAGGTGGATACTAAAACCATTGGTCTGCCGCGGTTAGGCTAGGTGGATACTAAAATAATTGGTCTACCGCGGTCAGGGTAGGCGGTTACCTAAACCATTGGTCTGCCGCGGTTAGGCTAGGTGGATACTAAAACCATTGGTCTGACACGGTTAGGCTATGTGGATACTAAAACCATTGGTCTACCGCGGTTAGGATAAGTGGATACTAAAACCATTGGTCTGCCGCGGTTAGTCTAGGTGGATACTAAAGCCATTAATCTACCGCGGTTGGGGCAGGTGGATACTAAAACCATTGGTCTACCGCAGTTGGGGTAGGAGGATACTAAAACCATTGGTCTACCGCGGTTAGGATAGGTGGATACTAAAGCCATTGGTCTACCGCGGTTGGGGCAGGTAGATACTAAAACCATTGGTCTACCGCAGTTGGGATAGGAGGATACTAAAACCATTGGTCTACCGCGGTTAGGATAGGTGGATACTTAAACCATTGGTCTGCCGCGGCTAGGCTAGGTGGACATTGAAACCATTGGACTACCGCGGTTAGGATAGGTGGATACTCAAACCATTGGTCTGCGCGGTTAGGCTAGGTAGATACTAAAACCAATGGTCTACCGCAGTTAGGATAGTTGGATACTAAAACCATCGGTCTGCCAAGGTTAGTCTAGGTGGATACTAAAACCATTGGTCTACCGCGGTTAGGCTTGGTGGATACTAAGGCCATTGGTCTACTGCGGTTGGGGCAGGTGGATACTAAAACCATTGGTCTACCGCAGTTGGGGTAGGTGGATACTAAATCCATTGGTCTACTGCGGTTAGGATAGATGGATACTAAAACCATCGGTCTGCCAAGGTTAGTCTAGGTGGATACTAAAACCATTGGTCTACCGCGGTTAGGCTTGGTGGATACTAAGGCCATTGGTCTACCGCGGTTGGGGCAGGTGGATACTAAAACCATTGGTCTACCGCAGTTGGGGTAGGTGGATACTAAAACCATTGGTCTACCGCTGTTAGGCTAGGGGGATGCTAAAACCATTCGTTTACCGCAGTTAAGAGGTGGATTCTAAAACCATTAGTCTGCCGCGGTTAGTCTAGGTGGATACTAAGGCCATTGGTCTGCCAAGGTTAGGCTTGGTGGATACTAAGGCCATTGGTCTACCGCAGTTGGGGCAGGTGGATACTAAAACCACTGGTCTACCACGGTTAGGCTGGGTGGATAGTAAATCATTGGTCTACCGCGGTCAGGGTAGGCGGATACTAAAACAATTGGTCTACCGCGGTTAGGCTATGCGGATACTAAAACTATTGGTCTACTGCGGTTGGGGCAGGTGGATACTAGAACCATTGGTCTACCATGGTTTGGGTAGGTGGATAATAAACTTTCGTGTGCCGCAGTTAGGGTAGGTGGAGACTAAAACCATTGGTTTACCACGGTTAAGATAGGTGGATACTAAAACAATTGGTCTACCGCGGTTAGGCTAGGTGTATACTAGAACCATTGGTCTACCGGGGTTAGGGTAGGTGGGTAGTAAATCCATTGGTCTACCGCGGTTAGGATAGGTGGATAGTAAAACCATTGGTCTACAAAGGTTAGGGTAGGTGGATACTAAAACCATTGGTCCTCCACGGTTAGGACATGTGGATGCTAAAACCATTGGTCTACAGCGGTTAGGCTAGGTGGATACTAGAACCATTGGTCTACCGCGGTTAGGGTAGGTGGATACTAAATCCCTTGGTCTACCGCGGTTAGGATAGGCGGATAATAAAACCATTGGTCTACAAAGGATAGGGTAGGTGGATACTAAAACCACTGGTCTGCCGAGGTTAGGGTAGGTGGACACTAAAACCATTGGTCAGCCGCGGTTAGGGTAGGTGAATACTAAAATCATTGGTCTACCGCGGTTAGGCTAAGTGGATACAAAAACCATTGGTCTACCGCCGGTAGGGTAGGTGAATTCTAAAACCATTTGTCTGCCGTGGTTAGGCTAAGTGCATGCTAAAACCATTCGTTTACCGCAGTTAAGAGGTGGATTCTAAAACCATTAGTCTGCCGCGGTTAGGGAAGGTGGATACTAAAACCATTGGTGTGTCGCTGTTATTATAGGTGGATTCTAAACCATTAGTCTGCCGCAGTTAGGGTAGGTGGATTCTAAAACCATTGGTCTACCACTGTTTGGGTAGGTGGATTCTAAAACTATTGGTCTGCCTCGGTTAGGATAGGTGGATACTAAAACCATTGGTCTGCCGCTGTTAGGGTAGGTGGATACTAAAACAATTGGACTGCCGCTGTTAGGGTAGGGTGATTCTAAAACAATTGGTCTGCCGCTGTTAGGTTTGGTGGATACTAAAACCATTGGTCTGCCGCTGTTAGGATAAGTGGATACTAATACCATTGGGCTACCGTGGTAAGGCTAGGTAGATTCTAAAACCATACCGCTGTTTGGGTAGGTGGATTCTAAAACTATTGGTCTGCCTCGGTTAGGATAGGTGGATACTAAATCCATTGGTGTGCCGCGGTTAGGATAGGTGGCTTCTAAAACCATACGTCTACCGCGGATAGGCTAGGTGGATACTTAAACCATTGGTCTACCATGGATAGGGGAAGGCGGACATTAAAACCATTGGTCAGCCGCGGTTAGGGTAGGTGGATACTGAAACCAGTGGTCTACCGCAGTTAGGATAGGTGGATACTAAATCCATTGGTCAGCCGCGGTGAGGATAGGTGGATACTAAAACCTATGGTCTACCGAAGTTAGGATAGGTGGATTCTTAAATCATTGGTCTGCCGTGGTTTGGCTAGGTGGATACTATAACAATTGGTCTACCACGGTTAGGATAGGTGGATACTAAAACCATTGGTCTGTCGCTGTTAGGCTAGGTGGATACAAAATCCATTAGTCTACCGCGGTTAGGATAGGTGGATTCTAAAACCATTGGTCAGCCGCGGTTAAGCTAGGTGGATACTAAAACCATTGGTCTACCGCAGTAAGGATTGGTGGATACTTAAACCATAGGTCTGTCGCGGTTGAGCTAAGTGGATACTAAAACCATTGGTCTACCGAGGTTAGGATAGGTGGATACTAAACCCATTGGTCTTCCGCGGTTAGGGTAGGCGGATACTTAAACCATTGGTCTACTGCGGTTAGGATAGGTGGATACTAAACCCATTGGTCTACCGAGGTTAGGCTAGGTGGATACTAACACTATTGGTCAACCGCGGTTGGGGCCGGTGGATACTAAAACCATTGGTCTACCGCAGTTGGGGTAGGTCGATACTAAACCATTGGTCTACCGCGGTTAGGGTGGGTGGAGACTAAAACCATTGGTCTACCGCGGTTAGGCTAGGTGGTTACTAAAACCATTGGTCTACCGCGGTTAGGGTAGGTGGATACTAAATCCATTGGTCTACCGCGGTTAGCAAAGGTGGATAGTAAAACCGTTGGTCTGCCATGGTCAGGGTAGGTGGATACTAAAACTATTGGTCTGCCGAGTTTAGGGTAGGCGGACACTTAAACCATTGGTCAGCCTCGGTTAGGGTAGGTGAATACTAAAACCATTGGTCTACCGCGGTTAGGCTATGTGGATACTAAAACCATTGTTCTGCCGCGGTTAGGGTAGGTGGATACTAAAGCTATTTGTCTACAACGGTTAGGCTAAGTAGATACTAAAACCATTGTTCTGCGCGGTTAGGGTAGGTTGATACTAAATCCATTGGTCTGCCGCGGTTAGGGTAGGTGGATACTAAAACCATTGTTCTGCCGTGTTTAGGGTAGGTGAATACTAAAACCATTGGTCTATGTGGTTTTGGCTAAGTGGATACTAAAAGCATTGTTCTGCCGCGGTTATGTAGGTGGACTCTATAACCTTTGGTCTGCCGCGGTTAGGCTAGGTGGATACTAAAACCATTGGTCTACCGCAGTTAGGATAGGCGAATTCTTAAACCATTGGTCTGCCGTGGTTTGGCTAGGTGGATACTATAACCATTGGTCTACCACGGTTAGGATAGGTGGATACTAAAACCTTTGGTCTGCCGCGGTTAGGCTAGGTGGATACAAAATCTATTGGTCTACCGCGGTTAGGATAGGTGGATTCTAAAACCATTGGTCAGCCGCGGTTAGGCTTGGTGGATACTAAAACCGTTGGTCTACCGCAGTAAGGATAGGTGGATACTAAATCCATTGGTGTGCCGCGGAAAGGATAGGTGGCTTCTAAAACCATACGTCTACCGCGGATAGGCTAGGTGGATACTTAAACCATTGGTCTACCATGGATAGGGTAGGCGGACATTAAAACCATTGGTCAGCCGCGGTTAGGGTAGGTGGATACTGAAACCAGTGGTCTACCGCAGTTAGGATAGGTGGATACTAAATCCATTGGTCAGCCGCGGTGAGGATAGGTGGATACTAAAACCATTGGTCTACCGCAGTTAGGATAGGCGAATTCTTAAACCATTGGTCTGCCGTGGTTTGGCTAGGTGGATACTATAACCATTGGTCTACCACGGTTAGGATAGGTGGATACTAAAACCTTTGGTCTGCCGCGGTTAGGCTAGGTGGATACAAAATCTATTGGTCTACCGCGGTTAGGATAGGTGGATTCTAAAACCATTGGTCAGCTGCGGTTAGGCTTGGTGGATACTAAAACCGTTGGTCTACCGCAGTTAGGATTGGTGGATACTTAAACCATTGGTCTGTCGCGGTTAGGCTAGGTGGATACTAAAACCATTGGTCTATCGAGGTTAGGATAGGTGGATACAAAAACCATTGGTCTGCCGCTGTTAGGCTAGGTGGATACTAAAACCATTGGTCTACCGAGGTTAGGCTAGGTGGATAATCAAACAATTGGTCTTCCGCGGTTAGGGTAGGCGGATACTTAAACCATTGGTCTACTGCGGTTAGGATAGGTGGATACTAAACCCATTGGTCTACCGAGGTTAGGCTAGGTGGATACTAACACTATTGGTCAACCATGATTGGGGCCGGTGGATACTAAAGCCATTGGTCTACCGCAGTTGGGGTAGGTAGATACTAAACCATTGGTCTACCGCGGTTAGGGTAGGTGGATACTAAAAACTTTGGTCTGCCGCGGTTAGGGCAGGTGGCGACTAAAACCATTGGTCTACCGCGGTTAGGCTAGGTGGTTACTAAAACCATTGGTCTACCGCGGTTAGGGTAGGTGGATGCTAAATCCATTGGTCTACCGCGGTTAGGAAAGGTGGATAGTAAAACCGTTGGTCTACCATGGTCAGGGTAGGTGGATACTAAAACTATTGGTCTGCCGAGTTTAGGGTAGGCGGACACTTAAACCATTGGTCAGCCTCGGTTAGGGTAGGTGAATACTAAAACCATTGGTCTACCGCAGTTAGGCTAAGTGGATGCTAAAACCATTGTTCTGCCGCGGTTAGGGTAGGGGGATTCTAAAACAATTGGTCTGCCGCTGTTAGGTTTGGTGGATACTAAAACCATTGGTCTGCCGCTGTTAGGATAAGTGGATACTAATACCATTGGGCTACCGTGGTAAGGCTAGGTAGATTCTAAAACCATTGGTCTACCGCTGTTTGGGTAGGTGGATTCTAAAACTATTGGTCTGCCTCGGTTAGGATAGGTGGATACTAAATCCATTGGTGTGCCGCGATTAGGATAGGTGGCTTCTAAAAACATACGTCTACCGCGGGTAGGCTAGGTGGATACTTAAACCTTTCGTCTGCCGCGGTTAGGGTAGGTGGATACTAAAACCATTTGTCTACCACGGTTAGGGTAGGTGGATACTAAAACCTTTCGTCTGCCGCGGTTAGGGTAAGTGGAGACTAAAACTCTTGGTCCACCACGGTTAGGACATGTGGATGCTAAAACCATTGGTCTACAGCGGTTAGGCTAGGTGGATACTAGACCCATTGGTCTACCGCGCTTAGGGTAGGTGGATACTAAATCCATTGGTCTACCGCGGTTAGGATAGGTGGATAATAAAACCATTGGTCTACAAAGGATAGGGTAGGTGGATATTAAAACCACTGGTCTGCCGAGGTTAGGGTAGGTGGACACTAAAACCATTGGTCAGCCGCGGTTAGGGTAGGTGAATACTAAAATCATTGGTCTACCGCGGTTAGGCTAAGTGGATACAAAAACCATTGGTCTACCGCTGGTAGGGTAGGTGAATTCTAAAACCATTTGTCTGCCGTGGTTAGGCTAAGTGCATGCTAAAACCATTGGTTTACCGCAGTTAAGAGGTGGATTCTAAAACCATTAGTCTGCCGCGGTTAGGGAAGGTGGATACTAAAACCATTGGTGTGCCGCTGTTATTATAGGTGGATTCTAAACCATTAGTCTGCCGCAGTTAGGGTAGGTGGATTCTAAAACCATTGGTCTACCACTGTTTGGGTAGGTGGATTCTAAAACTATTGGTCTGCCTCGGTTAGGATAGGTGGATACTAAAACCATTGGTCTGCCGCTGTTAGGGTAGGTGGATACTAAAACCATTGGACTGCCGCTGTTAGGGTAGGGGGATTCTAAAACAATTGGTCTGCCGCTGTTAGGTTTGGTGGATACTAAAACCATTGGTCTGCCGCTGTTAGGATAAGTGGATACTAATACCATTGGGCTACCGTGGTAAGGCTAGGTAGATTCTAAAACCATTGGTCTACCGCTGTTTGGGTAGGTGGATTCTAAAACTATTGGTCTGCCTCGGTTAGGATAGGTGGATACTAAATCCATTGGTGTGCCGCGGTTAGGATAGGTGGCTTCTAAAACCATACGTCTACCGCGGATAGGCTAGGTGGATACTTAAACCATTGGTCTACCATGGATAGGGTAGGCGGAAATTAAAACCATTGGTCAGCCGCGGTTAGGGTAGGTGGATACTGAAACCAGTGGTCTACCGCAGTTAGGATAGGTGGATACTAAATCCATTGGTCAGCCGCGGTGAGGATAGGTGGATACTAAAACCTATGGTCTACCGAAGTTAGGATAGGTGGATTCTTAAATCATTGGTCTGCCGTGGTTTGGCTAGGTGGATACTATAACAATTGGTCTACCACGGTTAGGATAGGTGGATACTAAAACCATTGGTCTGCCGCTGTTAGGCTAGGTGGATACAAAATCCATTAGTCTACCGCGGTTAGGATAGGTGGATTTTAAACCATTGGTCAGCCGCGGTTAAGCTAGGTGGATACTAAAACCATTGGTCTACCGCAGTAAGGATTGGTGGATACTTAAACCATTGGTCTGTCCCGGTTGGGCTAAGTGGATACTAAAACCATTGGTCTACCGAGGTTAGGATAGGTGGATACTAAACCCATTGGTCTTCCGCGGTTAGGGTAGGCGGATACTTAAACCATTGGTCTACTGCGGTTAGGATAGGTGGATACTAAACCCATTGGTCTACCGAGGTTAGGCTAGGTGGATACTAACACTATTGGTCAACCGCGGTTGGGGCCGGTGGATACTAAAACCATTGGTCTAACGCAGTTGGGGTAGGTAGATACTAAACCATTGGTCTACCGCGGTTAGGGTGGGTGGAGACTAAAACCATTGGTCTACCGCGGTTAGGCTAGGTGGTTACTAAAACCATTGGTCTACCGCGGTTAGGGTAGGTGGATACTAAATCCATTGGTCTACCGCGGTTAGCAAAGGTGGATAGTAAAACCGTTGGTCTGCCATGGTCAGGGTAGGTGGATACTAAAACTATTGGTCTGCCGAGTTTAGGGTAGGCGGACACTTAAACCATTGGTCAGCCTCGGTTAGGGTAGGTGAATACTAAAACCATTGGTCTACCGCGGTTAGGCTAAGTGGATACTAAAACCATTGTTCTGCCGTGGTTAGGGTAGGTGGATACTAAAGCTATTCGTCTACAACGGTTAGGCTAAGTGGATACTAAAACCATTGTTCTGCGCGGTTAGGGTAGGTTGATACTAAATCCATTGGTCTGCCGCGGTTAGGGTAGGTGGATACTAAAACCATTGTTCTGCCGTGTTTAGGGTAGGTGAATACTAAAACCATTGGTCTATGTGGTTAGGCTAAGTGGATACTAAAAGCATTGTTCTGCCGCGGTTATGTAGGTGGACTCTATAACCTTTGGTCTGCCGCGGTTAGGCTAGGTGGATACTAAAACCATTGGTCTACCGCGGTTAGGCTAGGTGGATACTAAAACCATAGGATAGGTGGATACTAAAACCATTGGTCTGCCGCTGTTAGGGTAGGTGGATACTAAAACCATTGGTCTGCCGCTGTTAGGGTAGGGGGATTCTAAAACAATTGGTCTGCCGCTGCTAGGTTTGGTGGATACTAAAACCATTGGTCTGCCGCTGTTAGGATAAGTGGATACTAATACCATTGGTCTACCGTGGTAGGGCAAGGTAGATACTAAAACCATTGGTCTACCATGGTTAGGATCGGTGGATACTAAAACCATTGGCCTACCGCAGTAAGGATAGGTGGATACTAAATCCATTGGTGTGCCGCGGAAAGGATAGGTGGCTTCTAAAACCATACGTCTACCGCTGATAGGCTAGGTGGATACTTAAACCATTGGTCTACCATGGATAGGGTAGGCGGACATTAAAACCATTGGTCAGCCGCGGTTAGGGTAGGTGGATACTAAAACCAGTGGTCTACCGCAGTTAGGATAGGTGGATACTAAATCCATTGGTCAGCCGCGGTGAGGATAGGTGGATACTAAAACCATTGGTCTACCGCAGTTAGGATAGACGAATTCTTAAACCATTGGTCTGCCGTGGTTTGGCTAGGTGGATACTATAACCATTGGTCTACCACGGTTAGGATAGGTGGATACTAAAACCTTTGGTCTGCCGCGGTTAGGCTAGGTGGATACAAAATCTATTGGTCTACCGCGGTTAGGATAGGTGGATTCTAAAACCATTGGTCAGCCGCGGTCAGGCTTGGTGGATACTAAAACCGTTGGTCTACCGCAGTTAGGATTGGTGGATACTTAAACCATTGGTCTGTCGCGGTTAGGCTAGGTGGATACTAAAACCATTGGTCTATCAAGGTTAGGATAGGTGGATACAAAAACCATTGGTCTGCCGCTGTTAGGCTAGGTGGATACTAAAACCATTGGTCTACCGAGGTTAGGCTAGGTGGATAATCAAACAATTGGTCTTCCGCGGTTAGGGTAGGCGGATACTTAAACCATTGGTCTACTGCGGTTAGGATAGGTGGATACTAAACCCATTGGTCTACCGAGGTTAGGCTAGGTGGATACTAACACTATTGGTCAACCACGGTTGGGGCCGGTGGATACAAAAGCCATTGGTCTACCGCAGTTGGGGTAGGTAGATACTAAACCATTGGTCTACCGCGGTTAGGGTAGGTGGATACTAAAAACTTTGGTCTGCCGCGGTTAGGGTAGGTGGCGACTAAAACCATTGGTCTACCGCGGTTAGGCTAGGTGGTTACTAAAACCATTGGTCTACCGCGGTTAGGGTAGGTGGATGCTAAATCCATTGGTCTACCGCGGTTAGGAAAGGTGGATAGTAAAACCGTTGGTCTACCATGGTCAGGGTAGGTGGATACTAAAACTATTGGTCTGCCGAGTTTAGGGTAGGCGGACACTTAAACCATTGGTCAGCCTCGGTTAGGGTAGGTGAATACTAAAACCATTGGTCTACCGCGGTTAGGCTAAGTGGATGCTAAAACCATTGTTCTGCCGCGGTTAGGGTAGGGGGATTCTAAAACAATTGGTCTGCCGCTGTTAGGTATGGTGGATACTAAAACCATTGGTCTGCCGCTGTTAGGATAAGTGGATACTAATACCATTGGGCTACCGTGGTAAGGCTAGGTAGATTCTAAAACCATTGGTCTACCGCTGTTTGGGTAGGTGGATTCTAAAACTATTGGTCTGCCTCGGTTAGGATAGGTGGATACTAAATCCATTGGTGTGCCGCGGTTAGGATAGGTGGCTTCTAAAAACATACGTCTACCGCGGATAGGCTAGGTGGATACTTAAACCATTGGTCTAGCATGGATAGGGTAGGCGGACATTAAAACCATTAGTCAGCCGCGGTTAGGGTAGGTGGATACTGAAACCAGTGGTCTACCGCAGTTTGGATAGGTGGATACTAAATCCATTGGTCAGCCGCGGTGAGGATAGGTGGATACTAAAACCTATGGTCTACCGAAGTTAGGATAGGTGGATTCTTAAATCATTGGTCTGCCGTGGTTTGGCTAGGTGGATACTATAACCATTGGTCTACCACGGTAAGGCTGGTGGATACTAAAACCATTGGTCTACCGCGGTCAGGGTAGGCGGCTACTAAAACCATTTGTCTACCGCGGTTAGGCTAGGTGGATACTAAAACTATTGGTCTACCGCGGTTGGGCAGGTGGATACTAAAACCATTGGTCTACCGCAGTTGGGGTAGGTGGATACTAAAACTATTGGTCTACCGCGGATAGGGTAGGTGGATACTAAAACCTTTCGTCTGCCGCGGTTAGGGTAGGTGGATACTAAAACCATTTGTCTACCACGGTTAGGGTAGGTGGATACTAAAACCTTTCGTCTTCCGCGGTTAGGGTAGGTGGAGACTAAAACCATTGGTCCACCACGGTTAGGACATGTGGATGCTAAAACCATTGGTCTACAGCGGTTAGGCTAGGTGGATACTAAAACCATTGGTCTATCGAGGTTAGGATAGGTGGATACAAAAACCATTGGTCTGCCGCTGTTAGCCTAGGTGGATACTAAACCCATTGGTCTACCGAGGTTAGGCTAGGTGGATACTAACACTATTGGTCAACCACGGTTGGGGCCGGTGGATACTAAAGCCATTGGTCTACCGCAGTTGGGGTAGGCAGATACTAAACCATTGGTCTACCGCGGTTAGGGTAGGTGGATACTAAAAACTTTGGTCTGCCGCGGTTAGGGTAGGTGGCGACTAAAACCATTGGTCTACCGCGGTTAGGCTAGGTGGTTACTAAAACCATTGGTCTACCGCGGTTAGGGTAGGTGGATGCTAAATCCATTGGTCTACCGCGGTTAGGAAAGGTGGATAGTAAAACCGTTGGTCTACCATGGTCAGGGTAGGTGGATACTAAAACTATTGGTCTGCCGAGTTTAGGGTAGGCGGACAATTAAACCATTGGTCAGCCTCGGTTAGGGTAGGTGAATACTAAAACCATTGGTCTACCGCGGTTTGGCTAAGTGGATGCTAAAACCATTGTTCTGCCGCGGTTAGGGTAGGTGGATACTAAAGCTATTTGTCTACCACGGTTAGGCTAAGTGGATACTAAAACCATTGTTCTGCGCGGTTAGGGTAGCTTGATACTAAATCCGTTGGTCTGCCGCGGTTAGGGTAGGTGGATACTAAAACCATTGTTCTGCCGTGTTTAGGGTAGGTGAATACTAAAACCATTGGTCTATGTGGTTAGGCTAAGTGGATACTAAAAGCATTGTTCTGCCACGGTTATGTAGGTGGACTCTATAACCTTTGGTCTGCCGCGGTTAGGCTAGGTGGATACTAAAACCATTGGTCTACCGCGGTTAGGCTAGGTGGATGTTAAAACCATAGGATAGGTGGATACTAATACCAATGGTCTGCCGCGGTTAAGGTAGGTTGATACTAATACCATCGGTCTACCACGGTTAGGCTAAGTGGATACTAAAACCATTGTTCTGCCGCGGTTAGGCTAGGTGGATACTAAAACCATAGGATAGGTTGATACTAATACCATTGGTCTGCCGCGGTTAGGGTAGGTGGATACTGAAACCATTGGTCTGCTGCGGTTAGGGTAGGTGGATTCTAAAACCATTGGTCTACCACGGTTAGGTTAGGTGGATACGAAAACCATTGTTCTGCCGCGGTTAGGCTAGGTGGATACTAAAACCATTGGTCTACCGAGGTTAGGCTAGGTGGATAATCAAACAATTGGTCTTCCGCGGTTAGGGTAGGCGGATACTTAAACCATTGGTCTACTGCGCTTAGGATAGGTGGATACTAAACCCATTGGTCTACCGAGGTTAGGCTAGGTGGATACTAAGACCATTGGTCTACCGCGGTGAGGATAAGTGGATACTAAATCCATTGGTCTGCCGCGTTAGTGTAGGTGGATACTAAAACCATTCGTCGGCCACGGTTATGTTAGGTGGATACTAAACCCATTGGTCTGCCGAGGTTAGGGTAGGTGGATACCAAAACCATTGGTCTACCGAAATTAGGGTAGGTGGATACTAAAACCATTGGTCTGTCGAATTCATCATTCTTCCTGAGGAATGGTGTCGATTTACACCGTCAAATCGAGAAATTCTGGGAAATAGAAGAGCTTCCAACGTTTACGCCACTCACCAAAGATGAACGATACCGTGAAGGCCATCTTCAGCGCAACACAAAACGTGATAAGGTTGGAAGATTCATTGTGAGGTTGCCTGTCAGTCAGCAGTGCAGGCCCCTTGGTAGATCGCGTAACAATGCAGAGAAAAAGTTACTTCAGATCTTGAGAAGGTTACAGAAGAACCATGAATTACAGCAAGAATACGTCGATTTCATGAACGAATACGAACGCCTGGATCATAAAATGCAGCTTGCGGTGGACTGACCTCTCAGGAACGAGCCTTCTTTCTATCTTCCACACCATGCGATTGTAAAGGAAGGTAGCACTACAACCAGGAGGCGAGTCGTTTTCGACGCATCTTGCAAATTGGACAACAATGTCTCATTGAAAGATGTGCTAGCTGTTGGAGCTACAGTGCGTAGGATCTTTATTCAATAGTGACAAGATTTAGAATCCGTCTAATAGCCATCACAGCAGAAATCGCCAAAATGTTCAGGCAAGTGAAGATAGATCCCAGCGATTACAACATGCAGCGGATACTGTGGAGGAAGAGCCCTTTTGAACCCATCCAGGAATTTCTGTTAAAGACTGTGGCGTATGGAACTTCACCGGCATCTTTCCTGGCAACAAGGTGTCTGAGGCAGCTTCCTGATGAAGAAGAAATTCAGTATCCTACAGCTTCACAGATCCTCAGACGAGATTTTTACGTCGATGACAGTATCACTGGAGTGGGCTCAGAGGAACAAGCCGTAAAACTGCAAGAGGATCTCCAACTTCTACTACAACTTGGTGGCTTCCAGTTAAGGAAATGGTGTTCCAATCACTCAACAGTCTTGGAGAGCATACCACAACAGCTCAGAGAGACACGAGTACAGCTGAAATTTGATGAGAAGAACAGCGTCAAAACTCTGGGTCTTCTTTGCTATCCTGCACTGGACAGATATCAGTTTGAACAACGTAAAACGAAGCACTGATAAATTCACGAAGCGAATTGTGTTGGGAATCATTTCATCTATATTTGTCCCGTTGGGGTTACTTGGGCCTGTGGTCATGGCTTGTAAAATCTTCATGCAGAAATTATGGCAAGAGAACTTGAACTGGGATGGCATAATTCCTGATGCACTACGAGTTGCTTGAGAAGACCTCTAGTCAACCTCCAAGTCTGAATGACAAACGCGTTGATCGACATATCATGATCAAGGGGAATGTGTCCAGAATTGAATTGCACGGATTCTGTGATGCATCAGAAGCAGCATATGGAGCTTGTTTGTACGTGCGCAGTGTTGACGATAATGGAAATATATCCGTGCATCTGTTGTGCTCCAAGTCAAGGGTTGCACCCCTTAAGCAGCAATCCTTACCCCGTCTTGAACTGTGCGGTGATTTACTGCTAGCCTGCCTAGTTAGCAAAACTATTCCGATTCTGGAAAGGAGAATAAATGATCTTCATCTGTGGACGGACTCTACCATCGTACTCACCTGGATTACAGTGGAATCTACGAGATGGAAAACGTTCGATGCCAATCGTGTGTCAGAAATACAAGAATTGATGGAGAAAGCTCACTGTCATCATGCCACCTCCCTGGGAAATCCAGCAGACGTTCTATCCCAAGGAACGCACCCCTTAGCTTTGAAAGCAAATGCAGTTTGGTGGCATGGACCATCTTGGTTACGCAAACAACAATCTTCTTGGCCTTGTTCAACCTACAACTCTCTGGAGATTGATGAAATCCCTGAGAATCGAAAGACGCAATGCATGATGACTTATGAGGAGCAAGAAGACATTTCCCGTCGCTTCCTGTCACTTCGCCGACTACTGCATCATGTTTGCCCACAATGAATCCAAGGGACAAGCGAACTGGTCCATTGACGGCTATGGAATTTGAAGGAGCCTTGAAGGTGTGCATCAAACAAACGCAGCGGTTGAGCTACATAGCGGAGGTGGAAGAGCTGAAGTGTACATCAAGTGTAGCGACCAAAAGTACGTTGAAAAGTATCAACCCATTCCTCGACGGAGAAGACCTCCTCAGGGTGGGCGGAAGATTGGGAAACTGCCCAATGTCTTTCGGCGAAGTCATCCGATCATTCTTCTCCCTAAACACAACTTGACAAATTTGGTCATAGAATCTAAACACCTACGCTGGTGTACAATTGCTGATCGCCTCTCTAAAGCAGAAGTATTGGATTGTAAATGCCAGGCGAACAGTACGGCCCCTAATCAACAAGTGTTTACGTTGCTTAAGGTTGAAGGCATCTGCTTCGAAGCTGTTATGTACCTTATTGTAGAGAAACTACTTAAGCCTTTATTGGATGGATGGTTGGTTCTTAAGTTTAGGGGCTGCGACAACGCGGTCATGTAGCCCCGTGTACTTTGGGTGTGTGTAGAATCTGCCTGATAACCGGTGTTAATTGTGATGACTGTATTAGTGTGTGTTATCTGTTTTTTAATTTAAGTACTGCAATTTAGAATTTTTCAAATAGTTCCTTCTTTAACCGCCAAGCGCCACCTCAACGACCACTAGGCCAAGTTCAGAACTTAGCTACTAGACGCCACCGCAGTCGGCTTTTGGCAACGAACGTAGAACCCTAAGAGCGTTGTTTGCATTCTTAACCTATCCAATTTAGCTTCACACAGGTGCAATTAGTGGAAGGTTCTTTAACATGCCATAAATCTATGACATGGGACCGACGGCTTTACTTCCCCTCCGAAGGAAGGCATACCGAGCGATTTTTAACGCTCTTAAAAAATTCGACGGCTTCAGACGAGTTTGAACCCGCTATCTTGGGCATAGAAGCTCAGCATGCTACTGACTACGCCACCGAAGCCGCCTAAATCTTTATTCTTAACGTAATATTTAATAACACTCCATATCTCCGTGCTACAATGGATCTCAATGCCAAGGGAAAACGATGCTGGTGTATTCTTTGGAATACACGGTAAGACAGAGTTAGCTTTTGCTGCTCTTTGCTTAATTCATTCCTTCCTTTTTCGCGAACACCAACAGTGATTTCCTACTTTTTCTTTTATTTGTGCACCTTGCGTACTTCCTTTGTAAGTCTGTTATAGATATATATCTTCCATGATCAACCTAGCGGCATCTAGCAGCTAACTAATGAAGTTTCTCAACATCTCAACTCTCAAGAGGACTTCATTCCCAATCCAGCCTCAAGATGTCGTCGCTATCTCCAGCTAACATCTCCATGCTCAAGAGGACTTCTTCATCATTCCAATCCTCCAGACGTCGTCATCATCGCCTGCTAGCTTCTCCTTGAAGATCACTCCATCAAGAAAATTAATATCAAAGAAAGCAATGTATCATTGTTAGGTTGGTAATTTTTATGTATGTTTCTTTGTCCCTTTCCCCCACCCCTTTTTTCCTTGGTACCTCTGTGCTTCGTCGAGCAGCTCTCACTTCTTCGTCAGTCGTCAACACGTACAGTTGGAGCCTACCTCAGGCTTGTCTCCTGTCTACTCGAGACATTTTTTAAATATCTGCGCCATGTTGTGAGTTTTAACCTCAACCGTCATCCAGACCATCGTCTTTCTTCAAAATGAGCTAAGTACATCTTCAATGGTTTTCACCAAGTTTTAAATGTTTTAAATTGCTTATAGCATTTTATCTCATTTTATAGACAGTGTGAAATTGATAAATGTGATACAATATCTGCCTTCAAAAGATCTTCCTGATCTAGTTATGGCTACTTCAGCTAACTTTCAAAATGAAAAAGTACTACTTGTACTGATTATCTGAGATACTATCTCACACCGAGGGATAATTTAAAGTACCCGGTGTCTATAGAATTCAGCTTTCCGCCGGGGGACTCGCTTTGCCCAATTCAACAGATATCAATGCTCTAGAACTTTCTACAACAAGTTATATATCTGCAAGTAAAGCCGTCAAGTATTTTCCACCTAAATATGGGAATACTGTTCTTAGCTAAAGACTTTTCTTAACAGCATTCGTTATTTTAAGTCTAATTTGTCTTCCTTCGAGGGAAACCTCCCGCTGCATTCAACTACAACCTATAAAAGCTACAACGCAATAAACCTTCTCAAGTTACAATTCAACTAGTGATTTACATAATTGCAATAACTTTTCTTCTTGTGAACATTCTGTGCTGCAATAGTGAACTTTCCAAACACACCAATAAACTATAGTGAAACAGTGCCCGTTAAACTACCAACCGTGTCGCGTTCGAAACAGAGCAATAAATATGACCAAGACACTTTCCTAAACCTCCTATTTTCCTCCTCTCAAATACCTTACTAACATATTATAATTAAATTATAAATTTTTTATTTCCATCAATGAGGTGTCACTCAATGGCAGTGCCCTCCCATCTTTGTGCTGTTTAACATCGTAATTTCTGTATAATCTGTGCCTAGCACATTCTTTAAACTATTGTTTTCCTCGTTTACTAGGGAATTCAATTATTTCTACTCACAAGTGCGTTTTCTAACTTTCCTTTTCCAAGTTTCACGGAAGGGCAACTGGCCCCATTTTTTCTCCTAATCCCTGTTTAAATATAAAAAGTTATAGAACTTTCTTCTTAATTTTCCTATTTTTTTGTTATAATCTTACATTAAATGCTTTTTCATAGCCTTTAAGATCTCTAATAGGAATTCTTAAAGTGCCTATATTGTACCTGATTCCTTGTTAAAGCTTTAATTATTTGTAATCCTCGTTATAAACTTCAAAGTTTTCAATTTTTAGCACAACTTTTAAAATCTTATTCTGATTTTGTGCTCGAAGCAAGTTTTAAACTTGCGTCCTATTTATCAATGTCAAAAAAATTACAATTTGTTAGCATTAAGTCTCAGACTTTTGTATGTTAAAATTGTTTATTGTTATTAATTTGAATCTAAATCAACTTTATATTGTTTGCTACGTCAACTCTTTCTTTATTGTTAAATAAATCAGATTATATTTACTCGTTCTTGTCTTAGAATAACGATTAGGCAGGACCCTAGTTTCCCTGACTCTTCCCATCGGTTTATGCTCTCATTAAGCAAATCACATACCAGCACTAAAATTATAAAAGTTTTGCTTCTTGTTGCATTTGAACGAAAACTTCTAGTATCATCTTTTTCAAAGCATCTTTTAGCTGCTATAGCTAATTCTAATGAGCCAGTAAGGCAAGTAAAGCGTGTTGAGATTTTCTCTAAAACTTGTTGTTCGTTTTCAAAATTTAAGTTTTTCTTTCGGTCTAAACTTGTAGTCGGCACTTTGCTGGGTAAAAGCTTAGCTATTCTTAAATACAACTATTGTTTTTCTTACCAAAATTTTCGAAGAAATCAACAAAATTGTTCCCAAAATCACTATAACTGCTTCACCACTACCTTTCCTGGGAGTATTCGATCAGTCGTCGGAGATCCTACAGTTCCAAGAACTAAAATCATAACGGCAAATTCAAATTATTTGCGCCTTTCAAAACATTCGTTCAAACTTAACTCCTTTGAAGGGATATACAGTAAATCTGTCATTCTTTGTCTTGCCAGACTACCACCCTTCCCTATAATAGCCAAATGTAGGCTTGGAAGGGAAGCTACGATCGCTGCTTGCTTGCAAATAGCCCAAGCTCCAGCCGCATTTCCCGTTAGCTGCGGCCAAGTCCATACTCACTTTAGGTGCTTCACGGGCTTTGCGGTGATACTCGTCACTAAATACTCATTCAAATTCATTTTGTTTGCTTAGTATTGGACTCTCGTCCTATTTACCCACACTTGTTCTTCATTCCGAAACCCACTTCCCTTTCCTTTTCTCTTCATCTTCCCTTGGGGGTAGTGCTAATCCCTAGCCAAAACCTACCCAAAATTTGGTCCCAGAAACCCGGGAGAGTCCATTTGTCAATATTTTTGAAATTATTAACATCTACTTTGAATTTTTCAGCTATATCTTCACCGTGCAAGGTGGGTGAGGGGGAAAGTGGCCGCTCCTGTCTCCTTTGGTGTGTCTCTTTCTTTCAACTTGTTTGCTGCTGCCAGTCTGACAGCATTTCCAAGGTCCCACATTTTCGTAAGTTATACTTTAATTTACCTATTTCGCCATGCCTCCCACAGAAAAATATAAGGATGGTAAGGATGAAAAACTTACTTCCAAACGAGATTCTTATAAAGGGCAAATCGCCAGATTCAGAATATACATCAAAGAACTAGATCCTTCAGAAGCTCAACTAGATTTATTAAAACATCGCGTCAAGGATTATGAACGTTCTTATGAAAATTATTGTAATATTCAAACTGAAATCTAAACTTGTATGCTCAATCAAACTGATGATCGAGTAGAAGTAGAAAACCAATACTACGAAGGCATAGGCCCTGCCTTTAAAATAATACGCCAACTCGAAGAACAGAAAAAGGACGGTTCTGTTCTTGGTTCCCTTCATGAACAACAAACCTCTTCTCGTGAGGGCATTCACAAGCCCAAACCAATTCTACCTAAGATTAATTTGCCTCACTTTTCTGGAGACGAATCTACTTGTGATTCTTTCTATGAACTATTTTGCTCTCTTATTCATGACAATGAAGACATTCAAGTCATCTACAAGTTTCATTATTTGCGATGTATTCTCCGCGGTCAAGCCCTGCAGTTGGTTGAAGCACTCCCATTAAGTGCTGAAAACTACCCCATTGCCTTTAACCTGTTGAAGGAAAGATACGGTAATTTACGGTTACGTATTCAACGCCACATGAAGGCTCTATTCAATTTGCCTGCGTCACAGCACAATGACGTTACTAGCCTGCGTACCCTCATCGATACGACGCAACTTCACGTAAAAGCTTTATCCCAAGTAGATCAACCCACTGACCACTTGGGACACTTTTCTAATACATTTAGTGGTTTCTAAAGTCGATGTTGCTACCCTCAAAGCTTGGGAAATCGAACTTTCCAAAGACGACGATTACTCTTAAGGGCATTTAGTCACCTTCATAAATGCTAGATGCCAACTCTTAACTGTCTTAGCTAACCAAAGTGAACCCTCTTCTCCTAGTGCTAAATCTGAATCTTTGTCTCTTAAATCCAAAAGCGAATATGCTGCGTCTAATACCCAAAAACCCGGGTCTAGCTCGTCTAAACCCAAGTCAATTGTCACTGGTTACCAAACTAGGTCTAGTGAACGTCGTATTGCAAGTTCCCTTGCTTTAAACACTCAAAGTGAACCTCGGAAAAGTTTAAATGAACCGTCAAAGGGCATACTTTGCAAAGATTCCCACCCTTTGTATTCATGTAAATCCTTTAAAGAACTGTCAATTGACGATAGAAGAAAATTAATAGCGCAGAATCAATATTGTTTTAATTGCCTCTCACCCAAGCATTTAGCCTCTAATTGTAAATCTACCCGGCTCTGCTTTCATTGCGGAAAAGCGCATCATTCTCTACTGCATCGTCACTTCTCAAAAAAGTGATAATGCCAGCAGTCCTAATGCGTCATCTTACATTCAGAACGCTAAGTCTTTACGTAGTGCTCAAGTGTTATTGCCTACTGTTCAAATTGAAGTCCAGGATAAGTTTGGCAACTGGGTCCGTGCACGAGCTCTTCTTGATTCAGCGGCAACCCATGATTTCGTTTCTAATTCATTAATCAAAAAATTAGGCCTACCTGTAAACCCTACTTCTATTAATGTATCAGGAATAAACAGCTTAAAATCTCAAGCTTTACAGTTTTCAAAACTAACCATAAAGGGCACTTGACACAGAAACAATCTTCTAAAACTTAACTGCCTCATTCTCAACAGTATCGGAAAGGATACTCCAAGTCACTCTGTCGATATCTCAGGTTTAAATATTCCTTCTCACCTAAGGCTAGCCGATCCTCTGTTCAATGTACAAGGCCCCATTGACATGGTTTTCAGTGCCAATGTTTTTTGAAATTGCCTTCGTAAACAAGCATGTAAACTATCTTCAAACGTGGTCGCCAGAGACACTAATTTTGGTTGGATTGTTACTGGTCAACTTCCTCATTATTCCCCCAACCCGTAACGCAATGTTATTTCGCTAATACCGATCTAGAACAGTTCTAGAAACTCGAAAACATTGATTCTCCTAATTTGACCTCTTCAGAAAACGAATTCTGTGAGCAACTTTTCATGAACACTACTACTCGTTCTCCTGAAGGCCGGTTCATTGTTCTGATGCCAAGATTACTCAATCCTCCAAAACTTATCAATTCTCAACCCAAAGCTCGAAAAGCTCTCTTTGCTATCGAGAGCAAATTTAAGAAAGAACCTCTTGTCAAACTACAGTACACAGAGTTTATGGACGAATACGAGAGCTTGGATCATATGGAAGTTGTTAGCAAATATGATGACTAATTACACCCTCCTAAAGAAACTGTATTCTTAAATCATCACCCTGTGTGGAAAAAACATCTTGTGAAGGATACAATCCGAGTCGTGTTTAATGGGTCATCACCTGACGTCAATGGTAACAGCCTCAACGACACTCTTTATTCTGGTCCCGCTATTCAGTCCGATTTATCTACCATCCTTTTAAATTTTCGCCTGTTCCCCATAGCTGTCATAGCGGACATCAAACAGATGTACCGTCAAGTTTTAATTCAATCCGAACAACAAGACCTCCAAAGCATCTTGTGGCACGACGAAACTAGCAAGCCCATTAAGATATTTCGCTTAAAGACAGTCACTTATGGTTTAAAACCGTCCGCTTTCCTAGCTATCCGATCCCTACACATGTTAGCCTCGCAAGGTGGTCATTTATTTGATGCAAAAGCTTCTGAAGCCCTAACTACATCCTTTTATGTTGACGATTACCTTCAGTCCTTTCCCACTCTTGAGGAAGCCTCTTGTGTATCGCTAGAGCTTCAGGCATTGTTAAAGAATGGAGGATTCCCACTTCATAAGTGGAATTCCAATTCTGCTAAATTTCTTGCTCAGTTTCCCATAGAAGATGTAGACCCCTCTTCCGCCGAAATATGCGGAGAATCCGAATCCATAAAAACGCTTGGAGTACACTGGTGCACTCGCACTGATACCCTTATCTACAAAGTTTCACTTGCCGTAGAGCTCCCTATCACAAAGAGCCAAATATTATCTGAAATTGCAAAAATTTTCGATCCGCTTCAATTTCTTGCTCCAGTTATTGTAATCGCCAAGCTTTTCATGCAAGAGCTATGGCCTCTTAAATGTGAATGGGACGAAGCTGATCCCCTTTCTTTTCTTAATAGATGGCTCTCTTTTCGTAGCAGTTTACTTGATCTTTCTCTTATTGAAATTCCTAGAAATTTAATTAATGCTCCTCCTAACACATCTTTCTTTCTTTCTTTCTTCATGTGTTTGCCGACAGCTCCGAGAAAGCTTACGGTTGCTGTGCATATTTCGTTTATCGCAATTCGCTAAATGAATCTTCATTGTCCAACCTCATTTGTGCTAAGTCCAAAGTCGCTCCTCTTAAAACTATTACTTTGCCTAGCCTTGAATTGTGTGCTTCACTCATGGCCGCAGAACTTGCCAAAAAAAATTGCACAAAGTCTTGAAGGTCGAATTTACGCAAACCTATTTGTGGAGCGATTCCATGATCACTCTTTCTTGGATTGCCAAAAAACCCACCCACTGGCAAACCTTTGTTGCAAATAGAGTTTCTAAAATTCAAACACTTTCTTCTGGATGCCAATGGAGACAAGTGCCCAGTGCTGATAACCCCGCTGACATCATCTCTCGTGGATGTTTACCTTCTCAATTAGCAGCATATCAGTTGTACTGGCATGGGCCCTCGTGGTTAATCGAAGATTCTTCTTGTTGGCCTTCTAAACCGCCGATTACAAACTCCAACTTGCCTGACGCTAAAGTATCTAAATCCACTGCTTCGTGTCTTATTTCCAACGTTTCACACCCCTTGTTGTCCCGCTATTCTTCCTTTCATAAATTAATTCGAATTTTTGCCTATCTTCTCAGATGGAAATATATTGTGGTTGACCAACCTCTTCTTCCTAAACCACACCTAAGTAATCATGCATTAAATCTCGCTACTATCAAAGTTTTGCAGCTAACACAGCAAGAGGCCTTTTCTACTGAATTATCTTTGCTATCCGCCAAGAAAGATCTTCCGAAATCTAGTCGTCTTCGTGCCTTAGCCCCGTTCCTTGATGACAATGGGTTACGCAAACCTAAAAACCCCACCCACTGGCAAACCTTTGCTTTCTGAGGACAAGAAGCATCCTGTTATTTTGCCTTCCAAACATTACGTAACTTCCTTAATCATACGTGACTTTCATTTTCGCAACCTGCATGTTGGTACTCGTACATTGCTTTGTTTACTAAGGGAAAAGTACTGGATCATAAATGGAGTTCATGAAGTTTCTTCTGTAATTCACAAATGCATCCCTTGTTTTAAGGTGAAACCTAAAGTTAGTACCCAATTGATGAGCGATCTACCTTCTTTTCGCTCTTCTCCTATACGTCCCTTTGCTTTAACTGGCGTAGATTACATGGGTCCATTTCATTATCAACGCAATTCCCCTGAAGCTAAACGCAAATTGTTTGGTAAGCTCTATGTTTCTCTTTTGGTTTGCATGGTTACTGGCGCGATCCATTTGGAACTAGTAACAAATGCCTCTACTTCTTACTTTCTGTCTGCCGTCTCTCGCTTCACTGCCAGGCGTGGTGTTCCCTCTGAAATGTTTTCCGATAACGCTTCTACTTTTGAAGGAGCAGCTTCATTGTGGAAGAAAGCCCTTACATCTCCTTCTGCCATGGGACAAATTTCTAACTTTTCCTATTCTAAAGGTTTTAAAAGGCGGTTTATACCTCCCTACGTCCCTCATCACGGCGGCAGGTGGGAATCTTGCGTCAAGCTTACTAAACGTCATCTAAAAAAGGTTTTAGATAGTAGCATTCTGACTTACAAAGAATTTAATTCGCTGTCTATTCTGATAGAAGGTGTTGTTAACTCTCGCCCTTTAACTTCGCTTTCCAACGATCCTGATGACCTGCTTCCACTTACACCTGGTGACTTCCTTATAGGCACTTCTCTTTCTGTCCCTCCTCCCCTCCCTAACTCTTATAGAGATTCTAATTTACCTATTGTTTGGCATAAACTTTAAGCCCTCCATAATTCCTTCTGGAAGAGGTGGAAATTGGAATACTTAAATACTTTACAACGGAGACAGAAGTGGTTTCTTTCTAATCCTGACATTAAAGTGGTGGACTTGGTCCTTGTTAGAGTAGCTTCCCCTCCCTTGGTCTGGATCTCCAGTAGAGTGACCGAGTGTTACTCGGGAAGGGATGGAAGGGTCAGGGTGGCCAGGATCTTGACCACAAATGGGCATATTACAAGACCCCTGTCTTTAATTGCCCCCCTTCCTTTAAATCTTTAACATTGTGTTTCTTGTTCTCTGTTGGTGTTAACCTCCCAGCTTGGTGTATTCTTTGGAATACACGGTAAGACAGAGTTCGCTTTTGAAGCTCTTTGCTTAATTCATTCCTTCCTTTTTCGCAAACACCAACAGTGATTTCTTACTTTTTCTTTTATTTGTGCTCCTTGCGTACTTCCTTTGTAAGTCTGTTATATATATATATCTTCCATGATCAACCTAGCAGCATCTAGCAGCTAACTAATGAAGTTTCTCAACATCTCAACTCTCAAGAGGACTTCATTCCCAATCCAGCCTCAAGATGTCGTCGCTATCTCCAGCTAACATCTCCATGCTCAAGAGGACTTCTTCATCATTCCAATCCTCCAGACGTCGTCATCATCGCCTGCTAGCTTCTCCTTGAAGATCACTCCATCAAGAAAATTAATATCTAAGAAAGCAATGTATCATTGTTAGGTTGGTAATTTTATGTATGTTCCTTTGTCCCTTTCCCCCACCCCCTTTTTTTTTCCTGGGTACCTTTGTGCTTCGTCGAGCAGCTCTCACTTCTTCGTCAGTCGTCAACACGTACAGTTGGAGCCTACCTCAGGCTTGTCTCCTGTCTACTCGAGACATTTTTTTTAAATATCTGCGCCATGTTGTGAGTTTTAACCTCAACCGTCATCCAGACCATTGTCTTTCTTCAAAATGAGCTAAGTACATCTTCAATGGTTTTCACCAAGTTTTAAATGTTTTAAATTGCTTATAGCATTTTATCTCATTTTATAGACAATGTGAAATTGATAAATGTGATACAATATCTGCCTTCAAAATATCTTCCTGATCTAGTTATGGCTACTTCAGCTAACTTTCAAAATGAAAAAGTACTTCTTGTACTGATTATCTGAGATACTATCTCACACCGAGGGATAATTTAAAGTACCCAGTGTCTATAGAATTCAGCTTTCCGCCGGGGGACTCGTTTTGCCCAATTCAACAGATATCAATGCTCTAGAACTTTCTACAACAAGTTATCTTTCTGCAAGTAAAGCCGTCAAGTATTTTCAACCTAAATATGGGAATACTGTTCTTAGCTAAAGACTTTTCTTAACAGCATTCGTTATTTTAAGTCTAATTTGTCTTCCATCGAGGGAAACTTCCCGCTGCATTCAACTACAACCTATAAAAGCTACAACGCAATAAACCTTCTCAAGTTACAATTCAACTAGTGATTTACATAATTGCAATAACTTTTCTTCTTGTGAACATTCTGTGCTGCAATAGTGAACTTTGCAAACACACCAATAAACTATAGTGAAACAGTGCCCGTTAAACTACCAACCGTGTCGCGTTCGAAACAGAGCAATAAATATGACCAAGACACTTTCCTAAACCTCCTATTTTCCTCCTCTCAAATTCCTTACTAACATATTATAATTAAATTATAAAATTTGTATTTCCATCAATGAGGTGTCACTCAATGGCAGTGCCCTCCCATCTTTGTGCTGTTTAACATCGTAATTTCTGTATAATCTGTGCCTAGCAAATTTTTAAACTATTGTTTTCCTCGTTTACTAGGGAATTCAATTATTTCTACTCACAAGTGAGTTTTCTAACTTTCCTTTTCCAGGTTTCACGAAAGGGCAAATGGCCCCTTTTTTTCTCTCGTGATCCCTGTTTAAATATAAGAAGTTATAGAACTTTCTTCTTAATTTTCCTCTTTTTTTTGTTATAATCTTATATTAAATGCTTTTTCACAGCCTTTAAGATCTCTAATAGGAATTCTTAAAGTGCCTATATTGTACCTGATTCCTTGTTAAAGCTTTAATCATTTGTAATCCTCGTTATAAACTTCAAAGTTTTCAATTTTTAGCACAACTTTTAAAATCTTATTCTGATTTTGTGCACGAAGCAAGTTTTAAACTTGCGTCCTATTTATCAATGTCAAAAAAATTACAATTTGTTAGCATTAAGTCTCAGACTTTTGTATGTTAAAATTGTTTATTGTTATTAATTTGAATCTAAATCAACTTTATATTGTTTGCTACGTCAACTCTTTCTTTATTGTTAAATAAATCAGATTATATTTTCTCGTTCTTGTCTTAGAATAACGGTTAGGCAGGACCGTAGTTTCCCTGACTCTTCCCATCGGTTTATGCTCTCATTAAGCAAATCACACACCGGCATTAAAATTGTAATCGTTTGGCATCTTGTTGCATTTGAACGAAAACTTCTAGTATCACCTTTTTCAAAGCATCTTTTAGCTGCTATGCTAATTCTAATGAGCCAGTAAGGCAAGTAAAGCTAGCTCCGCAAGCTTCCTGCTTGTTGAGATTTTCTCTAAAACTTGTGGTTCGTTTTCAAAATTTAAGTTTTTCTTTCGGTCTAAACTTGTAGTCGGCACTTTGCTGGGTAAAAGCTTAGCTATTCTTAAATGCAACTATTGTCTTTCTTACCAAAATTTTCGAAGTAATCAACAAAATTGTTCCCAAAATCACTATAACTGCTTCACCGCTACCTTTCCTGGGAGTATTCGATCAGTCGTCGGAGATCCTACAGTTCCAAGAACTAAATCATAACGGCAAATTCAAATTATTTGCGCCTTTCAAAACATTCGTTCAAACTTAACTCCTTTGAAAGGATATACAGTAAATCTGTCATTCTTTGTCTTGCCAGACTACCACCCTTCCCTATAATAGCCAAATGTAGGCTTGGAAGGGAAGCTACGATCGCTGCTTGCTTGCAAATAGCCCAAGCTCCAGCCGCATATCCCGTTAGCTGCGGCCAAGTCCATACTCACTTTAGGTGCTTCACGGGCTTTGCGGTGATACTCGTCACTAAATACTCATTCAAATTCATTTTGTTTGCTTAGTATTGGACTCTCGTCCTATTTACCCATACTTGTTCTTCATTCCGAAACCCACTTCCCTTTCCTTTTCTCTTCATCTTCCCTTGGGGTAGTGTTAATCCCTAGTCAAAACCTTCCCAGATGCCCTGAATCTCCGGGCTCAGTTTAACGTTTCATCGTAGCCTTGTATATTCCAGGTGACGCTGCTCTCGCTAGTTAGACAGGTGACGCTGCCATCGCTTGTCAGAGTGTTAACACTACCCCTTGTTATAGATTTAATTTGTCAGGGGCCCTTCGAACTCTTGTACTACGACGTACCATGATGGTACCATGTTCTTCAATAGGTGTTGCAATTGGTGTTGGTATGAGTTCTTCCCTTTTGTCTCTATTTGAAGAGGGGGTCTGTGGTTCCGAAGATCTTTCTTCTGCCGTCTTTTCAGTCTCGGGCATATGTCTCTCATTCTCTACTGAACTTTCTGTTGCCATTGTCATTGGTTGGTTTTCTTTTTCTCTATTTGTTTTAACTCCTGGTAATGGCATATTCTCCTGAGATATAATAGGATTCTCTTACTGACAAGCTGTTCTTATTATTTGGTTCACGTGCCTTGTATGTATCTTTCCTCTAACATCTATTTCATAGTGCAGTTTTCCTTTCTTGTCGACTATTCTCCCTATATTCCATTTATTATTATCGTAGAATCTTATTTGTACTTTTTCTCCTTTTGTGAATACTGTATTTATTTTAAATTCTTCTCTTAGGAAGTTTATCAATTTTATAGGGTCCCCTTTTACTAGGTCTATTCTTGTCCAATATAGTCTTTTGAACATCAACTCCGCAGGGCTCAGACCTGTGGTGTTGTTTGGCGTTTTCCGGTATATTGTCAAAAATTTTGAAAGCTTATCTTGTAGTGTTCCCTCTTCGTTCAACATTTTCTTTAGTTTGTACTTAAATGTTTGTACATATCTTTTAGCCTGTCCGTTTGTTGCTGGGTTGTATGGTGCTGTAAATTTCTTTTAAGAAATTTTGCATCTCTTCCGAACGAAACTGCTTTCCACTGTCTGAAACAACACTGATTGGCAGACGAAAAGTGGTGAAGAGGTTTGTTTTAGTATGTTCACTGTTGTTGCTCCTGTTATTGATGAAGAGGGTATAACTTCCAACCACTTTGTGTACGCATCTACTACTACAAGAAAATATTTGTTTATAAAAGGCCCGGCATAGTCGATATGTATCCTGCTCCAGGGTTCCTTAGGGTATTCCCAAGTATGTACTGGTACCTTGGTTGGGTTATTCTTCATAAGGCAGCAAGGTTTGCATTCCCTCACCATTCTTTCTATGTCATCATCAACATTTTTCCACCAGACATAGCTTCGTGCCAAGGACTTCATTTTCACTATGCCAGCGTGGGCTGTATGCAGTTCTTATATTATTTGGTATTGTAATGATTTTGGTATAGCTATTCTGATTCCATAAAAAATGCAGCCGTTTTGTAAAGAGAATTCATGCAGTCCTTTCGTATTTTAAATATCTGATTGTTTTTCGTGGTAAAGTTTCTGTAACTCAGGATCCTTAGCTGTGGCCTTCTTGATTGTATTTAGTGTGACGGGCATAGCTGCTATTTGGTTTATATAGAAAATATTATCATTTGTCACTTTTTCTACTTCTTCAGATGTATTCTTTGGAGACTGTTCCATTCTTGAAAAATAATCGGCGTTAGCATGCTCTGTAGTTTTTCTTACTTTCATTTCATAGTCCAATCCAGCCAAAACGTTTATTGCCGTGGTTGATGGTGTTATTTTTCTTTCAGGATGTAAGATTCTCGCTAATGGTTGAGTGTCAATTATCAGAGTAATTTTTCGTCCATAACAAAATTGAAAGAACTTTTTGAGTCCCCATATCAAAGTTGCTGCCTCTTTGTCACTGCTGTAACTTTTTTCTGTTTTTGATAATGACTTCGAGGAAAAAGGTATGGGTCTTTCCGTCTTACCTGGCATTATGTGCGACAACACTGCTCCAAATCTGGTTGGTGATGCATCAGGTGCAAGAGTTACAGGCAAGTTAACATGGAATGGAACAAGTATTTTTCCTCCGCCAATCGCCTCTTTCAGTTCTTCGAATACTTTTTGACACTCCCTTGTCCATTGTAATTTTTTGTTCTTTTTCAGTACGGTAATTCATATAGAGGGTTTAATTTTGTTGCAAGATTTAGAATGAACTGTTGATAATAGTTTATTAACCCCAAAAATATTCTCAATGATGACACATCAGTTGGATATTGACTGTTTTTGATGTCCTTTATTTTTTCTTCAGTTGGATGTAGTCCGTTTTCGTCTATTTTGTGTCCTAAGTTTCCCTTTCAGTAGTTAGAAATAACTATATATAATTATTATTATAAGTCGAACATATTCCCTCAAACGAGTATTATCCAGGTGAGAAACTTAGTTTCCCCACGATCTGAGAAAAAGAGTCTGTGTGGCATATACCTCATGGTATATGTGAATTTCTTTTATTTTGGTGTTCACATGGAGATGGACCCAATGGTGCCCAACAATTACTGATAAAAACCCTTGTAACTTTCTCTCAATGTGAACTTTGTTGTGGTTCTTCCACATCCCTTCAGGGAAATAATCAATCACAGTAAAACATATCATTAGGTGAGTTGAGATCAGGGTAGGTTATGTGAGGATAGTTAGATGAGATTAGGTTATTTAACCTAATTTAATGTTTTATTATAAATAACAAATAAAAAGTTATCATAGTAATCATTAAATGGGTATGTAATAATTGTATTTGACAATGAAATGTAATTTTGATGCTTGTTTATATCAAGAAGGGCATCCAAATAAAACCGAGTGGCTGAAAATCAACAAATGAAGATATTTCCCCAATCTGTCCAACTAGACTCCGACCCTTCTGCGATCGGTCGTAATCCGCAGAGGAATTCTAACGTGTCCGCACTATGCCTGGTGAGACTAGACACATTCTGTTCTTTTTAGGGCCCGCACAGTAGGCAGGGGATCCCATGGAAAACAAGAAGATGTCTGTCTCCACGAAATATTAGTGTTTCATATAAGATAAGACAAAGCGGGAAAATTTAAGACACCCTAGTCCTCTAATACCCTAATACCGTCCGGTTCGGAAGAGAACAAGCTTTGACCAAATGAGGTCGATAGGTAAGATGAAAGAGAGGAGCCCGGAACAAGTAGGTGCAGTGCCTAACTGTTGTCCCGTGGTCGCCAGTCAATTCTCCTGAACTTACCTGTAGGTAAAGATGGAAGTAAACAATGAGAGCTCGGAGAAAGCGATCCATCTCCAAGGTGTGGAAGAATTTTATTAAATATTTTTCAAGTGCCCCTGCATGCAATAGAGCAACGTTCTTCACATCTTGAAGCACAACCAGAGAATAGTTCTGATCTTCGTTTTCGCGCTCATTAATGTAATGGAATCTTAGCAATTGTAAACTACTTGTCTTCCCCTGGAATGACGGGTCATTACTAAGAAGAGACGATCGGTCGGCTAACTTCTGGCTGCTCCTATGAATCGAGGAGAAGCGCACTGCCACTCCGTTCAACTGATGATGGCGCCTTAAACAAAGAAAATGATAGTCTACGTCAGGCATACCATTGATGGTTTACGACATCATAGCTAAAGAAAGGGGGGTCTTCCCTTTCCATCAGGTATAGTGTGCCCGTTTATACGGAGGATGGTTAGTCAGCACTTGGCTTTTTGCTGCTGTGGCATCGGGGCGTGTAACGTTCCCTCCACTGCTGACTTAACATCCGGTATGGAATACTCAAGGTTCACAAGGATTTGAGGAAAAACTCAACATTATAATTTACATAATTTATTTCATATAAGAAAAATAGATTCACTCAAAACATGTCAAAAATCAATCACTTGGCATAGTCTCTTCAAGTGTCACTCAAAACTAAAAATCACTTTGTTAAAAATTCATCAAATTCACTATAATGTCACTTCATTATTCCACGAACTTTGTAACTATTTGTCTTGCTTAAATTAAATTATTACTATTTGTAGTATATTTTACTCAGGCGTCGAGCACGCCTATCATTTAAGTCATATAATCTCTCCAAGGCTTTGGACATTTACATTCATTTCAATCTTTTACCCTTCAGGGTTTCTTTTATGTTTACATAAACATTATTTATTTATCATTTATTTAGTCCTCAGAACCTTAATAAGAATTCTTCACAAAGCCTTAGATTTTAAACATTTAAAAATACTGTACAAGAACATGCCATGTCTGTGGATCGAACCCTTATTCCACCAGTTACTCTCCATGCATCAGGTGATCTTTCTCAGCAGCGTACCATGCACTGTGTTATTTACTATAGTGGGATCTTTATTCATATTAAAACTACATTGTTTCATAACCCGTTATTTAATTCTTTTTGAGGAAGGAATCCTTTTATTAACAATAAATGTATTTGACAAAATCCGTCAAAATCTATACAAATGCTTCAAACTTATATTCTGGAGAATTGTCTCAATCCCAACATCATGATTTTATAGGTTATTTTGAGCTTGCATCTTTTAATAAAAACTTTCATATAGTGGCCTCTTTATTCCTAGTCTGTGCTAGACTCTAATTTACCGCGGAACTCGTTAAAATTTATCTCTCACTCCCTCACTATGGTAAGTCAAGTTTTAACAGCGACCCCCTTCTTCCTGTGACACTTCACTTGATTTATGGCGTCTCGCCGACCGCCTTGCGTTTACTATTTAACCATATGATCCCAAGACTAACATTTCACTTCTAAAGCGGCTACTTGTTCCTGCTTTTAATATTATTATTATTATCAACATTACATTTCGTGTTTACAGGATATTTATTTCTTATTCCGGAGAGGATGTATAATAGTTGACTACACCAACTTTAATAATAACTTGTATGACGTCTTATCACAATACTACATTTATAACAAAGCCTTTTTGGACTTACTTGTACATTCGCACACGATGCTTTATCTCGACGATTATTGCCTACAATATTTTATTTATAACAATGTCTTCGCGGTCTTACTTGTACATTCACATACTTTATTTATAACAATGCCTTCACTGTCTAACTTGTAACTATTATTTTCGACGCTTCACTATGGCAATCCTTTAATGGGAATTTCACCTACCCAATATAATACGACGTTATCATACAACAACAATACATTCATGGGAATCATTCATCCACAATATTTCGACGATACTTTCCTTCTCCCGAATACATATATCCTGATTTACGCATATTTATTAGCTTGAAGCTACATTTATTTCATTATTTGGCCTTTTCGGCAACACGATTTCTTGCTTGGATATTCGCGGTTTATTTAATATCTTATATAATCTTTCATTTATAGCGGCAAGACCTCGGTCTTCCTATTATTTTATTCTCATAACTTTGGCTTGATAGCCTGCAACAATACATTTTTCCTTGGGTGTTTATTCCCCAATTACTTTGGAGCTTTACAAATGTATCATTTAACGACAATGTGTCAAGATATTATTTATTTCGTTCCGTTTTATGACTTGAGTTCCTTATTATGATTTTTATCGCCACTTTATTTCTAGAGTATAACAACTCGATAATAGTTATTTTTATTATTATCATCTCAGATTTCAATTATTTTTATTACAACTTTTCGTTATTTGCCATTTAATTATATGGTATAAAATCAAACTATTTTTATTTTCCTTAACATATCGACTTTTAACGACTTCATTATGATGCATATTTATTTCATAACTTAATTTTACTACGGCCAAAATTTTAAGCCATTTAGGTTATGATTCTCGGTTCCTTTCTCCAAATCATTTATTACTTATTATTTCATTTCTTGGGTTTTTATTACTTGATATTACTGATCCCATTTTTATATTTAATTTGCGAGGTCATTCTCACAGTCATTTATTATTATCCCAACATTTCAATCATATTAGTGCATTAAACTACCCGGTGAATCAATCGTTAAACTCCCTAGTCACGACTGATTTCACTGGGTCAGTGCATCGTACGGCTGCAAATTTTAATGAAAAAATCATGACTCACCAGAGTGCTTCTCCTGCTTCATCCTTAGAAGGATTCACCCTTCTACGGCATAATTAACACTTTTCCATGGCACTTTCTTTCGTGAATTTCATTTCACTTAGGCTCAATCGACCTTCACTTATATTTAAACACATTATTATTCTATAAAACATTGTATTAACACGAAACACATATATCTTTTAAATTATTTATACAGCACTATTTTCCACCATATCTCAGTGACCTTCGGCACTTCATATCGGTGATCGACGCCCTGGTGATATCCTAATACCCTGCATTGGACGCGTGATAACTCGAACGGCTCCTAGTTATTCACTGGATTTAGTCTCTGCCCTGTCCTTTTAACAGTCTATTTCGGCTTTCATTATCGTCTTTTTATAAGCGATTTGCATTTTTCACTTACCCTACACTTATGTAGTGTTCTATCGAACCTATGGCCTGCTTACTTCTTGACCGTAATCTGTCCTTTTTATCTACTGCGACAAGATTTTTCTTCTTTCTCCTACGAGAATGTTTTTCTGGCTACGTCCCTATTTGACACACTGTAGTTTCGCTAATGTTCACTGAATTTGCTTTGTATCTCGAACCCGTGTCCATTTTCTTGAATTTTTGGATTTCCTTCCAATATCTGACCCTTAATACTGTGGTATTTTACTTGAATTTAACGAAGGCCTATCTATAGTCTCGAACCGATGATTTCCAGCGTAATGTCTCTACTGATCTGGACTGATGTTTTGTAGCTGATTAATGTTCTAGAATTTGACGCGGCGCAACTTATTTTGTCACGGTTTCCGTGTAGCGTACAATTTTATTTGATAAAGCACAAGTGCTTTAGTGATCACTTACAAACAACAGTACTTTTTTGACGTGACGTATTTATATTACCCCGCACATACAAACTTTTGTTGAAACCGCGGATACTGACGATTTGTTAATTTGTCTTAACACGATCCACTTTAGCGGTTGGTAACGAACTGAGTTACTCGTTGTGACATCTCCATACAGGAGTGTGATGAGTTTTTACTAACGTGAGGACGGACTTCCGTACAGGCAGCCTGATAATACTGCGTACTGTATGCTTATGTACGGTGCGAATTTGCGCTGAGCCTCTCTGGGATTGACTGAATTTCGACTGATATGATGCAGCGTTTCTGCATTTTATGAGACAGCGTGTAGCGCCTCTACACTGGCTGATGGTGAAACTGCTTCTGATACAGCCTAACGCCTCACTGGGCTGACGAATACTGCATGCTCTCTGGTTGAAACCTCGGCTATATATTGGGAACTTGCAAAAATAAATTACTTTTGTCTTCTTCTTGGAACTATCTTTTGAAATAGACGTCGCACGTTTTTGAAAAATATATCATTATGTTCCCTATAATTCAAACGTTACATTATCATCTCATTTCCCGAAAATCGATCGTCTATTAATCTTAAATAAAATCTACAAGGCTCCTCAGCTGTGTGGGCGAATGCGTTTTATTTTCTCCTTCCCAAGATCTCCTCTTAGCTCCGCCTAATGACGTAACTGCTTCGTAAGGGCTTTTTCCCTGGGCCTAAATTATTCGATTTTAGTCTTGATTAATTCAAAATTCCCTGGATTATTCTGTTCTACGTAAACATATTTATGTAATTTTGCGTTGTTTCCACGAAAACGGGTTATTTCACAAATTTGCGGCGTTGGGATGCAATCCAGGGTTGTGTTAACACTCTGCGGTGATTCCCCTGCAAATCTGCTCTGGTTGATTCATCACAGCGTTACTGTCCTCATGATTCACACACAGCTTGCATCCTGTGACTTCAGATAAGGCTTGTCAATGCTATGCGTCATTGCCTGAATCACTTCTTATTTCCTCATGGCTAGCTTGTAACTGAACCTCTTTTCATCTCAGAGATCCGAAGTACATATCCTGTACCAACCCCAGTTGGGTACAATAGTTCAGTCGCTCAGCCAATACCCACTTGAAAGCCTTTCATCACCAAAATCATGCCAGTCAGACCCACCCAACTAGTCATGAGGGTTCGGCGTTTACTTCCTTTCTCTGGATTACAGATGTCTTTTGCGTTTCCTCGTCGTTTAAAGGGGCTGCCACATTTTTAAACGACTATTTTAAAACATTAGCATTTATTTTTAGGCCTAAGACAAATTATAATTTAAAACTGACCATGGACCACAGCACAATGATTACTGAAGAATATTTTGCTTCGTGCCCCGAAGGTTAGAAGTGGCATTCAATTTAACTGGGCTGAAGATGTTTTCTGACATGCTAATAAACAAAGAAATAAATAAACAAATAAATAAAATAATAAATAAAATGTACACATAAATAAATACATACATGTATAAACACACTGCTCAACGAAAGTTTGGAATACCATAGATTTTACTACAATTACTTCTTATAGTAAGTAAACCCATTGAGGTTTATATAATAACTTATTAACAAACTAAACATCAGTCCTTCTGAAAACAATAACAACCATGGTTTGATAACAAAGAAACGGTACAAAAACAAAGCGAACTCGCTTATAACTGTCCCTTTTGAAAACCAAACATTGAAAATCTGTATCTCATGATGATCAGTATCAGTGAAAGTCTGAATTATTACTTAATCAGTATCAGTCTTTAATAGTCCTCCACACACACGGAGGAGGGATGCACTGAATGAGACCATCAAGTTTACCACTATGGCAGTGTCAGCATACAATTCTTGAAGGTAGTCCAAACTTTTGTTGAGCAGTGTATATAAATAAATACGGTACTGAAGAAAATGGAAATTGCAACACCCAGATGGAGTGGTGCTACATTGCTGCAATTTATCATGCAGGACGAGTGTTCGGTTGTGATTAGATGATTACACTTGCAGGTCCCTCTGACCGCAAGTTTGGACAACAATCAAAACAGGATGTGCCCAACACGAGATGCAATACATTGATGAATTCGTCGAGGCATGGAGTCAATAAGGCCCTGGATCGCTTCCTGAGGAATTGTGGCCCATGCTTGCTGCACTGCATGGGTCAGTTGTTCCAGAGTTGTGGGTGGCTGAGGATGGTTGGCCAGTTATCGCCCAATCATGTCCCACACATGCTCAATAGGACTGAGGTCCGGGGATCTGGCGGGCCATTCTAAGGTTGTGATGTCGTGGAGAGCTTCTCTGGAGATGCGTGCAGTGTGAACCCGGGCATTGTCCTGCTGAAACATCCCATTAGCAATGTTCGCCATCATAGAGACAACCACTGGATTGAGTACCCTATCAACATACTGTCGAGCAGTCATAGTGCCCTCAACAAGCATTAATTGTGATTTCACATTAAAGCCAATAGCTCCCCAGACCATAATGCTTGGTGTTGGCCCTGTGTGCCTCTCGACAATAAGGTCTGGGCGTCCCTTTTCCCGGAACGTCGGCGCTCACGATTCCGGCGATCACTGTGGGCAAGATAGAAGCGCGATTCATCACTAAAGACGACCCTATGCCATTTGTCGACCCACGTCGATCATTCTCGACATCAGGCCAGCCTTACACGTCGCTGTTGTGGGGTCAATGGAACACCTTCTGCTGAGACACGGGATTGTAAGCCAGCTGCACGCAGGCGATTACCAACTGTTTGTTGTGTAACGTGGGGTGCCACAGCTGCTCTAATTTGAGCTGCTGTTGCATGGGGTTCCATCCGCGCCATCCGAATGATGCGGCGATCCTCTCTCACAGTTGTCTGTCGCGCTGGGTCTGTGCCAGGTCTACGAGTGTAGGTACCTTCATTTGACCACTGCCGCCATATACGTTGTACCGTAGATGCCTGTCGGCCAACATGTGCAGCGACAGTCCTTAGCGATAAACCAGCCTCACACAGCCCAATTATCCGAGCCCTCTCAAACGGCGACAGTTATTGATAGCGTGCTCTTCTCTGTCATCGAGGCATGTTTGATGGGGAACATTTCACTGCACAGACTGCAAGTCAACTACGCTACACCAGAGTCCGTATGCTGGAGTTGATTCCTCCGCGACCAATCACGTGGGGAGACCTGTAGCAACAATCCAATGGGTCTGAAACTTTGATCGTTTACATACCTACATGGCATCGTTCCATATCTTGAAAATCAACACAAACGACCAATGCCTTCATGGTGTTGCAATTTCCATTTTCTTCAGTGTATATAACGTAATTTTATTTTTATTTATCGTATGGCTTTTAGTGCCGGGAGTGTCCGAGGATATGTTCGGCTCGACAGAGTCTGTAGCTACTTCCAGCGGACACCCAGAGGGTGATCTACACGTTCCGTTCAATTTCAAGTAGTTCCAACTTTCGCCACCAGATGTCAATGATACCTAGTGGTGAAGGAAGGTATCTCATTGGTATACTTTCTTTGGCCAAATTGTTTGATTCCATTGAAAAAGGAGGCAAGGTTTCTCCGAAACGTATGGTTCTAATTTAATTTCACACGGCACTAGCCCAAAAAACATGAATTATTTATATAGTAAACCGGGCCGTGAAAGCCTTAATATACAACATTTTAATTACCAAAATTGCTCCCAACATTTAATTACGAATTTAATAATTTTGAGGCATCGAAACTCCACCTGCAGCAACTACTGGGTGGATTGAGTAGCTCAGTCGTTGCTGTTGCCGGTCCCAAGTCCGGGTAAAGGAGGAGGGTTGGCTCGAAGTCGTAAAATAATATTCAGCCCAGAACACCAAGAGGCACCAGTAAACCACAGCATAACATCAGCTGCCGTATGAACTAACAATCCTTACGATGAGAGTGAATTTTATGGATTATCAGCGATTCACTCGCCCTGGGCTCACGCCCACCAGCTAAAATCAACCACGAAGCACAAGCAAAAAAGCAACTACCTCAGGCCAGAGCTAAGAAGAGCGAAGGCGAACCTGGTCATTCGGCTTCTGGGGGACCAGGACGTCATGCCGGGAAGGATCGGAGCTTCCCAAAACTCCTCAAACCTAAGCGAACGCAATTCATTGGTACACTAAACGTACAGACGCTGACCAAAACTGGGAAACTCAAGACACTGACGGACACCAGCGACAGATTCGGAATTCTCATACTTGCAGTACAAGAAACACGATTCCGTGATTGTGATCACTTCGACTCCGGTGGATACCGTATCTGTAAGGGAAAACCAGCAACTAAGCTGAGAAATAGTAATTTACATGTGTTCGGAACAGCATTCTTTGTGCACAACGGTATCCAGAACTCAGTGATAGACTTCACATCACCTTCGAATCGTCTCTCTCTACTCACAGTTAAATGCGCCAATAAGGCCTATACATTGATAAACTCACATGCTCCAGTTAACAATGATCCTGACAAAAACAAAGTTGAGAAGTTCTGGTCTCAACTTGCACGGACACTTACTAAGATTTCTCAACACCACATTAAGATCCTCCTCGGAGATTTCAATGCGCAAATTGGCAGAGAACGGCAACACAGACACATCATTGGGAATTTCTCGGCACACAAAAAGACGAATGCGAATGGGCTTCGCTTAATCAACATATGTGGAATGGCCAACCTACAACTAATGTCCACACATTTCAAGAAACCACCACGAAAAATGACTACATGGAAATCTCCCATAAACCACATCGGAGAGTATCAAATAGATCATGTAGCAATAACCAGACAATTCTCTCCAGAAATCATTAACGTGAGGGTACGCAAAGGTTACGTAGAGTCCGACCATCATCTCTCGCAGATCAAAGTCCGCTTCATACCCAATCGTAAAAAGCGTCCAAATTCCAAACTCCCGCGCATAGATCCGGAATACCTAAAAGAACACGCACAGGAGTTTACACAATCATTACAGACTAACACGGAAACATGGGATGAACTTCTCAAGGCCATCCAAGAATCAACAAGAAAACTCGGCAAACCACCAAGGAAACGAAAACACAGATGGTGGAGCATAGACTGTGATAAAGCCCTAGAGTCCCGAATCCGAGCCTGGAAGACATGGAATAGCAACCGAACACCAGAACATTGGCAGAACTTTTTAGAAACTCAGAAGCAAACATCCAAAACAATCAGACGAGTTAAACGCATTTACCACCTCAAACGATTGGAAGAAATCGATAATGACTTTAAGAGGAACAACACACGAAATTTCCACAGGACATTTAGGGAAGAACTGACGAACTACAAGCCGCCCAGTCTTTGTTTTCGCCGCCCTGATGGCACACTTGAGACAAACACAAAGGCCAATTGTGATATCCTGAAACAGTTCTTCGAGGAGCTTCACAATTGTGAACCACCTGCAGAGAATCTCCAACTCCACTTTACTGCCCCAAACCAGGACTCAGTACCACCAACATATGATGAGATACAAAACATCATATTACATCTCAAAAACAACAAGGCACCAGGAGAAGACGGTGTAATCGCCGAAGTGCTCAAGATTGGAGGTGAACTCTTGACTGAAAGACTACAAAACATCATTGCTAATATATGGGAGAGTGACACCATACCGGTTGATTGTAAAACTGCTTTGATTCACCCACTACACAAAAAGGGCGACAAGACAGATCCGAATAATTACCGAGGCATTTCACTCCTGCCAATCGCCTACAAGGTACTCTCACGTGCCCTCCTCACCAGATTGGAGCAACAGACAGAGCACATGATCGGTGAATATCAGGCGGGATTTCGACCGCGTCGATCGTGTGCAGAACAGATCTGGAACCTCAAGATGGTACTCCAACATCGCCAGTCGAATCGCACAGTTGTCACCTTCGTAGATTTTAAGAAAGCATATGATTCAATCGACCGCGCAACTCTGTTTAATATACTTCGTGAATATGGCGTGGACAACAAAACAACTACATTAATCCAACAGACCTTGACAGATACAACTTCTAAAGTTAAATTTATGGGTGAAGTGTCCGAACCTTTTCACATTAGAACAGGCGTAAGACAGGGTGATGGGTTGTCCCCACTCCTATTCAACCTGGTACTAGATAAGATCACCAGAACATGGGAGAAAGAAATACCTGGAATAAGTATGGGAACAAAAGAACAACGAATCAACATAAAATGCTTCGCCTTTACTGACGACCTAGCAATAATTACCCGGACTCCAGAAGAAGCCAGACATGCCATCGAGAAGCTTCATGAGATATCAATCAGAACCGGCCTCCATATCTCTTACGAGAAAACACAGTACATGGATTCCAAGAGCACAAACCTGGCATCAATTACAACCAAATATGGCGACATCACACAAGTTAAGCACTTCAAGTACCTAGGTGAAATTATCGGGAACACTGGTAACGAAAGAATGGCTAACAAAACACGTGCAGAAAAATTACGCAAAGCTTACACAATCACTTGGAATATTTACAACAAGAAATCACTTTCCACTAAAGCCAAACTTCATCACTACCACACAGTCATCCTCCCTGAGGCACTCTATGCGATTGAGACGTCATCGTTAACCATCAACATCAAATACATTGAGAAGATAGAACGACAAATACTGAGAAAAATCTTTGGACCAAAGCTTCAGGACGGTATCTGGATGAGGAAAAGCTCAGACGAACTGTATTCACGGACTGAACGATTCGCCTCACTCGCACGTAAAAGACGCATGAAATTCTACGGACATATAGCTCGAATGGACAACTCCCGACTGACCAAGAAAATCTTCCTCATAGTCAATGGAAACCGACAAACCAAAGTACGCTGGCTAGCAGACACCCAAAAGGACCTCACTGAAATCAATATTGACCCACTGACAACGACGCGGACTGCATATAGACAAAAAGTAAATTCGTATAAGTTTCCACCCAAGATCCCTACGGGACAGAATTTGAAACTTAAAGCTGCATGGACACAAGAAAGAAGACAGGCACATAGCGAAAGGATGAGGAAGTTTTGGGAAGATAAGAAGAACAAGAAGACCAATGTTAACTAATGGTTCTACGTGCTCCTTAGAGGGCCAAACGCATTATATATATATTGAGGCATCGAGATTGGAACCAGGAACCCAGCAGAAACTCACAGCCATAGCCACCCATGACATTAGTTGGTCCACATAATGAATATTAGATATGACAATTATGTAGTACATTGCTTAGTACAAGCAAGTTTCAAAATCACAAGGAACGTTGGGCTTGAATTTAAAACATAAGGCCATCGTAGAAAATAGGGTCAGGGTTCAAGGCAGGTTTACCCGGGCCGAGCCTTTTACAGATCGGGAAATCCCCGCGCCGAGCCGTTGAAAGGCGACAAATAGAAATATCACTCTTACGGGAGACCAAGGTGTCTGATACTGTACCCGATACCTAGTTGAGGCTATCGGCTACGCCAGTTGTGGTAGAGCCGTAGTTGAGATTTGTGGTCAAGACGAAAAGATAGTGTTCAGATCGAGTCAGAGGAATTGAAGAAAATGACGTATGAGACTGAGGGAGAAGGAGCCACTACCCCTCAAACACAAGGAATCACGGGAGAAATAATGGATGTTTGTGAAGATTAATTGGAAATAAAGTCTTATCTTTCCTCAGAAAAGAAAGAAATAACAAGGAATATTATTAATAATAACTTGAAAAAAGGTGGATGACTCCTTGAGTTAATGTAATGGCTTTATAACAGAAGATAGGGGCCGAGGTTAGATCTGTGACGTCAGAGGAAGACAGCGGAAGGGATGAGAAGTCACGTGCTAGGTCAAGGAGGTGTGGCCGCACGCAGTGGCAAGGAATCAGTTCATCAGTTGTTCTGTTGCATTATGTGCAAGCAACAAGTCGGGAGCACGACAATTCATAACGCAGTGCAGTACGGTGACTTACATATGCAGGGAAGAATCGCTAAGCGAAGCCAGCAGTGTGATTTTATGAGCTCGGTATTGTAGCATTGGCTGACCGAAGGTCGAATCGAGGTGGCCGTGAGCTTTAGGCAGGGAGCCGGCAGTAGGAAACGTGCTAGTTTCAACATTGGAAATGCATTCACATACATGTTAAACAGCAACGCTTTTACAAGCTTATAACTTACCGTAGTAACGCGCAGTATTCCACTGGGAATGAGGAACATTATCTCGACTACATTCACTATGAATAACCACGCATTGAAGCAGTACAATGAGGCCAGTGTTTAACTTCATGTTACACATAGACAGTGAAGCAGAACTTGTCGTGCTTTGGGCGACATTTTGTTACAGTTTGGTAGTTAACGAGTTGAACATTATACTCTGACATTTTTCAAGTTTGAGATGGTTGGACTTGGATTTCAGCAGTCCAGTCGTTCAGTACAGTTACAATTACACACTCTTCTACGAATAGTCAGGTGGACTTAAAATTATTTCAACGATGTTACAGCATACTTTATAATGTGTTTGAACAGGGCATGTTTAAAGCGACCATGGGGCCGTTCAAACATTGCTGCATTTTGCCAATTAGGACGTGTGATCTTATGCACTTCATGAATAGTGGCATATGCATTATAACAGTTATACGTCATGAACATTTATGAAATTTAATCACAACGAACGCAGATACAGGGTGTCTGATAAATAAGTACACTTTTTGAAGTTACAATATTCTACCAGTGTAATTCGATCATAGTGAAGACGAACATTATTAATGGATGTCGATCAAACATTTTACTGAACAGTGGCGTAACACACCCGAAGAGAGAATGGGGTACTCAGTTTATTCGATATTTTGTGGAGAATATTGGACAATATCCGTGATGGATATCCTTCATTTCATAATGTCGTGCCAGGCGTATGAGGAGACGTGATGGCAGCTCAGAGCGATGGATTCGGTTCCTAACGAAGAGGATTACTACAACATCATGTTCACTTGGATGGAGTCAGGTGTTAGTTCAGTGATTAATACAGCGTTTTTCGTCGATCTTTCGAGAAATCTGTTGCGAACACCTGGATTACCGACGATCTTTGAATATTTTATTAACATCTGGAATATGAAGGTATTGTGAGAGCTATTGCATTACTGATATGATTTTTACATGAACACTGGGCACACTTGTATTTTGTAGAGGAGTGTTATTTTTCGACATGGCTTGAATGTTTTACTACTTCGTTTGCTAAAATATGGTGTTACCATATGACATGGCAGACACATTTGTCCAACGTTTTCACTATTGATTGACTTTATTAAGCAGGATTTTGATCTGTATATTTTTCTGATTATGGATAGTTATAGCGAGTGTTTCGAAACTCGTGATCTGCAATTGGATAGTTTGGATTTTCGTCAGTTCATTGCATACTAGCGAGTATGTGGAGTTCACCAGCAGGGATTTTTTTCTTTTATTGGATTGTTTGGTGATGTTAAATTTTATTCGCTCAAGCGAATGTATATTGCTTTTATGTGACAAGTAGAATATTGTTGATTCCAATCATGTACACTCATTCACCAGTCTACGGAGACGGGGCCTGTTACCTTGCATAGCTGAGTGGTGGTACACACCTTACCTGTCGTGTTAGGGATTTTTCATCTGAGTACGGAGGCGGGGCCTGTTACCTAGCGTAGCTGTGTGGTGGTATGCACCTTACCCGCCGCTTTAGGGTCTCATATTATCATCCGAGTGTAATCATGATCGTAAGAGGATTAAACAATAAACTACCAGTCACATATTAGTTGATCTTTGTTAAATAATTTAAAAATAAATGTCAGCAGGGTTACACTTTGTAATTCTTGTCTTGCCAATCGAATAGTTTGTTGCAGTACTCTTTTGAGAGTATATTCATTTAACAGTTAATATTTTTGAAATCTTTGTGAGTGATTTCATACCTTTGAGAAGGATTTCAAGTAATTGAGTCTTGTAAGACACATTGGTGTTCTTTTTGAAGTAAATTTTGAGCATCTTAACAGAGATATTATACTCTGAATTAAACCAAATCTTGAATTGGATTACGATTACTATGGTAATTTTCCTATTGTTTAAGAAGTTGCCTGGACATGACAATATTAATTACAGTTCGTGTAGGTTATATTCGTTAACGGTCTGAAGCCAGTTATATTTTTTGTGGATCATGCTACATGATGAGTTGAAGTATTTTTGATCGGAGTTTGTGAGGTTGCCAGGAGAAGGTTTATAATATTGCCAATGAAAGTTTTGAAGCAGACATGAGGTCGTCGAACCCAGTCTAGCGTATTTTTGAAATTCATGCTGTGTGCTGAATAATTGTGGTGTTATTGGAAATAATAATGGTTCAAATGTGATATTTGACAAAGTGAATTTAAATAGTGAAGTTTTGGATGGTGAGATCCAACGTGATTTTGTAGAGGCAACGTATTATTTTGGCACGATAATTAAGTATGAGGTATAGCTTGGAACTGGTAGATTTTAAGACAACGTTCTATAACCAATATTAAACATTTTGAGAAAATAAAATATTTTTATTTTTGATAATCCAATATTTTCTAATAATAATAATAATAATAATAATAATAATAATAATAATAGTTTATGGAATTATTATCTGAAGTTTAAACATATTAATGATCTGACCCGATAAATTAAATAAATAAATAGTTGATTAAACAGCTGATAAATAGATGAATTAAATAATGATAATTAATTAAAGAGCTGATAAAATAATTTTAAATAAATTTAAATTAATTTAAATAAGTTATATGATTTAAATAAGCTGATGAATTGCAACTTAAATTGATGAATTAAATAATTTAAATGGATGGATTGAGATAATTTAATTTAAATGAGATGATGAAATAAGATTGTGTGGGTGATTCACAAATGATTTAATGAGTTCATGAATATAATCATTATTTAAATGATCTGATGATAATGAATTAATAATTCTGATTTGAGTATAACAAATAACTGAATGATAGCTGTTGTGAGATGCATTTAATTATTTTGACATGATAATGATGATGATAACAGACGATTAGTGAAGATTTTTCGATTCACAACCGAGTAGTGGTTAGAGGTGATGTAAATATTGTGTATAAATTTGTTATTAATTTTTAGGAGTGATTGTTGGGATTTCCAACATATTGATCAATGCCATTTGAGCCATAATTGATTGAATATTTGAATATTAGTGTTATTATGATATTTTGTGTGCTAGACAGATTAACATTTCATTACATCCACATTCCTGATGTTACATTAACAAAAGTTATGTCTCAGGGATCACGAAATGTCAGTGACGAAAAGATATAGTGCTACGGTGGCCCTGAGAACTCAAGCGAACTCTAGGTTTTTGTTTTTCATGTGGATGAAAATATTTTATATAGTGCGGAGATGGTTCGATTTGTGAGGACTATAACATCATAACTGTTATATTCGACCATACTCTTAGGCAGGTTTATGTTTGTTTCTGTCTGTCCGTTCAAGTACAAATAAATTTTGTTTTTATCTTAGTCGTGATCTGATGATGATGATGTTTCCCCAATCCTTTCCTTTGTCACGATTAAGGCTTAACCAGAAAGGATGTGGTTTGTTAGGGATTCAGTTGATGGCGCCTATTTCTATTTGCTATTTTGACTAAATTTAAGCCCGTAACGACCCTTGAGGTACTTTATCTCGTGTTACCCTCTGCTTTTGAGATATTTCAACTGAATTTCCGACACATTCCTTATTGAATTTCATGTTCATTTAACTCCACTCTGGCCTGGGATGCCAGGTATGCGATGTAATGGCAGATGGGTCATCGCATACCTCGAATGAACGGGTAAATACTTACGAGGAACTTACGCCGAGACTCGTGATATTAACATCTTCACTAAGCGAGATATTAATTTAAAGCCACTTCAGGAATCACTACGCGCATTTGAATGCCAATGGCTCATTTTGAGCAGGCTAACATGTCTGACCCACGCTATTTGGACTTACTTGCCTAGCCTTGGGTAACGCTCAGCAGATCGATTTCGAAAATAGAAGACACCGGTGTGAACTCTCTGTTTTACTCTTGCAGTGAGTACTTGTGACAGCCCCCTGTAGCTATTACTTCGAGGAGCGCAACTTTCGGCGAGAAACGCCCGTTGTGTGTTCCGGCGAGAAGTACTATATTATTAAGTTATTATTATTATTATTTATCAACTTACACATTTACGTGATAAGCGTATACAGGGTGTTTCGGAAAAAGTGTCCGATATTGCAACAGGGGTTAGGATTGGGCAAAACGAGAAGAATAATGTTCCTATAAACATATGTCCGGAAACAAATACCTTTTGAGATAAGAGCCATTTTACATGTGTTGTGTATTTACACTTCAGACTATGGATGTCTTCCTACCAGCTACTTCTAATGAATACTCGACTGTCACACACTTTTAACAGAACAAGCGTTAGTCAAATATCCAACAACACCACCAACCAGGAGCTGTAATGATTTCAGCTGGTCTGTCCACGGATACCATTCGCACGTTACAAGACATGTTTCACATGGTTACCACGAATTCGTACACATGCTTCGGCTCTTCTTCGCAAGGAATCCCGATCTCGTCCAATCAGAGCTGGCTGGTCGCGGATGTGGGCACACGCTCTTGTAACATCTGCACATTGTGGCATACATCAATGTCTTTAAATGTCCGCATAGCCAGAAATCCCATGGATTAAGGTCCGGCGAACCACACAACCGCATACTATGACTGAACATCCGACTCATGCAAAGACCTTCAACGGAAAGACGCCTGCACCACCAAACACAACGCCTCCTCCACGCGAGTAAAATGGTGCATATCTCAACAGGTATTTGTTTCCGTACATATGTTTATAGGAACATTTCTTCTCGTTTTGACGAATCCCAACCCCTGTTGCAATATAGGACACTTTTTTCAAAACAGCCTGTATAGTGTGCCCAACTGGTCACGGCAGTCTGGTATCGAACTCAGGGCCTTATCAGAGAAGACCAGGCAAATGGTTATGCCTAAGGTCGAACCAGTGGTCTCTAAGGGGGAGCCATTATATGGAACCCACAGAGCAATGAGAGGTCTACTGACACATAATAGTCTAGCGTGATTTCACGATTATTTAGGTGCAAATCATAGCAATTGAAAGGAGAAATTGTAAGCAAAATGCAAGGGAATGTACGTTTTCAGTGCATACGAAGTCGAAAGAGGCTAGTATTGAAGTCTGACAAATGACTTTAAAAAGTAGGCGGAGTAGACCTGGCGCCTACGGAACTATTTCCGTCTAGGGCGGTCAGACAGCTCAAAATTAATGACCCGGGAGTTCACCGGTCGACAACGAGCAAAGCTTTGGCGGGACCAAGCCCACAAGAAATTAATTAATTACAGAGAAATGGAGCATTGTAATGCAATGAAACATACACACAGATGAATGTATTCACGGAGGAGTAATTTAGGAGTGGTTTTTCACCTAAAATTACGCCTATTTCTCAAAATGACCGCATTACAACCTAACTCACGCTCGAGAGCATGGATACTTTAACCAACCAGCGGGAAATCCCCACCGTAGCATCCCACGCGCTGAACTAAGGCAATTAATTGTAATTAATTGGCCGAAGCGATCGCCGGCACGCGAGTGTTTTTAAAACCTCCACGCCTAGATAAACAAGATGCAGTTGTTATTTCGGCTGAAGACGGAGTATTTCAAGAAGGGAGTCGCTCTCACGTGTCCCGTGAACTATTTTGTGCAAGAAACCAATATAAGGGAAGAGCACCCTACGCCAAGGGTCACTTGTTGGTCAGTTGTTGGTCAGTTACAGACAGTCAGTTATGGTCAGTTATACGTCAGTTATGGTTCAGTGGAAAGCAGTTGAAGACGTCAGACGGTCGCTCGAGTTGGAAGTTAGTCCTTTGTCTACAAGCGCTCTGCAGTAAGCACGCCAATTATTAAGATATCAGCGTACCGCCGTTGAAGACAATGGAGGCAAATTGTAAGCTTCATCAGTGATAATGAAGTGCATAAAAGGTAACAAAGTGCAGATATTGCTTTATTATCTGACACAGATATAAATTCGCTACAGCGAATAGGAACTGATAATGTTTGGAACAGTTCGTATACCGGAAGGTATTGTCAATTATATGACATCAGCATTAGGAGCACTCCAGTGATGGGAGAGTGGAAGTTATTGCCACCTATCCAGGACAGTGAGGTGAACGGGAGTGCAGGGAACTAGGATCGAACATCTATAAAAACGCTACTAGATTTCACGGAGACCAGCGGTTATCATAAGTCATCGCATCTCTGAGGTCAAGCGTAGGTGAAAACCAGATTAAGGATCAACGTGTGAAATGATAGATGAAGTGTATAAATTGTGAAATAATAATTTAAAGTGTTAATGTGTTTAATGATTAATATTCAGTGTTTATCAGTGGTAAAGGCCACTTGTGGTAATATGTGTATCATGTGTAAAAAGTGTGAATCTCAGTGTTGTGTATTGGATATCATGATGGATTAAGTCAAATCGTCATGGTAGAGCTCAGGCGGAGATACTGGTACTTTCCAGCCAGAAGGAAGCGTGAGTAAACATGCAAATAATAGCATTATAATGGCATAGTTCACCATGTAACGATTAATCACTTTGAAATTAAAGAAGTAATAGTCACTTACTGAACGAGTTTTCACCACTCGTCTTGAATAAAGTATGACTTGGAAGGTGATTTGCTTAGGACCATGTAGGTCAAAAATAGTGATGGATCTAAACGTTAAAATAATAATAATAATAATAACTGGGGTCGGCAACCATAAAGTAAGGGCAAAGTTGGCCTAAGTAATGTTCAAATAGTGTCATGTCTAATTTAAGATACTGTCATTTGGTAAACAGTAAAGAATGTAGTGTGGAATATCGCGAATACGAGAGCTTTTCTCAGTGTCAGTGAAATTTTGAATGAATATGTGAAATTAAAGTAAGCCAGTATATTTATACATTTGTGTTAGGAGCTATGTAAAGCTTTGGCTTAAATAGTATAACAGGAAGAACGCAGGTACCTTGATAATGGAGTCATATATGTGAAATATTGTTTAGCCGCATATAGCGTGCAGATTAACGTAGAATCCAGTGATTTACGTAAGATAAGCACGGGAAAGACTAGTATAGCTTGCGCGTGAGGTGAAAATTGGCTTAATCTTCGAGAAGTATCGCCCTTGTGCATACTGTATGTGTTACGCAGCGATTTGGATAGATTCTGTCTATTGCCAACGCTTGCATTGAATTATAGCCACTATGGACGCCCAGCGAGGCGCGGTGAGCATTTTTACTTATGGTCTGCCCGAGAGGTAGAATCATATTCGTCGACGAGGAACGTGGTTCCCAAATATATGTAAATGACAGCTGCTGATGATAACCATGGGGTTTCATTATGATGCGCGTCTTTAAAGCCACAAGTAATCACCTTAGAACGGCAATGCTATCATTAGAATTCCACCCCTGCCATGAATGTTTAATAGGAGCCATTTGAGCCCAAATACACTGTAAAGTTAGGTGTTAATTAATTAAATGACTCAATTACTTAGGACTATGCCTAGCGGATCTTTATTGTTATATAATTGTAAACAAGAGTGGCCTTGACGGTAGAGAGAGACAGGAAATGTAGACCATTTCCGTGGCAGCCATCTTGGAGAGCTGTCTGGAACTAATTTTATGACCAGCTGAGGGGAGGGAGGTCGCTCGACCGATCCCTTGTCAATTACAGTCACAATAGAACACTGAGAGATCTCGGTATTCAATAATGCAATTAAAATATGAGTATTTTAGTGATGCAAATGGAATTAATTGGTGTATGGCAACTCACATATGTGGTTGAACCATAGAAATCAGATGATATTTGGCGAAGTTATCCTCTGAGGGGGAAAGCTGAACCAAAATAATGTAGGCATCTTCTTTAAAGTGCATTTTGCCAGTTTATGCTAATTTAGGAAAAACGGGTATGTGTTTTTCCCAGAACATGACACAGTTGTATCTATAATAAGTCCGACAAGACCCAGATAATCGTTATATGGTGAAACTATAAATATTCTATCCATGTTTATGTTTATTTTATGATTAAGAAGCATGACTCATTTTCCTAGAGCGTTCATAGGGATGGAAAGAAGGAAGATGATTCGCACGACACAACAAAATATTTGCTAATAAATGTAGGGAACATTGAAGTAATGCTAATTAAAGTAAATGTCGTAGGAGACGGAACAATGTCTTAGAAATTCATGTTTATGTGACATGTGGTTTTTGTGTCAAGATATTTCCATTAAATAAAATTGTGTCACATGACGAACACTATGAAAACCTTGTAATCTGAACTATTATTGACAGGATATTAGAAGTAGGTTTGAGTGCATTGTAGCGCTATTTTTTAGGGGGAAGGCTCACAGAATAACCCTATTTATTTGTGGGAATTAATTGTAATTTGTCCTTTGTTTTGTATTTGTTGTACAGCCATGATTTTAGACCAGTAAATATTTTATTCATAGGAATGTTGTGTATTTCCTGTAGAGTAGTTACCTGGTAGACTCAAATCCTGAACATGTGGTCGTATTGTGGGCAGGAACGTCCCATACCTCGAAAGACCGTGAGCTAGTTGGGATACGAACACATGGTCCACATGGTGACAATCGGGTACATGGGGGAGTTGTCTCTGTACTTGGATTGAGTCACAGGTAATTACTTAAGTCGGTCAAGGTATAAATGGTAGAAGCAAATATAGCATAGAATTTAGGACAGAATAGGAAGACCGCATCCCATTTGTTAATAAGCCACCACATTAAAAATAATTGTTAATCCTCCATAAGACATGCTTATATAATTGTAACTTTCATAAACCATAGCCATAGATAACCCATATAAAATAACATGACGCTGATATGTGGGGCCAGTTTAAAATACAGGTAACCTCCACTTAAGCATCATGAGCATGGCATAAATAAGCATGTTGACTACCCTAATTTAACATGTCACCCACCTGTGGGCCATGACAGATAAGATTAACATGGCACCCACCTGTGAATGATATAAAGATTAACATGGCGCCCAACGTGGTTGGCTTATGGGATTCAGAAAAACCCCATAATAATAGCATGGTTTTCATGGGGAAAACCATAGAAATAACTTTTTTTCCTCAAACTTGGTTTGAGCGATTGTGAGTCTTTCTAGATGATGTTCAGACGTCAGACAAATATTGTCAGACGGGTACGAGGGTCTATACCCATTCCATAGTTAGTTTTGACATTTTATAATATGTTGTTGTTGTTGTCGCGGGATCGGAATCTTTTCTTTCCAATAGAACGCGCCAGTGTCTTCAGCTAGGGCCTACCTGAATCTCAAATTAAGTAGTACAGGATGGCCGGAACGGAAGAAGTACTCAGGTGTATCGCCGAGTTAAGGGAACATTTCGATGTTATAAATGCTAAAAGTAAGGAAGAATCCAAAGCATTTAAAGATGAAATAGCGGATAGGCTAGAGGCTAGTCAAACTGAGGTAAGCCAGATGTTGGCTACAGTCAGTACTAGACTAGAGGCTAATCAAGCCGAAATAAATACTAGACTAGAGGCTAGTCAAACTAATGTAAACACGCAGTTAGAATTAAACCTAGTAGAGGTTAATAAGAAAATGGACGACGTTAAAGAGTCTGTCCAGAGACAGGTAACTAAGAATACTGTTAGCGTGATCTCAGAAATGCAAAATGATAACGAAAAACGCTTTGAGTCTATTGAATTAAAATTAGAAAGCAATTTGCAAATGTGCAGAGAGTCACAGCGTGAAATTAACGATAATTTAAACAGTATGTCCCGGGAGCTTAAAGACATTCAAAGTCAGAATGAAGCTAACACGAAACGTCAGTTAGAACAATTTAACACGTTTACTCAGACCGTGGATCATAGGTTCGAGGATAATGAACTAAAATGGAATACGCGAATGGCAGGTTATGCCAAGGCTGTGGACGAAGCTTTAAAGAAGCAGGACCAGAATATCCTTGACCAATGCAAGGAAATGCAGGAAATAAAGACGTCTGATCGAGATAATAAGGAAATAATGTCTAATATGAAGATACAAGTTGGAAAAGTGCAGAAAGAGTTGGAACAAACACAGAACGACTTAGCAGTTATCCATAAAAGACAGGACGAAGACCAAGGAGAAATCACAAAAATAAGGACTGAAATATCTCATATACAAGGTCACATTCAACGGGAAGTTACAGGCTTACGCGAAGAGTTAGAGCTTCGAGAAGGCTTAAAGACTGAAGCCAGTGATAAGACTCTTGCCGAAGTAAGAGAAAGTCTAGCAGGGGAAATTATCCACCTGAAGGAAAACCTTAAGGATAATAAAGAGAAGGTATTTTCTATGGCAGAAAGAAACCGAGATCGCCTAGAGAAAATAGAACGAGAGGTATTAGCTCGTTTGGAAAGGACTGAAAACAGGCATAGCCAGTTAGAAACGAGAATGATAGCGCAGGAAGAATCCATGTTGCGAAATCCTAGGTCTAGCGAAGGAAGTATAGACGAGAATAGGAGGAATAAATGGGCAGAGATAGAAATACAGCCCACTCCAAAGAATGCAGCAATGCCAAGTGACAGCCCGTATGCCACACCTGGTATGTCAATGGCTATGTCAACACCGCAGGAAAATGCTGTACAGAACCAAATAGTCACAGTTATAAGGGCTAGTGATGAAAAACCAAAGAAATACTCTGGGAGTAATTCTAATATGACACCCAAGTACTGGCTTAAAGAAGTTTCCGAGTACTTGAATGATGCGAAAGTACCGCCAGAGCGCAGGTTGAGAGCGATTGAAAAACTCACCGAAGGAGAGTGTGCTCTATGGTTTAGAAGTTTTAGGTACACGTTCGACACCGTTGAGGAATTTCGCCAAGCATTTTTAAGCAGGTATTGGAACGCGAGCGTACAACAAAACCTCAGACTGGACTTGTATTCCAGGCGTTACAGTACTAGTAACCCGACCAAGTACGGAGAGTTTTTTGTGAACCAATTATGCCGTTTTCGCGAGCTCGACGAAGGACTCAGAGAGTCAGACTTATGCATAGCAATAGCTAAGCAGCTGCCGTATGAAGTGCAGCGCCTGCTAATCTCAGCAAACGCCAAAACTGCAATCGATATGGAGGAGGTGCTGAGACAACTTGATTTAACCACAGTGCAGCACGCAAGACAAAGCCGACATGTGGAACAAGTTAATATGACGAATACGCCGATCGAGCCAACGAAGGTGCAGACGAAATCCAAGTCTACAAGCACCGAAACAGAAAAATCCGACTGGCAGCGCGAAGGACGCGAAAACCAAAATTGGAGGCCAGCGTATCGAGGAAGTTCGAACCGAGGTAACCGAGGAAGGAAAAACTGGAATCAGCGTGGTACCAGAGACCAGCAGCTGGATAACAGAAGAAATTACGGCCGAAATGGGAATAACCAAGGATGGAGATCCCAAGAGCAGAGTCGTGGGTTCGATGAAGAGGCGGAAGAACGCTATCATGCATCTTTAAGATACATGGAAGAGCGCGGAGATGATCCAAGACAATCGCGAGTTCACTGGGATGAAGCGATTCGAAATAGAAGGTCACCCGACATATATCAAAATGATGATGGTGCCAAAAGTCTGGAACTTCAACAGCATGAAGACAGGCAGAAGAACTCCACAAAGAATGGAGCAATTGAAAAAAAAACACCAATTTTAAATGACCAGAGAGAGATAGGTTCAGGATGGAATACAGTAAATGTTATTAACTGGATTGCCAAACCTGAGGAGCTTATCGAAGACCTCGATGAGAGAACGGTCAATGTAAGAAGGGAACTACCTATTATTATTGTAAACATTGCGGGAACGAAAGTAAGAAGTCTCATCGATACAGGATCAACAGTGAGTTTGATAACCCAGGCATTATATAATGAAATCCAGAGTAAAATCCACGTATTGAAAATACCCATTTCAAGCGTGAAAATAAAAGGTGTCATACCAGACAAAGTTATGATATGCAGATACCAAGTATTTTTAGATCTGCAGATAGGGAACTCTACATTCTCACAGAGCTTCCTACTTGTAAATAAGCTGCCATATAACCTTATTGTTGGGATGGATTTCATAAGGGAGTATAAAGTTATTATAGATCTCTCGCAAGACATTGTAATGTTTCGCGCAAGTGAGGGAAAGGAATACTTAGAACTCTCATTAAGGCATAATGAAGCGAGACAAGAAGAATACGTATGGCATACATACGGAGATATGACTGGGGAGGCAGTGTCGACAATAGAAGATATTGAGGAAGAGTTGGCAACACTGGCCGCAGACATTGAAAAAGATCTCGAACCAAAATTTGAAGAATGCCTGGAAGAGAAGATTGAGGAAGCTAAATTTGGTCCAGAATATAAGAAAATGCTAAGGGAACTGCTATTCGAGTATAAAGGAGTCTTCGATTCGAGACCTGGCCGGATCAAGAATTTCCAGTATGCGTTTCAAGTCAGCGATTGGACGCCATTTAAACAGAAGCCGTATCCTGTAGCTGAGAAACATTATTTAAAGGTCAAAGAAGCGATACAGGAAATGCTAGAAGCAGGCGTCATTGTAAAGACAGCCACACCTTATGTCAGCCCACTGGTAGTTGTACCGAAACAGGATGGAAGTGTGAGGATATGCCTGGACCTACGAAATTTGAATTCCAAGGTTATACCGGAATTTGATACAGTTCCACCCATTAAGGAGGTACTCAGAAGGTTCAAAGGAAAGACTGTATTCTCAAATCTTGATCTCACGGCAAGTTTTCACCATCTTGCTCTGGAAGAGAAAACAAGTCTGTTAACCGGATTTTTATTTGACCAGCACACGTACTCCTACGTCCGTCTTCCATTTGGATTAAAAACAGCAGGTTCAGTGTTGATACGAGCGCTAGATAGGAACCTATCCGAAGAAGTAAAAGCTACAACCATATGCTACGTAGATGATATACTACTGACCTCTGAAACAGTTGAAGAACATGTCAGAGATCTACGCAAGTTGTTATATGACCTAAGTCAGGCTAACTTCAAGGTCAATATAAAGAAGTCTAACTTTGCTCAGAGAGAAGTTAAATTTCTAGGTCATGTAATCGATGCACAAGGAGTCAGGCCTAATCCGGGAAAACTGGAAGTCATAAAACGTTTCCCGAGACCAACGAAGGTGAAGAACGTCAGGCAATATCTAGGCGTTATTGGATTCTTTTCGAACCATTGTCCGAAGTACACCGAGACTGTAGCACCACTCCAAGATTTACTTAAAAAGGGAGGAAGATGGCGATGGACGGAGCAATGCGAGGAAGCCTTCGTGAAATCTAAACAGATGCTGTTAGATTATGTAAAATTGGGATATCCTGACTACACTCAGAAATTTATCATCCAGACTGACGCATCCTTCGTAGGCATTGGAGCTATGTTGTATCAGGAAAATAAGGACAGGCCAGAGGAGAGAACTTATATCGCATTCATCAGTAGAAGGTTGAGGCCTAATGAAAAGAATTATACGGTCACGGAGATCGAATTACTTGCGATACTGTATGCATTACAGTATTGGCACAAGCTGATTTATGGTTTTAGAATTATTTTGAGAACAGACCATAAAGCCCTAACGTTCCTGCTAAAAACTGACTTGTCGAGTCAAAGACTGACAAGGTGGTCCCTATACATACAACAATTTCAAGTGGAAATAGAATATTGCCCGGGGAAGGACAATATCATACCTGATTTGCTAAGCAGATACCCTACAGCAGAGGAAGAAGAAACTCTAGCTATTGAAATAGAAGATAGAGATCAGAAGACCTTAGATGATCTAAGGAACATCACCGTTTTTCAACGTGAAGATCCCTGGATACGGTTGATGATAAATTACTTCGAGGGAAAGCTGGATAGAGGAACCCCGATGTATATGGAAGCTGAAGCACTTTCAACGGAATATCTATGGTTTAACCAGATGCTACATAAATGGAGCGACTCTGACCACACAAAACCTAGGATTGTTGTACCACCAGCATTGCAGAGAAGGCTAGTTTGGCTAGCACACCGAGCTTTTGGACATTCAGGTGTAGATAAGACTGTTGCCCTGCTTAAAGAGGCGTTTATTTGGCCTAAACTTAGAGAAACAGTCAGAAATACTATCAGGACATGTGATATGTGCCAACGAGTAAAGCCTAACTCGTACTTAATGAGGCAGAAACCTATACCACTCTTACCAGAGAAGCCATGTCAGCTCCTGGCGCTGGACAACTTTGGGCCCCTGCCTAGAGCTAGAAGAGGAAATAAACACATCCTAGTTGCACTAGACGTGTTTTCCAAAATGGTAGTCCTGTGTCCAATTCAGAAAACCAGTACAAAACAAGTACTTAAGAGACTGAAGGAAAGAATCATTCCTATATTAGGACAGCCAGAAAACATCTTATCGGATCACGGAAGCTGTTTTACCAGCGTAGAATTTCGCAGGGAGTTGGAAAATCTGGGCATAAGACAGATTTTGTCCACGGTTAGGCACCCGGAATCGAACTCAGCTGAGAGAGTTATGAGGGAGGTGCAAAAATACATGAAGATATACTGCTCTACTGAGAATTGGAAATGGATTGACGTGCTTGAGATTATTGAATATTGTATCAACAATACTGTGCACGAAGCTACAGGAGAGGTGCCAGTGAGCTTACATCTCGACAGAAGACCCGAGAGGCCATGGAATAATGTCATCCAGACACCCGTCGATGCACAACTTGGACGTGAGTTAAGAATCCAGAGGACGTTCGAGTATCTCAAGAAACAAGCAGATAAACGACAGCGGAGAAACAGGAGGAAACGTTATCATAGACCGCTACTCGTGGGAGAATACGTCTTATTGAAAAAACCCGCCAGTTCAGATCCAGAGAGCAGGAAATATAAAAAATTCCAGCACGCTTATCTCGGACCCTACCTGATTATAAGGGATCTGCAGAATAACGCATATCGGATTAAAGATGAGGCAACAGGTAGAGAAGTTGTGGTAAATGCCGCAAATCTGAAGTTATATAGTCCACCAGAAGACTATGAAGCGAGAGAAGAGCAAGCTACACACATCCAAGTGAACGAGGAATCATTACGTATGCACGGAAAGGTTCTGGAGAAAAGCTTGCAGGCTCGAGAAGGGTCGAAGAAAAGGAAACAGCTCGCCAGCCCAGCGGACACGAGGGGAGAGTGCAGCTGTCGACTGCAGGAGTTTTACGACCAGTTAAAGGGAGCCGCTGTGGAGTTAGAGGAGATGAATGAACAATTGAGACAGGAAAACGAAAGTCTACGAGACAGCAGACAAGAGTGGAGTGGGAAAACGTGAAAGCCCATTGCCGAGAGCAATGACCGCTTAAAATAAATACTGCAAGGAGTTGATACCAGCTGATAGGCCCGAAAAATTCACTTATGAAATGAATTTTTCGAACTTAGCAGGAGAAAGATGTGCCCAACTGGTCACGGCAGTCTGGTATCAAACTCAGGGCCTTATCAGAGAAGACCAGGCAAATGGTTATGCCTAAGGTCGAACCAGTGGTCTCTAAGGGGGAGCCATTATATGGAACCCACAGAGCAATGAGAGGTCTACTGACACATAATAGTCTAGCGTGATTTCACGATTATTTAGGTGCAAATCATAGCAATTGAAAGGAGAAATTGTAAGCAAAATGCAAGGGAATGTACGTTTTCAGTGCATACGAAGTCGAAAGAGGCTAGTATTGAAGTCTGACAAATGACTTTAAAAAGTAGGCGGAGTAGACCTGGCGCTTACGGAACTATTTCCGTCTAGGGCGGTCAGACAGCTCAAAATTAATGACCCGGGAGTTCACCGGTCGACAACGAGCAAAGCTTTGGCGGGACCAAGCCCACAAGAAATTAATTAATTACAGAGAAATGGAGCATTGTAATGCAATGAAACATACACACAGATGAATGTATTCACGGAGGAGTAATTTAGGAGTGGTTTTTCACCTAAAATTACGCCTATTTCTCAAAATGACCGCATTACAACCTAACTCACGCTCGAGAGCATGGATACTTTAACCAACCAGCGGGAAATCCCCACCGTAGCATCCCACGCGCTGAACTAAGGCAATTAATTGTAATTAATTGGCCGAAGCGATCGCCGGCACGCGAGTGTTTTTAAAACCTCCACGCCTAGATAAACAAGATGCAGTTGTTATTTCGGCTGAAGACGGAGTATTTCAAGAAGGGAGTCGCTCTCACGTGTCCCGTGAACTATTTTGTGCAAGAAACCAATATAAGGGAAGAGCACCCTACGCCAAGGGTCACTTGTTGGTCAGTTGTTGGTCAGTTACAGACAGTCAGTTATGGTCAGTTATACGTCAGTTATGGTTCAGTGGAAAGCAGTTGAAGACGTCAGACGGTCGCTCGAGTTGGAAGTTAGTCCTTTGTCTACAAGCGCTCTGCAGTAAGCACGCCAATTATTAAGATATCAGCGTACCGCCGTTGAAGACAATGGAGGCAAATTGTAAGCTTCATCAGTGATAATGAAGTGCATAAAAGGTAACAAAGTGCAGATATTGCTTTATTATCTGACACAGATATAAATTCGCTACAGCGAATAGGAACTGATAATGTTTGGAACAGTTCGTATACCGGAAGGTATTGTCAATTATATGACATCAGCATTAGGAGCACTCCAGTGATGGGAGAGTGGAAGTTATTGCCACCTATCCAGGACAGTGAGGTGAACGGGAGTGCAGGGAACTAGGATCGAACATCTATAAAAACGCTACTAGATTTCACGGAGACCAGCGGTTATCATAAGTCATCGCATCTCTGAGGTCAAGCGTAGGTGAAAACCAGATTAAGGATCAACATGTGAAATGATAGATGAAGTGTATAAATTGTGAAATAATAATTTAAAGTGTTAATGTGTTTAATGATTAATATTCAGTGTTTATCAGTGGTAAAGGCCACTTGTGGTAATATGTGTATCATGTGTAAAAAGTGTGAATCTCAGTGTTGTGTATTGGATATCATGATGGATTAAGTCAAATCGTCATGGTAGAGCTCAGGCGGAGATACTGGTACTTTCCAGCCAGAAGGAAGCGTGAGTAAACATGCAAATAATAGCATTATAATGGCATAGTTCACCATGTAACGATTAATCACTTTGAAATTAAAGAAGTAATAGTCACTTACTGAACGAGTTTTCACCACTCGTCTTGAATAAAGTATGACTTGGAAGGTGATTTGCTTAGGACCATGTAGGTCAAAAATAGTGATGGATCTAAACGTTAAAATAATAATAATAATAATAACTGGGGTCGGCAACCATAAAGTAAGGGCAAAGTTGGCCTAAGTAATGTTCAAATAGTGTCATGTCTATTTTAAGATACTGTCATTTGGTAAACAGTAAAGAATGTAGTGTGGAATATCGCGAATACGAGAGCTTTTCTCAGTGTCAGTGAAATTTTGAATGAATATGTGAAATTAAAGTAAGCCAGTATATTTATACATTTGTGTTAGGAGCTATGTAAAGCTTTGGCTTAAATAGTATAACAGGAAGAACGCAGGTACCTTGATAATGGAGTCATATATGTGAAATATTGTTTAGCCGCATATAGCGTGCAGATTAACGTAGAATCCAGTGATTTACGTAAGATAAGCACGGGAAAGACTAGTATAGCTTGCGCGTGAGGTGAAAATTGGCTTAATCTTCGAGAAGTATCGCCCTTGTGCATACTGTATGTGTTACGCAGCGATTTGGATAGATTCTGTCTATTGCCAACGCTTGCATTGAATTATAGCCACTATGGACGCCCAGCGAGGCGCGGTGAGCATTTTTACTTATGGTCTGCCCGAGAGGTAGAATCATATTCGTCGACGAGGAACGTGGTTCCCAAATATATGTAAATGACAGCTGCTGATGATAACCATGGGGTTTCATTATGATGCGCGTCTTTAAAGCCACAAGTAATCACCTTAGAACGGCAATGCTATCATTAGAATTCCACCCCTGCCATGAATGTTTAATAGGAGCCATTTGAGCCCAAATACACTGTAAAGTTAGGTGTTAATTAATTAAATGACTCAATTACTTAGGACTATGCCTAGCGGATCTTTATTGTTATATAATTGTAAACAAGAGTGGCCTTGACGGTAGAGAGAGACAGGAAATGTAGACCATTTCCGTGGCAGCCATCTTGGAGAGCTGTCTGGAACTAATTTTATGACCTCCTGAGGGGAGGGAGGTCGCTCGACCGATCCCTTGTCAATTACAGTCACAATAGAACACTGAGAGATCTCGGTATTCAATAATGCAATTAAAATATGAGTATTTTAGTGATGCAAATGGAATTAATTGGTGTATGGCAACTCACATATGTGGTTGAACCATAGAAATCAGATGATATTTGGCGAAGTTATCCTCTGAGGGGGAAAGCTGAACCAAAATAATGTAGGCATCTTCTTTAAAGTGCATTTTGCCAGTTTATGCTAATTTAGGAAAAACGGGTATGTGTTTTTCCCAGAACATGACACAGTTGTATCTATAATAAGTCCGACAAGACCCAGATAATCGTTATATGGTGAAACTATAAATATTCTATCCATGTTTATGTTTATTTTATGATTAAGAAGCATGACTCATTTTCCTAGAGCGTTCATAGGGATGGAAAGAAGGAAGATGATTCGCACGACACAACAAAATATTTGCTAATAAATGTAGGGAACATTGAAGTAATGCTAATTAAAGTAAATGTCGTAGGAGACGGAATAATGTCTTAGAAATTCATGTTTATGTGACATGTGGTTTTTGTGTCAAGATATTTCCATTAAATAAAATTGTGTCACATGACGAACACTATGAAAACCTTGTAATCTGAACTATTATTGACAGGATATTAGAAGTAGGTTTGAGTGCATTGTAGCGCTATTTTTTAGGGGGAAGGCTCACAGAATAACCCTATTTATTTGTGGGAATTAATTGTAATTTGTCCTTTGTTTTGTATTTGTTGTACAGCCATGATTTTAGACCAGTAAATATTTTATTCATAGGAATGTTGTGTATTTCCTGTAGAGTAGTTACCTGGTAGACTCAAATCCTGAACATGTGGTCGTATTGTGGGCAGGAACGTCCCATACCTCGAAAGACCGTGAGCTAGTTGGGATACGAACACATGGTCCACATGGTGACAATCGGGTACAATAGCCACCCCCAAACCGGTGCGTCTCAACAACAGCGGGACCAAGCTTTATGGACACTTGATCACAAACAACCCCCAATGAGTCAACTTATTTACCGCGCAGAAACACATGGGACGTTGCTGACATAATTGATATTTGCCTCATGAATCAGGTAACTATCAGGCATAGAGTCGGGGTGATCAAAGACCTATAGTCAGATCACTACCCCACGATCTAGGGCACGGATGTTGATGACATGTTATCTTTTTACTGAGTTGTCTAAAACAATGCTAAAGTACTTAGAAACTCCGGACGGGGCACCCCGTCTTCAAATATGTCATTTTTATTTTGCATCTTTTTGCATTATTTGCTATTTTTTCCAATTTAAGAGCAATTTTTAAAGTTTGGTAGATTTTTTTTGGTCATATTTTAGAGAAATCGGCCTTTTAAGTTTTTTTTTCCAATTTAGTCATGTCACAGCTTTATATGAGGGAATTACGTCTCTCAGAGTTAAGAAGAAACTAGTAGGCCTAGCTGATATAAGATAATTTAAAATATTGAAATAAGATAAATATTACTGCTATTAGTAGAAAAAATATATATCTTGGATGCAGAAGAACGGTGCCGTAGGTATACAGATGCTCTTGTTTTCGTCGCAAACCAGTTATTAGCGGAATTGAATGTTACCTGCTCTGTTGACCAAGGTCAGCTGTGGCTTGGTGGAAAGGGGAAGAGGTGTATATTCTTGTCTCAGTTCATTTTCTCCATTTGATAGTGCATTTTTCAAATTTTTAGGTCATTTATTACAGACATTTTTGAAAATTTTAAGTGCATTTTTTGAACTTTTTACGGCATAAACATGCGGGCCCTAATAATCACCCTCGCGACTCCCCCCGCCCCCATCCCTGAAGTCATCGAAACCGGAACCAGGCCGATCCGCAATTACAAAGCGGCTGACTGGAACCAATTCAAGGCAATTTTAGATCAACACCTTGACGGCAAAGATGACTTGCCACTAACCACTACCACTGTACCCGAGCTAGACACGGCAGTGGAAACCCGTATCTCAGCCTCGCACACCAGCAACCCCCCTATGAGCCCCCGCGAGCGGAAACTGAAGATACCAGCCCGCATTAGGGAGCTAATAAGGTGTAGGAACAAAATCAGGCGGGAATGGTCAAAGTATCACAGGGACGACGACAGAGTTGTTGTTGTTGTTGTTGTTATTGTTGTTTTAAGGGGCGGAATTTCGACGTCATCTGCCCCTCTTAACACAGATTAAAGAATACTAAATGGAGAGCGGTAATACTTACAAAAGGGAATTTAGAACGTAAATACTCACAAAAGGAATATATTGAAAGATATGCACAAAATGTAGGTTAGGTTCAAAATACGTATAAAAAGCAATGTAGAGTCGAAATACTTACAAAATGCAATTGATATTCAAACTACTTATAAAATGCAAATAAGATTGTAAATACGTATAAAATGCAATTGAGGTTCAAAATACTTACAAAATGTAATTGAAATTGAAAATACACAATGCAATTCAGATAAACAACTCCCATTTCAGATCCAAAATACTCACTAAGTGCAATTGAAATTCAAAATACTTACAAAATCCAAATAAAATTGAAAATGCTTACAAAATGTACGGTAGATTCAAACTACTCATTTCGATGGACAATACTTACAAAATGCAATTTAGATTGAAAATACTTACAAAATGTAATTTAGATTCAAGATACCCACAAAATGCAATTGAGAATCAAAATACTTGCAAAATGCTCACCCTACGACATGCAATTTAGATTGAAAAAACTTGCAAAAACTGTTTAGGTTGAAAATACTAAATACTTACAAATTGCAATTGAAATTCATAATACTCACTGATACGTGGCTGGAGACGGGTTGGTGCAACACCCAGCCTTAAGCCGTCGTATTTAAGATCGCTTAACCGTAAACCGCCCTTAGCAAAGCAGGGTTTAAGCGGCCTCGTGGTGAAACCGGCCCTTAAAACTCTTCGTTCAGATTTGATTACCCTGCTCTATCTGTGAATGAATTTTTGAACTACGTCACGTTCGTGCGTAGCCTGGTGATATTCTATGAAGACTCTGTATGTGGTACCTCTTGTCGCTACCAGATGGCGAGAAGAGCTCTTCCTCCCAAGTGCCTGCTTATTTAAATATTTTCTTCTTGATTTTGGGCCATACTTTCAATTTAATTAATTTGGTTATGTGGTCTTCACCACCTTAAGGTAATTTATGATTTTACCAATTTTCTTTAATTGAATTATCAATTAACTTCATGGATTTTTCTTCTCTTCTCTGGATCGGTACCAAGCAAGTTTTAGTTTCACATATGGATTTTTAATTTAGATTCTTCACTTATCTAAGACAATTATTTGTTCATCATATTGCCTTTGTGACAAAATCTTACTGTAATTTGTTACTATGTTAAAATATATTTTGGTTACCATAAGAATTGTTTCTTGGTGTTTTCTGTTCACAGTAGACATGTATTTTAAGTCTCTTATTACCTTGGGGTCTCCTTCCACATATTAATTATTCTGTTTTATTGGTATGATAGTGTACCTTACTTCTGGATTACTTTTCTCTTGTTTTTTTTAATGATCTTAACAGGTCAGTCACAAAGCTTCGTCGGATCTCTGGACTCCCGACATTATTGAAAGACTTACTAAAAAGCAATTTAGATTGTCAATCCTTACGAAATGCAATTGAGGTTGAAAACCATCGCAAAATGCAACTTAGATCGAAAAAAACTTACAAAATGCAACGTAGGCCTAGATTGAAAATACCTACAAAATGTAGTGTAGATACAAAGAAATCGCTAAAGGGAATTTAGATACACGAGGAGCCAATTAACACAAATAAAACGGAGAGGAACCCGGCATAAGTAAGTGGAAGCATTGCCGGACTCAGCTGGGGTCCCGTGGTCGCTAACCCACGTCCCACTAGATGTGAGCCCCTGGGGGAGGGGGGCACGACAGAGTTAGTGTTGAAATCGACCATAGGTGCAGCTCATGGGGAGACCTGATCTCTAAATTCAGCACCAACCCCGAAGAAAATGCTCCAACAGTATGGCTGCTCGCGTGACACTTCACCCGCTAAACACATCAGGTACCGATCCTACAAACTCCGACAGGGCCGGCCTACTCAACTCGCGACAAACTGGAGGCCCTAGCGAACTCCCTAGAGGAAGCATTTACTCCAAATGACACCCCCTCTAGCCCAGAGTTCACGCGCAGGGTTGACGTTAAGGTAAATAATTATCTAACCAATGCGCCTACGCCCGAAGTCCGCAGAACAAACATGCATGAAATCAAGTGGATCATCCGGCACCTCCCAAACAGAAAAGCCCCGGGTCCAGACGACCTACAGAATATAATACTGAAATGGTTGACTGACAAGGCACTGCACATATTAACCCGCATCTACAATGCTATGCTCAGACTCCAGCACTATTCCGAACGCTGGAAGAGAGCAAAAATATTAGTATTCGGCAAGACAAGTCCAACCCGGATAACTACCGCCCAATAAGTCTACTGGACTCACTTAGAAATGTATTCGAGAAAATACGTATAAAGAGAATAGTAGCGCACGTTAAAGCAAACGAACTGCTCTGAAATGAACAGTTTGGGTTCCGAAATCACCACTCCTCAACGTAGCAGCTTACGAGGCTGCTAGAACACGCTACAGTTGGATTTAACCAAAAACGTGACACGGGAGCGGTCTTCCTCGATATACAGAAAGCCTTTGACAAGGTATGACACAATGGCCTACTCGCCGAATTGATAGACTGTAACTTTCACCCAGCCTATATCTGCCTAATCAAATCGTATCTAGAATCTAGAATCGTATTCCAGGTAGATATAATGTACTACATGTTCTGTCCACCAGACGGTATATCCGTGCAGGAGTCCCGCAGGGCAGTATAATTGCACCTGTGCTGTTCAATGACATGCCAGCACCAGATAGAGTGCTAACAGCTCTATACCTCTTTGCTGATGACTCGGCTATGACAGCCCATCGCTTTCGGCTAGCCTGCATCCGTAAAAGGCTACAGAAAGCGCTTTGGGCTCTGGAACCCTGGTTCACCAAGTGTCGGATAAAAGTCAATGTAGACAAAAGCCAGGCGGTAGGCTGCTCTTCACCAAGAAGTTTAGATTTACCCACCGGCCTGGCTCAATCCAGCCACTTACTCTATTCGCCCAAAACATACCATAGACGAGCACAGTTAAATACCTAGGAGTCACCCTAGACGGAAAACTAACTATGCTCCACCTTGTGAAACAACTACAGTAAAAAGCACACAGAAGGATGCTGCAGCTCTACTCACTCCTAAATAGGAAGAGCCTCCTCGACAAGACGCTGGGCGTTAACATGTATAAGGCCCTCATAGGCCTATATTAATGTACACCAGCCCCGTGTGGGGCTACACGGCCAAGTCGAACCTCCAGAAGCTGCAGGTCATCCGGAACAAATGCTTGTGGTTAGCACAAAAGCTCCCGCGCGACACACCGACGCGGGAGCTGGAACACATAACGAACACACCAAGCATCAAAACATTTGTACGCAAACTGGCACTCAAATCATACCGCACCAGATGCTATTCGGCCAACCCACTCGTAAGAGCCTTGGGGCGACACGACATTGGCCGAAATAGGAAAGACCCCGACCCCACGACACATTCTCTTCAGGTGAAGTCAGTTAGTTAGTTATTGTTGTTTTAAGGGGCGGAACTACGAGGTCATCTGCCCCTCTTAACACAGATTAAAGAATACAAATTTTGAATTGAATTTAAAATGTTGAGGTGGACATCTAAATTTAAAAAGACCAAAAATTAATAAAACAAAAACAAACAATTAAATAAAAAATAAAAATTATAAAAATAAACAAAAATTACGGAAAAAACAAAAACATTATCATTCAAAAACGAACAAGTCGTTGAGTCAATGTTCACTGGAAAATTTAGATTGCTGGCCCTAACCCACTCTCACTTATAAAGCGGATAACGCGATCAGCAGCCCAGGTGAAGTCAGTGAAGGTAGGTGCTAAGAGTAGCGCAAAGCGGCACCAACCCCAGGGACACTCAACAGATGTCACACCCCACACACATCCTTGGCTAACGGCTCCAGCCCAACCAAGGTGACCACTGCTGCATACACGAATTGTATATAACTGTGACTAACCCCTATTTGTATAAATGCACGTTCGTCTTCTGTTTCAGTTTGGTTTATTTGTTCCAGCCTTAGATTAAGACCCCCCGCCCCCCCAAAAAAAAAAATCCCTCCCCCTTGCCTTGCCCTTGAGAGGCACACTCCACGACACTTTAACCCGGGCTAAAGCCCAAGTAATCCTAAAAGTAACGCTAGCTGTTCCGATCGAAACCTTGAGAGACTGACTTCACGACACTTTGTTTCCGGGCTGAAGCCCCAGTAAACATAAAATATTTCGAGAGTTCCAAACGAGCCCTTGAGTGGCTAACTTCACGACAATTAGTGTTCGAGCTGAAGCCCCAGTAAAAGTAAAATATTGCGAAGACAGTTCTGATTGAACAATCGTTTAGCAGTCGACAGTGTAAACATTTATAAACAGTCAAGATACGGGCTAGGAGTTAATTGCCTGATATTTAGACGGCAGAGCCATTTAATTGTGGACACCCGTGTGGCTTAATTAGTGAGGAATGTTCAATCATATGTGTACGTGGTTAATTTAACTACCACGCCATTACTCCAAGTGAGATGTGCCAACAGTGTAATATTCTCGTATCGAGTGCATTGGAAATGGGTACCAAGTAGGCCTATGTGATTGCCGGCTGAAGAACTCAGGATGGGGTGACTTGCGTTGGGAACCCAGACCCATCATGTAAGGATGCCAGTTAATTACTCAACTTTATACTGAGGGGATAAGGGTAATGGGAACGATACGATAGGTAATATTGTAAAGTAAAATTAGTAAATTAGTTATTTTACCCTTTCATTTTTTGTGACCGATTGGTTGAGTCCTAGATGTTTGTTTCTTGTCCTGTGGCAAGCGCAGTTGGTAGGAGTATTTTTTATGTGTAACATCTTTCCACTCGGTTGCTGGATAATTTTGTGGGAGTGATTTTGAAAAATGGGACGGAAGTGGATCAGACGGAAGTGTGTAAGATTCACTGACAGCTGGATCGCTTTAGCAGCCAGGAGGGATGCGATCCATCTGGCAGTGGTACCATGTGGAATGTATATAACATACGGATTACTTCAAGGTTTGGAAGCGCCATTACAGATATTTCTACAATAAATCATCTTCAAGTTGTCGTTCTTTGGCATTTGCTGATTTTCAATCTCTGGATAAAAGTGATAGGCATCCAATCCCCGAGTAACTTTGCTCAACACTTTCATACTGAACGGTAAACGCTCATGCGAACTCTGGTGTCAACTGATTGAAACTCTAACCACATGTTAAAAGTCTTCGTATCAGTATTTAAATGATTATATGCTTTAATATGAAACATTGTAACTAGTCGGCAAAGCCGGTATTATGTTTCTCCACAATGGCTATTCGCCGGCCCCGTGGTGTTGGGGTAGCGCGCCTGCCTCTCACCCGGAGGCCCCGGGTTCGATCCCCGGCTCCGTCAGGGATTTTAAAACTGACGTGAGGGATGGAACGGGGTGCACTCAGCCTCGTGAGGACAATTGAGTAGCTGTCTGACAGTGAGACAGCGCCCCGATCGCGAATACCAAGATTAACGGCCGAGGGGACCCGACGCGCTGATCACGCGTCACCCCAATATCTGCAGGCCAAATGGCTGGGCAGCGGTCGCTTGGTCGGCCTTAGCCCGTCATGGGCTGGATAGTGCCAGGAGTTGACTTTTTGTTGTTGTTGTTTTGTTGACAATGGCTATTCAGATATTAACCCACATTGCGGTAATGCAGTGATCAATGCAATATACAGTGTGGTCCGCCAGCCCCTTATTTTTTTGTAGGAAGGCAACCCAACTAACGCGTATATCACAGTCATCCTAAAAACATTCGTACCTGTTCCTTTACGTCCATTGTACAACTTTACCGTTGAGTACATCCTCGCGAATATAGTAGAAATTAATAGTGGCAGTTTTCTTTCAATGACCTCAAATATAATGCATGATTGAAACGATTAGAGCTCCGAATAACACATGCTTACGTCTTGACAGGAAGTGTCTACGAATAGATTCAATGCGTGCCAGCAATATACCATGGTTCTCGGTAGCTGTGGTGGCTGACTCAAGAGTAGTGCCAACGAAGTCGCATTGTGGTAGGTTCGAATCTTGAACTAGTACTTTTTTTTTTTGCTTAATGTCGTTTATTGTGGATGTATTATGGACGCATATCTATCTGTTCCAACGAGTGATTTTTTATTTGGTCCTCAAAAGGACCGTACTTATCCGATGGTACGCAGCCAGATTGGACGACGACATAATGATCTGTAGAACGAAAGAAATGTATCCTGTATATTCAAGGTAGCAAGTGTTCGAAATTTTGACCACCTTTGTTTAAAGGAAAACTCCGACTCACTCAGACGACCCACATAACAAATAAATAAACACATCAGACCGAAACTATAATTTCTTTCAACGGCGTCTGTGCGAAAAGCGCTTGCTATACACTTACAGTAATAGTTAGTGAGGTTTTAAGGGGCGGAACTACGAGGTCATCTGCCCCAAACCTACAGTAAATACAGATAATTATGACATTATTGGTTTTACGTCCCTTTTAACTGCTCTGGCTTTTAGATACGCCGGGGTGCTGGAATTTTGCTCGGAAGGGGATCTTCAACGTGCCAGTAAATCTACTGACACGGCTCCCTCGCATTTGCGCACCCTCAAATGCCAGCTGACTGCGCCAGGATACGAACCTGCAACCTTAGGCACAGCAAGCGAGAACGTTACCGCTGAGCCTCGCAGCAAGGCAGTAATTACAGAACGTGTCATATTATTATAAATATTGAACTATTAAAATTCTAATTATCACGAATAGAGTCGCCTCCGTTGCGTAGTAGTCAGCGTGATTAGCTGCCACCCCGGACTCCTGGGTTCGATTCCCGGCTTTGTCGTGAAATTTGAAAAGTGGTATGAGGACTGGGACGGGGTCTACTCAGTCTCGGGTGGTCCAAATAAATAGAGGGGTTTCGATTCCCACCTCAGCCATCCTCAAAGTGGTTTTCCGTGGTTTCCCACTTCGCCTTCGGGCAAATGCCGGGATGTTACCTACCGTACGGCCACGACCGCCTCATTACCTCTTCCTTGTCTATCCCTCCCTATCCTCCCCACCTTTCCCATCCCTCAAGATGTCCCTGTTCGCTTTGCAGGTGAGGCCACCTGGGCGAGGTGCTGATCCCACCTCCCCAGTTGTATCCCCAGAAGAGATGTTTCAAGCTCCAGGTCACTGCCCGTAGAGGCGGTAATGATGGGATCCCTCGCTGAGTCCGTGGGAAAACCTAACCTGGAGGGTAAAATCGACTAAAAAAATATTAATTATAACTAATAGTATCCATCCATGGTTTAGAACAGTTTTTATAATTTTATTTAGTCAATTTACCCTCTAGGTTGGTGGTTCCCACGGACTCAGCGAGGGAACTCACCACTACCGCCTCGATGGGCAGTATCCTGGAGCTTGGAACATCTGGTCGGGAGGGATACAACTGGGGAGGTGTGATCAGCACTTCGCCCAGGCGGCCTCACCTGTTAAGCGAACAGGGGCCTCGTGAGGGATGGGATGGAAGATTGGGATGGATAGGCTAGGAAGAGGGAAGGAGGTGGCCGTGGCCTTACAGTAGGTACTGCACCATTATTCATAAAAGGGCTTAAGTACAGACATGGTTACAGTATTTTGGGAACACCCTGTAACTTCCTAACTTGCCTCTGAAGTCGATCATAACAGCTGGTCTGCAGCAAGAAAAAGTCATGCTATCAAGAAAGAGATCGGCAGAGCTCGTGTTTCCGACGAGGAACCCGAAGGTCATCGATAATAACCATATTGACTGTGTCTAACACCATATCGATCGATTCACCTGAGAGTGATTAATACAAATTAAAGCATATTTAGCGCTATATGTAAGCAGCTACATACGTCTGTGTGTATATTTCCATGGCAGAAAGCTATTATTAAGAAAGCTATTATTAAGAAAGTATGAAGAACAGAAGATGATATGTTAACTCACTGCTGATTACGTTTCGACTGCGATATATTTCGTATCGATTCGTGACGTGCGAGGAAGTGGGGGAAGCAGATGTGAGACTCAGACGACCTCGTGGAGAGCGCAATGAGTTTAGAACTTGACAGCGTAGAGGGTTGAGCTGGAAATCAGTGAAAGTAAAATCGCCAGCTAACGGGAGTTTTAAAAACGTGTGACCGTGCTGAAGTGTATGCTAGTTCGTTCAGCATTCTACGTGAAGTAGAAACGTGTTTAATAGGGCTCAGACATGGTCTTAAACATGTAATAGTTTATCTCTGCGACTGTGTTTCTTCAGCAACTAACGGGCCATGCGGATGGATACTTTTATAATCCCGACCGCGAGCTCAGCCGTGATGTGTCACGAAACTCTGCATATAATCCGTCGTGGAAATGCAGCCTAGATTTGATTCACTCTTCACAGTGATTATACTTTTTGAAAAGAGTACATTCTCAAGCAAGGTGTCAGAGGGAAGGAACAATATGAAGCTTATATCCACTACGATGGTAGGCTAAATTGATTTAAGAATACTGCATTAGCAGGGTGCAGCGGGGACTTGTTGAAGGCAACTTTCATTTAGCATGAAGTGTGCACGCGACTCTCGTGTTGTAAGGGGCCGCGTCGACCCTCGTGAACTTGTTCACACGCGCGTTCACATATTGGAACTTGTTAGTGACTGTTCGAGTTCACCTTCGCTTCGTGACGAGCTGATAAAATGTGTGCGGTCTGTCCGTTGGTATTCGAATATGTATGGGAAGATATCGCCAGGATATGTTGGAACTATTTCGACCGACCGGGTGTGGTTCGAGCCTGGGAGGACTTTGGTTCGTTCTATGGAAACCCAGTTGAAGTCCAGCATATTTTCTGTTGGTTTGGAGCTGATTATGGCCAACGATATCCTTTTTTCCTCATCTAGATTCGCCAAAGGTACTGATCACTTCAACTTGTTACAGTAGTGTAGCATGGACATTTAGAAATACCACTTTGCCATATTTGATTTTGTAGTTTAAATGGTTGAGTAGAAAGTGCAGGTTCGATGTTTATTTCGAAACTGACCTTTCTATGATGCCAGGATTTTGACTCATAAAAATGAGTGCATCCTTTGTGTAATTTTGATGAATAAATTAATAATTTCAGTAGTATTTTACAGTATTTAAACTAATATGCTCATTCTTATTTGTCGAGAAGTAAAAGTAGGAAGAAGATTTACAGTTTTTCTTGTGTAAGAACATTTTAGTAACACAATTTTATTTTGAGAACTTTGGTTGAGTTTTCATATTCTAGTGCATTGTTCTTTAAGCACTTTCGCTTGGATTGTCGTATTCTTTGAGGGGAATTTTCCTTTTCGTATTCTTATTACGATATTAGGAAGTTTTCGGACCCAGTTATTCTAAATGTTACTTCGAGTCCTTGGACTATATTTTCTTCAGTATTTTAATAACAGATTTAACTTGTGTTTTCTGAGCGTGATTTTCGAAATGGATTGCCTAATGGGTCATTAGTCGCTTAGCCTTTGTTGCTAACCTAGATCCATGCTGTAGGTCTAATCCATCGACATTTTCGCGTTCGGGAAATTCAGGGAGGATCTTATTTTGAGATTGAATTTATCTTTATAGATCACTTTACAACCTCAGTTTGTGTGGTTGGGCAGCGTTATATACAGTTTTTTTTCTTATGAAGTTAACACTGGATTAAATTGATATCATTGCCTTTAGTGCAATAGTTTTTCTCTAGTAAGAGGGTATTTGAACGACATCCAAATTTGCGAGGATAATCCCAGGGACGACTTACTATAAGTCATACGTTTAAGAATTATGGATCATGTAATAAATCAATGTAAGGCAAGTTTTTAAAGATAGGTGGAATATTTCTGAAATCCACTGGGCTTTGTTGGTAATCTGTTACGGAATCATATTTTTCTTGTTCAGGATTTTTACCATAAACAGCTGATTTGCAGAATTGTGGATTTATAACAGTAAGGCTCCTATTCTAGGTGCATGTTCGACTTTAGAGAGGCATATACTTTGAGTAATGTCGTTGTGTTTAAGTATATTGATGCAATGCTTTGTAAAGCATATTTTTCTTGTTGAGGATTGAGCCAGGTGTGCCAATCAGGATTAGATTGATTGGGGTTTTAACCCAGAGAGGTGTTGTTTTAACCTAGTATGGTTAATAGTTTAGTCATAGTTAACTTTATCGCTGTTATCGTGAAAATGCCTGTGTGAAGATTAATATTTTTCTGAGCAGTATTATTGGGAATCTTGAGTGGATATCCGGTTAAATATTTCCAGTAAAACTAATATAACAATTTTGCCATAAGATGTATGTTTAAAAAGGAAACCGATAACTATTTAAGACTGACTTTATGATTAATTTTTGCTTAGCTTAACTGTTCGGCAGAATTACCCTAAAACAAGAAATGAAATAATATTAAACAGAAAGGAATGTCGTGACATCAAGTCAGTGGGAAGAGAATAATTGAAATTATTCTGGAATATTGTGTAAATTATATTCTGTAAATAGGTCATATGAATTTCTTCATTCAACAACAAGAACATATAATGTTACTGAAGATGTCGCGTAGGATTATTAATTATAATCAGGATATTTTTGTATAAGATGTTATTTCCGTTAAGGAACCGAAATGGATTTAATGTATTTGAGTCTTATAATACTTTTCTTTTTGTAAATGCTTACCCTATGGGATTGATCATTATTATTATTAATATGCCTTATATTTTAATCAGCTAAAAGTTAGTTGAGATAATGGGTAACTTTTTTGAATGACAACCCAATATTATCAATGAGATTTTTTTTTGTTTGGTCGTGGTATGGACGAAATTGATATTTCTCTGTCTTGTTTATTCTTACAATAAACTACTTTATTACTTGGTTTTAATTATTGCGTGATGCTTTATAGAGGTGATGGAAGGGTGTATTAAGGGGGCCATCGCTAGGTATTTTAGTGTTTACCACACCTTTGAGATTCTTTCTTCCTCTTGAAGAATTCTTGTGTTTTGAGCTAGTCTTTTCTTTTTCTGAGCCTTGGTCAGTCTTAATACATCCTGTTAGGTATTCGAGTGGCCCTATTATCCCTGTGTCTGTTGGTAGAACTTGGGGGGTCTTTTGAGCCGGGGCATTTTCAGGTTCTACGATCCAGCTGCTATCCAGGGATTCAACAGGTATTGGTAGGTAAAAGGGTACAGTACCATACCGGCAATTGCCCGAAGACGAAGTGGGAAACCACGGAAAACCACTTCGAGGATGGCGGAGGTGGGAATCGAACCCCCTCTACTCATTTGGGCCACCCGAGGCTGAGTAGACCCCGTTCCAGTCCTCATACCACTTTTCAAATTTCGTGGCAGAGCCGGGAATCGAACCCAGGACCTCCAGGGCGGCAGCTAACCATGCTGACCGCTACGCTACGGAGGCGACATGGTTTAGAACAGTATTTAGGGAAAGTAACCATTTAAATGAGACTAGAAAATAAATTTCCCTATCGTCTTCGTAGATAATGTGAACAAAACCAAGTTGAAATCTTGTTGTACGAGGTAGGGAGGTTATAATAAAATAGTTAAAAAGAATTTAAAAAATCTGCCGTTGGATGGTCTTGAACCCGGGATCTTCGAAAGAGCGAGCGGGCGCAATAACACTTGCACACATTTCCAACACACTCTGGAGGTTTTTGTTGCGCTTCTTATTAACGCGTATGGTAACATATTCAATTATTACAGTTAGATCTTAAATATTGATTGGAATGCATTCGTTCAGTACCTGGCAGGTTTTCTAATTTACTTAAAGCAATTTTCGCGACCGCTTTGCGTTAATAAGGCGAAAGAACAGCAACTAATGCCCTCAAACGACAGCCCTTCGGTTTTATTTCATACAACTTAGCGTCCAAAATGCTAGCGTGTGATACACTTCGGTCATACAAGCAGGTGTACTGACGAAGAGAACAGAATTATACAGGATTTTGTACCAGCGATCACAGCAGCTTCCTTGCCAGCGAGTGTCGTGTGATACGGGCCTAAATATATGCTAAGACTTTTTGTTAAAATTGAATAACAAAACAAGATGTTCGGTAAAGAACATATAGCCTATTTTATCCTAAATGCATGGGTATTGTTATAACTGTTTGTCATTTTCAAGGAGTATAATTGAATGTTGGTTGTAGTAGCTTCTTGAAATACAACGTGCTTTACGGATATTATACATGAATATGATGTGCCCTTTGCTAGTGCTACCTCTGTAAAAAAAACCATTCAATTCGGTTTCACCGTGTTTGAATTGATAGGGGGAATCGATTTGCACACAAACATGGCCGCTATCTGCACATTATTGGTCTGATGACCTTGTAGTGTGGTCAACAGATTCGCTATACATAAAGGTATGTCGTTGCAAAATTTGGTAGGGATCAGATTATTAGGTTGGTCATAATTTGATTCAAGCTCTTAACATTAGGACGGCCGCCATTACTTTTTCGTCAATATGGCGGCGATATAAAACATGACACTGGAGTGCCCTTTGCTAGTGCTACCTCTGTACCAAATTTCGTTCATTTCGGTTACACCGTGTTTGATTGATAGGGGGAATCAATTTGCACACATACATGACCGCCATCAGCAAACTAATGGGCGGATGACCTTGTAGTTCAGTCAAACGATGCTCGCCATACAAGTATACGTTGCTGCAAAATTTGGTAGAGATAGGATGATTTTTTTTATTTAGTCAATTTACCCTCTAGGTTGGTGGTTCCCACGGACTCAGCGAGGGAACTCACCACTACCGCCTCTATGGGCAGTGTCCTGGAGCTTGGAACATCTGGTCGGGAGGGATACAACTGGGGAGGTGTGATCAGCACTTCGCCCAAGCGGCCTCACCTGCAAAGCGAACAGGGGCCTCATGAGGGATGGGAATGGACGGAAGATTGGGATGGATAGGCTAGGAAGAGGGAATGAGGCGGCCGTGGTCTTACAGTAGGTACCATCCCGGCATTTGCCCGAAGACGAAGTGGGAAACCATGGAAGACCACTTCGAGGATGGCTGAGGTGGGAATTGAACCCCCTCTACTCATTTGGACCACCCGAGGCTGAGTAGACCCCGTTCCAGTCCTCATACCACTTTTCAAATTTCGAGGCAGAGACGGGAATCGAACCCAGGATCTCCGGGGCGGCAGCTAACCATGCTGACCGCTACGCTACGGAGGCGACTAGGATGATTAAGTTAGTCGTAATTTGATTTAAGCTTTGAACATTTGGGTGGCCACCATTACGTTTCCGTCAAGATGGTGGCGATATAAAACATGACACTGAGGTGTTCTGCGCTAGTGCTACCTCTGTACCAAATTTCGTTCAATTCGGTTTCACCGTGTTTGAATTGATAGGGGGAATCGATTTGCATACATACTTGGCCGGCATATGCAAACTGTTGGGCTGATGATCTTGTAGTTTGGTCAAAATATGCTTCCCACATAAAGGTATGTTGTTGCAAGATTTGGTAGAGATCAGATTATTAGGTTGGTCGTAATTTGAATCAAGCTCTTAACAATAGGATGGCCGCCTTTACGTTTTCGTCAAGATGGCGGCGATATAAAACATTACACTGAGGTGTCCTTTACTAGTGCTACCTCTGTACCAAATATCGTTCAATTCGGTATCACCGTGTTTGAATTGGTAGGGGGAATCGATTTGCACACATACACGGCCGCCATCTGCAAACTATTGGTCTGATTACCTTGTAGTGTAGTCAAAAGACGCTCGCCATATAAATATATGTTGTTGCAAAATTTGGTAGAGATCGGATGATTAGGTTATTCGTAATTTGATTTAAGCTTTGAATATTTGGGTGGCCGCCATTACGTTCCCGTCATGATGGCTGCGATATAAAACATGACACTGAGGTGCCCTTTGCTAGTTCTACCTCTGTACCAAATTTCGTTCAATTCGGTTTCACCGTGTTCGAATTGATAGGGGGGGGGGAGGGAGGGGCAGACATGCAGAGTACACACACTCACACACACACACAACGTCACACACACACAGACAGACACACGATTTTTTTCTAATAATACAATGGGAATTTCTACGGAATACGTTTACTTCGATGCAAGCACTGGCGATCAGAATATCCTTCGATATGTTGTTGTTTTGTTTCATTTGAGGGCCTAGAACATTTAGCCATGTTTACTTGGGTGTGTGTGTGTGTAGAATACGTCTGATAACCTGAGTTATTGCGGGCTTGTAATGATGTGTGTATTTGCAATTAAGGATTGGGAAGGAGGCGGCCGTGGCCTTAAGATAGAATCCGTCCCGGAATTTGGAAACCACGGAAAACCATTTCCAGGGTGGCTGAGGTGGGAATCGAACCCACTTCTTCTCATATTTGCTCCACGAGGCTATGTGTACCCAATTTCAGCCCTCAGACAAGTATTACATTTCTTGGCAGAGCTGGAAATCGAACCCGGACTTCCGGAGCAACACTTCGAGATGTTATGTTAATATTCATGGCAGTTTTTAAATTTTCTGCCATAACAGGTCACGTGGCATAACGTACCAATTCGATCGTGTTCTCTTTATAACTCATCAAAATTCAACGAACTCTTCACAAAAATTCGTCGTAAGGCAATAAATGTGGCAATGTAGTTACATCCCGACTAAAATGGAATGTGGGCTTTCGTTCAAAAAAAAAGTATGCCTACAACTGGATTCGAAGCAGTATTCTACCTTCTCGCGCCCACCAAGTACGGTCAGGGATTAAACCTCGCAGCCACCAAGACATGGTAAATTCCACTCGCTAAACGTGCTTTAGTTACTGTAGCCGTCCCACCTCAAACGTTTAAGTCCATCTCAAAGTCTTCAATCACGGTTTGTGGAGTTGATTTAACTTTCTACTATTACAGATCACGTGGCGTAAGCTATTAATTCGATCGTATTACGTGTATGTGTGTTATTTCAAGGAGCAGAAAGTCATATGTTAGTAGAATGGGCCGTAGTATTTGGCGGGGAAAAGTTTAAGGTCGGTTTTTCTTTGCTAGACCCATGACCCAATTACATTGCTGTCACACAGTCAGAGCGCAGAGCAATATCGACCATCGGGAGAAATGCTATGTTAGTTGGGTTTCATAAAACTAAATAATAAGGGGCGGGTGGACCACACTGTATATCGATGTTTTATATGGTAACTGGGCTAGCCTTAACGGTCAAGTAGGCGTATTCATAACTAATTTAAAACTCAATTCCACGCAGGAACATTATCGAAAAAAAGCAAAATATTAATGGAGTATAAAAAATACTTCCATATTATCACCAGCACGTGAAAATGAGTACCTGTCTTGTACTCCGAATTTCTGTGTTTGTAATGGCTGCATTGATAGCATCTTGGTCTGCGAATCATGAGGTTTCAGGTTCGAACCTGAGTCCTGGCAATTATTATTGCTACCGGATTATCGATTTAAACGATATCTATCATAACATTATGCGTCATTTTAACAGAATCTACATGAAATTACGATTTACCTAATTTTAATTACAATAGTTCGCACCAAGCAGGAGTTGGAAAATTTGATTGTATTGAACATTATTTCTAGTAGTCTATAGATAGGCTAGAGACTATGGTTTCATTCCTCCTCTTAATTTACAATATAATGTGTGATGTTTGTTCAAACAAATGTGACAGTAGCATATCTCCAATTCAATCTATACATTCATCATAGTACCAGTATGAAAACGGCGCGTAAAATAACATTTTAAGAATGTCCAAGCTGTGTAGTATACGAGTAGGATTACATGTCAGATGACTTCACATACATTTCAGCTCAATTTCATAGTAGGATATCATGTCTGATGATACACATCATATGCGACTACTGTAAGGCTCGTATCTTTTTTTTTTTTTTTTGCATATGTAATGAGCCAGTATTTTTTCTCCCTAGTGTTTTTGTGCTTCGACGAGCATTTGCTGTTTTTAGTCGCCATCCATGTAATATAATGCATGAGTTGTTTGTGAGGAAGGTTTTTGAGGATGGATGACAAATTTAATTATGGAGGTTCGAACACCTGCCGTATGTTCAAGAGTAAACCCATGGAGTAGCATTTGATTTGTATAAAGTGCCTGACTAGGTAATCGTCATTATAAGAGTTTTTAATTAGAGTTAAGAAAGATACATAATTTTGTTATAATTACCGGTAATTGTTTTTCTGAAAAATGCATTCAGTACGTGGTAAATTCAGTGATTGGCCACTGATTGAACAGGGTAGATTTTGAAGCACGGCCCATGCCGATTGCAAGTTGATTTGGAAGCATGTTTATTCCCCCTGCCCCGAGTTTTGATTTTGGACAGTTGATTGCTAAATCTATTATCATTTTAAATGATTATGTCGACTTTATCTGGGGTCTGGCGTTACGTTACGGTGACGGGACGAAATGTACCGAGAATGCACTAAGGTGTGTTACGTCATAGTACGATGTAGCAGCCGAGTACCAAGAAGGAAGTGCGAGAACAGAGTTTCAAGAAGGCAGTGCGAGAACAATCAAGTGGACAGTGAAGCAACAAAATAGAATCTTGAAACCATGTTCGTGCACTGCCTTCTTGGTACTCTGCTAGCATTTAAAATGACTATCCGTGTCTTTTTTAATCATTGGTTTCTTCTGGAATATTTTACTTGGCTTTAATAAGTTCTTTATCGTTTTTTAAAATTAAATATACTGTATTTTCTTTATTATTAATTTTTACTTCGCTGTGCCCGTCTAAGGAGCGCGATTGAACCTATCTAAAATAAAAAGGTAATCCATCTTCTCGCTATGGCTCTTTCTGCGCTCCTTTGTCCAGGTTCTGTTGGTTGTAATGTTTGGGTAATCTAAAAATTTATGATTGTCAACTACTTTTCTGAATTTAGATCCGTCCAGTGATATATCGCTTGAGATGTATTTCCTGAAGGTCTTTTTCAACTTCAAGAAGCCAGTTCTTAGCTTTCTGTGAGAGAGTAAGATTTAGAATCCTTATTATCAGCCTATGATCGCTCTTACTGAGAATATGCCCGTAAAATTTCAAACGTCATATGTCCGAGATTTTTTCCCAATTCTGATAAAGTTCCTGGGATTTCCTTTTCATCCAAATTCCCTTAGTGCAAACTGGGCCAAAACTTTTCTTCAAGACTTTTGTTTTTTGTTTTTGTATATCTTTAATAAATTAGTGACCTACCACCAATGATCAGTGTTTGAGAGGCGTGTAGTGCCTGGGTTTGATTACCGTGTTGTAATGCCGTAATTTTGCTTTAGGGGAGATGGATTTCTTATTACACCTGTCCCATGTGATTCCGTAGGCTCTTTGCAATTTAGAGATTCTCTCTTAGTTTGCATGACGATTCAGGCCTGAAGGTTGAATAATTTCTCCTATGTATATGAATTTAGACACTTGAGTTACTTTACCAAACCGAGTTACCATAGATTGTTTATCCATGTGCCGACGAGACCCTTCCATGATCTGAGTTTTTTGGTATGAGATTTGGAGTCCGGCCAATGTTTATCCCTTTAACATCCTTTTCCCACGTCCTAATCACTCTATCTAGAACAAGATTAAATAATAAGGGGGACAATCCATCTCCATGTCGTAATCCAGTTTTAACATCAAAAGTTTCAGACATTTCGCCTAAGAATGTAACCTTTGAAGTGGTACCTATTAATGTTTGCTTGATTAATTCTCTTGTTTTCCTGTCTACTTTGAATTCTTCCTATACACGGAAACGGGTCGGCCTGTCTATTGAGTCATAGGCTTATTTTAAGTCGACAAATGTGATCACAGTTTGACTAGTTTTACGGATTTGCAGGATGGTCTTACGATTTAGGATTTATTCTGCACAAGACCGGCCTTTCCGGAATCCTGCCTGATATTCTCCAATTAAATTATCTGTTTGCACTTCAAGTATTGTCAGTAAGATTTCTGAGAGATTTTTGTACGTAACTGCTAGTAAGGAAATACCTCTGTAAATATTTATGTCCGTTTTGTCCCCTTTCTTATGTATTGGGTGGATTATGGCACATTTCCATTTTCGGTAATTCTTGTATTATTTTCATTAATTTTATTCTTCTTCTACTTTCCGATAAGGCCTGCTATGGACCACGCGCCAATTTCAATTCTGCACTCTTTGTTGTTTTCTCTTCCGTTCTTCCCAATATTCCTTCATTCTTAAGACTGTATTGCTGTATTGGGATACCACCACTATGGCCAGTGATAGCATCGTTGAAACACATGCCCAGCGGCATCGTCTCTCTCTATCTACAACCACTCTTCATTAAAATTTTGTTGGTTGGTTGGTTCCTCAGTTTAGGGGCTGCGACAACGCGGTCATGTAGCCCCGTGTACTTTGGGTGTGTGTAGAATCTGTCTGATAACCGGTGTTAATTGTGATGGCTGTATTAGTGTGTGTATCTGATTTTAAATTTAAGTACAGACTGCAACTTAGAATTTTTCAAATAGTTCCTACTTTTGCCGCCAAGCGCCACCGTCAACGACTACTAGGCCAAGTTCAGTACTTAGCTACTAGACGCCACCGCAGTCGGCTCATGGCAACGAACGTAGAAACCTAACAGCGTTGTTAACATTCTTAACCTATACAATTTAGCTTCACACAGGTATAATTAGTGGAAGGTTCTTTAACATGCCATAAATCTATGACATGGGACCGCCGGCTTTACTGAGGGATTTTAACGCTCTTAAAAAATCCGATGGGTTTGGCCGGGATCGAACCCGCTATCTTAGGCATAGACGCTCAGCATGCTACCGACTACGCCACCGAAGTCGCTCATTAACATTTTAAACAGTAAAAAAAAAGTTTTTAAAATTAATTATTTTTTCAACATGTATGGCATTAGGCCCTTTCGATAAATTGTTTTGGAAACATAAATACAACATTCAAAAATAGGGCGTCACCCCGAGTCATTTGACACCTTGTACACGTCTATAGCCTTATCGGTTTAAACAAAAAGTTTAAAATCATGGTTTTACCCCAAATATTCTGTTTCCCTCATTGTCAAAATTTTAACCTATTACCAACATAACGAGGGATTCGAGACAAGCCATTTGACACGTCACACGTTAAAATCCGACCATGCGTTCGTGAGATATCGGCAAAGTTCGTGAGAAAGTAGGCTGTGCTTTAGCTTTCTCCTTACCCCCTACTAGCACAGTTTTTGTCCTAGAGACTTGAAACTTGGTTTGTTGGTAGAGGGGGTAGGGACCTTGAATTTATGTCAAACAAACCATTTTTGGAAAATTCTTAGTTTCCAAATTATAGCCACTTTCAAAATTGAACTGTTTTCAGAAAACTTAAAAAAATATATAAAGTTTTATTCTAACGATAAAGAGCATAGGGATCGTTCGTTTGAACCTTTGCACAACGTTGTATCATCATTAGTTTTGGAAATATCGCCTACTTTCAAAAACAAACAAAAACTTTTTTTTAATATAACGAGTGGTCCATAGGAAAGGGGGCGTCACCCCAAGTCCTACAACATGTTGCATGTTAAAATCCGACCATGGGATCGCGAGATATTGGGTTGGACTCGCGCGGCGGCCATGACACTATTTTGAACTCTTACTACTCCACTACTTACGCTAAAGACGGAAACATCAAGTGCGATTGCGGAGAAGATCAGACTGTCAACCACATGATTCAATGTCGTATGTGTCCAACCACCTGCACACCTAGCCTCAGAGAATGCACTACAAGTCGCCAAGTTATGGTCTAATTGTATTTAATGAAATGTTTTGTAACAATTGTGTAACATGTTTCTGATTCGAGAATAATAATAACAGTACAGTGAGTCCGGGAATGTTCTCCGCAGCGCCTACATGCGTCTGCGTGAGCTATCTACAGCAGTTACCTTGGTAGCACGGCTGCCGCTTGCATCATAACAAATAAACAGTAAACTTTGTACTCACCACAGCCATTCATAACAGATGCTGGAACCATTCACAGTTGGAATGCTGCTTTTTCCTGTCCTCAGACCACTTTGCCCCAGGTTTCCTTTCCACTCTTCCCTGGAATCCTTTCATACTTAACACATTCCTTCGAATAAACTCTCTGTCTACAGGACCTTCTTATCTTATATTATTTCATTCTAACCTTTTATTATTATTATTATTATTATTATTATTATTATTATTATTATTATTATTATTATTATAGGGATCTCACAGGAAACAATTTTAAGCCGAATATCCAATGGAGAAATGAATGGAGCACCAACATCAACCTTGAAGCTTGGAGTAATTTAATTGGAGATTGCGCTGCACCCGGTTTTGACCTGCCAAGAAGAACGTGGACTGCCCTCAATAGGATCCGGACTAACCACGGAGTCTGTGCTGAATCACTCTTCAAATGGGGTAAAATTCCCAAATGTGTCTGCGGTGCTCCTTCACAGTCAGTTTAGCACATTGGTCATGAATGCCATAGTAGAGCATATCAGGGTAATCGGTCTGACTTCCTATTGGCAACACCTACAGCATGCAATGGATAAGGAATTTAGATTTAAAGATATAAGCCTGCCTTGTCTTGTGCGCCTGTAAATATGTATATATCAATGTTTATGTGTGTATATATTTATCTTGCATGCTTTTTATCTGTATGTCATACGAAAAATAATTATTTTTATCTTTTCTGGGTTTTCTTTATTTTTATTCTTAGCTATGTGTGTAATTAGGATGTTTTATGGTAGTAAAGTTTTAATAATTTTTGATGACCTACTTTTACGCCAAGGGATGAGCAAACTATTTTCGGAATTATAAGAAAATGGCCAATTGATTGAGGACAACGCCAGCTTACGAGATCACATTCGGCTTTACGTATGTCTTTGCTCGGTGAAATCTACCTCCACCTTCCGGCATGCCGAGAGGGATCTTTTTTTTTATAAGTGACGGTCACTGTAACTTAGTTACTGGTATTATGAGAATGCAACATACCTAATTCTGGTGATTTCCTCCGTGCACTTGTTTTATGGTTTTTCGGCTAATGGACAATGTAGGTCTATTTTCGAGTGTTGTCATCAGCGAGAGAAGCTTGCGACATCATCGAACTCGTAAAGTATAGGCGGTAAATTAAAAGATACGAGTCAGACAAAACTGTCTCTAAAATTATTACGCCTTGGGCTCTCCATTCAAGTTTACAGTACAACATAGCTTAGGTATAACTCGTAAACGATCGACCATTTGATTTTTTGTGTTGTGAGGTGTAGCCTACTTACCATAATTACTTCTCACACCCTGTGTACACGGATAAGAAAATACACTGAAACCATCTCCAAACTATTACCATTCATATAACAGCTTAGGCTTTCACGACCGGCGTTCATAATTGTGTACAAGTTATTTCCCGACGTTTCACCGAAAACTGCGTTCGGCATTATCAAGGGTCCGCTCTTTCTGTTCGTCAGCAGTGGACTGAGGACCTGCTAATCCCAGGCATGAACATAATGCTAGAGTATGTCATGAATGTTTCGGTGACCTGGTGCTCCTATGGAACTCCTTTTGTCGCTTGTCAAGAGATTTTAGTATTTATTGTTGAATTTTTTTTTTTTAAGGTAATTAAATCCTTACTGCTTATTTAATGAATTGAGGCAGTGGGTATTGTATGTAAGATGGTTTTTAATTCTGATTTATATTGGTGAAAATGGGATTAGTGTAAGCGTTAGTTTCGCCATGGCGTATCCTATTTGATCTACAATACGATCACTGTTTGCGGCTATTGCTTTACAATGGGGTTGGTGTTGATTGACAGCATTTGATCAGTAGCAGCCGCAGGGGATGTTTGGGAGAAGCCTAAGATGATTTAAACGGTGCCGTGCTGAATGGAAGTGCTACTCATTGTACATTCCCATAGTATTACCAGATGTATTGTTGGTAATTTTGTTCTTTGGTGACCCTTATCAGGTGTGTTGGGTGCTGTGTTTGGTGTGTAATTATGTAGCTAGTAGTAAGCCATAAGAGACATACAAGTTTTGAACTCTACTTTCGCCACTAACTGTGTAACACTGTTCTGTAATTGGTCGAATTTGTGCCTCGCTATTTTGGTGTTTATGTCTCTGTAGTAGTTTTTTTTTATTGCATTAGTGTAGTTGGTAATGGGTTGTTTGTGTTTTGATGAGTTTTGTGCTGTTTTGTCCCGTATATTGCTTTTTACTTAGTCGGACGTGGTAACCCATCCAGGAGTAGACCACGCTCAACGTTGCTTAACTTTTGACTTGGCGGAATGTGATTGGTTGTGAGGATTGTTTGGGTTTGACTGTGTACTGTGACAATATTGTTTATTATATTGTTTATTGGGTGATTATTCTTCGTCTGTGTATGTGTGTTTTAGATATCTGTTTTTTAGGCTTTCTTTGAGTATTGGTATGTATTTGAGTTTTCTTTCGTGTATTGTGGTGGAATCTGGTTCATACCTGCCTAGTCGTCTGATTAGTGGATTTGTGTGTATTGCTGTGTTGTTAATAATGTGTTGATTATATTTGTGACAAAGTAGAGTATGTAAAGTATTTTTGCTATTTTGTGGAGTTTGGTGATGTGTTGGCGTGCTAGAACAAGCATCCAGTCGAGAAATAAAACAATAGTGCCTTGCTTATGCTGATATATTCGGTTACTCGTAGGAGTTATTCGGTGGGTGATGGTTGGCTCAGAAGCCAAACTGTTCGTTTACTAGTTTGTTTTTAATATGTGGTATGATTTATTTATAGATTATTCTGTCAAATAGATTTGAAATTATGATAAGGAGACTAATGGGTTTGTAATTGTTTAGTATTTTTCTGTTTATGCTAGGTTTTGGAAAACAGATTATTTCCGTAATTCTCCACTAGTTATGTAAATATTCGAATTTAAATACAGTATTAAATACATTTATTAAATGCAGTATGGCTATGTACGTTTTTAAGCATTATATTATGTATGTCATCGTGTCCTGGTGCTTTATTATTAGTTGTTTTTTAAAATTTGGTTGCATATTTCCTGAATGGTTATTGGAGAGCGTGATAGCGCGGTGGCTTAGCTTCTCGCCTTTCACCCGGACGCCTAGTTTTCGAATCCCGGTGACAGCGGGGTGGAATTTTCACCTTTGAAAATCACGTGGCGTCAGGAAGGGCATCTGACTTTAAATCCCCGGCCAAAACCAAAATGAGCCTGGTTGGCTCCGGCGACCCCAATTAATAGGGAAAAGCCGAAGTAAGTTATTTCCTGAATGGTTATTGATAGGGTGGGGGCGTTAGTTAGTTGTTTTAAGGGGCCGAACTACGAGGTCATCTGCCCCTCCTTACACGGATTAAAGTAGAGAAATTTGGAACGGAATTTAATATTTAGAGGTGGACACCTAAATTTGAAAAGACCGAAAATTAATAAAACAAAAATAAAATAAAATTAATTATTATAATAATAAACAATAGGTGTTAGTAGAAAGTTGTATACCGTGTTTAATGTAGTTGTCATCGTTTATATCGGTTTGGTGGTGATTAGGTTTAAATTGCTATTTTAAGGTGGTGGCCAATAGTTCAGCTTTTTCTGTATTTGAGGTAGCTATTGAGCCCGCTGAGCTCATGCTCAGTGATATTTTTCTTTGCAACATATTTGCTAATGTCATGCATCATCTTAGAACGCACCCGGCGACCAGCACATGGCCGAATATGAGGATGGAAGTGCTCTTGACTTTGAAGAAATCTCCGAATTATTTATCTGAGTATTTATTAACATATTTCTACTCTTCACAAGGCTCAAATTATATCTTCAAATAATTCTGCATATTCTAAACATTCTGGTGAATGTATTTTGGTATTAGGTAAAGGTATTTTATGTCGCAGATACGCGAATCGGAAGGAGTTAGTTGCTAAACGACTCATGTATTCACTGGAACCCAGCAGGCGACAGCGCCTCACACGCACTCGAGTTTGGTTTTCGTCCACACTGGACGTGTATCACTGTCCGTCTTGAAAGACGAGGAAAATATTCAGCCCACGAGGCGAGGGAATTATCAGCGTGCATCGCTAGTTATCTTAGCACCGTGTAGTATGCCATCAGTGTATATTCAACGCCTGTGCTAGCGTTAACGACATTATTATCAGGAATTGTGAAATTGTGCACCGTTAAACAATATTTTCGACGCCGTGGAACACCACATTTCGACCACGAGGCTGTCAGAATCTATGTCCGCAAGGGACACTAAAATATTTGAAATCAGTGAACAAGTATTAGCTTACGTGGTATATTTAAACACCTCGAACACTGGAAACATTATCGCCGTTCACGCGAACATTTTTCGGCCATGGATTGCAAAGATTACAAGTGATTTCTGCAGTTATATATTCTGTGATTATGCCAAGTAGGCGATATAGAATCTGTGAAGAAGCAGACAGAGAATGGGCAATTTTGATACAGTCTGCACTGTGTAACTTCAGTGAGCTATTAAATATTCACTATTTTCGCTACATTAAAAGCTGTGATATTTCACGTGTGAAAAAGCCATTAAACATATATTTTTCGACTGACCACGTGTGTGCAGAATTTCTATGTCTATCTGCTATGGGAATTATGGAGTAAGGACCGCATGACGTGAAGGAGCCATTCTGGGGAGGATTACAACTTGACGGATGACCCAGCCATAAAGCACGAGGTGGAGATGTACGTGTTCGTGCCTGGAGAATAGCCGCTACCACCATGAGGGAGAAGAAGAAGACATCTTTACGTCGACCACGAGGACGCATCTAGTACCTGGTAATTGATAAGGCCTGGATTGGAGGCCTAGTTTGGACAACCCGTCTTGAAACCAGAGGATATTTTACCCCTCAGTTCAGGAGAGAACGAGGTGACGATGCCATAAGTCTGTGAGTCTGTTCCTTCTTTCATGTACGATTCCTTTTGTGGTAGAGTAGTCTAGTCAAATCAACCGAACTCATCTTGACAGCCAATAGGTAGGGATTTGTAGTTTAGCACTCATGATTTGTCATTAATTTCAGTGATGGTTAGCCACCCTTTTGATTGGACGGGGTTCAATCGGTGCATTCTTTTGAACATCGTGAGACGTCAGGTCTATTTGCTACCTAAACATGACTGTAGCTGTTGAGCTACTTTAGTCAACCCTAGTATGGAGATTATGTAGGTTTTCTTTGATTTGATGGATAGCCATCATGTTAGTGGTATTTTTTGACACCCCATTTTGGTAACTCCGCGTCACGCCACTGACTTGGTTAGAAAGCTCGTATCGGTTGATGGTCAACAGGAACCATCAGTTTTGTAATGATGCTGTGAATTTTCATTATAATGAGCTTTGACGCCATTCAAGTTCTTGGTAAAGAACAGAGTCAGGGATTTATTAGCATGCTGCTAAAGCATCGAACCCTGGACTAATATCGTATCATTAGCAAACTCAGCTGATGTGAGATTTTGCCATTTATCGTATAATTTGTGTCTAGTGATTTGACACAGGATTTTTGTTGGTTATAAAAATGTAAATATTACTTGAAGTTACATCTCTGTCATACCAAAGCTCTCCAAGCGAGTGACATTGCTACCTTTTACTACTGTTTGTTTTTGAAGACATGAGGTCTTGTCTTACTGCGTGTTTCTACGTAGTAAATGTGTTATTATTGAATGTTATATTGGTACAAGCCACAGGCCAGTTCATATTATGACTTTCTTTGGAGAAAACTGCTGCCTGCAATGATGAAGTGTTTTTTATAAATTGCCAGACGCAATGAATGTAGAGAGAGCGCGAGCTCAGTATTATGAACAGGTGGGAGTGTTACCCAGAAGCCACCAAGTGCACGGAATGGAGACCGACTTAATGTAGACCCTTCACTGATGCTTGTAGCATCGTTTACTGTTATGATATTGTATTTTCATTATATGGGTTGAGTTTGGAAGCCATTTTGTAAAGTCAGATGTTTTGCTCTCGTAATGGATGACCGTCAGAGTCATATGTTTTGATCGCTCTGCATAGCGATGATGTTTGGCACTATTTGAAATTGTTTTAAATTCAGATAAGGTTTATTCTTTGTTATTGACTAGTGAAGGACACCCTGTTTGGAGGCTATTTATGGTATATTTGTGCTAGTAGAAGCACCTATGTCCAGACTCAGTTCTGAGACCTTGTTGTTTCCGGTAGGTAACTGATGTGTTTCCCAGGCCTGCCCAAAGGTTCATCAGGTGTGCCGAGCGCCGCTGACAACGTGTGTTATTGTATTGTCCGAGTATTAGGAGCTCGTGGAAGGTATTCCGACTTTTATGTCGATGTTATAGCAGGTAAATGATCTCGCTGGAGCCGCTACTGCTTAGCCCAGGTGTCTAGAATCGTCAGCACTATCGTCATAAACCTAAAATAAAACTTAAACCTACGACTTAATAATCAAGAGTGTAATTATTCTAAAATGGATCTGATAACTAATTTATTGTTTCTTATAATCTTGGAATGCACATTTTGAGCTTGCTGATCGACACCATGTGATGTGAATCATTTCCTATCGGGAATGACTTAGGACAGAACACAATATCTTGAGACGACTGAGTGTGCTTAGCCATTAGTTCGTAGTATGTGGAGCACGACACTTATGTGACGTAAGTCGTGGTTATAACTACGCTATTACCAACCTAACAAACATGCACATAGATGACTTTGGGTACAAACAGTATTCCAAAACGATTGGGCAGGGTAATAATATGCAATTGTGGTCTAATGCTTTTATTTATTTACTATGTGTGTTATCCCATGTGTACCTTTCTCTGTGTTGATGAACACATAGCTGTAAGAGTGTAATTAATGTTTCTTTCTTGGCTGTCATGTAGATTTGATGTTAATGTTTTTTGCTTAAGGACGTCACCACCGTAAATTTTGTATTCATTGTTAGGACTTAGCTAAATTGATTAACGTTAAATGTAAATAAGGAAATGGTACCATCGTAACTTAGATTTGGTTTGCTACCCTGTTAAATGTAAATTCTGCTATTAATTTGATCTTTTGTAACTTGAGTAGGGATTCTTTACGTGCCATTTTCCTAGCTTTGCTGTTGTTGCTTAACCTTTTGTATTTAGATTTTTCGAAAGGGTTTAACTTAGCTTACAGTTAGGGCCTGGATCTTTTATTTCTTTTTTTTTATTAGTTTGCGGATTAGCCGATATACATCCTCCGAACTAGGATAGGTATTTGTCAATTTTAAATAAAAGTGTTCACGAGTTTTGCTTAAGTCTGGATGTTCTCATTTCTTAGTTTTGTTGTTTTGGGTGTATTTTCTTGGGCCGTCTAAGACTTTAGCCACCATGTTACCCCAGATCCCCTGGACCATAGTTTCTCGTGCCGCTCTGGCCTATGAGAAGTACATCCGATCCTCTCGGCGAATGCGGTTGGCAGGTGAGTTGTCTGGGAAGTCACTTCGGTTGTTAGCAACCCTGACAGCTCCTCTGACGGGCTCACTATTGCGCCATTAATATTGTTTAGTTGGGTATTTAATGGGGTTGTTTAGTGAAGATTTTATCCGTCTTCCATAGTGAGTTATTGTTTTATTATTATTTTCGTTAGGTTTCAAATTGTTGTCTTTCAGGCAGGAAGACGTAATATATTTATGTCTTGTATTTACGGGGACCTAGTGCCCCCCTTTTGCCCCTTAGTTTGAGGATTTTAAATTTGATATATAATATTTATTTTACAGTATAAGGGTGAATTTCAAGTATTATTGAGATGGGTGTAACACTTACTGCTCTATGAAATATTTAAGTAGTAGATGTTAGTGGGTGCGATGATGGTAATTTAGATGGTGACGAGTATATTTAGGACTAGAACGTGTACTAGTTAAGCCATGGCCTGCCCCTCAGTTCAGCAAATCTGTCTCTAAGGTTTGTATCTGACTTTGAAGTTGACCACTTGCTTCGCTGAAGGGCGTGGTGATGGTTTGCAGCAGTGGTCTAAGCAGCAGCATCAATTATTTAATAGTCAACATCATCATCATCATTTATATTTTTGACTTGGATTTGTAGGTAGGTTGAATGGAGAGATATTTAAGTGCTCCTATAGTAGGATATAATTTTAAAGAATAGTGAAGGTTAGTAGGTATTTGGGTGGGTATTCTAAATTTATTACAGTATTTGATAATATTTGTTGTTTATATGCCTCAGTGTCGGCTCCGTTGTTGATGTGTTGGGAGACGTGTGATGATAACTAGTAGTATGCCTTAGGAGTCATGAGCTCTGCTTTTGCTGTGTGTGTGTGAGTGCTGTGATTGGTTGGTTTTGAGTGCTTGTTTTTTGTGTGTGTTGTTTGTGGTTGTTTAATTGTGTTTCGATAGTCATTATGATGTTGGCTCAGAATTTGGCTATTTTAGGTAGTCAGGCGTGGTCACCTATCCAGGTGATGACAACGCTTGATGTTGCTTGGAGCTATGGTTTGGTGATTTGAGGTTGGTTGTGTTCTATGTTAATATTATGGATGAGAGTTTAGTATGTAGAGTATTTGTGTAAGTGCAGAGGTGTGAATGGGTATGGGAGGGGGGTCACTGGTATGGAGAGTAGTGATGGGATGTTTTTTTGAGGTTGTTGTGTGAATGATTTCTGCCTTCGTATTATGGTTGTTTTAATGATCTTGCACGCTGCATTGCTGCCTCCACAGTTTACACATGTGATGCGGTCCTTGGTACCGTGCATTCAGAGTGGTGTTGCGAACCACCGCATCTGATGCAGCGGGTATTGTGCAGTCTCTGGCAGTTGTGGCATTGTAATGCTAGTGATGATGTTTTATAGAGTTGTGTAGGTTGGGGGATCGTGGTTGTGTCAGTGGTGTCGTGTGATGAGGGGTTAGTTGGGGGGGATTCATGGTTTGGTAACGAAACTCATATAATCTGAAGTGAAGGAAAAGGTATATACTAAATTCGCACTTCGTATTGGTACCTATATGATAATACAATCTTTGAAAATTGGAAGCTACAGATTAGCCTAGGTTGAGTTTGTTAGTTATTGTTTTAAGGGACGGAACTACGAGGTCATCTGTCCCACTTAACACAGATTAAAGAATACAAATTTGGAATTGAATTTAAAATTTTGAGGTTGATACCTAAAGCGTAGTTTGATACAGGGGAACTGTTAGGAGTTCACAGCGCTGCCAACCTGAAAATTTACTATACCACATGAAGGTTACATTCTGCTGTGGGTAAAAATAAAAATCCTTGGAATTTTTGCACTGTCCAATCGCATTAATGTGACCACCCGTCAAGAGTCTGCATAACCACCTTTTGCAGCGCGGACCTCAGCGAGACGTGCAGGAAGACCGTCATTGAGGTTCTGGAAGGTTCCGACAGGGATGTGGAGCAATGCCGACTCCAGTGCCGTGGTCCTCCTCCGGCCTGGGCCCGTCCGGCGATTGTTGCAGGGTGTTTGCGTTCAGACGTTTCTCGCTTTATACGTCAACGGCCATCTGTCCGATGGAGCATAAAACGTGATTCATCGGAAAAGACCACCTGTCGCCACTCAGTGGACGTCCAGTTATGGTATTGGCGTGCAAATTCCAACTTTCGTCGCCGATGAACAGCAGTCAGCATGGGTGCATGAACCAGGCGCCTTCTGCGGAAGCCCATACGCAGCAAAGTACGAAAGGTCAACCGGAGCTGCTCAGAAGTTGATTCCACGAAAGCCCGTATGCGAGAAAAACACGTGTTCGCTACAAGCATTAATTACTCGGATTATTCACTGTACGGGCAGTTGTTATTGTGGTCTATCAGTGAGTGGACTGACTTTGAAAATTGTTATATTGAAGGACTTATCCAGCCTCCATTGCATCTTAGCCTCCATCATCATGCACAGTTATGTAATCTTAATCGTAATCATGTATCTAATCTGTGGTCTAAAATTCGTTTCATTCACATGTAATCTTTCTGGTGTTGCAATTTTCACAAACGATCGTATCATGGTCCATGCATTCCCTTTGGCCCTTGGTTAGCAGCACCTCTGTAACCGAGCCTTTAGGCTACCCCACGAGTTGTGAGTAGATTTAACTTATTTGTTTGTTCATCCCCTCGTTTATTCATTCATTCATTTATTTATGTATTTATTTAACTCGATCTGCAGCAGCACATAGGAGTTAGTTATTGGAGTTTTATGGGGTGGAACATCGAGGTCATCTGCCCCAGCACATTGGATTAGTGTGTACAAACCAGGCGAAAATAATGCTCCACTCCGCTCAGGTTAACTTTACTGCAAAGCTATTTTCCTTAACAACAGAGTGCACTGATATTCCACATTCGGGGGCAGATGATCTCGCTGTTCCTCCCCTTAAAACTACAATAACTATACAACACCGGGTGAGTTAGCCGTGGTCGTTACGGCATGACTGCTGGCAGTCGCTCACATCTGGGAGGCGAGGAGGTTCGAATTCCCCCGCCGGCAACCTTGAAGATGGTCTTCTGTGGTTTCACCTCTTCCTTCCAGGCAAATGCCGGGGTTGGTCCCTAACTATAGGCCACAGCCGCTAGCTTCCAACTCCTCGTCCTTACATTCCAACTTTCCTCCCCAACGGTACTTGTAGCTCACCCATTGGGTGTCCGTCTCGAAGCAGCTACAAAACTGGCGAGCCGAACATGTCCTCGGACACTCCCGGCACTAAAAGCCATACGCTAAAAAAATGAACTATACAACATCCAGATTCAGCTATTCTTGACAGGATACTTATTAATACTGCAAGTGTCTGACTTGATCGACATATTTAGTACTTAATGTAGACTACTGTTCGCAATTGGTCTGAGGCGGAACATTGTTTCGTTATTCTAGATTAGATTAATTAAATGTCAACGAAACATAATTCCTCGGAGTTTTCGTCCTGAGCCATTTATTTAATGGAACAAAATCATTGGTAAATTTGCTCTGAATAAGGATAAGGAAAAGGATTTTCCCTTCAAATAAACCATAGGCATTACTTTTGTTAAGTACAGTTATGATTTTAAGATACGTTCCCTAACGGTAGAGAGAGGCAGATGAACTCCATATTCCGTCTAGTCACCATTGATGAACGATCTTGCAAAAACTGGGCACTCTTTGGAGAGGTTCTTATCCCCCTGGGCCTTGAGCCCAGGTCTTCTTCAGACACCAGAATGTATCCTAGATGATTGTGTGATCCACCGGGACCGGACACGACTGTACAAGCTGCCTCGAAATTCGCTCACGGTTGAACTAATTAATCTTTCTGTTTTGCCGATTTCCTAGTGAATTCATAGGGAAAGGAAACAAAAACGCTTGAAGGTAAGTAGTTCATAATCGGAATGTCCCTTTGCAATTTGACGTACGGTATTTCCAGACCCACTGTGTTTATACACCACAAACAACTGTTATGATTTGAATGAATGATAACTACAATCTTCGTAAGGTAAAACAAAAGTATGCTCATGTTCACTTCAAAAATGTATTTACAAATAACTCACCGATAATACAACTCATTGTTCCCATGATCCCACTCCCAGCGGCCCATGGATTTGGACGATATCATGCTGTACTACCGCAAATATTATTACTGTAGAACGTTTACCGTCAACTAACCTGATAATATCAACTTGTTGGCATAGAAACAAGTCTTATAGAATATTAACAAAGGGATAACAATGTCCTACGTGTGTGTGTGTATCGAGCTATTCGCAAGTATTTATTTGCCATTCACCATCTTTTCAGTAGGTTTGGTCATGTTAGAACAGGTAGGAAATTGAAACAGGGAAGTACCCCCAGGTATTTAGAAGGAATTATACTGTAGCTAATCTGTTTTTAAAGCCGCTGGCTGAGAGCGAAGCGAGCAGGCCTGCGGTGCTAGGAGACCAGGTACCGTTGCGTTCCCGCTATATATATGGTCAGTGGGCAAGTCGGACCACGCAGGAAGCCTGCCTCTTTGGCCATTCGTGCGCCTTCTTTCACCCTTAATAGAGCTTTTGGAGGAAACCGTATTATCGGATTTTTTTTCTTGACATTAGTCGTGCTTATGACAAGTTGACTGCTATACAAACTTAAGCACAAAGGTGTTCCAGGTTACTTGCTCAGAATTAGTGATTCCTTTCTTTGGAACAGACAGTGCTATGTCAATGTGGTAGACGCCCAATCTTCTCTGAGGACAATTAAAACCTGAATACCGCAGGACAGTGTTATCTCCCCCACTATCTTCAACTACAGGGGCGTGGTGGCGCAGCGGTCAATATGTAGGTCCGTCACCAAAGTGGACCGGGTTCGATTCCCGGTCAATGCATGTGAGATTTTCAAAGTGAAATTCCATGTCCTGTAGTTCGGATACCACGTATAAAGGAGGTCCCGTGGCTCATGATCCCAAGATTAACGGTCACGTAAAACTACAAACTTCCTTCCTTCCTGCCTCAACAGCTATGTCTCTGACATTCCTAAAACAGATAACATCAATCTCCACTTATATGCGGACGATAACGCGATCTCCATTACTTCCTGGAGAGGACACAGAATTGAACATAATCTACAAAGCGCCCTTGCTTGGAAAAATGGTGCATTAAAGTAAATTTAACTAAATGCTCTGCCATTCTGTTCACCAGGAAAGTCAAACACACAGACACGTTCACTTTGGCGAGGTGATCAGAAGCGACCTACCTCTAAATACCTGGGTATTTCGCTAGGTCGTCGACTAACCTTCGCTCAGGAAGTTACGCGGCTCGCTAACCAAGGGAAATCAATGTTGCCTCAACTCCAACCTATACTACAGGCAGAGAGTAAATTGAGTGCCAAGCAGTGGCGTTCATTCAATCCTATCTACCCCAGCAGTGCAGAGGAAAGTAATTTTAATCACATAATTTATTGTGGTAACTACCTAAACACATTCAAAATAGGACGCACGGAAGATCATAATGTATCACCACTAACTGTCAGGACCCTGCTAGTTTGCTTGCTTAGTGTGATTACGTAATTGTTATTAAATTGTCAGGTAGGTGTGGATTGTGAACTTAGTTTTTGAGCGATGTGTGGTCCGTTCCCATGCTGCTGCCGACACCGCTACCTGCACTGAACTGGAAGGAATTTCCTGTCTTGTCTCGTTATCTCTTACCTTCCTTGGCCTTTCCTCCACATTCCTAACTGCCCGTGTTCGTACAACAATGTAATATATGTGTGCTATCAAGTCTGGAACATCCTAGTATGTTACTGCATCCTGTACATCTTAAACTATTAAAAGCCAGTTATTATTCTCGCCACGCATAAGCTAATCAGCCCTCTTTAAGCGCAAATGGTCTAATGAGAATGTCCTGGAAAACTTAAATACTGTCGTTAATGCCGGCCTTGGTTTATTGAAGATATGGTACAGTGCATCCTGATCCAGCAATATGTTTCCCTTGTTGCTCCCTTATCTGGCTTTGCTGCAACGTTATGTTTCTCGTTTCCATCGAGGGGGTGTTTACTACAAGTGTAAAGAGGGGTGAGTCCTCCATGAATGTGTGTTCGTTTAAATTGTTAGGGTTGTTCATTTTAGATAGGTGTTGGTTGGTTTCTTAGTTTAGGAGCTGCGACAACGCGGCCATGTAGCCCCGTGTACTTTGAGTGTGTGTAAAATTTGTAAGTGTATTTCGATTGCTTCTTTTATGTCAAGTGCTCTTCTTTTCGGTTCGTGATGTATGATTTTTAAGCTGGTTTCAATGTTAGTGAAGCTGTGTCACGCGTCGAACATGTGTTCGCATACCGGTACGTGTCCTGTATTTTATCTCATTTTTGTGCTCATTGTATCGCGTGTCCATTCTTTTATCACTTTGCCCAATATAAAATATTTTATTTTCCGGATTAGGGATACACCCATTACAAATGGGTACAATCATGTTGACCAACTGAAAACATTAATCATCTATTACTAAGGCAACACTGAAAATAGGCTTCCAACACGATAATGTTCACGGTTATTCAGGCAAATCGTGAAGCCAAAAGATTACAACCACTCAGGCTTAAACTCATGAATATAGACAAGACAATTTGGATTAACAAAAAAAAAAATGCATGGAATTGAATCTTATACCAAAATACTTACCAATAAAAACCATACCGAGACACGAGCGGCGATCATTTCAACACAGCAAGCCAAAGTGCTGTGGATAAGAAAGGAAATAAAATACGATAAAATACGGGACACACTCGGCCGTATGCGAACACATGTTCGACGTGGATCGCAGCTTCATTAAGAGGCAGAATACCAGTGTTTAACATTATTGGTGCGACTTATCATCATGCATATGTGACAGCTACCTACGTCCGCAAATATCTAGAGAATGACTCACTCCTTTTAGCAACTAGCTTTGACAACATACAATTAGTCACAATTAAGATAGGGGACATGGTAATTACCAAAGTGTATAAGCCACCAACAATGAAATGGCCAAATCATGTGTTACAACCGTATCCTCATCCTGCAATCTACTGTATGTAGGTGATTTCAACAGCCACCTCGTTGACTGGAAATATGAGACAAATGATATAAATGGAGAATCTGTCTCACAAAGGGCTGAGGAAAATGGCCTCTATCTTATCTTTGGTGCAAAAGGCAGAGCTACCTTTCATTCCGCTGCATGGAGACGCGATTTTAATCCAGACTTGTCCTTCGTGTCCACAGACAGATACGGTCAACCTCTACCCACTACACTGGAAGTTTCATCTGATATTTCCCACGGTCAATATCGCCTTGTTTTCCTAGAATTTGGCACTCAAATACCTTTTGTGACCTCTACCCTCGACCTCAATGGAATTTCATGAAAGCAAATTGGAATGATTTCTCACGAGACCTCGATAAATACATTAGATGGATTCCTCCAAATACCGATAATTATGGCAGATTCGTTGGTGCCATCCTAGCTGTGGCTAAAAAACATATTCTAAGAGGCTAGAGGAAAGAGTACATTCCTGGATGCACTGATGTTTATGAGGAGCTTTACAAGGAATTTATCACTAATGGAAACCAGGATATTGCTGATGAACTCCTCCAAAGCTTGGATAACTCCCAAAGACAAAAATGGGTTGAGACTGTAGAATCTTCGGATCTTAAGAAATCAAGCAGACAAGCTTGGTCCTTGCTGAGGAAACTGGGTAATGGTCAACCAGCAGTTCGTGAGACACCTACAATAACTCCTAATAAAGTTGCTGCGCTCATAGTTTCCGTGTCCAAAGCAACAATGGATGTGAAGCATGTTAGACAGGTCCGAAAGGAACTGAAATGTTTGAAAGCTCAAAGCCAATCATACTCAGAATATGCTCGTCCCTTTTCTCTTGACGATATTGAAGTAGCCTCGAAGGATATGTCAATTGGTAAAGCACCGGGATTTGATGGACTACATCCCGAATTTCTTGTGAACTGCAGTAGAAATGCACGATCATGGCTCTCTAAGTTTGCTACCAATATCCTGCAGACTGGTAAGATTCCTCACTTGTTAAAGCAAACAAAAATCATCGTTGTTTTGAAAACTGGGAAACCAGATAATAAGCCAGAGAGTCACAGACCAATATCTCTATTGAGTGTATGCTACAAATTAGTGGAACGACTCCTCCTGAACAGAATTGCTTCAAGATTGCTTGCGGAGATACCCATTGAGCAAGCGGGATTTAGACCAAATCGCAGCTGTACAGACCCAGAGTTGTCACTAACGATATTTATTGAGCAGGATTCCAAAATTGCCTTAAGACATCAGTGGCATTCATTGATCTCAAGTCTGCATACGACACTGTTTGGAGGGAAGGTCTGATTTATAAACTACTTCGAGTAATTCCCTGCTAGACCATTGCCAATCTACTCAATAACATGATGAGTAACAGACTGTGGGTAGAGTTGTCATGGGTAGTAGAGTTAGTGCACAAAGGAAATTGAATGACGGATTGCCACAAGGTTCTGTCCTGGCTCCACTTCGTTTCAGCTTGTACATAGCTGATATGCCAAGGACGGAATCAAGGACATTTGGGTATGCAGACGACTGGGCGATAGCTACAAGAAGTTCAAACATAACAACAACTGAGATCACACTAACAACAGACCTCAGTGTCGTAGGGGACTACATTCGCAAATGGAGACTACAGCCTAGTATGACCAAGACAGAAGTTAGTTCTTTCCACTTGAATAATCGCATGGCTAACATGGATCTCAGGGTGTACTTTGATAACGTCCTTCTACCACACAATCGGCACCCCAAGTACTTGGGTGTTACTTTAGACAGAACCTTGTCCTTCAAACACCATCTTTTGAAGACTGCTGCTAAGCTGAGATCACGCAACAACATCATCCAGAAACTATGTGGAACAACATGGGGCTCTAATGCTTCAACTCTTCGATCTTCTGCAATTAGTCTCGTTCTATCTGTAGCTGAATATTGTACCCCTGTGTGGTTAAACAGCCCTTACATATGGAAGATCGATGTTGAAAGCAACAAGACCATGCGATTGATATCTGGTACCATAAAATGCACCCTTATTCAATGGCTTCCTGTTCTGAGCTACATTCCTCCACCCCATCTCCGCAGGTGTAATATCCTGGTCAAACCATACCACAAGATACTTCAAAATCAAGATCGCCCTATTCATGCTGATATACCTGCTGCTTGTCTACGCAGATTTCGCTCAAGGCAGCCCCCTGTGAAGACAGCTACGAGACTTATCAATGAGAACTTTGACATAGTCCAGCAGTGGTCTCATAATTGGAAGATGTTTGCTCCACAGGAGTGCCGAGACATGCCATCTGTCACATCTATGTAAAGTACCTGGCTTTGATCCTCCTCGTCGTATATGGTCAAAATTAAACCGGATCAGGACCAATTCTGGTGTTTGTGCTGATTCCTTGTTCAAGTGGAACAGGTTACTCGATCCAAAGTGTGACTGCGGAGCCTATAGACAAACGGTGAAGCACGTCATTCAGCTCTGACCCCTAAGAACCTATGGTGGTAACCTAATGGATTTCATCACTGACTCCTGCATCAGTGGACGATATTATGAATTTAGATTGAGGTGCCGCTTCCTGGTGGTGCTGATTGGTACTAGAGAGAGAGCGTGTGCTCTATTTGTGGATATATATTTGTGCCATTCTGTGTCTTTGTATTATTGCTGTTCTTTGGTAATGTTAAGAATAAAGCGGCTACAAATTGGTGACCCTGACGTGATTTGAAGTAAATATTGGAGAACATCACTTAGTGTTAGTTATCATCCCGTCTTTTATAAGTACCAATCACCTAACTTCATGGCGCCTCAATACTCCCCGCTCACTGCTGCCAATGGCATGGTTGAGCGTTTTCACCGTCAACTTAAAACTGCTATTCGCTGTCATGCTACAGATTCTTTGACTGGCAATTTACCTATGTTCTCCTTGGCATCCGCACTGCGGTTAAGGAAGATATTGGTGCAACAGATGCTGAGTTAGTTTATGGTCAAACATTGCATTTTATGATCAATATCAATTTGTTTTGTGAGTTTTCTTTTTTTGTTTTTATGGCAATTTTTCTTCCAGGCGAGTTCTTTGCGAACACCAGCAGTGATATCATCGATGCGTCCAACTTTGTCAGAGACCTGCGTACGAGATTCAGGCAGCTGCGTCCAGTCGCTCCAAAGATACACGGTGCTCAACAGGCTTTCATCTTTCGTGACCTAAAAACTTGTTCACATGTGTTCGTGCGGCACGACGCAGTGCGTAGGCCATTACAGAAATATTGACGTCAGAAAAGTTGGATGGCGCAGCCATGCGGTATAATGTTGAAGCTGAAACATAGTGACTGGTGAGGTTTATTTAAATGGTGAAGCATTGACGTCGTGATGGTAACAGAAAGGAAATTGTCAAATTCGAGGAGGTACTGCTCTGTATACGGTTGCAAATAGTATAAAACGGGTACGAAATCTCTTCACTACTTTCCTGTACAAAAAGTTCAGAGAGAAAGATGGGCTTCGGCGCTGTCGATTGGAATACGTGTTACACGTTACATGACAGTGTGCAGTCTGCATTTTTGTGAAGACGACTTCTTTCCACAGCGGAAGTAAGTACCGGTACTGTTCATTGTACTGTTGATTATTGATAGTTATTTTCTCTAATTTGTATTCACAAGGATTTATCTACATCAAAATACTCATAAACTTGTAGCCTAATGTTTCTGTGCCGTACATAGAATGTAATCCGCTCTTTGCAAACTTGCATTCCTCACGTGTTCCTTATTTATTTTAGGGGTTCTTCCGATTGACAATAGCTGAATGGTTAGAAAACTTAAGAAAAATGCTGTTCCTAGCCTTAATTTGCCAGAGAATTTATATTCTTGCCTTTGAGCAGCAAGTATTTAGGTCAATATTTGAAATATTGAAGTACCGTATGATTTGGCTTAACTTGTGTTTTTGGCTATGATCTTCTTACTGTTGAATTTAATTAATTAATGTGTAAAATCTTAGTTTTAAGTACCGTTTTGGTGACTCATCATCCCAGGCAGGCCGGTAACATCTATACTACTCAGGCAGATAGGTCACTTAGCCGTAATTTGGAAGTTATTGTGATGTTAAGTATACATATGCGGTAATGTAGCAGGAGACCTGATCGGCCTAGGCTATTGTAAATGTAATTAGTTCCCATTTCAGAGTTTTTCAGTTTTGAGTGCGAATAGTTAGTTTGAAAGTTGTACAACAGTAAGGAGAGTATGTTTTGTATAGGTTTTAATTGGTATTATGGTTTATGTCGAGCTGAGGAGTGAATCTGATTTGGCTTAAAGTGTAGTTTTTGATCTGTTCCGTTTGCTTATGAGTAGTTCAAAAGGAGACTCCAGCTTTGCTAAATATGTGTATTTAAAATATTTAATTAAATATATTGATAAAGAGGATGCCACCATTTTAACTTGCCTGTGGCAAGAGATTAATAAATTTATATTCTTGCCTTTGAACAGCAAGTAAGTAGGTCAATATTTGCAATATTGAAGTATGATTTGAGCATTCCAAGTAACGCTTCTTTGAACCCAAAACATTCATGCAAATTCAGGGTTGCTGGATTCAATTTATTATCAGCGAGTCGTCCTTTGTGTTATGTGAGATATATATATATTGTGAAATTAATAGAAACATCGATACCGCTAGGCTCCCTGGTACAGGCTTCATATATGTAACAGCAGACAGTAAATTAACTATCTACATATGGGTAATATTTTTGACTGGTAGTAATTAAGCACTGTAATTTAAATTGATTGTAAATATATTTCTATCAATGAAAGAAAATAATATGTAGTATTTTGCCATCATAAATTAGAAGCCATAACAAACGCACACCCAATCACTGTCTTGCTACCGACAGTAGTGGCTACGCGCGCTAAAGCGCAGCGTTAGGTCATGGGGCCAAGCTCTCTGCTGACTCGGTAGACGCGTGGGTTCGAGCCCCACCGTCGGCCGTCCTTGAAATGGTTTTCCGTGGTTTCCCATTTTCAACACCAGGCAAATGCTGGGACGGTACCTACTGACAGGCCGCGGCCGCTTCCTTCCACATCCTTGCACAGTTTCATTCGCCTTCATCAATTCCATCTCTCATCCCGACGCGCAGGTCGCCCACGGGCGTCACCTAGAAAGACCTGCACTCGGCCTCTCAGGAGGCCACACGAAAAAAAAAAAAAAAACTGTCTTGCTTATTTCTCGTCACTATCACGCCGCCATATTGGAAACAGCTGACCGTAAGCTCCTCCCCCGTTTCGGACGTCAATAGTCGAACTCTGAGGGGGGAGTATTGAGGTGCCGCTTCCTGGTGGTGCTGATTGATACTAGAGAGAGAGAGCGTGTGCTCTCTACAGCAACTACTTGAATTTCCGTTACTACTAACTTGGAAATCTCAATGTATGATCACATTAGCTTCGATAATATTACATTTCTACATGAGAGCAGACGTCCGAAGATATATTTCGACAAAGCTATCTGGCTTAGAAGCGTATGAGATACTAGGCTGTTTAGCCGTGAAAAATCAAGATGAAGCGAGACCTTCCGATGACAGCGACCGAGTTCCCGCACACTGGAGCGTGCCCACTCAGCTGTTCGCCTACTGCCTGCCCGATACAAGATCACCTGTGCCAGCAAGAATGTCAGCCACGCCTCAATTGGAATGCAGCCGTTTCCATTCAGGTAAACCAGCTCATCTTATCGCAAGTCCAACGCAGCGAATGGTAGATTCTAATTTGTCATATATTCTGTAGTTAGCCATATTTTGGGGGTATTTCAGGCGTGACCAACATTCTTATGTAGATTTTTCTATTAATAACTCATGTTATTACATTGTAAGTTTTTTGAAAGTTTTGTAATTTTAAGTGTAATTGTTTTATACGTCAACGTGTGTCGTTTTTGACATTCGTAATTGAGATTTTGGAATTTGATACCGTACTTAAATAATTGGATTTTTGCAAATATATTTTATTATACTACCATTTTTAAAGATTTCGTTTTAACGAGTGGAATGCGTTGATAGCGTCGATTATTTGTGTAGAAAGCGTTGAACATAGGTAGAATGCGTATATTGAAAATATTAACAATGTATAGAATTTCTATAATATTTTGATATGTAAAGAGAACTTGTATTATATTTGAAAAATACTTTGAAGAAAGTATTAATGGAAACATAATTCATTAAATATGGAAATAAGACTTTGTTACAGTATGAAGTAAGTTACACGATTGATATTAATGAAACAGGATCACAATAGTGACATGTTCAGTCAAAGTGTTACCACAACGATATAGATAATTCATTGTTATAGTTATCAGAGTATAACGGAGTTTTGAAACATGGAAACACGAAAGAAAGACAAGGTGTGATTTTATATCAACCGATTGTCAATGTTAAGTTGAAATATGAGTAAAGATGAATTTAATTCAATTTAAATAGTACCAGGAAGGGAGGAAATGTTTATATCTTTTTAAATACGAAGACATGCAGACTATAGTCAAAGGAGGTTTATATTTTATTATAATAAATATTTATTGCAGCCAAGTAGCCATATTGGACAGTTATAAGGTGTGCTTACAAATAATTATTACAGGTAGACTAATCTTTACTGTATTCAACTATGCTCTTTGTCCGTTTGCTGCATGATGTGATGTGGTATTTGTCGCAGGGGTTATTGCACAGAGAACATACGCATTCTTCATTCGGTTCATGGTATTTAACATTTTTACAGATCTTGTGGTGGAAACCGTGGATGGCGAGTCTTGTTACCACATGTCTCATCTCCTGGTTCTCGTTTGTCCATCTTCTGTCCACCATTGCTTCTGTTACGTAGAATCCAAGCGGGATTTCGTTTTGCTTCTGATGTCTTATCTCGAGGAGTTTCTTGATATTCTTAGTAGATGGCAGTTGTAGTCTTAATCTGAGATCTTCGATGTAGTATGTTTCTTTTGTTAGGACATATGCCAGCCTGGACTGGGACGTTCTTGCAATTCCTAGCACCCTTTTCAGGAAAGAAGCCGTTACTTTTTCAATTATGATTAGGTCTGTCATGGATAGCCTTTTCCATATCAGTTCTAGACCATATGTAATGACGGGGGTTATTTTCGCGTGGAAGAGAATCATTGCTGTTTGTAGAGATAGTTTGGTAATATTGTTCAAATCGTACATTCCTCTAATGGCTGCTGCTGCCCGTTCTTTTATATCTAGTGTAAAGGATTGGCACGTTGACTGTAGGGTGAGGCCGAGGTATTTGTAGGAATTGACTGTCTCAAGTTCAGTCTCTCCCAGGATCATTTTGTTTTCGGCGGCTAGTTTTCCTCCTTTTCGGAAGGCTATATTCACTACCTTCTTTTCATTTATACTGAGCTCATTTTCCTCCGCCCAGTCCTGCAAGTTGTTGAGCACTTCTTGTAGCTCCTGCCTGTTTGTAGACCCCAGAACCATGTCATCTGCGTACAGGTAAAGGGTTGCTGATTTTGTTTTTTCAATGGTCCGAATAATATCCGCTGTCGCGACGTTGAACAGATTGGGACTCAGTGGGTCGCCTTGTAGTACTCCGTTGGTTTGGGTGATCTCTCTTGAGGTTGATATCCCATCGTGTATCTCTACTTTGTTGAAAGCCAGGATATTTTTTTTTTATCATATACGTGATTTCGGATTTTTCATCCATCATTTGCTCCAGTTTTATAATGAGCTTCGATCTGTTTAGTAGGTCGAAGGGCTTCGAGAAATCGACAAATATTGCATGGAAAATTCCTTTAGGGTGTCTAAGCGCTTGTTCTATGTCATTCAGTAGATTGTTGATAGCTTGAAGGGTGGACCTTCCTTTCCTGAACCCGAATTGTTGATCGGGAATCAGTTGATCGACTGTCGGGGTGAGCGTATTGAGCAGAATGTTTGAAAATACTTTGAATATATTGTTCTCTAGAGCGATTCCTCGGTATGAGTTTGGGTCGTTGTCTTCTCCTTTGCCTTTATGTAGAACATTAATGATGGATTTTCTCTATTCGTCGGGTATTTCCCCTGACCATAGTTCACTTAGAATTTCACCCGAGTCTTTCAGGATCTCATTGGAGATGCCGTCTGGGTCTGTCGCTTTCTTGTTTTTTTTTGTCTTGCTGATTGTCGCAATTACTTCTTCCGATGTGATGGGGGTGCCCAATTCTACGCTTGTGTGATATGTAGCGTTATACGCCGCTTGTGACTGAGTTAGGTTCAGTACTTGTGAGAAGTGATTTTCCCATATGTCCATCTGAATTTGGCCAGATTTCCTCGTAGTCTTTCTCCTGATGGCTATGAAGGGGTCTTTTAGTGCCTCTTCTGCTTCCATTAAGGCTTGTTTTTCTATGTATTGAGCCTTTTTCTTTTTCAGGAGAGTTTAATATTCCTTTCTTTGTGCTGCATATTCTTCTAGAAGACCTTTTGTGTTGTGGAGTTTGGCCATGTGTAGTTTTAGTAGGACTTCGTTTCTAAGTGTGTAGCATTCCGTATCAAACCATGGTTTAGCTCTTTTTTCGTTGATTGGAATTGTTGATGCTCGTATGGCCTCCTGATTTGTTGTCAGGGCTTGGTTCAGATTGTTTTCGTTAAGGCATTGTTTTGTTGCCTCCATTGCTTGAGCGTTGTTGCTTAGGGCATTTGCGTCAATCTTCCTGGAGCTCTTGTGGGTTAGTAGGTTCAGTATTTCCTCTTCAGTATTTCCGAGTATAATACTGGTCCTGATAGGTATATGTTTTGCCAGGGGGGTGCAGGATGACTTCCAGAGTCCCTGTTGGTTTTTGATGGAGATGTTGCTTCCTCTGTAAAAAAAAACTAGGTCGATGGTACTTGTGCCATTGTGGTACGTTATTTCATTTGCTTTGTTTATAAGAGAGTAGCCTTCTTCTTGTAACATATCCAACATAGCTCTTGTTTTGTTGTTGGGCTTGTCTATTCTGCAGTTAAAATCTCCTGCCAGGATGACGATTTTGTCTGTCTTTGTTCGGGCAATCGCCCCAGCTATTATTTCTATTGTGTCTTCTAGGGAGGATCCGTATGTGATATATATGCCTATTATTGTTAGGTATGGGGTTTTCATTATTACTAGGTTCTCTTCTTTTATCGAGTCCTCAATTTTCCCAATGGATGGTTTGAAAATTATGGAGACTCCTCCCTCTGGTCTGCCTCTTGGGTTTGACTTGGCGAGAGAGTGAATTGCGTAGTGGCTCGTGAAGTTCATAGGTTTTGTCAGGAAGGTTTCAGTGGCCACCATTATGTCGCTCTTAATCCAGATATTTTCAGGTGCTGTGCAGATTTCGCCTCTCAGACCCTCTACATTCCACAAAAGTGTTTCCAGATTTCTTTCGGCGTTTTTCAGTTTGGGGCTTCCGTTGGGGTTATTGATTTCGAAATCGAAAGGTACGATATATTACCCTATCCGGCCAGAGACCTGTTTGCTTAACGGAGTCCCTTTCTTCCATGGGCACCCCTATTTTAAAGGCTTTGCTGGTGCCACGGAATGGTAGCTTTTCGCAGCTGGTTACCTTAGAGATGCCGTTTTGAGTAAGGTGTTCTTTTATGTCTTCTTCGGTTACGTCGGTGTCAAGTCTCCCTATGAATATCCAGGCGGTTCTTGGAGCTGCCCTCAGCCTGCCAATTTCGGAGCCTTCCCTGCCATATTGTGGGGGTTTTCTCACCGTGTCGTCTTGTTTTCTTGTGTTTATGTTTGTTGAGGTGTCTTCGTTGGTACGTTTGCTAGGCAGATCTGGCCACTCTTTGTTTGCTGAAGGTCTATCTCTATATTTGTTTTTGTTTATATCTCTAATTGGCGGTAGTGGTTTGGTGGTAGGTGGGTGCAGCAGCGTTGCTGTTTTTGGAGTTTCGGTGAGGTCTTGGGTTTTGGGGTAGTCTAAGTCTTGTTGTTTTACTAGTATGTCTGCTTGTTGCAGTTGCGTCTCGAGAATTAGGGTAATTTTTTTCATGAGGTTTTCAGACAGTTCTTCAAGCTTTTCTTTGATGTTTTCACAGGATGTTTTATTTTCCAAGGCTATCTCTCTTACTTCTTTATTTAATTCTTGGTTGCTTGTCGCCATTGGGGCCAAACCATTCGATTTCAGGCGTAGTTGAATTTGATGTATAAGAGTAATGAACGTAAAGAGGTGACTACAGGTTGTATAAGAAGTCGTAGAGAAAATATAAGAGTGTGAACAGAACAAGTATTACGTTGTAAAAAGCACGAAGAACATGTATTATCGATAGAGGAGTTTATTGTTGTGCATCTTGAAAGATATTTCGCATTTATTGTGTTTATTCAGTAGGATCACTGAAGCTCATGTATTCCAGAGAATGCATAGAGATGGGAATATTTATATTATTGCTATACCGTGCATTATCGTCGAATTGAAATGAAAGGAAATGTAATTTGGAATGTAAGCGTAGTGTAAACGCTATACCGAAGACTTGTTCACTAGTTTGACAAAGTATTAAGTTATCGCAACGAAGCAACGTTCTGTACAGTATGTTTATGAAGTATATGAAACATGTATGTGTTTTTGAGTTGGAGTATATCAGTGAGGATTATTCCACGAACCATGAGTTATTATCTGAGTATTTTGAGATAGTCTAGCATTGTACTTCAATATTTATCGGAAATAATAATGGAACTGTGAATTTATGAATCTTAATTAACTTTATTGTTCGTTATAAAGGTTCAATTGGATTTGACAAAAGACACTAAGAAAAGGTATAGAGTGTTGTGAAATGAGATTCGTTTGAAAGACATTATAATGATAATGTAGATGACAGGAAGATCAAGGAAGATCTTGGAGATATTTAAATAGAATATCGTGCTGGACGCGATAAATCTAAGTTGTACATAGTGTAAAATAATAATTTTATTAGTTAATAATTTTAGTAACCTAATTTAGATTTGTTGAGAAGCGAAGATGAGTGTATTATGTGGGGAATTACGATGTATTTAACGATAGTTAAGCATTTATATTGAAGTTACAGCTGATTGTCACATCATGTACAACAAGTTATTTAACGGATCTAAGAATTTCGAATACACGTTAGTATTTTTGTGCAGTGTAAGATTTATGTTTGAGGAGGACTCGAATTGGAGTTCCGAATTCCTTGTGCATAGGAACATAGAAAGATGGATGATCTATCTAATTTTTATTTAAACATTTATTTTGTTTTGAATCTCTGATATTTATGCCAGGGACATTTTTGTATTGTCCACTTATTTAATAGATTTGCGAGCACTTGTTAGTATGCTTGCTCATTTTTTTATGGAAACTGGTATCTTCTCATTTAATAATTGACATGCGATGGTACTACTAGTTAGATACTGGCGCCCGTTTCGACTATTTTAAACGTTCACCCTCAAGATACGAGAGTTTTTTCTTACCAAATTTTTCTTATTTAGGATATCGTATGTAGCTAGTTAGTAGTACTATTGTATGAACATTAAGCACCGAGAGTTTCCTTGTTATTCACCTAGTAGGGAAGTATTGCTTTATCTGGCTGGGTATCAACGTCCTTGCAATCCTTACCACCTCAGCGGATAATAAGTGGTGGCTGTGCGTAATTCGGGTACAGTACCATACAATACGATTAATAATAATAATAATAATAATAATAACAGCTTCACTAACATTGAAACCAACTTGAAAATCATACATTACGAACCGAAAGGAAGATCTCTCGACTTAAAGGAAGCAATCGAGTTCCACTTAGCTAAAATGCACAACCCTAATAATTTAAATGAACACATATTAACGGTGGATTCACTCCTCTTTACACTACTAGAACACCCCCCCCCTCCGTTGGAAACGAGAAACAACATTACGTTACAGCCAAGCCAGATAAGGGAGCAACAAGGGAAACATGTCGTTGGATCAGGATGTACTTTGTACCACATCTTCAATAAACCAAGATCAGCATTAATGGCGGTATTAATGTGTCCAGGACATTCTCAGTAGGCAGGGTGTGCTTTAAGAGGACTGATTAGCTTACGCGTGGCGAGAATAAAAACTGACCTTTAATAGCTGAAGATGTCCAAAATACAGTGACACACACCACATTAGGATATCTAGACTTGGCAGCAAACATATGTTACATTGTTCGACGAACACAGACAGTTAGGAATACGTGGGGAAAGGCCAAGGATGATAGTAGATAAGTAGACAACCCAGGAAATTCCTTCTATTTTAGTGTAGGCAGTGGTAGCGTCAGCTGCGCGGAAACGGACCACACATCGCTCAAACAACTAAGTTCATAATCCATTCCAAACTGACCATTTAAATATCAATCTCCTAATCACACTAAACAAGCAAACTTGTAGGTCACTCACCACTATCAGTATTCTAAAAGAATTCACAAACAACTAACAAATTTTGACTAGTGTGTTAGTTTAATTGCTACTGCAACTAAAAAGTGTAAATTCGGGTGTCTCCAGGGTCGGATTAGTCATATAGCAGAAATAGCAAATGCTACGGGCCCCGCGTTTCTGGGAGCCCCACACACATCGAGCAGAAAAGTTCAGCAAGTGCTGCACCTTGGCGATAATGGGTAGATGTTGTGACAAAGCGCACATTTGCTGCATTGCCTTTCTGTAGTGAGGGGTAGTGCGTGTCTTTTGACTGTGTGATGGTCATACTTACTTACTCCATGGCGCTACAACCCGGGGTGGGCTTTGTCCTCTTGGACAACTGCTCTCCATGTTGGTCTATCCATCGCCTTGCTCCTCCATCCTCTCACTCCCATTGCGACGAGGTCTGCAGTCACACCATCCAACCATCTCTTCTTAGGACGTCCTTTCCTCCTCCTGGAGAATAGCCTCCCTTTCAACATTATCTTGGGCATCTGGCTCTCTGGCATCCTCTCTATATGTCCCAACCATTGGATTCTCTGTGCCTTTATAAACTTTACGATATCTTGTTTTCCAATCAATTCGTTTAGTTCATGGTTATATCGTATTCTCCATCCATCTTCCTCTCTAACAGGGCCATATATTCTTCGCAGTATTTTCCTTTCAAAACACTTCACAGTATTCTCATCATCCATAGTTAATGTCCAAGCTTCAGAGCCATAGGTCACTACTGGTCTTATCATTGTCTTATATATCTTCATTTTGGTTGTTCGCGATATAAGTTGATTCCTGAGCATCTTGATGTTTGCATAGTATGCTCTGTTTCCAGCCTGTAATCGATCTTTAATACAGTTTGTCATATCACACTGGTTGTTAATAAGTACTCCTAGATACTTAAATTGTGTCACACCCTCAAATGTCTTATCGCCTGTTTTAATATCATGCGGGGTTCTTCTTGTGTTAGATGTGGACATTACCATGCTCTTAGTTTTACTCTCATTCACTAATAACCCAATATTTGTAGCCTCTTTCTCTAATTCTAAATATACTCTTTTCAGTGTACGCTTCTCTCTTGCTATGATCACTACATCATCTGCATAAGCACAGATCTGACTTGATTTGTTAAAAATAGTGTCTCCCTAGTCCACTTTACTGATTGCTTTATGTAGTGCAAGGTTAAAGAGTACTGCAGACAATCCATCTCCTTGTTTTACACCCATATTAATTGTAAAGGGGTTACTCAGCTTATTTCCATTTTTCACTCGTGCCCATGTGTTATCTAGTGTCATCCTTATCAGCCGGATTATCTTTCCAGGTATCCTCATTTCTCCTAGTAATTCATATAGTCTTTCTCTACATACACTATCGAAAGCTTGTTTAAAATCTATAAAGAGCATGTGGAGGTCAATATCATGTTCATAAAACTTTTCCATCATCTGCCTAATTACAAAGATTTGATCCGTTGTTCTCCGGTTGGGTCTAAAACCACACTGATATTCACTCAGAATTTCTTCTGAAAATATCTTCATTCTTTCTTTCAGGATACCTGATAGGATCTTGTAAATAACATTCAATAGAGTAATTCCTCTGTAATTCTCACATGCTAGTTTATCTCCTTTCTTAAATATAGGACATATTATTCCTCCCCTCCATCCATCTGGCATGTTCTCTTCTTCCCATATTCTTTCCAATAGTTTATGTATTCTATCTTCCAATGCCGCTCCTCCATATTTTATCATTTCTGCTACTATACTGTCTTCTCCTGGTGATTTGTTGTTTTTCATTTTCTTCATTAAATTTGCCACTTCAAATCTTATAGGACTCATAATACTTGCATTCTCATTCTCTGATTCTGTAGGACTCGTAATACTTGCAATCTCATTCTCTGATTCTGATCTAATTACTTCTTGTCTCTCGTTTTGTTGCATATGTTGTACAATTTCTGGCTCTACACTTTCACTTAGAAGTTCCTTAAAGTGTTCAGACCATCTATCTAACACTTTGTTCTCATCATTCAGTATCATCCCTTGTCTATCCTTGCATCTTCTTTCCCTAGTTTGGAAACCTTTCCCCATTTTACCAATTGCCGCATAGAATTTTCTTACTTCACTTCCCTGGTTTAATTCTTCTATTTCTATAAATTGTTTCTTTATGTGTTCCTTTTTCTTTCTTCTACATACTTTGTTGGCATTCAACCTCAGTTGCCTATAATGTTCACAGTTGCTTCTTGTTTCTCTCAAGATCATCTTTTCTCTTGCTCTATTCTTCTCTTCTATTGCTTCCCTACACTCTTGATCAAACCATTCATTCCGGGTTTGCTGCCTCTTTCCGATTATTTCTTCTGCAGCCAGTTTAAATACTTCCTCTATTTTCTTACACTCTTCATTGAGATCATCTCTCTCTTTTTCTTCTTTTAATTTCTTTTGTATTTCACTCCGATATTCCTCCTTAATTCTTTCATCTCCTAGTCTTTCAACGTTTATACTGTTATTCCAGGTTTCAGTTTCTGTTTTCGTTTTAGCCAGCTTTTCTCTAAGTACTGCTTTGACTAGATAGTGATCTGAATCACAATTTGGTCCTCTACAACTCCGCACATCTATAATTGACGAAGAGTATCTTGCATTGATTAACACACGGTCTATTTGATTCACGGTTGTAGAATCAGGAGCCTTACAAGTACCTAGATGTATTCGTTTATGTGGGAAACATGTGCTTTTGATCACCACATTGTTCCTGATGGCAAAATGCCCAAGTTGTGTGCCATTCTGGTTACTAACATCATGTAGTGTATGTTCCCCTGCACATCTCATCAGTAGATCCTTCCCAATCTTTGCGTTAAAGTCACCCATTATTATCAATGTATCGTATCTCTGTATCTCACCGCATATCTGTTCCAATTGTTCATAGAACTCTTCCTTCTCATCCTCATCTTTCTCTTCAGTTGGTGCATGCACTGACAATATGGATATGTTCCTGAAACTTCCTTTGATGCGCAATTTACAAAATATTTCATTTATGGCTTCATATTCCATAATACTATTCCTTACTGACTTGGATACCATAAATCCTGTACCATGTTGTCCTGTTCTGCTAATTGGACCACTATACAATAGTGAATATTCCCTTTTATCTATCCTTCCTTGTCCTTGCCATCTTACCTCTTGTAACGCTACAATGTCAAAATTAAATTTAGTTATCTCTTCTCCTATTTCATTCATCTTTCCTGGTCTCAACATCGTTCTTACATTCCATGTCGCAATATACAAATCTCTTTTCCGTAATCCAGGCCGAGATTGTCTTCTGTTAAATCCGTCCTTCCGAGGCAATTGTCCTTGTTTCGTAACAGGTTCTTTTTTATGGTGTGAGGTTGTTAGCCCCACGTCCAACCCCCAACCTGGAGGGCCAGAGTATCCCGTTTAGTCTGGATCATCACCTTCGACCTGTCCGGCTTGGGAGACCCTACCAGTAGCTAAGCTACCGCCGGCATAGCTCTCAGGATCATTTGACCACGCAAGCTCCACCACCGCGTCAAGGTAAGGATACCATTGGTGGAGTGTAATGGTCATATTTGTCCGAAATGTTTTCATCTGCAAACTTCTAAATTACCATCAAATTTTGAGACTGTATCATCGTTCAAGGTATATTTGTTTGGTGTATTTTTTATATTTACATACATTTTACAGTGCATATTAGCAAGTTAGTCGTTTTATATGATATATTAGTGCACCCGTGTTTGTGAAATACCGGTTAATTATTTTGTGCGTCGTTTCTGTTAGTTTCTATCGACGTGAAAACGTCTATTCGCTCATTATGTACAGTGATAGACGGTCGAACTTTATTGTGTGACAAAATACCGGAAGATTTGAATCGCTATTAAATACGAGAGTAATAATTAATGCGTAAACAATTTATTGTTGAGCCCAAGACGTATATATAATGTCCGCACGTGTTTGTCGCGCAGTATTTGGTTTGCCTGTGATGTAATCGTGCCAGTGCATGCGCGTGGTTGTTACACGTTTGCTTTGTGTAAAGTTATGAATTAGTGTAGCGCGGAAACGCGTTGAGCTAGGACCTTGATTCGGGTGCCATTGTGAAGAGTTAGCGAAGCTCTGTATACTGTTATTTTGTTTGCTTAAATTATATTTTGTTATGTTTTGGAATTCATAAATTACTTTTTTTTATTGGAGTCGCTTTAAATTTCTTGTATTTAAAATTTCAACTAAAAATAATAATTTCATACATTTTTATCTATTTTTGATTCTATTATCGCGTTCGTTTAAGTATTTAAATACATTGTGGTTTTAATGATGCTGTACTCACATTTGTTTGACTCCTTTATTATGAGGGAATAAAATACACATTTTAGAAGACGAAATAGCGAGGGGACTCCTTTATTATGAGGGAATAAAATACAAATTTTAGAAGACGAACTAGCGAGGGATCATCTCTAGCAGATCAACAATACTAAAAAAATAAGAAAGAGTCAGAGATGAAATATATACAAGTAAAGGTCCTCTTTTCATCAGAGATAAAACATATACCGGTACAAGTAAACGTTATTCCCGCTAGATGTCTCCGCCACATACTACCTCCCCAGTGACAACGGAGAGATATCGTGATGGGAATCGAACAGTTCTTCCAGAACGGGTGTACGACTCTTTCATTTGAGTCTGTGGGATGCAGATGTCCCTATGAATCTGCTGTTGGCTACTGGCACAAGTTGTGGTAGCTGTGCCAGTGTATTCACTATTTAGTAGAAACGCTGGTTTAAGTCTATCAATACAAATAGTCTCTTCACCATGGTTGGTAATAACCACAAAGTGTTTGTCAGAGCGAGATATTACATGGAATGGTCCATCGTAGATAGGCTGCAAGGGTTTACGATGAGAGTCATGCCGGATGAACACATGAGAAGAACGCAACAGTTCAGGACGTATAAATGTTCTTTTAACAGCATGATGTTTTGGTTGGACTGGGCGTAAGGATTGAACATGCTGTTTGAGCTTGAGGACGAAAGCAGGAAGGTCTGTCGGTGGTGATTCTTCAAAGAAGTCTGCTGGTAGGCGAATAGGCTCTCCATAAATGACTGCAGCTGAGGAGGAATTTAGGTGAGGTATGAAGAGTGATCTGAGGCCTAGCAGGACTGTTGGAAGTTGGGGTACCCAGCTGTTGGTTAACTGAGTCCGAAGTGCGCCTTTGAGCTGGCGGTGCCAACGTTCTATTTTCCCATTTGCTGCAGAATGGTAAGCTGTCGTTTTAATGTGGTATATGCCCAGTATTTTCATCAGATGACTGAATAACGAGCAGTCAAACTGCTTGCCACGGTCAGTTGTGATGACGGCTGGTACACCAAATCTAGCTATCCAAAAGTATAGGATGGCATGAGCTACTGATTCTGCTGTTATGTCCTTTAATGGTATAGCCTCTGGCCAACTTGAAAATCGATCGATGATTGTAAGGATATATGTATATCCTTCAGATGGTGGAAGGGGGCCAACAATATCCGCATGTATGTGAAAGAAGCGTCGTTCCACTGGATCATATGTATTAATTGCACTGTTGGTATATCTGGTAACCTTGGAGCGCTGGCAGGCTATGCAGCATCTTGTCCAGAGTTTGACATCTGCCTTGAGTGATGGCCATACATATCTTTTCTGTAGAAGTGTGGTAGATGCTTTAATTCCTGGGTGCGTCATATTATGAAGCATTTCAAATGCAAGCTTGCGGAATTGGATAGGTAAATATGGCCGCACCTCTCCTGTTGAAACATCAGTGACTAGTTCAGCTCCGGATGGTAAATTGAAGGTCTTGAATTGAAGAGATGTGGTAGTTGATTGTAGCAGAGCTTTTAGGTCTTCATCGGACGCCTGTGCTTTAGCTACATCATCAAATGACAATTGTGATGTAATGAAGATAGATGAGATGCGGGAGAAAAAAATCTGCTGGAATGTTATCCTTTCCCGGAAGATACTTCAAGTCAGTTGTAAATTGGCCTATAATATCCAACTGTCGGAGTTACCGTGGAGATGCTTTATCTAGGCGCTGCTGAAATGCGAACGTTAGAGGTTTGTGGTCTGTAAAAAGTGTAAAACTTCTACCTTCCAATAAATGGCGGAAGTACTTTATTGCAGAATAGGCAGCGAGAAGCTCACGATCATATGTGCTGTACCCTTTTTGTGTGTCATTTAGAGTCTTTGAGAAAAATGCAAGAAGTTCTGCTGTACCATCACGGATTTGATGTAGTGAGGCTCCAATCGAAAAGTCGGAAGCGTCAACCGTCAATGCCAATGGTAGATCACTTGAGGGATGTGCAAGTAGGGTAGCATAAGCAATTTGTTTCTTGAGGTTGTTAAAAGCTTGAACAGCCTCTGGTGTCCATTTAACTGCCCTGCGGTCACGCTTGCGTGTGTCCTTACATAGCCTGAAGAGGCTCTGCAGGGTCTTTGCCGCATTGGGAAGTGACCGACGATAAACTTTTACCAATCCCAGGAATCGTCTTAGATCAACGATTGTACTAGGTTGTGGATATGAAAGAATAGCTTCAACTCGATCAGGTAATGGTTTGATTCCTGTAGACGTAACAGAGTACCCTAAGAAGGAAATTTCAGAGGTCCCAAAATACATTTGGACAGGTTTACATTGATAGAATATTTATCTAGGTGTTCCAGAGGCAATGTCGACAGACGCTATGAGAATGTCATCAAGGTAGCAGAAAACAAAGTCTAAATCTCTCAAAATGACGTCGATATACATTTGAAATGATTGTGCTGCATTGCAAAGCCCAAATGGAAGTTTATGAAATTCAAAGAGGCCGAAAGGAGTGATGACAGCAGTTTTAGGTATATCCTCTTCAGCGACTGGAATGTGGTGAAAAGCTCGAATCAAATCTATTTTGGGGAAAACTGATTTGCCACATAAGCGGCTGTTGAAGTCCTGTAGATGTGGAATAGGGTAGCGGTCTGGAATAGTTTTTGCATTTAGGGCCCTGTAGTCTCCACAAGGTCGCCTGGAACCATCACTTTTAGGAACTAAATGGAGTGGGCTGGACCAAGGGCTCTTGGAAGGTCTACATATAACTAGATTTATCATTTTCTGAAACTCCATCTTTGCTTGTGCTAGCTTATCTGGGGATAGTCGTCTAGCCTTGGCCGAAACTGGAGGGCCTATCGTTGAAATGGTATGAAAGAATGTGATATCGGGTGCACAATAATTGGGGTTGTCCCGAAATATATTTGGATAATTTCCCAATAGTTCTGGATACTTATTGTGAGGGTCAAGTAAATGGATGCTCTCTGAAATTAGACGTTTAACTGGCACTGCAGAGGTGGACATACTGGTGGTGCTATCAATAAGACGTTTATGTTCGACATCGATAAGCAGTTCGTAGTTGTTGAGGAAATCAGCACCAATGATAGCGTGTTGGACATCAGCGATGATGAATGGCCAGCAAAATGGACGTCTTAGATTGAGGTTAAGTTGCATTAAACGCTCGCCGTAGGTTTTAATTGGTGTGCCGTTAGCCGCATAAAGTATGCGTTTACATGTCTGCTTTCTGTCATGTACAGTGGGCGGTGGGATTGACACATCTGCTCCTGTATCAACCAGGAATCGTGTGCCAGAGGAACGGTCTGTTACAAATGCACGGAGAGAATTTCCTTGGCCCACACAAGACCAACTACAATACTCAGACCTTAATGTAGAAAAAACATGGCGGCGATGGTTGCCCTACCAATAGCTAAGATCATGTCATCGGGGTTGTCACAGTTCGTGTAAATTATTATTTTTACTCACCTAAGAGCATAAAAGTTATCACAAGACGAGACTAGGTTCCGAAGAAATATGCATCAATAATTTAGACTTACCTGAATTAATTTATCTATATAGTACTGGCCTCGAATTATAGGTTTCTTCGTCTTCACCCAAGGGGCAGCTACAATAGTCTCACTGTTTCTGTGGTTGAATAAGAAGCTTCTTGGCGAGTTATCACGATTTGCATTTAAGTTCAGTAATTATAGATTAATATTATTAGCATAAAATCAAACAGATTCTGAAGTAGGAGAGAACAAAGTACCCGGTTACTGAAGTGCTGTCCCAGCACATGCAGAGTATTTGTGTACACAATCGGGATGAGAATAGTTGCCTGAAATAATCGAACCAACGTTATAGAGATACAATTCAATTAAGACCTCTCGTAGAATTGCCTAAAATCTCGGCTAAAACATCACACGGAATTAGTTGATTGAAATATGCATAGAAGCCGTCGTGTGGATATCTGAACATAATTATGGAGATTACCACACACAAAGGACACAATAATATGTTACCTTCTAACCTATTAAACATTCGCTGTTACCGTTTGGAATAGTTGTACGCTGGAAATAGTAGATTTAGTAAAGTAATGTAGGTAGGAAAGCACCATCTCCCTCTTACGGAATTATCGCGGCACACCATCTCGCAATATAAGTACATAATTGGCAAGTTACTCACAACACTTTATTACACACATCATAATAAAAAAATAACTTGCACGCTGTAAAAATCACAAAAGTATGAATAATGATGGAACACAATGAGTTCACTGTTTGGCACAGGGGAAACATCTTCCTTAACCTATAAAACAGAAGTTTATTGTAATATTTGGCGTGTATACAAGGCATAATATTTGGCGTGTATACAAGGCGGTGTAGAACATCTGCTAGACTGGTAAGGATTTACGGAGGCACATGAAGCTGAACGTTCAATATAACGTCAACGGTTTGATCTTGCCGTAGATGCTCATTGCGTTTTCCCTTTACGTACTTAAGTTCGACACTACCGGTACTGAAGTGTACTAAGCTATTATTATATTGTCACTAACTAGCAAATCATTGCGGTGTATATTCTTGAGACTCTTCTATTAATGATTTAGTCTTAGGTACCGTACTTCAACATCTGCAGCAAATGACACAATGCCATCGGTCGACTGAACAATCATCACACAACCGAACCAGTCCATAATAAGCGTATTATCACATATTTACACACGATTGCAGTACATTAACGCGAACTGGATTTATCAGACATACTCAAGACACTAAAAATTACAGATGAGCAATAGTTTATCCCAACTTTCACCAAACGAAGCTAATCAAAGATAATATTGTATCCCAGCAACGAATGTAAACAAACAATATCTCGGGCTTCCGCATACGCCATTTTCACACTTTCGATACCTGCATTAAGGTCTGAGTATTGTAGTTGGTCATGGCCCACATCACTATGTGCCGCGTCTAGCGAGGGGCCTGAGCATTTCCCGAAGCAGAGGAGGCTGTGTTATATGAGCATGGGTTGACACACTTCCTAGCTTTGTCTTGGTATGTGAAATGGTACCAACATAATGAACTATCTGGTCGATATTGGCGATAAGGTCAAGACCAACTACAATCCTCAGACCTTAATGTAGAAATAACATGGCGGCAATGGTTGCCCTACCAATAGCTAAGATCATGTCATCGGGGTTGTCACAGTTCGTGTAAATTATTATTTTTACTCACTTAAGAGCATAAAAGATATCACAAGACGAGACTAGGTTCCGAAGAAATATGCATCAATAATTTAGACTTACCTGAATTAATTTATCTATATAGTGCTGGCCTCGAATTATAGGTTTCTTCGTCTTCACACAAAGGGCAGCTACAATAGTCTCACTGTTTCTGTGGTTGAATAAGAAGCTTTTTGGCGAGTTATCACGATTTGTATTTAAGTTCAGTAATTATAGATTAATATTATTAGCATAAAATCAAACAGATTCTGAAGTAGGAGAGAAGAAAGTACCCGGTTACTGAAGTGCTGTCCCAGCACATGCAGAGTATTTGTGTACACAATCGGAATGAGAATAGTTGCCTGAAATAATCGAACCAACGCTACATATATACAATTCAATTAAGACCTCTCGTAGAATTGTCTAAAATCTCGGCTAAAACATCACACCGAATTAGTTGATTGAAATATGCAAAGAAGTCGTCGTGTGGATATCTGAACATAATTATGGAGATTACCACACACAAAGGACACGATAATATGTTACCATCTAACCTATTAAACATTCGCTGTTACCGTTTGGAATAGTTGTACGCTGGAAATAGTAGATTTAGTAAAGTAATGCAGGTAGGAAAGCACCATCTCCCTCTTACGGAATTATCGCGGCACACCATCTCGCAATATAAGTACATAATTGGCAAGTTACTCACAACACTTTATTACACACATCATAATAAAAAATAACTTGCAAGCTGTAAGAATCACAAAAGTATGAATAATGACGGAACACAATGAGTTCACTGTTTGGCACAGGGGAAACATCTTCCTTAACCAATAAAACAAAAGTTCACTGTAATATTTGGCGTGTATACAAGGCAGTGTAGAATATCTTCTGCTAGACTGGTAAAGATTTACGGAGGCACATGAAGCTGAGCGTTCAATATAACGTCAACGGATTGATCTTGCCGTAGATGCTCATTGCATTTTCCCTTTACGTACTTAAGTTCGACACTACCGGTACTGAAGTGTACTAAGCTATTATTATATCGTCACTAACTAGCAAATCATTGCGGTGTATATTCTTGAGACACTTCTATTAATGCTTTAGTCTTAGGTACTTCAACATCTGCAGTAAATGACACAATGGCATCGGTCGACTGAACAATCATCACACAATCAAACTAGTCCATAATAAGCGTATTATCACATATTTACACACGATTGCAGTATATTAACGCCAACTGGACTTTACAGTCATACTGAAGACACTAAAAATTACAGATGAGCAATAGTTTATCCCAACTTTCATCAAACGAAGCTAATCAAAGCTAATATTGTATCCCAGCAACGAATGTAAACAAACATTATCTCGGGCTTCCGCAAACGCCATTTTCACACTTTCGATACCTGCATTAAGGTCTGAGTATTGTAGTTGGTCTTGATAAGGTGATCTAGGTCTAGATCGAGCTCTCGTTCGATGACGGGTTGTATGTGGGTTCGAAATCAGACTGTTTATACAGGGTGAGGCAATGAAACGGCACGATTTCAACTCCAGCTGACGGGCGGGGTGGGGGGTTACGGAAGTAGGGGATATGGCCTTGAGCGTTTAGGTAAGTGGAATTTTCAGTTGCCATGGAGCGTTGGACGGGTACGCAACGTGCGTTTGCTGTAAAGGCATATTACAAAAACTTGGATGGTGTGGTTTGTGCTCAGCGCGCTTTCCGTCGTGAGTTCAATCTACCGCCACGCGCTCCCGTGTCGTCAAGGAAAGCTATCCTCCATTGGGTGAATAACTTTGAAACCACTGCTAGCACGACAAAGAAACGCGGTGGTAGTGAAAAAACATTCTGGATCCCAGAGAACATTGATCATGTGCGCGAAGCATTGCAACGAAGTCCTCGAAAATCAGCGAGACGTCACAGCGCAGAACTTGGTCTCAGCAATCGATCGGTGAGACGGATTTTAAAGAACGACCTGCACTATCATCCATACAAAATACAGATAGTGCAAACCCTACAACCTCATGATTACAATAATCGCATAAGCTGTTGCCGAACGATGCTTAATGTTCTCGGAAGAAACGAAGAAAGAGTACACAACTTATGGATGAGTGATGAAGCCCACTTTCATCTAAGTGGCTACGTGAACAAGCAGAACTTCCGATATCGGTCCGACCATAACCCACACGAACTTCATGAAAAACCTCTCCATTCTGAAAAAGTAACAGTGTGGTGTGCAATGTCATCTCGTGCAATCGTGGGACCCTATTTCTTTGAAGGTGAACATGGCAACACGGTGACGGTGAACTCTCAACGTTATTCTGACATGTTGGTAACGTTTGGTCTGCCTGAAATCGATCAGTATCAACCAAATTAAGAAACACTCTTCCAGCAAGATGGAGCAACAAGCCATACTGCTAATGTTTCTATGGATTTACTGAAACTCGCATTACCTGGACGCCTTATCAGCAAGAATGGTGATATCCCTTGGCCTGCCCGTTCACCAGACTTGCCAGCTCCAGATTACTTTATTTGGGGCTATCTTAAGTCCAAAGTCTTCCAGGAAAATCCACCAAGAACAAAAGAAGACCTGAAGGAGCGAATTCGGCAGGAAATTAACAATATTCCGTTGCAGATGCTACAAAACGTCATGGGTGGATTCCATCTCAGACTCCGACAATGCGTGCAAAACCAAGGGCGCCATCTTACTGGCATTGTATTCAAAAAATAATAATGTTTTTGTGGTTAAACATTAATTTCCACTCATGTACTTAAGAATTATGTGAAAACAATTATCCTTTTTTTCTAAATAAATTATTTGTGGGTTTTCAAAATCGTGCCGTTTCATTGCCTCACCCTGTAGATAATTTAAGTTGTTCTATTTGTGAATCTAGTCTGAAAATCCTGTCCACCTGCTGCGTAGGAGGTTCTGCGGCGGGTTGGCGAGATTGAATCACCGAAAGAAATTGCGAGGGGTTTGAGAAATCTAAAATTCTATCAGCTAATGCGGCCAGGTTGTCTAGAGTATCGTTGCAGGATGCTAGTATCGATCTTAAATTAACTGGGTGTCGTTGCAGAAAGATTGTGTGTAGAAAATCATCCTTGACCTGTGTCCCCGCAAGGGCGCGCATTTCTCGTAAAAGCTGGCTTGGCTTTTTGTCTCCTAAGTAAAGCTCTGTGAGTAATTTCGTTACTTTCCGTCCTTCTGATTCTTCAAATTCAGCAATTAACCGGACCTTCAGGTCTAAGAAAGGCGTATTCGAAAGTGGTCTTACTAACAAATCACTTATATGTTCGGCAACGTCTGGCTCCAGTGAGCCGATAACATAGTTGAACTTCGTAAGCTCTTGTGTGATGTTAGCTGTAGCGAATTGGGCCTCGATCTGCAGTAGCCAAACCTTTTTTACGCCAAATTGGCGGGATTTTAATTGACACTCGTAAAATTTCAGGTTCGTTATGAGATGTAGGCATACCTGATAGCGTCGCATCGGTTGGTGTGTTGTCCGTGCGAGGCATGGTAAATGTCGTTATTTTATTACACGATAATTTAACATTCACTCAAATATCACGTCACGGTCTCCACTGTGGTTTTAATGATGCTGTACTCACATTTGTTTGACTCCTTTATTATGAGGGAATAAAATACACATTTTAGAAGACGAACTAGCGAGGGGACTCCTTTATTATGAGGGAATAAAATACAAATTTTAGAAGACGAACTAGCGAGGGATCATCTCTAGCAGATCAACAATACTAAAAAAATAAGAAAGAGTCAGAGATGAAATATATACAAGTAAAGGTCCTCTTTTCATCAGAGATAAAACATATACCGGTACAAGTAAACGTTATTCCCGCTAGATGTCTCCGCCACATACTACCTCCCCAGTGACAACGGAGAGATATCGTGATGGGAATCGAACAGTTTTTCCAGAACGGGTGTACGACTCTTTCATTTGAGTCTGTGGGATGCAGATGTCCCTATGAATCTGCTGTTGGCTACTGGCACAAGATGTGGTAGCTGTGCCAGTGTATTCACTATTTAGTAGAAATGCTTGTTTAAGTCTATCAATACAAATAGTCTCTTCACCATGGTTGGTAATAACCACAAAGTGTTTGTCAGAGCGAGATATTACATGGAATGGTCCATCGTAGATAGGCTGCAAGGGTTTACGATGAGAGTCATGCCGGATGAACACATGAGAAGAACGCAACAGTTCAGGACGTATAAATGTTCTTTTAACAGCATGATGTTTTGGTTGGACTGGGCATAAGGATTGAACATGCTGTTTGAGCTTGAGGACGAAAGCAGGAAGGTCTGTTGGTGGTGATTGTTCAAAGAAGTCTGCTGGTAGGCGAATAGGCTCTCCATAAATGACTGCAGCTTAGGAGGAATTTAGGTGAGGTATGAAGAGTGATCTGAGGCCTAGCAGGACTGTCGGAAGTTGGGGTACCCAGCTGTTGGTTAACTGAGTCCGAAGTGCGCCTTTGAGCTGGCGGTGCCAACGTTCTATTTTCCCATTTGCTGCAGGATTGTAAGCTGTCGTTTTAATGTGGTGTATGCCCAGAATTTTCATCAGATGACTGAATAACGAGCAGTCAAACTGCTTGCCACGGTCAGTTGTGATGACGGCTGGTACACCACATCTATCTATCCAAAAGTATAGGATGGCATGAGCTACTGATTCTGCTGTTATGTCCTTTAATGGTATAGCCTCTGGCCAACTTGAAAATCGATCGATGATTGTAAGGATATATGTATATCCTTCCGATGGTGGAAGGGGGCCAACAATATCCGCATGTATGTGAAAGATGCGTCGTTCCACTGGATCATATGTATTAATTGCACTGTTGGTATGTCTGGTAACCTTGGAGCGCTGGCAGGCTATGCAGCATCTTGTCCAGAGTTTGACATCTGCCTTGAGTGATGGCCATACATATCTTTTCTGTAGAAGTGTGGTAGATGCTTTAATTCCTGGGTGCGTAATATTATGAAGCATTTCAAATGCAAGCTTGCGGAATTGGATAGGTAAATATGGCCGCACCTCTCCTGTTGAAACATCAGTGACTAGTTCTGCTCCGGATGGTAAATTGATGATCTTGAATTGAAGAGATGTGGAAGTTGATTGTAGCAGAGCTTTTAGGTCTTCATCGGATGCCTGTGCTTTAGCTACATCATCAAATTACAATTGTGATGTAATGAAGATAGATGAGATGCGGGAGAAAAAATCTGCTGAAATGTTATCCTTTCCCGGAAGATACTTCAAGTCAGTTGTAAATTGGCCTATAATATCCAACTGTCGGAGTTGCCGTGGAGATGCTTTATCTAGGCGCTGCTGAAATGCGAACGTTAGAGGTTTGTGGTCTGTAAAAAGTGTAAAATTTCTACCTTCCAATAAATGGCGGAAGTACTTTATTGCAGAATAGGCAGCGAGAAGCTCACGATCATATGTGCTATACCCTTTCTGTGTGTCATTTAGACTCTTTGAGAAAAATGCAAGAGGTTCTGCTGTACCATCACGGATTTGATGTAGTGAGGCTCCAATCGAAAAGTCGGAAGCGTCAACCGTCAATGCCAATGGTAGATCACTTGAGGGATGTGCAAGTAGGGTAGCATAAGCAATTTGTTTCTTGAGGTTGTTAAAAGCTTAAACAGCCTCTGGTGTCCATTTAACTGCCCTGCGGTCACGCTTGCGTGTGTCCTTACATAGCCTGAAGAGGCTCTGCAGGGTCTTTGCCGCATTGGGAAGTGACCGACGATAAACGTTTACCAATCCCAGGAATCGTCTTAGATCAACGATTGTACTAGGTTGTGGATATGAAAGAATAGCTTCAACTCGATCAGGTAATGGTTTGATTCCTGTAGACGTAACAGAGTACCCTAAGAAGGAAATTTCAGAGGCCCCAAAATACATTTGGACAGGTTTACATTGATAGAATATTTATCTAGGTGTTCCAGAGGCAATTTCGACAGACGCTATGAGAATGTCATCAAGGTAGCAGAAAACAAAGTCTAAATCTCTCAAAATGACGTCGATATACATTTGAAATGATTGTGCTGCATTGCAAAGCCCAAATGGAAGTAGAAGAAATTCAAAGAGGCCGAAAGGAGTGATGACATCAGTTTTAGGTATATCCTCTTCAGCGACTGGAATGTGGTGAAAAGCTCGAATCAAATCTATTTTGGAGAAAACTGTTTTGCCACATAAGCGGCTGTTGAAGTCCTGTAGATGTGGAATAGGGTGGCGGTCTGGAATAGTTTTTGCATTTAGGGCCCTGTAGTCTCCACAAGGTCGCCAGGAACCATCACTTTTAGGAACTAAATGGAGTGGGCTGGACCAAGGGCTCTTGGAAGGTCTACATATAACTAGATTTATCATTTTCTGAAACTCAATTTTTGCTTGTGCTAGCTTATCTGGGGATAGTCGTCTAGCCTTGGCCGAAACTGGAGGGCCTATCGTTGAAATGGTATGAAAGAATGTGATATCGGGTGCACAATAATTGGGGTTGCCACGAAATATATTTGGATAATTTCCCAATAGTTCTGGATACTTATTCTGAGGGTCAAGTAAATGGATGCTCTCTGAAATTAGACGTTTAACTGGCACTGCAGAGGTGGACATACTGGTGGTGCTATCAATAAGACGTTTATGTTTGACATCGAAAATCCGTTCTTCCAGTTTTGCCGAAGTGTCCATACTGTATTGATATCTATACTGTGATTCATGTGACCCCGAGGTGATCACTCTGGGAACAGGAACGAAAGAGACGAAACAAAGCCCAAGCTCACACGGAATTTGATGAAAATTCTACCAGTCTGGAGGAAGAACATAAAGGTATGGTTCGTTCAGATCGAAGCCCAATTCGCCATAGTAGGAAGAAAGAAACAACATAATTCAATCATGTTGTAGGACAAATGGTGCAACTACCAGCTGTTCATCCCTTCCTATCTTAAGATCTACAGGACTTAGTGCTTTTTAGGGCTAAACTTTAAATTGCGAGACATCAAACACAACTGACTCGAAATATCGACTGGATTTATGATGATTAGCAAGGTAATTCATTATGGATCTACGTCAAACCACTAAAGAAACTAAAGAAGCAGTCTGGAAACAAGTGAATGTCGATTCTTTTGTCCGAATAATCTTCACTGTTTTTGGTTAGATTATTTATATAATCAGTATTTTATTACAATTATTACGCAACTAAACGTTATCTACTACTTATTAATTCAAGTTGACACTCATTATGCTGTCTCTTGGTGATAACGTCTGTGCTGTTTGCGTAAAGAAAGTCCGTGATCATGAAGTGGGGCTTCAGTGTGACGATTCATGTAGTAGATGGTTTCATAGATCCTGTATCGGAGTCACCAAATCTGAATACTCAAAACTAGCTGGAAACTCTGCTAATAAATGGCACTGCACCAGGGCTGACTGTACTCCCAAATCATCTTCTATTAACATAACTGTGATCTTGAGCACTTTGGTGTCTAAAGTAGATGATCTTGCTTCAGTAGTAAATACTTTAAAAGATGTCCCAAACGATACTCGCATCATAAAGTCTGAAATAAAGGCAATTCAGGACAAGCTCACAGCCATTGAACCTAAGCTTGATGAAATTGATAAGAGAGTCACTTCTCTGGAACAGCGTGAGCCTGATGGTGGAGGCTTAAACATGGATAATATTATGGCTGAGATAAATGAACGTAACTACAGGAAGAAAAATATCATCGTTTTTAATGTCCCTGAGTTACAAAGCAGCGTTGATGTTGATTTGAAAGCACACGACAAAGGCATGGTTACTAAAATACTCAATTGCTCAGTTCTGCAAGTTGAGACTGATAGTATTAAGTTATTTCGGGTTGGTAATAAACAACCCTCGAAGATTAGACCTCTCAAACTTGTTTTTCCTACGGAACATGATAGGAACCTGATGCTCAGTAATTTTTCGCTTGATGGTCTTCGTTCTACTGATCCTTCCCATCAGGATGTCAAGCTCTCCAGAGACCGCACTCCCAATGAATTAGATTCTCTAAAAAACTACGTCTTGAACTTGCTTCTCGTACATCATCGGATGGTGAGAATAATCTTACCATTAAATATAAGAGCGGTATCCCTATGATTGTTAAATCTGATAAGGCTCACAAAAACTAGTTTCACCCAACGGCAATTCATGTTTCAAGTTATATTATCAGAACGTAAATGGTGTTAGATCTAAGATTACTGACTTAGTTAATAATGTTAACCTTAATGATTTTGATGCGATTGTGTTTACTGAAACTAAACTTAACCCTGATATTACTGATGCTGAGCTGGGTCTCAAGGAGTTCAATAGTTATAGATGTGATAGATCTACTAAAACCAGTTCTAAATTAGGTGGTGGCGGTGTTATGATTGCTACTCACTTCAAAATAATTGCTTCTTTAGTTAATTTTGCGAGTGATTAATCTGAAGCTATAGGTGTGATTGTTAAGATTGGTCACTTTCAACTCATTATTGTTGCTGCCAATGTGCCTCCAAATCAGCCTGTTAGAAAATATCAATTACTCTGTGACTCAATTGAACAACTTCGTGCTCAATTGGGTAATGAGCCCAGTCTCCTTCTAGATGGTGATTTTAATTTAAATAGTGCTGCTTGCCCTTACGTCTTCATCTGACCTGCTTTATGACATGTCCAACACTCTTGGAATGCGCCAACAGAGTGGGATAGTCAATATGCGGGGCTCTCAGTTGAATTTGGTTTTCAGTGATTTGCCTTGTGTAGTCACTCGTGCTTTGGATCCTATTGTTAAGGAGGATAACTACCACCCTGCCCTTGATATTGATCTCACATTTCCTTCTCAGCATTTGCCCTCTAAGTTCAGCCAAAGATTTGTCATAGATAAAGCATGGGCTCATCTTGTCACTTTTCGCCGACTTTAACCTTTGCTTCCATTACTACCACTATTTTATTGTTAAATTCAATTCTTTTTATTAGCTATCTCTGTTTCAATTTACTGTTATTATTGTTACCCTTATTTGTTGTTATTTTAAGTTTGCTCTTGTTTTTCGTTACCTATAATAGCTTTTTCTTCTTCTTGTTATTGTTGTTAAATCAGTTGTTAATTAGTTTATCTATCTTTGCTTGATGTATTAATTATTTAATGTTGTCATTCTTGTTGTATTTTTCATGTATATATTGGCTTTGCTGTTGGGAATAATAATAAAAAATAATAAATAATAAATAGTTGTTGAGGAAATCAGCACCAATGATAGCGTGTTGGACATCAGCGATGATGAATGGCCAGCAAAATGGACGTCTTAGATTGAGGTTAAGATGCATTAAACGCTCGCCGTAGGTTTTAATTGGTGTGCCGTTAGCCGCATAAAGTATGCGTTTACATGTCTGCTTTCTGTCATGTGCAGTGGGCGGTAGGACTGACACATCTGCTCCTGTATCAACCAGGAATCGTGTACCAGAGGAACGGACTGTTACAAATACACGGCGAGAATTTCCTTGGCCCACATCACTATGTGCCGCGTCTAGCGAGGGGCCTGAGCATTTCCCGAAGCAGAGGAGGCTGTGTTATATGAGCATGGGTTGACACACTTCCTAGCTTTGTCTTGGTATGTGAAATGGTACCAACATAATGAACTATCTGGTCGATATTGGCGATAAGGTGATCTAGGTCTAGATCGAGCTCTCGTTCGATGACGGGTTGTATGTGGGTTCGAAATCAGACTGTTTATAGATAATTTAAGTTGTTCTATTTGTGAATCTAGTCTGAAAATCCTGTCCACCTGCTGCGTAGGAGGTTCTGCGGCGGGTTGGCGAGATTGAATCACCGAAAGAAATTGCGAGGGGTTTGAGAAATCTAAAATTCTATCAGCTAATGCGGCCAGGTTGTCTAGAGTATCGTTGCAGGATGCCAGTATCGATCTTAAATTAACTGGGAGTCGTTGCAGAAAGATTGTGTGTAGAAAATCATCCTTGACCTGTGTCCCCGCAAGGGCGCGCATTTCTCGTAAAAGCTGGTTTGGCTTTTTGTCTCCTAAGTAAAGCTCTGTGAGTAATTTCGTCACTTTCCGTCCTTCTGATTCTTCAAATTCAGCAATTAACCGGACCTTCAGGTCTACGAAAGGCGTATTCGAAAGTGGTCTTACTAACAAATCACTTATAAGTTCGGCAAAGTCTGGCTCCAGTGAGCCGATAACATAGTTGAACTTCGTAAGCTCTTGTGTGATGTTAGCTGTAGCAAATTGGGCCTCGATCTGCAGTAGCCAAACCTTAACATTTTTACGCCAAATTGGCGGGATTTTAATTGACACTCGAGAAATTTCAGGTTCGTTATGAGATGTAGGCATACCTGATAGCGTCGCATCGGTTGGTGTGTTGTCCGTGCGAGGCATGGTAAATGTCGTTATTTTATTACACGATAATTTAACATTCACTCAAATATCACGTCAGGGTCACCACTGTGGTTTTAATGATGCTGTACTCACATTTGTTTGACTCCTTTATTATGAGGGAATAAAATACACATTTTAGAATACGAACTAGCGAGGAGACTCCTTTATTATGAGGGAATAAAATACAAATTTTAGAAGACGAACTAGCGAGGGATTATCTCGAGCAGATCAACAATACAAAAAAAAAAATAAGAAAGAGTCAGAGATAAAATATATACACGTAAAGGTTCTCTTTTCGTCAGAGATAAAACATATACCGGTACAAATAAACGTTATTCCCGCTAGATGTCTCCGCCACAACATGTAGTGCATACAATGCTTAGACCATTAATTCAATAGATGGCTGATGACGTCACATTGTTGAAACCAACGAGCTTAAACATTACTATAGAGAGGTAGGAGCGCCGCATGACTGAAGCTACTTGAAACTGTGTCCGCCATTTTCTCTGTAGTCAAGAGAAAGTGGGAGGAGCTATGCCATATGTTGAAGTATCAGGGCAGGGCATGTTGGAACATTAATAAGAAACATATTTACGACAAATTATGAAGTCCAATCACTTCTTAAACATTCAGAATAGTTTCAAGTTACGACAATAGTGCTGTAGGCTATTTACACTGCGCAATTGTAATTACTGTCCCTTAAATAGAATCAGCTTTGTTAAAACTTGTCTCACTTGCCGTCCTCTGATTCGAGAGGACTTTTCTCAGAGTGCATGATATACTCTGTAAGTGAAGTAATACTTCAATATATGCCTTATCAGCTTCACATAATGCGATTCTTCACATGGTTCTACTGCAGTGAATAGGTGTTCAAAGGAAGAGAACAAACAACAGTTTAACCTTGTAAATACCTTGGTCTCTAGTTTGAGCAAGATTTTTTGCAGTTTTTGTCTAAGATATGAGCATTACTCCTGAAAACATATTCTGCTGTCTTACACAAGTATTTCAGGTCAGCGGATGGATTATACAATGAGTTGCCCACATCTTTGCATTTTATGAGACCACACTTTGCGTCATTACTTATTGTCAGTAGAACATCTAAGCATTCCACACATTTGATTTTCTTCGACACCTTTCTTACAACACTACCTGCAACATATTCTACCACTTGATCACTGAAAGTGGAAAGGGTTTCAAAACACTCTACATAGTCAAGTTCACTTAGGCCTACATCAACATTAATTACAATAGGCTGCATAATGGGAGGACTTAGTATTAGACTATCATCTGTCTTCACATGAGCTTTAGGGGAAGGATCAATTTGAGCAATTAAGCATTTCCTGTATGCAGCTTTGAATTCTAAGGCATTGCGATTGTTTCTGTTTCCACCCCTACTTCTCAAACAAGAAAAGAACAATTCTAAATGGTCTTGACTTAACTTACGAGTAAGCATAAATTTTAGAATTGAACCTGATTCCCAAACATAAGTTTCTGCAAGGACCTTGACGCTCAAAAGGTCCAAGATCAATCCACTAACAGCAATTCTTTTAGAAGAGTTGTGTAAGGATGTGCCATCAGTAAGTTTGAGATCTTTTAAATAGTCTATACATTTATCTATATTCTGACATGTCACAGCTTTATTTGACCTCCTAATAGGTGATTTCGTCCCTTTGCCCATTGGATGGCATGAATTCAGCAAATCTAGAGCTAAATCTATGACCTTAACAAAATTGATTGTGCTCTCACAATCTTTGAATTGTTCAAGTTCCAGATCCAGGCAGAATTGCATAGCATTGGCTACAGAATTACTTAGAGTTTCTGCGGCTAAAGATACCTTCATTTTCTGTCTTTCCCACTCAATATGTCTTCTCTTTAACTTATTTCCTGCATGAAGCCCCTCTGATACTTGTAGCTCAACAAGTTTCTCAAAATATTCCCATTTAATTTTATCGCTGCCATGAACAAGCACTCCCTTTTCTGCTAACAAATTCCTGGTCAGCTTAATTAGGTGCACAGCATCTAGTAAAGAATATACTTTAAGTTGAGGATCTGCAGGATGGGGAAACCAACTCTGAGGGTTCTGCACAGCAAATTTCACACATAACTTTTTCAAAACAGTCCTGTTTGTAGCAGTTCCATCACAGATAGTAGCAACAATCTTAATACCAGTCTCATGTAACTTTCTCAAATATTGGTTCACCAAATTATATTTTACTTCTGATGACAGGCCATCCTACCGGTATTTTCCAGTTCCTATTCAGGGCTGTCACCATGAACACAAGTGCCTCCTTAGCAACATCACAGTCTTCACTATTTAGATCCCCTTGCCCTAAATCAACATAACCACAGATCTGTTTCCCATCCCAAATGATGTCTTACTTAATGGCCATCTCATCGAACATGAGAGCACCTAGAATTGGGCTAGAACTATTTTTGACATCTTCACCAATTTTTAAAAAACTTTCTTCTGTAAAACCTGGACTTCCATCTATTGAGGTGGCCCAGTGACGAAGAGTCCTTGGATGTGGCAATTTAAAGAACTTCCGCAAATATCTGTATGCCTGAGCTGAATAGAAGTGAACTGTCAAAGCAAACTTCTTAACTGTGTCACTATATTCATGAACTTTCACTTTTCTATTAAGATCTATGAGCTCTTTAACCACACCCTGAAAACAGCCCTGAAGAAGTTTGTTGCCAGACGAACAAAGTCTTTTCGTAAGCCCTGAAATTATTTGTTGCTGATTGTTCACTTTCAGCTTCTGTCTTCTTGCTCTCTGTGAAGTAATTTTCAATTTCTTCCTCAGTGCTTTAATCCTCTCTGTGGTGGTGTCCTGCAACTTCTTCATTTTTTGAGGGCTTGGAAGGCTATAACTATGTTCATGGCTAACAACCTCAGCAGCATCTGTAAAATATAAATAAATATCCGATATGTAAGTTAGCCTAAATAAAAGTATTCGTATACAAAATGTTGACTAGTACCCGTGCCACGTAGTCTACTTACATTTATTTGATACAACCTCTATATTTCCAGCGTTAAAAGTTTCATCAAATGAGCGTTTTCGTGGTGGATGTCTCTCAACGTGTTTCCTTTGCAAGCGTACTGGGAAGGAGAATATACTTGGGACGGCACTAGCCAACAGACGTCTCTGAGTGTTCACTTTATAAATGTACTTTTCAAGGAAGTGGGTAGAACATATACGACTAGCCTGAGTTGGATACCAATTATCCCTCCTCATAGCAGTTACCCATCTTTTTGTCAAATCCGTATTTTTCAACGGGTATCTGGAACAGAAACAATTCCTTCTGTTACGGTACCAGTACAAATATATATCGTATACCGTATAGGCCTGTATCAGACATTACTAGAAAGCAATGGAGACCAGATGTTCTGGAAAATTGATAGTAACATGCTTACTGTATCCGTGCAGTGAAGTATATTAGTAGCACAATTAGGCTATACTTACGTAAAATAGGATATATCCGTTGTTTTATTGCTTCGATTAGTACAGCCGTACGCTGAACATACAGCAGGCATCGCTGCGGAAATTAATATGCGGCAGATTTCAACCTAGTAACACAAACGACAATAGAAATCACAATTCACTGAACTCTTCCCTCGCAATCAGCTGACTGAATGTTTTGACTCGATGACTCCGGAAAACATGGCGGACGTTCTTACCAATATCTTCCGCTAAGAGCGCTGTGAACGGTGCCTTATCCTCTCTATAGTAACTTTAAAGCTCGTTGGTTGAAACCAACATCTCGATCAGCTGACTGAAGGGAACTGCGGATAGTGATAATAGAATTATCCAATATGGAGCTCCTTTTGTATTCCTTGACGTTGCTTAGCATTCGCCATTAGCCAATTGTAGTCGGTCTTGAGCCATTACCCTTCAGTCAGCTGATCGAGATGTAGGTTTCACGTCATAGTACAGGCGCAGTGTGGCAATGCGCCCTCTATTGTATTTATGCTCTAAGATACAATGTATCATCATGAGTAAATTGTTATCATAAAACACTGTTCATACTTCCGCATTTATTTGTAATATTAGTAGATAGAATCTCTCACCAAGGCGGTCCGGGTTCGATTCCCGGTCAATGCATGTGAGCTTTTCGAAGTGAAATGCCATGTCCTGTGGTTCGGATTCCACGTAAAAAGGAGGTCCCGTGGCTCATAATCACAAGATTCACGGTCACGTAAAACTACAATCTTCCTTTTTTAGTAGATAGAATGTCTCTTTTTGTAATGTTCGTTTATGTTAAATCCATTTTCACTTCGATGATTCAACTAATCTGTTTTGATTTATAAATTCATTTTCCCTTCTATCCAGATCAACATAGTCAACATGAGCAACAGAGCCAGAGATACGAGTCGACATTACGCTTCTGGTAGTGCAAAACGTAATACAAAAGATGAAAAGGAAGAAAAGAACCAATATGTTATAAAAAAAACTTGCAAGTTCTCTGAATATTTTAATGTTGTACGTGATGGTGCTGAATCCGAAGAAATCGAAGCAGAAAATGCAGAAGACATGTCTTACTGTGTAATAGGCTACTGTAGATGAAGACAGGGCTATGTAAGAATCATCAGTACCAATATTACTATAGCCTAGTAATATAGTTATTGAGACCTTTATGCATGATACAATTTTCATTCGGTCTCATGTGAACTATGTCCAAGTACATTTCAGACTTCAGAGAGGGGCCAACCCATATTTTAGCGGCATCGTTTCAAGTGTGGTGAAGAAAGGTGGACGTGACTAAGAGGGTGCGGGCCGGATATTGAGCCACAAATACACTTAGCCATAGTGCTGTTTCGCGGCAGAGAAAGGCGGCCGTGAGAACGACGGTTGTGGAGGACGGTCAGGATCGTTGACCCCTCTAGAGACAGAGGAGAGAGAACCAGAATTTTGTAGGACAGAGGGTAAATTGTATATGTCCACAAGTGACCTACTTGAGAATTAATAAACGGACCACTTTGAAAGTTACATTTCCGAAATCACAAGAATTTTAACCTCTGATCGCTGCATTTTATTTATGAAAAATGTGAAAGGAAATTAATTCACTTCAAAACAGAGAGGGGGTAGCGTGTTTGAAGCAGCCAATCAGCGATAAGGCGTAACCCACGCTAAATTTGCGCGCCAATGTAAGGACAATGAAGGTAGATTGCGGACCAATATAAAAATTAAACCTACAATCGAATCATGGTATTAATTAGACCTACGAGACGTTGGGATTGCCACGTGCCTAGTGCTATGAGTTATTTTGTCCTGAGAGGATTATTATGGAAATTGAGTTTAAATTTTCCCTTCCTGTGCCTACTCCTGCCGTCGACACTTAAATAGGGCTCTCAGAGTGGAGACAAGTCAGTCAGTCTTGGGTGCTTTTGCGGTGAAAGCGTGTGACGCTTTTCACTTTGCAATCGTGAAAATTTTACAAGTGCGAAAGACAAACTATACCACGAGTAACGTGGTGTCATATGAGTCCATTTCTATGCGCAAAGCAGAATTCCGAACCGAGTGTGTTAATAAGTTCAGTATAATTAGGACTGGCCACCGTGTTAGAAAGTTTAGGAAAGTTACTGCGATAATAGGTGCTACACATGACGGTTGGATGAATGTAGTAGTCCAGCAACGTAGTTAGTACAGACAGGTAGGGTAGTGTTCATACAGCGTGTTCGCGCATTGCGAATGTCTGATCCCTTGCACATTTAAAGTGTAGTAACTTGCAAACTTTGTCTGCCCACCCACATCACGAGGTCCGTGTGGAAGAAGAAACCAGCATTCGCCAGATCAAGAAATTGGAAATGATGCAGCCGTCCAGCTTGGCCATGGGGATCATTATGGTGTGAGAAATTACGGAAGGGCTGCGGAGCTGGCGGTGATATGGCGTACAGGCGAAGGCTAAGTACAGTGCAAAATTATGCTATATTATTTAGTCGGGGCTGCGCGCGAGGGTACAAGGGATACGTTTAATTGTATATATTTGTATGTTGTCATGTATCAGTCGGTGCTTTTTTTTGTGTTTGTTCAACGTATTTGTAAATGTGTCATGCGGAGTCATGGGGTGTCATTATGTAATTTTGTGCGGGGGTATTATATGGAAGGACTGGTCATCAGTCCTAGGTGTTTGTACATAATGTTAAAAATAGAAGGGTGGTGGACGAGATTTTCTGTGTTTAAACAAACCAGGAGTTTTAGGTGCTGTACGTGAAGCGTATTTTGTGTTTGTGAGTGGGGTCATTGGACCACGACGGTAATGTAAAGGTACAAGCAGGTTTTAGCTGGATGCATCCTGAATATTGGTTGGCGGAAGGCAATGGTTACCCTACGTGTAATTGATGGTGAGAGAGTTATGGGATGCTGACTTTATTGTGTGTGTAATTTAGTGGAGAAGATAATGCCCACTGTGTCGTCGAGAGTAAGTAATAGAGGATTTTGCCCATTTTGGTAAGTAATGGAGGTTTTGCCGATTTTACTAAGTAATATGTGATAATTCCCACTGTGTGTGCTTTGACCGTGATGCAGAGGAACGTCGGTCTGACGGCCTGTAGGCAGCGTGCCGTATGTTATGCGTCGGAGCTTGAAGGAACGTTCCTTTTGGGCCATTGTAAGCACATGTTCATGTCAGTCACCCCAGTTGTTGTTGGTAAGGAGCAGGGTAGACTGCCCGCCATGTAGAGGTCACTCACCCGGCCTTCGGTCCTTTCACTTGTTATTGTTTGAAGTTGAGGATTTAAGTAGAAGCTAGTTTGTTTAAACGTTTGTTTTGAGTTGATTTAAGATTAAGGGATGTGTTTTTTTTCTGTGTTAGTGTTGATACTCTCGTTCTTGCTTTGATGATCCGTGTTACCAGTGTTGATTTGTGTTTGAACCTGTTGAGGTTTCCGCTTTTGCGGATGTTCATTTTATTTATCTATGTTTCACAACTTGTTCTACAGTACAGTCATTTAGAATAGGCACGTTGGTTTAGTGTTGATTTATTTATTTCTTTGTCGTATCCTGCTTGTTATTCGACCAGTACCCGACACAGAATCAAAACCGGTGGCATGTGGCCGAAGGAATTGATCTGAACATACTGTACTAGGTCTTAGTCGCCATACAATAGCGCTGAAATGAGGTAATCTGAAATGAGTAATTTTTGAAATGAGTTAGTTTTTGAAATGAGTTAAATTTCTTTTGATTAAGTTTAATTTTGATATCGAGTTAACATTTGAATACATTTTTATGAAGTGTGTTAAGGTTAATAGTGTTCCAATATTTGTGTTCCATTGAATTGAATTACGGGCAAGCTGAGATTTGGCCCAGTTATCGAGGATAGTTAGGTACAATACCGTGTATCGCCTCTGTGGACATTTGGCAGAGTGAGAGAGGCTTGATACATTTTATTTGTTGCATTTTGTTGTTTATGTAATTTCTGGAATGTTTGTTTTATGGGTTGTGATTTAAATTCAATGTGTTTTCATGAATAAATTCTTTGTTTTAATGTTCCCCTGACATATGATTTATAGAATAAGTTCACATGATCCATATCGAAATCCCTAGGATCGTAGGATGTAATTAATGCTAAGCCACCCGAACCGAGCACGCCTGAGAAGAGAGTCTACGTCCTAGAAGACCTGCATTAAAGGGTACAAATATAGTTGCTGACGGAAAGTAGTCGATTCAGGAAACAATTGCCGAAGAATGTTTCTCGACGGATCTATATGCTTCTTGGGGTGCTGAATCTAAAAATCCAGTTATCGACTAGATTGGCATATGGCTTCACCATAAAAATGGTGAAAAACCATAAAATTTCGGAAGTTGTTTTAGATTTTCGCTTATAACTCCGAAACGACTGGACTACTAATAAGATCTACAACTCTCCACAATTTAGCCCTATTTTCCAAACGTCAAATTGAAGTCGAATATACACCAAGACCTCTCAATTTAGCTATACCATCTTCAAGCCAAACAGAGGCAGAAGACACATAGGGCCTACGTGCTTTCAATTTAGAAACATCTTCTACAAGGCAAAAAGAAAACGAAAGTAAATTGTACTCCAACGATAATGGTGAGTGGACGAGCAACTTCAGTCGAGATTATCGAGATTATTAGATTGCGAAAGGAAGTAGCGAGGTGCAACATTTGAACAGTGATTTCTGGTCCTCAAAAGAACTCCCGACTTTCAAGAGACTGTCGGGCACCAGGTGGTCTTCCCGAGCTGATGCGACAACGGCACTATTATGTGGTTTTACCACTATCAAACAAGTTTTGGATAACATCTCAAATAACATAGATCAAAATGTGGAGTGCCATAATCAGGTGTACGGACTAGTTTCGAAGATGAGTACGTTGGAAACGGGAATAATGACCATTTTATGGAACATAATTCTAGAACGCATGCAAGCGTCTAGCGCTTTTTTACAGTCACCTGATCAAGACCTTAAAACGGGAATCGTTACATGGGTATGTTCAAGCAATGCAGCCTACATTTTCATATATTGAGGCCAAAGCCAAACTCCTGACTGACTGAAGAATATGAGCATCAAACATCAAGACGATGCAAGCGAAATACTAAGTACGAGGATTTCAGCGGCTCTACTACGCTCGATGAAGTTGTAGAAAATTCCAAACAAAAATTTGGAAGTCACGTGTTTATTGTCATAATTGATAATTTACTGTCAGCCTTAGCAAAACGCATGGTAGCGTACCATAGAGTGACTGGTGTATTGGGAATACTGCAGCAGTTAAAATCTCTTACAGCAAAAGAGATCTTGAAAATAACTCCAGAAATATTCAGTGCTTACCAAGAGGATTTGGAAGAAAGTCTAGGTGTCGAACTTGTGCAGTTCGCGGAACTTTTTAAAACTAATGTGGCTGTTGCTATTAACAACGAAAAGCATGAGGCTATTGAACCGAAACTTTATAAACGTATCGGTAATGAAAAATTCATTAGAGTTGTGTTTCCCAAGTGTAGACATAGTCTTACCAATTTACTTGTCTGTAATGATTACTAACTGCAACGGAGAACGTTCTTTTCCGGCATTAAATCGTGTAAAAATTGAACTCAGGAACATGATGGGACATGATCGTTTAATTGACCTCAACTTAATGAACATTGAATATAATCTTCTTAGAAAACTTGCTCTAGTATTAGACTACAGTGAAACCTCTCTAAAATACCACTCGTATTAAAAAACCACCCGCCTTGAAGACCGATTTTTCTTGACCTTATAAGGTCAATGTATTTGTTACCTCTATTTAAGGACCACCCCTCTCAGTCAGACCTCTTTCAAAAGACCACTTCTTGACTGCCTTCCCATTGGAGATGGTGATGAGGGTGATGATGTAAACAATGGTTCTGTTAGCTCAGAACTGCATCGGCATACAATGTCATTAGAATGAGTGTTATGTAACGTATAAAATATACAAAAAACGGCTCTCCTAGAAGATTGGTCGAACCCAGAACAAATTAATGGACTTGCGAACTCACTCAGAGATATTATAGAAAGTGAAATATGGTTCAGAAAATAACTAATTGTAATTAATTTGTACTAAATGTGAACCAATGCAGATAAATTGTAATTAAGTTTGTGTTCCAAGTGTACTTTATTAATAATGCAGTATACAATTCTTTTTAATGCCTACCCCTATTAAGAGACCACCCCTCTAAAAGACCAGTTTTCCATGGAACCGTCACTGGTCTCTTAATAGAGGTTTCATTGTATCTCTTAATTTGCTCACATTAAATCGAGAAAAGTTTGTTTGTAAAAGTTGTGTTTCATTTTAATTGGTTGGTTCCTTTGTTTAGGGGCTGCGACAACGCGGTCATGTAGCCCCGTGTACTTTGGGTGTGTGTAGAATCTGTCTGATAATCGGTGTTAATTGTGATGGCTGTATTAATGTGTGTTATCTATGATTCAGGTAAGGACTGCAGACGATCAATTTCAAGTTTAGTTCCTACTTTTGCGACCGAATGCTACCGTCCACGACACCTAGCTGCGAACTTGGCTACTAGATGCCATCTAAATCAGCACCTGGCAGTGAACGTTGGAACTATGATAGCGTTAATCAATTCTAACCTACACACTTTAGCTTCACACAAGTTTAGTTAGTGGAAGGTTCTTTTACATGCCTTACATCTATGACATGGGCCTTCCGACTTTACTTCCCCTCCAAGGGAAGGCATACTGAGGGATTTTTAACGCCCCTGCGACTGGCTCAACAGCTTGCTGATAGTAATTTTAACATTGCAGCTAAATGGCGTGAAACATGACTAGAAATGCCCCACCCGAAGTACGTGACCTTATTGGTCCTGTAAAGAAAATCAAGGGCTTTGACCAACCGCAACATATATGGAAGACCATTATCCGCATCCGTACATGACATGGAGTTTGTGCATACAACCTGCACAATGGGGGAAGCGGCCAGACCCCTGCTGTGATTGTGGAGCATCAAGTCAGACCATCAGGCACATTGTGGAAGACTGCAAAATAAGAGCATACCTAGGTGACCCTATCGACTTTTTCTGTGCTACACCATCGAGCCTGGACTGGTTAAATAGACTGCACATAAGGTTATAGGTCGATATCTGTGCTTGTCTGTACTTATTATTATTATTATTATTATTATTATTTTGTTATTATTATTGTGTTTCTTGTGTAATGCCATACGCTAAATAAATAAAAGCTCTTAAAAATCCGACGACTTCGGCCGGGTTTGACCCCGCGATCTTGGGCATAGAAGCTCAGAATGGTACCAACTACGCCACTGAACCCGCCTGTGTTTCATTGCATTAACATTCAAAAGCTAGGGCCTCCTAGAATCATTTGCTACAGCCCTGCGCTGGCTTAATCCGGCTCTGGCGTGTCTCATAACTGAAGTAATGTCGTTTTATACGTTTGGTGTTTTATAAGATAGAATTGATTATTTTTGTTTCGTCAATGCTATTTACAGGAGGCCATGACTAAAGTCTGTTCGCCGAGTCGAGATAATGGAAGTATACACAGTTGTACACGTGATTGCAGGGCTGCCCGCAAAGGTTGCATAGACCTGTGGTTGTTGAACGTACGCCAACTTCAGTGCTGAGTATAGTCTACATGTGAAGCGGGCTGACTTATCGGTTGCATGCTACAGCGCGGTCTATTTATTGTTCGTTTATGTATTCATATAATTAATTAATTAATAGGTTCTTAAATGCTTTGTTTACACAATGACTATTTTATAAAAATTATTAAAAGTTTAGGTACCGTACTATAAGTTTGTTAAGTCATCGAATTTCTTGCGAAATATAATTTTATAATCATAAAAAAGTATACAGTGCAGCACAGCACTAAGTGCGGCAAGTCTTGCCTTTTCTAGGGCTATCGCATGACTAATTATCTCGGAGCTTCTTAGCTACCCCTGTCCGGCAGAGCCGATGACGTGAACTGGGCGTGTTTCCCTGTCCCGGTAGCCAGGGACACTGTCTCGGCTCGGCGAATAGACTTTAGAATTACGTATATTGCGAGAATGTACCAGTTGCCAGTTGTTGATGGTTGTTTGGTTCCTTAGTTTAGGCGCTGCGACAACGCGGTCATGTAGCTCCGAGTACTTTGGGTGTGTGTAGAATTTGTCTGATAACCGGTGTTAATTGTGATGGCTGTATTAGTGTGTGTTACCTGTGATTCTGGTAAGGACTGCAGACGATCAATTTTTCAAGTAGTTCCTACTTTTGCTACCAATTTTTACCGTCCACGACACCTAGATGTGGACTTGGCTACTAGATGCCATTGCAGCCAGCACCTAGTGGCGAACGTTGGAACTATTATAACGTTATCAAATAATCTAACCTACACATTTTGGCTTCTCACAAGTGTAGTTAGTGGAAGGTTTTTCTTCATGCCATAAATCTATGACATGGGAGCGCCGGCTTTACTTCCCCTCCGAAGGAAGGCATACTGACAAGGGAAGTATCAGGTAAGACAGGTCGAAACCTACCTTGAAACTTTCTGGACGCAATCGTTGTACTATAACAGGACAACGTGCGGAAAATCAGCCGCCAGATTGAACTGCAAGACTCCAAAATCGTACCTGACTTCCTGGTACGCAGGCGTGACAGCTGACGGAGCTGGACATCCCTGAGACACTCGGAGTTGTCGCGTGACCGTCCTTGAGTGCCTGGGCAGTCAGGGCTGTCCCTGCCAAAATGTACGGTACTCGCTTCTTCCCATTAATTTATATGAGAGATTCGCCACATGATTTCGGAGCCTTGCAGTTCAATCTGGCGGCTGATTTTCCGCACGTTGTCTTCTAATAGTACAACGATTGCGTCCACAAAGTTTCAAGATTGATTTCGACCTGTCTTACCTGATACTTCCCTTGTGAGGGCTTTTTAACGCTCTTACAAAATCCGACGACCTCGGCCGGGTTTGAACCCGTGACCTTGGGAATAGAAGCTAAGCATGCTACCTACTACGCCACCGAAACCGCTGATACACCGTCACAAATGGAACTAAGTTGGAGGTTAGGGTTCTTCTAAAGCACTACTGGAAAAAAGATTCCGAAGCTGCTTCCGCGGCTCAAAGAAGTGGAAGGAGAAGGTGTCGTTATTGAGCGTGTGGCACAATGATGGTTCCAACGTTTCAACATTAGAGAAGAAAACACTACAGAATTACCGCGTTCTGGAAGACCTAAACAATGGGATATTGAGAATACACGCAGAGTTTTGGAAGAAAATCCGCAAAGAAGTACTCGTAGGCTGTCAGAAGAAATTGGTGCATCAAAAGATACCATAAAAGTAGGTAATATTAGCTGGTTCTAGCGCAGGGGCTAATGGGCAAGATGGCCGCCGCACGCAACCAGCCCTATGTTATTCTTATGGAGGGGACAGTCATAGTTGCCGCATGGGCTAATGGGCAAGATGGCCGCCACACTCTGAGACTGTGGATTACGTCACAGGGAGAGGTCGGCCGTGTAGTTGCTAAATGGAATATTTATAATTATAATTATAATAATAATTATAATTATTATTGTTAGGTAATTATTGATTGATCATGTACAATTAAGACCAACCTTATATTGTCCACTTTATGGTGAAGTGGCTAGCATTCTAGGATGTCATCGCGGAACCCTGGGTTTGAGTCCTGGCTCTGCCAAGGAATTTAATTTCTGGTCTGATGGTTGGAATGGGGTACACTCAGTCTTGTGATGCAAAAGTGAGAAAAGGCGGGTTTAATTCATACCTCAGCCATTCTGCCTAACCCAACTTCACCTAACCTCACCTAACCTAACCTCATCTAACCTATCCTAACATAACCTCAGTTCACCTAACCAAGCATTTCCTCACCTAACTTCACCTAACCTAACATAATCTAACCTAACGTTACCTAACTTCGCCTAACCTAACCTAACTTTACCTAACCTAACTTAACTTAACCTAACCTAACTTCACCTAGCCTAATCTAACTTGAAAGTGAGAGCAAATATGTGAGCAAAAAAAAGGTAGCAAAAAGTGAGAGCAATAAAAAAGTGAGAACAAAACGTGTAAGTAAAAGTGCGAGCAAAAAGTGAGAGCAAATGTGAGAGCACAAATAATAAACTTAGTTATAACCTAACCTAACCTAACTTCACCTAACCTAACCTAACCAAACCTAACTTCACCTAACCTAACCTAACTTGACCTAACTTTATCTAACTTTACCTAACCTAACCTAACCCACAGAAACCTCATTTAAAGATTTTAGATTTTCCATTTTAACATTTACATTTTTAACATTTTAGTTTTTTAATTTATTTAACATTTTAGATTTTAGATTTTTACTTTTTATATTTTATATTTTTAATTTTTATATTTTCCAAAAACAGTAAACTACAAGGTCACATACCTAACCTCAGTTCACCTAACCTCACCAAACATAACCTTAGTTCACCTAACCAAACATGTCCTCACCTAACTTTACCTAACCTAACTTAAGCTAAGTTCACACATTAGTCAATTCCTCAATGTCCACTTACCATTTTTTTTTAAATTTCAGTTAAAAGTTTTTGAATTTTTGTCAATATGAAAACATGGATTTTGCATTTTGTTGTTTAAACATTTGTCAATTTCACAATATCCCATTTACAGTTTTAAAATGTCAGTTTAATATTTTTCAATTTCAAGATATAGAAGCATGGATTTTCCAATTTGTTGTTTACACATTTATCAATTTCACAATTTCCCATTTACAGTTTTTAAAATTTCAGTTTAACGTTTTTCAACTTTTTGTCAATATGGAAACATGGATTTTCCAATTTTGTTGTTTACATGTTTTTGATTTAGTCCATGTACACAGTTCATTTTGCATTAGGAGTGGGGACAGGTGGGTAGTAATTAAAATGTACAAGCAGTGTCCATACAATATTTTTATTCATTTTTAAATACATATACAATATTTACACATAATACATTGTTTTTGTTATAAATTGTAGAGTTGGTTTTATTTGTTTTCAATTTTTATTTATTTTTGAGTATGAATACCTTTTTTGTTTGTTTTTCTATTTTTGTAGAGCTATTGTTTTATTTCCTAAATTGTTTTGTTGTATGTATTTGCTACATGCAGGCAGAGGATTTTCATATTCATAACTTAACTCTTTAAGCATGGTCAATGATTGAGTAATGACCATAGGCATGTGTATCTATATAATTCGAATCAATTACTCTTTTATCATCACTAGGACACAAAGCAATTTTGTTTAGTCTTATAGATGATATGTCATGTTGCTTAGAAGCAATAATGATCATTGGTATTCTTTTTACCTCGTTTATCACAATACAATCCTTATAATCTTGAAAGCTTATACAATTTTTGACAACACCTCTGCTAATACCTTTAATCATTTTGATTTCTTCAGCATTTATGTCAAAAGCATACATTTTAGCTTTAAGTCCATCAAATGCTTTAATAATTTGTCCACAGGCCTCGTCTTTAAATTTACCCAACGTTTTCTTGTTTGATGTAGAGTAGCATATGTGACTACTAGGATAATCAGATGTGTCCAGGTGTTCTAGGAAATCCAACTTGTCTTGATAAACATATTGGGTGTTCACCAAATAAATGAACGAGTCGGTATCCATACACATGAGTTTAAGATTGTCCATGCCATAATAGGGTAGCAGGACATCATAGTGGTGGGAATACATGAGAGTTTTTGAAATATCCAGTATACACATTCCAATATTGTACAGCCCGGGGGCAGTACCCCCTGAGACCCATCCCGCCATCTTTTACCAAAACCACCCGCATAGGCAAGCCTCATGCATTTCTTCAGACACAAGCGGGCCCGGCATACTGCTGACGGCCACATTTACGAAATATAAACATAAACACGGTAAATGGAGTGACAGCTATGAGGAAATGCTGACCAGACAGTGGGGGAAGGCCTTAAAGCCTAGGCCCGGAGGAACCCCATCATCTGTTCTGTTCTGCTCTTGGCCAGCGGCCCTGCCCGACGAGGTCCGTTCCAGCTTTTCACCAGGTCAGATCTAGCTGTGCTCAGAGTCCTTTATCTTTGTAAACACCTACCCTGAACAACTGTATACTTTACAAATTGTACTACATTTTATATTTGTTTAAACTCCCCAAGAGGGACATCACATCACATCTACTGGCCAATAAATACATGGTCAGTAAGCATACACGTTTATTACTAGTCACACTCCATTTTACATCCTTATATCCCACCTGACCTTAGTCATAATTGCCCCTGACCGTAGAGGCCAGTAACTGCATCGTCAGGTTCTATTGTACTCGAGCACGCGACTCGACTGCAGAGTGCCGAGTCACCGACTCTGCACATTCGCTGAATTGCTCACTCTACTTAATTGGCAGGCTAGATTAGTAGCCTGCACTTAGACATTCATCCCCTGGCAGGTAATTACATCCTGCAGAGACGCCCCCAATAGATTAAGCACTCACACCAACACGCTACACTGGTAGTCTCTCCCAATCACGGGAAACTACCCTCATCCGGAAGCATCCCTCAAAATTAGCACACTTACACTAGCCTGTTTATCCCACCCCCAACCAAGGGATAAAACATATTTAGTGGAGGCGCCGGGTACCACGCAAAATAAGAGTAAGCGACTCAAACAACGAGCCCTCGTGGTAGAGCGATCCGTACCGCAAGCAGCCAAGCAAAAGTTGAATTTTTTTTCTGGGAGAAAGCATCATTTTCTCCTTCACTCTAGGAACACAAGGGAAATTTTAGTCAACCCCCCCCCCTAGAAAGAATCAGAAATCTAATACATTAGAATCCGCACACATTTCTTTTTATACACACACTTGGTTCAGGATGGCCCCCTTATACCGTCTAGCTGTGCTGAGGAGCATTGGGGAATACCAGGAATTAATTGCCTGGCACAAGGTCTTTGAGACAAGGCAGGACTACCTCAGAAGGTATCAGCAGCTCCTGCACACCCAGTATATGAGAATTATAAGGGCACTTGTCCGGCCACCCCGCAACGCCAAGAATCGAAAGATTCGAGCGAAAATCCCCACCCTCCGTACACAAATCACTAAGGCACACTGGAAACTACACTGCAGACACGAAATCATGTTCCAGCAATGGCAGACACTCATCAAAGAACACAAACGGATAGGAACTAGCGGTACCAAAGTTGCCGAACAGGCCATATGCCTCAATAGGCAGTACGCCCAAATTTGGGAAGAATATCGGGAACTCCAAGCCAACAAGGCCATTTTTGAGTTCGCGGCAGGGCTACCAGCCCAGCCAAGAGAGGACATAGGTGTAGATACGCTAATTCAGCAATTCGCGAAGATGTCCCTCTCAACACGTACCGCCACACAAGGGAAGGAGTCTACCGTGGCCGTAGGCCAGAAATCGGTCAGACTACCCTCCAATACATTGCAAGAGCGCCCACAGACAATTACATGACCCCTACCGCCAGTTCAGAGGGCGATTTCGCCAAAATGGAAGCGGACACCAACATGTGCACCCCCAGTGCAAAGACATACAGGGGGATTGCTTATAGCTCATCAGCATGTAACACACACGCCTGCACACACTATCCTGCCTCTGAAACAAAGTACACGGGGTTTAAGGGAAATTTTACCGCCCACCCCACGAGGCCAGGCAGACAAGAGGGCATACACGCGCACAGACTCTAACAGAATAGCGCGGAGCCAACACAGCACTTCAGGCGCCAGCATACCTACGCCTATTAACAGGCACTACGGGGAACGTAGGCTTAGGCCTGCTTTACTTAAAACACCCCTGAAAGACAGTAAAGAAGCACCTCAATGGGAACCTGAGGCCTATGCCCTCATAACAGAGCTCAGTAATTCACCCCGACGGGCGAGGGCACGCGCACAACAGTGAAATTCACTGACCGCACAACCCCATGGATAAATGTTCCCAGGACAAAACACACAGTATTTTCCACATAAAATGCCGAAACGTTCCCAAAACCCTCACGGGGGCGCGTACACACAATTAACACAAAAAGACAGGTTCGACCCTGTAGAGGGTAAACACACAAAGACACATGCACAAAACTGTACAATTTGCATGCGTATATATATATTTAATCCATAAGTGTACGTTATTTCTTACACTGCCCATAGCAGGAATTTTTCTTGTCTCCCATAACAGCGCTCAAACTAAGCATAAATACCATGAGATAACACTCACAGTACAGGGGAAAATACTGTAATATATTTTTGAGGTCACACAGTAAACATAGTTACCATAAAAGAGTCAATAACACTGACAAAACTGTCACAGAGACACAGGCCCAAAAGGCAACAGGAATGATCATCCTGAATAAAGACGGTCTCAAACCCGCGACCTTCTGAATACCAGGAACGCAAGGTCGGGTAACTATCCAATTGGAGGATACAGCAATAAGGGACAGTCACGCTAACAGGGATTAATATGCATAAAATAATAATACCGCCTCCGACATCTAGTAACCAGACACGCGACTAGAAGCACGGAGATACACGTACATAAATACATCTCCTACTCACAGAGACATATCAAAAACAGGAATATATTCGCACCAGGTCTACAATAACACAAAATTTGGGGACACAATATATATGAACAGAGGTAGGGGTTTTTACATGACGAGGTACCAAAGGCACACCATGTATGCAGACAATAGAAAAGCGTGTCAGCAAACTCACGCACATTTGCCCAACACATGCGATAAGCAGACCGCTACACTAGCAGCAGGTTTAGTCAGCGATAAGACGTAAATGAACATGCGACCTTCGCAAGTACCAGACAGGCTAGGAGCGTTTTCGCTCTGGCAGTAATACACACAATCATTCACTAGAGGAGTCAAAGCAACATTACGCCCACAAATTAAATCCAGGGCCGACCAAAATTCGTACAGACAACAAACATGGGACATACATACAGGGGCGTAGGTTCGTTCTAAGGTACTCGCTATAACAGCCTACTTAGGGCATTAGCGACCCCGGAACTGCCAATAGGGGACGTACCGGGAACGCCAGGCCTGTACGGAGACCATAAGACACTTTTTTTTAACCATAGCGCCCGACACCTGAATAAAGGACGCCACTCTCACAGACAAACGCCCACGCAAAGTAGGTAACACCACACTTATACGGCCAAAAATCATGGCAATTTGGATTACCCCGGACATAAAATGATAGGGCAAGACACAATGGGGAACGAATCGCGAAAACAAATTCCCAAACAAGCTTGTAAGCGGAAAAACGGTGACAAGGTAGCACCTTGGCCTTACAAGAATGAAAACATATGTCAACATACAGACAGTGGCGAAAGTCACGTTTCGTTAGCCTTCATACATAACATTAAAGACTTTCTGTATACAAGGAAACAAAACAAATACGCAAAAAAAAAACACTGCGTTGCAAATAAGCGAATTCCAGCGCGTTGCGACACACTGTTGCCGGTAGGCATTCTTCTAATAACAATACGTGACAATGACATGCAGACATGATGACACTGGCACAAAAACAATAACAATTACGACATACAGTGACACGGATGTTGATACAGAAAGGAGAGCGCCATTACAACAGGCTCTGCATCCAGTAGTACACAAACACTGTGGGCCGGATTAATCTCGGGAATACAGGCTACCATACGCCTACCATTACCGACACTAGGAACATGTCTACAAGGGTGATAACACGCAACACGCGGCACCTGACAATTATCACGCGACACAAGATAAAGTCTTCTCCGATAACATCCCACGCGCCAGCAGACGTCAGCGATAGGCGACCTCACACTTATAGCCACGCTAATTACAGCCACGGCAACTTCCTTCCTACACGCGCCCAACACTCAGGGGCGGACACAGACAGATTCCCGGAGGGAAACCCCCCCCTAATAATTTATTTTCTTGTTTTTTTTTCTCTAAAAATCATTACCGGCGATCACGCTATGACAATTCATACAATTACATGCTACCCCAACGTCATGAACAGGAGACCAGGTCAAGCCGTGACGTCACAGCGTCACCGCACTTAAACATCCTAAGGGCAGCCCGAGGGCGGTGCCCACAGACACAAATATTCTCACACAACATAGGTATCACAGACCCACAGGCACTCCACAGACTGGTATTTTAGGAGACAGTAGGTGCTTTAGGGCATCTCAACTTAGCCAGCGTACATCCCATGGAGCGGGTAGAGAACACATAGTGACTAAGAGAGGATGACACACCACGACAGGAGTAGAGATGGATAATGCCATCAGGATGGCCATGGTACCAAACTACGGGCTACCATCCCAGCACCCTTCTTCCTACATACCCTGTCACCTACAACACTATCCAACACAGACATACAGATACATAAAAACAGCTACACTACATTTCAAAATATACATCGGGGTTGATAGACTTCATGCTTCTAATAAATTAAGGTTTGCTACACCCTGGATCAAACGCCTACACCTGAGTATTAGGGGTGAGTCGGAAACTGATATCAAGCAGCAATGCACATCTCTGTGTAGAGAGATGAGGCCACACTTATGCTAACAAGTATTTTATTAAATAATCCCGCATGCAAGGGACATAAACTTCTTGTATCCCAACACAAGCCTTATCTTCAAGTGAGAGCGTACACGCCTCACATCCATCCAAATGCATGAAATATCCTATCCACACACCAGGGATTGTATTATTATTACACCCGCATGAAATTTTTAAATTTTGCACACCTGAAAAAAAACCACCCCATCCACTCACAGTAAAATACCTCCTAACAGCATCATCGGCTCCCGGCCACCATACACATGGAGTCCAACGATGCACGACCCCCTCCCACCACTCTTTAACCACATTTAGCAAATAACACCCCCGGATCCTAATAACAAGGGACCAAACACCCTACAAACCTACTAACACCTCTAGGAAAGTACCAAGGCATCAACGCTGGAAATCCGACACGGCAATGACAAGCCTAAAGTAGCCACTGCATTTCGAAGATTCTACAACCCCAGAACACTAAAAATTTTACATAATTACATGGTACATACAAACATATTTGCAAAGCACACTTATTTTTAAAAGGATTCTGACATCACACTAGATGGTGATGAGAAGGTAAACGGTGGGAGCAGAAGCTCCACGGAAGGGCAGGGACGGGGCCAAACGCCAACAGATCCTGACCCAGACTAAAGACGGAATAACGTAAGGTCGAAGCAACGTTGACTTAGTGCGGGCAAACGTCGAGATCTCGGGTGTGCCTATCCTGCCCCCGTGTCGGAGAAGGTTATACCCATTATGCGCTACGGTCATCGAAGCCAGACCTGCAGGGGAGACTTTTGACGGCTAGTAGGAGAATTAGCCAGCCCCACACTAGACTCAGGAGACGAACCTAGAGACGACCACATTAGGACTAGACTCTTAGATAGTTGTAATATAAGTAGCGTTCCTATGGCGAGGAGCGAGTCTTCCATTCGAGGAAGTGAAGAAGTGTCTCAGGATTCAGCGGGACCAATCCTAGGCACGCCAAGTCCTTATCCCGGAAGATAAGGTGAATACGATTTAATAAATACATGACAACCAATGAATAATAAATAATGCGTATGGAATTAATGCGGTCATTCGGATCCGTGCCCACATAAATGGATGACAGCGAGTCTCCAGAGCTTAAATGGTAACGCAGCGAGCGGCCAGAGACGTAAATGAGGAATGCGGCGGGCACCTCACAGCGGCCTGGGCCACCGATTGATAAATATGAAATGGCGAATAATGCCAGTATAAGCATGTACATTTATCAACCAGAATGCCAACACAGGCATATATAAGATCAACGGAAAGGATATCCGTGCGAGGCGTTTGCTTCTTAGCAACGCAAGTGCACAGGCCTATATTAATTACTATGAGGGGAAGTCGACAGTTAGTTTAAGAGGAGGGGACTGCGGGCTCCTGCTGGGTTCCGGTCCCGGCAGGATGTCACAAGGGCACCTCGGGAGGGAAACAGACCGGGGGGAGCCTCCGATCAAAATTCTAGTATATAAGATAGAGTTCCATTTAAAAGGCAACTTAGAATTAAGCAAATTTAATAAGCACTGTTGTAAAACAGCAGCTACAGCACATTTCGGCACTAGACTAAGGACCAATTCGGCGTGTAAATACAAAACATTTTTTTTCTCTCATTTAAGTATTAATTAATATAACTTAGCTTAAAGACTTTTTAATTAAGATAGAGCGTTCGGCACCTGGCAACTAAAACCGTTACCAGGGTAAGACCGACAACACATTACGAACACAGATCGTTCGGCACCTGGCAACTAAAACCGTTACCAGGGTAAGACCGTCAACACGTTGCGGAAACACGCGTATGCGACGCGAACGCGACATATGGCGTTCGGCACCTTATAGGGTAAGTCCGAACAACATTCAACGGCACATTAATGTGAACACGGCATTTATACGCGAAACGTCCGAAGCGATATCGCCGGTACAGCAACCGAAGCTTACCGACCACATGTGCTTAATTTACATGCCTTTTCTTTCAGCAAAGAGCTCCACCACTGCAGCATGGTGGGAGCACAAATGACCATGGTAAAGGTAAGGTGGACCACCGACGTCACATACACACTTCACACAATGAGTACACACTGGGGAGACACACAAATACACACATACACAAAGAGTAGAAACTAGTAGCATGATAGAATACGGCCAGCTTAGACTAAGTTAGATTTAGTGGCGCCATATATTAAGATCTATGAACAATACCAGAGATAAAGGGTATTTTGATAAATGTCATGTAAATCCACCTTTGCAGATTCACCAAGAGCCAACACGGGTGCGCACGATGGCGCATGAACAGCACTAATATATTTCATTTTTCAGAGAAGGCAGACATATATGCATTCACCCCTTGTAAATATAGCCCCCAAACACACATACCCTATACTAATTATGCCACACACAAATACACTGCTCCTAAACTATTTCAGTCGTGCCCTTAAGGCGACGGCGCCGCAGTCAGCAACGTCAAGTGACCGTGGGGCACCGAACGATGCTGACGCAATCACACACAAAGAACGCTTAAATGACGAGCGGAAAACGATAGCCAGGAGAGACGCAGCCTTGTGAGCGTCTGTCCTAGCCATCAAGGTGAATTTTTCCTACCCACGGGGAGAAACTCACGAGGGTATAACGGTTGAACGGTTTAGCCACTAAACCGCAGGCACAGGTGAAAGAAATGAAGGTTGAAAGGTACTTAAGAATCGGCGGATAATAGGCGAAAGTATGAGAAAGGCCAGACGAAAGCAACAGAGAAAGGTACCAAACTCGTAAATGATAAGGTTTATTATTAGAACAATGATTATTGTCACTATTGTTATTCTTATTATTAATATTGTTAGCACTACTATGCATCATGATAAAATGTGAATATGAATTTACTATTGCCACACATAGACACCGAACACGTTTATACACACTTTTCTCTTTCCTTACAATCCTACTAACGATAAAATTTGTGAAGGTGTCCCGTTTCATCCCAACAACAATAAACCATTCTGATATACCTTTAACTTATACCCTGGGGCACCTGTTTTTCTATTTTCCTCCATCTTTTATACTTTATAGACACAAGGTACGTACAGGGAGTAATTTTTTTCCCACACAGCGTCGGACGACACAACCACCCATCCAACCATGTTTTTTTTCCTTCCTGCATAGCGCCAATACGCATATACTTATGTTTTTTCTTCCTCTTTAACAGCAATAACATCAAGAACGTGTATTTTTTTGTATTTTTATTTTCAATGTCAACTTTTATAACGACTAATTTTAGATGAACAATGAACTATGTATATACCCATAACCCACCCCCTCTGAGCACACTCTAAACTCACATCATCACCAGGATAACACGACATCGATACACCTACACGATACTGACACTGAAGAAGTAGAAGAAGAAGAGGGACAAGAAGAAAACGAAGAAAAATCATCACAGCGACACACCCACTCTATTTCCCGTTCGCGAGGACGCGAACAAACGACGAAGGGGACTTGTACAGACCGGGGGCAGTACCCCCTGAGACCCATCCCGCCATCTTTTACCAAAACCACCCGCATAGGCAAACCATAAGCCTCATGCATTTCTTCAGACACAAGCGGGCCCGGCATACTGCTGACGGCCTCACTTTCGAAATATAAACATAAACACGGTAAATGGAGCGACAGCTATGAGGAAATGCTGACCAGGCAGTGGGGGAAGGCCTTAAAGCCTAGGCCCGGAGGAACCCCATCATCTGTTCTGTTCTGCTCTTGGCCAGCGGCACTGCCCGACGAGGTCCGTTCCAGCTTTTCACCAGTTGAGATCTAGCTGTGCTCAGAGTCCTTTATCTTTGTAAACAGCTACCCTGAACAACTGTACACTTTACAAATTATACTACATTTTATATTTGTTTAAACTCCCCAAGAGGGACATCACATCACATCTACTGGCCAATAAATACATGGTCAGAAAGCATACACGTTTATTACTAGTCACACTCCATTTTACATCCTTATACCCCACCTGATCTTAGTCATAATTGCCCCTGACCGTAGAGGCCAGTAACTGCATCGTCAGGTTCTATTGTACTCGAGCACGCGACTCGACTGCAGAGTGCCGAGTCACTGACTCTGCACATTCGCTGAATTGCTCACTCTACTTAATTGGCAGGCTAGATTAGCAGCCTGCACTTAGACATTCATCCCCTGACAGGTAATTACATCCTGCAGAGACGCCCCCAATAGATTAAGCACTCACACCAACACGCTACACTGGTAGTATCTCCCAATCACGGTAAACTACCCTCATCCGGAAGCATCCCTCAAAATTAGCACACTTACACTAGCCTGTTTATCCCACCCCCAACCAAGGGATAAAACTATATATATATATATATATATATATATATATATATAGGCGAATAGAATACAATGTTACGTTAGCCATGTGGAAAGCAGCTAGGTTAGGAACATAAATTGTTCTGTCAATAAATGTCGGCTTTGCTATTAGATTTTCTGCCTTTTTGCTGTCAGTCACAAGACGTATTGTGCCCAATTCTAGGAATGGGTATTCCAAGATTCAGACACCTAGGTATCAAGGGAAAGGCTACAGCCGCTTTTGAAAGTTGAGATATTTGAATATCGCGCTCCTTTCCTTCTAGATTGAAATGGAAACTTTATGCAGCCAAGAAGATGTTAAGTGACGTGGCAAATAGTAGCAGAGGTCGAGACTATTTGGTGATTAAATACTTAGCCATGGAGTAGAGACTTGATACTTGGATCAGATTACTGGCACGGCCAAATGAAAGAGGATGCACTTAGTCTCAAGTGAATCAGGCCAGAGACACCGGAGATATGAGGATTTACAGATTTCAGCGTGATCCAGCGTGGAGCCGACCGTTTTGTATAAAAGCCGCTCGGCCCAAGCATAAGCAGCTCACTTCAAACCAAGCTCTTGTAGGACAAGGTGCTGCTGCTACGTCGAGCCAAGGCACATGGTTGCCGAATCTACGCAGAAGATATCTTTGAATTGTGATAGTCACAAAAGTGCTACGATACGTGGGGAACGTAGTAAGTTTCCGGTAGAGGGAATCACTAAGGTGATTGTTATTTTCTACGGACATTGGTGAAACACTTTGTTTCTATAAGGACATATGCTAGACTTTGTCTAGATATTATTCTGTCACAGTCCAGTAACAATAATTCAATACTTGGATATTTTAATCCAACTTGTCAGTTTCACAAATTGTAACTAAATAACCACTCAGATCTTTCAGTATATTGAAGGCCAGTCTATCACAGTGTTGTTCATTAGCCGACAAAGGGAAACTATATGTTGCTTCGCGCATGATAGATGGTGTCAAGTCATGCCCAGGGAACGATCTTCAGAACAGCCGTTGATTGTTTTAGACTATCAGTGTTTTCCTGTACTGAAAAGATTACCGTGAGTTATGTTACAACTGACGCTTTTGAGAAGAGATCATTTGGATCTGACCCCATTTAAGCGAACTGCTATGGATTTAAGTGAAGTCAATATTAAAATGGATCAGCAGTTACTTCAAACTTCAAGAAATATTTCCACTATGTCGTGCTAGACAGATTGTGGGTATATAATGGCGGCCGATACAAGGATTAGACGTGCGTGTCCAATAGGGCATGTATCTGGATAAATCTGGTACAGACCAGGTTCACTACGCTTCAAGACCAACGAGAAATGTAAGCCACATTTGACTTTTATATTATGCCTAGCTAATTGGAACAAACTCATTTTCTGCAGATGACCAACACATTTATTTTTCTTCGTATTTAAATCTTGCATTGATTTACGCAAGACACATTAGGGTTATTCTGAGCATTTTCAGCACTCAGAACAGTTTAGGATCGATGACCGAGCATACCGAGCATTTATTTGAATGTTCATTTTGTTTGAGAATCACGGTAATCAGCCGATATAACTGTAGAAGTTAATATTTATTTTTGTTGAGGAATGGATATTTTGTCCATATTCGAAGAGTCGAACATGTGGTTTTTTCACATAAGGAAATAATAATTAAACATATTTAAGGAAATAATAACAATAATAATCCAATAATAATAATAATAATTATCATAATTTTTCTAAATAATTATTGGATCTTACATTTTCTAATAATCACATTCGTTGAGAGAGAGCTTAAGGATTAGTTTAGTCATTCCTAGTTTGGAACAGGTGATTTTCCGAAAGCTAGTGGATAGCGCAAGCCCGTATTCCACCAACATTATAGTTCTGGTTGAACAGTTAATATTTGCATTGAGCAAAGTATATTTTTCAGATAACACGGAAAGGCATGAAACAGGAAGCCAATGATATTTGTATCAATTAGGATTTTTTTGGTGTTTATATAAAATCATGACGTAGGCACACATTCGAAAGTGAAATAGAGAATATCACAAGAGTGGTAACTTCACGGTTTGAACTGAATGGTAAAATAAAATAAACTTGTAAGTTTATAGATCTTCCAGTTTTGATAACAAGCAGAAAATTTTGGGAAAATTTATGTGTGTGGAGTAGTTGAAATGCAATTCCCAGGTGCGCATGTTTAAGTCGCAGGAATGAGGAGGTTTTTTTTGAGCATCAATCAAATAGCAGGTTCGATGGCTCAGGTTTATAGGAGGAGTATTGGAACCACACATTTCGTCGAATGAATGACCAAACCATCAGTAATTATTTCAAACTTGTTTACGTATTCCATTAATACTTTGGATTTGCTAGAACCCGGTTTTGTCATGATAACATTTTATTCTTCTTCAGAGGAAGACCTTTGCCGTTGTTGTTGGGATATTGTGTTCTTACACAAATAATTGAATGGGCCACTGCCAATTAAAACAAATAATTCTGTATCCACGAATTACTTAAAGGATGTTTTCAATCCTATTGTCATGAACTAAATGAATTTATTATAAATTTACAATTCTTATTTCCGTATTCTGTTCAAGAATTGCAAGTTGTGAAAGTTACTAAAATAGCAACAAATATAAATATTTTTCTTAATAATAATTCCAAGTGGAAAATCGAATAGTTGAATGGTTCATCAATTTTTTTATGATCAAGCTGATGATTCAGAAATCATATTTCTTTGGAATTTGAAGTTCATAATCGAGTACTTCTCGAAATGTTTAATTTTGGAAGAATAATAAATTTTGTTGTGCTTCGCACAGTTCTTCGATGCTATGCTCAAGGGTCAAATAATTTTCAGATGTTGTTATTAATATGTGTACATAATTAGTGTTGGGTCAAAGATAATATTTTTGACAATATTTTTGAAACTAGAAAAATAAGTGGAAGTTAAAAAATTCTATAAACAATTATAAACATTGAGAATGTCTAGGAGTGTTAATATCATGTTAGAAATTCAACCAGTGAACTACAATATTTCCAGTAAAGACAATTAAATTTGAACTGGATTTCATCGTAAATAATTGATATAATTTTGGAACACAGTCTACAGGACTGATAATCAGACTTGTGTCTCCAAGGACAATTGTTCAATGTGTTGGAAAATTTCTGTACATTGTGTAAATAGTAGTGTGTGCTGTCGCACTGGAATGATGTTACCTTGAGCATCATTTTGCAGTCAATTTTAAAATTTAGAATAAAATGAGATATATTTACATGTTGTGTTATGCCCAGGTGAATCTCCTTCTATCCTTATTGTTGCATTGAGCCAAAAAATCAGTAAAGCATTTTTTATTTATTTTGATGTCGTTTTTTTTTGCGATTAGCTTTAACCCATCTGGGGCCCCGGGATATTTTGACTCTCGTGCTGACTGATTCTTGGTAAAATGCATATGTGGTCGTGCGGACTCCGGTCTAAACGGGCACATAAAATAAGATAGAGAGAGAAAATGGCTTCGAACGTGGCGCCCGAGTTAGACACGGTCAATCGCATGCCGATTTATGATGATGATAATTGTTGTTTTAAGGGGCCTAACATCTAGGTTATCGGCCCCTGATGGTTTGGGTGATCGTGAAGATGAAAATGAAAAGCGAACTTAAAACTAAAACTAACTATTAACCTACATACTAGAAGAAGAAATGGAAAACTAAAGGAGAATAAGGCAAATAAAAGGACAGAAGGAAAAGAAATGCCCTCAACCCTCGGAGAAGGCGGATTGAGGGACTTGGAAGGAAGGAGAGCCATGAAAGGCAGATAGGAAAGTGAAAGAGGAGAGGGTCCGCCCCAAAGGTAAGGGACAAAATGGGAAAACGGACCCAGCTCAGGAATCCCTCGGGGTCGCCAACTCCCGAACTCACCAGCCGTGAGCCTCTGAGGGTGTAGCATTATCTAGGGTGCACCAGAAGTGGTGGGGCTACATACACCCTGCCTCCTTAAGGGCCTAGTACACAAGGCAGGAGGTAAAAGGAAGAGAAAAAGAAGGCTGACCCCTCACAGAAGGAGGGTGTCAGAAAAGACGAGACAAGGGCCAATTAAGGCGGGAAAGGAAGAGACTCCCTAGGCCTCGGATACCCTAATACCGTCGGGGTCGGAAGAGAACAAGAGTTGACCAAGTGAGGTCGACAGGAAAGAAGACGGAGAGGAGCCCGGCACAAGTAAGTGGAAGCAATGCCGGACTCAGCTGGGGCCCCGTGGTCGCCAACCCACGCCCACAAGATGTGAGCCCCTGGGGGCGCATGCCGATTTAAATTGTGATAATTTTGTTATAGATATTTTGGGAGTTGAGAGATGTCTGGTTTGGATGAATAAATTAGTAGGAAACCCAATTAGTGGGGAAAATTAAAAATTAACTGGGTTAATAATTAGAATGGGTTTGATTATTTTGGTAATGGCTTAACCATTAGGGCGTCAAGTAAATTCAGTAGTAAACGTTCGATGACTGGACATACGCATTAGTAGAATCCAGGTGGAGGATATTTGAGGACTTCCATATTTTTATTGTGATATTGTGGTAAATTTAATTCGTAAAAGTAGAGAAGTTTTTTTTCCATCGCGTCGACATTAGGACAAATCTCATTTTATTAGAGTGTTCCAATTAGCTATTCATGTTTCTTGTTCTAGTTATAATCTTGTGTCTGCCAACATGTATGCCCCTATGTTTTGACTAATACTGAAAATTATGGAAGAGATGATGAGGATGGTGAGGAGTTTGGAAGAGAGTACCAAAGAAGCTGGACTGCGCGTAGCAGCCATCATGAAAGAAAATACGGAGGCTTTGGAAAAGAAACTTAAAGAAAATTCCGATATGTTAGAAAGCAGGTTAAAAGATAACTTAAAATATAGTTTAAATAGTAAATTTAATTCTATGGAAAATAAATTTAAAGAGAATTCCGAAATCTTGAAAATGTCACTTGAGGTTAAAATGACTAAATTATGGGAAAAAACACATGAGCTCGAAACATCTTTAGCTACTAACGCAAGTTTAATGGACGATAAATTTCGCGATGCCGATCTAAGATCCCAAAGCTTAGCTGATAGGATAGAAAGTGGTCTTAGGAAAGTTGGTGAAGACATGATCAACCTAGAAGTCAGAGTGAAGAAAGAGAGCAATGAGATGGCAACTCTATTTGTTCAACGTTTGACAGACCAATTCAAAGTACTCGTAGTGGGAGAAATAAGAGAAGGTGTGATTAATGAATTACAAACTGAAATTAAAACCACAGTTATCGATGAGATTAAAAACACACTCAAGCTGGAGAACCAAGATGGAGTCAAGGAGATTAGAGAATCTTTGTCATCCCATATTCAAGTAATTTCCAAAGATATTCAAGCGACTCAGAAGGACATATCAGATATGACAGGGTCATGGAAGAGTCACGAGGCTGTTATGAACCAGATATCCACTGATGTCAAGGAGAACTATAAGGAAACAGAAGAAATAAAGAAGGAAACCGAAGGAATTAGAAAAAAGGCCGAAGAAAACCATAAGGCAATTGAGGCTATGAAACCCCAAGTTAAGGACGAGAAACAGGCTGACCATCTGTTGAAAATGCCAAGTATAAGAGGAGAAGAACAGATACAGGTAAACCTAGGAGCAGCTAGAGGAAATGATAGTCAAAGACAGGATGAGGCCAGGACAGTATTTCAATCCAACCCCATAACTGTATTCAAGAATGTGGAGGATAAGCCTTCTAAATTTTCAGGGCGAGATTCTGTGACACCCGTAGAATTCTTGAGAGAGGCAGGTGATTTCCTTAAAGATTCCAAAATCCCTAAGGAAAGACAAATCCGAGTGATAGGGAAATTTTTGGAAGGGCCCGCACTTCTCTGGTTTAGAGCATTCAGGTCCACTCTCACCAATTTTGAGGAGTTTTCCCGTGGGTTATTGAAAAAGTTTTGGTCCCCGGAAACCCAACAGCAAGTCAGAGCAGAATTATATTCGAAGAGATTTTCGACGTCACAACCTACTCGATACTCTTCGTACTTTTCTGGACAGCTTTCTAAACTTCAACATTTAGATCCGCCGATGCCAGATAATGAATTAATTACTGCATTAATACGTCAGTTTCCAGCAGAATTACAAAGAACTTTGATCACTGCTGACATTTATAATATGGAGCAATTTGACGAGGTATTGCAGAAACTTGATCACACGAACGCTTAATTCTTCCATCAGAAGGGAGGAAAGAATGGCAACGCTGTGTACACTGTTATGGCCGACAGTTATTCCCAAACACCTCGAGAGATTCGAGAGGGGCGAGAAGAGAAAACGCCGATGGAAGAGCCTGATAAAAGAGGATGGAATCAGAACACTAATAGATACAGTTACAAGCCTTATGAGAGACTAAAGGGTGGATATCGATATGACAATCGATGGAGAGAGCCAAGGAATAATCAAGGAAGATACCAGGAAAGAAGGTACTATGGTAGAAACAATAACTACAATAACAGAGGGAATGAGAACACTCGTCAGTCCAATGAAGAGTTCAATAAGGAGACGAGGAAGATCTTGGAAGAAAGACACCAAGAAATCTCACAGTTCTTGGAACAGAAGTCCAATGAACCAGGTCCATCAGGAACACAGCAATCCCGGGGGAATGAAAAAAAAACTTCGAATTCACAGTAGGAGATCGAATTTTAAACATTTTCACTTCCAGGATTATTAAATGGCAAACAGAGGATGATGACTTAATTCAACATAATGACGAACGGAAAGAAATGGGTACAAGAATTAAACTGCCAATCATATCATGCGAAGTATTCGGCATGCCTGTCGATACTTTAATTGATACTGGGGCTATGCTTTGTCTTGTGAGCGAGAAGCTTTATAGTCTGTGGAAGCTCAAAGAGAATTTAGAAGAGATTCCAGTATCAGGAATTAAAATCCAAGGAATAATACCCAACAAAATATCGCTGTGTAAAACACAATTATACTTATGTGTTACTATTGGAGGACATGATTTCCGACATGTGTTTGTAGTAATGAAGGACATGGCTTTTGACATGATCTTGGGAGCGGATTTCATCCAGAAATATCGAGCCGTGATAGACATGAAGACAGAGACGGTCAGATTCCAGTATACCGAAGAGATAAACTTCGAGGGAAAGGAAGAGGAAGACATCGAGGGAGACGCTCAATGGTCTCTGATTTTTCGGGAAGCTGAAGGAAAAGAAGTCTATACTGAGAAGGGGTCCCCAGAGCTAGGGAAAATTTTGGAAGAGTACCATGATATTTTTGATATTAAACCTGGTGAAATTAAAGATTTTGAATATCGAATTCGTGTAACTGATGATGCACCTTTCCATGCTAAATTGTATCCGGTAGCGGAAAAGCATCAAGAAAAGGTAAAAGTGCTTATCCAAGAGATGGAAGGTAACAATGTGATTGAAAAGTACACTACCTCTTATGTCAATCCATTAGCAGTAGTGTCTAAGCCGGATGGAAGTCTGAGACTGTGTTTGACGCGCGAAATTTGAATTCAAGATTACTGCCAGAGTATGACAGACCACCAATTATTAGGGAACTGTTAAGAAAATTCCAGGGCAAGATCTGGTTCTCTAACATTGATCTCACTTCGTCCTACCACCACATTAGGCTTAGTGAAGATTCCAAAAAGTTTACAGGGTTTATGTTTGACCAACAGACATATGTATTCCGCCGGCTACCATTTGGGATCAAAACATCTGGATCTGTTTTGATCAGAGCACTGGAACAAAATTTGAGTCCTGAAGTAAAAGAGATAGCGATTCGTTACATAGACGATATCCTAATCGCATCTGAGACTAAGGAGGAACATTTGATACATCTTCAGATGTTATTCGCAGATTTAAGAAAAGCGAACTTTAAAGTAAACCTTCGAAAATGTCAGTTCTTTCAGAAGGAAATAAAATTTTTGGGCCATATTTTAGATGGTGAAGGATACCGTCCCAATGAGACAAAGATACAAGCGATTGCGAATTTCCCTAGACCTACTAGGGTGAAGAATGTCCGCAGTTTTCTCGGAACATGCCAATTCTTTGCAGGGCATTGTCCAAGCTTCACCAAGACAGTTGCTCCCTTGCAGGAATTATTAAAAAAGGGAAACAAATGGAAATGGAATGAAGATTGCGAAAAATCATTTCAAGATGCTAAGAGGTTATTGGTAAACAGTGTGAAATTAGGGTATCCTGACTTCACCAAGAATTTCATCATAGAATCCGATGCATCCACCGTAGGGATTGGAGCTATTCTTCTTCAAGAAGATGACGATCACAGGAGATATTACCTGGCTTTCATAAGCAGGGAACTTCGTCCATCAGAAAGGAACTATTACACCACAGAGTTAGAAGCCCTTGCTGTAATCTTCGCGTTGGAGTCTTGGAAGAAAATGTTAATTGGACATTCAGTAATTGTGAGGACTGATCACCATGCATTGGAGTTTATCTTAAGAACAAACTTTGCCAGTAATAGAATAACTAGATGGTCACTTTTTATTCAACAATTCAACCTAGTTATCGAACACACTCCTGGAAAGTTGAACATTGGGGCCGATTTATTGAGTAGAGCAGTGGAGTCTACATCCAAGGTTTTTCAAGTTAACCTGACGCATGAGGATGAGGATACCTTAAGAAGGTTAATATTGTTACATTTATCCCAGAGGAGAGACCGACGTCTTAGAAACATTTTTCGTTTTCTACAGGGAGATATGGATCCCAATGACGATGATTTTGTGGAAACTGAAAGAATTTCAAGAGATTATTTGATGTTAGATGGTCTAGTCTACAGGTTTGCAGACCCCGACCATGCGAAGCTGAGGGTAGTGGTACCTCCACGAATGCAAACACCCATTATTTGGATGGCGCATCGAATTGCAGGTCATGCTGGAGTAGATAAGACAGTCAACTTGATACAAGAGAAATTTTCATGGGAGCGAATGCGACAAACTGTCAGGAACACTATTCAGGAGTGCGACTTATGCCAAAGGAGTAAATATAATTCTAAATTATTGAGAGAATTACCAAGGCCTATTATTCCTTCTAAGCCTTGTGAAATCTTTGCGACTGATCTTTATGGTCCTCTCCCAAAGTCTAAAAGAGGTAACCGAAACGCAAAATATTGTGCGAAGAGAATTAGAGACAGCGTAATTCCGGAAGCACGCAAACCGGAATTCCTTTTATCAGATCGTGGACCCCAATTTACATCTTTAGAATTCAGGGCCGTCATGAATAATCTTGGGATTAGACAATTGCTTTGTTCTATCAGACATCCTGAAAGCAATCCAGCAGAACGCGTGATGGCTGAAATATCTAAATTTTGCCGCCTCTATTGTCCAAATGACATTGGAAATGGATGGATGTTCTCTCTTTAGCATCCGAATCCATCAACTCTACGATTCATGAGAGTACTGGACAGATTCCCATGTTGCTTCATCATGGAATTAAACCAACAAGATTATGGGATCGAATCATCTCTATTCCACCCGAGATTGAACCTAGTCGTCAGAGGAGGGAGACTCTAGCTTTAGACAAGTTGAGGAGCCAAGCTGAGAAAAGAGAGCGCAGAGAGAGAGGAAAGCGTTTTCGCAGACCCTTGCGCGTAGGAACTCTTGTTTTAGTAAAAAAAAACCTACACCCTCCGACGTGCAAAATCGAGTGTACTCGAAGTTTGCAAGCCTTTACGATGGACCCTATCATGTTGTGGAAGTAAACAACAATGGAGGCTATAAAATCGCCAATACACGAACTGGTAACATCGTGGGAATTTATAATGCAGCGAATTTGAAGATTTATTATTCAAGAACCAGATGATTTAATGAGAAGATAGGAAAAATAAAAAAATCAATTTTTTTTTCTAGGTGTGGGGTGGATGTGCCCAATTCTAGGAATGGGTATTCCAAGATTCAGACACCTAGGTATCAAGGGAAAGGCTACAGCCGCTTTTGAAAGTTGAGATATTTGAATATCGCGCTCCTTTCCTTCTAGATTGAAATGGAAACTTTATGCAGCCAAGAAGATGTTAAGTGACGTGGCAAATAGTAGCAGAGGTCGAGACTATTTGGTGATTAAATACTTAGCCATGGAGTAGAGACTTGATACTTGGATCAGATTACTGACACGGCCAAATGAAAGAGGATGCACTTAGTCTCAAGTGAATCAGACCAGAGACACCGGAGATATGAGGATTTACAGATTTCAGCGTGATCCAGCGTGGAGCCGACCGTTTTGTATAAAAGCCGCTTGGCCCAAGCATAAGCAGCTCACTTCAAACCAAGCTCTTGTAGGACAAGGTGCTGCTGCTACGTCGAGCCAAGGCACATGGTTGCCGAATCTACGCAGAAGATATCTTTGAATTGTGATAGTCACAAAAGTGCTACGATACGTGGGGAACGTAGTAAGTTTCCGGTAGAGGGAATCACTAAGGTGATTGTTATTTTCTACGGACATTGGTGAAACACTTTGTTTCTATATGGACATATGCTAGACTTTGTCCAGTAACAATAATTCAATACTTGGATATTTTAATCCAAATTGTCAGTTTCACAAATTGTAACTAAATAACAACTCAGATTTTTCAGTATATTGAAGGCCAGTCTATCACGGTGTTGTTCATTAGCCGACAAAGGGAAACTATATGTTGCTTCGCACATGATAGATGGTGTGAAGCCATGCCCAGGGAACGATCTTCAGAACAGCCGTTGATTGTTTTAGACTGTCAGTGTTTCCTGTACTGAAAAGATTACCGTGAGTTATGTTACAACTGACGCTTTTGAGAAGAGATCATTTGGATCTGACCCCATTTAAGCGAACTGCTATGGATTTAAGTGAAGTCAATATTAAAATGGATCAGCAGTTACTTCAAACTTCAAGAAATATTTCCACTATGTCGTGCTAGACAGATTGTGGGTATATAATGGCGGCCGATACAAGGATTAGACGTGCGTGTCCAATAGGGCATGTATCTGGATAAATCTGGTACAGACCAGGTTCACTACGCTTCAAGACCAACGAGAAATGTAAGCCACATTTGACTTTTATATTATGCCTAGCTAATTGGAACAAACTCATTTTCTGCAGATGACCAACACATTTATTTTTCTTCGTATTTAAATCTTGCATTGATTTACGCAAGACACATTAGGGTTATTCTGAGTATTTTCAGCACTCAGAACAGTTTAGGATCGATGACCGAGCATTTATTTGAATGTTCATTTTGTTTGAGAATCACGGTAATCAGCCGATATAACTGTAGAAGTTAATATTTATTTTTGTTGAGGAATGGATATTTTGTCCATATTCGAAGAGTCGAACATGTGGTTTTTTCACATAAGGAAATAATAATTAAACATATTTAAGGAAATAATAACAATAATAATCCAATAATAATAATAATTATCATAATTTTTCTAAATAATTATTGGATCTTACATTTTCTAATAATCACATTCGTTGAGAGAGAGCTTAAGGATTAGTTTAGTCATTCCTAGTTTGGAACAGGTGATTTTCCGAAAGCTAGTGGATAGCGCAAGCCCGTATTCCACCAACATTATAGTTCTGGTTGAACAGTTAATATTTGCATTGAGCAAAGTATATTTTTCAGATAACACGGAAAGGCATGAAACAGGAAGCCAATGATATTTGTATCAATTAGGACTTTTTTTGGTGTTTATATAAAATCATGACGTAGGCACACATTCGAAAGTGAAATAGAGAATATCACAAGTGTGGTAACTTCACGGTTTGAACTGAATGGTAAAATAAAATAAACTTGTAAGTTTATAGATCTTCCAGTTTTGATAACAAGCAGAGGCTTGATTTATTGTATAAATTTTGGGAACAAAATTTATGTGTGTGGAGTAGTTGAAATGCCATTCCCAGGTGCGCATGTTTAAGTCGCAGGAATGAGGAGGTTTTTTTTTTGAGCATCAATCAAATAGCAGGTTCGATGGCTCAGGTTTATAGGAGGAGTATTGGAACCACACATTTCGTCGAATGAATGACCAAATCATCAGTAATTATTTCAAACTTGTTTACGTATTCCATTAATACTTTGGATTTGCTAGAACCCAGTTTTGTCATGATAAAATTTTATTCTTCTTCAGAGGAAGACCTTTGCCGTTGTTGTTGGGATATTGTGTTCTTACACAAATAATTGAATGGGCCACTGCCAATTTAAAAAAAAAAAATCTGTATCCACGAATTACTTAAAGGATGTTTTCAATCCTATTGTCATGAACTAAATGAATTTATTATAAATTTACAATTCTTATTTCCGTATTCTGTTCAAGAATTGCAAGTTGTGAAAGTTACTAAAATGGCAACAAATATAAATATTTTTCTTAATAATAATTCCAAGTGGAAAATCGAATAGTTGAATGGTTCAACAATTTTTTTTATGATCAAGCTGATGATTCAGAAATCATATTTCTTTGGAATTTGAAGTTCATAATCGAGTCACTTCTCAAAATGTTTAATTTTGGAAGAATAATAAATTTTGTTGTGCTTCGCACAGTTCTTCGATGCTATGCTCAAGGGTCAAATACTTTTCAGATGTTGTTATTAATATGTGTACATAATTAGTGTTGGGTCAAAGATAATATTTTTGACAATATTTTTGAAACTAGAAAAATAAGTGGAAGTTAAAAAATTCTATAAACAATTATAAACAGTGAGAATTTCTACGAGTGTTAATATCATGTTAGAAATTCAACCAGTGAACTACAATATTTCCAGTAAAGACAATTAAATTTGAACTGGATTTCATCGTAAATAATTGATATAATTTTGGAACACAGTCTACAGGACTGATAATCAGACTTGTGTCTCCAAGGACAATTGTTCAATGTGTTGGAAAATTTCTGTACATTGTGTAAATAGTAGTGTGTGCCGTCGCACTGGAATGATGTTACCTTGAGCATCATTTTGCAGTCAATTTTAAAATTTAGAATAAAATGAGATAATTTTACATGTTGTGTTATGCCCAGGTGAATCTCCTTCTATCCTTATTGTTGCATTGAGCCAAAAAAATCAGTAAAGCATTTTTTTATTTTGATGTCGTTTTTTTGCGATTAGCTTTAACCCATTTGGCGCCCCGGGATATTTTGACTCTCGTGCTGACTGATTCTTGGTAAAATGCATATGTGGTCGTGCGGACTCCGGTCTAAACGGGCACAGTATGTCTATTCCTTTTCGAATATTTTCCATTGTTTTTCCAAAAATGGCTTTGTTGAATAATTTGTACAGATTTTTCTCAAAATCATTTTTGGCTTGTTTTCGAAGGTTGTTATTAAAATCAACGTTTGCCTTCAGCCAAGGTCTTTATTTAAACTTTAACACACGATGAATTTTTACCAATTTTAGTCCATGATCTAGAGCCTGTTTAAGTGCCTTGTAGTGAACAACGTATCGCCTTCGATTTCCAAGATGAGGAATTAGTTTTTTCAGTGACGAATCCTTATATTGTGTACACTCTGGTAGGAAAGGTAAATCGTTGTGTAAACAGTATCTGGAGACACCCACTGAAATCCACCGTAAGGAAGAGAGTGACACATAGCCCACACAGATTGGTTGTTGGCATCATCATAGGTAATAAACTGCGATGGTTTCTCAGAATCATAGGTTTCCATGTATTTATTGTTAGCTTCAGCATACCGATGAGACACCTGGCATATGCCTCCACGTATTCAAGACTCGATTAAAGAATCTGATCGTAATCCTGTAGCAATTCCAGTTCAATTCCAGTTCCAGTGTAAAGGAGCATTGCCTAAAATCTTAAACCAGGTGAAGTAAAAAAGTGTGCAGCATCCACTCGGTGTGTTTCTAGTGTATTGTTTCGAAAAGTTTCAAAGCTGTCTGCAAGATGGAGTACATCTGAAGTTAGTTAGAGGTCACTATATTCCCCTAGAGTTATAATTTTGAACTGATTCCACACATTATTAGCATGTTCATAGTCTTCTTGACTAACATGTTCATGACTTAATTTGTTAAAGAATGTCTCTTTTGGAGGTAAACACGTTTCACTTAAATTTTCCCATGAGTCAATGTAGTCATAATAAAATACCCCTTTACGAGTCATGAGCGTTGCATTTTCTATCCCAAAGTACTTATCTGCTTCAGGGTATGATACTTTTAAAACAACAAATAAACATCCGCCTTAGTCAATACATAAACGAAAGGAAATATAATTAAATATGCTCCTGGTACATGTCTCAGGGATTAATAGCTTTTATCCCCTTCATCAGCCAATATATTTTAAATCATAAATATAAAATAGCGTAGCACTCAATAAAACAAATGGCTATTAGACTTAATATGGTGCACCATATAAGTAGGTAAAAAATATGAGACGGAATGAATTCATCCATTAAACACAAGCGAAGTTATACGAAGTGAATCAGTGGACAATTCATTCACATATTGGCTCCAAAACACTAGTCAAAGCTTGAATTGGCAAAAATGGGACCACAATACTTTACCTTATGTACACAACCAAAGAAGAAGCCTTATGCTTAACAGGTCCATAAGCCAAATCAAATGCCTGCATGCCAACGAAACGAACGTGGAAGGAAGAACTTCATATAGCAATGAGGTTAGCTCAATGCATAACCTAAAAAGAAGCAAAGGAAAAACAAAAGCCATAATAAAAGGGACCAAGGGGAAATTTATATACTGAAATAATTATGAAGAACTACAAAAATTAATTTAAAATGACATCGCCCGGCTTCGTGGGAGAGCTTATTTAATTTTAAAGGGGGTGGGGGGGATTTATTTAAATAATTTGTTTCGGCCAACATAAAGGTATGCAACTTAGAAATGTACTAAGTAATTGAATTTATTATGGAAGTAACTGGTATCTGCGCAGTTGTTTGTAGTTCTACATGGTTTGTATTATTTGTGATAACCTCTGTAAAAGTTTGGAGCTCATTCTTTCCTTTTTAAATGGTGCTGGTTTTACCAGTTGTATTGTGCCTCTGATGTAAGTTGCGTATTTGTTGGTTAGAGTACCATGCTTGAATCGAACAAGGCTGCGTAGTGTCAGGTTATGACTGTAATAATTCAGTTGCTTATATTTTATTTTATTGCATGTAATTGGTGAAGGTTTTATTTGTCATAATCAGGCGTGCAGTCCTGTAGGTCAACTGACATACATTTTTGCGACTGACCTATCCGAGTTTTAATAACCTCTAAATTTTATTTATTAATTTATTTATTAGTTTTTCTTCCGGATAGGGCATGTAGAAATACTGTATAACTACCATCTTCGTGATGGACATTCTTCTTTCTGGTCACGTTACCATGTGAACCATTAGACATTGTTCTTAGTTTATGATTATTAAAAGTCATGCTTTTTTTTCTTTCTGAATGGGACTTGACCATTGGATTTGACTGGAACTAGTCACACTGATAAATGGCACCATATTATCAACATTATTTAATTATTTTCTTCTTGATTTTGGGTCCTACATCGGATTTAATTAATTTTGTTGTCTGGCTATCACCACCTTAAGGTACCATGATTTTACCAATTTTCTTTAATTGAATTATCAATTAACTTCATGGATTTTCATCTCTTGTTTGGTTCGGTACCAGCCAATCTTTTAGTTTCACATATGTATTTTCATTAGATTCTTCACTTATCTAAGACAATTAATTTGTTCGTCATTTTGCCTTGTGGCATACCTTACTGTAATTTGTTATTTATGTTAAAATATATTGGTTACCCTAAGAGTGTTTTCTTGGTGTTCTCTGTTCACAGTAGACATGTATTTTGAGTCTCTTATTACTTTGGGTTACATTCGGTCCATCACGCTCATTCCACATTTTACTTAATCTGTTTTGTTGGTACGGTAGACCTTACTTCTGGATTATTTTATCTCTTGCTTTTAAATAATCGTATCTGGTCATTATTGTTGTTTTGTTATTATTATTATTATTATTATTATTTTATTATTATAATTATAAATATTCTATTTAGCAACTACACGGCTGACCTCTCCCTGTGACGTCATCCACAGTCTCAGAGTGTGGCGGCCATCTTGCCCATTAGCCCTTGCGCCAGCTATGACTGTCCCCTCCACAATAATAACAAAGGGCTGGTTGCGCACAGCGGCCATCTTGCCCATTAGCCCCTGCTCCAGAACCGGCTAATATTACCTACTCATACATCACCAGATTAAGAAATTTGGAAAAACAAACAGAAGCTGTAGATCTGCACCTCATGAATTGACACCTGAACAGGCTCAACGTACAGTAGAGTGGATATCTGTCGTCAGCTTACCGGTAACCCCATGGATGGTAGATTTATCAACTGAATTGTCACATATAATGAAAAATGGGTCTCTTACCGCAACGCTAACGCCTTACATAGTGGCTCAGTCCCCTTCAACGTACTAAAGTCATCGTTAAAAAGGATCGGTTCGGACCCAAAGTGATGTTGTGTGTCAATCAATGCGGATATTTATTCTCAACAACTGGAACGAATTGGCCAGGAAACCAAGAATGTGGCTTAGGGAAGCGTTGGGCTGACCACATAACCTCCCTTTCTCTGTAGGCTTTGAGCTTGGCAGCAACCGTCTTGGACGCTATGGGCCTTAACGGCCGTTTACATGTTCAAGACCCCCTTTAGGGGGTAAAAATCTTAGCACACTTCTCACGTTTTAGGATAATAGCCCCCATCCGTCCGTCATGAGAAAAATCGGAAAACGAACCCTCGCCCCGCCGTCCAATCGAAATATCGAATGCTGTATTGGGATACCACCACTGTGGCCAGTGATAGCATCGTTGAAACACATGCCCAGCGGTATCGTCTCTCTCTATCTACAACCACTCTTCATTAAAATTTTGTTGGTTGATTGGTTCCTCAGTTTAGGGGCTGCGACAACGCGGTCATGTAGCCCCGTGTTCTTTGGGTGTGTATAGAATCTGTCCGATAACCGGTGTTAATTGTGATGGCTGTATTAGTGAGTGTGTCTGATTTTTAAAATAAGTACAGACTGCAACTTAGAATTTTTCAAATAGTTCCTACTTTTGCCGCCAAGCACCACCGTCAACGACTACTAGGCCAAGTTCAGTACTTAGCTACTAGACGCCACCGCAGTCGGCTCTTGGCAACGAACGTAGAAACCCAAGAGCGTTGTTTCCATTCTTAACCTATCCAATTTAGCTTCACACAGGTGTAATTAGTGGAAGGTTCTTTAACATGCCATAAATCTATGACATGGGACCGCCGGCTTTACTTCCCCTCCGAAGGAAGGCATACTGAGGGATTTTAACGCTCTTAAAAAATCCGACGGATTTGGCCGGGCTTGAACCCGCTATCTTGGGCATAGAAACTCACCATGCTACCGACTACGCCACCGAAGCCGCTCATTAACATTTTAAACAGGTAAAAAAAAGTTTTTATAATTAATTATTTTTTCAACATGTATGGCATTAGGCACTTTCGAAAAATTGTTTTGGAAACATAAATACAACATTCAAAAAGAGGGCGTCACCCCGAGTCATTTGACACCTTGTACACGTCTATAGCCTTATCGGTTTGCGAGATATAACAAAAGTTTAAAATCATGGTTTTACCCCAAATAGTCTGTTTCCCTCATTATCAAAACTTTAACATATTAACAACATAACGAGGGCTTCGAGACAAGCATTTTGAAACGTCACACGTTAAAATCCGACCATGCGTTCGTGAGATATCGGCAAATTTGCGAGAAAGTAGGCTGTGCGTTATTTTCTCCTTACCCCCTACTAGCACAGTTTTTGTCCTAGAGACTTGAAACTTGGTTTGTGGGTAGAGGGGGTAAGGACCTTGAATTTATGTCAAACAAACCTTTCTTGAAAAATTCCTAGTTTCCAAATTATAGCCACTTTCAAAATTGAACTGTTTTCAAAAAACTTAAAAACATATATAACGTTTTATTCTAACGATAAAGAACATAGGGATCGTTCGTTTGAACCTTTGCACAACGTTGTATCATCATTAGTTTTGGAAATATCGCCTACTTTCAAAAACAAACAAAAACTTTTTTTTAATATAACGAGTGGTCCATAGGAAAGGGGGCGTCACCCCAAGTCCTACAACATGTTGCATGTTAAAATCCGACCATGGGATCGCGAGATATTGGGTTGGACTCGCGCGGCGGCCATTACACTATTTTTAAACTCTTACTACTCCCCTACTTACGCTAAGGACGGAAACATCAAGTGCGATTGCGGAGAAGATCAGACTGTCAACCACATGATTCAATGTCGTATGTGTCCAACCACCTGCACACCTAGCCTCAGAGAATGCACTACAAGTCGCCAAGTTCTGGTCTAATTGTATTTAATGAAATGTTTTGTAATAATTGTGTAACATGTTTCTGATACGAGAATAATAATAATAACATTACAGTGAGTCCCGGAATGTTCTCCGCAGCGCCTACATGCGTCTGCGTGAGCTATCTACAGCAGTTACCTTGGTAGCACGGCTGCCGCTTGCATCATAACAAATAAACAGTAAACTTTGTACTCACCACAGCCATTCATAACAGGTGCTGGAACCATTCACAGTACATCACTCTTTTTCCGTAATCAGTTTGTTTTATTCATGAACCACGGTAACTTCATAAGGGAACATACAACTGAAGCTTGTCTCTTACTGCTCTATGTGCTCTCGACTTAGAGATTCCTGTTTGTTGAGCTAATTTTCGTGTTGATTTACTTGGACTACGCAGCTTTATATCGGAGATTTCATCAAGTTTTTTCGTCTGTTTAATGCGTAGGCCTGCCTGTTCCCGGTACATCGTGAACTGAGCCAGTCACACGAAATGTACTTATCAAATCCCGAACGGTATCACGGTTTGGACACTTTGAATTAGGAAACCGCGTCTGAAGTGTTAATTTTACATTTTCTGTAAACTGATCGCCTTCGCGAAAAACGTATTTCACCAAAAACACTCTCTCTTCAGTAGTAAACATTACCGCCTGTATACTGTAGCATTCTTCCAATAATAAAGCTATCTGAATGCTCGCTTATCGCAATACACACTGAAGACATTCACGCTCGCTCGCTTATCGCAGTACACACTGACGATTCGACATTCTACAGCCCACACGCGGGACTCCCTCTTTCAAGGACACAGGGCCACCAAATAAACCCATGACGCATACGCTCGCAGCTGCACGTAGCTACTGCGGAGAACATTCTCGGGCGCCCTGTATACGATATTATAGTCTAAATAAAGAAGTAGTGAATATGCCTGACCTGTTCTTACACGAACCCCAAAAACGTAACAATATGTTTAATTATGTGAATTTCAAGGCAGTGCTTAGCATAGAAGATATAAATCACACGGTACTATACGCGTGTGTGCCAGCTATCATACACGTATTTTCATAAGTTTCAATGCTAATGAATTCCGTGTGATATAGGCTTTCATATGCTCAGCTATTGAGGCTTATTCATAGCACAAACATTCATCTTATCTCTGAGGAAACAGAGAGCTGGAAATAGGGGTGAACAAATATCACAAAAAGGAAAAAAAATAATGCCTTCGTGCCCATTTTTAACACGTATATTACACATCAATATGCAAAACAACTTGTTGGTTCCATACGGAAACTGAAATACTTTTAATGTCTTAACAGGGTCTACCTTATACACAATTCCATCAAGAACTGAAGTTCTATTAATCAATCTTCACAAGATTAGCTCCGGCACAGTTCCATCTAGAAACAGAAACCAAACTTGATAAAATTTGCCTCATACATTGTATGGACTCCCTACACTTTAATATCCGGGATTATCATCACTATAACTGGCTTCAAGGTAGCGACCGGTGTCTCCTGGTGATGGTGGCTCATGCGATCGCCTGTATACGAAAGCATTTTCTGGTTGTGGGCGAAGTACTCGAGACAAATTCTGAAACAAAAGATTCGACTAGATTTATGGTGGTGATAATTGTTGCCTGAAGGGTCAGAACATCGAGGTCATTTGCCCCTCGTAATGCACAATTATTATGATACAACACATAATTCCATCTAGAACTGAAGTTCATTTAATAAATCTTAACAGAAAAAAATACAAAGAGTGATCTTTTTGGGAAGACTTAATTAGTGATGTGCGCCCCACCCATTCGCCCGAGTAACTCGGTAACAATGACTAGGGCCAACCAAGCTGCTCGAACGAAGTGTGGGTATGGACTTAAATCGCTACAAGGACGAGGGTGTGGAAGGAGGTGGCAATGGCCTTCAGATGCCGCTGCATAAAATAGAACACATGGAGTTGGGTGAGTTCAATGCATATACATTGCATGTAAAAAAGAACAATAAACAAACACGCATCTCTTCCCCAGATCCCGCATAAGCTCTTTATCGCTGTTTAGAATGAGGTTGCGATGGAATATAACTCCACGGACCACGGACCTCATTCAGCGTTTCGTGCTATATGATCTTATCGGGGATTTCGCCGATTGTGTGCATTCCAGCAACGCTTCGGTTTGCCTCCGGTCAACGGTGAGCAGCAAGAGCCGCCCGTTCCGGAGCTTGGAAATCCCGTAAAGATCTCCAAATTTCTCCTCGTGTTCCTCGGAAAAAATAATTGATTTCACCAGTTTAAAATCCCCTCGTCTGTCCTGGTAGCTAGCCGGTAGCGAGGTGACCTATCAACGGGGAAACGTGCATTGAAAGTTTCATCCCAAGGTAATCCGACATTCTAGAGGCCCTATGATTTTTTTAAAACACTTGTACGTCATCCCGAAATCATCCTCTCCGAATACTGCCTACTTCGAACGTGAGCCATCACTATGGGTACCACCCAGCCAAGGCGATACCTACCTGGTGATAGTGAGTATTGCCCGGAGTCCTTGTCCCTCGAACAGGCACGTACCCCTTGGCATGAACAGTGATTTATTCGGCTCATCAGTATTTGGTCATGCTAGGCGGATACTACCACTAGGATACATGACGCACCCTGACAGGATGGGGAGTACCGTCTAGGCTTTCTGGCCAGATGACTAAGTTGGGGGCCCTTTCCCTAAGGCATGCATGTGTTATTCTATGGGTCAAACCAAAATTGGAACCGGAAAATGGAAAAATACCTTTGAAAAGGCCCCACCTATTAGTCACCTTTTACGAGAGTCAGGGGATACCATGGATGAATTCTGCCCTCCCCATCCACAGAGGGTCTTCCAAATCAAAGCAAGTCATGTCAGTCGGCCCGATCAGTCACCTCCTACGACAGGCATGGCATACCGCAGGAGTATTCTGCCCCACATCCACAGGGGGGCGTCTAGCACTCAGCAGCGCACTTCATCACTCCACTCCACTTTCCCTCCTTCGTTCTCCCCCACCCGACAGGGATCACCAGCTGTGAACGTTCGGTAATTCTGCCCACTTGTTTCACCCCTTTGAATAGAATAAGCTTGGATAGCACATGGACAGTATTATTTACAGATTCATCTAGGTTGTAAATTGTATTACCTCTGAACTTAAATTTGTCCACGACTGCATACAGCATATCAAAAAATTGTGTTTGTTGAAACTTGTTGCACACGCTAGACTTGTTGATTCAGATATACGCAAGCTCAAGTTGCTGTGCCGGCTCATCAACCCATTGTATCATCGCGTGCCTGCTGTCTTGGTCATTTCCCAGATTTTTGGGATTTATTTTCTCATTTGAAACTGCAAAATCATAGGCAAGCATCTTAATTCCCGTCGTGACGGTCCATAATTAATTTTAGATGCGATCTGAAATATTCAACAAGCTCTGGTTCTTCATCCTCACTTTATATACTGCACAATTGTCAAACGATACCTAGCTCTTTGTATTACTTACAGCGCTTCGTAGAGTAGAACGTGCTATCTGATAAGTTCTACTTGCAGTTCTCAAGTGTACTCAGTAGGGGGATGGTAGGGGTTCTAACGAGTTACACGAGCCGCTCGGCTACGCCGACCTTTTATGTATATTTCGCGAAACCATGGGCATGCGACATATCGTTGGACTCGGGCTGACGTCCTCTTTCCTATGGTCGACTCGTTAAATTTTTCAAAAAAAATTGTTTTGGAAAGTAGAAGATAGTTTGAAAACCAAACATGATAGAATGTTGTGCAATAGCTCAAACGAACGGTCTCTATGTCCTTTATTTTTTATAATAAAACATTTTATTTTTTATGTTTTCTTGAAAACAATCCAATTTTGAAATTCCTATATTTTGGAAACTAAAGAGTTTACAAATAATGTTGTTTGACATAAATGAATGGCCCTGACCCCCCTCTACGGCCAAAATAAATTTCAAGTCTCTAGGATAAAAACTTGACAGTAGTGCTAGATGGGGCGTTCTGCAGCATTTAGAAGTTGTGAGCCCCTGGCGGCCTTGGGAAGGAAGGAGTAATGCTAGGAGGGCGTGCTTGGATTCGTTTTCTTTCGTCTCGTTGTGCTCTTTACGGAAATGTAGGTGTTGAAAAGGTGAAAAGCTGGAAACATGTTTTTTTTTGGTAAAACGTGATTTTAGACTTTTTGTTATATCTCACGAACTAATTATGCCAGAGGCGTGTACGAGGGGTCAGAGGACTCGGCGTGACGTCCTCTTTGCTATGGACCCTGTATTATATTTTAAAATTTTGTTTTGAAAATTTTTGTTTTTGAAAGTAGGCGATTTTTCATAAAACCAAACATGATAGTACGTTGTGCCATAGTTGAAACGAATGGTCTCTATGACCTTTATTTTTTCTTCTTCTTCTGCTTTTACGGCCTCATTGGACCACTTCAGCCAATCATTTCTTGGTCCTCTTCTTCAGTAAGTTTCCTTTCCGAGGCGCCCAGTAGCTTTTCATTCGCTCTGATCTTCTCAGGGGTTCCTCATCTGTAAATACCCTTTTTACTGTATTACGTTTGCCTATTTTAGCCTGAAATCTTATTTTTTATCTCTCAGTTTTTTTAAATTATTTTGTTTTATTTTGCAAGTCATCCAAGGTTATTTCTAATCTATTTTTTATTTTTTTATAATAAAACTTTTTAATTTTTTTACATTTTTTGAAAACACTGAAATTTTGAATTTCTACTATTTTGTAAACTAGGAATTGTACAAAAGAGTTTGTTTTCACATAATTGAAAGGTCCCTACCCCCTCTACCAAGAAAATAAATGTCAAGTCTCTAGGACAAAAACTATGCATGTTGAAACTTTTTTTAAATTTTTTAAAATAAAGCGTGTTTGTAGACAGAGAGAGAGAGTCGGTACCGCTGGACATGTGTTACAACGAGGCTATCACTGGCCATGGCGAATACAGGAAATGGCTATTTAGAGGGGCCGACAAAACGATAGAACGAGGGGTCGCTTTTCGATATTTTCCTATGACAGATGAATGAAGGCGAATATTTCGAAAATCCCTCATGGTGATCTTTAAACATGTTAGTAAACGCTGACCACTAACCAGACAAAATTCATAATGCTATGAGACGAATAAAAATAGTCGACAACAACGGAACTTGTTTTTCTATGTCTGACTGGCAGCCAGAACGGAAAACAGAATATCTGCTCGAGAGACCTGCTTGGTGCTTGGCTAGCCAGCTAAGAGAATGGAATGTGGGTGAGAGCTGACAACATTGCTGTAAGGTGATAACAGGTTGCAACCATCTGACAACTCTGTAAAAAGTGATAACGGCCAGCCAGGCTAGCAGACAGCGGTGGGCAGGGCCTCACAGAGAGGGTGAGGGGAAAGGAGGGAAAACCGAGACATGCAACAGGAAATCATGTGACCACTGCAAAGCGGTGAGGGACGTGGGGGCGGGGCCAGAGGGCTGGGGAGGTGAGGGGTTGGGTAAGAGAGTATTGAGCATGTCATTGCACATTGCACGTCATTCCTATGGTAAACGTTACTGTGTTAACATCGGCTGCGTCTTATCTGTATAAAATAATTGCATTCGTGTGCTTAACCCCAGTTGGTTACTATATTGGATACATTATATATTTACAGGTAAGTGTAACATTAACATTGTTTAGTTTATGTTAATGCTAATGAATGTTTAAATTATTATTGGTTTACCATTTCATTGATGAATTGTTTCTATTTTGTTTGTTTTAGATAATCTGCATACCTGTTGTAAGAGACAGAAAAAAAAGCCTGGAAAACCATTCTATTAAAGCCTACGAGAGAAGGCAAACGCAGGGCATTTTTACAAAGCAATGTAAGATTTTTTGGTTATATATAAAAAAAACTGTTTGATATTAATTTTTTTGGTTGTACAAAGGTGCTATTTGAAATATATATACTCATGGAGATTTATTTTATTTCTTTTTTTTAGTGTGTGTTGGAAAAGGCTTGTCGACTACAGCCACTGCTGAAAACCCGCAACGTGTGTGTTTGGGGCTATTGCTTACCAGGCAGTCTACGGCTGAAAACTCTGGTGAGATAGTTCTTTTTATAAAAATCATGTCTTTTTCCACTGCTACGGATACATTAACTTGGGAGCCTCTCGAGTCCTGTTTCAAGTCACGTGTGAGCTCTGGCCGCATAGTGAATGTTAGAGAGAGTTTCATCCCAAAAGACTTTATGGAATCATGTTTCAACATTTTTAAAGAACAAATTTGTACAGCGCAAAGGTTGCATACGGTTTTAAAGGTTAATACACAACTCGTGTGCGATTTCATATATAAAAACAAGGACGGTGAACATAAGAAAACCATTTTATATTGGCAGTAAAATGCAAGAGCTTTTGATAGCCGATAATCTGAACGATTGGTATCAATCCAACGTGATAAATGCCTTACTATCAGAATTTGATAAACTGCAACAAGGACCCAGTGGTTTAGCGTTAAACAAAATTTATTACCTACAAATCAACATTTGTCATTTCAACCCGTTGAATGCCGGGTCTAGCTATATTAAAACACCACCAGCAATAGCATCGAAAAGGCTGTGGTGAATATAAAGAATCATGACAAGGATTGCTTCCTGTGGTGTGTGGCTGGATATTTGCAGCCAGTACAACATGATGGTTGTTGGCCAGGAATGTGCAGGGCCAAGTTTGATGAATGAAAACAAACTTTAAATTTAACTCGAGTATCGTTCCCTATGGAATTAACCGAGATCCATAGGTTTGAACAAGATAACCAGGACTTTTCGTTCATGGTCTATGGCCTTGATAGTAATGGGAATGTGGGTCCTCTTTATGCCACAAAAGAACCGAAACGACATCACATTCATCTTTTATATTTATCTGTGGGAGAGGTGAATCACTATTGCCTCATTAAAAGCCTAAGTAGATTGCTAAGCAGTCAAATGTACAAACATGATGGTAAGAAGCACATTTGTGATCGATGCTTGCAATATTTTAAAACCCCTACGCTTTTGGAACGCCATACGGTAGATTGCGTTTCTCAGGAAGCGGTGAGATTGATATTGCCATAAGGGGACAAGGCTGTGTTAAAGTTTAACAACTTTCACAAGCGTGACACTGTTCCCTATGTGGTGTATGCAGATTTCGAAGCTCTTACCACACCCATGGCGGGATGTGAACCAGATCCCTCCATCAGCTCAACCACACCCATTCAAAAACATGAACCCTTTGCCATAGGATTTGATGTGGTGTGTGCTTACGACCCCACACAATCCGTTTACAAATACCATGAGGGGCCAGATTGTGCCAGATGGTTCTTGGATGAACTTGTAAAGTTGGCTCATCATGTACAGGGATTACTGGACCACCCAGTACCCATGAGCCTATCTCCAGAACAGCAGCAGCAGTATGAGCATGCCACGACATGCCATATTTGTGAAAAGCCTATTTTAGGCGGAGAGGGAAAAGTCAGAGACCACTCGCACTTTACGGAAGAGTTTCGTGGAGCTGCGCATAGTAAATGCAATTTGAACTTTTCAGCTCCTCGTTTCATCAGTGTATTTTTCCATAATCTGGCGAATTATGACATTCAGTTTTTGATTCGTGAATTGGGTCATGTCAACAAGGGTTCGTTTATCATTATCCACCAAAACCATGAGCGTTTTACAGCCCTGACATGGCGGTTGAGCGACTTTAGCATTCGATTTTTGGATTCCTTTAAGTTTATGGCATCCTCGCTAGACAGCCTTGTGAATGGCTTGAATGAGGAGGAATTAAAAATACCAGAAAGCATTTTAATGATCCTGAGCAATTTAAATTGTGCATTCGGAAATGTATATATTCCCGTATGATTTCTGCAACAGCTGGGACGTGTTAAAGCAAAGAAAACTCCCACCACAAGAGAAATCTTACTCAAAACTAACACGTAGTAGCGTTTCCGATGAAGACTATGCACATGCATGTAAAGTTTGGCGAGTGTTTGGCATTAAGGCTCTAGGTGAATATGCTATGCATTACCTAAAACTGGATGTATTGCTGCTCAACGATGTGTTTGAAAAAATCCGTAAATTGTGTCAACACATTTATGGTCTTGGCCCGGCTCACTATTATACGAGTCCTGGGCTCTCGTTTGATGCCGCTTTGAAATACACTCAAGTGGAATTGGATTTACTCACTGACGTAGACATGGTTCTATTCTTTGAAAAGGGCATTCGCGGTGGCTTTGTGTCGCTTAACCATCGCCATGCCGAAGCGAACAATGTCTACATGCCTGATTATTCACCAAATAAACCAGAATAGTACTTAATGTACTATGACGTAAATAATTTGTATGGCTACGCCATGAGTCAGCCTTTGTCCTATGGGAAGTTCGCTTGGCTGACAGAGAAACAAGTGTCAGAATTTGATGTGAACATGGCTAGTCAAGAAACAGGCCGTGGATATGTGCTAGAAGTGGATATTGAATATCCCTCATCCTAGTATGATCAACGTGCCGATTTCCCATTCTGCCTTGAGCAAATGGTTCCCCCTGACAGTAAAGTGAAAATTGAAAAACTCATGGGCACACTTTACAACAAAAATCGGTATGTGCTACATATCCAAATGTTGGTGCAATGCCTCGCCCAAGGCTTGGTGTTGAAGAAAATCCATAGGGAGATTTCTTTCGCTCAAAAACGATGGCTTAAGCGATACATGCAACTCAACACAGAGCACCGACAAATGGCAAAACAGCAGTTTGAATTTTTTTTTTTTTAATTAATGAAGAACTGCATCTATGTCAAGTCCATGGAGAATGCCCGCAAAAACCGTGACATCAAATTGGTGAATGTCTGGGAGGAGCAGTGGGGTGCCCAGCGGTACATTGCCAAGCCAAATTTTAAATCGATCAACATTATCGATGAGAATTTGGCTTCTATTGAATTGAGTAAGACCAGCGTGACCATGGATAAGCCGATTTACTTGGGCCAAGTCATTTTAGACTTTTCCAAATCGGTCATGTATCGATTCCACTACGAGTTTGCCAAACGCTATTTTGAGGACGTCTCTCTTTTGTATATGGATACGGACTCTTTCATTTACCACATTCGCCACTGCAACCCCTATGACGTCATGAGGCAGCATAGCTACTGGTTCGACACCTCTTGCTATAGCGCTGACAACGTGTTTCAGCTGCCTATAAAAACAAGAAGGAAATGGGCGTTTTAAAAGATGAATGCGGTGATTCTGTCATGACGGAATTCGTAGGTTTGGCCTCGAAAATGTATGCTTATCGCACACTAGACTGTAAGGAAGCCAAAAGAGCAAAAGGTGTAGGTAGGGCAGTGGTAAAATCACTACGTGTAGATGACTATCTAGCGGTTTTACGCACTGGCAAAGCTATGTCCCATACACAGTCCAGGATACAATCCAGCAACCATCATTTGTATCTTGTGGAACAGAGAAAACGCACCCTCGCCTCCATGGATAACAAACGTGTGTGGGCTGATGACCTGCTTACCAGCTTGCCCTGGGGTTATGATCGCAAGGAGGAGGAGGTGTGATTTTTCTGTTTGTTCGTTTGGGGACATGGCTTATTTTTGTAACTCGTTGATTTAGTATTTTGTAAATATTGGTTTTTGTCATTGTAAATAGTAGATTTTGTAAAATAGTAGCAACCCACTTGGACCTTTTGCTCTTAAAAAAATTCTATCCAATCTTATTTTTAAAAAAATTTTGCTTGGTAAATAGTATGATTCTTTTAAAGCTGTACAAAGTTGAAGTTTTTTGTAAGTATTTAATGAGTAATAGAATTTTTTAGTAACTTTAATGACTAGTATTTAATTATTTTTCGCAATGTAAATGGTAAACTAAAAAAGTTCTTTAGGGGTGAGTGTGCATGTAGAGAATCTGCTTTTGGGAATAAATAAAGTGGTTGTGTTTGTTCCCAAAGACAGGTGTGAATGTATGAGTAGAGAGAAAGCTGGTGTGTATGTATGACCAGAGCAAACACGGTGAGGCAGAGTGGGTGGGTGGGGGGAAATTGTTACTTATATATTAAATGGTCAATAGTCATTTTGTTTTCAATAGTTTTGTTTTCTTTGAAATGTAGCGGTCAATATACATTTTTTAAAAAAACAGTCTTACCTGCAGCAGTCGTAGACCTCGACGTTTCCACAATCCCATAAACTCACTGTAGCATCGCCATGGTCAAGCACTTGCATCAACATCATTGACAAATTTCCTTTCAACATACACCAAATGGAAAAATGTCAAAACAGCAAAATGGAAAATCCATGTTTCGATATCACCAAAAACGCAAAACTTAAAACGGACATTTTTAGCCTATATTCAATTTTGAAAAAAAAAATAGGCTTATGAGATCACCTTTTGTCCGTGTGTGTGTGTGAGGTGTGTGTGTGTGTCCCCCTAATAAAATCTAAACGGCTGGAGCGATTTCAATAAAACTCGGTAAGTTCATAGCACTATTCCCGGTGACCTCGACTGTGCCCTTCAAATTTTGTTACGTCTCACCAATCCAACATGGCGGCTGTGCGAAATATTTCACTAGCATTCAATATCTCCGAAACTATTACCGATATCACCCTGAAATTGTGTACGTTGATAAAGGGCACTACTAGAAGTTCACCTATGAGACTTTCAAAAACCTGGTGACTACAATACTAACATGGTGGCCAAGCGAAGTTGAGACTTTTAAATAGACTTTTCTCGCGATTTAACTATCCAAACGTAATGAAACTTGGTACAGCAAATGTTTATACACATTGTAATGCAATGAAGTCTAATTTAGTTCAATTGTTTACATAACCTCAAAATGGCGGCTCTGCGAAATATTTCACTGACATTCTATATCTCCGAAACTATTACAGATATCACCCTGCAATTTTGTACGTTGATAAAGGGTACTGATACAAGTTTACCTATGTATATTCCAAAAATCTGTAGAATACAAAACGAACATGGCGACCAAGCGAATTTGAAATATTTTAATAGACTTTTCTCGTGATTTAACTCTCTGAGCGCAGTGAAATGTGGTACAGTAAATGATTTTGCAGATTGTAATGCACTGCCATTTAATTTAATACAATTGTTTGCATAACCTCAGGATGACGGCTGTGCGAAATTTTAAAATTAAGTTTTTATTTCTTGTGTCGTAATCATGCGATCGAAGTGAAAGTTTGAACAATGAACCTAGGCAATAATTGTCCTTGAATGGTACATAACTCTACGGTATATACATATAACAATCCTAAATGGCGAGCTTCCGAAATATTTAGACGGTTCTCAATATCTATGAATGTTTTACAGCAACCAAACTGATTTTTTTAATGTTCATAGAGACTATGAACATATGTTCACCTATAGGACTTTCAGTAACCTGGTGAACACAAATCCAACATGGCGGTGACGCGAATTATAAATATTTAAATGGACGTTTCTCGCGAATTAACTATCCGAGTGCCATGAAACGTTGCACGTTAAATGCTTATACAAATGTTGATCCACTGGCATCTAATTTATTTCGATTGTTTGCATAATCACAAGATGGCTGCTGTGCGTAATTTTAAAATCTCGTTTTTACTTCTTGTGTTCTAATCATGCGATTGGAGTTTGAATACCACACGTACACAATAATCTTAATGTAATAGTACAAAAATAAAAATCCAACCTGGCGACCATCTGAAATATTTAGACGGTTCTCAATATCTACGAATCTGTTACAGCAATTAAACTGAAATTTTGTATGTTGATAGAGGCAATTACTATGAGCAGGATATATGAAAATAGGCTGTATAGTTCTTCACGGAACTATTTGTTAAAAACTGGAAAGGGCCATGTGTGGAATATGAAAATTCAAAAACTTCAAACGGACATTATTTAAAAAGTGTAAACAGCAAAATGGAAAAATCCATATCATTAAAAACTCAAAACTTGTAACGAACATTTTAAAAACTGTAAATTGCAAATTGACAAATGGCAATGTGTGAATTCATCATGTGTAAAATGTGAAAATGAAAAATCAGCTCATCAACATCATATTTTTTTAAAATTAAACAACATCGTGCTCTGGTAAACCTTTGTTTTTATTTCATAACCATAAGGGGATTGACAAATGAAAATAGAATACAAACACAACCCAATTCCTCACTCCTCCATTCCTTAATGTTTATGTCCACGCATTATCAACTTTCCTTTCATAGCACTCATCACAATCAGAGCTGCCATCCTCTCACCCACTGAGGCATCACAGGATGTGAAACGTTGTTTAGCTTTTTTCAAAAAATCTGCCACATGTCTTAAACCAGGATGACTATGGCGGTAAGAAAGGTCATGTTCTTTGCATGCTTGATCCAAAAGATCAATGGGTACATCACCACGCTGCAAACGTTTTTCAAGATGAGTTCCAGGGACACAAAAACGATAAGCTGGAAGATGGATTTCAAAAGGTAAGTATTGAATTACTTTGTCAATGACGCCATTGCCAGTGCATGTCTGGCATATCCTTTTAGATTGATTGTGAAAAGGTTTGGTCTCCCTCCTCCCCTGTGGATGATGTCTGTGTTTGCTGTTGTTGTTGTTGTTGTTGTTGTTGTTGTTGTTGTTGTTGTTGTTGTTGTTGCTTTTTCTCGCCATGACACCCGTGGAATGATTCAAAAAAGTCTTTACACGGACTGGTTATGTGAAGACCAGCCCAAATTCATCAATATAAACGGGAGGAAAGCATCAGGCTTAAGGCCTGGACAAAATAACTTCCTTAAGAGAAGATTAGACTGAAAGGATTGGGCTAAGGAAATGCGGCCTGGTTCTTTCAATACTAGACTGAACATTGAGAGTAAATACAATACTTTTATTTTTATGGTGAAACTTGCAAACACATTAATAAATAAGCCTTAATTAAAAAATTAGTTATGCTGGCCCGCCTGGGGCAATTTCAAATGTTCATTAATTTTATTTAGGTTGGCACAGCCATGTGCTATTATTCAAAAGTTCATTCTGCTTGATGCACACACAAATTTAATATTCTTGCACTTGCTAGCAAACACTTAAAACGAAGATGATTAAAATAATAATAAAAAAGGCACAAACTTATCTTTAGTGGCGATGACTAGAAGCATGCTGACGGAGACTGCCGTGGCCAACACTTGATTTTTTGGTAGTAGATATTGAGATTTCCAGCATCAGGAAAATAACTTCGCCAGGGCGATCTTCTTCTTCTTCTTCTTCTTCTTCTTCTTCACCAGCGCTGTACATTGTTTAACATCGTTAGGTTTTGATGTTATTTCTTGAATGCCAAATAACATGGCATTTTAGAACTGCGATTTGATGCAGCTTCTTGCGGTTTGGAGTAAAATGTAGAATGCACTTTCTCAGTGCTGAAGCTCTCTGCTGTTGCGTTTCCTGGTAGTTTCAATCATAAATGCAGATTAGGCCTGAAGTTTAGAAGGCCCCGGAGAAGGGCGGAAGGCACGAATGCCTCTCGCTAGTTGAAGAAGACCGTAGAAGGTTTGAAGAAGGAATGCTGATGGAGAGCAAAACGCCGCCACTTAAATAATAACATCATAGAAACGTCTGGAAGCCAGGCTGGCGGGCGATGATTGGCCAGGGCAAGCTGTGACGTCAGTCATACAGGAAGGCAGCAAGCAAGTCGACACCCTTCTCAGTATGCGAGCGTATGCTGGAGGCGCATGACCTTTAACATGCTGAGTTAAGAGTTTTAGATATATATATAGAGAGAGAGTAAACACTAGTAATAAACATTATAATGTTAACAGAAATGAATAAGTACATATGTTTTCGTTCGGTGGTCTCAAAAGCATTTAACTGACAAATGCGGCACGAAAGAAAAACGCACTATAAACATCACGAAAGTGATCATGCTCCGAGACCCCCGAAAGAAAACAATCAAAGAATCAGTTACAAAAACGTGAACAACAATAAAGAAGATGACACTAAGCCTCAACAGGCAAGATAGCAACCATAGAAATTGGTCTAGTATAGACACCCTTACTAGTGAGAACATCTACAACTCTCACATGATTATCACGACCCAAATGGCAGTGAGTTACCCTACCAATATTCCATAAGAGAGGGGGACTTGGATCTCGCAAAAGAACCATATCTCCCACTCGCACATCAGGCTGGGAAAGCCGCCACTTCTCTCTTCTGTTAAGTGAGCCGAGATACTCCAGCTTCCAACGGCGCCAAAAGGAGTTTCGCAAAGAGTCTAACTTTCTCCAGAAAATAGGCAACCTGAGATCACAGCGTCGACTCAGCAAAGGACGCGTAGAAGCTAAAGAACAGCCTATTAAAAATGGCCAGGAGTTAACGGAAGAAGATCTTTGGGATCGTTAGACAAAGGCGTGAGCGGCCTAGAATTTACGATACCCTCAACCTGAATAATTAAGGAATTAAATTCCTCATAGGAAAGGATGGCTGAACCAAGGGTTTTCTTCAGCTGTCTCTTCGTGAGCTTTATGCAAGATTCCCAACGACCACCATGATGGGGGGCGTAAGGGGGAGTGAAATGCCATTTGAATCCCTTAGCATGAGAAAAATTAGAAAACTGTTCCTTAGCAGAAGGAGAGGTAAGTGCAGTTTTCCAAAGATCAAAAGTACTAACAAAAATTTTTGCGTTATCTGAGGAAACCTCAGAAGGAACACCCCTTCTAGAGGCAAATCTAGAAAAGGCTGCTATAAAATAAGGAGTAGAAGCACTTGTAACCAACTCAAGGTGAATGGCTCCTGTCACCATGCACACAAATAAAGAAATATAAAGTTTACCTAACAACTTTCGCTTAGATAAAGGGGAATTAACTTGATAGACATAAGGACCGGCATAATCGATACCCGTCAGGGCGAAAGTCTTACTAGGTTCGGAACGAAAATATGGCAAGTTTCCCATAATTTGCGTGATTGGCGGGGACTTGGATTTGAAACAAGGTATACATTTCCGAATAACAGAAGAAACTTCATGAACACCGTTAATGAGCCAATATTGCTCGCGAATTAAACAAAGCAAAGTGCGGGTGCCAGCGTGCAAATTCTGATAATGAAATTTCTTTACGATGAGAGTAGTAATAGGATGTCTAGAAGGAAGAATAATGGGATGTTTTTTCTCATCTGAGTAACTAGAATTTTCTAGCCTGCCCCCCACTCTTATTAATCCATCTTGGTCCAAAAAAGGGGTGAGAGGTAACAGCCTACTAGACTTTGGTAAAGCTTTTTTGCTTAAAAGCGTCTGATACTCAAGAAAGAATACTTCTTGTTGCATAAGAAACAAGATTCTACGAGTAGCAAATTCCAATTCCATTTTAGTGAGAAAGGGTTGCGGCTTCACAGGCTCATCAAGAACAAGAAATTTCCATCGAAATAAATATGCTACCACCCGAATTAATTTATTAAATGAAGAGTAACGCTGAAAAAGACTAGTAGCAATAGAAGTTAGAAAAAGGGAAGCGGTAACAATGCGAGCATCAGGAACATCTTCTGCGAGCGGATTAGATGAACGAGGCCAACAAGAAAAATCCTGACTGAGCCACGCCGGACCATTCCAGTATAGTTTAAGAGAAATTAATTTCTTGGGCAAACAGCCACGTGAAATTATATCAGCGGGGTTTTCTTTCCCCGGAACATGATTCCATTGGTCAAAATGAGACAACTCTTGTATTTTAGAAACGCGATTAGCCACAAAAGTGGTCCAATGCGAAGAAGGTTTTGAAAGCCAAGCTAACACGATGGAAGAATCACTCCAAAACCATGTGGTCGAAAATTTCAAATTTAAACTGATTTTTAATTTGCTGGCTAATTCCACAGCCATTACAGCAGAACATAATTCCAATCTAGGCAAAGATATGGATTTGAGTGGGGCTACCTTTGATTTTGCACAAATTAAATTGGAAAATCCGGGTAAATTATTGGAAGGGCGGCCTACTAAGTAGGCGCAGCAACCGTATGCCTTTTCAGAACTATCTGCAAATACGTGCAAATCGAAATACTGACATGAAATGTCGGAAATTAAAGTGCGAGGAATAGAAATTTGAGAAAGATCTAACAAACTCTTGCGGTATTTCAACCACTCATCCAAAAGGGGGGAGGGTACCTTTTCATCCCAACCAATTTTCAATAACCAAAGTTTTTGCAAGAAAATTTTTGCAGTAATAACCACCGGAGCAATGTACTGCAATGGATCAAAAACTCTTGCTATTTCCGATAATAATTGCCTTTTCGTTCGAGGGTGAAACTCAGATAAGTGTACCTGATAGGAAAAGGTATCTGAAGAAGGAGACCAAAAAACACCCAAGGTTTTAATAGCTGATTCCTCAGTAGGAAGCGCAACACATTTGTCAACAGGAGTTACTTGTGAAAAGTTAGATAAAAATTCGGTTGAGTTCGAGTTCCACTTATGAAGGGTAAACCCACCACCGGAAAGAAGAGAGTTTAAATCTTCACAAACAAGAAGTGCGTCAGAGATACTAGGAAAGGAATACAGAAAATCATCTACATAAAATGCAGTTTTCAAAACTTCAGAAGCTAGAGGATGAAAAAGATGACCATCTTGTTCGGCCAACATGTGAAGAGATCGTATTGCGAGAAAAGCAGACGGCTTAAGACCGTATGTCACTGTTCTTAAACGAAATATTTTTATAGGTTTTGCATTGTCGTCCTGCCACAAAATTCTTTGCAAATCACGTTGTTCTGAATTTACTAGAATTTGCCTATACATTTGCTTGATGTCAGCAAGAACAGCAATGGGGAATAGACGAAAGTTAAGTAAAACTGAAGTAAGATCTGTCTGAATAGCGGGTCCAGAATGCAGAGTGTCATTGAGAGAAACACCATTAGCATCTGGAGATGACCCATTAAAAACCACTCTTATCTGTTCTCGGGTGGAAGAATTTTTCCAAACCGGATGATGATTAAGATATACTATTTCTTTAGGAGAATTACTAATTTCTTCAGATTTTGGAACTACTTCCATGTGATTCGCTGATTCGTATTCTTCCATGAAGGAAGTATACTGAGTTTTTAAGAGAGCATCTTTTTTAAAGCGATTTTCAATTGCGAATAAAGCTTTCAGAGCTCTGGAATGTGATTCTGTAATAACAGGGGGGTTAAAAATGCGAGGAAGAGTAACCACGAATCTGCCTTCAGTAGTGCGAACAGTGGTTTCTACGTAGTGTGTTTCACAGATCTCATTATTGAGAGAATGAGGTGAGGTGACTTGAATATCCTCAATGTCCCAGAACTTAATTAATTCTTGATTTAAATCAGCACCAACAAAATAACAATGAGATTTTTGTTGAACGGGGTTGCGGTATATTTGCCCAGTGGCAATCCAACCAAAATCAGTTCTACGAAAGAAAACATCACGGGCAACTTTAGGAACCTTTTCCGGATGTAAACATTGCCAAAAAATGCTGGCACTTAAAAGAATTTCTACAGATGAAGCTCTGTTGAAATTCGGATCTGCAAGTTGCAAATGATGCGGAATATTCCAACCCTGGACTTGAAAAGAAGTAATGGGGGTGTCATTACCTATGGAATTTATAATTAAAAAATCTAAATTTAAATGAATGCCAAGATTATTGGAATCTTTTACATCCACTTTAGCATAACGCAGAGATTGCGATTTGGAACCATTAATTCCTGTAACTTCTATAGAAGTAGGGCATATTTGTAGACCTAACTTGCGAACTAGCGATTCACTGATAAAATTGTTAGTTGCAGCATTATCTAACAATCCCCTTACAGAAACCCATTTTCCGTGAACATTCTTCACTAGAATTTGGACAGTGGACAATAAAACTTGAGTTTTACTGAACGAAACAGAGCTTTGAGTAAAAGACTGAGCGTTATTAGGCAAAGTCTCAGAATTAGATTTAGCGGATGAACTATTGGTTGCTGATGACCGCAATCTTTCATGCCTATGCAGGAGAGTATGATGCTTTGCTTTACAGTGAAAACATAACCGTTCAGAACGACAATTGCTTATCATATGTGTCGCTGATAGACAATTAAAGCAGTGCTTGTGGGTGGTAATTAATTTGCGTCTTTCATCCACAGATAAAGATTTGAATTGAGCGCATTGGTACAAGTTATGTGGTTGTTGACACAAAACACAAGCTTGTACTTGATTGGAAGACCGAATATTGGTAGAAAAGGCATGTGACCTTAGTACTCTCTGAGTGGGGCTGATGACCTTACTATTAGAAGGAGGTTTGAAGGTGGAGCTACTCTTTTGACTGGCTACAGCAGAGAGAATTTGGCATTTCGCCTTTAAGAATTTAATAATAGCTTCATAGGTACACAATGAATGTTGCGACAGATCTGCTTCCCAATCTTTTAAAGTTTTAGTGTCTAATTTAACAGAAATAAGATCAATCAAAAATAGATCCCAATGGTCAACTGGTTGGTCCAAATTTGCAAGCGCACGAATATGAAGTTCTGCAGCATCGATCAGATTACGAAGCGAGGCAAGATTATCAGCTTGAACAATAGGTAAATTGAATAAACCCTGTATGTGACGTTGAGTTTTTAAACGAGTGTTCCCAAACCGATCTCTGAGAAGTGCCAAAGCTACTTCATAATTTTCATTTGTCAACGTAAGCTCTTGGATGAGTTTAAGTGCGTTGCCTTGCAAGGACAAACGCAAATAATGAAACTTCTGTATTGAAGGAAGAGAATCGTTTTCGTGAATCAATGAATTGAATAATTCAAAAAATGGTTCCCATGTAGCTTCATCTCCGGTAAATTTAGGTAATTCTATTTTCGGTAATATAACACGGGAAGGAAAAGAAGAAGATTCTGAAGGAGTTTTCTCCTGCTTTTCCTGCAATGTTAAACTTCTTAAAAGCTGCTTCGCGTCTGCGAACCCCTTATAATATAAATTTTCAACCTCACAGCGGTCACTTTGCTGGTCGGGATCCTTGGTCTCAATATTACTTTGGATCTCATCATATTTCTCAAAGGCCTGTTCATAACCTTTCAGTCTTTGAGAAATTATGTCACTATTACGTTCTTTTTCCGGGAGCTCATCTAGAAAAGTGCGAAAACGCGTTAACTTGCCTTTGACAGAAGCTCTAGCATTAATGAGTTTCTCGTCAATCGGCATTATGAAAGTTTGTTGTGTACTCACGACTATACTGTGAGCTGGTACACCTTGCTTCGGAAGAAGTTGACAGTCTGCCAGAAAAGAGAGTGCGGCTTCCCCTGCGGTGAAATACGGGCCTGCTGTTTGTCTCCCTTCTCAGTGCCAACCATATACACTCGAGCTGAAACTTTCGAAGTAGATTAGAAAACACAATTTTTAAAATATTAACACACTCAATGTTCAGTATGGCATTTAAATTTTGAATTAGTTCCAACATTAAGTAATTTGAAGATTTGGTTAAACAGAATGTTTACAAGCATCCCGGTTATAGGCACCAAAATGTTTATGTGAAGACCAGCCCAAATTCATCAACATAAACGGGAGGAAAGCATCAGGCTTAAGGCCTGGACAAAATAACTTCCTTAAGAGAAGATTAGACTGAAAGGATTGGGCTAAGGAAATGCGGCCTGGTTCTTTCAATACTAGACTGAACATTGAGAGTAAATACAATACTTTTATTTTTATGGTGAAACTTGCAAACACATTAATAAATAAGCCTTAATTAAAAAATTAGTTATGCTGGCCCGCCTGGGGCAATTTCAAATGTTCATTAATTTTATTTAGGTTGGCACAGCCATGTGCTATTATTCAAAAGTTCATTCTGCTTGATGCACACACAAATTTAATATTCTTGCACTTGCTAGCAAACACTTAAAACGAAGATGATTAAGATAATAATAAAAAAGGCACAAACTTATCTTTAGTGGCGATGACTAGAAGCATGCTGACGGAGACTGCCGTGGCCAACACTTGATTTTTTGGTAGTAGAATTTGAAATGTCCAGCATCAGGAAAATAACTTCGCCAGGGCGATCTTCTTCTTCTTCTTCACCAGCGCTGTACATTGTTTAACATCGTTAGGTTTTGATGTTATTTCTTGAATGCCAAATAACATGGCATTTTAGAACTGCGATTTGATGCAGCTTCTTGCGGTTTGGAGTAAAATGTAGAATGCACTTTCTCAGTGCTGAAGCTCTCTGCTGTTGCGTTTCCTGGTAGTTTCAATCATAAATGCAGATTAGGCCTGAAGTTTAGAAGGCCCCGGAGAAGGGCGGAAGGCACGAATGCCTCTCGCTAGTTGAAGAAGACCGTAGAAGGTTTGAAGAAGGAATGCTGATGGAGAGCAAAACGCCGCCACTTAAATAATAACATCATAGAAACGTCTGGAAGCCAGGCTGGCGGGCGATGATTGGCCAGGGCAAGCTGTGACGTCAGTCATACTGGAAGGCAGCAAGCAAGTCGACACCCTTCTCAGTATGCGAGCGTATGCTGGAGGCGCATGAACTTTAACATGCTGAGGTAAGAGTCTTAGATATATATATAGAGAGAGAGTAAACACTAGTAATAAACATTATAATGTTAACAGAAATGAATAAGTACATATGTTTTCGTTCGGTGGTCTCAAAAGCATTTAACTGACAAATGCGGCACGAAAGAAAAACGCACTATAAACATCACGAAAGTGATCACGGACTTTTATGACCGTGATACAGTTTCACTAGCTGACAAGTCACGCACTTACGCATAGGGGGTATTTTTGCCATGGCCACTTGCTTATGGTGATCGTAATCCGTACAGGGTTGCAATTCACTCAACACAAGGTCTTGAGTCCATGATTTTGGTACATGCTTCCAGATTTCTTTCACCGCGTTGGCGGCCACATAATAAATGAACGACTTGGGCAGCGCTAAGAGTTCCTCTTTGGTAAAACTGTCTAGTTTCTTTTTGCACACAGAGAACTTGCCAATGGCTTTATCCGTAGCATTGCCTTTCTCCATGGTATCACGTGTTGTAGATGTTTGCACCTCGCTTGTAGAAATCTCACTGGCGTCATTCACAGGTAAATCTTGAGTATTAAATTTATTTAACAACTCTCAACAGGCATGGGTGGTTAACCAATGAATGAGATGCCACACATGAGCTAGGGCTGTTTGGGTAATGTTGCCACAGGAACAAGTATCCATGAGCGTTTGCAATGAAGGGCAGCCCAACTCCATGAGGTCGATACATTGACAGTAAGACGCCAAAAATGGTTGCACCCATTGACGTTTTTCATTACCTTTCACAAATACCACATTGGCCGAGGACAAGTGTGCTTTCATGACCACGTCCAAATATTTATAGGAAATGGTTCCTTGATTCCAGTCTAAATGCCTATGATTTTCAATCCACTGGATTTGTTTACGATCTTTTTTACACAACAAATCAAAAGCATGGGGCGGTTTAAATAGCAAAAGCGTAGTTTGCGATATCCAAAAAGTGGTACAATCGATAATGGCCGCTTGTTTAAATATAAATTTGTTGTCACCAATTTTAAACCCTTGGCAATCCACAATGAGTGTGTGCAACATGTTGACGCTTGCCTGGATGAAGTTCAACTGACAACTGACTGACGATCGACCACTAAGGTGTGCCTATGACATGGACTTGCCTACCATGCTAGTTTAAAAAAAATGAGGTTTAGGGTAGGACAGGGGGGACATGAAAAAATAAGAATTTAAGAATTACATCATTTTATTATCATAACACGTCTTAAAGTCTTTTGTCATTTTGGGATAGGGACGGTACCAACTCATACAACAATATAGTCTTTTGTGTTTGTAACGTCCATAACACCGATGATGCCCCAATGTCTCTAAACTAGGTGTTTTCGGTGGTGAGCTGCCTACTGAAGCACCTTTGACACCATACGGTCCACACGTATCGTAACATGGTTTTTCATCACCCAGAGGCACGAGTGAGAGGTAATTTGAATGACAGGGTATATTTCCCCCATCCATTCTGCACAGGTAGGGGCAGGCAGGTGACCAGCGCTGATGTTCCTGCATGGGGTCATCGCTCTGTTGCCATTGGTCTATGATGATGGGACAAAAGGCACATTTCACTTCATCTCTTGTTTTTAAATAATAGAAGCCAGCGGCCGCCAAGGCTTGAGGGTTTATGAAAGGCACCGGTCACGTTGCAAAAGTCTTGAAACGTTGTTCCTCAGAGTTTAAGTTCATGGATGTGACATCTCTTGAGGCTTTAAAGCAAGACATGACTGAGCGGCTTGACGTGGGTTGACCTGTTATTTATACACTCGTCACTTGGTTGGACAGTGGATAATAGTTGACTTGTTTGTGATGAATTATCAAACAGTAGGCCGTCGTAATGGCTGGTACATTGTCATGCTTTTCAAAATTTAGTCGAATGTCAATATTGGATGGATTGACAGACTCTTCCAGGTAAGAACAGTCAAAGACAATCAGTGGTGCTCTTGCCTTAAACGCTTGGGGTAGCAGCATGGGGCCGTTCTCTTTTTGATAATACGACCATCGAAATTTAGAAAACAAGTCGTACAGGGGGGCACACTTATTTTTTTGAAAAATCCAAATCCAGTCCTTCATAGGGAAACACAGCTCCGTTGAGGAAAATACGTGCATTTCTCAATTGCAGGTGACCAAATTGCGTGGCATCTTTGGTTTGTTGATACTTGCGATTCGTTTGAAAACCCACGATCATGTAGAGATGATGATATGATAATTGTTGTTTTAAGGGGCCTAACATCTAGGTTTTCGGCCCCCGATCATGTAGGGAGGTCTCTCTGTATAACGAGCTGTTTTTACAGACCAACTGTGTGTGTTGGTGGTGGGCATTAGCAGGTACTCATGGAGTGCCCAGCTTCTAAATTCCATGGGTAGAGGCATATCTCTCTTTACCATCTTGAGTATGTCCACTTTTTTGCTATCGTCAAGGGTCACATGGGGCACTTTCCATAGCAAGCGTTGTAGTTGAACTTTCGAATCTATGGGGGCATTGTCGGCTCCCTTGAGTGCATTATTATCACTCCTGTCTCTCACCAGATAAAGCACTTGCCTTGCGTTGACCACAATGCGCTGGTGATCTTCGGCAAAGCCTAAAATAAGTTTAAGAGGTAAATATCCAGTAAAGGTCCCATCGGTGTGTACCATCCAGTCGTTGGTCGAGTCAGGGCACCAACCCGCCATGCAAAGAGTTTTACCTTCTTCCTCACTATAAGAGGGATCTAGTTTCATGACACTGGAAATACCCACATTTCGAGTGCTATCCACCACGATATCGTTAATCACGTAACGCACCTCAGAAAACAGAAAGGCTAAAGCATGGTTGTCCAACTTGGATGTGGTGGGTGTAGAGCCATCGGCTTTGGTGAGCCGACCTTCAATCTGAATGACACTTTCATGCGGTAGGGTGTAAATATCTTGGTTGTTGATAACAAATTGAATTTCATCATTGTTATTGAGTCCAGGTGTTTGAGCTTGTTAGGAATGGAGATCAATTCTTACCACCCCTGGTTGCTCCTCGATGTGGTGCGCTATCTCTAGAATAGAATTCATAATGGGGGTTGACGTGGTAACCCAAATGCTGTAAAATCTGCTTGTCCTGAGATGTTAACGTGTAATCACGTGGCAAACAACTAACACCATTCCTAGACGGTGTTGTTGCTTTATACACAAACTTCATAGTGGCTTTAGCACCAACTTGTAAGTCACTGGTGTGGTAGAATCTAGATCAATGAGTTGTTCCTCTCTATTGATCAGTCTTAATGTTATATTACTAATACCATCGACAGCCACAGAATGAAAAATCACCACTGGAGGGTTTTCACGAATAATATAGCCACTGGGCGATGTCACAATAAAGTCATAAAGCGAATGCGATGGTTCTTGATTGGTGTACACTTGGCTAATAATATTACACGCCACCGACACATGATGGTCCTCAGTGAATTTCACTTCATGGTCTGATTCAGGTTTTTTGTTGGGCTCCAACACGCGTGGTTTAAATCCTAGTAATGGACCAATGGAATCGGGGCGTGTTTTAAAGTCAATGATGAATGTAGAGAAAATACTACAGCGATGGGTGTTGGTATTTCCTACAAGTTCAAACTTGCGCGTTCCATCGAGAAATGACTTTAAACCATATTGATTGATCAACACCACATAAATGTGTTCATAAATGTCATCGATCGTGTATCCACCAGAGATCAGAGTGAGCATAGAATCATCATAGTAAAACTTGTTGTTCACGTTTTCACGTATGTTGTATATTCGATTGTACGTTTCAAGAGAAACAAGTCCTAAACCATAGGGGTTTTCACTCAATTCGATAGGCGGGTAAAAATCTAGGCTGACTTCAGGTCCACGTCCATGCAGTGTAAACGTCTTACTTTCTGCCGACATACTGTTGACGTTTTTGCATATGCTGAGTCTTATATAAAAAATTAAACACAAACGTCCACACTGTTGGCTGTTAAACGTTTGCTCACGTTTCAAATTATAATACAGGGTTTCTATAAAAGAACTCCGGGGTTTTAAAAATTCATATCTTAATAACTGTAGAAGATAGCAAAATGTAGTTAATTTCTCTGAAACGAGTAGCTCATCAAGTTTTACTCATACCAATTGGGAATGTTTTCATCAACAGTTGGCAACGCTGCGGAGCGTTGACCTTGAAACAACGTAGCGGCAGTCAGTGCTGTCTGGATTGCCGCGCTATGGCGACGCCGCAACAAAAGGCTCAATGCGTTATTTGGCTAATGGAAACTAATTCTGTTGTTACGGTACAAAGAAACTTTCGACATAATTATGTTGTTGACCCGCCTACGGATAAAACCATTCGCCAATGGTTAAGTGCTTTCAAACAAACAGGAAGTGTTTTAAAACAAAGGTCGCCGGGTAGGCCGCGTGTGTCACAAGAGAATGTGGACAGAATCCGAGCTTCATGCCTTCGAAGCCATAAGAAATCATTGACAAGACGCAGTCTTGAGTTGGGGTTACCAAGATCAACAGTTCATAAGGTAGTTCATATAAGACTTCGTTTAACTGCTTACAAAATTCAACTGTTACACCACATTAAACCTGCAGACAAGATTAAGAGATTAGACTTTTCTGTTTCTATGCTAAACGAAATCGATGAAAATAACGACTTTTTTAATAATGTTATTTTTAGTGATGAAACGACGTTTCCTGTGAACGGGTCTGTAAACAGACATAATAGCAGAATTTGGGGATCAGAGCCGCCCCATGGGTTCATAGAGTATGAACGTGACACGCCAAAAGTGAATGTTTGGTGTGGTCTTATACATGATAGAGTAATAGGTCCCTTCATTTTTGTTGAAAGAAATATCAATGGTGATGTCTATTGTGACATGTTAGAGGAATATGTTTTTCCTCATTTAGATGACATTGAGGCGGATAAGGGTTTAGTCCACTTCCAGCAAGAAGGGGCACCGCCACACTTCAGTTTGCGTGTGCGTGAGGCACTTGACGCTCGACTAGGCAACAGATGGATTGGAAGGGAAGGACCTATTCCATTGCCTCCAAGGAGCCCTGATATGACTCCGTTGGACTTTTTCTTCTGGGTGCATATCACGAATCTTGTGTATGCGGAGAAAATTCATGATGTTGGCCATCTCAGGGAACGAATAATCAATTGTGTGACAACCGTCCTTCCAGACATGCTGGCCTGGACATGGGAAGACGTGGAAAACAATTACGATGTGTGCCGTGCCACTAACGGGGCTCATATTTAACTTTATTAAATTGTTTAAAAAAATTGAAAATGCAACCTTTCCAATCATGTATTAAACATTAATATAACATTTTTACTTCATTACAATATTTTGCCTCATAACCCCGGAGTTCTTTTATAGACACCCTGTATATCTTGATCCTGTTTCCAAAATAGGTCATTAGTTCCATGGGCGGAGGTAAATTCCCAAAACTGTCATAGTACCATACGGTGGATCCCTCTTTGACATAAGCTACATAATGCGTTCCTGTTCCTCGTTGATCATCCAAATTGACAACAGCACATTCCTGTTTCCAGGGTCGTGGGGGTAATTGGTTTCGCATAAACACACCTCGAAAATGAGAAAGCTTTGTTTAGCATAGCTTTCCACTTGTTCATTCGTCAAGGCATGTCTTGCTATGGCTGAGGTTATTTTTTTAAATATATTTCGAAGCGGTGAAATCCCAAATCCTTGTTGAAAAAAGGCTGGCTTCAAATTGGCATTTCTAGCCCCCATTGAAATCGCTTCCATTGCTTCATTGTGTCGCAGACTTTCTTTGAGTTGTTGCTTGTCCTGCTGCGTGGCTTTAATGGTTTTCGCCACTGCACTGGCACCGCCCGAAAGTGAACCAAGAGCAGCAAGACCGGCAAATAATGCAGATAAAAATCCAGCTCGTTTGGGACGGGAATCACTCGCCCTTGTTTTAAACCCTGTCGCTGACGTTTTGGAATAACATGTCTCTGTGCTGCTCGAAGAGCTTTCCTTATGGTCAACACATTATTTTGTACATTTTTCTTTCGCAAGGGCTTGTCTACGAATGTCTTAAGCCCATGCTTTGCCAAGGACAGGGTCTTATTTTTAGTCTTTTTAGTCTTTCTCACCATATATCTTTGTTTGAGCATGATGATGATGATCAACAACATTTCCCAAGAAAGTTTAAGTCACAACTAACGTCAGGTTGTTATTTCATGGCTGTATATTCCAATTCCACATAAAGTGGGAAATCGTTTATGGGTTTTCCCGCTTGCTTTTCATCCTATGTCAACATGAGATGAAAGGATAATTCGTCACCTGCATTGACCATTTCATGGTTATGGACCAACATCCTATGACAATTTATCTGTATTTGTAAATGGTTCTCATCAGGTATGGCCTATTTGATGTGAATGGTTCTATTAAGTATCTAGTTTATGTCCTCTATGGAACTTGGTCGGAGTGTAAATATGCTTTTACTCTGTGACGATGTTAGTTGTAATTTGTTCATTGTGTTAAGATGTAGATTGAGATATGTGTGCATATTAAAGTACTATAATATCCTTTATTCAAAACATAATAGCTATAATGTGCTTTATTCAAAACATAATAGTTGGCGACGAGGAATTGGGACTTGATTCTCCAGTACAGATATAGCCTACATCAATGAAATACGGTATTTACGTCGTCTGTTTCAACGGCCACGTGAGTAAAATCAAGAATCAGGCAAATCGACATGAAATGTACACAGAGTACTTGTAAACGATCCTAAGCAACTCATCGTATATTCAGCTGCGTGTGCCTCCATGCCACTTTGAGGTTATGCAATGTTTTTCTTTCTCAAGGCCAGGACAATATTTGGTCATCGATCACTACCCAGTGTGTTTTAAATCGGTTATCTTGAAACATTTTATTATATTTAAACTGTGATTTTTTTCTTTCGAAATTCCGTCAAGATGGACGCAAATCAGTTTCAACAATTACTGAACATTTTTACTGATTCTCAAGAGAAGTTACTTGATAGGTATCAAGCTCACCAGTCCGTCACAACCCCACAAGACACTAACATCACACCTTTTGAAAATTTTGATTCTGAAAAGGAAAAGTTTGTGTCGTATTTAGAACGATTTGAAAATTACGCAAACTTCAACAATGCCACCGATCCAACAAAGACAGCTCAACTCTTGTGTACATCAATAGGGGCAATTCATTATAACAATCTCTATGCATTTTTAGGCCCTGATAAACCAATCAAGTCTCTTGGTTATAATGACCTAGTAAAGCATTTCAAGCAAATACTGTTACCTCAAGTCCCAACCGTAGTTTCCCAACACTATTTTTGAACGTCAATCAAAAAGAAAGTCAAAATATTGCAGGATTTGTTGCCACTCTTAGGAGGCACTTACTAGACTGGGACTTTTATATTCAGTGTACATGTGACTCCAGAATTTCAATCGCGGATGTTTTTCTTCGTACATATTTTATACGTGGCTTGCGAGATAATTGGATTAGAGAGAAACTTCTCCAGTCTAATGACACGAAATTTGATGATCTCCTGAAGAAGGCTATAGCCTTGGAAGTATCGTGGTATGAGAGTAATCGGCTGTCAAAACAGCTCACTGCACCGACAGACACTGTAGAGGACACAAACAAAGTAACAAAAGCCACAGGTTCATATAATGACCGAAGTATGAATCAATATAGCGGTGATACTCAGTCACGTTTTGTTCAACAGCCTAACCCAGGCTCTCACTCACGTTCACAGTCAAGGGAACGCCGTAGTTCTGTCAATTATAGAGCACTAGGTATTGATGGATTATGCCTGAATTGTGGAAATTCAAACCACAGGTCAAGAGATTGTCGCACAAACAGAAACTCTCTTAAATGTAGGTCATGTAGGAAAGTGGGACATGTTGCAAAAATTTGTATCACTACACTTCTTCAACAGTCAAATACACACAACATTGCAACTGAGAACATAGATGACAACTTGCATGACCACCCTGAAACCAATTTCGGGATAGGACAACTGGAAGGCATCGAAGATCTCTTTGAAGTAGGACAAGAATCAGATAAATATTTTATCACTGTTAAACTCAACAATAAATCACAAAGATTTGAAGTCGACACGGGAGCAAAATATTCACTCATCCCAGAGAACGAATGTTCAACCTTGGGTCTTGGTTTGCCATTGCAGCCAACAAATGTCTGTTTTCGATCATGTTCTGATCATGTTATCAAACCCAGAGGAAAAATTGTTGTCACTGTATCATACAAAGGAACAGAAATTGTTGCAGATCTTTTTGTAGTTCCGCAAGGTCATGCCGCATTGCTTGGTCGTGTTTGGATCAGGGGCCTCGACCTTGATCTGAAGGAAATTGACAAAGACACAAATCAATCACTTCACACTGAATCTGTCAACTCAGTGCAGTCAATTCAGGATATTTTACATTAGTATAATACAATCTTTGAAGAAAAAATTGGATGCGTTCCCAATATTGAAGTAAAACTGCAACTCAGAGAGGGGGTGAAACCTGTCTTCAATCGTGAACGTGATGTCCATTTTGCTCTTCGGGAGCGCGTTGAAGAGGAACTCACTTCATTGGAATCAGAAGGAGTTATTTCTCCCACAGCTTTAAGTGATTGGGGATCGCCTCTTGTTGTTATCCCAAAACCGGATGGGGGAGTTAGGTTATGTGTTGACTACAAATGTGGAGTACATTCAAGGTTGATTTCTGCAAACCATCCCATAAGACCAGTTAATGATGTTCTACATAGTCCTAGAAACTCAAATTTTTCTGCAAGTTAGACTTATACAAGGCATATCTACATCTGAAGGTTGATGAAGAAGGTAGTATGATTCAAACTATATCCATTCACAAAGGAACCTTCAGGATGCACCGACTGAGTTTTGGCATCAAAACTGCCCCCTCAGAATTTGATAGGATATTATCACAGATCCTTCACGGCATTCCAAAAGCTGAATCTTATTTTGACGACATCATAATACATGGTACAACGAAGGAGGAGTGCACCAAGAACTTAATAGCCTGTCTAGAACGGCTTTCAAAAATAATCTGCATTTGAACAAAAGCAAATGCTCATTTTTCAAGGAAAACATAGACTACCTAGGGCATATTGTATCATATAATGAGATCCGCAAGTCACCAGAGAAAGTTCAAGCTGTGTCACAAATGCCACGCCCTAAAAGCAATGAAGAAGTGAGACGCTTCCTTGGTATGGTGACTTATTATGCAAAGTTCATTCCTAATTTTTCAACGAAGTCCCACCCATTACGGCAGTTACTGCGGAAAGGTGAACGGTTTTTCTGGTCTGCAGCCTGTGAAGCAGCCTTTTTGGATCTCAAGTCCGAGTTATGTAGTGAACGTGTCCTTACCCCATTCAACCCATCACTGCCTATCATCTCGTCAACCGATGCCAGTCCTACTGGTGTTGGAGCAGTATTAAGTCATGAGATGGATGGCCAAGAAAGACCCATCGCCTATGCATCTCGTGCCCTAACACCAGCAGAATGTAATTACAGTCAGCTTGACCGGGAAGCGCTGGCAATAATTTTCGCCACAACACACTTCTACAACTATATTTTTGGAAGAAATTTCATTCTTGTGACAGACAATGAACCTCTGACTCATATTTTTCATCAGAACAAGGGCCTGCCACAAATGACATCCGCAAGGCTCCTAAGATATGCATCGTTTCTCTCCGGGTTTGACTACACGGAAAGAGTGAAAAAAAAGGAAAGATAACGAAAATGTCGATTGCCTATCCCGAGCCCCTGTTGCATCTACCTCGCCAAACATTGAAACATCGATAAATGCAGAAGTTTCACAACTCTGTGCTGAAACGATTCTTCAAGTGTCAAGTGAAGCCATTACGTATGAAACTATCCGTGATGAGACTATGTTAGACCCAGAAGTTAGTGCCACCCTGCAACGTCTTCAAACTCAATCCTTGGATGAACCATATACAGTTGAAAATGGTATTCTATTCCGTCAAGACCGAATTGTTATCCCAAAGAAACTAAAATGAATTTTTTTGGAAGAGTTACATTTAACACACCTCGGCATTGTGAAAACAAAACAGTTAGCAAGACGATATGTCTACTGGCCGCAATTAGACAAAGACATTGAGAAGCTTATCAAATCTTGTGAAGAGTGCGCGCAGACTCGTTCAAATCCACCAAAAGCTCCAATACACCCCTGGGATGAACCAGAAGAAAATTGGGAACGCATACACATTGACTATGCGGGACCATTTGATAACCACCATTTCTTGATGTGTGTTGACGCGAAATCCAAGTGGGTCGAAGTACGAATGGTGAAAGACGCTCCATCCACTGCAACTACTATCAGCCTGCTTGACAATATCTTTTACCGTACATGGGTACCCGAATGTCCTTGTTTCAGATAATGCCACTATCTTCACGAGTGATGTATTCAGATCCTATTGCAAGGAGAGAGGGATTTTTCAGAAATATATTGCACCGGGGCACCCAGCAACCAATGGGCTAGCCGAGAGAAACATCCAAACTTTGAAGAGGCGACTTCGTGCTACTGTAAATGACCCGGCACCATTATCGACGAAGTTACAGAACATCTTGTTTCAATACAGAGCAACGCCATTGGCATGTGGACAGTCTCCAGCTGAACTATATTTGAAACGTCGGCTACGTATCCGGTTGGATGCTCTACTTCCAAACCAAAAGAGCTTGACTACATCCAGTTTCTCACCCCTGTTCACTCTTTCAAAGTGGGGGAGAGAGTGCAAGTCCGGATTCACCAGAAAAACCGTGATATGTGGCAGTTTGGTGTTATACAAACTAAACTCGGCCAGCGTCACTATGATGTGAAATTGGATTCGGGACGAATTTTAAAGCGGCATGTTGACCAGTTATTATCGACTCTTGTGCCAAATAAAGATAAGCATGTCACTTTTGCTCCAACAAATCCTCCAGTGCGTGGTGTTCCAAATATACCAACACCAACCCAGTCAAGACTAGAAAATGATGATATTCCTCCTGCAACCCACACTTCAGATGATACAAGGCAGACCATCCTGCAACCAGATGAATGCCCTGATCGAAACAGCCTTCCACCACCTGCTGATAATTATTTAAGAAGATCAGCCAGAGACAGGCGACCTCCTCAGTATCTGCAAGACTATGTGCCCAAATGAATATGAATAGTTCCTTTTATTTGTTTTTATATAAGTGGGGGAGACTATTATGTATCTAGTTTATGTCCTCTATGGAACTTGGTCGGAGTGTATATATGCTTTTACTCTGTGACGATGTTAGTTGTAATTTGTTCATTGTGTTAAGATGTAGATTGAGATGTGTGTGCATATTAAAGTGCTATAATATCCTTTATTCAAAACATAATAGCTATAATGTGCTTTATTCAAAACATAATAGGTTCCATTATAATGTAATCGATAGTGGCTTAAACCCGAAGCAAGCACATAGGTCAAGTGCTGGTCATGAACTAGCGGTAAATGGTTTCTGTCATTCGCAGGTGTTTCATTTGTCAGATACACTAAAAATACAGATGGGATACATTTATAAAGCCTTTTCATTTCATAGGTCACGTAACGCTTGGTACAGACATCGTCCTCGTCTTGCGGGTCTTCCACGTGAATAATCCGATGGTGATTAGCGCTATAGCCATTCAAGGTAAGCTGAGGCACTTTATCATAAAACTCATAAACCGTGTTATCCACATACTTTTTTTGTAGTAACGTCTGTAGACACTTGAGGATATTTTACATGGGTTAACCGCTTTCCCTTAAAGTCATAATCTCCCTGTTTTGTGCGTGGCACCACAGACCTATCCTCATAGTGTTTATTAGCAGGATCTGCTTCTTGTTTAGGATCATGTATGGGGACAGACCTAGCTTTGGCCATCAACGCACGTCCAAAGACATCCATCGCCAACCTGTAGTACGAGTCTACTGTTTCTATGACAAGGCTCGGTGCCATGTATATAGACAGCCTGCTAGCCTGGCTAAGCCTTAGTTGAAATGAAGATTATTAAGCAGCAAGAGTCGTTCCCCGTGGGGGACATGGTTTCCCATCTCTGTCCTACATCACGTGAACAACGCCATGGTTCACTGTTTCCATCTTCCATTCGCTGCATCATTGTGGGGCCTTCCGGCTGTGGAAAGACCTATCTTTTTCTAACGCTCATCACAGCGCCCAATGGTCTGCGTTTTCAAAATATTTATATTTTTGCAAAATCTCTCTACCAACCCCTCTACGTGTTTCTGGATCAAGTCATGTCTGGATTACAAAATGGGAATATGGGTTATTTCACATTTTCCATGCAAGAAAATGTTATTTCACCGAATGAGGTAAAGCCTGATTCACTCATGATTTTCGATGATATATCCACTGAACGACAAAGAATCATTCAAAGCTATTTCAGCATGGGTCGACACAAACATATCGATTGCTTCTATCTTGGACAAACGTATTCTAAAATGTCCAAACAGTTGATTCGTGACAATGCCAATGTCATTGTTTTATTTCGCCAGGACTAGAGGAACAGTCGTCACATTTATAATGAACATGTGAATCCGGATATGACCTTTCAAATGTTTACTGAATTGTGTGCCATGTGCTGGAACACTCAACGTCATGCCTGTTTAGTGATTGACAAACAAAGTGAACTCAACCAAGGACGGTATCGCTTAGGGTTTGATCATTTTATTGCTATTTAAGGCCCTGACTCATTCCATCTCAAGTCATTTGTCAAGACACCATGGCGTTAGCAGAGAGTCAATTGAAAAAGCGTATTATTAGAGCAAAAATACTATTCGCGAAATGTTTCGTCAATTGAAACCATCACGTGTTGATCATGCTTTGTTTATTCAACAACATTTAGCACCTCCGCTAAAAGCCATGTTGAAACCCTCTTTCAAGCCATCTGAAACGCTACCCATCGTTTCAAAAGCCACGCAGACGCTGCACGAGGACCCTGAGGAAGAGGAAGAGGAACAGGAACAGGAAGATTTGACTAGTGTTAGCGAAGTTGAGGATGAGGAGGAACTAGAGTTTACGCCTCAAAATAAGTCCTCACCCCTTGCAGAGTTTTTAAGAAAAATGAAATCCTTGATCATGGTCGAAACACCTTGCCCTTCCAGATCGTCTCCCTTTTCACAACTCTTGGCCACCCCTCAACATAAAGCTCAACTGAAAAACATTTTAATAAAATATTACGGATCAACACTAGAACCCTATCTCATTGATCTATTTATTGGAAACACAGATACCACGTATGGTGTTCCCTATGAGGATGATAGTTTTAAAATTGGTGATTCATCCATTAAATTTGCTCGTACTAAAGCTGTCATTAAAAACATCAACTATAAATTAACGCCAGGACTGTTAAAGCTGCTCTTCTCTCGAACACCCTCTTCCCTTGATTATACACCAGAGGATCTTGGCAAATATAAATCCATTTTATTGGACACCCATGCCCACAAAAGACAGTATGATCCCACTCAAAAAGCGAATGCCAATATATCTCAAAATATAAAACCATAATTGCAAAAAAGTTTCCCACCTGTCAAAGTGGTCGTCGTAAAGCATCCGCTTCGGGAGTGACATTTAAACCATTAAAACCCCTTGTGGATGTTACCTATTGGCACAATCCCAATAAGCTCATCCAGCGACTACAGCTGTTGCATGCTTCACGTCAAGCTGGCCATGCCGGCCACGATTGGGAAATTCAAGAAATTGAACAAGAACTTCGAAATGCCAAAATTATTGTTTAAGCCCTCAGCCATTAAAATGGGTATTGCTCACGAGTTGCATCGCCCAGCTAGGCGTCACTTTCCACGACTCAAGGTGATTTCACGAGGTGTGGATGAACTTTGGCAGGCTGACCTGGTTGAAATGATACCCTATGCTGGCGTTAACGACGGTGTACGCTATATGTTAACCGTCATTGATGTCTATTCCAAAATGGCCTTTGTTGAACCTGTGCGTCGTAAATCTGGTCCACTAGTTAACAAGGCCTTGCAACATATTATTCAACACTCCAAACGTCAACCTCAGTTGCTACAAACCGACAAAGGGAAAGAATTTTTCAACAAGGATTTTCTCCAGTTTTCTCAAATCTAAAGATATTCACCATTACACCACGTACAGCAATCTCAAAGCCTGCGTGGTTGAGCGGTTCAACCGAACATTGAAAACGCATATGTGGAAAGCGTTTACTGCTCAGGGCACTTATCGCTGGTTGGACATGTTACCAGAGCTAGTGTCACGTTACAATGACACCAAACATAGAACGATTGGAACCAAACCACGGCTCGTGACCAAAAATATTCAGCGATTGGATAAACTGTTTAACCACATAAAAAAGCAGACCCTAAACGTCACCGACTGAAAATTGGGGATTTTGTTCGTTGAGCAAATTTAAGTCTGCCTTCAATAAGGGCTACACACCCCTGTGGGGGACTGAAATATTTCGAATTCGTCAAGTCAACTTGGACAGTCCAGTCACCTATTTACTCCAAGACCTCAACCATCAATCCATAAAAGGTAGATTTTATCTCCATGAACTTCAGAAAACAGCGTTTCCTAAGCATTATCTTGTGGAAAAAGTGTTGAAACAAAAAGGAAATAAACTATATGTCAAATGGTTAGGATTTAACTCTAAAATTAATTCTTGGATCAATAAATTACATCTTGTGTGAACCTGTGCACTTTTTTATTTATTGAATTATGTTATACAAGAGCCCTGTGTACAGCGCTCCGCGCTTCGTGCATGCCCATAAATGTTTCTCTTTCTCTCTCCACACCTGCGCCTCACTCCTTCACTCCATGTTGACATACAACTCGTTCAGCTATTGGCTGTCATGGGTTCTCCACTCCTCCCCTCACCTCTGGCCCCGCCCCCTGGTCCCTCACCCTTTTGCAGTGGTCACGTGATTTCCTGTTGTGTAGAGGTTTTCTTCCTCTCCCCTCTCACCCGCTTCTGCTTGGAGCCAGGCTGGCCGTTATCACTTTTTACAGATTTGTCAGATGGTTGCAACCTGTTATCACCTTACAGCAATGTTGTCAGCTCTCACCCACATTCCATTCTCTTAGCTGGCTAGCCAGGTACCAAGCAGGTCTCTCGAGCAGATATTCTGTTTTCCGTTCTGGCTGCCAGTCAGACATACATACACAAAGCAAGTTCTGTTGTTGTCGACTATTTTTATTCGTCTCATAGCATTATGAATTTTGTCTGGTTAGTGGTCAGTGTTTACTAACATGTTTAAAGATCACCATGAGGGATTTTCGAAATATTCGCCTTCATTCATCTGTCATAGGAAAATATCGAAAAGTGACCCCTCGTTCTATCGTTTTGTCGCCCCCTCGAAATAGCCATTTCCTGTATTCGCCATGGCCAGTGATAGCCTCGTTGTAACACATGTCCAGCGGTACCGTCTCTCTCTCTGTCTACAAACACGCATTACTTTAAAAAAAAAGTTTCAACATGCATAGTTTTTGTCCTAGAGACTTGACATTTATTTTCTTGGTAGAGGGGGTAGGGACCTTTCAATTATGTCAAACAAACTCTTTTGTACAATTCCTAGTTTCCAAAATAGTAGAAATTCAAAATTTCAGTGTTTTCAAAAAATTTAAAAAAAAATAAAAAGTTTTATTGTAAAAAATAAAGGTAATCGAGACCATTCGTTTCAACTGTGGCACAACGTTCTATCATGTTTGGTTTTATAAAAAATCGCCTACTTTCAAAAGCAAACATTTTCAAATATATATATAATACAGGGTCCATAGCAAAGAGGACGTCACCCCGAGTCTTTAAACCCCTCGTACATGCCTCTGGCATAATTGGTTCGCGAGATATAACATAAAGTCTCAAATCACGTTAAAAAAACATATTTCCAGCTTTTCACCTTTTCAACACCTATATTCCCGTAAATAGCACAACGAGACGAAAATAACGAATCCAAGCACGCCCTCCTAGCATTACTCCTTCCTTCCCAAGACCGCCAGGGGCTCACAACTTCCTAAATGCAGCAGAACGCCCCATCTAGCACTACTGTCAAGTTTTTATCCTAGAGACTTGAAATTTATTTTGGCCGTAGAGGGGGTCAGGACCATTCATTTATGTTAAATAATTTTTTTAACTCTTTAGTTTCCAAAATATAGGAATTTCAAAATTGGACTGTTTTCATAAAAACATTAAAAATAAAAAAGTTTTATTATAAAAAATAAAGGACATAGAGACCGTTCGTTGGAGCCATTGCACAACATTCTATCAAGTTTGGTTTTCAAACTATCGCCTATCGAAAACAAAAATTTTCTATTTTTTTTTGAAAAATATAACGAGTCGACCATAGGAAAGAGGACGTCAGCCCAAGTCCAACGATATGTCGCATGCCCATGGTCTCGCGAAATATACATAAAAGGTCGGCGTAGCCGAGCGGCTCGTGTCACTCGTTAAAACCCCTACCACCCCCCTACTCTATTCCTTTTTCTACTAGTTGCACTTCATCTTTTATTCTTTGGAGTATCTCTTCCCAGAATTTGGACCCCTGACTTACTTCTTGGGATCTGAAATACAAAATTAACACTTCAGCCTAACAACCCAATCCCTTAATTTTATTTTGTAAGTGGTATATTGAAAAGAGTCTTGTATCTAGCGCCGGTTTCTACCATGGATTGCTTTGTGCTCCTAAGTACATGACTCAAATGTCCATTAAAATGTGAAAGGATTCATTACCCTAAGGTAAGTGTGGTAAGAATATCGACCATCTTAAAACAATAGTAATCAGGGTCGGTTCTAAGGGTAGTACCACCATGCCATTGCACTACGGTGCCCACTAAGAAAGAAGGAAATTATTCAGAACCATGAATGAATATTTGTCGAATACTGTATATGGGTAATTCATTTCAAATTACTTAGTAGTTGAAACATTCCATCCGTAGAGTACGATTATTCGTTCCATATTCGCCGCAGTGATATATTGGGCCTGGATCTATCGGACACGGTTGATGCATGTGCAGAGTCCATACCACATTATTCTTCGCAGCCACCGCGTCACTGGCGTTGTTGAAATAAGCCGTTCTCTGCCCGATGTAGTGTGACCTATGGAAGTCCAGGAAGTGATTTGCAATGCCAATCTGTTGTTGTTGTTTCCTATGGCTAGCCCGGATTTCATTCCATCGGCTTTCTTGCGTTCCAATAGAGTTGTGTGAGGTTTCCTGAAGTTCTAGCAGTCACATCAAGTTTGTTGCAATGTAGCAGGTGCCCCTTATTCATTTTACTTCCAGGTTCGTGACAAAGTGTGCATTCTTCAGATCTCAAGATGTTGATTCGTTTCAGATGAGCTGCAAGGCAGTCATGGCCAGTGTTAAGTCTGAAGAAGGCTACAGCTTCTCTTCTTGGTTTTAATTTATATTGATCCCATTTAGCATCAATGTCCTTCCATATTTTTTTCTGCTGTTTTCTTTGCCATTTCTTCATACCTGTTTTTGATAGTATTTTTCAAGATCCTTTTTGCTAACATAAAATCAGTCTGACTGACAGGTTGTTGTAGTGTGGTACCTTTCATTGCTAATCTGTCTGCATCTTCATTACCTGCTATTCCAACAAGAGAAGGGATCCACTGAAATGAGATCTGATTGTGGAGTCTTTGAAGGGTTTTTATCATACAAAAAATGTCTTTCAGTTCTTTATTTTGTTGCTTATAATTTGACGAGACGGCTTGGATGGCTGCTTTTGAATCAGTAATGATAACACATTTTTGATAGTCAATGTTTCTGCCTAATAACTGATGGAGTGCATGTGAAATTGCAATGCCAATCTATCGGTCACTATATGGTACTGGGTCAGTTCTGTCACGACTACTTGATATCAGAGATATCTGTATTCAAATGCACGATAAACTGATGTACCTCATTCATCATGGTATATTTCTTGAATATACGTAATATGTAGTTTGTACCCATATTGGGTTTTCTCTAGCATTTTCGCCTTCTCTTATTTTTCATTCCTCGTGAAAAGCACCAACAGATTTTTCTGTGTGTTTTATCTCTCCCCTTGTGCCTTTGCTTACACCTTCTCTTAGTATCTTGCAGCAAACGAGATGCTTTACCCCTTGTTCAATAGAAACGTCGAGCTCCTCCTTAGTGTGCCATCACGCGGCGTGCCGCTGATCTCAATCGTCTCTTGCGGACAGCGCGAGAACTCGGTCACTGTCTACCTATTATGCTTAGAGTTCGACTTTTGTAAAAGTCATGTAGTGACAAGCACTCTATCAACACCGCCGCCAGCCAGAAAATCGCCATGAAAAGTTATACACTTCTACATACTTTGAACTTTACCTCAAGAAAGACATGTGTGTATTTAAGTGCATTTATTTTATCCATGTTGGTATCTCTTACGTCACTTATCCCCTCCTTCTCTCCCCGCTCGACCCGTTAGTTGGGAGCTCTCACTGAGCTTGTCTATTCTCTCGAGGACAGCAGGCAGATTCACTCGGTCTATCAACAGGGTACTGTTGTCAACCATCTGACATTTTGTAAAAGTCGTGTAGTGACAAGCACTCTATCAACACCGCCGCCAGCCAGCAAATCGCCATGAAAATTTGAGTTACACCCTATTTTAATCTAGCTATGAAGCTCTTTTAATGCTTGCAAGTGATCTGATCTACTATTTTTTTTCTTGCCGGCAAGGTATCATTTCTTGGTGTCAAACATCAATTTCACCATCGTGTGAATTCATTCTAAATGTGAAATTAAAACTATTGGCTAGGCACAACGAGGGATTCACTCTTTTCATCTATACTTTGTCAAAATAAGAAAACTTGGCTCATCGTGGGAATTTTCTACTTTACTCTGTCAAATGCCAGTAATTGGGCTTGTTGTGGAATTAACTCTGTACTCCATTCAATCTAGTCAAAACAATCTCCAAAGTTCTTGAAATATCTTCAAATGTAAAATTTGTGATTGGCACATCGGAAAAGTCACCTAACTCCGCTTCTTACTGTCTAATGGGTCAACTCTGTTCATACCTCGAGACCCTGAACTTCAAGCAATTATATCAATGTGCAAGATTGAAAGAGCTTTTATAACTATGCAAATTCTCAACCAGAAAATAATTCATACATTTTTTCAAGATAAATTTTCCCCACTTCTTTCTAGTGCACCGTGCTTGAAAATAATCTGGTTTTCCGTACAACCGGTTACAGTGTTGCGTATAAATACATGAATGGACAGACAGTGAAAAACCGCCTCTTTTCCTTCCTCCCCATTTCACCCCCTACTAACAGAATTAGCTTAAGTAACCTGCGCTTATTTTCTCTTTGTAAATTTGAGGCTACACCCAAGAGGTGTCCTTCCCATTTTCGAATTTATCATGTACTGTAACTCGGCTTAAATTCAGTGGTATTTGCTAACCGAGTCCCTAGGTTCAACTGATGGATAGTTGGAGCTTTCTCGAAGCTAAAACGCTTTAATTTATTATAACTTTACAAGCTTACAAGCTCATTATACCATTGCGCTGTGTAGACCTAAGCTTATTGCATGCTTACGTTGTCTAGGCCCAAGTTCTCATTGTATTCTCTTGCCGTCTGGTGCAAGCTCATTATTCTCTTGCTGTAAAGTCTCTCTTGTATGCTCTCCAATTTATAAATGGCATTTCCAATTCTTTTCAGCGATTACTGCTGTTCCCAAGTTGGAAGGATCAACCTGGCTTTCTCTATCTTAACTCTAGTCAATCCTCATTGTGTCTAATGGCGAACGTTAATTTGTAAAAAAATTCTCACCAAATCTAGTCTGCCAATGATTGCAATGGTTATATTGTTGCGTGCCATCCCCTAGTGGCACCTTTGTTAACTGGATTACGGTGGGTAGGAAGCACAACACCAATTACTGCTTAAAGAAATAATTAACTTTATTGCGGCCAGAAGGATACAGCACTCTTCAGTAAATACAAGCAATTATTACCTTACTCCAGTTTCCTTACGGCGAGAACACTTCCCCTTTCACTTGTCAACAGACCACAGTTAATCCTCTTCGCTAATGAGTCCGGTCCCGTACGCTAGCTGGAAATAGCTGCACCCAGCCTGTCACCGTACTACACACTGTTTCACAATGTAGCACAATCACTTCTGTCGCACTGGAAATAAACACACTCGCTCAAGACACAGTTCCTCTGTAGGAGTCTCACTTCCCCCCTCCACTAGGGGTTTCGCAAGTCTCCACACATCTGTCACTCAGGATAATCGCTCACACTAGCTCGTAAAACACAACAACAACCACTGCTTGACAGGTCGCACTTATATAGCAGGCCGGTGACTCAATAAATGCTTCTAGATCCATCCAGGGTTCACGGCTTCTCGAGGTTTCCATCGCTGGTCCAGTCACGAATATTCTGGACTATCCCTTTGTCCTAGTAGCCCTGTTGCATAAGGCACACGCAATACAGGAGGCAGGCCACAGCCCAGCCCTGGGGCAGTTGTGACTCATGCGGCGAGCGATGACACAAACTCACAGCCGTAACACCACCCCCTTCCTAAAAAGGCTGATCGTCCCGATCAATCATTGGTCCGTCTGTGTCCTTCCGTAGGCTGCCAGGCGATCTCGGTGCACGATCTTCATCTTCGCCCTCGGGCTCCGCTGGATCCTGTAGACGACATCGTTGATCCGTTTCACGACTCGGTACGGGCCCTCCCAGGACTTCTGCAGTTTGGGTGACAGGCCTTTCTTCCGTAATGGGTTGAAGAGCCAGACCAGGTAGTCCTCGTGGAATTCGCCGGCATCCGTCTGCTGGTCGTATCAGGTCTTAATTCGGTCGGTCTCGATCCGCAGTTTCCTCCTCGCGAACGCGTGTACGTCCTCCAGTTGGTCGACCAGTTCTTGACAATACTGGCTTACCGGGATCGGATCATTCCCAGGTCGGCCGAAGGCAAGATCGACAGGTAGACGGAGCTTCCTCCCAAACATGGCCCGGGCTGGTGTGCACCCGGTGGCTTCATGCACGGCGGCGCGGTAGGCCAGGAGAAATAGTGGAAGATGCTTGTCCCAATCCCTCTGGTGCTCGCTGACAACTATTCGGAGATGGTTCTCGATGGTGCGATTGAATCGCTCTACCATCCCGTCGGACTGAGGGTGTAGCGGCGTTGTTCTTGTCTTCCGGATTCCCAGCAGATGGCATAGGTTCTGGAACACCTGCGACTCGAAGTTCCTCCCTTGGTCGGAGTGCAGCTCCAGGGGTACTCCGTACCGGCTGACGAATTCCTTCACCAGGGTCTCTGCAATCGTCGCGGCTTCTTGGTTAGGGAACGCATACGCCTCCGGCCATTTGGTAAAGTAGTCGCTGACGACTAATATGTAGCGGTTCCCTGCCTCGCTGAACGGGAATGGCCCAGCAACATCGATGGCCACTCTCTCCATGGGGCCGCCCACGTTGTAGGTCTTCAGTGGACCCCGTCGTCTTCGTCCTGGGCCCTTGCTGGCTGCGCAATCGTGGCACCTCGCGCAGTAGTTCTCCACGTCTGTTCGGCATCCGAACCAGTAGAACCGTTCTCTCAGCTTCTCCAGGGTCTTCTTTATCCCTAGGTGTCCACCAGTTGATCCTCAATGAACTTCCTTCAGGACTTCCTCCGTCATAGCCTTTGGAACGACGACTTGTTCCCGAGATGTCTTCCCGTCGGTGCTCTCCCAGGTACGGCAGATGAGGCCATCCCTTACAATCAGCGAGTCCCACTGTGCCCAGTAGGACTTAAACTTCGGGCTGCAGTCACTCACAATGTTCCACCCGGGTCTGGGGACACAGGCCCTCTTCCATTCGGCTATCAGTCCCAGGTCATCATCTTCTGCTTGTGCCCGCGTGAAAGATTCGCGACTCCAGTTCCCTTGAAGTGCCACAGTAGTCCGTCGGCACAGTATCCCAGTGTTCTCCTCCCTTCGGGCACAGAAGGTGCAGTCTTCGGGGCACGGTCTTCGTGACAGGGCGTCGGCGTTAGAATGCAGTTGGCCTTTCCTGTGCTGAATCTCAAAGTTGTACTGTTGAAGCCTCTCTAACCACCGCGCGAGTTGACCCTCGGACTGCTTGAAGTTCAGGAGCCACCGCAGGGATGCATGGTCGGTCCTGATGAGAAATTCTTGCCCGTACAGGTACTTGTGGAAGTGTTCAATGGTCTTCACGATGGCGAGCAGCTCCTTCCTGGAGACGCAGTAGTTCCTTTCTGGCTTTGACAAGGCCTTGTTGAAGTAGGCCACTACTCTCTCCTCGCCGTCCACTACTTGCGACAGGATTCCCCCTATGCCAAAGTCGCTGGCATCGGTATCGACGATGAACCTTGTTCCAGATCTGGGGTAGGCCAGAATAGGCGCGGTGCACAGAGCCTGCTTGAGTTGTTCGAAGGCACTGTGGCATTCTGCTGTCCACGTGAAGAGTTGGTCCTTCTCAGTCAGTCGATGTAAAGGTTTGGCGATGTCGGCGAATCCTCTCACGAAGCGACGGTAATAAGTGCAGAGTCCCAGGAAGCTTCGTAGTTGGGACTTGTCCTTCGGAACTGGCCACTCCCTCACAGCTGCGGTCTTCTCTGGGTCGGTGCGCACCCCTTCCTCGGAGACGATATGCCCAAGGTACTGGACCCGCTTCTGGAAGAGCTGACACTTCTTGGGGCTCAACTTCAGCTGGACAGCCCGTAGTGTCAACAAGATCTCCTTCAGGTTGCTGTAGTGCTCCTCGAAGCTCCTCCCCAGAACGATGACGTCGTCTAGGTATACCAGGCAGGTCTTCCAGTGTAGTCCCCTCATAATGGACTCCATTAGCCTTTCGAAGGTCGCAGGGGCGTTGCACAGACCGAATGGCATGACGGTGAACTGCCAGAGCCCGCTGCCCAGAGAGAACGCCGTTTTCTCGCGGTCCTTAGGGTGGACCTCCACCTGCCAGTAGCCACTCTTCAAATCCAAGGTGGAGAACCACCTTGACCCTGATATGGTATCCAGCGTGTCGTCGATCCGGGGTAGAGGGTAGCTGTCCTTCTTCGTGGCGTCGTTCACCCGCCTGTAGTCCACGCAGAACCTGATGGAACCGTCCCTCTTCTTCACAAGCACGACCGGAGAACTCCAAGGACTATGTGATGGCTCGATCACCCCTTGCTCCTTCATCTCTTCTACCATCTGGTCGACTTCGGCTTGCTTGGCGAGCGGGGCACGTCGGAATGGGGCCCTAATCGGTGCGCTGTCCCCAACGTCGATTCTGTGCTGGACCAAGCTAGTCCTGCCGAAGTCTCTGCTCCCCACGCAGAAGACATCCTGGAATTCGCGTAGCAGGTCCTGAAGTTGGCGTGATTGTTCCTCGTCTAAATGGTCCTGGGATCCTTGGTACAGCTTCTGTAGTTCTTCTGGCAGTGTGCGTCTTCTTCGGTTGTCCGTCTGCAGGTGTCCGTCTGTCGTATCTGTGATGCGGGCAATCCAGGTAACGGGCTCCCAGACTCCTAGGTTGGTGTCCCGGTGAACCGCAATGTCGTAGTCGTTCAGGTTGGACAGGCGGACGTACGGCCGAGACGTCGTGTTGATTAGTGTCTTGGCAACTAGCATTTCTTTTGTCTGGATTTCCTCATATTTTGGCTCGATGACAGCCGCCACTCCCTCAGCAGTTCCGTCGACAATTACGGCAGCGCTGACCTCCGTCCTGGCGGGAACGATGACGTCTTCTCTCAACCTTACTCGTCGTGCGGTGATGGACTCGTGCGCAGGTTGCAAAGCAAGTTCCTCACCCCCGAAATGCAGAGTGTTGTTACTCAGATCCAAGATGATGTTGTTCTGGTCCAGGAAGTCCAGTCCGATGATCACTTCATTTGATACGTCAGCCACAAGCACTGGAGGCTTTATCGCCCGTCGACCAATGACGAACTCCAGTGATGCTTCGCCATGTACCGGTGCGGTCTCTCCGGTCGCGGTTATTAGCTGGAGGTTCCTTTGTGTGGGTTGCACTCTCCACTTCGGGATCACGGTGGGACTGACGATGGTCCTCGATGCTCCCGTGTCGATTAGTATGGGCCAGCTCTCTCCGTTGACGACTCCGTCGACCATCAGGCTGCTATTATCCCTCCGTAACTGCGTCACACGAACTTGGACTGCCGTGGCTTGACGACTGTCACAAGCCAACCTTTGCCCCCCAAGGCTGGCTGATACTTGCTTTCCTGGGCCGCGCGGTTTCCCTACGACTGACTGTCCCGACGGAAACTCTTGGCGGCGGCGATCACCGCAGTCCTTGCTCAGGTGGCCTCTCTTACGGCAGGTCCAGCAGGTCGGTAGTCCTCTTCCGGGCCGCCTCTCCGGATGTTCTTCGGCTACGTTTTTGTTGGTGGTACTGCGACTCTTGAAGAACCGGCCTAGCGCCTCCATCAGTTCATCGGCCAGGGGCTTGGTCTTGTTGGTTTTTGCTGGTTCGTCGACATCCACTTGACGCACCCGCGAGTGCATTCTAGATGCCTGTTTTGCCGTCTCGAACTCAAGTGCGTGGCTCAGCGCATCTGCCAGGGTCTTATTGCACGCGAGACGCAGCGCCTGTTGAGTGTCCGAGTCCCGTAGCCCGTCGGTGAAAGTCTGCGCCGCTATCTGCTCCAGAAAGTCGGCCGGCGCTGTTGGGTAGGCGAGCCTTACGAGGCGTGCGATGTCCATCTCGAACTCCTGCAGGGTTTCCGCGTTCTTCTGTACCCGGGTCCGGAGATGCATCTGATAGGCCTGCCGAAGATGGCTATCTCCATATCGGGACTCCATATGGGCGATCAGGGAAGCGTAGTCCTGGGATCCAGTCGGGATGGCCTGAAGGACGTTAAGGGCGTCACCTCTCAGCGCTACGATGAGAGCTGTAGCCTTTTCTGTGTTGTTCCTGTTATTTATGGAACAGGCCGCCTCGAACTGACGTAAGTAGGTGCTCGACGGGACCTTTCCGTCGAAGGTTGGGGTCGTCACTCTGCTATGTCCCGTTCCTGATATTCCCGGTGTAACGGTGGGCGGGCGTTGGCGCAGCTCGACAACTTCCTCTCGTAGAGCGTTGAATTACTCTTCCACCCCCTTCAGTGGGCGTTGGCGCAGCTCGGCAACTTCCTTTTGTAAGGCATTGAATTTCTCCTCCACCGCCATCAGCGGGCGTTGGCACAGCTCGGCAACTTCCACTTGTAAGTCGTTGAATTTCTCCTCCACCCCCATCAGCGGTCGTTGGCACAGCTCGGCAACTTCCACTTGCAAGGCGTTGAATTTCTCCTCCACCCCCATCAGCGGGCGTTGGCGCAGCTCGGCAACTTCCACTTGTAAGGCGTCGAACTTCTTTTCCACTGCCGTGACTTCCTCACGCAGACCCAGTTCTAATTTCTTCAGGTCCTGTGTCAACTTATTCTGACCGTCTTCCATCTTCTTCTGGCCGTCCTCTATCCTCTTCAGGTCCTCCGCTAGCTTATTTTGACCGTCTTCCATCTTCTTCTGGCCGTCTTCTAGTTTGGCAGTTAGGTCCTCGGCTAACTTCTTCTGGCCGTCTTCTAGTTTGGCAGTTAGGTCCTCGGCTAACTTCTTCTGGCCGTCTTCTAGTTTGGCAGTTAGGTCCTTGGTTAAATTCTTCTGGCTCTCCTCCATCTTGGTTTCCATGCCATTTAACTTTTCTAGCAATGTTGCCAATTTCTCCTCCATTTTAGTTGTTTGTCTTGTAAAAGGCATGCACTCACAGGAAAATTAGAGAAAATGACCTGCTCGGGTTTTGAAACCAGGACCGTCAGGTGTTGTGCTTGAGTTCGTAATCCGGCTTCTGTCACCAGTTGTTGCGTGCCATCCCCTAGTGGCACCTTAGTTAACTGGATTACGGTGGGTAGGAAGCACAACACCAATTACTGCTTAAAGAAATAATTAACTTTATTGCGGCCAGAAGGATACAGCACTCTTCAGTAAATACAAGCAATTATTACCTTACTCCAGTTTCCTTACGGCGAGAACACTTCCCCTTTCACTTGTCAACAGACCACAGTTAATCCTCTTCGCTAATGAGTCCGGTCCCGTACGCTAGCTGGAAATAGCTGCACCCAGCCTGTCACCGTACTACACACTGTTTCACAATGTAGCACAATCACTTCTGTCGCACTGGAAATAAACACACTCGCTCAAGACACAGTTCCTCTGTAGGAGTCTCACTTCCCCGCTCCACTAGGGGTTTCGCAAGTCACCACACATCTGTCGCTCAGGATAATCGCTCACACTAGCGCGTAAAACACAACAACAACCACTGCTTGACAGGGCGCACTTATATAGCAGGCCGGTGACTCAATAAATGCTTCTAGATCCATCCAGGGTTCACGGCTTCTCGAGGTTTCCATCGCTGGTCCAGTCACGAATATTCTGGACTATCCCTTTGTCCTAGTAGCCCTGTTGCATAAGGCGCACGCAATACAGGAGGCAGGCCACAGCCCAGCCCTGGGGCAGTTGTGACTCATGCGGCGAGCGATGACACAAACTCACAGCCGTAACAATATAAATAATATATTTGAGTCTAATCTTGGTCTGAGACCAGCTATTTATCAGTAACTGCTACATTTGTGTATTGTAACTTACAGCAATTGAATTGCTCTATAATTATTAGTGGCACAGCTTCTAAACTTTTAGCCACGGCCACCCCCGGTTTGTATTTTGCATTATCTTTCAATCCATATGAGAAACAAGCTGACCGCTGCAGTGAAAGCGATGAGTGACATCAAACAGATTCATAAATTGTCCTTAAAGAATGCAATCCAACTGTTTCATGTAAAAATAGCACCAATTGCATCTTATGGATTGGAAAATATATGGATACACCTCAAGAGAAAACACCTGGCAGATCTGGAAAGAGTAAAATCCATCCATCTCAAGAGAGCTTTGTGCCTTTCAAAGTACACGCCATCCCGTTTGGTTTACCTGCTAGCTATAGAGCATCCAGCGTTTAGAAAAGACGTGGGTCATATGGGCTTTTACTTTTAACGGAAACCCCCTACACTGGCGTTGTTACCTCACCTTTTATCATGAAGGAACTCTGAACATACATATTTTTCGTCATAATAGCTTCCTACAATTATCTGCCAATTGATTACCTTCGTTATTGCATACAAGTATCGTTTATATTACGTCCTAGTAATTTAAAAAAAATTGAGGTTAGCACGCTGGAAAGAAGAGCCTTGTCCTGTGCTGCATGCTCACCTGGAGTAGAGCACGTGCTCAGTTCCGTCAGCAACATAAGTTCTGAAGCACTATCCGTCATTGGTGTTATTGTTGTGTGTCTGTTTTATTTTCTGTTCGAATCAGGCTGCCGACAGTTGGGTTCGAACCCACTAGCTCCCGAATGCAAGCTCACGGCTGCGTGCCCCTAACCTCACGACTAACTCACTACATTCAAACCCGGCCGAAGCCGTCGGATTTTTTAAGAGCGTTAAAATCCCTCAGTATGCCTTCCTTCGGAGGGGAAGTAAAGCCGGCGGTCCCATGTCATAGATTTATGGCATGTTAAAGAACCTTCCACTAATTGCACCTGTGTGAAGCTAAATTGGATAGGTTATTGTAAACAACGCTCTTAGGTTTCTAAGTTCGTTGCCAAGAGCCGACTGCGGTGGCGTCTAGCAGCTGAGTTGTGAACTTAGCCTAGTAGTCGTTGACGGTGGCGCTTGGCTGCAAAAGTAGGAACTATTTGAAAAATTCTAAGTTGCAGTACTTAAATTAAAATAACAGATAACACACACTAATACAGTCATCACAATTAACACCGGTTATCAGACAGATTCTACACACACCCAAAGCACACGGGGCTACATGACCGCGTTGTCGCAGCCCCTAAACTTAAGAACCAACCAACTAACTCACTACAATATTACAAATATTAATCTAAACAAAACAAGAATAAATATGAAATAAACTAAATTATAGCCTAACTAATAACAAGGTGATGACTGATGATCAACAGTATTGCTGACGTAAAAATTGTTAACATCGTCAGCATACAGTTCATCCGAGAAGGAAGGGTTGTGCTCTCGACATCTGTCAAGCGTCATAGCACAACGAAATGAATGTCGTTATTGGTTCTCTTCGTGTACGGTATCCTTAATACTGGTGCAATCCGTTAATGCCTGCAAAACGACTCCTTCCTGGGCGTGTTCTATTTCAGGTAGTTGCTGGGGTTGTGTTGTGTCGCTAACTTATGAAAGCGCAATACTCGAAGCCGGTGAACATAACATATGACGTCAGCGCTACCTCTGCCTAGAGTTAGCAACACTGTCGCCATAAAGCTCCACAGTCTTTTCTCAACGCTGGATGCTCTATAGAGAGCCATATTTTGTTGAAGACCTGAGACTGAACTTATTGCTGCCCGTTACACCTGGATATGAGACTTTACTGACAGAATTGAAAAGGAAGAGAGAAGACACATGGGACGGCATTTACGGCACTGACGCGATGCTTTCAACTGAATGGACAAATGCATTGTACAATTTGCGTCATATAGTCACGAGATTTTCGGTGCATGGATTTCACTATAAAGTATGCACAAGAAGAAATTTCATCAGCCTGACTAGCAGTGCATCTGATTGCTATGTGGAGAGCAGTGTGATAGGTATCACGTGATGTTGTGCAAATAAAGACGGGTCACATTTACAATGTTTTGTAGTGAAGACCAAGGCAATCTTCTTCTTGTTTTTTTTTTTGTCTTTTTAATGTTAATTAATTAATTTGGCCATTGGCTGCAATAAAGTTCTTATTTATAATCTTTCAATTACCGTACATAAAGTTTGAAAGTACAATCTTATTATTGTCGAATCTAACTACTATTTTCACTATTCTTGCACGTGGTCTTCACTTATGGCAGCAACTTGCGATGCGCCTCGTGAACTTTGGCAATTTTTTACTACTTCTATTTAGATCACGATTCTTCACATATCTCTTTAGATGAGTTATGCAGGTAAAGTTCCCTCAGCTAACTTCCTACCTTGGGTCGTTCTCAATCTATGCATCTTGATCAGGCATGTCCAACCTTTTTTGGAAAAGGGCTACTGTCGATAAGGTGAATTGGTTTGCGCGCCACATGATTCGATTTTTTCTACCGTATTAAATAGGATCTAAATTCTAAGATAAACCGATTAATTTAAAAAATAGCTAAAATATTGATATGTTATTTTTATTAAAATATTAATCATATGCTAGTCAAGTTATTTTTAAAATTAAATTATATACTGTATATATAAATGTTATCATACTAATATATAAAAATGAGATGGTGTGTGTCTGCCGTCCTGTCTGTTACTCAATCACGCAAGAACCACTGATCCGATTGAAATGAAAGTTTGCATGGATGTAGCTGATTTACCGGGTTTACACATAGGCTACTTTCGATTTCGATATTTTGAACTATTTAAAAATGGCGACCACTACACCCTTTTGTTTCAAAATTTCATATTTCCATTTCAAATAAAAAGAGAACGCTAAGAAATAGCAAACTTTTGATGGCACATACGAGCTTTAAAATTTAATTTTCTATCCGAAAGGCCTTAATCACATTTCGTGTATCTCCAACGGTTAGCGAGTAAAACCTATAAAACACGGTCAACGCCGATCGGTGCAGTATATCTCTCTAAAATTATATAAAAATGAAAGTTTGTTTGTTTCTTCTGAATTTCTACGGAAATTTGAGTTATTTACGCGTTTCAGACTGTCTTATGATGGATGCACGCGAAAATAAATTTTTGTTTGTCTGTCTGTTGGTTTGTTTGTATGTGGACAAATTTGTTCCCCTATAACTCGAGAAGGGCTGGGTGTATCAACGTAAAATTTGGTACAGATATCCATCAGAGGCACGACACTAATCATTGATGTAACTCTTCTCCGTACCTCTCATAAAAGGGGACCTACCCGCTTAAAATACATGCTGAAATAGGAGTAGAAGGACGAGACAAAGCTCATTTTCAGCCCCTCAATGTGAGAGACAAAACTCGGGGACCCTGAAAACCACACGTTAAGGCCCTAAAACCAACCGTTTTTGAGATATTCCCAGAAAACTAATTTCATTTAATAAACTAATGAAAGAATGCAAGCCGGTAACCATGTCAACAGAATCCCAGAGGTTCATCTATTGCTGTAAGACGCAATGCAATTCCATTAATAATTACATTAGTGTGAAAGTTTGGAAACGGCTAGAAGGTTATCACGGAACCAAATTGAGCTGTAAAATTCATCATAAGTATAATACGCTTAAGGGGGTCAAGGGGTACTCTAGAATTTTTCACGCGATTTACACCTGCGGGTGTGGTACGGCAGGTCTATTATATTCCTATCCTTATATTATATTATTAGTATTATTATTATTATTATTAGTAGTAGTATATTATGGTGTACAAGGAAGAGACAAAGCCCCTCGGTGCCAGAAACAAAACTGGCGTATTTTTCACTATTCACAATATTTTTGGTTTTCTGATTCAGTGTATACAGTAGATATACAGAGTTTTTGGAGTTCCTACTCTGGAGAAAGCAACATATAGTCGACCATGCGAAAAACATGGATTTTGTAAATTTAATCCGGCGACGCGCAGTTACTGCCCTTGAGCTTTTTTGATTGTCATCGCGAAGGCAAGACGCACAAGAAACCGTAGTCGTATAATGTGAAAGGCAAATCAGTGAGAATCATTGGGATGCGCGGAATTAGCACATCTTCTCCTTTACATTTGCCGTTAAGTATTGTTGCTTCAATCACATTCGGTGTAAGTTTTTGCACGGAAAGTCTGGTTCCGTTACACAACTTTGGTGTGTTGAGATTCCGAAGGAGCAGTATTGGTGAGCCAACTTTCAACGTCAATATATGCGGTGGCATTCCAGCAGGTTCCAATGAATTGAGAAATTCCATTGGATAATTGACAGCTTGATCCTCTTCTGTAACTGTGTCAAATGATTTGTAACTGTAACCTCGCCAGGAATTTTCAACTGTATTTTATTATTGATTTTATTGACGTCATCATTCTTTGGAGCTAAGATAGTTCGCTCGCATAGCCAATCGTTGTTCCTGAAGTTGTTAGCGATGTTTGGAAAACGTTATTTTCCAGATCAGCAATTGATGCTTGAAGTTGACAGAAATTCATTGGGAGCGATATCTGCTGTGTTTCAGGAAGAACTGGAAGTTTGCCGTCACCCATATCCAAAAGTTCTTTGGCAAATATTTGCGCAGAATCATCTCCAAGTAAAAGCACACGCATATTGGTCAACAGTGTGATTTTCTTTACATGTCTCCAGAGCCGAATTCTTCAGCCATGCTTTTAGCTCATCTGCAGGTGTTGATCTTGGGATGACAGGCAGAATTTGACGGAAATCACCGGCGAGCAATATCGGAGCCCGCCCATTGGACGTTGATTGTTTCGAAAATCTCGCAGAGTACGTTCAAGTGCTTCAAGTCCTTTCTTATAGGCCATGCTACATTCATTCCAAATAATTATTTGGCATGTTTTCAATACAGTTGCCATTCCAGATGTTTTGCTTATGTTGCAATTTGGATCTGCAGTGATATTTAATTCAGTGGCAGTTTGAGAGCCGAATGCGCTGTGCGCCCTCCATCAAGTAGCGAGGCTGGAATCCCCGTAGATGCCACAGCCAGAGCAATCTCATTCTTCATTCGAATTTCGGCGAGTATCCAATTGAGTAGAAATGATTTTTCCTGTGCCTCCTGGTGCATCAAGAAAAATTAGTCCACTATTTCCGCCTCATACATGCTCCACAACTGTGCCGTACGCGAGTCGTTGATCGTTTATTAAGTCTTTTATGAGCCTCAACATAAACTTGCAGCGCATTGAGATCATATTGCCTTTCTCGCAGTACGTCTCTATCGATAACATTGTTTCTGTCACGTTCCGGAGAAAATAGCCCAAGCTGATGGAGGATTTTGTTGTTAATCGACATACACATATCCTCAAGTGATATCAGTGCCTCATTAAAATGTATTCAGAATACTGTATATCCATGTCGGGATTGTTTCTGCGTGCTCAGAGAAGTATGTCTTTGCTCATATTCTCTTTGTGCTTTTCCCATAGCTCTTTCGGATTGGAAGGCGCACAGGTTGTCAAAATTATAGCGAAGAGAGTTCGTATTTGATGAGCATGACGCGTCTCAGAAGCTTCTTTCAATGTGTTGTCCCAATGCAGATAATTTTCAAGCAAACCAAGTTTGAGACATGCTTCTCTGTAGGTCTGACACAGTTGACCATCGATGGTTTTGATTGCTTGAAATGATGTTGGTCCTTTGACCACGTGAGGCAGCATTCGCAAATAGTAGCATTCCCCATTATTCGGATAAACAGTGTATACACGTCCCGATGTGCCAGTAAAAAATATGCCAGCTATCGAAGAATGCCTGGCGCCTCGATTTCTTCTGCAAAATGTCTTCATTGATTGATTCCAAGTGTAATTGTGCGGGACTTCGTGATATAGCAAATTTTTGCGAATTCGTCAATTGCACACACTTGGAAAAAAAAAAGCTGTCAACATTGAGGTTGGTGGATTTTCAGCTCTCTGGGGTGCAGTCTCTTCCGTGAAGTAGACTCATTGGCCGTTTTCTAAGTGAACACTGAGATGCATGACAGCAGTAAAGCGTCCATGGATGTCGAAACCAAGAATTCGCCATACAGCTTCATTACTGCTAATATAACGTCCCATTTGAAATTGCTCTACTTCATTGACTGATACATTGGGATTTGTAGGTCCAAAAACGGCCATATCGCTGCCTTGATTCACATATTTGCATATGTATTTTATTGATTGAACTGAATTTCAGGCCTCCACATTGATATTCGCATTGAATGATTTGGAAAGAATAGGAGAGTAGGGCACACTCCATTGGTTATCAATTTGAAAATCAACGTTATTGATTTTGATAGTTGTTGTGTGTCCTCCATCTTCTGGTTTTCGACGTCTGTACAGTGGATAACCATCGCCACCAGTTTGTGTTTCACGGAGCATATCACGTGGATACCGTACTTTTTGGTGCATTTTCCGTCTTCCATGCATGGCGATTGTGGGTTCTGTAGTCCACATGATCCGTGAATCATATGTTTTTTGACGATTGTAAATAATTCTGGATCTTCTTTTTGATCTGGCAGTTCAGCAGTAATGATATCATCAATTTGTGTTTGAACAATTTTCTCAACCAACCAAATTAAGATATGGGCATGTGGTAGACCTCTTTTCTGCCAATCGAATACATCCAGCAGCAAGTTTCTCCGTATATATGGTTCTTAGTGATAAGATCCATAAAACGTATCTATTTTTGTTTGAAAACTCTCGCTGTGAGATCATGGTGATGGGATGGTTCCTGGCCAAGCAGAAGTAAATCTTTGACTTCAGTCCAAGATGGATTGCATGAGAAAGTAATGAAAAGTTCTGGACGTCCGTATTTGCGAACATATGTCAGAGCATCCTGGGCTTATTCTTGCATGTGTCTTGGACTTCCAGCATACGAAGCCGGATGTATAACTGTTTGTCCAATATTTTCAACTGTTCCATCATTCGCAATTGCATCTCGTAAATGACTATACTCTTCGACTCGAAGCTTTGATTGATTGTAACGAATGTAATTGAGTCGTTCGCTTTCGACTTTAGCTTGCATATCAACTATGAATTATTGAAAAAGTTGACGACACTTCAGGATGTGGTTAGATTGTTGGTCTCGAATCATGATACGATATGCATAAAATCCATACAACTGACTATTTTCGTTGTCGCAGCACCAGTGATGGGATTAGTTTGATTAGTTCTCCCAATGGAAACAGCATTGGATATTGATGTGCATCGCACGATCGGTGTGTTTCAGTAACACATTGCTTCGTTTGATCTCGTCTGTTGATAACAATATCTTGCAGGGTTATCTCTGCCAGACAATTACAGCTGCGACTTCAGGTGCCGTTGGAGCATTGAATCGTCTTTCATGCTCATTCCATGGCGTTCTGTCTGCGCTGATAATGACTTTCAAGTCATTTACTCTTATATTCTGTAATAAGGATTTGAAATCTCTGACCAAACAGTTGTGTTCGTGGAATAATGCTTGTAATTCAGAAATAATTTCCCGATCTGTTGCTACACTAAATGCGCATCGTCGATCAATCTCTTTCTTCACATTGTCCAAAAAATAAATTTACAAAAACTGTGGGTCTTCTTCTGATATTGGAAAAAGTGAACCAATCTGATGGGACACTTGTCCTTGTACTTTGAACGTGTGCATGAAATTGCCATATCTCACAATATTCGTGGCTCCAAACGATGTCATTGCAAAGCATGAGTTGTATTTCCGAGTATGTTGTAGAAAGTATTTCGACTTTTGAGTAGCTCCAGTCACACAAGATAAAAGTGTTTCTGGTGGCTCAGGCAGAGGTGGCAAATTGACTTTGCCATTGGAGCAACACATGCCAGGAGTTTCTCTCTCAAACTTTAGAGCGCGGCAATGAAAGCATAAAGTAGTCATTGGACCGATGTCAACATCGTGATGCATTCTGTAATCGTAGTCTGTATTGTAATTGAACGCTGCTGTATGGAGATCGATGTTTGTTATTGATTGTCTCTGCTGTGTGCATGCAGCTTCATGTTGTGTTTCTCGGTCTTCGGGTGTTGCAGTATTTCTGGAAATAGAAGCTCGCACTCGCAAGTTTTCAACTCGCGCGTCTCGCTTTTCAGTTGTTTCACCATATCTTGAAGTAGTGGCTCTTATTCTGTCAGCTTCTCGGCGTGCGTCTCGCTCTTCGGATGTTTCAGCAGCTTTTGAAGTAGATGCTCTGTTCCGGTCAGTTTCTTGACATGCTTCTCGCTCTTCAGATGTTTCAGCAGCTTTAGTGGCTGACAGTTGTCGTGCCTTTCTGTTGGATCTTCCAATGTTTTTTTTTTTTTTTGTGGCATTTCAAATAATTTCCTGATGAAAGATGAGGTGTTCGAAGTTGTGTGTGACACAAATTTTATTCTCCCTATAAAGAAAGAAGAGTGGTGAAATGGTGTTTATATGTGCCAAAGGGCCTAAATGAAGGGAATGGAGACGGCTGTTTGAAATTTCAGACTGACAGTGTTACTCTTCGGCTTCAAAAGGGTAAGTATATAACATTTGGTACAGATCGATGAAATGGTGTAGGTTTGTGCTAACGGGCCTAAATGAAGGGAATGGAAAAGGCTATACAAAATTATTGTAGCCAAGAACCTTTCAGGGGGTGTCCACTAACACCCAACAAAATTGCAATTCAATATGTGAAACTGTATCGAAGTATATTAGGCTCTGACAGACAGATATACCAAATCCAAGTCTATACACCTAAATACTTCCGACACGACTGGTGCTAGGACCGTAAAACTTGGTTTTCGGGTCACTTTGATATTTATTCAAATCTACTCCATTTCACCATACTGAATCAAAGTTTACGTCCCGCGAGGCTTACGGCTGTCTTATTTCAAGTAGGCAGTGTTTCCTTTAGGGTTCCGAAAGGTAGATACGTAAACTTTGTTCAAATCGATGAAACGGTGTAGATTTATGAAGATCTAAATATAGAGAAAGTAGAGGGCTGATCAAAATTTTCAAGTGGATAGTGTTACTCGTTGGGTTCCGAATGGTAAGTACGTAAAATTTGGTTTAATTCGGTGAAATGGTGTAGATTTGTGCCAAAGGGCCTAAATGAAGGGAATGGGGAATGCTAGCCGAAATTATTGTAGCCAAAAACCTTTCTGTGGGTGTGAACTACAACCCAGAACAATTGCAATGCAATAGGTGATACGGTGTCGAAGTTCGTATTTTCCTACATATCTCTTCCATATGAGTAGTAGATCATTTAATTATTCCAAATGAATATATTATTATTATTATTCATTTCTTCTTGATTCCTTTCAGCCAACTAAGTACCACGTCATTTAAACTGACTAAATGAAGGGAATGGAGACGGCAGTCCGAAATTCTAAGTCGACAGTGTTACTCGTCGGGTTACCAAGGTTATTTACGTAAAATTTGGTTCAGATATTCACTTGAAATTTCATGTGATATCGATTCGACAATGTTGTTGATTGATCTTAGTTCAAAATGCAATCTTGAATAATCATGTGATGTCCAATTTTAATACGAATGTCTGTGGAAGAGGTTACCATGTTAATATTGATTATCTCTTCTGATAGCTTATATTAAATTAAAGGTTGCTGTACGCACCTACATTTCGATTTTGGATTGTTGACATTAAATATTTGTTTCAGTTATTGTCTCGTTTTATTCAGTTTTCTTGTCGTAATTAGGTCGCTGTTCAGTTATTGTCTCGTCTTGTTCGGGCTTCTTGTCGTAATTAGGTCACTGTTAATATGCATTCAAATTATTAAGTAACATAAGAATGTATATCAGGTACCGGTATATTGATTATATAAAAGACTGAATTTTCTACATACCTTTCGTTAAGTTGTAATCTAATAATACTATGTGTCCTTAGTAGATGAATTGTTACCTTGATATCGTCTTTGTGTTCACAGTCTATATACTCAGAATGTTACAACAGGATGCATGAGTCTCCATAGAAAGTATTGAAGTTAGTGTTGTACACATGGTAATTTGTAGGAATATTAGTTTTAGCTTAATATGTTCGAGCGTTAGTGATTCAGTCTCCATAGAAACTAAGAATGTTATATCAGGAAGCATGAGTCTCCATAGAAACTATTGAAGTTGTTAGTGTTGTACACATGGCAATTTGTACGAATATTAGTTCTAACTTAATATGTTCGAGTGTTAGTGATTGAGTCTCCATTGAAACTAAGAATGGATATCAGGAGGCATGAGTCTCCATAGACACTATTGAAGTTATTAGTGTTGTACACATGGTAATTTGTAGGAATATTAGTTCTAACTTAATATGTTTGAGCGTTAGTGATTGCGTCTCTATAGAAACTAAGAATGTTATATCAGGAGGCATGAGTCTCCATATAAATTATTGAAGTTAGTGTTCTACACAAGGTAATTTGTAGGAATGTTAATTGTCGGCAAAACAGAAAAATTAAATAAAGTATGCATAGAAGCAAGGAAAATAACATTTTTAAATTATGATATAGATATATCTTGAAAGAGGGATGACCGTTTAGATTTGTAATGCTCTTATCGTGTTTAGATATATCTTCAGAAAGGGATGACCGTTTAGATTTCTAATGTTCTTATCGTGATTTAATAAATATGTTATTGGATTTACGTTACTTTTAATTACTCTGGCTTTTAGAAACGCCGGGAGCTAATATTGTGCCCCGAAAGGGATCCTTAACGTGCCAGTAAATTTACTGACCCGGCTCCCTTGCATTTGAGTACCCTCAAATGCCAGCTGACTACGCCATGATACGAACCTGCAACCTTGGGCCCAACAAGCGAGAACGTTACTGCCGAGCCACGCAGCCAGTCTATCGTGTTTTAGATAATAAATGGATTTTCATTGCCTCTTACAGGGATAGATGCAAAATTGGATGCCATGTCTTGAGCTACTATTGCCATGTATACGGACTTGCGTTTCGTTCTTCAGTTTATTACAGCGTACTGTTGCCATGGATACGGACTTGCGATTTGTTCATCAATCAGAGCGAAGATAGTTTTCTGGGAATATCTTTGAAACTGATGGTTTTAGGGCCTTAAAAAGTGGTTATCGGTGTCCCATCCGGAGTTACCGAGTATTGTTTCTCACATCGAGGGGCGTAAAATGAGCTATGGCTGGTCTTTATGTGACAACTTCAATAATTTGTCCCAGTTGATTATTTTTGTGACTTTTCGGTGTGGATTTGAGCCAAAGGGCCTAAATGAAAGGAATGGAGAGGGCCATCTAAAATTAATGTTTCCAAAAACCTTCCTTGGGGTGTGCACTACAACTCCACAAAATTTCAATGCAATCGGTTAAGCGGTGTCGGAGTCTATTAACCTCGGACAGATATACATTTCCATTTTTATATATAAGATAGATACATATATAGACTATATATATTGTGCCCAAATCCAGTTGCCTAGATTTGAGAGCACAGGCCACAATGCTAAGTCCAGAATTGAAAGTTTGAATAGCGCGCGCCAAACCTTCTTAGAAAGAATTGGAAGCTCTGAGCAGCCAAGAAATGGTTAAGTGACGTAGGCGAGAGCGTCATAGTCGAGGCTAAATTGACATTAAATATTTCCCGATGGAGTAGAATCTTGAGACTAACATCCGATTACTGGCACGGACAAGGGAGGAAGAATGTGCTTTATTTCGAGGAAATTGTTTGAGCGGAAGCTAAGATATGAGATGTTTTAGTTTCAGCATATTTCTCGCATTGACCTCGAGAAGTCCGCTTGAGGAGTATATAAGGCACGAATGCCCGACCTAAGTATGTTCATTCCTTCGTAAGCGCTCAGCCGCTAAACACGTCAAGTCGCTCCGAACACTGTTATAATCTTCGTGCACATGGTTGCAAAATCTACGTTATTACCAGCACAGTCGCTGGGACTTAGTGATTTCGACAGTACATGGTTACTGGTCTTATAAAAGTGTTTAACATTATAGTGATCTTCGAACTTTTCAAAAGTTATCACCAAGGTGATAAACTTTGTAGCATTGGTAATTATTTACTGCTACAATGGACATATGAATAGACTAAGTCTATATTTTGATTTCCACTGTCCACTAAAATTTAACTTGAATTATTTCATCCAAACAACCAGAATAAGTCTTGGACTTAATAACTTTCGACCAACCAAAATAGTTCATTACTGTTCACCTACCAGTCTTGCACAGTTCAGTTCATTAGCCGACATAGGGAATACCAGCATGCTTGCATTGTATGGAGAGTGAGAAGCTCCGCCAAGGGAACTGATCTGCAGAACTCGAACATGTGTTGCATAAGATTGTAAGAGTAGTGACAGTATTGAAGGCATTACAGTTGGGTCGAGTTAAAACTGGTAATTTTTCATCATGGATCTATTCGATCTAACCCCAGTCAAGATTACTTCAGCTGTTGAAGCAGCACATTTTACGAACTATTTTCATCAAGATATTCAGGCTACAAGTATGAATACCGCTATGTCTGTGGAAGACCATTGCGGGTATAAAATGGAGGCCGATACAAGATTATAAATACGTGTCCTAATGGGGACAAGAAGACTGAAATAATCTGGTTCTGACCAGATTACAAGCATAAAGATCTACAGGAATGTAAGCTACAATTTGCATTATTTTTATGCGTAGTTAGCTGGAATTTCTCAATTTTTCTACAGTCTTAGCAACACATATTTTCTTTTCATCTATGTTTTTGCTGTTGCAAATATTTTCTTTTTGCAATAGAAGCTTTGATCTGAGCAGTTTTTACACTCAGAAGTCAATGATTCGAAATTTATGGACGAGAAGAACGAGCATTTATTTAATTTTGATATTTTTCTAATCACGGTCATCAGCCGTCGTAACTGAAAATTTAATGATAAATTTAAGTTGAGGAATGGATATTTATCCATTATTAAGAAGTCGAGGATGATATTCCCCGAACAGTTTAACAGCTTTAAATCCATTTGTTGAGGAAATAATAATAATAATAATGTTGATTTAATAATAATAATAATTTTCAATTTTCTGAGATAATAATAATAGTTGTGATTTCTAATAATCATTATCATGTAGTGTGATTTATACATTTGACATTTAAAACAATTTTCTAAGATCGGATACTTGTTGATTCCGAAGGTTAGTGGTTAACGCATGCCCACAAACAATTAACATATTAATTCTGTGAAAGTATTTCACACTTGCATTACACATTTAAATCTTTGAGAAGACACTGAAAGTAATGATACGGGAAGCTAAAAGCATGTATAAACCGGGTTTTTTGCTAGAGTTTGTATAAAAATAAAATCATTATTGAGCAACGTCTTTCAAAACGTTTGGCTAAAAATAGACACGGTGTGGAGTTATTCATGTTTTAAACTGATGGTAAAATTATTATTGTAAACTCATTGGGGGAGTTTACTAACTTATAAATCTTCCAGTTGTCGTAACAAGCAAAGGCTTGATTATTCTGTATAATTGGAGAAGAAATAAGTCTTGTGTGTGCAAAGAGTTAAATATGCCATTCTGATTGTGCAATTAAGTCGCAGGAATGAGGTTGTTGAAATGAAGCATCAACCATATTGTTGCTTGGATGTCTTTGAAATTAGTAGAGGTGTTGAATTTAGCCACACTTTCGTCGAGATATAACCAAAGGTTATTTTGTTGAGCCATCATTGTCAATTCACAGTTTACCCACGTGTTCTAGAAGTATTCCTAGTAATTGCTTGCCCGAGAATTGTTATTGTTAAACTTGTACCTTTCATTATGAAAAGACTTTACCATTGTCCAGATGCTATATACGATTATGTGATTTTTGACGTATTTAAATCGAATGAGCCGATGCTGTAAATTATTTAAAACTGTTACTTCTTAACAACCACTACAAACTGAGAGGATTTTTGTGATCCTGTAAAAAATATAAACGTTTTGCAAATAAATTGGATGATTAAAATATTTGACATTTTGTCAAATAATTGTAATTTTGATAATAACAAATGAAATTGTTTTATGATAAATTTTCTAAATAATATTTCCAAGTGATAGTTAATTGATTAAATGGTTGAATCCATATTGAATTGAATTTATATTTTGTTGATAATATTTTGACCATTATTTTGATGATTGAGTCAAAAGCTCTGAATAGATTTTGGATCGAGAACAGATGATTCAATAAATATTTTCTGTTTATCGAAGTTCGTCGAATCCAAATGCTCGAATGTCCATGTAAATGATGTTGTGTTGTATTTCTTGTTAATAACTTTGTATTTGAACGAATCTTGAGATAACCGAATCCTGAAGTGTTAGTTAATTTGCTACGATAATTCTGAAAAATGTGAATCAGTGATATATTTTTCAAAAAGTGATAATTTTTTTCCATTTCAATATGTGAATGCTCTAATAAGATAGGAATCAGGAAGGACAATTAAATTTTCACTGACAAAACCCTACTACTGTAAATAATTCTTTTGAGCGAAGTCAACAGGGCTATTAATATGAACTTCGTCTCAATTGCCAAGTGTTCATGTGTTGGTGGAATTGTAAATCTTGTACATAACGTATGATTCGTCATACATATATTTATGCTATTTGGCATACCTTCAGTAATTTTTAACGTTTTAAATAAAATGAGATTATTTTACATGTTGTGTAATTTTCAGAAAATCTCCTTCTATCCTTATTGTTGCATCGAGTCGAAAATCAGAAAAGCAATTTTTTGAGTTATTGTAGTCACTTTATCCCATCTGGCGCCCCGGGATATTTTGATTCTCGTGCTGACTGATTTTTGGTGAAATGCATATGTGGTCGTCCGGACTTCGGTCTAAACGGGCACAATATATATACATAAAATATATATAAGCTTTTGAACTGACGTTGGTCTTGGGGCCTGGGGAATGTGAAACGCGAAGATATGTCGAAATTTTCCGGAAAGCGAAACATGGTACTGAACTCGAATTTAGTATTAGTATGGAAATGCAAGAAGCGAGGGCCGAACCGTCTTGCGTGACAATTTTATTCATGGAAATTAAGTAGCAGTTCAAGCTACTTTTTATACACACCAGAATTCTGAGATGTTAGTGAAAGCTATTGACGTGTTGTATGAGGAAATTACAGTATTTATAAGAAGTAAGAATGGAAATGATACTGTGTATTTTATTTTAACCAAGAGACAATCAAATTTATGGAGGTTCTATTATGACCAATTTACAAGTTAGCCAGGCTAGAACCGGTTTCATTGGCCGAGTCCTCGTCAACAAAGGAGATTTGCATGCGACACGCTTCTGTTCGAGAGAGAAAGAGATATCGGCACACGACACTAATTCAGAAGCCGAAAACAATGAAATCTGCATGACAACGCGACAGCCAATCATATTGATTTATAAATCTGAAGAATAAAATATTATCATATTTTAAAATGAAAATTATAAACGATTTAACCGCACCAATATCAAGAAAATAAGAAATAAAATTTATTTATAGAAACGAAATTTAACATTTATAACTACGAGAGGAGATATTTGTAAGTAAGAGAAATTAATTGTGTGCGAGGCTAGGAACGCCATTTTTGGAACTCAGGAGCCTAGCAGCAGAGAGTCAGGGCATTCATTCCATTATTTCGACAGGTCGAGTGTAGACCAACTTCGCGATACTTCCTTACAACATTACTGCATATTCAGAGAACGACGGGAGAAGAAAGGCTTGGCTGAAGGAGAGCCATCAGTCGCCGATAACTAGGAGAGACATTGCCCGTAAAAAAATACTACCGATTATTATTGAGAACTTGAAGTTACAGAATACAATTTTACGACGTTTATAAGAAACATTCTACAGAACTTCCACAGAAATACTGCAAACATTATATGAGAGAATACTACAACGCATTAAACGATATAACAAGTATATTCCAACAGTATATTGAGAAATATTACATGATGTTAATATACTCGAGTCAGGGGGGACATTGTTATATCGAATCTGCATTCGAAGTCATCATGAGTTACTAAACTACAATGGAGGGAAGTTAATCTACATCAGTTGTGTGGAATCCAGAGTGGACCATACAACCATGGTTTCTACGGATTACCACTGCAACACCAACAGCAGAAATCTGAAATCACCAATAATGCAACTACATGAGTTTTCACTACCAACTTGGAAATCTCAAAGTACAAACACTTCAGCTACGATTGCATTGCATTACCGCGAGAGAGGAGCCGTTAGAAGAGAGTATTCGACAGCTCTATCTGGCTCGGAAACGAACGAGATTACAGACTGTTTAGTCGAGAAAATGGATGACCTGATGAGCAAAGCCGATCCCAGCAATCGAGTCACCCGCACGGAGGAGTGTGGCCGCCCAGCTGTTCGCTTGCTGCCAGCACGCGCCAGATACCGCTACATCAGCGAGTATGCCAGCCACATGTCGTTAGGAATGCAGCTGCTCAACTCTCAAATAACAGCACAGGTTATCGCAAGTTCAACTCAGCTTGAGGTAGATGGAAGTTTGTCCTACACTATTGTAGGGAAGTGTTGGTTTATCTAGCTGGGTATCAACGTCCCTGCAATCCTTACCATCTCAGCGGATAATATGTGGTGGCTATGCGGAATTCGGGTACACATAGGTAGTATTTTTGTTGCCAAGTTAGAATGTAGGGCATCGACTATATCGAGACATTTCGTCGGACATAGACACGTTTTGCGATTTATACTGCCGATCCCAATTTTGGAATTTGTCGATGTGAATAGACATTAACCAATTTGAGGAGTACGATAAAGTTGAGAGGCAAGTATGTTAAACCAGATAATGACATTTTGGTCACGTATTTGTAAAGTAAAGTTAAATTCATGTTGATGTAAAATAAATTGAGTAGGAATTATTAAATAAAGTAAGATCAGTATAGTAGATCACGATTAGATAGGATCGTAGATTAAGGTCTAACGTTTTAATTTAAGGGTGTTATTTACTATCGATGTATTCCACTGTTTCTAAAATGTATTATGTTGGTCGCTCTGGAAATCCGCATTATTGGTAAAGATGATGCTTCCCATTTTCTCAAGAGAAGAAGAATTGTGTCGTCGCACGACTTGACGTTGATCAATTCAATGTTAGAAAAGATGCAGGATAAGCAAGTCCAATTAACAGGAGACGTGGACGCCTTGCATAAGCTAACACATGTAAACACAAAAAGATAGAGAGAGAAATTAAACAGTCAGCTGCCAGCGCTAAATCTGAAATGAAGGCAGAGTTAACTGTAGCCCAATCCCTAACTAAGTCTAGCATTAGTTTAGTGCAGGAAGAATGCAAAAGAGCCCAGAATGAGTTTATAAAAGCTCAGGAAAAGGCACGAGAAGAAGATAGATTAGCTCAGGAAAAGGCTCCAGATGAAGATAGGAAAGTCCCGGAACAGGCTAGGAAAGACCATGAGGAAGCTCAGTAAGAGACTAAAAAGGCGCAGGAAGAGACTAGAAAGTCACAGAAGGAGGCTAGAATAGCGCAAGAAGATATTAAGAAAGCCTTAGAGAAAGACTAAGATGAAGGTAGGCTAGCTCAGGAACAGAGTAGGTTAGCCCAGGAGAAGAGTAGACTGGCCCAGAATGAAAGAAGAAAAGCCTTGGAAGAGTCCAATGAAGCTTTCGATAGAGTGAAAGAAGATGTGCCCTCTACCAAACAATAGATAGGATCCCTTAGAGCTGAGGTCACCAGGAAAGTAGTGGAAGCTAAAATAGAAAGTAGTGAGAATATAATAATTTTACAGGAAAAGTTACAGAAAAGCATAGATACCATAAATTCAGAAAATGAACAACACCATGAACTAATTTCAGGTTCCCAGGAGAGACTCGCCGAACAGCTGAATGACCTTAGTGGTACTGTAGGAGATCTACGGAGTAAGTTGGCAGATCAAAAGAAATTAATTGAAGAGAGTATACCTGAACATTGATATTGCAACATGTATTACTAAATCTGTGAATAAATTGAAGGAGGAGGTATTGAGTTCAAATAGGGAATATATTATTGAATTGCATGCCAAAATTATTAAAGATGTTAAAAACATACAACTAAGCGCTAATGTTAACATGGCAACTATGAAGGCAGAATTTAACAAGCGTATTGATAATGTACAGGAATCGAGCGTTACCACTCTTCACGAGATTGTAATTCAAGCAGATTGGGATAAAACGAAATAATTAAATTTAATTAAATGCACAGCAGATGGCATAAATGGAGAACTAGCTAAAATTAAGTCCAATCAGGAGAAAGAAATGCTAGATATTGTTAGGGCCCTATAGGTCGCCTAACGCCCTTAAAGGGGTAATCGCACATACACCTAGAATTCATACAATTAAACCTACAATCTAGACTTCAACAATCATCTTTAAATAACATCGACACTATCTGACCAACGCCTAAACCCTCATCTACCCCCATGTCTAATACACCCTAATCGGCCAAGGTAACCAACACCAACATATTCCTAATTACACAAAGCCGGCAGAGTTATGTAACAGCTCTTGCCCAAGCTTACCACACACATCAACATGAACACAGCAGCTGCTTACTAAAACAGCTATTCAGAAATTCCGCAATGGTCAGCACTTGCAAATTCATAAATAAACCCCCAAAAGAGGAGGGGACATATTTTGCCGAACGACTCCACGCCCGTGAGCAGCGCGACGCCGACGTACCTCGAGGTGAGTGTGTCTCTCAGTATTTCCACACATACTCATACATCCTTTCCATTTACCACACCTTTTACTTTGTAACACTTGTTCACTAATTTGTTTGAGCTATCCCTACAGTTGAGGGAAGCGCATTTGCACATTACATTACACTAGTAAACTTGTACCTTTCATCAACGCTCTATTGTTATCATTGTTGCCCACAACCAGTTATACTACCGACTTCCCTGCACCCCCTCCGCGAACACCGTCCTACCGCAATACCGCTGTGCCAGCGTTATCAGCTTACATACAACTCAGGCGATCTTGTCTTTCAGACAGCACGCGCACCCGCTACTCATACAGATGCATCGTCAGCAACACTAGCTTCGCTCGTTCACAATAGCTTGCCAGCTATTATCTTCCGCCCGAGGGTGAATCCCTTACTTATAATCTTTGGTCCGTAGAGCTTACCCTTTAATTACAACACTTTCCAGCACCCGTCCGGAGATCCCACACATCCTTTAAACTGCCCCTAGATACACGCCACCCTCTTCTCACACTCACCCCCTAGTTCAGTCCCCCCACGAAAAGGGACTAAACAAAGTGGTGGACGGCGCCGGGCACTGCGTTTTAGAAGGGACCCAGACAACGGGCCCTGCAGTGCGAACGGTACACCCCTTGCTGCCAAGCAAACACCCGGAGTAGCGAATTCTTTTTGACAAAGATAAATTAGGTTTTTTTTTGTCCCTAGCTCCACAGTGATTTTATCAGTACCCTCCAACCCACCCAATAGGGAACTCACTAGAAAAACCTCTCGCAAATTAACAGCGATTGACCCAAGACAGAAAGTTTTAATAGATTATCACGAAAGAGAAGGAGGCAAACGAATATCCAGCCCCTACACCACAGTAAACATTCACCATTTCTAACACTTTTACACACTATATCAACCGATCCAAACACAATATGACGTCACTTCCCCACCTAGCCATGCTCAAAAAGATAGCAATGTACCAGAGCCTGATAGCGTGGCAGAAGACAATCGAAAATAAACAGGATTACCTGCGAAGGACGCAAGAGCTCCTGCGAGTCCAATATGACAGGATTATAGGTACATTAACACACACACATGGTACACACACAGACACGCAAAATCAGGGCCAAAATCGCGACGATACGAGTCCAACTGAACCGGACACACTGGCGCCTACACAAACAACATGATACACTGTACCAGGAGTGTTTCAGATTACGGGATTACCATATCAGGACACAAACAGACAACACGCGGGTAGCCGACCAGGCTAGGGAGCTTACACAGGAATATGCCAAGCTGTGGCAAGATTACACTAAGCTACAAGCTAGCAACATGCTGTTCGAACTGACAGCGGGCAGACCTATCGACCTGCCAGGGCAGATTGAAGAAATCACCCAGAAGTTCGCAAACATGGCCATCACCACACCCGACACCACGAGTAGGAAGGAGGCTGCTGTGGCCCCAAAGAATGAGCCTACTATCCCACCTATACACGCGGTACGCCCACACACATCTACACGTCCTCCAGCACCGGTTCGCAGGTAGATTATACAAGAACCAAGGCGAAAATTATTACCTACCCGCACAGGACACTTACACAGAGGGGCACATACCCATACAGACACGAATACTACACCACGGCGCACAATAATACCTTTGGATACGCGGACGCCCTACGCGACTAGGAGAAAGTACGCAGAGGCAAGGCCTAGGGTCACCCTGTTACAAACGCCGCAGGAAGGACAACAGGGGCCACCGAGATGGTTACCAGAAGCATACGCCAGGATAACGGGTAGAACCCAGACACACCGTCGAGCGATGGCAATTAGACGGTAAATAAAGGCGCTATACGCCATATTACATGTAGGCTAAGTTATAAGGACATGATGCGCGAACATGTGCAGCCCAACATTAAAATGATAGCAATATACACGACCAAAGGTCTAAATAGGCCTAAATAGGCATACGCGGCAGGAACCGAACCGCGGGCCACGCGGGAACACTTAACATACGATTACATAAATCAATTTCCGTTACATACATAAACACAAACACTATACACTGAGAGAAATGAATTTATGCAAGGAAATCCAACCCTTACCATATTAGGTGCACGGGGACACATTGAACGGGGCCTGAAGGGATAATCCTTTATCGCAGCAAGGGGGAGGGGCTAGATAAAAACCCAAACCCCCACACAGATTGCTGTTTGGTAATAACTTCTAATAGGATAGTTTATACATTAGAAGACCATGTATTCTATACATTTAAGGGCATAATATTGCCGATATGCCGCAATATATACCAGGGGAATGTAACATCCAAATGACGCAATTCATATAGCAAATTTAACCCTAAAATTACAGGGATTTTTATATATAATCAGCAGCATTGAACACACATTATTGGTAGGGAACACTAATGGGGAGGACACAAACAAACATAATACTATTAAACAGTAAAACATGAACACAATTGCCACAGATAAATGGGACATCGGCCTATAGGCACTAAAACACATGCGTAAGCAAAAATAGGCACCACACACGTAATGCGAACTCGGAATGCCTCGTTAGGCGCGAGCGCTCTAGAAATCGAACCAAGGTACTCTCAGAAACAAGAAACACAAACCCCAATACCCCATTAGACTTGTGATACCTATAATTAGTATAATATTTGTATGAGATTTTATATGCGCCAGGACAACCAGGCTGCCCATTAAAAACATGTGCTTTTATACATAATGAGATTATGGACATACGTCCAGGAAGCGGGCATGCTGGCAGGCCTCACTTACTGCAGATACGGGCCAGCGATGTTACTTGAGCTATCCACGCGTCAGCAGAAAGCCAGCCCAAGGCCGCAAGGAACAGACAGATCACTGCCACGATTTGGTAGCGCTCATCGCTAATGACACATTGTATTACATACAATTAAACAAACCCACTCAATTATCGACTGCGGAACTCACCACACCAAGGTTGATTGCCATTTTTAAGCAGGGTCACATTAGAAGAAATTCAAGCAGGTGCTCCTAGTCCTCCATTATGTCACACCACCATTTACTTCGTTTAAAATACAAAACCCTCCCCTCACGTTCACAATCAGCTGATAGACGAGAGCGAAAACCTACATGCAGAACAGTGGGCACACTTACGGGTAAATGTACATATATCACACGCGGATAGTGACACCAGTAGATAAAGCCGCGAAAACTACCAAGAGGAAAACCCAGGACGATACGTACACGAAAGGAAAGAGGGCTAAAAGATTGGGATATCACAGTCATTTACATAGGAATACGAGAAGACTAATAACATAAACAATTCCACCCTAAAAATACGGGATTTTCTCAGTACTCGTTTATACACATCGGGCGAACAGGTGACCGACTGAAAACAATCAGCCCTGACACACGTAAAAGTAACGCCATAGACTCGGGTAAGTCTTAAAAACTACGTACGCCAGTTAGAATGACACAAATTAATACTTCACATGTACAAAATCCAAAGCAACACGAAGGGCGTCGAACCAAGAACCCTGCAGGTTCAAAAACAGCCCTGATATACAGAAATATAGACCCGGATATGTCTATACACTATGTACATTTAGCGGTACAATAATAATTAACACTCCACACACACAAAATAGAGCCATACATGACCGAGATTTCTAAAAGTCGCGTATTATCGCTAAAACAAGAAAATTCGCCAAGAAAAGATACAAATTGACTTTAAAAAAAAGCATAGCGGCAGGATACAACAATATGTGTAGCCAGATAATGCCTTAGAGCGGTACTCTATATTATTTAATTACGTGCTGGTATAATTATTATGTTTACACATGAATATCAATATTCTTTATAATTTACTAAACACCCTTGCTAGATAAGGGACATTATTACAGAGAGACATACAAAGTACGAAAATTAGAACTGAAGAATACACTACAGATCAGGGAAACACATTTACAAGCACGGACACTACAATTACACGGGTTGGTGGACAGTCAAAACTACGGACACTACAATTCCACAGGTTAAGGGGACAGGAAGGATCATAGACACTGCAATTACACAGGTTGGTGGACGATCATAGTGGCGAACACCACAACCGCACAGGTTAGAAAAACCTAGAGGGTAACTATCATAGGAAATAGATTATACGCGCAGGCATAGTTAATAAGGGAACGGACATAATTCTCCCAAAGGCAATAGCTACAGGTCAAGAATACACATTTCGAAAGATATATACAAGGCAGTGGAACTACAGCTTGCTTCACTTTATAAACAAGAGTCACAATGTCCTAGCCATACAATTGCAACAAAAACATTGCCAACCGCGTGCACGCAATGCATAAACAAATTCCTACCTTAGGAGCACATGACATACCGAAGGGCATTTCAGCCTACGCCCGTAAACAAAACATTACAAAAATGCTGACATGAAATAAACAGACCGGCTCATAAAATGTACACAATCCCAACAGGGCAGTACTTACGTCATTACTTGTATTATTCTTAATATCATTTATAGCGCCATTACAGGCATTAGTATTATTTGACAACAAGTCACACAAAGCCGAGCATGACTTCACAACTAGCGCACGTTTTAAATAATACATACATTGACACAAATGATACAAGGAATAAATATCAGGGTACGATACTGCATTAATTGAAAATACAGCACCCCAATACCATAAGGGAACGTTATTAGATTACCCGGAAATATAGGAGCGATCACGAACGATAAAAGAGAGACATTGCACAAAGGGATGTAAAGAAAAGAGCCATGACCACTAATATTTTCAAATGACACCGTATTAATACTAAGGGATGTTTCTACGAAAGCGGCACTGAGTAATAATCTTGAGGAGTAATATCAGCCACGATGCACAGGCACTAAACACAGGCACCTAGTAAACGCGCATCCACATAGCGATGACGCGCGGCGTAAGCAAAGTATGACCAAGAGAGGACAGACACTTAAGAGAAGGCTTAAGAGAGGCAATATTCAAGTCTTCCAAAGTCCCCACACATACACAAGTGCATAATACACGTCCCATCACTCCCTACCAATAAATAGTCCTCAAAACAATCCAAAAGGGCATTCTATAAACAAAGACAGGGTTAACTGCACCCCCAAAGCACACAGCTCCACGCCTGAAGACAAGAGGCGTTCGGAAATGAACGAAGAAACGCTCGATATATATAATGGCCATAGAAACAATAATCATATATTTTTAAATTAATATACCTGCATGAGACGATCTTATTTTATACGACCCGCATGAAAACACCCCCTCACCTCGAGCACTAATCAAATACGCTCAAAGCGTGAAAATCCCTCCCTAAAATACCCAGGAGTTTAATTAATATACCTGTATGAAATATTTTAATTTTTACAGCAGCATGTAAGAAACCACCCTGGCACACCTCTATCCTACAAGCATGTACTCCAGAAAATAAGATATATCCTTAAGCAATATAGGCCAGGGCCAATATGAAGAAAAGCCCGATGATGCAGTACCATCCTATCCTTCGCGGTAACACCAATATTAACAATCACACGCCCTCGAACCCCATTAACATACTGTGCCCGTATCTATCATGAGGCCCGCTTGTCGAAATCCCATGATGCAGAATGGAACGAAGATTCCCGAAGGCCCCGGCTCAAAACTTAAAAGATCTTCCGACATGCATCTCAATGATAAATACACAGTGGAAACTTGTGTTAGGAGCAAACTACACTAAAAGCCCGAGATCCTTACCATAATCTCATGTCGGAAAGTGTAAAGGAAAGCGCCACAACCAAAGAAAACCCCATCCCTAACACAACGCTAGCTATAACTAAATTAAACCACGGAAACCTGACGTATAAAAGGATGAAATAAAGTTTATTGTCAAAAGCAACAATAAAACAATATAAATGTAACAAATATTAAAGTAGAATATACAAGAGAATCGAATGACTCCATGGTTATGGTGTTCAGATCGCAAATGATTCACACTTATCAGCTGATTCCTATCTAAGTTCTTTTGATAAAAAAAATATTCCTGTTAATTTTTCCAGTCGAAAGACGATTCAAAAATAAATAAATTAATTCTTAACAAAACTATCGAGAAATCTATACAAAGTAGAACTTCCGTACAATAAAGAAAATTAAATCTTGGCTAGACTTTATTCCCCAAACGATCAGCTGCTTATAAATGCAAAACTACCTATCAGCAATCTGCTGTTTCTCATACAAGGGCTCCATTCATACTTGTGATTGAACCCATAACCACACATTCTTACAGTCCGCAAATACACAAACTTTTACATAACTATTACACTTCACAAGTTCTGAAACAACAGAGGAGAACAATATACTTCTCCACAATCTATTTATTTAGATAGATTTGCACTTAATGTCTGTCCCAGACATTCCTTCACCTATCTTGGAGTGTTCAAACCCCTCCAGCATTTCTCGAATTGTATTATTCCTCAAGAATAATTCTCAAACTCCTTTTCTTCAATCCTCATACAACTTCAAACTTATGCATGACGTTGCGATTCGCCAATTAAATTTAAATAAAGTTTAAACAAAAATTTAAATATTTATGTTAATTATATTCCACAAGTTTAGATAAACTATCCGATTGCGTTAATATTTGTTAATTATATTTTCATTATTTATTATATTAATTTAATTAAACATCCAACAATATTTGTGAAAGTGGGTTAATCATTAGGTCTAATCGTTTCCTGAAATAGTTTAAAGGAATTATATTTAATCCACCTTCGTTAATTATTAAGATCACTCAACATTTATCTTTATACTGCAAGATTAGATCGGTTTAAATGTTATATCAGTCTACTATGGTCGTACAATTATGTAAAACTCATATGGTTACTATGTCAATTATTCGAGTTAATAGTTTAATAATAATTAGGACCACATGGTCAACAAAATTTCATCTTACTTTTTCACAGACTGCATCTAACTATCAGTACTTCGTCAGGTTCCAACAACATACATGAGTTCCAAATAACTCAAATTCCATAACAGCAATGCTCCAAATAGCATGTTTCCCTTTACAACACTTTCCATAAATTACCTCTTAACCAAAAAAAAATAAAAAAATAAAAAATACCCATCGTATTTCATACTTCAATAGGCCCATCTTAACTACTTCCTTCCTTTCTTTAATTATTTTCACGCCTAATACGGACATTACCATAATAATTCACTTTAATATATCCTCGTAGTTTCTTTTCCGTATAAAAAATAGTATTTGCATTCTCACTCGTTATCACAACGGTATTTGTTGATTACAATATTTATACAGGTTAACAACCTTTAATACTTGTACTGATTTATTGTTGGTAGCAGGTTTACTTAGTAACGATCTTAGTAGTGTGAACAAATGTTGCCAATATTCAATAATAATACAATTGTACCGACGTACTGGTCTATACTTCAGATTCTAATACCATTGCAAAGTTATGAAAACAACAATTGTTAAAGTTGCAACGTAAAAGAAAAAATGACATAAGTACTTTGGAAAACGACTCCTCCAAGCATCAACTGGATTCAGACAACCCTATTATACAAAAAGCTCTGAAAAACAAATCCTGGAAAGATTTGATTAAATCCTACTATTTGTTAAAGATAGAACAATGCTATCTGTCCAGAATAAAATAGTTTACTGACATGACGAATATCATTAAGTGTTCAATGTCAAGGCTTTCAAAATCCACAAGGTTTCACAAGAAAATAAAATTTCTTTCACAAAGTCATAAATATATTCGGAGTTGAATTCATAAAAAAAATGTTGATAAGATCGGCGTGTTCTTCCCCTACAATAATTCAGTCTTGTTACAAGAAAAATACCCATGATCGCATTATTCCAAGCATATAGCAAAATTTAAGAACAGTCAACGACAATCGTCGAGAAGAAAAATTTAATGCTCTTAAATTCAAAAGAAATTCAACTGGGTTGAATTATAAAAGTATCCAAAAGATCTCCACAGAGAAAAGAAAATTTTAAATAGATAATTTCAATGTTCCTCCGCAGAACAATCGACGACAGAGCTGACATGAAAACCATAGCATCCAACTAAACATCGAGATATAAAAATCTTGAAGAATCAATGACAAACAAAGTAATGGAAGATTTGCTGCTCATTAGAATTGCCAAATACTCAAACTACAAGTAATAAAAATCGTTGATTCTACCTGGTGATTCATCTGGCAGGTTCAGAGGAACTGAATATATACCCTGATGGACTGGTATTACCGCACGAGTGGGAATTCGAACTGAGGTCCGCTACATCTCTGGGGATCGAACTCCATTCCCCTGGGCTGGACCTGCTCGTTTCTGGAAATCGGTGGGATAACCCTTCCGATCTTGACAATTCTAGCAGTATCATGACGGATCTCCGACGATATTTAAAGTTGATCATCGTAAATGAGTAATATCATTGATAAACATTCATGGTGAGAGAATGTAATAAACTTCGAAAATTGTGGAGTCATATCATTTCAATGAACTTTCAACAAGGCTCGGTACTACGTTCAAATTGTTCCAAGACGAACTTTTATTCACTCGTAATGGCATCTACTCTCTGCCATTTGTATTCCAGGCGCACGTAATTAGTTTAAACCATCATCTCCATCTTCATGTCGCTGTCAAATATCACTCGACATCGTTCTAATGTACAACACATCGTGTATAATTGTTCAATGCGGCTATCAGTTTACTATGCTGACTCAATGATCCTTCACACTGTTCTGTAGCAAGGCACGATCTGGCAGCAGTACCGTAAATTCCTATTTTACACACTCTTACTTGCTTGCACTGCATATATGCTGTTACGAACGTGACGTTTTTCTAACCCACACTGTTTCTGAGTTGAATACCAATATCTTCTTACTAGACTCGCTAAAATACACTGCTGGCTATCTGTAGCTTCATTACACACACACGCATGTAGTCGTGGAATTGCTCCACTGTCTGTACTTTTACTGTTATAAGCTTTGATCCAACATCGCCTAGTTTCGATATACTGCAAGGCTTGCCCGACCTTCTAGCCTCAGCCTGTCCCACGGTGCGGTTGGCTCGATAGGGTAGACAATGCCCGCTACTACAAGTTTAACCTAGAGTGCTACACTGGGAACTACCTCCCTTAGCTCACGTCTCGATTTCATAAGCTCGACTGACCTTCCCCTCTCTCCGCTCCCGTCTAGAATTCTCCATAGCCTCAACTTGCTAGGGGAGGGGGCTAGATTTCGCGTACATGTAAAAAGCAATTACACATAGTACAGCGATTATCTATATCCTTATAATCAAATCAGAAGCTTCCTCATGAATATAGCCGTCTTCTCAAGTGAAATAATCTTCTTCATGATGCTAATTACAGGAAATACAAATAATGTGATGACGTTTCAGAATCTTTCGAGTAGAACCAAGCTTCCTGATTGGATATCGCGTTACCTTCACAGAATTCGAAGATACCACAATAATCTCAATATAGGCGCAGTCCAGTTCATTACCATAAGAACATGACCTTCTCCAGCCGTCCCAAGATACAATTGAAATTACTCAACTTCACACAAACTAAACTCTTAGAATGAATCCAATATCATTTCTTCCATACAAGACCAATTACCATTGGGGATAAAATGACCACAAATATGTCCGGAAATAAGCCGAATTCGGGCTCAATACCTTGCATGAAACCACCAGATAACCTATTAACAATCTCTGCGATATGTATAAAAAAATCAGCGTGGAAATCCTATTGAGCAAGACGTGCTAAGCAGTCCATGTGACTACAGTATAATGCCCTACAATATCCAACACACCCCAAAAATGTTTACACCCTATACTACTTACACTTTCCCCACAAGATCTCACCCGGAACACAAAAAAACTGAGAGCACACGGAGGTGACGTAATAAAACAATAGCAAGGACAGAGCTTCATAGGAGGGCAGTGGTTCATACGACAGAAACGTAACGTGGGAAAACAAGTAAGATCTCTATGGAAAGACCAGCCTAACATAGGTAGCATTAGCATTCTGAGTGATGACGTTTTACTCTAGCCAGAAAGCAGGTGCTTTACCTAAAGACGACCTCTTTATGACTGGACTATCCTAGTTAGTCTATAAGTAATCACTCCTGATGCGGGGGTAAGTCCTACACTCGTGCTAGGTGAAGAAACGGGATTTATGAAATGAATTATGCCGCGATGAATTGTTCCGCGAAGATATATCAATGAATGATAAAATGAATATAATATAGCCTTATTAAATAGCGAGCCGGCGGCCCCTCAAGTTTACCATGTTCATCGGCGGCCGTTGAGGGGGTAGGCTCCCAATAATGATCATAAATGGTATTATGGGGACGCCCATCCAGGCGATTTAAAGGCGAAATATAAGTAAATGTTTGATCAATAGCGAATATGGCATTTTAAGTCCAACCAGACGATTTAAAAAACGCATATATGCGACACAGGCAAGTACGTACACCGTTAGTATTTAGTACACTAGTATAAGACGGCCACGTGATAGCGATGGGACATCATCAGCTTGCCACGGTGGGTGAGTGGTTATAGTGTCGGACTACCAACCCCAAGATTGCAGGTTCGCCCCTGGCCATGGTAAGTGATTTTTGAAGGCGACAAAAATCACGACACTCATGTCATACGTTGTTGGCATGTTAAAGAACCCATTTGAATTCAGTAGGCCGTGTTCAATGGCAAAATTAATCTCGGGATTTTCCGCCAACACAAAGTTCCTCCATTCTCTACTTGAAAGCGCTGTAGTGTCAAGGAGTTTAGATATCTAACATCCTTGACTTTCATAGCGTTCAAAGGAACGACGAAATTCGACATGCAAGCTACCCTCTGGGTGTCAATTAACAAAGCTTGCACCAGGTACCCGAGGCCATACGATATTATTATTATTATTATTATTAGCTGGGTAAACCTACTGGAACTCCGGTAACAGTACGGCGGGGACCACGGGCCATAGTTAGTATTTAGTATGTAGGAGGGTGACGTGATAGCGATGGGGCACCATCCGGGGTACACCTACTGGTTTCCGGTAGCAGTACGGAGGGGACCACGTAACGTCCGGGAGGGACGCCACCCGGACAAGCCCTCAACCCAAAATTTTTAGTGTGTTAGGCAACAGTTACCTATTTCAGAGGTAACTTAGATAATAAGAAAATTCAATAAGTTACTGTTCCAAAACAGTAACTCACATGGGGTATTTGGCAAAACATATTTCTAGGAATAGATTAGCAAGTAATTAGATTATAAGGTACACTCAGAAAAGGCAAAAACAGCAAATGTCACCTGTTTATTTCCCACACGGCAACAGCGGGAATACCCTGATGGGAACCCCACCTGAGAAAGGTACGCCGCACGCCACAACCAGGCGCAAATAATCGGAGACGCCCGCAGAAGACGCATACGTCATGGTCGCAGCCGAAGCTGACCGACCCGGAAACAGCGCGCTGCGAACGATCGGTCCTATGGCCAGAGTGTATATAATAAACAATGTATATTCTATTACAGCATGAGCTCCATCACGGCGACCAAATCATAATTATGGGATAACAGGTAAAGTGGACCACCAATAACTCAATGAAAAACACTTGTTACATTACACTACACTTAAAATTTCAAACAGATACACGAGTATACAGAAGTAGCATAAGATTTCAACTGGCATAGGTTTGATAGTGTAAGAAGGCGCCAGAAGAAGCATTTGCGGATAACCGCACCCAGAGCTGACCAACCAGCAAACAGCGCCATATCTATGACCGAATTAGCGAATGACGATATGAATACGATGGACCATAGGGGACATGCATAACTCCTGGGTAGGAAGCCTGGAGGAAATGAGACGAACGTACATATAAATATGACGAGGGCATATATGGACAGATGCTAATGATTATGTTTTTCATTACAGCAGGCGAACACGCCAACAGGAGCATCGATATTGACATTTATACTAATACATGCATACTGTCTATTCATTTCACAGAAGGCGACACCATGTATATAGCATTTGGAAATATGATTTCATTGCCATGAAGCAAAAACATGTCTTTTCTTCCACAGCTGCACACAACACCTTCACCCTTTCCTACTCCTGACTTCTCTTTAACACAACACCACGGAAAACTCATCGCCTTTCCTTGGCAAACAATCAAGAAGACGACATATTCCTACAACGATAATTAATGTCCGTGGGACATTAGGTATCACCGGCGAACACATAACCAGCGCTGAATAAAGCGTAACATGCGCTGGCTAAGAGCAGCACAACTTTGTAAGTGCCAACCTTCGTTATCAAGGTGAATTTTCCCGCCCACGGAGGGAAATTCACAGCTTACAATATAACTAGTTTTAACGCTAGCCACTAAGTCTAGGATCTAGGATTTAACTATAGATACATAATAAGATATATGATAGAGGATAGCCGGCATAAGGGTAATTATATGGCCAGGTAAGAGCTCCAACGAATGATTATAATTTAATTCGCACAAAAGGTACCGTAATTATGTTTGTTATTATTATAACTATTATTATTATTATTAACATCATGAATACCACTATTTTTACCAAACGATCTATGTTATTGTGTTACTGTATTATCACCATTGTTCATGGCACCGTTATATTCGCAGATATCACATTGTCCACTTATACACTTACACATATAAACACCTGCCTTTCCTTTCATTCTCTTAACGTTGACTTTGTAAAAATGTCATGTTTTATCCCACAAAATAAACATATTATAACAACCCCGTAACTTATACCTCAGGGCATTTATTTCACCTTTTCCTTCATTCTATTATATTGTTACACATTTTACATAATACACTTTTACATGCGACGCGCAGGGAGCACTTTTTCATCTTCACAGCAAGTGCTATTTTATACCTAATAAGCTTTTTTCCTTCCTGCGTCAGCACCAATTTATCATGTATGATTTATATCTTATGTTTTGAGATTTGTGATTTATGCTACTTACATATGACTTATGATTGCCAGTTTTATCTTTGATGTAAGCAACCTCATGCAAGAGGATCTATTTGTAAGAATAATGTTCCAAACTTTAAAAACCTACCCTAACTGAGAGCACACCACAAATCTACGACACTGAGGTACAAATACATCACCACACCTGATACATCATCTACGCCGACACAACCAGAGGAGCCCAGGAGAATGAAGAAGAGGAAGAATGAGAAGAAGAAAAGAAGAAGAGAAGGGCCACCCCTACGTCTAACTCCAGTTTGCGAGGCCGCGAACTAAATCGGGAGGACGTCTTGTTAGGGCCCTAAAGGGTGCCTAACGCCTTTAAAGGGGTAAACGCACATAGCCTAGAATTCATACAATTAAACCTACAATCTAGACTTCAACAATCATCTATAAATAACATCGACACTATCTGACCAACGCCTACACCCTCATCTACCCCCATGTCTAATACAGCACCCTAATCGGCCAAAGGAACCAACACCAACATAATTCTAATTACACAAAGCCGGCAGAGTTATGTAACAGCTCTTGCCCAAGATTACCACACACATCAACATGAACACAGCAGCTGCTTACTGAAACAGCTATTCAGCAATTCTGCAATGGTCAGCACTTGCAAATACATAAACAAACCCCAAAAAGAGGAGGGGATATCTTTTGACGAACGACTCCACGCCCGTGAGCAGGGCGCCGCCGACGTACCTTGAGGTGAGTGGGTCTCACAGTATTTCCACACATACTCATACATCCTCTCCATTTACCACACCTTTTACTTTGTAACACTTGTACACTAATGTGTTTGAGTTTTCCCTACAGTTGAGGGAAGCGCATTTTCACATTACATTACACTAGTAAACTAGTACCTTTCATCAACGCTCTATTATCATTGTTGCCCACAACCAGTTATACTGCCGACTTCCCTGCACGCCCCTCCTCAAACACCGTCCTATCGCAATATCGCTGTGCCAGCGTCATCAGCTTACATACAACTCAGGCGACTTTGTCTTTCAGAGAGCACACGCGGCCGCTACTCATACAGATGCATCGTCGGCAACACTAGCTTCACTCGTTCACAATTAGCTTGCCAGGTATTATCTTCCGCCCGAGGGTGAATCCCTTACTTATAATCTTTGGTCCGTAGAGCTTACCCTTTAATTACAACACTTCCAGCATCCGTCCGGAGATCCCACACATCCTTTAACCTTCCCCTAGATACACGCCACCCCCTTCTCACTCTCACTCCATAGTTGTCCCCCCATGAAAAGGGACTAAGCATTATCAGTGACAAACTTAAATCATTTACGATTTAAGGATCGAGCGATACTACAGGTCTCAGGAATGAAGTACGACAAGATTTGAGGCAAGATTTGGCCGATATCTTTAAGGAGCGAGATGAAAAGTTGAGAGAAGAGCTAGGGAAATTCGATACAAGACAAGATAGATTTGACGACGACAGAGAAAGTATAGATAGCCGCATACATTTTAGACCAAATGTAACGCCAGAAACAGAATGTATTCACAGGGAATATGATGGCATGGAAGGAATATATGACCTAGGAGATAATCGAGGTAATCAGAACGTCATAGTGCTTAAAAACATTGATGACAAACCTACACCCTTTACCGGTGTTGGGAATATCACTGCCGTAGAAATCCTACGCGATTTGAGGTGCTATCTCGATGATAACAGAATACCTAGAGACAGAGAAATGAGAGCAGTGGAGAAATTTCTCGAATCCGAAGTCCTAATTTGGCATCGTGCATTTAGGTATACTTACCACAATTTTGAAGAGTTTGCAGACGCGCTACAGAAGAGGTTCTGGAGTAAAGGACTGCATCAGAGCAGAGATTTGCTCAAAGAAATATGCATATTCAGTTCCAACCCATTAGGCAAGCTTCTTTACGAGTCAGCTCACCAGTCTCCAATACCTTCAGCCACCTTTGTAGAGTCGGAACTAGTACATGCAATTTCACGACAGTTACCTACTGAGGTAAGAAAGCACCTAATTTCTGCAGATGTAACAACACTCGAGAGTATGGCAGAAATTTTAGGAAGGCTAGACCATACAAGTACAGTGTCAAACACCCCTCACAATAACAATAATAATAGGCAAAGACAAGAGAGTCGTGATGTTCACACAGTCTTAGTGGGCCAGACTCAACAAACTGAGATAACTCAGGACAGAATAGGCCCTACAAGAATGAATTATTACAGGCAAGATAGGTATGAGCCAAGATATAGGCGACCCAGAGAGGAAAGGCCATATCAAAACAGGTTCTGGAATAATGGACAGAGGAAGACAGGATACCATCACAATAACGATTTCAGGAGAAATGGCTATTATAATAGAGATAACAGGACAAATGGGGAAAAATATTGCCGGTATAAGAATTGGAATGCCGATAACTTCGCCAGGCAACAACAGCAACAACGGTCACGGAAACAACAACAAACGCAAAATAGAGGTTGGCGTGACAACAACAATGTTCAGAGGTATTATCAGGACAGAGACAGAGAAAGTCAGGAATATTTAAAGAATTTAAGAAGGAAAGAGAGAGAAATTCTCAAAGTCAGGAGAGTGTTGAACCCCGGCCCTCAACAAGTAGGCAAGGTCAGGAGCAAGACCTAGGCGGGGTACAAAAAAAACTTCGTTTGGAAAAAGGAAGTAGGAGGGGAAGATCGATTCACAACATTATGGCATGAGATCGCCATTAATGGGGTGACCTACCATGTGAAAGAGAGGAGCCCGAGAAAGGAATAGTAGCAAGATTACCCATTATTCAAATTGTAACAGAAGGAGAGAGTTTGAGAACGCTTTTAGACACAGGTGCTACTGCTTCGATATTGTCAGAGAGTTGTTATAGTAGACTGAAGAATGGAAAGTCAATCGTAGCAATGCCAGTGTCGTCCATTAAAGTACGAGATGTATTTAATGATAAGAGGATGAAGTGTAAAATTCAAGTGTTGATGGAGTTAACCATAAATAATTACGTATATGAGCAGATATTTATTGTCTTAAATAAGATAAGTTTTGATGCAATACTTGGGATAGACTTCATAACTAAAACAGGAGCAGTTATTGTTCTAAGAAATTGAATAATTAAATTCAATGAAAGAAATAATGAGATAGAAAACTCAGAAGAACAGGAAAATGAGTACCTAATAGAAAATGAAACCACAGAAGAGAACTTGGAAAGAATAATTATGGAAATCGAATCAGAAAAACCAGGGATATGGGCTCAAGATTGACAATTTTGAGGATTACCAAGAAAAACTGGAAGGATTAATCCTAGATAACGCCGATGTATTCGATGACAAGCGAGGATTAATAAAAGGATTTAAATATCAGATCAAGCTTATGGATGATGCACCATTTCAGCAGAAATTATACCCCATCCCAGAGAAGTATCAAGCAGAGGTTGCAGAACTGATAAATGGCATGGAGAAAAACGGTATAATAAGAAAACAAGCCACACATTATTTAAACCCCATCACTGTAGTGAAGAAAGCATATGGAAGTTTAAGGGTTTGCCTAGACGCCATGAGCATAAACCTTTTATTGCTAAAGGAATTTGACCGTCCACCTAAAATTAGTGAACTGCTTAGGAAGTTTAAAGGAAAGACTTGCTTCTCGGTAATCGATTTGACAGCTTTCTTCCATCAAATCCAACTTACTGAAGACAGTAAATGCTACCCGGGATTCTTGTTCAATCTGACTAGCTACGTGTATCAAAGAGTACCGTTCGGTCTAGTTAACTCAAGCCCTGCTTTGATAAGAGTTCTAGACAGCAAGCTAAGTGAAGAAGTAAAAGCTACGTGGATGATTTAATCATTTCGTCAGAAACACCAGAGCAGCACTTGCTTCATTTAAAGAAACTATTTGAGAACCTGAGAGAGGTTAACATAAAAGTAAATTTCAACAAGTGTCATTTTTTCCAGGAAAAGATACATTTCCTAGGACACACAATTGAACAATTTGGTTATCACCCAAACGAGGATAAAATTGAGGCAATTCTGAAGTTTCCAAAACCAACGAAGATAAGATATATTCGAGGATTTTCGGGGCTGTGTCAGATTTTAGTAGTCATTGTCCTCGCTATTCTGAAGTTATGGCACCACTCCATGAACTATTAAAGAAAAACAATAGGTGGAAATGGGACCAAGCTGCCGAGGATGCCTTTATTCTGGCAAAGAAAATGCTCAGAAACAACATTAAATTTGAGTATCCTGATTTCGAACGTTCATTCATCGTAGAAACAGATGCTTCAAGAGTTGGAATCAGCGCAGTCCTATACCAAAAGGATTAAGAAGGAAACAATCACTACATTTCTTTCGATAGCAGAAATTTCGTCATCATGAAATCAACTATTTCATGTGAACTATGTCAGAAAAATAAGTATCCTACGGAACTATTGAAGGAAATACCGAAGGCAATTATCCCAACAATGCCTTTAGAACTGTTCAGTGAAGACATTTTCGGACCTACACCGAAAAGTGTAAGGGGTAACCAATACTTACTAGTCCCTATGGATGTTTTCTCTAAGATTGTAATGATGAACCCAATGCAGAAAGCTACATCGAAGACTGTGTTGTATCATCGAGAGAAATACATTTTTCCTAAGTTAGGAAAGCCTGAAAGACTACTGACGGAACATGGTACGCAGTACACTTCTGCAGAATTTCAAGAGACTATGGATAGACTAGAAATTAGTCATATATTCAGTTCAATTCTGAGTCCAGAGACGAATTCTATTGAAACGGTCATGTTGGAGGCTTCCAAGAACATACGCCTATATAGCTCTGATGCAGATGGCGTTCTGCATCAATAAGACACGTCATGAGAGCACCAACGAGATTCCAGTCATGCTACATTTCGATGAAAAACCAGTTCGACCGTGGAACGGGATTTACAAGATTCCGGAAGGTGAAGAACCATCGATGGAACAACGCATAGAGTTAGCAAGAGACCATCTACACAAACAAGCTGAGAAAAGGTTAAAGAGAGTTCGTGGAAAAAGAATAAGTTTACCATTGAAAGTTGGAGAATTAGTCTTAATACGAATTCCAGTAAAGGCTGATGTTTTCAGAAAGGTCTATATGAAATGAAAATCCACAGCCTGCTTCCAGTCTCCGACCGAGTCAGGAATGGAATGAATGAAGCCCCCATCTAGCGGCGAGGATAAGAACTGTGCCGGCTGCCGAGGCCTGACGCACTCCCCTGGGGCAATGATTAAATGAATGACAGATGAAATGAAATGATAGTGGAGAGTGTTGCTGGAATGAAATTTTGACAGGGAAAACCGGAGTACCCGGAGAAAAACCTGTCTGCCTCCGTTTTGTCCAGCACAGATCTCACATGGAGTGACCGGGATTTGAACCACGGACCCAGCGGTGAGAGGCCAGCGTGCTGCCGCCTAAGCCACGGAGGCTTCCAGAAAGGTCTATATAAAATTTTTAAAATCGGTTTCGTGGACCCTTAGAAGTTGGAATAGTTTATGGAAACAACTGTTATCAGATCGTCAGGATTGAGGATAATCGTCCCATTGGAAAATACAATCACTCAAAATTAAAAAGATTTTATCCCAGGATTCATTAGATGGATAAATTCGGTTCAGTACAGGAAATTGGGTCCAAGATTAACGAAAGTCTATGTTATACTCCAATTGACGAGTCAGAAGGGGATCTGAACTCTAATTTAGTATTAGTAAGGAAATGCAAGAGGCGAGGATCGAACCGTCTTGTGTGACAATTTTATGCATGGAAATGAAGTAGCAGTTCAAGCAACTTTTTATACTCCAGCATTCTGTGATGTTAGTGAAAGCTATTGACGAGTTGTATGAGGAAATTACAGTATTTATAAGAAGTAAGAATGGAAATTGTACTGTGTATTTTATTTTACCAAGGGAGAATCAAATTTATAGAGTCTGGATTATGACCAATTTACAAGTTAGCCAGTCTAGAACCGGTTGCATTGTCCGAGTCCTCGTCAACAAAGGAGATTTTCACGCGACACGCTACTGTACGAGAGAGAAAGAGATATCGGCACACGACACTAATTTAGAAGCCGAGAACAATGAAATCTGCATTACAACTCGACAGCCAATCATACTTGTTGTGTATTCGAACCCTCAGAAATGTATGTTTTAAAGAAATTTCATCCTCAACAGTTGATAACACATACAAACCACCAGAGACTCAGTTATCGATTACTCGAGCGACCAGAGCCGTTATTGGGCGCACTGATCTGTATTTTTCTGTATATATTGTTTGGCTTCCTCATAATAAATGTTCAATCTTAGAAAACACAAAAGTGGTGTCAGAAGTAGGATTGATAAATAATGTGTACGGTGCCGAAGTTCAACTCCACGCCGTGAAACTTGTGCGAAACGTGCTACCGAACGAAATTCTACTCCACGCAGGTTAGTGTATCAGTGAAGCATCTCCCTTTATCATGGCAGAAGGAATATCCACAGAACTTCTTCAGACTCTTTCTGGGATTATTGCTAGCGCTATCAGGGAATCCACCACGCGAGGCGGCATCGGGAATGAACCGATGTCACCGGGACGGCCTAGATCACCACAATTCTCAATGTCAGCATACCACGCCGCTGATGAGACCACCATAGGGACTATTTCACGCGGTTCACATGGGCGCTCGGTCTGAGTAAGGTCCCGGAAAACGAACACGCGCAGTACGCACGTGTCTACATGTGCGCCGAACTTAACGAAGCTTTGAAGTTTCTAGTAAGTCCCGTCGACCCGGAAACTCTCTCATACAGCGAAATCCAGTCAAGATTGTCGAACAATTTCGACGCCAGCCGTAACAAATATGCAGAGAGCATAAATTTCCGGAACGTCATGCAGATGGCAGGGGAGGCGATCGCCAGCTTCACTCTCAGATTAAGAAAAGCAGCAACACACTGTGAGTACGGATAATTTTTAGACCGCATGCTAATTGAGCAACTGCTTAAAGGTTTGGAATCGAGGGACATGTGTGATGAAATTATTGCCAAGAAACCGGAGAGCTTCACTGCTGCGCACGAGATAGCCTGCGCACTCGAAGCCACACGGAACACTGCTGACGAGGTTAAGAATTCGAATATAACCTCAAAATCCGATTCAACCAATTGGATAGGCTTCGAAAAGCCACAGTCGCGGAGGAGTGGCAACCAATGGCAACGTGGGATATCGACCAATTGCCAACAGAAATCCGACCGATCAAGGCCTCAACAAGGATTGCATCCAGCAAATCAGGGAACATCAAGTAACCAATCGTTGTGCGCTGGGTGTGGTGGGGAACATCCACGCAGTCAGTGCAGGTTCCTCAACGCTGAATGCCGGACATGTGGCAAGAAAGGTCACATTGCTAAAGTTTGTAGGTCCAAACCAAAACAGCGGAATACAAATCACGTGACAAAAGGAGAACAACCAGCTGACAGCGTTGATGTCATACATCATTTCAACAAAGTTGAGGTTATCGGAACAATGCAGTCTCCAGGGAAGCAGTTGATAGATGTCATCATAGAGGGAACCACCGTCAAGATGGAAGTCGACACCGGCGCCCTCTGTTCGATGATGAGTAAACTGAGGTTAGGTATGATCAAACCAAATTGTGTTTTACAGAAGGTTGATCGTATTTTTGCGAGCTACTCTGGCCACCGTATTAACTGCTTCGGGAAGACACCAGTCACCGCCACCATTGGCACCATCTCCAGGAACCTCGACCTCTACATCGTCTATGATGAATTCGAGACACTCCTTGGTCGAGAGTGGATCTCTGAGTTTGTGCAATCTTCTCCCGAGCACGTGACATTCCTGTAGCCCTGTAAGATGCCTATGCCAAAGAAATCGACGCAAAAAACGCATCTGGTTTCTACAAGAGGGTCGACTACTGAGAGTGGGCGTCAACAACTCATGTCGTTGTGAAGAAGAACGGCAAGTTGAGAATCACGGGAAACTACAAACCTACTCAAACCCGCGGATCATCATTGATGAACACTCGACTCCGAAAGTGGAATACTTGTTCAACCAATTGCGTGGCGCCACCCTCTTCTGTCACCTGGACGTCACAGACGCATACACTCATCTCGAGGTCGATGATGAGTTTAGCCAAGCCCTCACGCCCAACACTCCAACCCATGGCCTGATCCGTCCAACTCGTGCTGTCTACGGAGCATCCAACATCCCCGCTATCTGGCAACGGCGAATGGACACGGTTTTGCAGAAACTCCCAAATGTTGTGAGTTTCTTCGACGACAACATTGTTTTTGCCGATAGTTTTGGCAATTTGATGGAGGCCCTCGCCGTGGTACTAGAGCGCTTTCGCCAACACGGTCTCAAGCTCAACCGAGCAAAATGCAGCTTTGCAGAACCTGTCCTGGAAGCTCTTGGCCACAAGATCGATGCTTCAGGCATTCATAAGTCTGTTTCGCACATCCAAGCCGTACAGGATGCGCCGAAACCAACGACTCCAGAAGAACTCCAGCTGTATTTGGGTAAAGCGACATACAACAGTGCCTTCATTCATAACCTGTCAACGAGAAATCGGCCACTCAGAGACATGCTGTTGAAGGATCCTCTCATATGGACACCAGACGGCGACAGGGCCTACCAGGACATCAAGGACGCTCTAACCTCACCGCAGGTCCTTATGCAGTACGATTCAACACTACCACTTTTACTGGCAACCGACGCCAGCAAAACCGGTCTCGGTGCAGTGCTGACTCATCGGCTCAGCAACGGACTAGAACGGCCTATCGCATATGCTGGTCGGACAATGTCATGTACGGAGCAAAGGTACCCCCAGATCGACAAGGAAGCGCTCGCCATCGTTTGGGCAGTACAAAAGTTTTTCCACTATCTGTACGCTCGACACTTCACGCTAATCACGGATCACAAGCCCCTGACGCAGATCCTACATCCAGAGAAGTCGCTACCAGTCCTGTGCATTAGTCGCATGGCCAATTATGCCGACTACCTCGCACACTTTAACTACACTGAGGTTTTTAAAACATCGAAGCAAAACGCCAACGCTGACTACTGCTCTAGAGCAACGTTACCATCGACCGTCAACAAGATCCAAAACTCAATCTCGCAACAGAGGGAGGACACGGAGGATTACGACGACTTTGATTTTTTACAGTTCACCAGACGCAGCAGTTACCCGTCAAATCCAAAGCCATTGCACGAGAGACGAGGAAGGACCCTGATCTCGGTAGAATTGTCAAACTTCTGGAAGGAGGCCAAGATCTCACCCGCCACGACTTCAAGGCACCCGCGATAAAATACACGCTCGCCGCCAACTGCTTGATGTTCGAGCACAGAGTAGTGGTTCCACCTGCACTGCGAGATGCTAACCTCAACGACCTCCATACAGCTCACCTGGGGATCGTCAAAATGAAGGGAATGGCACGTTCCTTTGTGTTTTGGCCAGGCATCGACTCCGACATCGAGAAGGTCGTAAAGTCCTGCACCACATGCGCACGCTCCACCCAAGTTCCACGAGCATCACTGGGAGTACCCGAAGGCACCGTGGGAACGCATTCACATCGACTACACGGGCCCAGTAGCTGACAGCATGCTTCTGATTGTTGTAGACGCCTACAGCATGTGGCTCGAGGTCAAGACAACAACCACCACGACAGCTGCAGCAACAATCTCCCTGATGGATGACCTGTTCACAGCGCACGGCACCCCAGTCACCGTCGTTTCAGACAATGGCAGGCAGTTCGTCTCAGAAGAATTCAAGACCTTCCTGCAGAACAGTGGTGTGAAGTACCACAAGCTTACAGCACCATACCATCCATCAACTAATGGCCAAGCAGAACGGTATGTCCAAACGGTGAAGGATGCCCTCTACGCGATGAAAACAACCCAAGGAACTCTGCAGACAAACCTGAACGAGTTCCTTCGCCAATTTCGAAGAGCGCCTCACTCTACCACCGGACAATCTCCATCTCAACTATTCCTGGGACGAGAACTTCGGACACGTCTCAACCTGGCGAGACCCGAAGACGTTCGCACTAGAGTCTGCGAGAAACAGAAAGAAGAAATGGACTCTACATTCCGCACCTTCGAAGCGGGTCAGTCAGTCTACTTCCTCTCTGGCAACCCGAACCTGGACAAGTGGCTCCCCGGTACCATCGCAGCCCGCATTGAATATCTTCCCTATGATATCAGTTTCCGGGAGAAACGAATAATGCGCCACATTGACCAAATTAGGCCATTTCCAGGAATACGGCCAAACACAGAGAACCAGGAACCGACCAGCGATGAACCTACCGAAATTCCACCTAGGCCACGACGTGTTCGATTCTTCCCAACCCCAGCTACCGCAGTTCCAGCCGAGAGGATACCTCAAGTGATCCGTGGAAACCGAACACCAACATCAGCTACTCCAGTTATACCGCGCATGTCTACACGCAAACGCCGCGCAACATTAAGATTTTCACCATAGACATAAGTTCAATTTAAAAGAGGGAGGAAATGTTGTGTATTCGAACCCTCAGGAATGCATGATTTAAAGAAATTTCATCCTCAACAGTTGGTAACACATACAAACCAACAGAGACTCTGTTATCGATTACTCGAGCGACCAGAGCCGTTATAGGGCGCTCTGATCTGTATTGTTCTGTATATATTGTTTGGCTTCCTCATAATAAATGTTCAATATTAGAAAACACAAAAATACTGATTTATAAATCTGAAGAAAATAATATTATCATATCTTAAAATGAAAGTTATAAACGATTTAACCGCACCAATAAGAAGAGAATAAGAAATAAAATGTATTTATCGAAACGAAAATTGACATTATTAACTACGAGAGGAGATATTTGTAAATAAGAGAAATTAAATTGTGTGAGAGGCAAGGAACGCCATTTTGGAACTCAGGAGCCTAGCAGCAGAGAGTTAGGACATTCATTCCATTACTTCGACAGGTCGAGTGTAGACCTACTTCGCGATTCTTCCTTACAACATTACTGCATATTCAGAGAACGACGGGAGAAGAAAGGCTTGGCCGTAGGAGAGCCATCAGTCGCCGATAACCAGGAGAAATATTGCCCGTGACAAAAATACTATAGAATATTATTGAGAACATGAATTTACAGAATAAAATTTTGCGACGTTTATAAGAAACATTCTACAGAACGTCCACAGTAATACTGCAAACATTATATCAGAGAATAATACAACGCATTAAACGATATAACAAGAATATTTCAACAGTATATTGAGAAATATTACATGATGTCAATACACTCGAGTCAGAGGGGACATTACTATATTGAATCTGCATTCGAAGTCATCATGAGTTACTAAACTACAATGGAGGGAATTGTGTGGAATCCAGAGTGGACCATACAACCATGGTTGCTACGGATTACCACCGCAACACCAACAGCAGAAATCTGAAATCACCAGTAATGCAACTACATGAGTTTCCACTACCAACTTGGAAATCTCAAAGTACAAACACTTCAGCTACGATTGCATTGCATTACCACGAGCGAGGAGCCATTAGAAGAGAGTATTCGACAGCTCTATCTAGCTCGGAAACGAACGAGATTCCAGACTGATTAGTCGAGAAGATGGAAGACCAGATGAGCAGAGCCGATCCCAGCAATCGAGTCGCCCGCACGGAGGAGTGTGGCCGCCCAGCTGTTCGCTTATTGCCAGCACGCGCCAGATACCGTTACACCAGAGAGTATGTCAGCCACGTGTCGTTATGAATGCAGCCGCTCAACTCTTAAATAACAGCACAGGTTATCGCAAGATCAACGCAGCTTAACGTAGATGAAAGTTTGCCCTATATTCAGTAGTTTGCCATACTTTGGGGATATTTCAGATGTGACCAACATTTTTAAGTAGATATAACCATTTATAACTCACGTTATTATGTTGTCAGTTTTATGTAAATTTAAGAGTAATTCTTTTTCACGTCAGCGTGTGTCGTTTTTGACGTATAGTAATGATATTTTGGAGTTTGATATTAGATAATTAATTTTTGCATATACATTTTATAATTCTACCATTTTAAACGAAACCGTTTCATGTGAGTGGAATGCATCTATGGAATGCGTAGAGAAATTGTGTTGATTTTTATATTGCTTTGATATGTTAATAAAACATATATAAATACTTGGATAATACTTCAAGGAAGTATAATGGATATGTAACTCAATATTTAAGGAAACAAAACTTTGAAACAGTCTAATTTTATTAACACGAATGATATAGAAAGGAAATAGAATCACATTGTCGACGAGTAAGTCAATGTGATACCACACGGAATAAATAACTCATTGTTGGAGTTATCAGAGAATAACACTGCTTTTTAACATGTAATTGCGAAGAAAGACAAGGTGTGATTTGTACATCAACCTGTTGTCACTGTTAAGCCAAAATATGAGTAAATATGAATAATTAATTCATTGATAATTACCAGGAAGGGAGGATATGATTATATTGTTATTAAATACGAAGATATGCTGACTATAATCTCAGGAGGTTTATATATTTTATTGTAACGTGGTTGAATTTGAAGTATGAAAGACATGAGCGTAAATATGTATCTACAGGGAGTGTAGGAAGTCGTACAGAAACAATAAGTATGTGAACAGAACAAGTAATGAATTATAAAAGGCACGAAGACTACGGTATGTATTATCGTTAGAGGATTTTGTTAGTGTGTATCATGAAAACATATCACGCATTTGTGTTTATTGAGTAGGATCACTAAAACTCATACATTTTGAGAAAGTATAGAGATGGGCTTATATTATTACAATACCGTGCAGCATCGTCGAATGGAAAGGAAATGTATTAATAGAAATCTGAGTGTATTGTAGACGCTATATAGAAGACTTGTTCACCAGTATAAGAAGGTATTAAGTAATTGCAACGAGGCAACGTTCTGTACGGTATATAAGTGAAGTTTATGAAACAAATATGTGTATTTTGAGATGAATTATGTCAGTGAGGTTTAATGTCACGAACCACGAGTTTTATTATTCTATATTGAATAGTCTAGCATTGTACTCCAAAGTTATCGGATTTAATAATTGGAATTGTAAACACAGAACCGTAATTAGCTTTATTGCTCGCTACGAAGGTTCTATTGGACATAACTAAAGATATTCAAAGAAGGTAAAACATTTGTTGTGAATTGTATCGAAAGAAAGACTTTATGAGAGAAGGATCATGGAAGATCTTAGAGAGATTTAAGCAGAATATCGTACTGGACGCGATAGTTCTAACTTTGTAAATATTGTAAAACAATAATAATTTAATAATTTTAATAATTGATAATAATTTAGATTTGTTGAATAGCGAAGATAAGTGTATTATGTAGGGAAAAACAATGTAAAAAGCGAAATTGAAGAGATTTGTCAAGTTACAGCTGATTACTACAGACTGTACAACAAGTAATTTAACAAGTTTAATAATTTAAAATACACGTTTGTATTTTCTTACAGTGATAGTTTTTATTATGATCAGGAGGACTCAAGTGGAGTTCCGAATTCCTTCTGTGTAGGAATTATTTGAAGATAAAAGATCTATCTAATTTAATTTAAATACCTTATTTTTATGTTTTGAAACTACGTTATTTGTGTTAGGGACATATTTTGTAGTGTCCTTATTTGAATAAACATTACAAGCACTTTTTAGTTTGCTTGTCCATTTTATAGAAACTGATAATCTTCTCATTTAACAATTGGCATATGATAGTACTACGGGTTAGATAATGGCACCCACTTCGACTTATTTTAACCGTTCACCCTCGAGATCCGAGATTCTTGTCCTACCAATTTGTTATTATTAGGATCTTGTATGTAACTAGTTAGTAGTATTATTGTATGGCCGGTATGCACCGAGAGTTTCCTAGTTATTCATGTAGTAGGGAAGTGTTGGTTTGTCTAGCTGGGTATCAACCTCCCTGCAATCCTTACCATCTCAGCGGATAATAGGGGGTGGCTATGCGGAATTTGGGTACAGTACCCATTGAAATAGTTAGCTTTCTAATGAGATCTACCTAAAACACCACCACTCTAACATACCGTAGAACGGGTTGAATAGAAACAAATTTGAATTTTGGATTAAAAATTTACTTATTGTTTGTTAAGTGAAAACAAAATAATACTACCCATAACTCAGGTCTGTATTGCCCCTATCAGCTTATGATATTATTATTAAATTATATTATTTCAATAAAATTTAAGTAACTAAAAACACGGCGTTTCTATTCACCCCACAGATAGGGGTGAATAGAAACAGTGTTATAAAACCATGGTTGTTTCTTTTAAAACCAAAGAGAGGTGAATAGAAACTATGAAATATGTTTTTCTAGTAAGAAATAAATAAATAAACAATTATTTCACAAAATAATGGTTTATTATTGTAAAAAGTAAATAATATATACAAAAATGTTTGTCACAGGGTTAATGAATTCAAACTTAAGGTGAACAAACAGAACACAACACTTTACCATCACCCTGGTACTGTATCATTAATAAACTGTTAAATCAGACAGATCATCCTCATGTCTTTGAAACGACCACTTGAACTGAGAACTGGAGACGACAGTTTTCGGACAATATCGTTTCTTGAGACAAAAGGATCTTCTTCAGTCATTGTAAACTTTTTGGTTTGAGCAATTATTTTTAAAATTGTTCCAACTAAACCACTGTCATTAAGGTAACAAAGTTTGCAAACATAACATCTAAAAGATTTTCATCTTGATCAGAAGAATCTGAAGAGGACAAAATCAGGTTTTCATCGCTGTCCTGCACTGAGTAGGCACCATCATCCTCTGATGATGAATCAAGACGTTTACTGTTTTTATTGGCAATTTTCTTCGTTGGCTTGGCCTGCTTAGAGCGCAAGGGTTTGGGTCACTGTAAAGTGAAGTATGTGGGGATACATCCTCCACATCCACGTCCTCAAAGTCATCAACACTAACACTTCTGCCGGGTTGGACATTTACTTTTGTCCTTTTTTTTTCCTTGGTGCAGGAGTCTGGCCTTGCCTATGACTCTGAAGGAGTCTTTAAAGCTATTGTCAACAGCACTACCGGTAGTGGATTCTTCAACGTTGTTTATATCCTGGATTATGTCTATGCCAATACCGGTTCCTGGAAGCATTGATAACACCTTACTGCGGTCTAGAGGCACAATCCCACATTTCCTAAAACCTGCAATAACATTTCCTTCCTTCAAGGAGTCGCACAGCTTTTTCAACAGCAGAGGAAATTTATCCTTAGGAACTGTTGCCTCGTTTCTTCCTGGGCCTTTCTTCAGTTCCTCTAATATTTGGCGCCAAGTAGTTTTAAGAGGCCTAAAAAAGGCCACGTCCAGCGGTTGTGTGAGGTGAGTTGAATTTGCTGGTAGGAATATAAATCTGATGTTGTTGTCTTGACATAGTTTGACTGATTCTAAGGACACGTGCGAAGATAAATTGCCTCCAATGAGAAATTTATTCCCTTCTAGCTTTTTCAGTTATGGGACAGCAACTGTAAGGACCCAATCCTCGAATCAGAACGAATAGAACCAGCCAGATTTAGTTCGATTATATCTTGCATATTTTGGCCCGCCTTCGGTCCAGCTTTGAAATAAATGCAAAGCCTTATACACAACATAAGGTGGTAGTCTAGTGCCGTCTGCAGCGGCTGCACAGAGGTTGATGCCTTTGAGGAGTTCATGACCCTTTCAGGATATTTAGTTCCCCTCCGTGTGATAACCTTTCCTTTTCCCGGATCGTCCGTAAGGTTGGTCTCGTCATAATTTATTATATTAGACGGCGGCACATTCTCTATTTCGTTTAACACTTCATCATTAAGTTGTAGTGGGCCATGATGGGACGCAATTTGCGATGTAGTGCAACATATTTGTTTTTATAATTGGTTTTTAAGCTTTTTATAGGGATCAACAAGTGTATTCAATGATAAGTAATATTTTTCCAGCGTGTGTGCATATTGGTTTCAGGATTGATGATGTTATTTTGGAGTGTTTTAATTAATTTGTGAACATTACTGCGATGTCTTGGATAGCTGCCATGTTGTTTATGGAGCGTTGATTGAATATTTGCGTTTGCAGTTCCTTGCTTCAACAGGGTCATGCCTTGATATTCCAAAGCCGCATATATACCGTCATTGATGAAGAGCACTCGGGCCTACACCGCTTTCTATGTTCTGCCTATGACAACCGGCACGTTAATGTGAGGTGTCCGATCTTTGCACTTGACAATCAATCAAGTACCATTTTAGGTTATGTACACACCCCTTTTTTCTTGAAGTAGCTGGTGATTTCTATTTTTTGTATTATCTTTTGTATTGATACCGTAGAAAATTGTATATGAAGCGTTTCTTTTAATAGATATCCGTTTTTTATTATGTCAACGGATTAGGGCGGATGAGCTCTTGTAAGAGGGTAATGGGCCCTCAGCAGAAGGAAATGCTGTTGAAATCCCATTAGCTGCAGCGTCTGTACTCCAGTGGGGCGGCTGCAAAAGGCGTCTGTTCTCCATGTTAGGGGCGGCCTCATTATGTGCTGGCAGCAGCTATAAAATGCTTGGCGACAGGCTATGTGACAAGCCGGCTGTAAAAATAATTCATCCCCATGACATGCTGTCTCAAGGATCTGAACTAAAGGCTAGGGCGTCCCCCAGAAGCGTCGCGCGACGACGAGGCCCGGTTGGCGCGAAAAGTATGCAAGGGTTACCACGGGCGGCGACGGCTAAACAAGCTAGCCCCTACATCCCGAATTGCATCACTTAATGTCGGCACTATGTCTGGACGTTACAATGAGCTAGCGAAAGTGCTAGAAATGAGACGCATCGATGCCTGTGCTGTACAGGAACCACGGTGGAGTGGTGATAAGGCGTACAACATTGGGTGTGGATACAAGTTGTATTATAACGGTACACGTGGAACTACCAGTGGTGTGGGAATTGCAGTATCAGCACAGTTTGATGGTTCTGTCTCCGAAGTCCAGCGGTATGATGATCGTCTGATGAAAATCGTCTACATCGCCGATGGAAGAAAAATCCACCTCTTCAGCGCCTATGCTCCTCAGACAGGCCTACCGGCAATGATCAAAGACGCCTTCTGGGCGTTGCTTGACGAAAAGACCGCTGAAGTGCCCTTAGAGGACTACCTCATAGTTGCAGGCGACCCAAATGGACATGTCGGTCGCTTGAAAGAAGACCATGCCGCCCATGGCGGATTCGGATATGGTGAGAGGAACGACGACGGACTGAGAATTCTAGATTATGCGGAAACCCATGACCTAGTCATTACGAACACATGGTTTAATAAACGTGATTCACATCTAATCACATACTACAGCGGCACAAATACAACACAAATTGACTACATTCTGGTAAGGCGCAAATACCTTAAAGACGTGTTGGACACTAAAGTCGTCCCTTACGAAACAGTTGCGACCCAACACCGACCAGTTATCTGCAAGCTCCGTGTAAAGCCGCCAATGGTCATACAGGCACGAACAGGACCGGCGAGAATCAGATGGTGACAATTTAAAGAGAATGAAGAAGAAGTCATTAGACGTCTTAGGCTGCCGCTGATTACTACCGTTGAAGAAAGCTGTGCAAAAATGAAGAAAGCTGTTCACGAAGCCACGCATGCCATTCTTGGACTTACGAAGCCAGGAAGACGTCGGATTGATAAGGACACATGGCTTTGGAATGACGCAGTCAAAACTGCGGTACGCAAGAAGAAGCAGCTTTACCATGAGTTTCTGGAAGACAAAACACCTTCTCGTTGGAATGCTTACAAAGTAGCACGCAGGGAAGAGAAGATGACTGTTGCTTCGACAAAATCGGCTCGGTACGCAGACCTCTACGCGAAGCTGGACACACGCAAGGGAGAGCGGGACATCTATCGCCTCGTCAAATCCAGGCACCATAAATCTCAAGATATCCAACGCTTCTATGGCATCAATGACGATAAGGGCGTTTTGCTAGTCGACTGGAAGAATGCGAGAGAACGTTGGCGAAATTACTTTGAGAAGGTCTCAACAGAGGAATTCCAGCACAACCAGATACCTGTCGCTACTGCTGTCGAAGGTCCTATCAAACCTATTGATGTCTTAGAGGTTGCAGGGGCCTTGAAACAAATGAAACCAGGGAAGGCAACTGGTCCAGATGACATCGCGGCGGAGTTATGGTGCTCTCAGAAGTGGGATCCAGCGGATTGGTTGGCAAGACTCTTCAACCAAATAGTCAAAGAAGGACGAACGCCACTTGATTGGCAACATAGCATCACGATACCTATCTTCAAAAAGAAGGGAAGTCCAGCCGAGTGTGCTAATTACAGACCAATTCGACTCCTCTGTCACACCATGAAGGTCTTCGAGCGCATTCTTGATAAGAGGATACGTACAATTCACCCAGCTGACCAAAAACCAAGCTGGATTTGTGAAAAATTGCAGCACAACAGATGCAATCCACGCCACACGGCTTTTAGTTGAAAAGCATCGTGAAAAGAATAAGCCGTTGCACCTTGCTTTCTTAGATCTCGAAAAGGCTTTTGATCGTGTACCGCACGACTTGATCTGGTTGACTCTCCGACAACATGGCATCCCAGAGTACCTTGTCAACTGGGTACAGTTGCTCTACGCGGAGCCAAGAAGTTACGTCCAAGCCGCCGCAGGAGCGTCGGAAAACTTCCATGTAACAGTTGGTGTTCATCAAGGTTCGGCCCTGTCACCATTGCTGTTCATTATGGTCATGGACACGGTTACTGCAGATCTACAACAACCGTTACCTTGGACCATTCTGTACGCTGATGACGTTATGTTGGCCGCTCAAAACAAGCTGGATCTCCAACATCAAGTCCAGGAATGGAGTGATCGTTTAAGTCAATATGGCCTGCGGCTTAACAAAGCTAAAGCAGAATATATGACAACGGATGCTGGAGAAATCGGAACAATCCAAGTCGACGGCGATGATCTGCCTCGAACGACAAAATTTAAGTATCTTGGCTCTACGATAACTGTTGAAGGTCGTCTCACCGAAGAGGTCAACATAAGATTTAATGCTGCGTGGATGAAGTGGCGAACAACGACAGGTGTCATGTGCGATCGCCAGATGAAAGACCACCTAAAATCGAAGATTTACCGCACTGTCATTCGTCCCGTAGAGCTTTATAGTACCGAATGTTGGCCGACCACGAAAGAAGCAGAACGTCGGCTAAGTGCCATGGAGACCAAGATGCTTAGATGGACAGCAGGCATTACTAGGTTGGATCACATCCCCAATCAAAGAATAAGGGAACGATTTGGTATCGCAGCAATCAGTAACAAAATGCGTGAGGGTCGTCTGCGATGGTTTGGGCATGTGCTACGGTCAGGAGCGGACACCATTGCAAAACAGGGCTACACTCTGGAGGTCGCCGGGAAAAGACCAAAGGGGCGACCGAGACAACGTTGGGCCGATACACTGCACAGGGATTTGAAAGGCGTCAACCTTCATCCGGACATGGCCCATGACCGAGTAAAGTGGAGTCAGCGGACTCAAATAGCGGACCCTGCCACGAGGTGGGACAAACGCTAAAGCAAAAGAAGAAGAAGAAGTTGGTTGATGGTTTCTGGTGTTACACCGGCTTTTTGGCGTTTTATATTTTGGCAAACGATGGGTTTGTATTTCCGTGGCATATTTCAACAGCAAGTCTGAAACAACACAGATATGTTAGTTATGCATATAACATAACTAGAGAATGGATAATAGGTTTTCATATAGTATTAATATGGCATACTATATATTTTTTTTACAAATCTTGCCGTTGTGGGGTGAATAGAAACACTAGAATTGTTATGTTTCTATTCACCCCACAAACTTTAAATACCTAACCTAAAAAATATGAAAATTTTCAGAGATGATTTCGTTAAAAGTAAAACAAAAAGCAACCTTTACTGATTTATCTGGATGTTATAGGTAGTATTTGCAATGCCATTGACGATCACATATAGAATACATGTTTACTTACCAGAGAAGTTCAAAGTAGGTAGGAAAACATCTTGAATACTTTCTGTTACGTGCAATGCCCGTCCCAATGTTTTTAAAAATCCATCTTCCCTGTATTCTGGTGTTCCTTGACATTTTGAATCGACCGCCTGGTGACTTGATTCCGTTTGTGAACACGAGATGGCAGCTGCTGTCGGACTTCGGGGTTTCTTGACGTGGTTCCTTCTTCACCACTAGAGTGTGTTGGGGTGCCTTATAAACTTATCCTATTCGTGTCATATATGAAGGCTATTATTTTCCTACGTCATGAAACAAAGGACTGTGTATTCATGATACCGCCAAATTAATTACTAAATAATAACATTGTTGCTTGATGTGTCAATCTGTGATTGGACTATTTCCAAATATCTAGCATGCAGCGCGCCTGGCTTTCTTGTCGGCGCCATGTTGTTGTCATCTGTGACTTGATATACTGTATTGGACTGAGTGGTCGTGAATTTGATTGTCTATTGAGGCGGGGGCCAGTGGCCCTCGCCTCACCAAGAAATGGAATTAAATTACAAAATATGTGAACCGCAGTGGGTAGGAAGTGAAATCGTCACCCCTGAAGCAAGGTCTGCAATTTATTTTTGCCGGAATGGAGAAAACTTGTAGATGTTTGGTGTCCGTGGTCGCATGTGCCAGCCGGAGCCATGTGGGCAGTCTTCATTATTTAAAATTATTTATTAGTGTTATGTTTGTTTTATGTTTAGTGTCTCTGGAAAAAGGATTATTTAAGGTATGTTAAAAGGTTGTTTTAAAATTTATTTGTGTGCATTCACGAGTATGTTTTATTATTCTTTTTTTTATCTGGCGTCATGGCCTAATTGTATTCACTAATTAGGTGAAAATTTGTTTGTAATTCTGGGGACACGTTTCTAGTTTTTTAACTTATTTATTTATTTATTTATTTATTTATTTAATGCTCTCTAGGGGTATTTTCCTTTAATTGCGTAATTCACTTTCTTATCGTAGGTCAGAGGTTGGCCTATATTTTGGTCTTCAGTTTTTTTGGTGTTTGATCCGTGGCTTCCTTTTTCTGTTTCTTTGTGAGTGCGTATTATTGATAAAAGTTTTTTTTATTGTCATTCCTCTCTGGCGGAGCTTCTATTTTAAAAGGTAATTGTTTACCGTAATTCGGCTAGACATGCAGTCGTCTGTTTTTGTGGCCATGTTTGTTTTTGTTTTGCCGAAATGCATTCTGGTCCCGAGTGCATTCTGGTCTTGGAGTGCAGTCTCTTGGCGCCGACCGCGAAACTCAAACGTGTTGTGGTGTTAGCTTAATATGTTTTTTTATTAACTTTGTTGGTTTAACTTTGTGTTTTTGGTAAATGTTCCTGTGTTTTTTCTCCGTCATGCAAATTATGGATTTATTTTCTGATCCAATTTTATTTTATTAATTTAATTTTAAATTTCTTGTTTTGCATCATGGCCTTGGTCTCTGCATGTCTGGTCGGTGTTGCGTCCTACTAAATTATCAAGCCCGATCTCATTTAATTATGCCTGTAATTTTATTTTTATCTTTGGGCTTTAACATTTTAATTTTAATTTAATTCTTTTCCTTTTTTTGCTTTGCAAGCAAGCATGTTAAGCCCTCTCTTGCCTATTTTGTAATTTAATGCTGGCTGATGCATGTTCTGTTTTCTGGTGGAGGTGCTCTTTTAACTTTTAACATTAAATTTTTATTTTAAATTTTTAAGCAACTGTTGTGGCATTATTACGTCGGCGACAATTCCATTAGTTATTGGGGGGTGTCTGTAGAATAGCCTGTGCGTTCCCCTTCTCCACCTTCCTTCTACCCCTTTTGGTGCTCTTCTGTTGGGGCATGTCATCTGGAGGTGATTTTGCTGTGGAAGCGATGCGGACCTCTGAATAAACGGTAAGTTGGCCCATCCACGCTGGCCATCCATGTGTCACTTTCATAACAGATACTTGGAAAAACATCAACTTACAGTGCTGCCAAACAAACAAAACATAATTTCCTTGTTGGTCTAAAGTGTTGCCAACCCAAAATCAATAATAGTAAAAAATAATTTCCAGTAATCTCTATATATGCGGTATATAACAAGTAGTTCCGTGAAGAACTATACAGCCTATTTTCATATATCCTACTTATGTTAACTGCCACAATCAACATACAAAATTTCTGTTTAATTTCTGTAACAGATTCGTAGATATTGAGAACCGTCTAAATATTTCAGATGGTCGCCAGGTTGGATTTTTATTTTTGTACTATTACATTAAGATTATTGTGTACGTGTGGTATTCAAACTTCAATCGCATGATTAGACAACAAGAAGTAAAAACAAGATTTTAAAATTACGCACAGCAGCCATCTTGTGATAATGCAAACCATTGAAATAAATTAGATGCCAGTGGATCAACATTTGTATAAGCATTTAACGTGCAACGTTTCACGGCACTCGGATAGTTAATTCGCGAGAAAGGTCCATTTAAATATTTATACTTCGCGTCGCCGCCATGTTGGATTTGTGCTCACCAGGTTCCTGAAAGTCCTATAGGTGAACATATGTTCATAGTCTCTATGAACATAAAAAAACAGTTTGGTTGCTGTAAAAGATTCATAGATATTGAGAACCGTCTAAATATTTCGGGAGCTCACCATTTAGGAGTGTTAGGTGTATAGGCCATAGAGTTATGTACCATTCAAGGACAATTATTGCCTAGGTTCATTATTCAAACTTTCACTTCGATCGCATGATTACGACACAAGAAATTAAAACTTAATTTTAAAATTTCGCACAGCCGCCATCTTGAGGTTATGTCAGCAATTGAATTAAATTAGATGGCAGTGCATTACAATCTGCAAAATCAATTACTGTACCACATTTCACTGCGCTCAGAGAGTTAAATCACGAGAAAAGTCTATTAAAATATTTCAAATTCGCTTGGTGGCCATGTTCGTGTTGTACATTACAGGTTTATGAAATATATATAGGTATACCTGTATCAGTACCCTTTATCACCGTATAAAATTGCAGGGTGATATCTGTAATAGTTTCGGAGATATAGAATGTCAGTGAAATATTTCGCACAGCCGCCATTTTGAGGTTATGTAAACAATTGAACTAAATTAGACTCCAGTGCATTACAATGTGTATAAACATTTGCTGTACCAAGTTTCATTACATTTAGATAGTTAAATCGCGAGAAAAGTCTATTTAAATGTCTCAACTTCGCTTGGCCGCCATGTTGGTTTTGTAGTCACCAGGTTTTTGAAAGTCTCATAGTTGAACTTCTAGTAGTGCCCTTTATCACCGTACACAATTTCAGGGCGATATCGGTTATAGTTTCGGAGATATTGAATGCTAGTGAAGTATTTCGCACAGCCGCCATGTTGGATTGGAGAAACGTAACAAAATTTGAAGGGCACGGTCAAGGTCGCCGGGAATAGTGCTATGAACTTCCCGAGTTTCATTGAAATCGCTCCAGCCGTTTCGATTTTATTAGGGGGGGACACACACACGAATCACACACACACACACACACACACACACACACACACACACACGCACACACACACGGACAAAAGGTGATCTCATAAGCCTATTTTTTCAAAATTGAAAATAGGCTAAAAATGGATGTTTTTTTTCTGAATTCCACGGATATTTGAGTTATTAACGCGTTTCAGACTGGTTTAAGACGGTTGCGCGCAAAAACAAAATTTGTGTCTGTCTGTTTGTTTGTTTGTCTGTCTGTGTACAACTATGTACGCGCATCACTCGAGAACGACAGAGTGGATCAACGTAAAATTTGGTACAGATGTCCCTCAGAGGCACGAAAGTAATCATTGATGTACGTCTTCTCCATACCTCTCATAAAAGAGGGCATACCCCCTTAAAATGCATGCTGAAATGGGCGTAAAAGGACGAGAAAAAGCTCATTTTCAGCGTCTCAATGTGAGAAACAACCCTCGGGAGCCCTACGGGCCCCGAAAACCACATTTTAAGGTCCTAAAACCAACAGTTTTTGAGATATTCCCAGAAAACTAATTTCATTTAATAAACACTAATGAAAGAATACAAGCCGGTAACCAAGGCAACACAATCTCAGGAATCCATCTATTTCTGTAAGATGCAATGCCATTCCATTATTTTACTACATTGGTGTGAACGTTCGCAAATGGCTATAAGGTTATCACGGAACTAACTTAAGCTGTAAAATTCATCAATACGTATATAGTGCACTTAAGGGATACTCTTGAATTTTTTCACGCGATTTACACGTGCGGGTGTGGTACTGAAGGTCTATTATATCCCTATCCCTATATTGTTAAATTATTATTATTATGATTATTATTATATTATGGCTTACACGGACGAGACAAAACTCATTTTCAGCCCCTCGATGTCTCGGAGACTACTACGTTTTAAGGCTCTAAAGCACGTTTCTGAGATATTCCCAGAACACTAATTTCATTTAATAAACTAATAAATAGATGACGAGTACAGAAGAACACCAAATCAGGAGTATATAGATATACTGAGAAAATCACAGATGTGGCCAGGAAAAGACGTCTTGCTTTCTACGGACATGTCTTAAGGATGATCCCAACGAGACTAACCAACCGGCTTCTCAACTACTAGGAGAATAGAAAGAGCGTGACTCCATGGCTAACAGAAGTTAACAAGGACTTCCAAGTACTGAAGATAATGGAAAGTGATATTAGAAGCCGATCACATCTCAGAAAGATACTTAAACAGAAGAGTTTTTAGGACAAACCACCCTTTAAGAAAACCGGCATAATCTGGACAAAAGAGAGAAAGGAGAAACATAGCCAGAGAATATTGCGCAAACATCAAGTCCCTCGCCAAGTTGAAAAGTTCAACGTCGTGGTCCTTAGCTGGACCATCTGAAAGGACAAGAACAAGAAGAAACTAATGAAGTAATGCAACCCGTAATCTTGACAACAGTATCTCAAGAGGTGACACCCAACTTTCCATCTACAGTATTTCAGTAAGAAGCAATGCCACTCAATTTATTAAATTTCTGCGAAAGTTTGCAAATGGCTATAAGGTTATCATGGAAACAAACATAGACTGTACAATTCATCAATGCGCTTAAGGGGGTCAAGGGGTACCCTATAATGTTTAAACGTGCGATATGTTGTACAGAAACAAAGAGCAACATTATTATCAAAAATTCCTGAATTGAATAGTGTTTTTTGCAGCTTTTGGGAATTTGGGCCATTGGAGGCTACAAATCCTGAATTTGCATACACCACAAACCTTTATAATTTATTAAAGGGGCTTCCTGGGGATGGGGACTTTCCACAACAGTGATGGTCCGTTTTTATTTGACATATATTGCGTTTCGTCAATACGGTTTTCAATATATTTTCACGCCAGGAAGTAACGTTAGGTGAATTTAGTTTGAGAGCACATTTTAACTAATCATATTTTTGTCGACAAACGGGCCCATCGTAAAGATAATTTTGTTTGACACTGTGTGGTTGATATATCTTTATGTTTATGTACGCCGATAACTCGTGTTCGGGTGCTTGGAGCATCGTAAAATTAGGTATTGTAACCATGAGTCAACTCACCAATCATTTATAAAACTCTTCACCGTACTTTTCATAGAAAGGTGGGTATAGGGAAAAACTTTTCAAAATACATGCTAAATGGCGAAAAATAAAAATTATCCTAGAAAGACGACCAAAGCATATGTTGCGCTTCTCAATGTGTGATACAAAACTAGGGAGTCTATAAAGGGTCTCCGAAAACTGCATTTTAAGGCCCTGTGTCTGTGATATACCAAGAAAACTAACTTCGTTCTGATAAACATATGAAGGAATGACAAGCCCCTAACCATTCCAACAGTAGCTCAATTGATAACGTCTGGTTATTAATACCGAAGACCGCTCGAAGAGCGGGTACCTCTGCTAGTTATATATATATTCAAAGTAATATATGTAAATGAAGTTTTGTTTCTATTCACCCCACTGTTTCTATTCACCCCGTTTTACGGTACATGAATGCTTAGACACTTCGAAAACCATTGGCACATATGTTCCAACTGAAAAATAGAACACAAACAAAACAACGGCCGCACCAGCCGGAGGGTAGAAACAGACTGGTTGGCTGCTGCGAGAGAGGTGGCAGCAATGGGATGAGGAGAAGGGGAGGGGTTTGGACCACTGATCCGATCATGATGAAATTCATATGGGATCATCTAATGTTTTATCCTCAACTTTTCTCCAAATTTTAGCGGAGTCGGACCACTAGGTCGCGAGAAGTTGAGGTTGGTCGGTTTTTTAGTTTGCGCATGCGCAGAGGCTACAATTGGTTCACAAGTGCTGAAATTCATAGGGGACCAACTAGGACCTAATCAGCGTTATCTATGAAAATTCCATCAACATCAGATGGAAATTGTGGAAGATATAACTGTGGCAAAAATAACTTTTAATCGCTTCCACCCCCTCCAACCTCATATCCGTCGGGCTAATTCGTGGAATTTTCTAGGACGTGTTGTGTGGGGTACGAACTAATATTTAAACGCATGCATGCGTTGATTATTTGAATGTTGGGGTTCATTGCTCTTTTTCCTGTACTAAAAGTAGTAAAGTAACCGCGCGGTCTACATTGCACGGAGAATTCAAAGCAGGGGCAGATGACCTCGTAGCTTCGCCCCTTAAAACAACAACTAACTAAAATTCAAAGCGATGCGCGGTAGGTAGGATCATAAATAAAAATCTGGGCTGGTTATTTTTTTTAAACGGTTGTATTTCTCCATGTTTTGAGTAAGATGAACTTTCACAATCACATGTGTTGTGAACGGAAAAAGTTTTTCTCTTTCAAGTTTATCTTATTCCAAATAGAATAAAATTACTTATTTCATAAATACGATAACTTACAAATCTCACTACGGGCCGAACGCGACGTGATAGAGAAAATAGCACCGCGGGCCACATGCGATGGGCTCCAGGGCCGCAGTTTGGACACACCTGATCTTGATTATAGATTTTTCATAATCAAGACTGTGTCTACCTAAGTCTCATATTGGTATTTTTGTTGTGGGAGATTTAGTTTTACTTTTCGAGCTCAACAATCATTTTTTAAATATAAACGTTAAGCTTGATTATATTGGTAACTACAGCCAACATTTGTAAATGGGCCACGGGCCAACCCTTTCCTCGCACTGCTCTGCCGTCGGAAGTTCAAACTTCACTGTTAAATTATTCTATTTTTATACCCTTTTTTATTGTAATATATTTTTTGAAAATAAATTGGTTTGGTTTGGGTCCATCCCATTTACATATCTCCTCTGATTTCTCTCCCAAATTTGCTTCCTACTTCTACCTCATCTTCCCTATGGTGGCGATTGGATCCTTCCAATTGCTCCACATCACGAATGCCGCAGTTCAGAGAACATCACATTGTCATCGGATAAAATGGACTATAAGTTAGTCTACATGAAAACATTCACGAGAACAAAACAACGTAAGTTACATATGAGGGCGAGAAAGAACCGTGAGTTTCACAAGTACGCGCAACATTGCAAGCATTTGACAGACCATCACGGATGTATCCGTCCGCGCTTCATCTATATTGATGCAATCAGCGGGAACGACCTGCCGAGTTAACTGTTGGGATAGGATTTACTCGGTCTAGCATCTCTGCCATACCCTTCACTATAGAGATCTGGTAGGTGCTCGGACCTGACAACGACCAAACGGACGAGCACTCCTCGACAGTTGGTGCGCTTCGCTTTCTCAGGCAGTTCACAGTAACTTACTATAAGATTTCCTGAATTATTACAGAACAGAATATGAATTCCTATACATATAAAAGGAAACGTACAGCTTTTATTACTAAAAAGAGTATTACGGTATTAATTGATTTTCTTTAATCTGGTCGTTGTGTAACAATGCAACCTTATTACCGGCCGCCACTGTCTCAGACACTGATTGATTGACTGGAGGATTTTGGTTTCTTATAGGTTGTTTGTGAAATATATCTATATTCTATATTCCTTCGATTTAAAGATGCCTGCTTGCTTTAAATTCCCTGAATGTTCCAAATTACTGATATTTATAGCATGTACTTTTTAAATCTTTCTGCACGTGGCTTATATGTATTTAAAACATAGCCTGGATCCGTAAAGATCCTATAGCCTTTATATTGTCGCTTCGAAAAGAAGTGATCTTCAATTTCCGTTTTGTGGGTATTCTGAGCGGTGTGGGCTATTAATTTTTCTCCCATAGCTTACTACTGTAGTCGAAAACATTCACAGAAGTCACAACAAATGTGGGCATGTCCTCTCACGATGTATCATGTGGATTTATGAGTTATACAATACTCATTTTTATGTTTATTTAGTTTTTTTCAACAGAACCCTGAGATTTATATTGCAATTAGCCCTCAACGCCTAAAATACCATTTTGAAAGATTCTTGTCACCTACCTAGGTCCTTCTTACCTTAAAAAGGCTACATGCAGCCGGAAAAAGGTTTTAGTAGCTTACACTACACATACGACAAATTTCACTAATTTGTAATTGGGAGATAACCGTAATTCGGTGAATTGCTGGATTTATATTTATGAAATATGAAGCAATTCGGCTGACGGCTATATCATGAAGTTAATAACGATCCCAAAATTAGTGTTAATGTACCCATAGAATTCTCTAGGTCCTTATTAAAACGCGTTATTTTAATTAAGACTTATTTAATTTACTTATATCTTCCCTCCCATCAAGGAAAGAAAAAAAACTAATACTGTCCCACTAGATGGGATTCAAAATTACATGGTGCTAGCCTCAGTTTGAAATAAGCTATACTTCGCGAGGAAAAAGTTTCATTGGCAACCTTGGGAGGACGGAGTTGTATTACCACAGTTTACAATACACAGTTGTGAAGCTCGCTTGTTACGAAATTGCATCCTCTTGGTAGGTGGAGCGACACTAGCGCTCGCGGCGGCCAGCAAGCTGGCAACTGCCTTGAGCACGTTACTCACGGAACAGATGATTTCACTTTTGCAGGGGTTTTTATGAATTTTAACTCACCCGAGTGATTATTTCAATTGTAAACTTAAGTTATGTTGAATCACTAACTACTACAGAATAAAGAAGCCACAATGTTGATATATTGTATACTGGTACTATTAATACATAGGAACATAAAAACATTTGGTTTGTTTTTATTAGTTCGGTCCTCTACAAGTATACCATGGTACAGTCGTATGACGTATTTAATGAGTCTTTCAATAATAGTCACGGGCATATGGGTATAATTAGTAGTGGGATGATAAGAGAGCTGCCGCCTCCCCTACTTTCATATAAACTTTGGCGATATCTCCCGAACGCATGATCGGATTTTAACGAACGAAGTGTTGTTGGCATTGGGATGACGTCCTCTTTGCTAAGAATGTATGTTGGTATTTTTTTTTTTGAAAATTATTGTTTTTGAAATTGTCGCTATTTTGGAAACGGTCAAGATGAGAAAAAAGTTTGTTTGACGTTAATGAAAGGTGGCTAAGCCCTCTAGGTGGACAGCAAGTTTCAAGCGTGTAGGAGGAGAAAAATGATAGCCTACTTTCTCGCGAACATTGGCGATAATTGTCGAACGGATGGTCGGATTTTAACGAATGAGGTATTGTTGAAGTTGGGGTGACGTCCTCTTTGCCAAGAATGTGAGTTGGTATTTTTTTTGATAATTGTTGGTTTTGAATTTGTCATTATCTTAGAAACGGTGAAATTTGTGAAAAGGTTTGTTTGACGTTAATGAAAGGTGCCTATGCCCTCTAGGCAGAAACCAAGTTTCAAGTGTGTAGGCCAAAAGAAAAGGAATTTTGAAAAATGGTGTCTAATTTCGAAACAGTGATCTTGACAAAAAAGTTTGTTTGTGATGAATGGTTGGTATGTACTCCCTCTACCTGCACCATAAATTTGAAGTCGCTAGGTGAAAAACCTATGCACGTTTTGGGGGTTTATTTTTTTTTTGTTATTTTTTTTTTTGTTATTTAGAGATATTTTGAAATCAGATTTGAAGTGACGTTGGCTTACCATGTTATGCACTATTAATGTTGCTAAAACATACATATATGATTTGATCATACTGAGCTTTACTGGCTTAGAAATAGTTTGCTAACAGAAGTGAGTGTGTGTTGGGGAGGCCAACATGAGACACAGTTTATTGCAATAAGAATGTCGTAGGCACATGTGTGGGAAGGCTGCCTGAGCATCTTTGTCGTTGGGAAAAAAGTGAGATAACGACAGTAGCTGTTGCTAGGTATGATAACTTGATACTTTGCTCCAAGATTAGTACGCTCTCAGAGCTTTGTTTTGAAAATGCTGATGATGAAGTTCTCATAGGGTGCGCGCAGTGGGAAAGTTATGTAGGCGTACAGTATGTGTGAAGTGCTAATGTCAAGAGTTCTCTAACTCAGTCAGTCTTTACTTGCAAGGTGTTTTAATACACTTTGAGAAATAACGCGTTTACAATTTATAGACACACACATATATGGCGAGACAGACCATCACGAGCATTAAACCTACTTGCGATATATTATTTCATACAGACGGGTCTGCTGAGCCATTAGCCTGAGCACGTTAAACAATTAATTTATTAATTTAATAAACTTAATAATAAAAACATCTATATTGAACATCAAGTAAAAAAGACAAGGTATGTTATTTTTTATAATAATGTTATGGAATAAATTATTGTTATTTGGTGCATTATTTGAAAGTTGATTTAATAACTTAATGCTATGAATGTATTTTTTGTTGCAGATAAAACAACAACTAATTTGCTATATATATATATGAAGTGAAAAAAGGATAAATTAAAGCAGTTGTGGAAATATTAGTTTGAAAAAGAAAAAAATATTATTAATTTGCAAAAGGTAATTACATATTGTTTATGACTTAGGCTAAAATGAATGAATGCTTTTATTTAATGCTAATGCATGAACTTATGGAATATATTTATTTTTGATGCATAATTAAACTGTGTGCATGCCAACAAACGGTCGAGAGTAGCAGCGTAGCCGACTAAGCTACAATTTTGATATTGAAAAGGTACGTTATAAAGATATTTTTTGTTTGTATGTGCAAAAATTAGCTTACTATTTCCCGAGTGAGTGTCTTATTGTATGTGTGTGCATATGAATAATCCTATTGCATACCCTAAACCTTTTTTGAGTGTTTTGTTATTATGTGCTATAACTAAATAAATGCATATGTTTACTGAATATATATATAACTAATAAAGGGGTTTATTGTTTTGCTTTTCATTTATATATATATATTTTGAAAGAAAGAAGCATTATCCCACACTGCGACTAATTGGCTGTTTGCTGGAGCCCCGCCACCTACAGTTGGAGAAACAACAACAACAACAGTTGCTACGACTTGTGTTTCTGTGTGAGTGAGTGTGTACCACAGTGTTAGAAGACATCTGTATTTGCTGTTTTTTATTATCCTATTAATAAGGTGAGTTAACATTCCATTTACTGTTGATTATGTCTATGTGTCAAGAATTACAATGGCAACCATTAGCCAAATGTTTTAAAAGTAGAATATGTTCAGGCCGAATTTATAATGTGAAAAACTGTCTATCCCCTAAAGAATTTGTCGAATCGTGTTTGTCTATTTTTCTGATTGAAAACACCAAGCAAGGCTTAACAACGCATCACGCCCTAAAAATCAATTTTGAGTTACTATGTGAATTTATTTTGATTAAAAATAATGTTGAAGCAAAACATATGTTTAATCTTTGTACAAAAATGGAGAAATTACTGATATCCGATAATTTAGAAATGTGGTATCAGAAAAGTGCTATTGATGGGCTTATCAGTAAATTTGATAAGTTACAAAACGGACCAACTGGCCTGGGTCTGAATAGCATTGCATATTTACAAATTAATATTTGTTAATACAATCCATTGAATGCAGGAAGTAGCTATATTCCCACCCCGAGCTTTATTGCTTCGAGAATGGCAATTATTAATGTATGGAACACATACGATAATTGCTTTTTATGGAGTGTAGCTAGTTGCCTGCAACCCTGTAAAGACAGAGATGGTCAAAAACCAGGGAAGTACAAAGCTATGTTTAGCCACTTAAAGCAAACTCTGAATCTGGAGCATGTTTCATTTCCAATGCCTTTAGATAAAATTCATTTATTTGAGAAAGTCAATCCAAATTTCTCCTTCATGGTATATGGCGTTGAGGGAAGCAACATTGTAGGTCCCTTGTATGCCACCAAAGAAACAAAACAAAACCATATTCAATTATTATTTTTGTCTCAAGGGGATAAAAATCACTATTGTTGGATAAAGAATTTAGGAAAACTAGTAAGCAGCCAAGTGTCTAACTATAATGGTAAACAAATTTGTGAGCGCTGCCTTCAGTATTTTACAACTGATGAACTTTTGAAACAACATACGGGAGACTGCGAAGGGCAGACAGCAGTAAAGCTAGTCTTGCCCGAAGGGAATGACGCAGTCTTGACACATAAGGCCACTAATAAACAAGATATTGCACCATTTACTGTTTATGCCGATTTTGAGGCCCTCACTGTTCCCCTTCAGGGATGTGAACCAAACCCCCATACAAGCTCAACCTATCCAGTGCAGAAACATGAGCCTTTCACTGTAGGCTATTATGTTGTCTGTCACTATGATAAATCCCAATGTGAGTATGTAAGTCACAAAGGTTCGGATTGTGCGCGGTGGTTTTTTGATCAAATGGCGGCTTTAGCGGGCAAAGTAGAATATATTTTGAACAACCCTGTACCAATTCAGATGAATGACGTACAAAAAGAAATAATTAAAAAATCAAGCCACCACCTGCCACATAAGCGAAAAGCCTATTTTAGGCGGAGAAACAAAAGTAAGAGATCACTGCCATAGGACAGGCCATTTTAGAGGTGCCGCCCATAGAGAATGCAATTTGAAGTATTCTACACCTCGCTTCCTCCCCGTCTTCTTACACAATTCTCTCGCTACGACCTTCACTTCATTGTTAAAGAATTTGCTCATGTAGATAAGAGCAAATTCACCATTTTGGCTAAGAACCATGAGAGCTTCATTTCTCTTTCATGAAAAAAAAGGAACAATGAGCATTCGTTTTCTCGACTCATTCAAGTTTATGTCTAGTTCGCTGGATAGCCTTGTGAAAGGCTTACGCTAGGATGAATTGAAACATACCCAATCCCACTTTACGGATACAAAACAATTTAATTTGTGTGTTCGTGAAGGTCATTTTCCTTATTATTGCGTGGCAAGTTATGACGTGCTTAAAGAAATGTCTTTGCCCCCTCGAGATTTTTTTTTCTCAGTTAACTCAAAGCACCATCAGTGAAGAAGAATATGCCCACTCACACCATGTTTGGCGAGCGTTTGGTATAAAAACCATGGGTCAGTACGCTATGCACTACTTAAAATTAGATGTGTTGTTATTGACAGACTTATTTGAGACGTTTCGTCAGCTATGTCACTCGATATACGGGCTTGACCCCGCCCACTACTCTACCAGTCCGGGGTTAAGTTGGGACGCTGCGCTCAAATACACCCAAATAGAGCTTGATTTACTGACGGATCCCGATTTGTTACTTATGATGGAAAAAGAGATTCGCAGGGGTTCTTATCGCCCAATCACCGACATGCCAAGGCAAATAATCATTACATGCCTGATTATTGTTCCGAAGAACCAGAATCTTACTTGATGTATTTCGATGTAAATAATTTATACGGTTTCACTATGAGCAGACCGCTGCCGTAAAAAAACTTTGTCTGGCTGTCTGAGGATGAAATTAAAGGTTTTAATGTGCATAGCGCAAGCAAGCAACAGGACGTAGGATATGTCCTTGACGTTGACTTAGCTTATACCCCGATCTCAGACAGTGACATGGCGATTTCTCCTTTTGTATAGAGAAAATGGTGCCGCCCGAGAGTAAGGGTAATACCATGGGCACCTTGTATAACAAAAATCACTATGTATTGCACATTGATATGCTGGTAGAATGTTTAGCTCAGGGCTTAGCCCTGATAAAAAAATCCATAGAGGTATCTCTTTCTGTCAGAAACGGTGGTTGACAACGTACATGGATGTAAATACCAGTCACAGACAAAGTGTCACTCAGCCATTTCATTTTTTTTTTTTTAACTGATGAATAATTGTATTTATGGTAAGATTCTTGAAAATGTGTGGCAGTACCGGTATAGGGACATAAAATTGATCAACACATGGCATGGACGATTGGGTGCTCAAAAATATATTGCTAAACCAAATTTCAAATCTTTGAACGTTATTGATCATGATCTAGTCACTATTGAGCTTGCTAAAACCAAAGTGGTCATGAATAAACCCATTTATTTAGGCCAAGTTATTTTAGATTTTTCTAAATTGCACATGTATGAATGTCATTATGGTTTTGCAATGCGGCAATTTGGTACCATTTCCTTGTTATATACAGACACAGATAGTTTCATTTACCATATCCGTGACTGTGATCCATATGTCGTTATAAAAGAAAACACAAAATGGTTTGACACGTCCTCGTTTAGTGAAAAGAACGTGTTCGATATCCCCCGTCTGAAAAAAAAAAGAAATTGGTTTAATGAAAGATGAGTGTTCAGACACCATGGTGTTAGAGTTTGTAGGTCTCGCGCCGAAAATGTATAGTTTTTGACAGATGAATCAATGTGAATCTATGCGAGCCAAAGGAATTAGCCAAAATGTGGTTAAAAGCCTTTGTGTGGATGATTATTTACATGTCCTTCAAACCCACACAGGCACGTCACATAGTCAGTTTAGGAATCTGTCTAGAAACCATATTTTTTTAAATGAAACAACGAAAGCAAACACTCACCTTGTTGGATGATAGAAGGCAGTGGTGTCAGGATATGATGACAAGCGTTCCCTTAGGTTACAACCAGTAATGGTTTTGCTATTTTTATTGTACAATACGGCAAGTGTTTGGTTTGGTTGCTATGAAGTGCGTGATGGCATGTTGAGCCTTGGAATAACAATAAAAATTGTAGTGTATCATTAAATTTTTGGTTTTAACCTGTGTGCATGGATGTATGCAAGGGGTAAATAGTTGTATATAAACTGTATGCCTTATGCTATTTGCCTGTCAACGCATAAAGAGAGTCATGCATCAACGTTTGCATAGCTCACTGTACACAGGCTAGATTAAAATGTGTTGGCTTTTTTATTTATTTTAGCTAGTGGCTTAATAGGCCTCACTAGGTCGTGGCTTAATAAGCCTCATGTTTAAGCAAAGTGACCACCCACCCTTAGTAGACATGCGGCTTAATAGGCCTCACTAGGTGGTGGCTTAATAAGCCTCATTTTTTAGCAAACTGACCACGCACCCTCAGTAGACATATTGCTTAATAGACCTCACTAGGTGCTGGCTTAATAAGCCTTATGTTTCAGAAAACTGACCGCCCACCCTCAGTAGACATGTGGCTTAATAGGCCTCACAAGGTTAATAGACCTGATACAAGAACAAAAAAATAATTTCTTGCTTTTATTTTGGACAAACACACTTTATGACTAGTGTTGTCAGTGGTGATGTATTACAAAACAACATCAGACGAATATCTGAACAGAAATTGTTTTTAAACCTAATGCATAAAAACAAGATGTTCAGTAAAGAACGTATAGCCTACGTTCTCCTAAATGCATGCGTATTGCTATAACTCTTTGTCCTTTTCAAAGAGTATAGTTGAATATTGGATGTAGTAGCTTGTTGAAATACAACGTGTTACACGGATATTAAACATGAATATGAGTTGCCCTTTGCTAGTGCTACCTCTGTACAAAATTATTCAATTCGGTTTCACCGTGTTTTAATTGATATGGTGAATCGATTTGCACACATACATGGCTGCTATCTGCAAACTATTGGGCTGATGACCTTGTTTTTCAGTCAAAGGATGCTTCCCAAAAAAGGTATGTCGTTGCAAAATTTGGTAGAGATCAGATTATTAGGTTGGTCGTAATTTGATTTAATCTTTTTACATTTGGGTGGCCGCCATTACGTTTCCGTCAAGATGGCGACGATATAAAACATGACACTGAGTTGCCTTTTGCAAGTGCTACCTCTGTACCAAATTTCGTTCAATTCGGTTTCACCGTGTCTGAATTGATCGGGGAAATCGATTTGCACACATACATGGCCACTATCTGTAAACTATTGGGCTGATGACTTTTTCGTTTGGTCATAAGATGCTTACCACATAAAGGTATGCTGTTGCAAGATTTAGTAGAGATCAGAGATTAGGGTGGTAGTGATTTGATTTAAGCTTTTAACATTTGGGTGGCCGCCATTACGTTTCCGTCAAGATGGCGGCGATATAAAACATGACAATGAGGGACCCTTTGCTATTGCTACCTCTGTACCAAATTACGTCAATTCGGTTTCACCGTGTTTGATTAGATAGGGGGAATCGATTAGCACTCAAAAATGGCCGCCATCCGCAAATTATTGGGCTGATGACCTTGTAGATTGGTCTAAAAATATTTAATATGAAAAGGTATAATATTGCAAAAATTGGTAGGGTTCAGATGATTCGTTTGGTCGTAATTTGATTTAAGCTTTCAACATTTGGGTGGTCGCCATTACGTTTTCGTCAAGATGGCGGCGATATAAAACATGACACTGAGGTGGCCTTTGCTAGTGCTACCTCTGTACCAAATTTCGTTCAATTCGGATTCACCGTGTTCGAATTGATAGGGTTGATAGACATTCAGAGTACACACACTCACACACACAAACACACACAAACACACACACACTCACAGGCACACAGACAGACACACAATTTTTCGCCCTGTGTTGATCTCATAAGTCTACTTTCATTTTTTGCAAAAATCGAAAGTAGGCTAAAAAAGTCAACAGACAGATGGTTATTTATTTATTTATTTATTTATTTATTTATTTCGTGTTTTGCTTATTTTTTTATTTTCTTTCTGCTACTCACTTAGGGGACAGACAGTGTATAAATTGACATTTTTTAAAAATATATATATTGTGCCCTTGCATATAACAGCGTCATTATACGAGAATCAGTCTTTAGGGCGCGTTCAGTCCGGGTATGCTTTCTCTAGAGCTCAAATACCAGACGACTGCTTTACTAGTACAAGGACCATATGCAAAACTACAAACTAAGATATGAGTTAAAAACAAATAAAATTAACACCATTTAATAACTGAATATAAACAACAAAACATAAAAATTCAACATAAGCAAAGTCTACACTGAACTTTACTCCCACAGTACAAGAATTTACACAGATCTGAGTGGCCTAGGAAGGTCCACTCCAAAGAAATAAAATTGTGGATCTAATTCCACTTGTCTGGTTAATATGTATGCAGGCGTATAACTACGCTAGAAAGGAAACAAGTACTTTTGATGGAGATTTGCTCACAGATGGAACAGCCAATATGCTTGCAAACCCCCATACTGCAAACCATTATCATGGCTTTATGGGACATACTCGTAGAATAACAAACGAAAATTATAATTTACTGACACACGCAACCATTTAAAATTTATAACTAACTGATCTCCAGCGAGATCACAGTGAGTCAGGAAACTCCCAGCAAAACAGAAGCTTGCCCAAGGGCTCAAATAGCTCCCCACAAACATGACAACAACGTGACCGAACATCGAGACCATCCGAGGTCAATGAACATGACAATAAACAAACAAGAAATAAGATGCCTAAAACCGGCTGATATTTACATGAATCAAAAGCGGGGACACGTTAGCACATTGGGAATCAATTGATCAAAACGCGAACAGCTCCCATTTACCGATTGCAATTCTTTTATCATTATACAGGCTTTATTTTAATATATATAAGTTAAACATTTACGAAGGACGGAAACCTGGTCCGTGAATACTAATGAGCACAGCAAGCTCTTATCTGATGGAGTGCGCCAGGTAGAAATTCCTTCTCTTACCACTCATTAACATCTGTGTTCAACCGAGCCCTCCTTGTTGAAGCTTTGAGTCATGCTATTTATAACAAGAGACTGGACAGTCCCGTTACGCCACCTGTTAATCGCGACACATAAATTCACACACTTCTTGCCAATTCCATTTGAATTGCAACAACATCGTAGAAGGGATTCCAACATTTTCCTCGCAAGGATTAAATGCTGATCCTGGACAGAGCTTCAGACAGAACCAAAGTTCCCGAAAACTGCTATCCCATAAAACACATATTTGCAGACTCAACGAAGCTTTTGGGCTGAACACAACACATATCTACCACGGGCCGACACTCCAATCAAATATCCCTAGATTTTGTGTCCCAAGACACTAAAAGGGTAACTTCACAAACAAATAAATTAATTGGGCAGATGACCCCTCACTTAACAAAAATGCAACAAACGGCAATTAACACACAAGCCTGTGTAACAATAACAATCTATTCAATATAAAGATTTCCCACCAATTTTATTATCTACTCTAGTTAATTCAGTTTCGCTTCTGTTATGATATCGGTTCCCAATTTGTGCCGCTTAGCCGCGCATTTTACGGTAGTGACACGCACTCGAGTACGCTTGCCCCGTATACTTGACATCAACAAAAAAAATATCTTCACACAAATAAAATACAATATGTCACGTTGCTCATGCACTAAACTAATGTGTGTCAGTACAACAAAGCATCTACAATAAAACACGAAGACAAAATAAAATCATATTTACACAAAATAATATGTTCCCACAAAACCACAACCAGTTTGTCAAATAAATAAATTATTTCAGTACTCATTCCTCTTTCTGCGTCGTCTCATCGAATATCGCCAGACATTCTCTCTCCAAAGTGTTTAGCTCATCTCAGACCACATGGAGCCGAAGAAATGTTGGTTCGATGTCTTTCTCTGGGTCTGGAGTTCCATCTTGACGTTGAATTTAAAAAAAATGTTAGTTATAGTCACACGTAATTCTCTATGTAAATTTTGCCAATAGCTACTTCTTTCACCATTTGTCTAGTGCAAAATTAATCGAAGACTTTCCCTTACAGTGCAGTCGTGGGAGACTACTAAAATTTTACAGATACAACAAATTTCACACTAAGCTGTGCGCACACAACTTCATTATAATGTTTTCAATAATGAATCTATCTCTGATAAATTTAACGTAGTATACCTTCACGGTATCGAGAAGAATAAGCGATCACCTCACGGTGTCACCAAGAATCAACCTCGTCGTCACTCAGACGACAGTATTTATGTGAATTTGCACAAGGACGGAGGGAGAGGGATATCTATCACTAACTTCTATAATAATGCGACTATTGGCATGCGACAGGTATCAAACAGTTTGAAATATTACACATGTCACAATGGAGCTATCGTGCTCTAGAATCGATCGTAGATTTCTTTAATCCAATCTTTCCCGCTTTTATCATCAGGCCGGCGTCAGACGCTATCTTGGCGCTATAAATGGTGACCCTCTCTGATTGGTGGTTCATGACGTCAATGTCGCACTTTTGAACAGGAGCCTCTGTCCTATGATTGGTTGAAAGTTCCTCTCGTCTCTCTCACCCAGCAACTATCTTACTCACAACGCTAGGGTGACAAAGAATTACGGTCTGAAATTAGTCAGGACCCCAACACACCTTTGTCTGTTCTTGCACCTGTCAAACATTCCGATCTCGTCACTTCTTTGTTTCAGGACTGGGCACGTCCAAACGTACTGTCTCCACATAAGCTTGATATTTCGCAATCCAGTCTGGCTTTCCTGTATGATTCTGGCAGTAAAATCAGAATATAATGAAATGAATAATTAGAATAATTAAGATGCGTAGCTTATTAAGGGTTCACAACTCCCTTAGTTGGGAAAAATCGAACTTAGAATAAAGTCGATTTATCTTCCCTAATTCACATGGTGCAGAATACTGGGTTAGTCTCCCTTCAAAGTTCTCAGTCAGTCCGCCTCTGCTAGTTGAGAAGTGTTTTCCTCGTTCCAATGTTTACATTCTCGCCCATTCTTTAGGACAATACCAGCCTGCTGCTCACTTGCCCAGCGCTTCGCCTGGAAATATTTGTCGCTTGAAGACTATTCCCCTCTCTGTTGCTCGTCTGTCGACATACCTGTCAACTCTGCTTGCTTCAAGATGTAAACAGGGCCAGACGCTAATCACTTCCTCGATGTCGTGCTGCCTTCTGCTTGCCCCCCGTTCACTTGAATGATGTTGGACGATCACGTATTTAAATCGCTGCATTATTTCCAAGATTCCTCACTATGCTGAACGGTTTTCACTCCTCCATGCTGCTATCCTCTTCCTCTCTCCCGCGTGTTGCCATCTTCCTCCTCTAGTAGTGACCAGTTTTTCGGATCGCGCCGGTGTTTCTCTTCCCCACTGGGCTGCGTTCTCTAATGCCCCGTGCCGGTAATCTTCGTTCGTCTTCCTGGCTGGCTTCGCTATTTGCTTGTTCTCCACGCAGCTGATCCAAGTATCTCTGCGTCTCTATGTGCATGGCTTCAAACCCTTGATTTGTTCTGCCTTCCTCATTGTAGGTGTCGGGATTCTTCCGCTTGCCAATTGCCTGTTTCCAACGTCCTTGTTCATTTCCCTCGTTTGCATGAACTTCCTCTAAGTATTTCTGCGATTGAGCATGCCTATCGTTCCAGTCGTCTCGGTAGCTTCCAGAGTCCTCACGATTCTGAAATCTGCGGTCTTGCCATCTCTGATTTTCATTTCGATCTCCCCATCTCCTGTATGGTACATCTTGTCTCCGATTGTCCCTCCATTGTTGAAATCCTCGTTGTTGGAATCTATTCTGTCCTTGGAACTATCTATTGTTTTTACGGTTGTTATCGTAATGTTGGCGCTGTCTATTCTCGGCATCATCCTGACCTCTCACGGGTGTTGAAATGTTTGTATTTGTATTGGTAGCCTGGGATCTTGTGTTTATCTGGCTCGGCTTAATCACCTTGGTTGTATTTACCATTTCGACCTGTCTTCCAACTCTATTGTGTAAGTGGACGTGGTTTCATCTATCTGGCGCAGGATCTGTTCAGCGTGTATCGCGTCTGAAACGTTAGCTGCGACCAAGACCTACTGAACGTTAGCGGGAAGCTGGCGTCCGATAGTCATGACTAGCTCGGCCTCACTTAAAGGATTATCCAGATCTTTAAATTTAAGGAGCTGTGATGAAAAAAATCTGAATACTTAGTTTGCTGAGTAGACTGGTACTTTCTGGAGTACAATTCCATTCTTAACCCCTGTTGATATGAAGACGACCAATATTTTCGAAGGAAAGCTTGTCTCTAAGCTTTCAAATGTGTATTTGAAGCTCAAGTACCACGTTAAAACATTTCCAGATAAAAAATTCCATCATGCGCAGTTGCCGGGCGGGAGCTATATTATTATCATTATACTAATGCTGGACTTCCCGCCAGAATGCCTTGGGAGTGACTCCAGAATTTTCCATAAACTTAGCCGGTTTGAATTCATTAGAACGGATGATTTGGATAAGTTGATGTTGCTGATTACCGTCATGTGGTGTAGAACTTCTCCCTATGTGATTACGAAATTCTTCCGTGTTCCGAGCAAGTGGACTTTCCGTTTCAAGCTGACTACCAGTTGAATGAGACGCCCCCGGGCTATCTCTGTCTCCATCTCTTCCCTTCTCTCCTAATGACCCTGCATTATGTTCCATAGAAAATAATTCTGCTTTCATCAACCTGTCACCCTTTTTCTTTAAATTTTGCTTTTATCTCATCTTCTAGCGTCTGTATCCGTGTGTGGTTCTCCCCCAGCTTCTTAATTACCGCCAATCTTTCTTCCTTGGAGTTCTTACATATTTTTTGACAATCCTTTCTAACGTTTTCTATCTTCAGATTATTAGTATCCTGGCTCACTTCGATCCGTTCCAAGCGATCCTCCATGCGTACATTATTTTCTTCAATAGTGGCTTTTAATCCCTCCCGGTCTACTTATGCATTTTTCCAGCGATCTGTTGATTGGTTTTCGAGTCGGTCTATGTCTTTTATAAGGCCGGTCACGTTTTCATCTACCGCCTTTATCTGTTCCTGTATAACTACGGTTATTTTCTCCACTTTATTAAATCTGTTTTGTAACCTGTCCTGTGCAGTTTTAATTTCGCTATTGTTAGTTGTGCATCGGTGCCAATTTTGCCAGAACTGTATCGTCTAAGTTATTCAGTTTAGCGTTAAACTGATCCTCAAGTTGTTTTATCTGTTTAACCTGCTTCTCATTGTTCTTACTTACATCTAAGGCAAGTAGTATAAGCTGTTTCCTTGTATGTTCTTTCATTTCAACCACTACATTATCGAGTTGCTCAGTGTTGCGACTGTTTTGCGCGTCTAGTTGAGAGTTTATTGATTCACTTTGTTGTGTCAATTGAGAACTAATATTATCATTCTGTAGAGCTAATTGTGTATTAATACTATCATTTTGAAGCGCTAATTGTGTGCCAATAGATTCATTAATTTGGGTTTTGATCACCGCTGACTGTTCAACCCTACTACTGCCTATTTGTGCCTTAAATGTTTCACTCTGTGCTATTAATTCCCCTGATTGTTTGGCCCTGCTACTGTCTATTTGTGCCTTAAGTTCAGCTGATTGTTCGGCCCTACTACTGTCCATTTGTGCCTTAGATTCAGCAGTCATCTCCTGCCGTAACAACGCCATTTGCTGCTGAGTGCGTGCTGCAGCGCTCTCTACGACCTGTCTAATTTCGTCTAAAGAAGCCATCACCACAATACACTTGAGAAAATAGAGAGAATGCCAACTGGCGATGTTCTCCGATACGTGCATACATATTAACACACATTTATATCATCCCGCTACTATAATTCTAAAAATATCTAGGCTATATCTAATTCTTTATTCCATAAAATTGAGCAACATTATAGTTAATTAGTAAAAATACCAGTGTGATTTGTGAAACGAAAAATATAAAAAGATCATAAGGTATTACATGACTCAATTGTGGGTACCGGTACTTCGTATTTTTATGTGGCTTTGACATATTTCATTCCTGAGTTGGACAACACAATCAATGTCAATTTTACAAATAATTTTAGCAATGACAATATTATGTACCGCGCCTTCACAGCAATCATGTGGGAGACCAGGTATTTCCATAAGAGAATTAAAAAACAGTGTACCACATCTAAGTTCGTCAGCATTATCCTGACGACATAAATTGGCTTGCTTCAAAACGATTAGAGCATAATTTTATATTATTGTACAAAATAACTCTTCTTGCTTCAGAATAACACCATGCGGTTTATCGAACATTACAAACGACCAAGGAGAAGCAAGCTTACTGGCCAACATTCTCTGAAAAATCCAAAGAGTATAGTCTGCATCTCTACGAGACACATATTAAGGTTCATGGTACAAGACTCTCCCCTATATATTTCTTGGGTGTTTTGAATAGTAAAACAAAAACTGATTTTATATGATGCGATTGATCTTCACTGGCTTTTCAAATTGTGTTGAATTATTTTCCTAAATCTCAATATTTACGAAACTATAGCAAACACGAAGTGGTTACATCTCATGAAATCATAGGCTTTATTTTAGAGGATAAACAACGATGGGAATAGCAGGTATATTTATACACAGTAGATGTAAGAACAACACAAATTTTAACTTCATCAAGTATAAAATATATTGTTTTTTTTTTAGCTGTAACCCTATCAGTTTTTAATTATTATTTATTGAAACGCGCAAGAATTTGCAATTTAGTATCACCTATACATTTTCAACATTGTGTTTTGGGTAGTTACTTATTGAACTGACTCTTTTCTTACATATTTCTGAAATGTCATACTCTTTAATTAAATGTGACCACCCCCCTGTGGGTGGGGGGTTTAGAATACACCCACGGTATCCCCTGCCTGTCGTAAGAGGCGACTAAAAGGGGCGACCTTGGCTATACTTTAAGGACTCCGCGTTGTTTTTGTGAATTGGACCCCCAGTGGGTGGGAGGAAGCGAATACATCCACGGTACTCCCTGCCAGTCGTAAAAGGCGACTAAAAGGGCTTCTCGGAACGGTCCCCTTTCGAGGGTTTGACAGTCAGCTCTAAAAGACATACACCCGTGCGGTATAACTCTCATTAGGTTATATCGCACTTCTTTCCGTCTCTGCTTTCAGGGTCTGGCAACCAAAATTTCTATATGTGCGTGCTGTTAGGGGATGGGCCACTTACGCTAGCGACTACGCTCGAAAGCCTGTTCCGGTCTTGGCCGCGCCGACAGGTGGGTGTGCCATGTACCCGTTCAGTAGTATCCGCCTGACTACGCAGGTCCCCGCACAGCCGAATGTCTGAGCTGTAAAATCCAGTATATGCCAAGGGGTACATGCCGATACGGCATGTAAAACATCGGACCCCCGGGCAATGCCTTCCAAGCTAGGCGGGCCTTGCCCTGGCTGGGTAGCGCCTACTGTGACGGCCCGTGATCGGATGTCGGTGGCATTCGGGGAGGATGATCTGGCCATGGGTTCTAAAAGAAAAATCCCCAACCAGGGTGGTCGTACACCCAAACAGGGTGGTCCTACACCCAAGTCTTTAACTTTTGATTCCCTACGGGGATCAAACCCCTGGGAACAATCTGTGCGTGAAAATCTGGGTGCTAACACCCCCAAGTTTCTGGTAGCTACCAGAACAGATGGGGGTGATTTCAAGCTGGTCAAGAGTATTTTGTTTTCTCGCCACATAGAAGGTGTCTATGGTGAGCTTGAGAAAGTACAAAAGATGAGGAACGGTAGCTTGTTGCTCAAGACTAGGACTGGTGAGCAAGTTGAACGACTTTTGCAATGTGACCACTTTGGCGACATTCCCGTCAAAGTGGAAAAGCACACATCCCTGAATCTGGTCCGAGGAGTTATTTTCCACCGGGACCTGATTCTGAACACTGACGAGGAGCTCAAGGAGGATATGCGGCACCGTCACGTGACTGATGTCCGGCGCATTACGCGCAAGGTCAATGGTCAAATCGTGGATACTGGTGCTTTCATTATTTCCTTTGAGCTTTCGGTGCTCCCGGAGAAAGTCAAGGTTACAAGTTACCGTTGTGACGTACGGCCTTATATCCCTCCCCCAATGAGGTGTTATAAATGCCAGAAGTTCGGGCACATGTTATCCCGATGCTCGAGCCCCGCAATCTGCGGAACATGCGGTAAGGTACCACACGAAGCGGAAGAGTGCACAACACCTTATCAGTGCACTAATTGCCCTGGATTTCATTCTCCTCGGGACAGGAACTGCCCTGTCTTCCTGAGTGAGAAGAAAATCCAGGAGATCAAAACCCTGGATGGTCTGACCTACCAGGAGGCCCGCAAGAAGTACCGTACCACGACTTCGCCTTCTCCAACGATTGATTATAGAGCCATAATACCAAATTTGGTCCCGGCTACCTCATCTTTTGTTCCAGCTGTGAAACCTGCAACTGAGTTTCCTGTTCCAAAACCAGCTCCTAACATTATAACGGAAAGCCCGAAGGTGACTTCAACTCCACCTTCGGCCAGCACGAAGGCTGTGCGAGCGAAGGCTGCTCCGCCCGCACAGCAGGGGAGGCAGTTGAAGACTTCCTCCCCACTCGGGAGGAAGTCGAAGTCTTCCTCCCCATCCAAACGGTCGGCGAAAGCCGCGCCGAAGCCGGCGGAGGCGGCATCGTCGACCAGGGTCAGGACTTCGGCTCCTGACCCGTCTATATACCTTAAAGAGCCGGGGGCGGGTAAGAAGGGACCCCGCACTACGCATTCCCTTTCTCCAAAAAAGGGGAAGCCATCCGCGCCAACACCTGCGGATGCTTCTGCGCCTGGGGACGTTTCGGCCCCCAGATCTTCGCGCTCCCCACGGAGATCCCCCCGCCGCCGAACTGCGTCCAGGAAATCATCTACCGAGTCGATTCACTCCATGAACTCGCCTGAGGACATGGAGATTATAGTCGACGTAGTGACTGTAGATTCTCCAGAGTCAAAGTTGGAGTAGCTTGGTGCTCCAACTTATTCCCTAAGTTCACACAATGGCACTGTTACAGTGGAATTGTAACAGTTATGACAGGCATTTGACAGAGCTCCGTCAGCTTATTGCCCAATACGCGGCGAGTATAGTCTGCCTACAGGAAACAAACCTCAGACCTGATCACGAGACTGTTCTGAGAGGTTTCCGACTATACTCTAAAGAGCGACAAGACGCCGCCCGGGCTTCCGGGAGCGTTTGTACCTTCGTTCGCTCTGACTGCTATAGTGAGGAGTTTCCACTCGCCACTCCTCTGGAAGCTATTGCAGTTCGTGTGTCCTTGCCTGCTATGACAACTGTTTGTAACGTGTACCTTCCACCGAACCAACCCCTTGATATTAATGACGTCTTCGATCTTGTTGATCAACTTCCAGTCCCTTTCCTACTCGTGGGTGATTTCAACTCTCATCACCCCCACTGGGGATCACCATCTTCCTGCCCCAGAGGAAGGAACGTGGAAGGCTTAATTCAAGGGTTGGATTTATGTCTATTAAATACAGGGGAAGCTACACATTTTAGCTTAGCGCACGGCACGTACTCACACATTGACTTGAGTGTGTGTAGCCGTGCGCTGGTCCCCTTATTTGGCTGGTATGTACACGATGACCTCTGTGACAGTGACCATTTCCCGATCGTTCTTACCCTTCTGACCCGGACGCCCGTTGAGTTCCCCAGTCGTTGGGTTCTTAAGCGGGCAAATTGGCCCTCGTTTCAAGAACGAGCTGTATTCGTTGATCTTGGTTGCCGGAGCGTCGATGACGAGGTACAGCACATCACCGATGTGCTTCTTGCTGCCGCCGAGGAGTCCATTCCATCCTTTTCTGGGACTCCTCGTCGCAAACTCGTCCCTTGGTGGACAGAGGATATTGCAGCGGCAATAAGAGACCGTCGTCGAGCTCATAAGCACTACCGTCGGCGTCCAACCATGGCCAATTTGGTGGCGTTTAAGAAATTCCGTGCCAAGGCACGGATTCTTATTCGCCAGAGTAAGAAACAATCCTGGGAACGGTATGTGTCTTCTATTACGGCACATACCCCCTCCTCTCAAGTGTGGACTAAACTGCGACGCATTTCGGGAATTCAGACATCTTCTACTGTACCGGGAATTTCCATTGCTAATGAACTGGTTACAGATCCTTATCGCGTTGCAAACCATCTCGCCTCGTATTTTGCGGATATATCCGGTTCCGGTAACTATGACCCTGCCTTCGTGGCCCTGAAGCGCGAAGCGGAACGTTTCCATCTTAGTTTTGCTTCCCGCGCTTCGGAGGAGTACAACGTGCCCTTTACGGAGTGGGAACTCCGCGGAGCGCTGGCGCTCTGCAGGGACACGTCTCCTGGCCCGGATAATATTCACAACCAAATGCTTAAACACCTTAACGATGAGAGCATTCGCTATTTGCTCAGGGTGTTTAATCGTATCTGGTTGGAAGGTGTGTTTCCAGCGCAATGGCAGGAAGGTATCATTATACCTATCCTGAAGCCCGCTAAGGATCCCAAATTGTCAGGGAGTTACAGACCTATTTGTCTCACAAACGGTTTGTGCAAGCTCTTTGAGAGGATGGTCAATCGACGCCTGGTGTGGGTCCTGGAGAAACGGGGACTCCTGTCTGAATACCAGTGTGGTTTCAGGGCGTCACGGTGTACCAACGACCATCTGGTACGCCTGGAGACTGCCATACAGGACGCTTTTCTCCGGAGACAGCACCTAGTCGCTGTTTTCTTTGACCTCGAGAAGGCCTATGACACCACTTGGCGTTACGGCATCCTCTCTACCCTGCATCAATGGAAATTCCGAGGTAACTTGCCGGTTTTTATTGCGAATTTTCTGTCCCTTCGCCTGTTCCGTGTCCGAATAGGGGGGACATATTCGCAATATCATATACAGGAAAACGGAGTCCCACAGGGATCGGTGCTTAGCGTAACATTATTTGCGATTGCCATAAACGGTATAGTCGCTGCTGCTGGTCCAGCAGTGGTACTGTCGCTATATGTAGACGACTTTGCTCTACATTATAGTGCGCAAAATATGGCGGTCGCTGAACGACAGCTACAACAAGCTATTCGGAGAGTGGAACGCTGGACACTGGAGCATGGCTTTCGATTCTCAACCGCTAAGTCCTCGGTTGTCCATTTCTGCCGAAAGCGCACCCTCCATCCAGATCCTGAGCTTTATCTGGGCAATGTAGCTTTGCCTGTTGTTGCTGCGTACCGGTTCCTTGGGCTCCTTTTCGATCAGAAATTGACGTGGGAACCACACGTGCGGTGTTTGAAAACTGCCTGCGCTAAGAAACTCAACATGTTGCGGTTTCTTAGCGGCACATCATGGGGGGCGGACCGCGTGGTGCTCCTGCGCTTTTATAAGTCACTGATTTTATCTAGGTTAGATGATGATGATGATGATAATTGTTGTTTTAAGGGGCCTAACATCTAGGTTATCGGCCCCTGATGGTTTGGGTGATCGTGAAGATGAAAATGAAAAGCGAACTTAAAACTAAAACTAACTACCAACCTACATACTAGAAGAAGAAATGGAAAACTAAAGGAGAATAAGGCAAATAAAAGGACAGAAGGAAAAGAAATGCCCTCAACCCTCGAAGAAGGCGGATTGAGGGACTTGGAAGGAAGGAGAGCCATGAAAGGCATAGAGGAAAGTGGAAGAGGAGAGGGTCCGCCCCAAAGGTAAGGGACAAAAGGAGAAAACGGACCCAGCTCAGGAATCCCTCGGGGTCGCCAACTCCCGAACTCACCAGCCGTGAGCCCCTGAGGGTGTAGCATTATCTAGGGTGCACCAGAAGTGGTGGGGCTACATACACCCTGCCTCCTTAAGGGCCTAGAGCACAAGGCAGGAGGTAAAAGGAAGAGAAAAAGAAGGCTGACCCCTCGCAAAAGGAGGGTATCAGAAAAGATGAGACAAGGGCCAATTAAGGCGGGAAAGGAAGAGACTCCCTAGGCCTCGGATACCCTAATACCGTCGGGGTCAGAAGAGAACAAGAGTTGACCAAGTGAGGTCGACAGGAAAGAAGACAGAGAGGAGCCCGGCACAAGTAAGTGGAAATCTAGGTTAGATTATGGCAGTGTAGCATATGGTTCGGCCCGTAAGTCAGTGCTTGTTAAACTGGACAGTGTCCACCACGGCGGTGTGAGGCTGGCGACGGGTGCCTTTCGGACAAGCCCAGTCGTCAGCTTGCTCGCCGAGGCTGGCGTACCTCCTTTACACCTGAGGCGCCAACAAGTACTGCTGACCTATGCTGCAACTATTCGACAGATGCCACTTCATCCAAGCTATCCATGTTTGTTTTCCAATCCGATTCGCCGGCTGTATGATGTGCTCGCCCGAGCCACTCGGCCGGCGGGGATTCGCTTGGATGACTTATACCGTCAGTTCCGATTTCCTTCTGTCTCCTGTATCGTCCGAGTACCTAGCAAGGCCCCTCCGTGGATGGTCTCTCGCCCTGATATCATCCTGGATCTGCACACCGGCCCCAAGTCGGACACGGACTCCTCCGTCCATCGGAGGTTGTTCCAGTCCGTGGTGACACGGTATCCGGGATCAGGGCTTGTTTTCACGGACGGTTCGAGGGTAAACGAGAAAGTAGGCTGTGCATTTGTGGTTGAGGATCGTCGGTTTCTCTTTTCACTTCCCGAGGCGTGTAGCGTGTACACAGCGGAGCTCTATGCCATCTTAGAGGCTCTGCGGTACACGTTATCAGACGATCACCAGCACTTTCTTTTGTGTACTGACTCTCTGAGTGCGCTGCAGGCGATCGATGTGTGTTTCCCGAAGCACCCGTTGGTCCAGCGTGTGCACGAACTGCTCGTCAGTTCGCGTAACGCTGGAACCGGGGTGACCTTTGTGTGGCTTCCTAGCCACATGGGTATTGCGGGAAACGAGCTTGCTGATCAGGCGGCGAGAGAGACAGTCGCACTGCCCTCGCTACCGTATAAGGTGCCTGCTAGTGATGTGCGCTCTCAGTTGCGGCATACGATCCTGTCGCATTGGGAGGAGGCATGGCGTGCCACGCCTCCACCCAACAAACTGAGAGGCATCAAGGAGACAACGAAGGTGTGGAAATCTTCCTTCCGATCTCTCCGGAAGGAAGCTGTGGTACTCTGTCGACTCCGGATCGGCCATGGGATTGCTACGCACTCCCACTTGCTAAAGAGAGAAGATCCTCCTGTGTGTACTTGCGGCGCCCACCTAACCGTGGCACACCTTCTCTTGGAGTGTGTGGATCTGGCCGATCTGCGCAGGACTCTTAAACTGCCTAATACCCTCTCCCTTATTCTCCGTGATGACGAGCCGTCAGCTGACCTCGTCATCCGGTTCATGAGGGAGAGTGGTTACTTTTTTAAGTTTTAAGGTGTAGTTACGACTTTTAATTGTGGTTAAATCTGTTTTATGTTTTTTTATTGTGTTATGTATTGTATTGTTCCCTATGCCTTATTTGTTTTATCCTTTTTTACCATCCGCCTTTTATTCTTTTTATTCAAATAAGGCATAATTTTTGGGGCTCACTGTCTGTTTTATAAACACCATTTTCGCTTCATCCATGGCAGTGAGTTGTTTTTATCTACATCCTTTCATTTCACGTCATTCCATTTCATTAGGGGCCGATAACCTCGATGTTAGGCCCCTTAAAACAACAATTATCATCATCATCATCATAAATGTGACCACTGAGATTCATCCTAGAGAATATAGAAATTTATAAGCCATTTATCAGTGTCGCCTAAGTAATTAGAAGCTTTTCAGTCGGTCTACACAGCTGAACTAGTCATCCAATTAAGCCCCCCATTTTTTGAAAAGTGTTTTATTATGTGTATAAATAATGCATGCACTTTATTTCAGGCACTACGAAATTAACAATTCCTCGCCCAATCTCACTCGTGTTGGCTGACTGAAAAGCTTCTAATCCTGGAGAATATACTAAACTCGTTTTTTCAGTTCATAGTGTCACAAAAATTTCGATTGTTACGGTTGTCTCCCCTTCCACGACCTGGTGCAAATCCAGACCTCTCCCTGTAAGATCATTTCTAACCTGGTCGATCCTTCTCTTCCTTGGTCGACCTCTTCGTCTCTTGACTTTCAATTCTTTCTCAAACCACACTCGAGCTGTTCTCTGTGTGCCCATTCTTTTGAGATGATCGAACCATTTCAGCCTGGCTTCAACATGGATCTCATTAAGAGATTGTTCTACTTGGCAAGATGGCGTATCTCATAATTTTGTATTTTGTCCCACCTCGTTAGCTGAATCATAGTTCTTAGAAACTTCATCTCCACCGCCTGTAGTTTGCTGGTATTTCTCTTGGATTGGATACGGGTTTCCAAGCTATATATAGTAACAGGTACAAAGAAGCTCTTGTATAGTGTTAGTTTTTATTCTCAATTGCATTTTGTGACTATTTTGAATCTAAATCACATTTTGTAAGTATTTTCTAACTAAATTGGATTTTGTAAATATTGTCAATTCAAATAACAGTACAGTAAGTATGTAGTTAGTTTTAGTTGTAAGTAGGTAGTTAGTTTGTCTATTAGATATATGTCATTGTTCTATTAGACTGTGGTGTGTGAGTGTGTCTGGTAGCAGTTGCATGGTTTATTAGTTATAGTTCATTGCTTCAGTAGACTGTGATGTGTGAGGATGCATGTGAGTGTGACTGGTGACAGACTGTTTTAGTGGTAGTATTTGTTGTTGGTGGAACTTGAGTATTTTTTTCGTTAGTAGAATTTTGGTATTTAATTGTTAGTACGGTAGAAGGTTAGTATTTTTGTTAGTAGAATTGCTCTTTACTTATTCTGAAAGGGAGTAGCAGCCTTTCAGAATAAATCAATTCTTTACTAGTCTTATAGACGGTTAAGATATTGATAATATAAGCCAAATAATGGCTACACAGCGTCCTGCTGCACGGCGGAAAGCAACGGGAAACTACAGCCGTATGCTATTCCCGAGGATATGCACCTCTCTATGCATAATTACATGTGATGATGGCCTCCTCCCTTGTAAAATTTCAATCCGGAGGTAAACTAGTCCCCCGTTCGGCTCTCCGGGTGGGGACTACTCGAGAGGGGGTTAACATCACAGAAGTGACAAAGAGGAAATCTGACATTCTACGGATCGGAGCGTTGAATGTTAGAAGTCTGCTAGGAAGTGGAAGGTTAGAAAACTTAGAAAGGGAAAGGGATAGGTTGAGGTTGGATTTGGTTGGGATTAGTGAAATGCGCTGGCAGGAAGAACAGGACTTTTGGTCAGGAGACTATAGGGTCATTAGCACTAAATCAAACAATGGCCAAGCAGGGGTTGGCCTCATATTGGGTAGGAAACTTGGACAGCGGGTGGAATATTATGAGCAATGTAGTGAACGGATTATTGTAGCAAAAATCAATACTAAACCTACCTGCACCACAGTGGTACAAGTCTATATGTCTACCAGTCAAGCTGATGATGAGGATGTTGAAAAGGTCTACGAAGAAATAGACGAAATTCTGAGGTATATCAAGGGTGATGAAAATGTTATAGTAATGGGAGATTGGAATGCTGTGGTAGGAAAAGGGAGAGAAGGGACGATAGTAGGAGATTTCGGATTAGGTGAAAGGAATGATCGAGGAAGCAGGCTGGTAGAATTCTGCACCGAGCATGAGTTGGTCATAGCTAACACCTTATTCAATAACCACAATAGAAGAATTTACACATGGATGAGACCAGGAGATAAGGGCGTTACCGAATCGACTTCACTATGGTCAAGCAGAGGTTTCGAAACCAGATTTTGGATTGTAAAACATATCCTGGTGCTGACATAAACTCTGACCACAATCTGGTTGAAATGAAATGCAGATTAAAGTTGAAGAAACTGAAGAATAGTCAAAAGCCAAAAAGGTGGGCAATAGACAGACTGAAATAGAAGGATGTAAACGAAAGATTCAAGAAGAGTATAAAGGAAGAGACAGTGATGACTTCACCAAGACCCTAGCTAAGAACAAGGAAAAGAAGGACTGACCCCAACTACAGAAGGCACTAGTAGATGCGGCGACAATAACTATCCCGGCAGTCAGAAAGAATAAACATCCATGGTGGACAGCTACATGTGACAAGGCAATAGAAGAGAGAAAACAAGCATGGCTGAAATGGAACCGTAATAAAAGTGTGGACAATCATGATAATTTCTTAGAAATTCGGAAAACCACTCCCAAAATTATCAGAACAAGCAAGAGGCAGCATAATAAGGATATCATTGACCAGGCAGAGAGGGATTTCCAGCGGAATAACACTAGAGACTTCTACCAGGCTTTTAATTCACAAATAACACCCTATTCAGCTCCTACACTTCACCTCCGGGGAGCTGACAGAGATCTGAAACTGAACAATGAGGAGTGCACCACAGCCTTAGCAGAGTATTTCAGTGACCTTCCTAACTCCGAGGAACCCATGGAAAAGCTACCTTTTGAACCCAAGAACGTTGCTAAGACACACTCTTTCTCACCAACAAAGGAAGAGATCCAGAAAGTCATTTCCGAATTTAAGTCCAATAAAGCAGCAGGCGAAGATGGGATCATTGCAAAGCTCTGGAAGTATGCTGACGAGGAGTCGATACAGAGTATCCATGACATCATATCTAACGTCTGGTTGACAGAACAATTACCTAGTGACTGGACCTCAGCTATCATTCACCCACTACATAAAAAAGGTGACAAATCAGATCTCAACAATTACAGAGGGATTTCCCTGGTATCAGTGACATACAAGATACTCTCCAAAGTATTGCTCACAAGAGTAGAGGTTCAACTGGATTCCTGCATTGGAGAGTACCAAGCTGGGTTTCGAAAGTCAAGGTCATGAACCGAATAGATTCTGAATCTCAAAACCATTCTCATGTACAAAAATCTAAGTGCCTCACCTTATGTTGCAATTTTCGTTGACTTCCAAAAGGCCTACGACTCAGTAGATAGAGAGTCACTCTTTGAGACACTGGCTGAATTGGGGCTAGATAAAAAGACCCTGAATCTAGTGAAAGCGACTCTCACCAACACCACAGTCAAAGTCAAATTCAGAGGGGAACTGTCCAAGAGCTTCGAGGTCAGAACTGGTGTTAGACAAGGGGATGGCTTGTCTCCGATCCTCTTCAATTGCCTACTAGAAAAAGTAATTCGTGAGTGGACGAAAACTCTGAAGGATGATTCTGGATTAAGAATAGGCTACAAGAAAGACAAGTTAACAGTCCCCTGTTTAGCCTTTGCAGACGACCTTGCACTCCTAGCGTCCAGTGTGGAGGAAGCTAACCATCAACTATCCTCTCTGAACTATATAGCAGCTAAAGTAGGCTTAAAGATCGCCATCAATAAAACACAGTTTATCAGCAACATCAGAGATGCGCCCGAGTCAATCCCACTGGGGGACAAAGTAGTACAAAGGACTAACTCCTTCAAATACCTAGGAGAATGGATAACCCCAAACATCAATGAAGACCTGGCCATGAACGACAGATGGATCAAACTGGAGAGAGCCTACCACCTTTGCAAGAATATGTACAAATCCAAATCCCTCTCAATGAATTTCAAACTCAGACACTACAGTACTGTAGTGAGACCATCAGTACTATATGCCTCAGAATGCCTAAATATGGTCAGAAAAAGACAACTCCGGAAATTGGAGCTGAAGGACCGGAAGATTCTAAGAAAAATCATGGGCCCTATTAAAGAGGAAGGCAAGTATAGAATCAGGCACAACAATGAACTCTATGAACAAGTGGAGAGCATTACAACAGCTATGAGGAAGAGGAGGCTGATCTTCTATGGTCATATTGTGAGAATGGATAATCAGAGGCTCACCTCCAGAATTTTCAACACTGTCTCTAGAGGAAAAGCAACTAACGCCAAGTGGTCGAAACTAGTCAGAAAAGACCTCGAACAATTGGATATTGACCCCAGTAACATCTATGACAGGAATAAATACAGGACTTTAGTCAGAACATCAGACACTCTCCAGTCACTAACAGCAAAAGCAGTGCGTCCAGGAGTAGGTGTGAAATGGACTCAGGAGCGGAAGGACATTCACAGTGCCAGAATGAAGGAATACTGGGCTAGGAGGAAAGCTGCCCGAGATAAGAACCACGTGGTCCACAGCCGGCCCAAACGGAACTAAGAAAAAGGAAGGACTAATGAAAAACCCTAAACAAACTTCAATTGCAGACAAATGGGCACTTTTGAAGAATGAAATAAAATCCGCAGAAGAAAACATTGGTAGGAAAGAAAGAATAGGTAGAAAACCGTGGATCACTCAGGATATACTAGAATTGATGGATGAAGGGCGGAAACACAAGAATGTAAGAGATGAAAAGGGGAAAGCAGAATACAGACGTCTGAGAAATGAGGTTAACAAGAAGTGCAAGGAAGCGAAAGAAGAATGGTTGAAAGAGAAATGTGCAGGTATAGAAAATTGCCTGAAATTAGGAAAAGTAGACACAGCTTATCGAAGGATTAATAATACTTTTGGGGAAAAGAAGACTAAGTGCTGTAATATTAAGGACACAAATGGAAAGCCTCTAACAGATAGGGAAGGAAAGGTTGAGAGATGGAAAGCTTACATAGAGAGTTTGTATAAGGGAAAGGAGATTGAGAATCATGTAATGGAAAGGGAGGAGGAAATTGATGAGGATGCGAAAGGAGATTTAATATTGAGATCAGAATTTGATCGAGCTTTGGAAGACTTAAGCAGGAACAAAGCTCCAGGCATAGATGATATACCGATTGAGTTGCTACGCTGCGTAGGAGATGAAGGTCTGATCAGGTTATTTCACGTGGTGTGTAGGATTTATGAGAGAGGTGAGGTACCCCCTGATTTCAAGAAGAATGTAATCATCCCTATACCAAAGAAAGTGGGAGCTGACAGATGTGAAGATTACCGTACAATCAGCTTGATTACTCATGCTTCAAAGATCCTGTCTAGAATAATTTACAAGAGGATTGAAAGCCAGATAGAAACGGAGTTGGGTGAAGACCAGTTTGGTTTCAGGAGAAATGTAGGAACATGGGAAGCTGTACGAAGTCTTAGGCTGATTTTGGAAGGTAGAATAAGGAAAGATAAGAGAACGTTCATGGCTTTTGTAGACTTAGAAAAGGCTTTTGATAACGTTGATTGGGCTAAATTGTTTGACATTTTGAAAATGATTGGAATAAAGTACAGGGATAGGAGGGTGATATACAATCTATACAGAAACCAGAAAGCAGTCATTCGAGTTGAAGGACATGAGAGAGAAGCTGGTATTCAGAAAGGTGTAAGGCAAGGCTGCAACTTATCACCCATACTTTTCAATCTTTACATTGAACAAGCAATGAAGGAAATTAGAGAAAAATTTAAAGTGGGAGTGAAGATTTAAGGAGAAATAATTTAAACTCTGAGATTTGCTGATGACATCGTCATCTTGGCCGACAAGCCTGAGGATTTGAATGAGTTTTTGAATGGTATGGACTCCGTCTTACGGAAAGAATTCATGATGAAAATTATTAAATGTAAAACAAAAATACTGGAATGCAGCCGAAATAAATCAGAAACCTCTAAGGAGATCAAATTGGCAGGTGAAATCCTGAAGGAAGTAGGAGACGTCTGTTACTTAGGAAGCAGAATAACCAGTGATGGACGAAGCAAAGAGGATATAAAAAGTAGGTTGGCTCAGGCAAAGAAAGCATTTCTACAAAAAAGGAATCTGCTGACATCGAATATAGATTTAGGCGTTAGGAAGTCATTTTTGAAAACCTTTGTCTGGAGCGTGGCGCTCTATGGAAGTGAAACTTGGACTATTGGTGCAGCAGAAAAGAGGAGAATTTAAGCATTTGAAATGTGGTGTTACAGGAGAATGATAAAGATCAGATGGGTAGATAGGGTTACAAACGAAGAGGTACTAAGACGAGTGGGAGAGGAGAGATGTTTCTGGCGACTGCTAATGAAGAGAAGAGATAGGTTGGTAGGACACATACTAAGACACCCTGGAATAGCAAGCTTAGTTATGGAAGGAAGGGTTGAGGACAAGAACTGTAGGGGTAGACCAAGGTTAGAATATGTTAAACAGATTGCCTCGGATGTAGGGTGTGGTAGCTATGTAGAGATGAAACGATTAGCTCAGGACAGGGAGGCATGGGGGCTGCATCAAACCAGTCAAAAGACTGAAGACTCAAACAACAACAACAACAACGGTAAAATAATTGGCAATCTTCAAACGAGCACAGAGATGTCAGGAAATCAATTTCCGGAAGTAATTGCTTGGAGCAATCATACTTGAAGTGATGAAAGAATTGGAAGGCTGTGGTGCAGTATTTAATAAATGTTATATATAAATATTTTAAACCTCTTAAGACACTTACTACATTCATCAAAATTGATGTTGTGTACACTTCAGGGAAGGTTTCTGACTTAGTAAATCCATTTAACAATAGGTAGCGCACGAGTAGTTTCAACAAATGAGTGACGGCGCGGGAATAGTTTCAACAAAGTCCCGTATGCGTTCACATACCATTCATCCGTTCGCAATGAAACTTTAGTGAGTTATTGTGTACACGCCCGTGACGATTCCTGGCATATTAAATCCATTTTACAAAAGGTAGTGCACGAGTAGATTCAACGAATGAGTGACGGAGCGCGAATCGTTGCAGCAAAGTCCCATATGCGTTCATATACCATTCATCCGATTGCGATGAAACTTTGGTGAGTTGTTGTGTATACTCCTGCAAAGGTTTCTGACTTAGTAAATCCATTTTACAATATGTACACAAGAGTGGATTCAGAAACTGAGTGATGGTGCGCGAATCATTTTAACAAAGTCGCATATGCATTCATATACCATACATCAAATTGCGATCGAACTTTGGTGAGTTATTGTGTACCCTCATGCAAAGGTTCAAGAATTAGTAAATCCATTTTGGAACAGGTGGCGCACGAGTTGATTCAACAAATGAGTGATGGTGTGCGAATCGTTTCAACAAAGTCCAATATGCGTTCATATACCATACATCCGATTGCGATGGAATTTGGGTGAGTTGTTGTGCACACTTCCACGAATGTTTCGGAATTCGTAAATCCATTTTACAATAATATAGAGGCAGTTAACGAAAAAAAAAAGAAATTATTGTGTATCCAAAAGCATTTCAAGAAACAAAATTACAACGCCAACACTATCTTTGATTGGCCTTGCAACGCATGGCGGGTACAGCTTGTACGTTATAAATTTGTATCAGAGATATCAGTGAAAATCCGATGGTTAAGTACCGTTTAATACTGTTAAATAGAGTGATTTACGTGAACCGTAATTTAAACGGGCGCGAAATAAAGTGAATGTAGCAATTCTCATGTCAGTTATAAGCCAACGTGGTTAGACACGTGTGAGTGATAATTAAATAATCATCATCAATTTCCGTTTTCCAGCAAATATGACAACTCTCCACTTTATTCTGTCTGTCCACCATCCTTCCTCAACCACTGAACTGCACTCCAGGTTTCGTTCTCTCACACTGTCCTCCACTAAATCCATCCACCATACTCTAGTTCTTCCTCGTCCTCTCTTCCCAGTCATACATCTCGGCATTCTTTCATCATTCATCCTTTTCACATATCCATACCATCTCAATCTGTTGAGCTCCAGCTTATCATTCAGCTTCTGTACATTCGCTTCCTTTCAAATGTCTTCATTTGTCACTCTATCACTCCTAGTCTTTTGTACCATACTCCTGAGGAATTTCATTTCGGCTGCCTGTATTTTCTTTCATCTTTACTCGTCATTGGCCAAGTTTCTGCTCCATACGTCATTATGGGTAAGTAATAGGTCTTGTACATCACTTTTTTAGCCTTCAGTGGTATGTCTTTATCGCAAATTAAAATCCGAACCTGATGATAGAAAACACTCCCACATTGTATTCTCTTGTTGATCTCCATATCCAATCTTGCACTTTCCATCAAATCACTTCCTAAATATTTGAAGTTCTCTACTATTTCCAGATCTACAACTCCAATTTTAACAACCCCTTTTCCTTCTTTCTTTCCTCCTCATAACCATTGTCTTACTTTTCTCTATACACTGATTTTCATTTCCCATTTCTCAATATTCTCCCTTAGTACTGTCCCCGGATCTTGCAAACGTCCGTGACATGACGAGCTGATGGTAACGAACGAATGCTAGTCCAGAGAGACAACAAGACTAATGATGTTTGAATAACGCGCTCGGAGGACAGAGTGTTGAGGGAAGCATATAGAGAAAGGAGTGAGTGACGCGGAGGCGTGACGTGAAAGCTAGCCTACGTCATGAGTTGAAACTTTTATAAATTTTACTCAAGGAGACGGATTAGCGACTTAAAAAGTAGCACAGTTTTCTAGCACAGAAAAGAGAAGAATTTTAAGCTATTGAGCAGAAGAATCCGTACACCAGGAGCCGAGATCTGGAAATGGAATTTTCGAGAAGGATTACTGGCTGACCTATATAAAGGGCCAGGTTTGCAAGACAGTCAAGTCATTCCTAGCAAGCAACTGCTTGGGAGGAACTCGCCGCTTCGCTTCATAACAGTGAATACTACGTCATACTACACGCCGAAGGAACTTTGCCACCAAGTGAAGCCATGTGGGCTGGGGCTATGTTCAAAGTGATAGAAATTTTCAACAACGGACTTGGAATATTAGAGGACTCTATAGTCAGATATTCTTACAAGTACTCTACAAGTGATGGTTATTTGATAAACCATTCACTGAAGTCGCCTACAATAATTTGTTGTTTCTATTTGCGAAACTGTACAAGGCACTTCAAACTTTAGACAGGACAGACTGTGAACTTGGGGTTCAGTGTCAACTGCTAATAGGTGTTCCTATGCGAGCGGACGATCAGAATAGTATTTTCAAACGTGGAATTTGTTCCAAGAAACGAAATTGCAAGAGTAACACATTCATTTGGCAATATTGCAACAGTTCGAAAATGTTATCTTGTGTTGAAGAATACGGGAGTGTTGGTTTTAAACGAGCGATCATCAAAATCGACATGCGCCTTTAAACGAATTAAGGATAGGTGTGACGTGGGACCAGCGAAGTTGAAATGGATTGCAGATGACCATGGGAGACGCTATGGGTTTAGCGTTTACTGAAGGACACGCATCGCCAGCACAGCAAGAATGAAGTAAGAGCTATTTCATTTACTATCAACTAGCTTAGTAGAGCATTTTGAGAATTCTTTTCACTCAGTCATTTTAAGAAATCAACACCACCATTTATTTTGAATATCATATTTGTCCAGGATGGCAAATGGAGCGACAAGAAAGTCTGACAATTTATTTTGCCGTATTTTCTATTTCGTTCAGACTACAGTCATGTTCATGTTTTCTGCAACATGAAAGATATAAATTTTTTCCAAAGGATAGGAATAATCTAAGTAAATTCTTATGAGAGATTTAAGTTACATCTTGGATTATTTGAATAATTTAATTTTATGAATAAATAAATAAATAAATAAACATGAAAATAAAACTAAGATAATAATAATAATAATAATAATAATAATATCAAATGTGAATAAAATAATTTCGTAATTTTATTGATTGAAATACTAGTTAACGTTGTAAAAGATAATTTGGTAATAGCACCATTTCAACCAAAAAAAAGTCAACCCCTGGCACTATCCAGCCCATGACGGGCTAAGGCCGACCAAGCGACCGCTGCCCAGCCATTCGGCCTGCAGATATTGGGGTGACGCGTGATCAGCGCGTCGGGTCCCCTCGGCCATTAATCTTGGTTTTCATGATCGGGGCGCTGTCTCACTGTCAGACAGCTACTCAATTGTCCTCACGAGGCTGAGTGCACCCCGTTCCAACCCTCACGTCAGTTTTAAAATCCCTGACGGAGCCGGGGATCGAACCCGGGGCCTCCGGGTGAGAGGCAGGCGCGCTACCCCTACACCACGGGGCCGGCTAAATAGCACCATTTACTAAAACTAAATAAAGTTAAATGATTACCGCATTAATAATAATAATAATAATAATAAAGTGTTATAAATAATACTTGACAAGGAGTTAGATAATTGTTTAGGAGTGAAACAGGGCATTAATTATCCTTATGAAGTAATAGGAAAGCATTATTAAATAAACACAATTTTTTGCCATTGATAATAATAATAATAACTTGTGGAGGAATTTATTTAAATTGAAGGTTTTAATTTCGATAACTTTTGTGAAATAGAAGTTAAAATTTATAAACAGGTAGAATGAGTTGGTAAATGAAGGTGAAATATAATCAATTTTGAGCTCAGTAAAATTTTCCAAAAAGAGAAAAAAAAATTAACGAATATCTAAGAAAACAATAAGGCAGGTACTTATGTATAACTCTAGGGCAGAATTTATGTAAAAGGGAAGGCCAGGAAATGTTGACCATAATAAATACATCTTTTCTTATAAAAATAAAATTTGGGAAAAACGCAGAGTGGTAAGACAGGATATTACAAAGAGAACAATATATAAAAGTGTTTGGTGGATAAAAAAATATAATAGATGAAGTCAAATATAATTGTTTAGTGTGTGAATATAATTGTCAACACTTAAGTTTGGTGAGGAGGCCAGAAGGGTCGTCCATGAGGGCTTTGAGTCCCATTGTCTTGCGCACACAGGGATATGCATGTGTGTCATGTGAATGTTTATGGAGAGCATATGGGCTCTGAATTGTAAAAGAAGGGTAAGGCATTATTAGACCGCCCCATATTTCTAGTCTAATCCCACTAAATCTGTCGGTTTCAAAAATGAAAATTTTATCTGGATCAACTTCAATTTTCCAAACCTGATGCCTAAATATTTGAACAGTATGAGTTTCGATTTTGAGGAACCTGACCTAAGAAAAAAAAAAAGAAAAAAATAGTTGGAAAATGTAATGATTAACAAGATAAATAATTAAATATTTATGTTTTGTGCTTTGAGTATTGATAAAAAGAATTTTTCTTTTGATATGAGCAGTTAATATTCACCAGATGAAAGTGAAACCCTGTTGTGAATAAAATTCTAAGAGAATTATGGAAATAATTAAAAATAATATTAATAATAAATACAGAAAATTTTATAATTTAGATTTTTGTGAAACATTGCACAGATTTTCTAAGTGAGAGGATGTTGTGGCAAGAAACTCAGTCCACTGAGAATATATTGCAACAATTGTGTTGTTTATAACAAATAAATGTCAATTATGAATAATAAATTTCAAATGATGAAATTCCTATTTTTGAACATTGTTCATTTGGAACAAGGAGACTTACAGATAAATGAGATATAATTTAATTTTCAATTTGATGAAAATTTCATAAATTTTGTTTATTGTTGAAACAAAGTTTTTGAAAATAATGACCGTATTAACATCCGACTTCGTTAAGCCGAATCTTAATATGAGGTTCATAAGACAGAGTTAGCAATGAATCTGTCTGTCTGTCTGTTAGGTAGTCAGCCCGAAGGCTGGTTGGATCCTCAAAAAGTACCGCCGTTACGTTATGTGAGTAGATACCCACAAAAACCCAAGGCAGCGCTATTTTGAGGCGTTCTAGGCAAGAAGAGGAGTGAGGTAGTTTGCCATTGCTTTCCTCACTGAGTCAGAACAGTAGTCCCAACCCTATGAGTTGAACCTTTCACAGCATTCACAGGCACTGACTGTGCCCCGAATGCCATTACTAAGCACCACCCATACCTCAGTAGCTTCCATATAATCACAGCCATGAGTGAGACTGAGACATCGGTGAAAAGCCACCTTTTACTCTAGCCTGTGCCAACTGACAAATGCAAAAGTACTGTATTCAGCAATGAATCAACAGAATAAAATAAATTGTTTTCTGTGAAAAAAGGAAAAAAATGAAAATTGTATAAATATTTTTTCTGAATGTCATCAACGAACGACGAATCTTCGTAATGTGCAACGAGATATGTAAATAGGATGAAATACTCGGACTCTTTAATCAAAGTGATTATCTAGTGTAAATATGTAAAAAAATGTTTTTTTTATTGTTGATATCAGATGGACTTTGATTTCTGATTATCAAATTTTGCGAAGTGGTGAATGATAAGAAGTTTGATTTTTTAAATGATTGTGTTGTTTGTTTGTGTTTTGAAATTTTTGCCAGTTAAAGTCAATTTTAATTATCAATAAATTGAGATATTTTAAGAAAGTGTGAGTTTCCAAAAATAATTTTACTCCTTACCTACTTGAGAATTACCGAAATCAGGGATGCCAGATAGACAAATTATTTGCCTAGATAGACCCTGAGATAGATTTTCTCGTGCTTATCTGATTTCGGTATTTTTCAAAATGTGGTCATTTGGATCCTGAGCCAAACGGGCGCAGTACGTCTAGCTGTTCTTGGACCACATTCCCATTCTCTCCCCAAATAAGAACACCACATACAATTCCTGTAAAGTGTGTACGTGAGAAAATGCAATATTAAGCGAAATATGAAACCACGCAAGTGTTCCCATATGACTTGGGGCTTACACATGCATGGGAACGGAAATGCAAAGCGTGGAAAATTATTGAAAAAGCCTGTGGCGTGACTTATAAAGAGAGGTCTTAAATATTTCCATCTCACTTGTATAATATTTGTCTAAGTCGACTGTATATTGCTGTACGCTGTTATTTAAGTGAACTTTTTCGGCGGCTTAATTTGCAACATTTTAGAGATAAGTTCAGTTTACGTTTTTGCATCTTTTAATACTAATTTACATTTAAGTTTATTTACTGGTATGTATTACTTATTGGTTGATTGTTTATTTCATTTTTAGATATTAGTACTGTACGGAGAATGTATAGTCATGTTCAGCATGTGCTCAGCGAATCGGGGGTGTAACGTTCATTCCCACTGCATGACATATACACTCGGATAATGTGCAAGAGGGTTAGAAAATTACACAAATAATCCACAATTAACTAAAACATCAATTTAATTAACAAACGCACCCTTTCGGAGTACATAAACAAATACAATATCAATGAATTATTTAATTCACTGAATAATCTTTATAATTATTTACTGTCTAGCATACACAATCTTGCTTAAATCATTAGACTTTATTAAGTCTTTCCTTTACCTGTGTGAATCATTAACTGTTCAGAGCCTATACACTTATACTTTCTGTAATTACATCCCCTTTATTGGGTACTTAAATGCACTTAATATCTGGCATGTGAACTAAATCTGTCACTCCGCCCCTTTATTCAACTCAATGTCTATCAGGATTCTGACTACTTTAAATACATATTCATGTATACAAAACATATAATTAATTTACTGATAAATTCATTAATCAATTAATGACGGGGGTGAAATCTCAAATTTCAGCCTCACTTCAATAACACATGCTAGGTTTATGTTTATGTCAAACTATGCACCATTTCTCGTGACTCGGGACTCATTCTCCCACATAAGTCTTTGGTCATACAATTTCATTATCAATTCATTCATAAATCTAAGGATAGAACCATGATTTGTACATTGCCGTACCTTCAATATTCATTATTTTATCATGCTTAAAATGCACATATTTCTTTAAATTTTACACAAGAAAGATTAAGCTCAATCTCGATAACTCAGATATATCCTTTTCAAAATTATGACTTGACTCAATAATTATTTTTGTACTTGTAAATCTTCATAACTAGTCGAGAAAGATCCCTCGGAATCCCTCGCTCTGTGTATACAAAAGGCTCCATTTATTCCACATTATGACCCAGTATCGCGAGGAGACCCTCCTCGCCCTACCGGTATGACTAGGCGATACTTTACGAGTGACCACTTGTTGTTAAATTACCCGGCCTTCTTACTTTGAACTCTGTCTGGGGATCCAAGCACATTTAAAATCCCTACTTATTCCTGCAATTTCATTTGCTAAAACACATTCGATTAATACTTCACACATATTTTTATATTCTTATGGGTGATTTGTTTGGTGATCATGGTGATTTATAGTCATTTATTTGAACTTGGGGCAATGCCTTTCCCCATTATTTTTATATGCTGCAGTGGTAAAAATAAACGAAAATGAACAGTACGAGCCAGACGCCATGCTGATCGCCTGCTGATGTCTGGTCAATCGAACTGGAGGTTATTGCACCCCAACGTCGAAATCCGACATAACAATATTATCCACTCAGCTACAATACATTTCTAGGGCTGTGAGCGGGATCATAATAACACAAATATTTAGAGGGAATCCTTGCGTCCTCATTAACCATACATACAATAATTACCATACTGCTACGTGAAGCTGGGATTAACCTCTTAGGCTTCCAACGCGTCATTATCCCTTTGAGCGTCTTACTTATGCGCTACCGTCGAACCAATGATCCACCGCTTCGCTGATACTCATACGAAGATTTGACATACACCTGTTGTTGTTTGAGTCTTCAGTCTTTTGACTGGTTTGATGCAGCCCCCCATGCCTCCCTGTCCTGAGCTAATCGTTTAATCTCTACATAGCTACCACACCCTACATCCGAGGCAATCTGTTTAACATATTCTAACCTTGGTCTACCCCTACAGTTCTTGTCCTCAACCCTTCCTTCCATAACTAAGCTTGCTATTCCTGGGTGTCTTAGTATGTGTCCAACTAACCTATCTCTTCTCTTCATTAGCACTCGCCAGAAACATCTCTCCTCTCCCACTCGTCTTAATACCTCTTTGTTTGAAATCCAATCTACCCATCTGATCTTCATCATTCTCCTGTAACACCACATTTCAAATGCTTCAATTCTCCTCTTTTCTGCTGCACCAATAGTCAAGTTTCACTTCCATAGAGCGCCACGCTCCAGACAAAGGCTTTCAAAAATGACTTCCTAAGACCTAAATCTATATTCGATGTCAACAGGTTCCTTTTCTGTAGAAATGCTTTCCTTGCCTGTGCCAACCTACTTTTTATATCCTCTTTGCTTCGTCCATCACTGGTTATTCTGCCTCCTAAGTAACAGCAGTCTCCTACTTCCTTCAGCTTTTCACCTGCCAATATGATCTCCATAGAGTTTTCTAATTTATTTCGGCTGCATTCCAGTATTTTTGTTTTGCATTTATTAATTTTCATCATGAATTCTTTCCGTAAGACGGAGTCCATACCATTCAAAAACTCATTCAAATCCTCAGGCTTGTCGGCCAAGATGACGATGTCATCAGCAAATCTCAGAGTTTAAATTATTTCTCCTTAAATCTTCACTCCCACTTTAAATTTTTCTCTAATTTCCTTCATTGCTTGTTCAATGTAAAGATTGAAAAGTATGGGTGATAAGTTGCAGCCTTGCCTTACACCTTTCTGAATACCAGCTTCTCTCTCATGTCCTTCAACTCGAATGACTGCTTTCTGGTTTCTGTATAGATTGTATATCACCCTCCTATCCCTGTACTTTATTCCAATCATTTTCAAAATGTCAAACAATTTAGCCCAATCAACGTTATCAAAAGCCTTTTCTAAGTCTACAAAAGCCATGAACGTTCTCTTATCTTTCCTTATTCTACCTTCCAAAATCAGCCTAAGACTTCGTACAGCTTCCCATGTTCCTACATTTCTCCTGAAACCAAACTGGTCTTCACCCAACTCCGTTTCTATCTGGCTTTCAATCCTCTTGTAAATTATTCTAGACAGGATCTTTGAAGCATGAGTAATCAAGCTGATTGTACGGTAATCTTCACATCTGTCAGCTCCCACTTTCTTTGGTATAGGGATGATTACATTCTTCTTGAAATCAGGGGGTACCTCACCTCTTTCATAAATCCTACACACCACGTGAAATAACCTGATCAGACCTTCATCTCCTATGCAGCGTAGCAACTCAATCGGTATATCATCTATGCCTGGTGCTTTGTTCCTGCTTAAGTCTTCCAAAGCTCTATCAAATTCTGATCTCAATATTAAATCTCCTTTCGCATCCTCATCAATTTCCTCCTCCCTTTCCATTACATGATTCTCATAACTCTCTATGTAAGCTTTCCATCTCTCAACCATTTCTTCCCTATCTGTTATAGGATTTCCATTTGTGTCCTTAATATTACAGCACTTAGTCTTCTTTTCCCCAAAAGTATTCTTAATACTTCGATAAGCTGTGTCTACTTTTACTAATTTCAGACAATTTTTTATACCTGCACATTTCTCTTTCGACCATTCTTCTTTCGCTTCCTTGCACTTCTTGGTTGGTTGGTTGGTTGGTTCCTTAGTTTAGGGGCTGCGACAACGCGGTCATGTAGCCCCGTGTACTTTGGGTGTGTGTAGAATCTGTCTGATAACCGGTGTTAATTGTGATGACTGTATTAGTGCGTGTACCTGTTTCTTTTTAATTCAAGTAGGGACTGCAACTTTGAATTTTCAAATAGTTCCTACTTTTGCCGCCAAACGCCACCGTCAACGACTACTAGGCCTAGTTCAGAACTAGCTACTAGACGCCACCGCAGTCGGCTCTTGGCAACGAACGTAGCAACCTAAGAGCGTTGTTTACATTCTTAACCTATCCAATTTAGTTTCACACAGGTGTAATTAGTGGAAAGATCTTTAACATGCCATAAATCTATGACATGGGACCGCCGGCTTTACTTCCCCTCCGAAGGAAGGCATACTGAGGGATTTTTAACGCTCTTAAAAAATCCGACGGCTTCGGCCGTGTTTGAACCCGCTATCTTGGGCATAGAAGCTCAGCATGCTACCAACTACGCCACCGAAGCCGCCCAGAATCGTTAACTTCTTGTTAACCTCATTTCTCATACGTCTGTATTCTGCTTTCCCCTTTTCATCTCTTACATTCTTGTGTTTCCGCCTTTCATCCATCAATTCTAGTATATCCTGAGTAATCCACGGTTTTCTACCTGTTCTTTCTTTCCTACCAATGTTTTCTTCTGCGGATTTTGTTATTTCATTCTTCAAAAGTGCCCATTCGTCTGCAATTGAAGTTTGGTTAGGGTTTTTCATTAGTCCTTCCTTTATACTCTTCTTGAATCTTTCGTTTACATCCTTCTCTTTCAGTCTGTCTATTGCCCACTTTTTTGGCTTTTGACTTTTCTTCAGTTTCTTCAACTTTAATCTGCATTTCATTACAACCAGATTGTGGTCAGAGTTTATGTCAGCACCAGGATATGTTTTACAATCCAATATCTGGTTTCGAAACCTCTGCTTGACCATAATGAAGTCGATTTGGTAACGCCCTGTATCTCCTGGTCTCATCCATGTGTATATTCTTCTATTGTGGTTATTGAATAAGGTGTTAGCTATGACCAACTCATGCTCGGTGCAGAATTGCATCAGCCTGCTTCCTCGATCATTCCTTTCACCTAATCCGAAATCTCCTACTATCTTCCCTTCTCTCCCTTTTCCTACCGCAACATTCCAATCTCCCATTACTATAACATTTTCATCACCCTTGATATACCTTAGAATTTCGTCTATTTCTTCGCAGACCTTTTCAACATCCTCATCATCAGCTTGACTGGTAGGCATATAGACTTGTACCACTGTGGTGCACGTAGGTTTAGTATTGATTTTTGCTACAATAATCCGTTCACTATATTGCTCATAATATTCCACCCGCTGTCCAAGTTTGCTACTTAATATGAGACCAACCCCTGCTTGGCCATTGTTTGATTTAGTGCTAATGACCCTATAGTCTCCTGACCAAAAGTCATGTTCTTCCTGCCAGCGCATTTCACTAATCCCAACCAAATCCAACCTCAACCTATCCATTTCCCTTTCTAAGTTTTCTAACCTTCCACTTCCTAGCAGACTTCTTAACATTCCACGCTCCGATCCGTAGAATGTCAGATTTCATCTTTGTCACTTCAGTGATGTTAACCCCCTCTCGAGTAGTCCCCACCCGGAGAGCCGAACGGGGGACTAGTTTACCTCCGGATTGAAATTTTACAAGGGAGGAGGCCATTATCACATGTAATTATGCATAGAGAGGTGCATATCCTCGGTAATAGCATACGGCTGTAGTTTCCCGTTGCTTTCAGCCGTGCAGCAGGACGCAGTGTAGCCATTATTTGGCTTATATTATCAATATCTTAACCGTCTATAAGACTAGTAAAGAAATGATTTATTCTGAAAGGATTCTACTCCCCTTCAGAATAACTAAAGAGCAATTCTACTAACAAAAATACTAACCTTCTACCGTACTAACAAAATACCAAAATCTACTAACGAAAAAAATACTAAAGTTCCACCAACAACAAATACTACCACTAAAACAGTCTGTCACCAGTCACACTCACATGCATCCTCACACATCACAGTCTACTGAAGCAATGAACTATAACTAATAAACAATGCAACTGCTACCAGACACACTCACACACCACAGTCTAATAGAACAATGACATATCTAATAGACAAACTAACTACATACTTACAACTAAAACTAACTACATACTTACTGTACTGTTACTTGAATTGACAATATTTACAAAATGCAATTTAGATAGAAAATACTTAAAAACTGCAATTCAGATTCAAAATACTGTACTTCAAAGACTGGTAGTTAACACGCGTTTTCAAACATTATTCACACCTTTTCACATCAATGGACTGCGTAAATACTACAGTAATAAAATGTGTGCTAAAAAAGCTTATCATTGTTCTAACAATCTCCTGTACTAGAATTATAATAGAAAAAGACTGCTCCATTAAAATGGCATATTAATGCGCAATTTGTTCAAAAGAAGGGGAAAAAAGGATTCAATTCATTTTTAATAGAAAATATATACTTAAATTAATATATGTATGGATGTATTAAGCAAATTCTCTGAGTTTCATTGTAAAATCATAAATATGTTATGAGAAAAGTGTACCTAAATAGCATACAGTACATGTGTTTCAACAGTCTATTATGTAAGCCATATTATAAAAAAGGAAGATTGTAGTTTAAGGTGACTGTTAATCTCGAGATCATAAGCCACGGGACCACCTTTTTACGTGGAATTCGAACCACAGGACATGGCATTTCACTTCGAAAATCTCACATGCATTGACCGGGAATCGAACCCAGTCCGCCATGGTGAGAGGACAACAGCTCGACCGCTGCGCCACCACGCCCCTACGTAAGCCCTATTATATCACAGTATGAGTATGAAATCTTCCACATTAGTGGCTAATGTGTATTACAATAAGTGTATCAATTTCCAGATCACAAGATGCGACAGGACGAAAATAACTAGCTAAGGAATCGCTATAACAATTGCACAACGATCACGACCAGTTCCCCTTAAGGAACTCATGGCAAGTATGGAAAGTACACCAAGACCTCTGGATAAATATATCATCTCAGCAACTGCACTGAATGCCGTATTACACAGAGGTCATATCTACTGAGTACTATGATCATCTTGTTGGATCAATATTATGTCACACAGCTGCTATACAGAGAGCAAAACGAGTACCCACTAGGTACGTGGTCATTATGGTTTTTTTTTTTTTAGTGCCGGGAGTGTCCGAGGACATGTTCGGCTCGCCAGTTTTGTAGCTGCTTCGAGACGGACACCCAATGGGTGAGCTACAAGTACCGTTGGGGAGGAAAGTTGGAAGGGAAGGCCGAGGAGTTGGAAGGTAGCGGCTGTGGCCTATAGTTAGGGACCAACCCCGGCATTTGCCTGGAAGGAAGATAGGAAACCACAGAAGACCATCTTCAAGGTTGCAGGCGGGGGGATTCAAACTTCCTCGCCTCCCAGATGTGAGCGACTGCCAGCAGTCATGCCGTAACGACCACGGCTAACTCACCCGGTGGTGACCACACAGTACAATGTGATTTTGGACATATCTTACCAAGTTCAACATAAAAGTTGTATTTTGATGGTCGTGGAGATCGAGCAGACAGCGTGGCCTCTGTAGTAGTAATAGGTATACATCCCGAAGCAGAATTCTCTGAAGTGTCATCACTATCACTACCGGCAACTCCTAAGTTACGTGTGCTTCGACCTGAAGAATGCCTCAGTCGCTTGTTACTTTCACACTCTGAACGCTTACGACTTCTCCGCCGGTTTTTGGGTGACGCTTCTATCTCCTTATCGAGATCCATACCAGGCATTTTGGGAAGCTTCAACTCCTGTAGTCTGTTATCACACGAGTTTGACACTTCCACATTCAGAAGGGAATCATCCTCACTGTAGTGATCAGCCTTTGTACCTTCAGCACAACTGTCCATATCTATCTCGAAAGAGCCCCTGTGCGACTCAGTACTCTCATTATCTAATGCAGGAGACATGTCGACATGTTCTTCTCTAGGTGAGCCATGAATTTTCTCATTACCAACTCTGCTATTGAAGTCTCCCATTAACAGTATCATATCTTGTCCTTAGGTAATATTGATTATCTTCTGTAGATCTGAATGCAGCTTCCATGGGGGAGGAGCTCTGAACTGAGTAAGGGCTTTTCTGTACTCTGTGGAAGACGGATCTGGGCGGGGAAGTCCTCAACCCCGACACGGCGCGTCCCAATGGCTGATAGGGGCTCTTGTTGAGAGTGGTGCTTGCACCCGCGGATCAACTGAGGACATGATATAGTGGCAGCAGCTATATCATTATTGTTGATACAAGGCCGATCTGTCGACCTTGCATCAGCAAACAGCTGCATCATATCTTGGCTTCCTTGGATGTTGGGATGTGATGTGGTTACTGCGCATTGAGGAAGGCAACGGGAAACCACCTAATTATTTTTCCCCAGGATAATATTCATGGCTGAAAACCCAATTACATTGGCCCTTAGTCCCGGGCAGACCTTAAGTGGTCAGAGGGTGCGAAGAATCTCCCGGTCAGCCCTGAAGATAGGAACGTGGAATGTACGGAGTATGTTTGAAGCAGGAAAGATTCACAATACAATTCATGAGATGAAGAGGATGAATGTGTCCATAATGGGTATAAGTGAGATGAGATGGCCGGGGACAGGAGATTGTAATGTGGAGGATTGCATGGTATATTACAGTGGTAATAATGATGCCAGGCATTTGCATGGAGTGGGTTTTATAGTGGACAAAAGTTTGCAGTCTGCTGTTATCAGTTGTATACCATTCTCCAGTAGAATAATTATGTTAAAGTTACGTGGTAAACCTTTCCACATTAATCTCATTCAAGTGTATGCCCCTACTAGTGACAAAAGCGATGAAGATGTTGAGGAATTCTATGCCCAAATTCAGACCGTCCTCAAAGACACCAAGGAACATGATGTAACCCTTGTTATGGGAGATTTTAATGCAAAGGTTGGGAAAGGTTCTGAAGAACACATTGTGGGCCAGTGGGGTCTCGGACAAAGAAACAACAGAGGGGATCGTTTAGTGCAGTTTTGTAGAGAGGAGAACTTTGTCATTGCTAATACTTGGTTTAAGCTTCCTGCCAGGAGACTTTATACGTGGAAAGCACCTGCTGATAGTCCAGACAACATAATAAGAAATCAAATTGATTTCATTCTAATTAAAAACAGATTTAGAAACAGCGTGATTTTTGCAAAAACCTATCCAGGAGCAGATGTTCCTTCTGACCACAATCCTCTCATTAGCAAAATTTGTGTCCGGCTTAACAAGATTCCGATAAAAACAACACAAAAGAAATATGATACTGATGCCCTTCGGGAAATAAATACAAGGTCACAGGTGGCTGCTGCTCTTGCCACTGATCTTAAGACGTTGAATTCAAATGACATGCAGCCCTTGGAACTTTGGGACACTTTTAAAACCTCATTGAAGAGGGTTGGAGATCATTTTCTTAAGAACAAGAGACAACATAAAAAAGGAAGGCATGGATGACGGATGAAATATTGAATCTAACGGATAAACGAAGAGAGGTCAAAGGAAGAGATAATGAAGAATATTGGTTTATTCATAGATTGATAAAGAATAAGATCAGACAAGCCAAGGAAGCTTGGATGTCAGATAGGTGCAAAGAAATTGAAGAACTTAATAGTAAATATGATACTTTCCAGGTCCATAAAAAAATCAAAGAAGTTTCAGGTAGACACAGGAAAAGAAACACAGTCAACTTAGTTGATAGTCAAGGTAACACGGTATTTGAAGTTGAAGAAAAATTACAGGTTTGGGAGAACTATATACAAGAGCTTTTTTATGATGATCATCGTCCTTCCCGACCCGAAATTCCTTCAGTTGTTGGACCTATGATCACCATGGATGAAGTGAAATTTGCGATTAGGATAGCGAAAATGGTAAGGCTCCTGGTCAAGATGACATTCCAGTGGAATTATTGAAGATCTTGGATGATGATAGCATTGTGACGCTCACTAATTTATATAACAAGATATACGACACGGGCATATTACCAGAAGACTGGCTCTTGTCTACATGTATTGCTCTTCCGAAGAAACCGATGGCTAAGTCATGTAGTGACTTCAGGACAATCAATCTTATGAATCATGTGCTCAAGATATTTCTCAAAGTTATCCATAACCGCATATACAGGAAATGCGAGATGAATATCAGTGACACGCAGTTTGGGTTCCGCAACGGTCTAGGAACTCGTGAGGCATTATTAGCGCTTAAGTTCTTTTCCAGAGATGCCGTGAGGTAAATCAGGATGTATATGCATGTTTTCTGGACTATGCAAAAGCCTTTGACCGTTGTCAGCATGATAAGTTGTATAATGCACTCAAGAACTCAGGAATAGATGAGAAAGACATTCGGATCATCATTAACTTATACTGGGGTCAAAAGGCTAGTATCAGAATTGATGGACATATATCGAGATCAGTGGAAATAATGCGTGGTGTGAGACAAGGATGCATTCTTTCACCGCTTCTTTATAATATCTATGCAGAACAGATTTTCTCTGAGGCACTTGATGGCATTCAACAAGGTATTAAGGTCAATGGTAATTATATTAATAATATACGGTACGCAGATGATACTGTATTGATTGCAAATAGTTTCGAAGGACTTACAGAGATTGTTACTATGGTGTATCAAAAGAGTAAACAATATGGCCTTGACCTCAACATTAAGAAAACACAATATATGATAATATCGCGAAAACCAGCATTGTCACAAGTCCTTTTAGTCGATGGACATCAGATTGAGCGAGTCAAGAGTTTGGTTTATTTAGGACAGAATATTAATGAGAATTGGGATCCTTCGGTTGATATAAGATGCTGTATAGAGAAGGCTAGATCCATCTTTATGACAATGAAACAACTACTATGCTGTCGAGATCTCAGTATGACGCTTAAGAAAAGAATTGTGAAGTGTTATGTTGTCTCCACCCTTCTTTATGGTGTTGAAGCTTGGACCTTGTCCGTAGCTACAGAAAATAAGATTCGAGCTTTTGAAATGTGGATATACCGGCGGATTCTTAACATTTCGTGGACAGAACATGTGAGTAATGCCGAGGTTCTTCATCGTGTGAGCAGCCAACCTGAGCTGTTAAACACAATTAAGAAGAGGAAATTGGAATACTTGGGACACATGATGAGGAGTCCAAAATACCGTCTGCTTCAAGTTATACTTCAGGGTAAAATTGAAGGTCAGCGTGGACCGGGAAGGAGACGAATAACTTGGATGGATAATTTAAGAACGTGGTTTGGGCTGTCTTCCACGGAACTCTTCAGGATTGCACAGGATAAGAAGGTGTTAGCCATGGTGGTAGCCAACGTCCGTATCGGATAAGGTAGAAGTAGAAGAAGAAGATCATTATACAAAATATCACTTTCTTTCGAGTATCCTTCAACCGGTGGATATACCCCTATAACTGTCATATATCCTCTGGATAGTTTTATTCTTACGTGAATGATCCTTTCATTCCAAAAAGTATAGTTATCAATTTTTGATCGTAATCTCTTGTGAACCATAAACATCACCCCTGCATGTGCTCTAACATTTCGTTGAACACCACGATAAAACTGTAAATAATTTCTCGATCCTTGGATCCCTGAAGCTTTTTCTTTGTTTCGGAAATAACTGCAATTGAAATATATTTTTTAGATAGAATATCGTCTAATTGATCACCTTTGTGTCCAATACCCTGAACATTCCAGGTAGCACATCTAATAATATCCTTCCTTTTCCAATTCGTGTCCTTTCCTTTGGCAAGTTCGTCAACTGTAGAATCGGTCCGGTTTTTTCCTTTACAAGACTTGAAAGCAATGAAAATGTATTTCCAACAGGTTGCTAGCTTGAAGAAAGTAAGTCCATTAATGGGGATGCCATCACTCAGCCCATGGACAGGCTGTAATACAGCATTTCCTCTGTACTTGATGTAACGGTTATCCGGCAGTGACTTGGTCGCCGGAGCCTCGTCTGCGGAAACGGGCAAGTTCGCCACGTGAAGGAGAGGATGACATTTGGGTAGGAGAGGTTATAGATTGCACATCACTACCCCTTGAACGACCCATGGTGACCCCGGGTGGGCACGAACCACCAACCTTTCGGTTAACAGCCGAAACTAAGCAAATTATTGTTGTTAGGAGAAATGAAAGTGTAAAGTTGTAAGAATGACAAGATCTTCAGCTGTGTGCAGTGAGAAAGCTCTGCATGTGTTCATTCCTTATGTAATAATGATGCGAAATGTCAGCTAACATTGTACCGCATACAACACTCGTAGTCTCTAAATGTTGCACATTTTCCCGCAAATTTACATTAGTTTATGTTTGAATTGCTACATACCTGCCAATATTCCCAATTTAGGCGGGAGACTCCCGATTTTACACCATTTATCCCGCCCTCCCGCTTAACGTATTAAATATCCCGATTTTTCAAAAATCTCACGCGTAAATTCGGACTAAACGTGCGAGATAAAAAACTTCATTCATCCATGGAACAGGTCGATTTTACGTGTGTTGAAATGAGTTTCAATACCGCAGTTTCGCTTCGTATCGATAATTAATAGATAATTCTTCATAACTATCAGTCCCGCTCATTTGGATTGAATATCTCTTTGTTTGAAACAGTCGATGGTTAATTCAGCGTGTGTTCCTTGAAATTTTCAAAATAGCCTGTGGGTGAGAGATAGTTGTAGGCTGCGGATTATTTTATCTTATTTACACGTGAAATTATTTGTGTATAACTTAGATGTTAGCATGAATAAGCAGGTAGACTATGGTGATATTTCGATCTCTGTGATTTTGTCGGTTTCTCGGTAACATGCTATGGCGAAGGAATATGATTAGACATGGATCGTCTTCAAAATCTCCCGATTTTTCAGTTTGAAATGTTGGTAGATATGCGTTATAAGATCGTGACAAAGAAAGTGTTTCTCCAATTGGATGATTGTATTTAACTGTATGCACGTCGTATAATTTGGGCGAGGTGTTTTTTTTTTCACAGAGCAACTTTACACCGTAGTAGGCACGCAGCCTTTTGTATTTAGTTTCATGGCAACTTGTTTTAAATTATTGACTAAAATATTTCTAAATGCAAACAATCCATACCTCCATTCGGATTCGGGTTCCATAATTCATGCAAAATGAGGTTCGTTCATTTGTAAAATTGAGGTCATAACCCCCCCCCCCCCCTATACCCTTTCAGTGATTACCGTATGGTACTTTACGTAGACAAGGGTGAAGATGTAAATGATCATCTAAAAAAATTGTCGCCAGTTGTTTGGTTAATTAGCTTACGGTAATATTTTCCATAGGTGCTGATAACTAGGCACGGTTTGATTTTAAGGTGGAACCGCATGTGCTATCAAATATCGCTTTCTTGCAATACCTGGAATATGTATATAATTATAAAATGATTATTGGTTAAATAAGTATTAAATGATAGGCTATTATAATGAATATGATTAAATAAACACTTAAGAAGAAACGACGCGTTATTAGTAAATATTAGGTGTACCGTTACGGCGACTAGCCTATAACTCGTAGCTTCCGTCACAATTTAGCATTTAAACGGGTCACGTTAATGCATACTAATATAACAACCTGATAGCAAATTATAATAATATTCTCACATATAACATATTTTATTTGCACCAACTTAATACAATTGTAGTCTAAGATATGTTAGACCACTGCTGTTTGGAATTTGCAAATCGCACACTTATTAAGCAAGTTGTTTGTTATGGTCGTCTCTGATGCAAAGTTTTACTAATTACTCTTTTAGGAGACACTTGTCTTGGAATATTCGTGAAAGGTCAACCCTCTAGTTCTTATTTCATAAGTTGAACGCCTACAATCAAAAACCACAATTTGAAATAATAAAGAAGATAATCACGAACGAACGATTCACTGCCAATGAAAATCAAATGGAGATTCGTGGACCGGAAGTTCGCTATGCATAAGCTTCGGTGCCATTTTAACTCGTGGAAGCTCTATACGGTTACGGTACCATACAATTCAGTCACTTCCCGTAAACATTTATTATGTGACACTCCTATTCTCTACTCAGTCAACCCTCCTCAGTAAGACAGTCATTTATATTAGCTCTCCTCAGGTAAACGGTATTTTATTTGTGTTCAAAGCATCTCATCCCATCTACGAGAGAGTTCACTCGCGCGCGCGCGCTTTGCTCACGCTACGGATTAGGCCTAAATCTCGCCATCACTCGTGAGCTGCGGAAGTATCTCCAAAAATGCAGTTACACTTACGCCAGAAAATCTTGATTCGCGCTTTAAGATTCATTTTCCAGTTATTCGGTATGCGAACTCTAGTCTTAGAGAGTTCTAAAATATACGGGAAATTGGGGGATTTTCGTACGGGAAATACGGGAAATATACGGGAATTTGAAAACCGGTCATCGCTCGATACCCTGAGTGCTAAATACGTCTTTACCTTAACTTTACTTTTTTTTAAATCACGAAAGCTAATATTAACCGTAGAGTCGCGATTCAGTGAGTGTGCATGGTGTTATCTGTCGACTACTGTACTGTAAGCTGTGAACGACCTCCACTCAGACTCTTGTTTCATGTTGAAGGATAATTATTGCATGGTGAGTGCTTTTATATGCATTAGCTGTAGTGTTTCATTTATTGAATCCCCCAGGGGCTCACATCTTGTGGGCGTGGGTTGGCGACCACGGGGCCCCAGCTGAGTCCGGCATTGCTTCCACTTACTTGTGCCGGGCTCCTCTCTGTCTTCTTTCCTGTCGACCTCACTTGGTCAACTCTTGTTCTCTTCTGACCCCGACGGTATTAGGGTATCCGAGGCCTAGGGAGTCTCTTCCTTTCCCGCCTTAATTGGCCCTTGTCTCATCTTTTCTGATACCCTCCTTCTGCGAGGGGTCAGCCTTCTTTTTCTCTTCCTTTTACCTCCTGCCTTGTGCTCTAGGCCCTTAAGGAGGCAGGGTGTATGTAGCCCCACCACTTCTGGTGCACACTAGATAATGCTACACCCTCAGGGGCTCACGGCTGGTGAGTTCGGGAGTTGGCGACCCCGAGGGATTCCTGAGCTGGGTCCGTTTTCCCCTTTTGTCCCTTACCTTTGGGGCGGACCCTCTCCTCTTTCACTTTCCTATATGCCTTTCATGGCCCTCCTTCCTTCCAAGTCCCTCAATCCGCCTTCTTCGAGGGTTGAGGGCATTTCTTTTCCTCCTGTCCTTTATTTGCGTTATTCTCCTTTAGTTTTCCATTTCTTCTTCCAGTATGTAGGTTAGTAGTTAGTTTTAGTTTTAAGTTCGCTTTTCATTTTCATCTTCACGATCACCCAAACCATCAGGGGCCGATAACCTAGATGTTAGGCCCCTTAAAACAACAATTATCATCATCATCATCATCATTTATTGAATTGAATACCGATGATAAATGCATCATAGCTTCGGTGTGTAATTTATTTATCTGTCTAAAAGTATCGTATTTCTCTGTTTGAATGTCCTCGGCGTTGTCTCAGGATCGACTTTTAAAATATATAACTCATAATTGTCCAGAAATAATGTCTGAAGTGTAGTACTCTGTATTATTCGAACCAATTGATTTACAATAACACTAAAAACTTGGCAACACAGCTCAGCTGTTCCAAGCTCCCGACTTATCCTTTAAGTTCTTTCCTTTGAAATACAGGGTGTAGGTGAGAAGCTTGCTCAGAATTCTTGCTGTGTGGCAGTTAGACGCAGGGCCTTGTTATGTGGAGATCGTAGGTTGCGTAGAGGAAAAGCGGGGCTAAGTGACAGGAAGGCTGTCAGAACCGAATGCGCGGGGTTAACAATACTGTATTTATCCCATAATTTGCGCAGGTAATGGCGGACGCACCTCTAATTTTACTATACAAGTCGTGATCTAAATTATTATTCATTATTACAAAGGGTTGTTTGACTATTTTCAGTAGTGTAGAAAATTTTATCGCCTTGTTCCGGGCTCCTATAATGTTACGGTACCATACAATTCAGTCACTTCCCGTAAACATTTACAGGGTGTCTACCGGTAACTAAAGTAACGAATTTTACAAATGGGTAACGAAAGTAACGAAAAAGTAACGAGTTTTACATACGGGTAACGAAAATTTTCCGAAGGCGGATTGATTCACTTAAAACTCGCGCCTTGCGATGGAGCGAGTTTCACGCAAGCGGCGCCGATTGCATAAGCTATATTTCCCCGTGCCCGACCTCGAGAAAATGCATACTGAGGATACCCTGATTGGTATATATATCGTTCAGCGTATATTTTCGGCATCAAGATGACTTTTTAATTTTGTGTGAAATATTTACCTGTGTTATTAAGAAACCGGACTTCGCGAGAAGTTTATTCGCGAAAACTTATGAAATTAATCAGAAACCGCGCATTTATTTGGAGACTATGTCAAATTGAAGTCCAGAAATAACGGAAAATAATTTAATGTCGCAATCTTGCGAAATGTTACTGTTTCTAAAAAGGATTTTGAAAAAGCTTCGAAATACGTAGACTATAACTTATTTTAAAAATATGGCTCTTAAATTTGCGACATCCAGTATGGCCAGATGATGATGATGAAGATAATTGTTGTTTTAAGGGGCCTAACATCGAGGTTATCGGCCCCTAATGATCTGGTTGATAGCGAAAATGATAATGAAATGGAAACCAGAACAAAATTATCTGAGACGGAAAATACGTACAAAAAGGAACTCAGATGGAAACAACTCACAATATGGTCTTACAAAAGGGAATTTAGAACGAAAAGTTGCACAGAAAGAATAGATTGAAAAAAGACCCACAAGACGTAGGCGAGATTCAAAATACGTACAAAATGCAATGTAGCGTCGAAATACTTACAAAATGCAACTGAAATTCAAAATACTTACAAACTGCAAATGAGATCGAAAATACGTACAAAATGCAATTGAGGTTCAAAATACTTACAAAATGCAATTGAAATTGAAAATACAGAATGCAAGTTAGATTGGAAAAAAAAAGCCGGTTCAGATTCAAAATACTCACAAAGTGCAATTGGAATTCAAAATACTTACAAAATGCAATTGAAATTGAAAATGCTTACAAAATGTACGGTAGATTCAAACGACTCATGTGGATTGACAATACTTACAAAATGCAATTTAGATTGAAAATACTTGACAAAATGTATTTTAGATTCAAAATACCCACAAAATGCAATTGAGAATCAAAATATGTGCAAAATGCCCGCCAATCAAAATGCAATTTAGATTCAAAATCCGTGCGAAATGCGCTTTTGGTTGAAAATACTTGCAAAATGCAATTGAAATTCAAAATACTCACAAAGGTCGCTCCGCCATATTGAAAGACTTACTAAAAAGCAATTTAGATTGTCAATCTTTACAAAATGCAATTGAGGTTGAAAACAATCGCGAGATGTAATTTAGATCGAAAAAACCATACAAAAAGCAACGTAGATTAAAAATGCCTTAAAAAATCACTAGAAGGGAATTTAGATACACGGTGAACCAAGTAACGAAAACAGTGCGGGAATCTTAAAAAGAAAAGTAAATATAATGAAAAGAGGAGAGGAGAGGAGAGGAGAGGAGAGGAGAGGAGAGGAGAGGAGAGGAGAGGGGAGAGAGGAGAAGGTCCGCCCCAAAGGTAAGGGACAAAAGAGGATAACTGACCCAGCTCAGGAATCCCTCGGGGTCGCTAACTCCCGAACTCACCAGCCGTGAGCCCCTGAGGGCGTAGCATTATCTACGGTGCACCAGAAGTGGTGGGGCTACATACACCCTGCCTCCTTAAGGGCCTTGAGCACAAGGCAGGAGGTAAAAGGAAAAGAAAAAGAAGGCTGACCCCTCACAGAAGGAGGGTATCAGGAAAGATGAGACAAGGGCCAATTAAGGCGGGAAATGAAAGACTCCCTAGGCCTCGGATAACCTAATACCGTCGGGGTTGGAATAGAACAAGAGTTGACCAAAGGAGGTCGACAGGAAAGAAGACGGAGAGGAGCACGGCACAAGTAAGTGGAAGCAATGCCGGACTCAGCTGGGGTCCCGTGGTCGCCAACCCACGTCCCACTAGATGTGAGCCCCTGGGGGGCCAGTATGGTCAATTCAAAATTCCGTTATATGTCGATTTTTCCTTCGAACTTTGGTTCCATCGGATATACCTTATTATAATCTAACCGGTTATTTGGAAAACTTGTATAACTTTTGTAATTCGTGATTCACATTCGAAAGAAAACGTGTCCTCGAGTCGTATTATTCGTGCATTCCTCTCAGAATAATTCTTAATATTTGATACCGGTACCTACTTCCAACTTTCATACTCTAGACGGCAGGCTGACCGCACGACTTGCCTGCGGGAATCTCTTCAAATGGACCGAGATCGACGTCAGTAGCGTAAAATCATAAAAACCCGTCCCCTATCGTGAACTTGTGACCACGAGGACTGCGGGAATCCCGTCAAAGATGATTGGTCACCAATCAGGAAACATTCCGAAACCTACTCGCTACTTTTCCCATGACCGTATACTTAAAACCGTACGGGGAGCGAGAAGTGCATCAACCCACTTACAAATGACGGCCTACGTAGCGTCGCGATACTCATTTCTCCTCGTGATCCAGCCTGAACTGATGAACTTCCAACCACAGCAAATCCCGATAACTATTCCACTTAACTCATTCATAGCTTGATTTTACATTTATCAATAGCCATTATTATGACTTCAATTATCATTACTTGGATGACCAGAATATCTTTTATATTTGCGTTTCAGTATGATTATCCCATCCAGGATGATCATATCTACTCCGTCCGTCGTCATATTTCCTACTTTTCATTTCTGTTGTACTCATCGCTCTTTACATATTCATTAAAATTGTTATCCCCCTTTTAGGTTTAATAACAATAAGACATTTCAACGTTTCAGTGTGGTCAATTTAACATTTTAACAATTTCTTTATAAACTTTCAATCTTATAATTTTCTTAATCTTTCCTGAGTTATTCTTCATTCATATTTATACTGATGTCATTCTTTATTTATTCCAGTTAACTTTGTTCATTACTTTACCATTAAAATTATCAATTGGTTCCCCTTTGATTTATCTTTCAACATTATTATTATTACTTAACACGGGCTTCACTTTTAATGGATATTCTATTTATCCTTTCTAGACTGTTTTAACCAGTCAATTCAAATTTCAACAATACATTTTACATGGTACATCTCAAACAATATGGTGCATAGTAGAAGGGTGCAGGGAAAGAAAGGGCTAAGTCCATTTTTTGTTTTTTTGTTTTTTAATGTGGATGAGATGTTTATTCCCGGTCCTAAACAATGCCTCAGGTGGTTTTGGAAAGAAGGAGCTAGGTCCAGAAATACAAGGAAAAGAAGAAACAGTGCACTGGGAAAGAAGGGGTCATGTCCAGTAAGTCAGGGAATAAACGGGCTCTCAAACAGTAGTTTTGTACTTTTAAGTTACCAGCCCTGTCACATTAATTACTATTTCCCTCCATTTTACCATTTGAGGTTAGTTGAGCGTTTTTTCTAGAAGTGCTCTCTGAATGATTTAGCAAGAAAGTGTTCATTAATGCTTCAGTATGTGTGACTTAAGTGAGCTATCAGATTTTTCAATTAATAAGGATGATCAGCACAAGGTAACTAAGAAAAGGAGACGTCATGGAAGAATGTCAGGGGTCAGGACGAAACTTAACCTCAGTAGTCATGTTATGGGGCAGAACTGCAATTGTAAGATGAAATGTTTTGATGTTGTTGGTGAGGAAAACAGGAAAACCCTTTTAAGGACTTTTAATCTCATGCTAAGCAGGGACATCCAAGATTCTTACCTATGCGGTCTCATTTCTGTTGTACCAGTCGCTCGTCGACGGCCTAGAAAGTCGGAGGGTCAAGCAAATACTGACAGACAAGCCACGTACAAGTACAGAGTGAGGGGATGTGCCGGTGTAACGAATGATTACGATGTATGCCGTAAAGCTTTCCTTGCAATTCATGGCATCGGTAAAAAGAGGGTCGAGCGACTGGTAAGAGGTCTTAAAACCGGCGTAAGTCCAAAGAACATGAGAGGAAAGCATTCCAATCGGCCGTGGAGGATTCCTGAAGAAAGTTTAGATGCTGTTCGTGAACATATAAAATCATTTCCCTCAAGAAACAGTCACTATGGTATACGAGACACCAAAAAAGCATATTTAGCTGAAGATCTCAATATCAAGAGAATGTATGGTATGTTTAAAACTAAGTACCCTACGATCCAGCTTTCGTATGAAATTTACCGTTCAGTATTCAACAATGAATTCAATATCAGTTTTTGGTTACCCACGAACGGACACTTGTTCTACCTGCGATGAATACAAAGCAAAGGTCACCGCTTTAGAGAAAGAAAAGGCAAACTGTGGGGACTTTGCTCGAGCTGCACACATTTCTGATGAAATAAGGAGACTTTCTGTTGGAAATAGGGTCCATCTTACAAGGGCTGACACTTTGTATGTCAGAAAACGGAAAGCGCCGTTAAGTTGTAAACGTTCAGGAGTAAAAGAAGCAATTTGTATTGATTATGGTAGAAATCTGCCTATCCCTAACATACCAACTAATGATGCTTATTACAAGAGACAGCTGTCTCTTTATGTATTCAATATTCATAGACTATCCTGTGGTGAATGTCAGTTTTATCTCTATACAGAAGTTGAAGGAAAGAAAGGCAGTGACGACGTTTGTTCGTTATTGCATGATTATTTTTATAATCATCTGCCCATGAAAATTAGAGACATTCAAATATTCTGTGACTCTTGCGCAGGCCAAAATAAGAATCACACTGTTTTTTCGATTTCTTCACTATCTTGTTCATTTTGAGAAGAGATTTGATTCAATAAAAGTAACATTCCCTCTTCGAAGTCACAGTTACATGGAGTGTGACCGGAACATGGGCCTAATTAACCAAAAAGCACGTATTGAAACCCCTGAAGACTGGGAATACGTCTTCAGCACAGCCAGAGAAAACCCCTCACCTTTTAAGTTCGGCTCCTTCATTCATCGGAAGAATCGTTTGCCACGTCTTCTGCCATAAGTGATTTCATTTTTGCGAAGTGGACGGTGCACCTCTCTCAGTTCTACAAGAAGAAATTCCCCACTCGACCTGTTCGCAAGATTATTCTGGACAACAATGACAGTGGAATAAAGTTCTGCTGCACATACAATGGGAATGGACTGATCAGGAAATGATGTCTAAGACCCACAAGCAGCTTCCCGAAGGACATCTTGCCAGGATGTAGCTACTCTACTGGTAAGTTAAATTTGCCTTAACATAATTTACCCCTGTATCCACCAATGGAAAATAATGTTACACAGTGAGAAGCAAAGTGAGTTATGGTCGAATTACTTTTTGTTTCAGGTTCTAAGGCAAAGTACGACGACTTGCAACATCTGGCAAAATTCTGTGGACCAAAGGCTCAAGCATTCTTTCAAGCACTCTCAAGACAGTAGGAGAGGAGTGGATTGGAGTTAAACAGCAACATCTACGATTCTATACGAATCAATACTCTTAATTTTACTAATGTGCCTTTAGTCTACTGTATAAATGATGGTGAAATCAGGCATACGTTTCTTTTACTTCCTCGTTAAAATAATAATGAAAATAATGTAAAATATTTTGGTTTATTTTCCGATGTGATTGTTCGCTCACAGTAATGATCATTTCCATAATTATAATTATGATACAGTATATAAATTACTTTAAATAAAACTGAAAAATTGTCAACGAATGGATTGGACACCATCTTTACCACATACCCTCTGTATGAATAGGCCCGTTCTTTCCCCTTATGTAGTGTAGATAGGAGAGCAAATTTTATTTTTCCGATAGTAGAATGTTGTTTTTACACCAAATGTAAGTTAAAATTATTTAAAAATTATACAGCTACTAGGAAATAAATGTAACTGATATTCACTTTAGAAAATAAAGTTGGTAAACAGAGTTGAACTGTTTAAATGCCATTTACTCAAAATTTTAAAAATGTGACTTAGCCCTTTCTTTTCCTGCACCCTTCAAAAAAGTCAACGCTCACCGTATTAGTCAGGTGGTTCCTTCATGATATTGTTGCGTTTCACTCACCATATATTTTCTTAAAATAACATCTCGCCACTGCGAGTTAATACACTTTCACACGGAAATTTATCCTTAATATACATTTTACAACACATGGCACTTTTAAATATAGAAAAACATTGATCAATTCCACTTTCACCGTGGATCCAAAAATACATAATTTAACACTTTCACACGTTATTCACGATTCTTGTTACTTGGTGTAACATCCCTACGATCGCATATCAGACGTGGCTGGTGAGGTAATCTCCCCTGCGTCCCTGGCGATTCCTATCCTATCTTCTATGATTGTCTATCATTGTTTTGCGTTCCCCTTTATTACGCATGGAGCTGAATTTTCATTATGTTGAAGTAAGTTTGTGTTTGGGTTACCGTCGTTTCCACTGACTATCTCGCACTTTATCGTGAGTTCCTCTATGTTTTCTCTAGGCCTTATGAACAATGACCGTAAACTCCTATCGTGTTAACACTTTCGTTGATTTTCACTGTAGTTTGTACTTCTTCTACGCTTGATTTTGAACCTAAGACCTTCTACACTTGAAGTCTAAATATCTGAATTCGAAGTTAAAATCTGGACTGTTCCAAATAACGTTGTGTAATATTTCGAGTTGGGTATTGTTTATAATGCAGCGTGGAGCTTTATCAAGACTTCCAATGTCCTAACTTCGATTCGGTGTCATGTCCCTCCAGACTCTGATTACTTTCTCATATCGCGACTTAGCTTGTTCAGAATAACTTTATCAAAGTAGCGGGACGTGACCTCACTCAGGTCATGTAGATGACTGTTATAACGTACCTCCTCTGAGGTGTTAGAGATGAATGTCTTTAACGTACCGTGGCTCCAAGAAGACTTCGAACCAACGTGGCTCTGCCTCAGGGCGCACCAGTTGACTGTAATAACGTACTACAGCGTGACGTGACCTCCCTCAGGTTATTTAGATGACTGTAATAACGTGCCTCCTCAAGGCGTACTAGATGACTGACTTTGATTTGGCTCCGCTGTCCTTTTATCTAGATTGGACCGAAATGTAGTCCCTCAATCGATTCAGGAACCCAACTTTTTAATTCCTGCTCTAAATTTCCTGTAAAAAATATCGGTGTGTAGCTAATATTCTAAATGTCCATGATATCTTATGCGGATTTGAATTCCTTCGTTCAATTAATTTGTATTAATTAATTAAATTATTATCCCTACTGCGGGGCCTCACTTGACACTACCTTTTCTCCGCATGTAAATGCTCTTAAGTCCTATGACGTAATGCTCTGTCAGCAGTCCTTATTTATTCAAATATTACAGCGTTTTAATATTCTTAAAAATCGCGTTTCATTTTAGATTCCCCCACTTCTGCTTACGTATTATAATTTCAATTGATAATTTAGAAATTATTCGCGATGTTTCACATGTGAGCCGAGTTCTCCCCCTCCGCTTACACAGATATTCAAGCGAACTTGCAATAGTTGAGTTTTCCCCCTCGTGGTCATAATCATAAACAGAGAAAGAGTTCCCTCGTTATTCCGACACCAACGCGTTCATAAACTCTTCAAATCTTGCTGGCTCGCGCGCATGACATCATGCGTTTAATGGTCAACAAATGCTCACTTTCCTCACGTATTAATGTTTTTTTTTTAGCTCTGGTCTATGTCTGTAACATGACGCTAATGGTATTTATTACTCCTAGGTATTTTTAAATTAAACATCTGCGTTTCCCCCAACGCTTTGCTTCAGAACAGAATTCACTGAATCTTCTCTTCATCCCTTTAAGTTTTCAATATATTTTTCCCAGTGATCGCGTATTCGAACCTTGTGCCGATCCCTGATTGGGCACAATTCCTCCCTTCTAAGACAAATAAATAATCTTCAGTGAGAGTATTTATTTGTTCAATTATCATTGTTTTACTCGTACATAAGATTATTCCACTTTTTCATCATCATGAACTAATATTCTTATATGGGTAGGTACTATCCCTACCCGTTTCATTCCTAACTTATTATCCTCACGGTTATTTGAATCTACTTTCTTTAAAACCTCGTTTACCTATCTATTTTATTCTTCCTATCTCATGTCCTAACGGGGATGGGGGGATGAACCATTCCTACCCGTTTGATCTTTCTCTTTGTCGATCATTTATTTTTCCTCTATTCTCTCTCTTTCTTCATCGCGCTTTTTCCATAATTCACTATATTCCTGTTCGATATATTTAGCTGTTTCCTTAAGCTTTTCGTATATTTCTTTTAATCCACACTCGCAGTTTAGTTGCTGCCATCTACTTTCTCTTTCGTCGACTTAGTCGTATACCTTTGTTACTAGGGTTAGATTATTAACTATTTCAAACTCCTCTGGAGGATGATAAACCTTTAAGTTCGCCGCATTCATGATCATTTTCTGATTTGTGTCTTCATGTTGTACTATCCCCAATTCGTAATGAGCGACGCCAGGAACAGATATGAAAGGCAACCATAGCAAAGGGATCATGTAATTAAATTTGGAAAATGAATATCGGAACAGGTTCGTAACACAAAATTTATAGTCATGAAGTATTGTCCAACAAAAAGCTGGTTAGCTGGAGGTAATCACCTCCTAGTAAGGGCGGATCTGATTGGATCATCCTACGAGATAGACCACAGGCAGTACTTGAGGAAAGAGAACATGATTGGAAGATCCAATGGGTGACCTTAGAAATGGAATATTTTATTTTGGCAAGTATGCTATTTAATGCATTTGGAAGTATTGAAAATTGGAAATAAATCAAAGAAATTATTTAAGATATTATCAGGAAATGTATTCCTTGGATAATTAACGCCCGAAGTCAGTTTAAGGATATTCATGTCCGAGCCTTGCATTATGGGAACATGAGAAAGAAGGCGCGGTTGTTCTGGAAGCACGCGGAAGGATGAGACGGCTATTGTGTGAGGGAATGCAACACGGGTCTTTGAACCGGACGGATGTCAGCCGTGATTTCCAAAAACGTGATACGGGAGTGCGTACAAGTGCTTCAGTGAAGGAAAGAGAAATACGAATATGTGTAACCTTGTTGTATCACGGTGCTAATATTGTGCGAAACACGTAAGTCCGTATATGAATTTGAGTGTGTTATGGAATACTTATGGTAGAGACCGGTGTCGTGGTCTTACAATGAATTATCAGTCTGTATTATGTGACGTGTTCGTAGAGAAGGTGGAATTATGATAATACATCGAGAAGGACACTGTAAGTACATATTTGGAAGGACACATTTTAAAAGGGACACGTTATTTTGGGAACGATATGTTCGATTGTGAAATGGACTGCAATAAAATGGTGACGAATATCATGGACACATGGTTAGAAGGAACATTTGATTTGTCAGAAGGAGCCATGTTAAATTCCTAAATTATGCTGTGGGAAATGTGGTCTACATCATGGGTGTGAGAATTCCTTCGAGTGGAGTCACTTAAAATGAAATGCAGGAAAAGCAATGTTCACACAGCTAATTCATGGAATGCACAATCTAATGAAGATCATCATGGACTATAACCAGTCTAAGGATGGAGAGAGGCTACAAAATTGTCCGGAAGAACGAGAAGAAGAGCAAGGTCGAAGGGAAGACCGAGAACCGAACGAGTGGACTGTCTGGGGGCGGACCGAGCGCCGAGGCTATCCGAGTCCCATTACGAACTATGGAGCCGTGGGCGGGCTACGTGCAATCTCACTGCGATCAAGAAAAGCTGAAGTGAGACTTGGAGGGAGGCTAGATACCCACCAGCTGCTTGAAATTGGAAGCAGTTTCCCGAACCTGTGTGTATATGGGATTACACGTGTTTCATCGCCAGCCCTGTTTAAAGTAAGACAAGCTCTTCATTAATATAGCCCTATATTTAGAGTGGTATTCTAGAAGCATGCCTGGTGTGATCATTTATTTCAGTAGTAGTTTGTTCTGTATAAAGTTAAAGCACTGGTAATCTGTGATTTACTGCTTCGAAGCAAGTTCTTTTCGCATTTAGAATGTTGGTTAGCTTCAGTTCCAGCTATGTTTGGGATAATTGCAGGCGAGTTAACTTCGTGTTAACCGCGTCTGGTTTAGTGGAGTTCCCGCTTCGAGGATTACCGGTGGCATTTAAGCATTTTTATGTTGATACAGATCTGGATTTCGACCTTTTGGGTTTTTGAAATTAATTATTTTGGATTCGAGTGTGTTTTCAGATGAACTGTTTCCTACGCACTTTTACTTCTTCGCATTCCATATTTTTGCGCAGTTGCCCCTTCGCAGTTTAGAGAATTTTCAGTTTTTGAACATTTGCTTTCGCAAATTAATTTTCTTAGATATTCTTATTTTTGGATTTAGCTATTTTGATCTTCGATGATTCTTTTCATATTGTGATTTTGCTCAATTATACGACTTTACCATTTGAATTATTTTTCTCGATTTTGGATTTTAACATTTCGGTGAATTTTGAATTTAGGATTTTGAAATTTTCACTTTGAAAATTTATTCCTTTTTTGATATTGGAATTTAAATTTATTTATTTTTTTCGGATTTTCGAAAATCCTGATTATTTTGTTTGATTTTGATTAATTTGGGACTTCAATCCTGTCTTGATATTTTCCAAATTTATATTTTATTCTTCCCTTGGAAGTGTAAATTAATTTTTCAGTTTTGACTTTTGGTAAATTTCTCGTTAGTTGGAAGTTGGTTGCTACACTGTTCGTTCAGACGAAGAATTTTTTCGAAAAACAATTTTGAATTATAAAATATAATGATAATTCGAGCGATGTATACGACTATTGTTATAGAGTGACACAATGTATATACATAATCAAATATTTCAATGTTTATTGAATATAGTTCACGCCTAAGTGGCCAATGTTTTTGAGTTGACACTCACAATCAATGTAATTTGAAACGGATAATAGTTAGAAATGTTTCGTGCTTAGTTAACACGCACTAGGAAAGAGTAATTCGATCTGTAACTGCTATTTCTTTTAAAGCGTATTTAAAATTAGTATCAACGTCTTTGAATTACTTATAACTTGAGGGAGAGATCTTCATTTTTGGTATTGTTCGATTGTTGTGTTTACATTGAAGAGGTGTGCGATAATACCAATTGTTTCTTTGGTATTTCGAAGGTCGACCCCTGTAAGGGATGTTATGTCCTGGGAACCTATCCTCTATCAATGGTTGTTGTCGTTGTTGTTGTTGTTAGTTTGCTGCGTATAGTGTGTGTAATTAAGTAAAGAATAAAACTCAGGAGCTGTGTATAGATTAAAATATTGATATTGTAAATAGTGAGAGGTTGTCACTATTTAAATTCATTACGGGTGTTGTTTCTTTTTCTTTTCCTTTATAAATATTTTTTTGTTGATCCTGATAGCAAAGGCATAGCGATATGTTGCCATTTTATTAGTTGTTGATTTTAAGTCGTTATTTTTGTGATTTAGTTGGCGTTATGTCAGAGAGTGTGTCGTAAGACATTAATGATAAAGAAAATGAATGAAAATCCACAGCCTGCTTCCAGTCTCCGACCGGGTCAGGAATGGAATGAATGAAGCCCCCATCTAGTGGCGAGGATATGAACTGTGCCGGCTGCCGAGGCCTGATGCACTCCTCTGGGGCAATGATTAAATGAATGACAGATGAGATGAAATGATAGTGGAGAGTGTTGCTGCAATGAAATTTTGACAGGGAAAACCGGAGTACCCGGAGAAAAACCTGTCTGCTTCCGTTTTTTCCAGCACAGATCTCACATGGAGTGACCGGGATTGGAACAACGGACCCAGCAGTGCGAGGCCGCCGTGCTGCCGCCTAAGCCACGGAGGCTTCCTAATGATAATGACATTTAGTTATGGATTTTTCGGTTTGTTTATAACCATCTTTGCGTTGTTTACTTTTTGAATAAATTTGGGCACGCATTTGCGTCTGCTTACACCATTTTTTCACAATACTCTTGCGTTGTGATTTATAGACAGTGGGAGGTTAGGAAAATGCTATGGTAATTATAGCGGCTTGGACCATTTTATATCCATTTCCCTGTCCCTGTTACGCCCGTTTGAATGAGAGTCTCGCGCTCTGGTGTGTGTAGTCGCTGATCCTGTGGAGGATTTACCATTGTGTTTTGATGATATCGCCTGATATGTGTCCACGATTTGCAGAGTGTGTGATGCCTGATATTTCGGTAAGTAATATTAGCCGGGTACTGCCGTTGGTATCGATCCGCTGTTATCTTGGATTTTGGCTTTCACGACACTGCTGAAATCGGGTACAGTACCTTATACGCATTGTTTTTAAAATCATTAATTATCCTATAAGGTCCATGGCAATGTTCCCGAAACTTCTTATATATCCTATTTTCAGGATCGGATATGGTGGGTCGCTTTACCAACACTAATTACCGACTACCAATGGTCGGTGGTAACGCTTATTGCGGTTTCGTCGCTGCAGTTTGTCTGCTTGAGCTTTCAAATGTTCGTAAGTTTTACGAATTCTCAATTCTCTTCCCTCTTGGGTATCCATGGGTATGGGTATAATTTGATCCCATGGTTTCTCTGGACGTTGATCTAAATGTATGCTAACAGGAACCTCTCCAGTCGCCTCATGCACAGTATTGTTTATACAAAATTCGAGGGTTTGCAAAGTATCGATCCACTTCCAATTTTCCTCCTGGCAATATATTTTGCAATATTTTTGCACCTCTCTCATTGCCCTCTCTACTGGGTTAGCTTCAGGGTGTCTAATACTCGAAAGTATTTGTCCAATTCCCCGAATTTCTAACTCCCTACGGAATTGCAAGCTCGTGAAACAGTTTCCGTGATCCGAAAGTAAGTTTTCGAGTTTTCCTAAGATCGGAATCACGCGTTCTTTCAACCTCCTCAGAACTTGTTTCGTAGATATATTTCGTATTGGACACAATTCTACCATCTTAGTGAATACATCCATGGCTACCATGATGTGTTTGCTACCCCTTCTCGCTTTGGGTAATGGACCGAAATTGTCCACTGATATTATTTGGCATGGTCTCTGTGGCAAACGTGGAATTGGTTTCCGCCTCATCAAGAAAGAGTTAGGCTTTACTCTTTGACATGTATCGCACGTCTTCAACGTTGATCTTACTGTTTCTCCCATCTTAGACCATACAAAGGTTTCCTGTAACATTTTAAGTGTCTTGACCAGACCAATATGTCCAAACGTTCGGTGTGACAGCCAAATTAATCTCCTCTGCAATCCTGCTGGTACCATAATTCTTAAGCGCGTATGATCTGTATCTGCATACTTATGAAGAAGCCTGTTATAAAAGTTATATTCAGTTGATATGGCTTCAGCCTCAACGAATGCAGCTGATGTCTTATCGAGTGTCCCTCGAAGTATGAAATCATCCTCATCCATGGGTCTTGTCGTTGCATTTCACCGATCTTTCTTAGATCTTCTATGGTTGCTTGATCCTTATCATCTATCTGGATATTATGTACTTCTTCGGTAGTCTCCGGATTTCTGCTCAGACTATCTGGAATAATGTTTTCTTTCCCAGGACAGTATTCGATCTCACCATCGTACTGCTGTATGTATAATGCCCATCATGTCAGCCTTTGGCTAGATAAATCCGTTTTCATCAGGAAAGTCAACGCTTTGTGATCTGTCCTAAGTATAATCTGGAATCCATAAACGATTTTACGCCAATATTGTAGGGCATACAATATTGCTCAGAGTTCGATCTCACTGATCGTAAATTTCTTCTCATGGGGTTTTAATCGTCTTGAAGTAAAAACTAAATAGTTTCTTTCACCGGGTTGCTTGTCAGTCTCCTGAAACAACATGGCTCCGATGCCAATTTGAGATGCATCCGTCTGGATTATGAATTTCTCATTGTAATCTGGATACCGGTATCCTAGTTTCACAAAATTTGATAACATGCCCTTTTCCCTTCTAAATGCGTCCTCGCTTTCATCTTTCCATCTCCATTTCTCCCCCTTCGTGAGTAGATCTTGCAAGGGTGAAACTGTACTAGTGTACGCCGGACAATGACTATTGAAAAACCCTATAAGTCCCAAAAATTGTCTTACATGTTTGAACCTAGTTGGTCGTGGAAAATCCTTAATGGCTTCTAATTTACTTGGGTTTGACTTAACTCAATACTGATCTATCACATGACCCAAAAATGTTACTTGACGCTGGCAAAAAATTGATTTTTTCAAATTAATCTTGAAATTCGCTTGCTGTAGATCTCGTAATAATTTCCTTAAATTCTCCATATGTTCCGGTACCGATTTCGACGTCAATAGGATGTCGTCAACATACCTAATGGTACATAACTTTTCCTCTTCAGAAAGCTTTCTATGTAAGGCTCGTATCAGAGCTGACCCAGCTGTTTTCAACCCAAATGGCAATCTTCTAAAACATAACGTATGTTGCTCGAATTGAAACCCTGTCAATAAACTAGTTTTCTCCTCTAATTCTAAATGATGATAGGAATTTGTTAAGTCCACATTCGTGAATATCTTCTTTCCTTTAAACTTTCTCAAAATTTATTTTGTGGGTGGTGCCGAATCGTTTTCAGGAATTATCCTCTGATTCAAGTTCCTGGCATCCAAACATACACATACTGAGCCATCAGGTTTATTTACTGCCATCAATGGACTCACATATGGCGTAGCAACCTTTTCAATTACTCCGGCTTCCATCATTTTCTGTAAGGCCTCCTTAGTCTGTTTAAAGTGCTTTTCAGCTATGGGGTATGGCTTTTGGCGAAATGCCTAATGGAGTCCAATCACTTACTTGAAAGGCGTATTTAAAATTCTTAATCCTTTCAGGTTTTGAATCAAACACGTCTCTCTGTTTCATAATTAGGGATATCTTTGCTTCTTCCAGCTTCTCTAATAAGTATTTATCAAAATCAGGATCCATTTATTTTTCCAAATCAGCGGTAAGTGTATTAAATTCCTTCTCTAGGGATAACACATTCTCCCTGGACATATCTCTTTGGTATGACATATTTGTTCATCATGCTTATGCTCGATATTCTGCAACGATACATCTATTCCCTGTGCATCATCCTCTTCCCGAAAGCGTATACAATTTTGGGATAAGTCAATGATCACTTTGTATTCCCTTATAAAACCTACACCTAAGATCGTGTTATAAGGCAGCTCTCTTTCTTTTCAACTCACTTACTAGTGCTTGGGTTACAAGGCATATAGCAGATCCTGTATCTAATAAACATCGTATTAAGATTCCTTCAACCCTAATCATGATTATCGGTAGTGTACGGTGCTGCTCTCTATATTAACGGTAGTTCACCCAGTGCCCACGTACGGCAGTGCCCGTAGCACGGTCAGGAATCTTGCGCATTCCGCGTATTGCCATATCTTTGACTCCATGAGCTCTTTGTCTTATATTATTGTATGTTGTCCTCCCTTGTTACAATTATGATCTAGTTAGTTTTAAGATATTAAACCACATACGTAGGTAAATGTGAAATTCCCTTTATGAGCTACCATAGAGAATGTTTGAACACAACATTTGTTGGTCCTTCCGATTGCCGGATATAAGTGAACCACGAAAACATCTATGAAAATAGCTAACTTAGTTGAGTTAGAGAGCACAGAACTGCACCAGTAAGTATGAGGTTCAGCCCATTTGCCAATTCTTGTGTCTTGAGTCATTATGGATGCCAATCAAAAACGTGTATTGACAAAGAAACGAACAGTCATCAAATCTCGCGTGACTCGCTTAAGTACATTGGTGAATGAATTTGCAGGTGGTAATCTTAACGACATAAACGTTAGGAAGCAATCGTTGGCGAGTTTAATGGATGAGTATAATGACACTCAGATACAGTTGGAAATTGATGATCCTGAAAACGAGTCACCTGATCTAGATAGTGCAGCCTTTGATGATTTATGCTTGGACATTAAGTAAAAAAATGGAAATGCTATTGTGCCCCGAATATACACACCCACCTCCGCCTGTAAATAGGGATAACATGAACAATATTTGCGCACTAAAACTTCCAACTATTTCACTACCCAAGTTCAGTGGCACTCTACAAGATTTCATGCATTTCCATGACACATTTGTAGCGTTGATGATCAACAATGAAACAATCACACACATTCAAAGATAATATTACCTCCTATCATGCTTGTTTGGTGAACCTCATCACCTCATTGAGAACTTACCCATTTCACAGGATAACTTTAAGGTCACCTGGCAGTTGATTCGTAATCGGTACCACAATCCCAAACTTATATCAGACCTTCATATCAAGGAACTATTGTCTCTCCCGAACTCAAAGCATGATTCTCCTAAAGAGCTGCGTTTGCTAATAAATCAACTTTGCAGAAACTAAAATGCCATAGAAGCTTTAAAAATTGAAACGCCCTTACATGACCTCATGCTTTCGCACTTAGTTTTGGAAAGAATCAGTCTCAATCTCAGGAAGCAATGGGAGAACGGTACGTCAAATGAAACGCACGCCAACTTGAAAGACTTAATTCAATTCTTGGAAAACAATTGCCAAACTTTCGAAATAGTCACGTCCAACAAGTCAGCGGCTGTAACCCAAGTTGAGGTCAAGCATGGTGCAAGTTCAAGGGGACCACACCGAATTTTCGTCACCACGTCACCTTATTGTGTGCTATGTAAGACATCTCACAGTCTGCATAAATTCCCCAAGTTTAAGTACATGGACGTAAATAGCCGTGTAGGTGTTGTGAGGGAACATAATCTTTGTTTCAATTGCTTGAGAAGTGGTGGAGTTTGCCCCAGAAAACTCCAACTCATAGAGGGAGAACAGCAACAAGCATTAGCTTGGATTCAATATCATTAGGGTGAAGCAATAAGACTGAATTATGCGTTAATGTAAGGGGCTGAAGGATTTCACAATTAAACATAATCAACATCTCACCCAAGTTTAATCGCAATCGGACGAATGGTAAATGAACGCATACGGGACTTTGTTGAAACTTTTCGCGCGTCGTAGCTCATTTGTTCAACAAATATGCAATTTATTAATATACTGTTTAAGTAAACACAACATCAATTAATAACCACTGAAGAAAATACTTTAGCTTCTTATTAAAAAGTTCATGGCAAAGATCAACTTTGTCTTCTTAAAATAGAAGAGGCAATAAAAATGTTCTATAAATGAGTGCTAAAAACTTATCTTATCTTCGGCGACACTTTAGTGGAGGGTATGTCCGGAGTGAATCATCCCTCAAGCGAAGAAATGTATACAAACACAGTCACGTATGAACATTTGTCAGTCCCAGTAGGCAACCCACTCCACACATTTGAGAGCTGTCAGTGCTGTTGTTGTGCACTGGAGAGATTGGAGTATGTTTACAAACTTGGTTGGTCCTGGCTGACCACGGCGCGTAGCAAGTACTGTTGACATTCCTTCCTTGTGCCTTTCCTCACTGCGAGATAGTGCACCATGAAGATTATTATTATTGGTCGTAGATGATGACTCTCACTGCGGTACTTAAAAAGTCTTGGCGAGAATATTTGAAGATTATTGGTCTCAGAGTGGTGACCAAAAAGCAGATTGACACATGTTGACAGTAGAATGTTGGCCGTAGAGTAAGCCCGAAGAATAGCGGCCCAGAGTGGCCCATAAGAATGGATGAAAAGTGGCACGTCACCCAGAAGATGACTCGAGGTTATATAGCGGCGAAAACCCGCCGAGGAAGGCAGCTGACCAGAAACACCGCTGCTATTGGTTGGCCAAGGAAATGACGTCACGAGCACGAGGCGATAGCAGGCAAGCAGCAGACAGGCTCAGTGTAGTCGTTGTAGAGATGTGTTGCGGAAGCCTTAAACACTAGGTGAGTAACTATAATATCTATGAATTAGGTGATTAATAACAAGGTTATGCTTATAGTTTAAGAAATTAATACATTTCCAAAGAAATAATTATTATTCGGGGATCTCGGTAACAAGAAACAAATTTGACCGACAAATGGGCCAAGATAAACATTGAAAGTATCACGAAAAGTGATCAAGAAGTGACCATGTAGCCAATAATTGCAACTCAGGTAACTGCAGAACATGCAATAAACGTCACCACACATTGATACATATACACCAGAATATGAACAGTACTGCTACCCCGGTACTCAGTGCATCCCAGCACCAAGCATATTGTTCTGTCAGAAGCGCATGTCCACACGATGAAGTATTGCTATCAACTGGCAATGCTAACATTAGGGATAGCAAATGCCAAATGCATCAATGTCGAGCACGATTAGACAGTGCATCACAGATGAACTTCGTGTCTCGAGACTTAGTGGACCGTTTGGGTATCAAACTGAATCGTCATTCGATACCTATAGATAGATAGATAGATATATAGATAGATAGATAGATAGATAGATATATTTATTTACCATCAACAGGATAGGCACCCAATTACAGATGATTTCAGCAACACGCAAGCGACTTAATCCTCTTACTTCTGTCAACTTCAGATTGAGTCGAGAGTTAGTACTTATCGTCGGCATATAGTATGTTCTGTCCTGCGTCAGATTACTGGTCCACTGCCTTCATCTACAATAGATTACGAGGACTGGCAACTGCCCGTCAACATTCCATTAGCAGACCCTAATTTCAACCAGCCCAAAGAGATAGATCTACTGTTAGGTGCTACTATATTCTTTGAACTCTTAAGACCTGAACAACAATCTAGGGATGGTTACCCTACTCTTCAAAATACACAACTTGGTTGGGTGCTATCTGGATGTATCCCCTCTCACTCAGTTCAACAACGTAAGAATGGAAGAACATCATTGTTGTCCACGGCTGAAACCTTGCACACACAGGTGGAACGCTTTTGGGAACAGGAAGCGCTTACGACTCGTAAACATTCTAAGGAAGAAAGTCAACGCGAAGAACATTTTCAGAAATCCTTCACGCGCGATGAGTCGGGCAGGTTCATAGCGAGACTACCACTTCGGCAAGGAGTAGGAGAACTTGGTGACTCCTTTGACAATGCCAGGAGGAGCTTTGGCTTTATAGAGAGGAAGTTGCATCGACAACCTGACCTGAAGAATGAGTATATCAAATTCATGAACGAATATTTACAACTAGGACGCATGGAACTTGTCGATCCTAGTGACCAGCAGAAACCTGCTTATTACATGCCTCATCACGCGATAATCAAGGATACGAGCAGCACTACCAAGGTCAGAGTTGTCTACAATGCGTCGGCTAAAACTACTTCGTCGATCTCCCTGAATGACGTGTTGTTGGTTGGGCCAACTGTTCAGCAGGGTCGGTTCTCGATCGTTCTTCGCTTCCGTACACACAAGTATGCGCTAACAGCAGATATCGAGAAGATGTACCGACAGATCCAGATTCATGAAGCAGATCGAGACTTCCAGAGAATCTTGTGGCGCAGTTCTCAGAATCAACAACTGACTTCTCAGCAAGATTGGAACCATGTCTCATCACAGGACAATCCATCAGATGTTATATCCCGGGGAACGGAGCCACATCGACTTCAAAGCAATCGATTATGGTGGGCGGGGCCTTCAACCTGGCCTGAACTTACCACTGTTCGACCAACCGAAATTCCTGAACAACGAGGAGTAAGATTGAGTTTCGTGGCGAGTAATCACAATGCAGATAACATTTTCATCCGTTTTTTTCAGCTGGACTAAACTACACAGAGTAGTTCCTTACATTCTCAGTTTTTTTTCCACAATCTAAGGCAGGATGCAGCAGCAAGATTCCATGGGCCTTTGACTACTGCCGAACTTCGCGATAGTCTGACAGCAATCATTCGCATCGTTCAGCACTGTTCGTACAGTCAGGAGATAAATATTTTACATATAAAGAACGCAGTGCCACTTCAGAGCAAACTTCTCACTCTGCACCCTTTCCTAGATAGTGACAATCTATTGAGGGTGGGCGGCAGGCTAGAGAATGCTGAAGCATCATTTGAACAAAAACATCCTTTGATACTGCCACCTAAGCATCATGTCACGAAATTGCTTATTTGGAATGAACACATACGACTTCTGCACGCAGGAAGCCAACTTATCTTAGCTTCGTTGCAGCAACGTTGGTAGATAACCAATGGCCGATCTGCTATCAGGCAGGTGATCCGCAGTTTTGTAACATGCTTCCGAACAAGACCAATGACACCAATCAACTCATGGGAAAATTACCTAAGTCTAGAGTGACCCCTAGCAAGCCATTCTCTCATTGTGGTGTGGACTATGGAGGTCCGCTGCATGTTAAATATGGAAATCCACGAAGTAAAACTCAGAAGAAATGCTACATAGCATTGTTTGTGTGCATGGCGACCAAGGCATTACACATTGAGGCCATCAGTGATCTATCCACGGAGGCTTTTATTGCCGCCTTAAGAAGATTCATTTCAAGACGTGGCCGTTGCAGTCACATATACAGTGACAATGGCACGTGCTTTACAGGAGCAAGAAGGAAATTAGATGAATTATCACGCTTCTTCCGGACAGAAGATCATCAAACGAACGTATTGAACTTCACAGCTAAAGAAGGAATTCAATGGCATCACATACCTCCTCACTCCCCTCACTTCGGCGGACTGTGGGAAGCAAGTATAAAATCAGTGAAGACCCACCTGAAGAAGGTTGCCGGTAACACTGTGCTAACCTTTGAAGAAATAACCACACTACTCACACAAATTGAAGCATGTTTAAATTCGAGACCAATCGTCGCAATACCCAACAGTCCTGATGAATATGCTTTCCTCACCCCTGGTCATTTCTTGACTGGCGAGCCGTTAGTCTCTTTTCCCGAACCTGATTTTCTCTTAGCGCCATCATCACGGCTGTCAAGATGGCAATTGGTCCAGCGGTGCCGACGACTCATCTGGAAACGCTGGTGAACTGATTACTTGGGCCAGCTCCAGCTTGCTTTCCAAGTGGCTTTAGAATCAACCCAACCTCAAAGTAGGAAGGCTGGTACTTCTGAAAGAAGACAATACTCCCCCCCCCCCTCCCCCTCCCCCTCACATGGCCAACCGGAATAATTGAGGAGCTTCTTCCTGGGATTGATGGTCTGGTGCGTGTAGTGACTGTGCGGACAAGCATAGGGTCATATAAAACACCAGTAACAAGGATCAGTCTTTTCCCTGACGAGCTCATTTAAAGGACTACCACTGTACTGTGTTTCACCTTTGTTTCTTATATTTGTATATGTACAGTTTCTGTTGTGAGTTGCTAGAGACTTGTGTTGGAGAAGTGTGTCAATGAATTGCTACCATTTTTGTAATTTGTTTGACAAATTAGGTCGGCGGCATGTACGGTGCTGCTCTCTATATAAACGGTAGTTCACCCAGTTACCACAAACGGCAGCGCCCGTAGCACGGTCGGGAATCTTGCGCATTCCGTGTAATGCCATATCTTTGAATTCATGAGCTCTTTGTCTTATATTATTGTATGTTGTCCTCCCTTGTTACAATTATGACCTAGCTAGTTTTTAGATATTAAACTACATAAGTAAGTAAATGTGAAATTCCCTTTATGAGCTAACAGAGAGAATGTTTGAACACAACAGGTAGTTCACGCTTTACTGTGACTGGTCCTTCCGTGATCTCTTCGATCAACTCTTCCGGTCTGGCGACCATATTCACCACTTGAATTTCGTTCCATCCTCCTTCGTAACTGAGATTTAGTTCTTTGAAAAATTGGCGTTTTTTAGACGGATCCTCTCTTTCGGATCCCCTCTTCTGCTCTTGCAGTTCGAGACTCTGCGCACCCCTATCGTCGTGAATATCAGGCAAGGTCCTATTCTTCATGGCGTCCCCCCATCTGACATGCGGCTGTCTTTCCTGTTCATCACCCCTCTCATCATAACGCTGAGTAATGACTCGCCTTTCCTCAATTTCGGCCTCATAATCAAGGTCTTGTTTCCTTGGTCGATAATTCTTAGTGTTTCCTTTGTTCCAGCCTTTTCCTTGGTGCGGCTTCCCATATGGTGGTCCTCTTCCATTCGACCCCCTTTGAACCCAATGCCTTGGCGCATAATTTCCTTGATGATTACTCCATTGGTAATTATTCCTTCGATAATTCCCCTGATTGAAGTTTCCTGAATTGTTATTCCCTTGGTAATTATTACCTCGATAGTTCCCTGGATTAAAATTTCCTGGATTGTTATTCCCTCGATATGGTGTCCGCCATTTCCTTGGTTCACTCCTTGGGAAATCCTCCTGTTCCAATCTCTTTTGTACTCGTGGATTTATCCAAACTCCTTTCTCTGATAATTTCGGTCTGAGTATCCGCAATATGAGTGTGCTCCCCCGTCCTACTCTGACGTGTGATGTCGTCATGTCTAACTGACGCAGAACGCTTTCTACTTCAATTGCTGTTTCAGCATTTTAGGAAACCAATAATCTCTGTATTTCATATGGGAGTTGCTTCGTGATTGCCAAGCATAGGTCATTTTCGCTTGGGGCACAATCTAACTAACGGAATTTGCACAATTGAGCAGTAAAATACTCTGAGTACTTCATCGGTATGGTTGTGCTATACTTCTCCGAGTAAAGGTCTAACCTTAGATTTTGCTGTACATCTGCAGCCCAGTACCTTTTCAAAAATGCTTCCTTAAATTCTTCTACGGTATCAAAAGTATACCTGAAACTCATAAACCATATTAAATAGTCACCGTCCATTAATTTCTCTATTGAGCGTAACTGTCTCTCTGCAGGTACCGGTACCTTAGTATCATTCAAATACTCTGACACTTCCTTAAGCCAGTATTTTGGGGTCATCGATGAATTGTTCCCTGAATATTTCCTAGAATTCTCAGAATCAGGTCTGACTAAAGTGATTTTGTATTGCATTCGCGTATGGAGTTGAGGTGAATAAAGGTGGTCCTGGTGTACGGTACTGAACTCGAATTCAGTTCGACTCAGGGCATTGAAGGAGCCGAGGATCGAACCGACTTGCGCACCAAAATGATGCAAGAAAGGGAAATTAGGAATGGAACAATATTTTATTCACATAACTATTTTATGAAGGAAATAGAATATAATGATGAGTTTTTGGAAAAAATTGAAGCATTTTTAGGGAATTATATTTGGAAATATTTCAGTGAATATTATTTTAACCAAGGGAGATTCCAATCTTCAGACACTGGAATATGACCAAGGCTTCATGTTAGCAGGCCTAAGACCGGTTTTTGTTCGCCGAGTCGACAATAACAAAATCGTGCACACGACACTTTGATAAGAGGCTAGAACAATGATTTTTTCTTGATAACTCAGGAGCCAATCAGAATGAACCACAAAAATATTGAGGGAATCGCTATTATATTAAATTTTAATATATAAAGCGATATAAGCACTTCTACAATTAGCGAAGAAGAAATGATATTTTCTTATCAAAACAGAATAAGATATTTATGAATAGAAGAAAATATATGAGCGAATTACAGTAATTAGGACTGAGGCTAGCCCGCCAATTCAGACAGTCAAGAGTGCGGGCCCAATGAAGAGCGCAGAATTCATTCCTTCATAGTGACAAGTACAGAGTGGACCTGTGTCACTGATCGTCTGAGAAGAGCTCACATGTATAAGCAAGGTATGGCAAGGAGATAAATACATGGCCGGAGGAGACGCCACACTTGCCGAGGAAAAGTAGCAGATGCCGGCAGTAAATGAAAAGCAGTAATTTGAAACAGGAATCGACAGTTTACAATTCGTCGCTCACAAGAGGAAGCTTTCATTATTGAACTATACATACTACTACCAAAGCGGAGGCAGACAGGTTTTCCTCCGGGTACTCCGGTTTTCCCTGTCACAATTTCATTCCAGCAACACTCTCCACTATCATTTCATTTCATCTGTCATGCATTCAATTATTCAAACGTATCATTGATATTATACTTCCCACAATAACACACATATTCAATCACTCATTAATGACAGGTATGTACCCATCGCTTTGGAAAGCGGCCTTCGTCATCCCAATCCCAAAAAATACACAGGCTAAACATGTAAGCGATTATCGCCCAGTCAGTATACTATCATCCCTCTCCAAATCACTGGAATGTATCGTCCACGAACAACTCTCCTCCTATTTGCTAGAGCACAATATCCTTGATGAACACTAATCCGGCTTCCGCAAAAATAATAGTACTACTACTGCACTACTCAAGGTCACGGATGACATAAGAAAGGCTATGGATAGTGGGCTAGTAACAATCCTAACACTGCTTGATTTCAGTAAAGCCTTCGATTATGTTGACCATGACATATTACTCTCTTGTCTATTTAAAATTCATCTCTCCATGAACAGTATCCAATGGATGGACTCTTTTCTACGTGGACGTCAACAATGTGTTAAAATTAACTCAAATCAAATGTCTTCATGGCGTCCAGTTGAGACAGGAGTCCCTCAGGGGTCAGTCCTTGGACCGCTCCTGTTTTCAATATATATATAAACGACATTACGTCATCAATCACTAAATGCAAACACCACCTATATGCTGTTGATGTACAACTCTACCTGCATTCAGCACCAGAAAAACTATCGGAAGCAATCGGTACCTTTAATGAAGACTTAACTGAAATCTGTAACTGGACTCGCTCACATGGACTACGACTCAATGAGGCTAAAACCCAAGCAATTATAATCTCCCACCCGAAAATCCTCCTTAAACTAAAAAATGAACTCACTTTACCAAAATTACGCTTGTGTGATTGCCCAATCGAATTCCAAGAGTCAGTTAAAGATTTAGGCGTTATTATAGATGAACATCTTTCCTGGACGAAGCACGTCTGCAATGTTTCCAGAAAAGTATTTTCCGCATTGAATTCACTTAGAAGATTCTGGAATATTTTTTCTCGTGTATTAAAGGAACGACTTGTTTCCTCCCTAATATTGCCTCATTTTGATTACTGCGATGTGGTATACAAAGATCTCACTGTTACTCTTAAAAACAAACTCCAACATGCACAAAATGCCTGTGTACGCTACATATTTAATTTACGGTATTATGACCGTGTCTCCCCCGCTTATGAGCAACTTAACTGGTTACGTCTAAATCAACGCCGCGACCTCCATTCCTCATGTCTTCTTCAACAAATACTCTCAACTTCAACTCCAGCTTACCTGCATTCTCAGTTTCACCGCCTCTCGTACGAGCATACTCTTGGAACATGGTCAAAAAACGACACACTCTTGCTGATACCCATACACCGCACAGTACGCTATACCAACTCCTTAGTTGTTGCTACTGCACGGCTGTGAAAAAATCTGCCTCGCTCTGTCAGAGGAGCAACCCCGTCCAGCTTCAAGCAGCGTTGCCAGCAGTACATACTAAGTAAATGAAAGTTGAACTCAACAACACTTATGATTATATTCTTACGTCGTATTGCATATATTCAAGCTTTCCAATTCTCACTTTCTCATTTACTCTCTATTTAGATATCTAAATAACCTCCTTCAGTAACGGCTAATTATCTTCATCATCATCTTCATCACCATCATTAGTGTACTTTTTTCAGTATTTCCCTTACCTTACTGTAATTTTAAACTTACTTCTAAGTATCATAGTTATTCACCCTAACAATTTACAGCCTACACCACCAAGCTAATCCAGTTTATATGTATTTTATATTGTATAAATATTGTAAAATTGTTAGATTTAAGTTGTATTTGTATTGTTCATTATCAAGCTAATCCATTTCATATGTATTTTATATTAAATCAACATTGTAATATCGTTTGATTTAAGTTGTATTTGTATTGTTCATTACTTATTATTTGTATAATCTGGTTAGATGGAAGAGAGGGCCCAAAGGCCCTAATCTTGCCAGTCAAAATAAATCTATCTAATCTAATCTAATCATTGGCCCAGGGGAGTGCAACAGGCTTCGGCAGCCGGCACAGTTCATATCCTCGCCGCTAGATGGGGACTTCATTCACTCCATTCCCTGACCCGGTCGGTCGACTGGAAGCAGGCTGTGGATTTTCACATACTACTAGAGCATTACGAGTAGCCTATTCTATATCGACTGCTACAAAGAAGAATCTGTTATAAAGCATATTTATCAAGCAACTATGATGATAAAGACTTCAAGTCAGGGGAGAAGTTCCCAAATTTGATATTGTTATGAAGATTGTAATGCAGCACTAAATCCAATGGAAGGAAGTTGATCTACATTTACGGAGTGGAAATGCAGAGTGGGCCAGACAACTGTGATTGTACTAATATCTCAGTAGTTTGTTGTATTTTGGGGGTATAAGATGTGACCAACTTATATGTAGATTTTTCTTTACTTATCACCCATGTTATTATGTTGTCAAGTTTATAAATTTAATTGTAAATTTTATGCTACGCCAGCGTGTGTCATTTTTGACGTATTTTAACTATTGTTTGGATTTTAAATGTTTCATATTTGAATTTCGCTGATACGTTTTTAATTATACTCACTTTAAAACGAAACTCTTTTATAAATAGAATGCTTCGATGAAAGGCGTCAATATTGCTAGATTTCATCGTTTAATAGAGAAAGCATAAGTGAAATATGCTGAAGTATTTGTTATAAATAATTTAATTTGTCATATAATAAGTGTAGTATTTATAAAATACTTTTTGATGTATAACAATTCCAATATCGGAAAATGATTAAACATGACATTGTTATAGTCATTGGTGACTAACATAACGGAGACATAAATTAAATTAGGATCATAACGTTGACAGATAGGGTCAAGATGATGCCTAAAGTTAGAAACAATTGTATTGAATTAGTTGGTGATAACGAAACCATAGACCAGGTAATTTGTAGATCAACCTGACGTTTATTTGAAACCGAAACACATTTGTAAATGAATAATTAATTCATTAAAGAATACCAGAATGGGAGGAAATGTTTTATTTTTATTAAATACCAAGACGAGCGGACTAAAGTCTATTAATGTTGATATTATTATTGTAACGTGGATAGTATTATGTTATGAAGGTTATTAACGGAATTTGTCAAATGAAGCAAAGTGGAATATTGTACAAGAATGTAATGAAGTGAACAGAAATGTTATTGAAGTTTATAGAGCACGAAGGTAAATAGTTTGTGGAGAGGAGTTGATAGAGTGCACCATGAAAGGTATTTCACAGGTAGGTGATTATCTAGTAGGGTAACTGATTCTTATGATTCTTATACATGTTTGGAATGTATTAAGATGGGTTTTTAGTGGAAGAATACCGTGCATTATTATCGTCGGAAGGAAAGGAATGTGTTGAGAAATGTATGCGTGTAGTTAACGCACTATTGAGAAGTTCTTCACCGCATAGGAAGGTTTATAAGTGTATTGCTTGTAAGAGCAAATTGTTTGATACCGTATGTCGAAGAATTTAACTGGCATCTGAGTATTTATTTGTGTTGTACATGTCAGTAATTTGTAATTCCGAGATCCACGAAATTTATTAAGGTAACAGATTAGTCCCGCATCGTTCTTCAGATATCGTAACTATTGATTGATATTGACATTACAGAGCCGTTATTAGCTTAATTGTTTGTTACGAAGGTTCTATTGATCTTGACAGAAACCTTTAAATACAGGTAAAGCATTGTTTGTGAACAGTATTAAAGGAAATGTTTTAGTAGACATAAACGCAGTGAGATTGTTAGATCACGTATGATCTTGTAAATATTCGTTAGAATATCGGGCTGGACATGATAATTCGACTTATGTAAATACTTAAATAATTTAATAATTCTTATTCATATTAATGTTGATATTTTTTAAAGTCGATAAATGTATAATATGGGTTTTATTTGTTATAAATTACAATTTATTTGATAACAGCTGATCATATCAGACTGTTTATTGCAACCGAGCCACAGGGTGACTATTAGAAGAAACTTACTGTAGTTATTATTTGCGAATAATTTGTATAACGAATGCTTTCATTTGGAAAGTGGATTATAAATAGTAGGACTATCTACTTATGTAAAAATTATTATTTTTCATCTTAAATATTTTTATTTGTGACAGGGAATATTTTTATAGCATGTAAATATGTATTTAATAAACTTACAGGCACTCTTTAATTTGCCTGACCTTTTTTTTTTTATAGAAACTGATCATCTTTTCATTTCGCAATCCTCATCCGGTAATACTGCTGGTTAGTTACTAGGACTCACTTAGTCTCAACTTCACCGTTCACGCTCGAGATCCAAGATTCTCGTCCTACCATCATGTTTTGATGTTTGTTTGCTAGTAAATGTGTAACAGATTAGTCGTGTTATTGCATTACCGATATGCGCCGAGAGTTTCCTAGTTATTCACCTCGTAGGGAAGTGTTGGTTTATCTGGCTGGGTATCAACGTCCATTACAATCCTTTCCATCTCAGCGGATATAGGTGGTGGCTATGCGAGAATCGGGCACAGTACTGACCTTCTCCCTCTGAAAAATTCTTAAAAGTGTGTTGGGGTTCTGACTCTCCCCATTTATTCCGAATATCCTCATGACATCCGATTTCTGACTTTGGATTTCTCAATATTGCTTCCTCCATGGCAATCGTCCTAGTATCATGTGGGTTTAAACGTCCTTCTAATCTCTCAATCCGAGTAAGTGATTCATGCTCATTCTTACTCATTCGCTCTGATATTTCTTTAGTCTTCTTGAAAAGTTATTTCTTTTCCTCTCGAAGGTTTTCCTTTATATTGGCTAATCCGTCCTCCACTTCCTTCTTAATTTCCAATACTTGCTGATCGTTAGCCTCAATTTTTACAACCACCCCTGCTTCTATTTCTTCTCGCAAGGTATCCAAGTCCATTCCTAAGTTTTTCTGAAGATCCTTCATGTCCCGTTTCATGGTTTTGACTTCCCCTTGGGTTTCGTCTTGGATTTTCTTTAAACGAGCTAGATCTCCTTGTGTCTGATCTATTTTCTTGTCGATGTTCCCTGTGGTAACCTTTATAGGAGTTATACTCTCTTGAATTCCCTCAATTAGTAATTTCTGTCTATTTATTTCTTCACCCTGTTCGGATATACTTTGACCCTGTGTTTCTAATTCTTTGTTTACAACCTTAGTATGTTTGTTTAACTTATTTTCCCATACCTTGTAGTTTTCCTCGAAGCTTTGATCCGCCTGTTGGATAAACCCTGTTATTTGCCCTTTCACCTGTGTTATGTCAGCTCGGTGTTGATTATTTATATCTAAGATCTCTCCCGAGAATTTATCAATTTTATCGTTTAGATCTCTTCTAGATTCCTCGCATTTTTGCATATGTAACTCTAATTGTTCTTTCAGGCTTACCTTCAATTCATTAAAGTTAATGTTTACTACTTCCATTTAGCCGTCTTGCTTAGTTTCAAATGCTTTTTGTATAACTTCGGACTGGCAATCTAATTGTTCTTTAGTTTCGATTTTCATCCTATCGATTTTGTCATCCAGCCCGTCAAGACGCTCGCTTACCATCGACTGCACATCTGAGATGCGATTTAAATCCTTTCTTATACCATTAATACTTTCATGCATAGCCCCCTTTTGAGTCTGTAAACGTTCATTAATAGTTTCCTGTACTTTCAGGATATTAGCCTCTACTTTTTCCTGTGCAGCCTCAAGTTTTATATACATATTCATAAAGTTTTCTCTATATACTATTTTTCCTTCGATAATGCTGATTCTAGTTGATTTTCCTGAAGCTTATTATTTATAGCTTCCAAGCTCTTTCCATTGTCCTCCTTCATCTCTAAAGCATTTTTCTTATTGTCCTCTTTACTATCCCTCAAAATGTCCAACAGCCTCTGCATCTCCTCACTCGTAGCCATTCTTTTTCCAAATAATTTGAGAATAAGATGGGCTACTCCACAAGAATAACATGAATGCATGCGCATGTGCAGTGATTTGATTTCATCCGACATTTATGTTATTTCTTTCACTATGAGGTTTGGTTAACTGCGGGTATGTATATAATACGTACCCGTTTGTACCTTACTCTCTTTATTTCAGATAACCTCGTAGTTCCGCCCCTTAAAACAACATTAACTAACTCTCTTTATTTCAAATTCAAGAAAAATTAAGCAAGATTTTCTTTCAAACCAAAAAATCAAATTTTCAAAAATTATGGTTTTTCCAAAAATGAAAAATCAGTGTTTTCCTGAGAGAAAAAAAAACAGTTTTCCCCCAAAACCAGTGTTTTCCTGAAAAACCTACCCCTAACTTGGGCGCCAATTTATAATATATATTGTAGTACGTAAACGAAATGTACACATGGTCACCCCACGCGAGACAACAGCAAATAAGACGAGTTTTGTAAAACCATCCTAGGGGTGGTTTTACTGCCGAATTCCCCACGTTGGGCGCCAATTAATAATATCGTGTATGCGGGGAGTTTTCGTGATATATAGGGGTTTGCAGGTTTATAATGCGGTCATAGTTGCTTAGCTGGCTATTAATATTCTGTAGCTTTTGCTACTACACTTAATCTCGACCGTCTTATTTGTTAAACTTTGCTCATATCCAGTACCTATTTATATACCGCCCCATGTACCCGTTACTATGACGGAGAATGTATAGTCATGTTCTAGCATGTGTTCAGCGAATCGGGGGTGTAACGTTCATTCCCACTGCATGACATATACACTAGGATAATGAATGAGCAAGAGGGTTAGCAAATTCTACACAAATAATCCACAATTTACTAAAACATCAATTTAATTAACCAAAGCACCCTTTCGGAGTACATAAACAAATACAATATCAATCAATTATTTAATTCACTCAATAATCTTTATAATTATTCACTGTCTAGCCTACACAATCTTGATAAAATCATTAGACTTTATTCAGTTTTTCCTTTGCCTTTGTGAATCATTAATTGTTCAGAGCCTACACACTTATACTTTCTGTGATTACATCCCCTTTACTGGGTATTTAAATGCACTTAATTTCTGGCGTGTGACCTAAATCTGTCACTCCGCCCCTTTATTCAACTCAATATCTATCAGGCTTCTGACAATTCTTTATATACATATTCATGTATACAAAACATATATAATTAATGTACTAATAAATTCATTAATCAATTAATGTCGGTGGTGAAATCTCAAATTTCAGCCTCACTTCAATAACACATGCTAGGTTTATATTTATGTCAAACTATGCACCATTTCTCGTGACTCGGGACTCATACTCCCACATAAATCTTTGGTCATACAATTTCATTACCCGTTCATTCATAAATAAAAGGATAGAACCATGATTTGTACATTGCCGTGCCTTCAATATTCATTATTTTATCATGCTTAAAATGCACATATTTCTTTAAATTTTACACAAGAAAGATTAAGCTCAATCTCGATAACTCAGATATATCCTTTTCAAAATCATGACTTGATTCAATAATTATTTTTGTAATTGTAAATCTTTATTACTAGTCGAGAGAGATCCCTCGGAATCCCTCGGTCTGTGTATACAAAAGGCTCCATTCATTCACCATTATGGCCCAGTGCCGCGAGGAGACCCTCCTCGCCCCACGGTCGGACTAGGCGATACTTTACGAGTGACCACTTGTTGTTAAATTACCCGGCCTTCTTACTTTCAACTCTGTCTGGGGATCCAAGCATATTTAAAATCCCTACTTATTCCTACAATTTCATTTGCTAAAACACATTCGATTAATACTTCACACATATTTTTATATTCTTATGGGTGATTTGTTTGGTGATTATGGTGATTTATAGTAATTTATTTGAACTTGGGGCAATGCCAAACAAAACAAAAATGAACAGTACGAGCCAGACGCCATACTGGTAGCCTGTTGATGTCTGGTTAATCGAACTGGAGACTATTGCATCCCAGCGTCGAAATCCGACATAACAATAATATCCTCTCAGCTACAATACATTTCTAGGGCTATGAGCGGGATCATAATAACACAAATATATAGAGGGAATCCTTGCGTCCTCATTAACCATACATACAATCATTACGAGACTGCTACGTGAAGCTGGGATTAACCTCTTAGGCTTCCAACGCGTCATTATCTCTTTGAGCGTCTTACTTATGCGCTACCGTCGAACCAATGATCCACCGCTTCCCTGATACTCATGCGAAGATTTGGCATACACCTATCTACCAAACAAATCCCGATAACTATTCCACTTAACTCATTTATAGCTTGATTTTACATTTATCAATAGCCTTATTATGGCTTCAATTACCATTACTTGGATGACCAGAATATCTTTTATATTTGCGTTTCGGTATGATTATCCCATCCAGGATGATCATATCTACTCCGTCCGTCGTTATATTTCCTACTTTTCATTCCTGTGGTCCTCATCGCTCTTTAAATATTTATTAATATTGTTAACCCCCATTTAGGTTTATTAACAATAAGACATTTCAACGTTTCAGTGTACGGACCCACTGTGGTCAATTTAACATTTTAACAATTTCTTTATAAACTTTAAATCTTATAATTTTCTTAATCTTTCCTGAGTTATTCTTCATTCATATTTATACTGATGTTATTCTTTATATATTCCAGTTAACTTTGTTCATGACTTCACCATTAAAATTATCATTTGGTTCCCCATTAATTTATCTTTCAACATTATTATTACTTAACACGGGCTTCACGTTTAATGGATATCCTATTTATCCTTTCTAGACTGTTTTATCCAGTCAATTCTAATTTCAACAATACATTTTATATTAGATAGATTTATATTGACTGGCAAGATTAGGGCCATTGGGCCCTCTCTTCCATCTAACCAGATTATAGAAATAATAAATGATGAACAATACAAATACAACTTAAATCTAACAATATTACAATATTGATATAATATAAAATACATATGAAATGGATTAGCTTGATAATATACAATACAAATACAACTTAAATCTAACAATTTTACAATATTTATACAGTATAAAATACATATAAACTGGATTAGCTTGGTGGTGTAGGCTGTAAATTGTTGCATTGTTAGGGTGAATAACTAAGATACTTAGGAGTAAGTTTAAAATTACAGTAAGGTAAAGGAAATAGGCTACTGAAAAAAAAGTAGACTAATGATGGTGATGAAGATGATGATGAAGATAATTAGTCGTTACTGAAGGAGGTTATTTAGATATCTAAATAGAGAGTAAATGAGAAAGTGAGAATTGGAAAGTTTGAATATATGTAATACGACGTAAGAATATAAGCATAAATGTTGAGTTCAACTTTCATTTACTTAGTGAGTATGTACTGCTGGCAACGGTGCTTGAAGCTGGACGGGGTTGCTCCTCTGACAGAGCGAGGCAGATTGTTCCACAGTCGTGCAGTAGCAACAACGAAGGAGTTGGTATAGCGTACTGTACGGTGTATGGGTATCAGCAAGTGTGTGTCGTTTTTTGACCGTGTTCCAAGAGTATGCTCGTACGAGAGGCGGTGAAGCTGAGAGTGCAGGTAAGCTGGAGTTGAAGTTGAGAGTATTTGTTGAAGAATACATAAAGAATGGAGGTCGCGGAGTTGATTTAGACGTAACCAGTTAAGTTGCTCATAAGCGGGGGTGACATGGTCATAGTACCGTAAATTAAATATGTAGTGTACACAGGCATTTTGTGCATGTTGGAGTTTGTTTTTAAGAGTAACAGTGAGATCTTTGTATACCACATCGAAGTAATCAAAATGAGGCAATATTAGGGAGGAAACAAGTCGTTCCTTTAATACACGAGAGAAAATATTCCAGAATCTTCTAAGTGAATTCAATGCGGAAAATACTTTTCTGGAAATATTGCAGACGTGCTGCGTCCAGGAAAGATGTTTATCTATAATAACGCCTAGATCTTTAACTGACTCACGGAATTCGATTGGGGAATCGCACAAGCGTAATTTTGGTAATGTGGGTTCATTTTTTAGTTTTAGGAGGATTTTCGGGTGGGAGATTATGATTGCTTGGGTTTTAGCCTCATTGAGTCGTAGTCCATGTAAGCGAGTCCAGTTACAGATTCAGTTAAGTCTTCATTAAAGGTGCCGATTGCTTCCGATAGTTTTTCTGGTGCTGAATGCAGGTAGATGTGTACATCATCAGCATATAGGTGGTGTTTGCATTTAGTGATTGATGACGGAATGTCGTTTATATACACACATCAAAAAAAGTTATGCATCACCTCGGTTCCAAGAGTTCCGGAACCTTTAAATACAAAGGGAATAGAGATCAACACAAACAACATTTCAGCTCGTTTTATTGCTCATGAGACCCACACATTGCATGTTGTACCATCATACAGCTAGACTTTCAGCATTTGTGGTCCAGATTGCAGTACACACCACTACCTCTAATACCCAGTAGCACGTCCTCTTGCATTGATGCATGCCTGTATTCGTCGTGGCATACTATCCACAAGTTCATCAAGACACTGTTGGTCCAAATTGTCCCACTCCTCAACGACAATTCGGCGTAAATCTCTCAGAGTGGTTGGTGGGTCAAGACGTCCATAAACAGCCCTTTTCAACATATCCCAGGCATGTTCGATAGGGTTCATGTCTGGCGAACATGCTGGCCACTGTAGTCGAGCGATGTCGTTATCTTGAAGGAACGCATTCACAAGATGTGCACGATGAGGTCGAGAATTGTCGTCCACGAAGACAAATGCCTCTCCAATATTCTGCCGATATGGGTGCACTATGGGTCGGAGGATGTTATTCAGGTATCGTAAAGCCGTTTCGGAGCCTTCCATGACCACCAGTGGCGTACGTTGGCCCCACATAATGCCACCCCAAAACATCAGGGAACCACCACCTTGCTGCACTCGCTGGACAGTGTGTCTAAGACGTTCAGCCTGACCAGGGTGCCTCCAAACACGTCTCCGACGATTGTCTGGTTGAAGGCATATGCGACACTCATCGGTGAAGAGAACGTGATGCCAATTCTGTGGGGTCCATTCAGCATGTTGTTGGGCCCATCTGTACCGCGCTGCATGGTGTCGGGGTTGCAAAGCTGGACCTCGCCATGGACGTCGGGAGTGAAGTTGCGCATCATGCAGCCTATTGCGCACAGTTTGAGTTGAAACACGACGTCCTGTGGCTGAACGAAACGCATTATTCAACATGGTGGCATTGCTGTCAGGGTTCCTCCGAGCGGCAATCCGTAAGTAGCGGTCATCCACTACAGTAGTAGCCCTTGGGCGGCCTGAGCGAGGCCTGTCATCGACAGTTCCTGTATCTCTGTACCTCCTCCATGTCCGAACAACATCGCTTTGGTTCACTCTGAGACGCCTGGAAACTTCCCTTGTTGAGAGCCCTTCTTGACACAAAGTAACAATGCGGACGCGATCGAACTGCGGTATTGACCTTCTAGGCATGGTAGAACTACAGACAACATGAGCAGCGTACCTTCGTCCTGGTGGAATGACTGGAACTGATCGGCTGTCGTACCCCCTCCGTCTAATAGGCCCTGCTCATGCATGGTTGTTTACATCTTTGAGCAGTTTTAGTGACATCTATGAACAGTCAAAGGGACTGTATCTTTGATACAATATACACAGTCAACGTCTATATGCCGGAGATCTGGGAACCGAGGTGATGCAAAACTTTTTTTGATGTGTGTATATTGAAAACAGGAGCGGTCCAAGGACTGACGCCTGAGGGACTCCTCTCTCAACTGGACGCCATGAAGACATTTGATTTAAGTTAATTTTAACACATTGTTGACGTCCACGTAGATAAGAGTCCATCCATTGGATACTGTTCTTGGAGAGATGAATTTTAAATAGACAAGAGAGTAATATGTCATGGTCAACAGAATCGAAGGCTTTACTGAAATCAAGCAGTGTTAGGATTGTTACTAGCCCACTGTCCATAGCCTTTCTTATGTCATCCGTGACCTTGAGTAGTGCAGTACTAGTACTATGATTTTTGAGGAAGCCGGATTGGTGTTCATCAAGGATATTGTGCTCTAGCAAATAGGAGGAGAGTTGTTCGTGGACGATAAATTCCAGTGATTTGGAGAGGGATGATAGTATACTGACTGGGCGATAATCGCTTACATGTTTAGCCTGTGTATTTTTTGGATTGGGATGACGAAGGCCGCTTTCCAAAGCGATGGGTACATACCTGTCATTAACGAGTGATTGAATATGTGTGTTATTGTGGGAAGTATAATATCAATGATACGTTTGAATAATTCGATTTCTATATTGTCAATCCCTTTAGATTTCGATTTTATTCGAAGAATAGCACGTCTGGCTTGTGAGGGGGTAACATGCGAGAAATGAAATGGTTCTCTGTTAGGGGTGGGGATGCTGTAGTTATTGATCAATGTTCTGTGTTTCATGTCAGGGTCAACTGAGTGTCCGATAGTTGTAAAATGTTCGTTGAGTGTGTCAAGAGGTAGATTAATGGGGTTGTCAATTTTCTCTCTACCTATTCCCATATTTCTTAGTTCCTTCCACGCCGCAGAGGGTTTAATATTACCTCCTAGCAGGTTATGAGCATGTCTGATTCGAGCATTACGTACCGTTTGGGAAGTTTTGTTTCGAAGTTTTTTGTAATCATCATAATTCTGTTGAGTTGGTAATCTCTTAAACTTTCTGTGTGCCACATCGCGCTTAGCCATCAGTACTTTAAGTTCCGGGCTGAGCCAAGGTGCGGGAGGTCGCGTTGCTCGAACAGATTTTACTGGAGCATGTCTGTCATAAAGTTCTGTCTAGTATTCGGTCATTGTGTGTACCTTATCGTCTATGTTGTGAATAGTCAGTATATCGTGCCATGGGATACATAGAGCATCTTCTGTCAAGGAGTTCATACCAATTTTAGAGAGGTCTCTGTACATGATGGTCCTTGGTTTGGTCTTGGGACATTTTAATGAGTAGGAGATATAGATTAAATCATGGGCTGAAATTCCGGGTACAGATGTCTGACCAAACTGAAGCACCCTGTCAGTGTTCTTTACTGATATCAAGTCAATTGTCGTGTGTGAAGTACGCGTGTGATGTGTTGGTAATAGTTCTAATATTTTCATGTCTCGTGACGAAAGCATATTCAGCAGTTGCCGAGTTTCAGACTTGGTGTTGTCGCCTATATTAGTATTGAAATCGCCCATGACTATTACATGTTGGTAAAGTGGTAGGATTCTTAGTAACGCATTCTCCACGTCCTCCAAGTGACCCAGTGAAGGTGCTTTGTAAACAACACAGACAGCGCACTTTTGATGGGCGGCATCAATTTCAAATAGCATAAATTCAGGCCTCCTATTATACTGGCTATCAGAACATGCTAAGACTTTAGGATTAAGGTTTGACTTAACGAAAGCTCCTACCCCACCTCCTCTCTTCCCAACACGGTCATTACGTATTAGAGTGTAGCCGGGAAAGTGGAATGATTTAGATTGATTTAGCGGTGATAGCCACGTCTCGCTCATCAAACAAATATGGAACAAACCAGGTATAATGAGTTCAAGTTCATGAAAATGTGCCGATAAGGATTGTACATTCACGTGGGCTATATGGATTCCGGTTGGGTGAAGTGACACATTTTCAAACAGTCGATCTCGAGTCGAGATAAGGTCATTGTTTGCGGGAGCTAATTGTAGCCTATTATTTGAAGCGAATGGAAACGGTTCGGTAGGGGAAGGGAGGGGTGAGGGAGTGCGGGAGAAATTCCTTTCACTGCAGGAGGTGGCTGCGAGAGTGCTGCTGTCAGAGGTAACATTCTTGTCGATCAGGTTTGCCAACTTAAGAAATGAAAATTGAACTAACCGAAATGTACTAAGGCTAATATAACTGAACTAAGAGAAATGTACTATGGTAAACTAAGACTAATATAATAGTAAACAGATAATAATAATTAGAACTAAGATGGCATATATTGGCCGCAGTCAGCTAGGTGAATAGTTTTTACACTGTAGATACTGATTAGTTAGGTAAGTCACTCATACGGTTAATCCTGATTTTGGTACTGCCCCCGTAATTGAATTATGTAGAGACCACGGTGGCTATATTTGAAATTATAAGGAGAGTTATGGCTGTCATAGTTATGACGTGGGTAGTCATGACGTAAGCACGGATGACGTAAATGTTATGCCAGCAGGCTACTTGAGCTGAGATTCTCAGTGACGTCAGATTTAGTCGAGAATGTTCCAAGATTTACGACGCAGTCGCAGGAAACGAGGAATTCTGCTGAGGAAGAAACTATGCTATTGGAAAAGAGGCATGAACCAATGAACGATAGTTTAAAGGAAGACGGAGATTGCTGAAACTATGGTATTTTTATTACTTTTGGAATGCAGAATTGTGGAAATCCATTTGCAATAAAAGCATTGATTTGGAATTTTGGTGAAATTTATTTTCAGTTTTTGAATTTTGAAAATCCGTCATGTATTAACGAAGTTGGAACTTCTAGCGATGACGCAGTATCACGCTTTGGAAGGGATGGAAACGCCCCTCGTGAAGTTAATAAAAGGGCTTGCGCAGAAGAGAGGAGCTCTCTTTCGTTCTCTGATCATTCTGAGATCTCATTCTCAGAGCATCGAAGTATATTTGTGAAAGTTCTTTTCTTATACATTCATTATAGTGAGACGTCGAAGTGAACAGCAGTGAAAAGAATCGTCTTTATAACGCGTGGCGAGGCCACTATATTAACGAGATCCAAGTCAAACTAGGTGAAGTTGAAACGGACCTTAGAAAGCTTCTACAAGTTTAGCTTCGAACAGTTAGCGGTCTACGATAAGCTAATTGTATTGTGCAGTGCTACATGCAGTTATAGAGAAAAGCTGAACAATTTCGACCGATTAGTTCGAAAGATATTAGCAGTTTTATACGACTGAGAAAAGTGATTATCTCGCCACAAGAGAAGCACTTTCGTATAGCCAGAATCAACGCAACGGCTGACGCTGCGAGTGGAATAGAAAGACTTCAGATTGCTTGGTTACACAACGATACAGTATAATGGAGCAATTGAATACGGCAGTTTGTTCTTCTGACATTACAACCGAAGAGCAGATGGAAGGCTAAGGGCTTATTGCAATTGGGACATACTTCAACGGAGTAAGATAGCGACATGGAACTTCGCTAATTGCTATTCCACACAAGCGAACATGCGGTGAATACCATCTACACCCATGTTTCGTAATTAAAGGCTGAATACCATCGAACAGCCATAGAAACAATTTCATACTCTGAATATGAATAAATTCTTCGGAATTTTCTACAAAACTTCATGGCGATTGTCTACTGGAACTTCAGGGAATTTTTCAAGAGAGGTCAGGGTGGACACGACTCACAAAGAAGATTATTGCCGGAAGGATGTCTATTCGTCTTCGAGGAGCAGAGCGATTCACGGAGAAGTAAGCAGTTCGATTCTCCGAGGGTGCTATTTCCTATTTCGAGGATGGAGTTCAGCTTTAACGTGGTGAAATGGATCCATCAGCAGTCTTCTTTGGGGAATTTTCCTCTGGAACGTCAATCGGCAGATAAGGTAGTCGTGAACGTTTATTGTATTTGAGTATATTAATGATGTTTGAGCAACCATTTTTCCCATATTTTTTATCCTCATGTTTTTGCCCTATTTTCTTGATGAGATTCATATTCTCAGTACACCTTGTTGAGTTTTGCATTTTTCGACGATTTATTAAGACATTGTTATGTCATGGGCATAGTTAACGATTTTGAATCAGTTGAGACTGATATTTGGATTTTTCAATAATTAATATTTTTGTAGTCACGATTTGACTGTAAGTTAATGATTTTTATGGCAGATTTAAATTCAGACAGCGTGTCATTTTATTAAAGTAATTCAACCCCAGTTTAATTACTTTGACCAATTTTCTGTCATCATCAAGAAGGAAGAACATTTAAATGATTTTAGAGCGTTAAAATCTCTTACGTTGTCGACGATCTTGGAAATACTAGTCGTTATTTGAATTGATTGCAACACAGACATTTATCGTCAGTTATGAATGAACATTGCATTATAGACACTTTTGTGAAAGATTAACTTTAATAATGAATTTTTGAATGCATTAAAGTCAAGTACTTTTGTTAGGAGTTTTTCTCAATTAGAGATTTATAGAACGATGTTTGCATTCCCCAGTCTAATTGGATTCTATTCGACTACTTTGCATTTAGTCGCACTTTATTTGAAGATAGTCTTTTCATACTACACATTTCTTTTAAGATGTTAATCTTAAATTTTGATAGACCAGACAGGCGTATATAAGCGTATTCACTATTAAATTTGTTTGTGATTGGCAAGTTTTGACTTCATTTCGGTTCATGAATGAAATTCACGAAGGTTAAATAGAAAAACAGTTTTGAAACAATTAATGATTATAAAAATTTTTAAGTGGAACTATGAATGTATAATCGCTAGTGCAGCGCGTGTTGAAAGTCGCTGAGATATAATGCCCTTGAATATGAAGGAAGTTCCCACAGGAATAAATGTTAAAGAATTATTTGTGGAAGTTTTGTAAGTTATGTGGAAGTTTAATACCATATAGATTAATATATGATGATTTTGGGCATATTTGTAATGCAGTTTGTGCATTAACTTGTTAGCGAAGGATTTTCCGCTGGAGTAAGATTGTCATAGTTCGTTGAAAATAAATCAAGTGATTTACTGTTAGAATTAACACGAGTTTTGAGAGAATTTGAGATAAGATTTTGAATGAAGGTTGCCGTCACAAATCATTATTAAAAACTTTATTAAACCAGATTGTGACATTAACATGTATAACTAACCTTCATTGGTCGATTATATTAAACACGATTATGAAAATTACAAACCGAATGAACATGTGGCTAATGTATTTCTGAAATTAATAATTTAAACAATTTAAATGTTAATATTGTAAATAATTGCTGTAAATATTTTTTGAAAATAATGTAAAACGAGAGTGATGTTAAAGACGTGCTTATAATATTTTTATTGTCTTTGACAAATATTATAAACAATTTCTAATTGTTATAAATAATTTATGTGATTTGTTATAAACATTTAAGAGCTAATTAAACATTTGGATTGAACTTAACAAGTTTATGGAATTAACATAATGATCCAATAGGATGTGAGCAAAGTACTTGAAAGAATTGCGTAAATATTAATGTGAGTTGTCTTGTCGACATTTAAAAGCTTGAGAGAGCAAGCTACCCTTACGTAACTTAGCACGTGAGAAGGGAATGCATTTGACCAGTATGCAACAGGTTGGAAGGTAGCTCGCAGCTGGGCCAACACCTGGTTATCAGAGTGAGGTCGTACACACTCCGGCCTTGCGACTATAAATACCATTCTCATGTTTATTAAAAGGAAACCAAATGCTTTATATATGTCACACCCTGACGTCCTTTTCCAATCCAATAGTGTTATGAATATTACGTTATTTGGAGCTCTTGGGAGCTAAAATGTTTTATATCATGTTGTATGATAATTTTTGCAAGTCCTACTGAGGACGTAGTCAGATTGACTTGGGCTACTGATAGCCACGTTGATTTTGTTGTGTTAGTAAAATCATACCCTTTATTAGAAATAAAGCTTTTGTACAGTTCAAAGTTCTCGTCTTCGTCTTGGCTCATTTTTAAATGTCATGGTGGAGGTTATTGTGTGAACAGACTTTTAGTGATCCTGTTGTCAACTCAAACCCCGAGATAATTAAGAGGTAAGTAACGGTAAGTATGAACCCCCGTCTATTTTGGTGTGTTCCACAATGATTTCCTGTGAACTTCTGTGCTCTTATCTCGATAGTATCTGTCAGTGCCATTTTCATTGATGTAGCTATGCCGGTGCAATTGATCATTGGCAATCCGATTGAGGGGGCGGATATCTGACAGCCTACTGTCCAGGTAAACGGGGACAGAAAGATTGGCGCCCAACGTGGGGATCGATTCAACAAAACTGGATTACCAGGTTGAACGCCAGAAAGAGTGGCAAACCTAAAACGTGAGGTTCGATTAGACTCAAATAAAGAGGTTGATTCTTTGTTAAATGTCTAGGCCAATTGTAGTATTTGAGAGTGTGATTATATAGGAATTAAATGTTGTATTGTGTTAGGAAAATTACACTCAGAAAGGATCAGATCTTATACAACTTGAGAAAGGTTAAATAGGCTGAAAACTTAGAAAAATCGCCTATGATCTGGAATCTTATTTTATTTGACCTGCTTATGACATTTCAGTCATATTAAAGATAAAATTAAATTATTTGGATTGTAAATGTAAATTATTTGTGTTAGGATATTTTAAAATGAGCCAAGGAAATTTGAACATGTGCTTGAGTTTGTTTCAACATGAAGTATCGTCGAAGGTTAATTATAAGGTAGTTATAAGTTAGATTTAAGACAGAAAATTGATCAAAATTATATATGGTGAAAAGTGTTGCTCAAATGTTGTTATTTTGCTCTTTTGATGTATGTCCCTACAGCAATCCATTTTGAATAATATTGTAATGGCAGATGAAAGTTTGAAGAAAATGTTAGAGGAGATGTCTGCTAACATGACTAGTAGTATGAAGCAGATGCTGAATGAAAGCATGAAGGAGAATAATAGTAATTTGAATGCAAGAATGGAGGAGAATGCTAGTAATTTGAATAGTAGTATGAAGGAGATGGAAGCTAGGAATACTAGTCGAATGGAGGAGAATATGAAGGTTCTTCATACTAGTGCTGCCAATTTAGAGGAGAATATGTCGCGTTTGCAGATTAATACCCTAGGAATTGAGAATACTGTAACGGACATGCGTACAGACGTGACTAATGTCCATAAAGATGTGTCTATTGTGCATAAAAGTGTTGATGATGTTAAAAATGATGTGTCTAAGGTACAGAGAGACCTTACAATGTTAAATCTAGATGTAGCTAATGTCCGAGGGGATATTTCTTGTGCTAGAGCCGAAGTAGTTGTTGTCAAAAACGACGTAGCGACTGTCCAAGACAAGGTCGAGGAAGTCCAAAAAGAAATTCAAAAAGCTAGAACTGATGTATCCAATGTTCAGGTAGACATTAATAACATTCATGCGGATATAACTGAGGTGCAAAGTGACATAACTAAGATTCAGGTAGAGGTCAACACAGTTTTCGTAGATATTACTAAAGTCCAAACTGATGTAAATAAAGTCAGGGAAGAAATCGAAAACTCTAAAACTCTTTGTACGCGTAATATAACTGCATTAGCGACTAGGTTAGTCGATGAATCAGTTAGAACAACAACGTCTTTAGCAGAGTTGAAGTATGATGTAGAGGTCATGAGAACCCAGGTATTAGACCACAATAGAGTATTAAAAGAGGATATCGAAGTAGACATAGCCGAAATGTTAACAGCAAACGTAGCGGTATGGAAAGACGAGTGGAATAAGTCAAGTGGGGAACATGTAACCCAAATTCAGGAAAGGATTGAAAGAAAACTTGCCAGTACGCAGATAGAAATTAACAATGAAGTAGTACAGATTAGGAAAGATTTAAGCGTCAGGATAAATTCGTTATCCGAAAAACAAGTTGACGATAGAACACAACTAGATCAGGATATGCAAACTTTAAAATCTACATTAGAGGAACAGATGCATAAAGTTGTCTCGGATGTAAATGAAACGACGAGTAAACTGAAAAATTTGAAGTTAGGAGAGGCTAGTTTAATGGAGAACTACAAAGAAGAGATAGTCAAGAAAGTCTTAACAGAAATCACCGACAAGGATACAGAAGGCTTAGCTTGTGAATTGAATAGGAATTATGCTAGAAGACGTAACCTAGAGCCAGAAGAGAGAGACGTGACTCCTGAAGAACGTGTATCCAGATTCAGAGAGGAGGATGACGAGAGGAATATGGAACCTGAGTGGAACTACCGAGATAGTGGGAAAAACTATACGGATTCATATCCGAGGAACGTGACGGTCATTAGGAATTTCGAAGACAAACCACAAAAATTCAGTAACACTGATAGTTTGACACCTATAGAGTATGTAAGGAATCTCAAAGATTATTTCATCGAAGCTCACATTCCCAGAGAGAGAGAGATGAAGATAGTAGAGAGATATCTGATTGGAGGACCCCTTGAATGGTTTCGCGCATTTAGATACACATTCAGTAACTTTGACGAGTTTGCAGAGGCATTAATCAAACGATTTTGGTCTATAGAAGCGCAGAATTCGTTAAGAGCGGAGGTGTATTCAAGAAAATACTCAGGTACTCTTCCAACGAGGTACGCTGATTTCTTTACGAGTCAGTTGTCCCGCTTGAGATTTTTGCAACCCCCATTGTCCACGGAGCAACTAATAGATGCGATTTCTCGTATGCTGCCAGTTGAGGTGAGGAGACTTATAATTTCGTCCAACATCAGGGATTTATCCAGCATGGATGAATTACTAAGAAGGTTAGACTACACAAGTCCAATGCCTAACGTAGTCCAGAAAGGTCAAAGGCAGGAGTTTAAGGAAATCAATACGGTATATATGGACCAAGTCCAACAAACTGACAAGCCAGAGGAGGAGAAAACTGACAATGTAGGTCCTCACAGGAATAACCAGTTTAGAAATTACAGATCACAAGGTTACCGACCGTATCAACAGAGAAGAGGTTGGAACTACAACCGAGGAAACTACAATGGAAGAGGCAGATATTACAACAATAATGGGTATAACCGTAACTATAATAGGAATAACCAAAACCAAAATAGAAACCAGAATACTCAAGGTCAGGTTATGACACCCGATCAATATCAGCAAAGAGAAAAGGAAAGCCAGCAATACTTAAAAGAATTAAGGGATAAAGAAGCTGACAATCAAAAGAAAAGGCAGGATGTTGTAATCGATCCTGGGCCTTCTACGAGCCAGCAGAATTTTGAGGTCGGTAACACAAAAAACAAAACGCCGATTTCTCAACGTCAGTGAGAACCTGTAAATACATTGCCACACCACACCTGATTACGATTAATGAGATATACGAAGTTACCGATGAAGATTTACTAGAAGAAAGGGGTATTGTTAAAGAGGAAAGACCATGTGCCTTACCTATTATTGCTGTACGGATAGATGGACAGCAGTATAAAGCCCTGATGGATACTGGTGCTATTATTTCCATCATTTCAGAGGAATGTTATCAAAGTCTGCTAAGAGGAGAGAACATGACAGTTCTACCTGTTTCTACCGTCAAAGTGAGAGGGATATTCCAAGATAAGGCAGTGAAATGCAAGATTCAAGTGTTATTGAACTTTGAGATCAATGGAAGGAATTATGAACAGATCTTCATTGTGGTGAGCAAGATCAATTTTGATATGGTGCTTGGAATCGATTTTATATCGAAGGTCGGAGCTATTATTGACATGAAGAACAGAAGTATTAGCTTTAATGATGGGTACATAATCACAGAAGAGATAGAAGAACAGGACGTGAAAAACAGTCTGGAAATAGACCTTAGGGAAGAAATTTTGAATACCATAATTAATGAAGTGGAAAATTTAGAAGAAATACCCAGTAGAAAAACTGAAGGATTTGAAGAAATTCAGGGGGAATTTGAGGATCTGATAAAGGAATTCCAAGATATTTTCGATGAAAAGCCTGGATTGATTAAGGATTATAAGTACAAGATAAGGCTGACAGATGAAATCCCTTACCAGAAAAGAATATACCCCATTCCTGAGAAATACTATCAAGAAGTACGAGGGTTAATCAGAAAAATGGAGGTAGACGGGATTATTAGAAAACAGGCGTCGTCTTATATAAACCCCATCACAGTAGTAAAGAAAAGTAATGGTCAAATACGTCTTTGTCTCGATGCCAGGACCATCAACTTGAAGATTCTTCCAGAAAATGACAGACCACCCAAGATTAGAGATCTGCTTCGGAAATTCAAAGGGAGAGCTTGTTTCAGCGTTCTTGACTTGACGTCTTCATTTTATCAAGTTCAACTAGAAGAGGATAGTATGCAGTACACTGGATTCCTATTTGACCAGACGTCATGGGTTTTTGCCAGAATGCCTTTTGGAATGGTTAACAGTGGACCAGCACTTATTCGAGCACTTGATAGTAAGCTCACTGACGAAGTGAAAGAAAATGTAATCTGCTACATTGACGATTTAATCGTATCTTCACCCAGCGCCACAGAACATTTAGTGCACTTGAGAAAGTTGTTCGAGAATTTAAGGGAGGCCAACATCAAGGTGAACTTTGGAAAATGTCAATTTTTGAAGAAGGAGATAAATTATTTGGGGCATACTATTGATAAAGATGGATATCATCCAAACATGAAAAAAGTAGATGCGATCACGAGATTTCCAAAGCCAACTAAGGTGAAACAAGTCAGAGAATTTGTAGGTGCATGCCAATTTATTAGCAGCCACTGTCCAAGATACTCGGAAATTATGGCTCCTCTGTATGACTTACTCAAGAAGAACAACAGATGGAAATGGAGTACCGCTGCAGATGAGGCTTTTGAGAAAGCAAAAGAAATGCTCAGAAATAATGTGAAACTGGAGTACCCAGACTTTGAGAAGGTGTTCTATATTGAGTCTGATGCATCAAGAATAGGCATTAGTGCAGTCTTATACCAGAAAGACGAGGCAGGCAACAAGCACTACATTGCGTTCACTAGTCGGAAGTTGAAAAAGCACGAGGAAAACTACTTCACGACAGAGCTTGAAGCGTTAGCTTTTGTGACAGCTTTACAAGCCTGGAAGAAAATCCTGCTGGGACATAAGGTCATCATTATTACTGACCATAAAGCACTTCAGTTTATGTTGCAAACTGACATGTCAAGTGATAGATTGACACGTTGGGCTTTGTTCACCCAACAGTTTAACGCTACTATTGTCCACCAGCCTGGGAAAGATAACTTACTGGCTGATGCTCTATCACGTAACCCTATTAAAAATGTGCAGATACACCATGTACAATTGGAGCAAGAAGATGAAGAAACCGTTAGGAGGTTAGCCCGAATCGGTGTGTCACAGAAGAGACACGCTCCAATAAGGAAAATGTACAGGTTCCTCAAGGGTTACATGGACAATACGGATGTTGACTATGAAGCTACACGGAGAAATTCACGACACTTTGTCTTGAGTGGAGACATCGTATGCAAGTATGCTGACGCTGCGCATACAAAACTCCGAATAGTCGTGCCACCTAAACTTGTTGTCAATTTAGTGTGGGTAGCTCATCATGCAACTGGACATGCCGGTTTAGATAAAACTCTTAATACACTTAAAGAGAGATTTATCTGGACTAACATGCGTTCCAGTATTGCCAAGGTCATTAGATCCTGTGACAAGTGTCAAAGAGCAAAGTATGCTTCTGCTTTACTAAAGGGAAAACCGAAGGCGATGATTCCTTCTAAGCCAAACGAACTTATGGCGACGGATATATTTGGCCCCTGTCCGAAGGGATACCAGGGTAACCAGTACCTGTTGGTGACCGTGGATGTTTTCTCAAAATTTGTTACAATGAGTCCCATGCAGAAAGCTAACACGAGGAACGTAGTAAGCAGACTGGAAAATGCTGTATTTCCTAAAGCTGGTATACCGGAATATCTACTGTCAGATCATGGAACGCAGTTTACGTCCGTGGAATTTGCAGCGAATATGGAAAGGCTTGGCATTAAGCACTTATTTTCAAGCGTGCGTTACCCTGAATCGAATTCCTCAGAAAGATATATGGCTGAATTTTCGAAATTCTGTCGAATTTTCTGTCCAAATGATCATTCTGGTTGGGTGAGATTTGTACCCCTCATTGAGGAATGTCTGAACTCTACAGTGCAGGAGAGCACAGGAGAAGTGCCAATGCGACTTCATCTAGGAAGAAACCCAGAAAGGCCGTGGGATAATCTTTTCAACCACATACCGAGAGATCCCGACATAGGAAGACAGCAGAGGATTGACAAGGCAAAGGAACAACTCCAGAAGGCAGCAGAGAAACGATTGAAGAGAGTAGCTGGAAAACGTTTTGGTACACCCTTTCAAGTTGGAAATCTTGTATTATTACGCAGACCTGTCAAGGCTGATATGTCCAAGAAAATCTACCCCAAATTTGGATTAGTGTTCCTGGGGCCGTTTAGGATTACGAACGCTTATGGAATCAACTGTTACGAACTCTACGATGATGAGAATAATGTCGTTTACGGCAAGTTCAATGCTGGAAATTTAAAAAGATACTATCCTAGAGTAAGCCAGTAATAATTCAATTTCGTGTTCAAGAGAACTGAGATACTTGTAACATTGAGTTTAAAAACAATTTGCAACTGTTTTTAAAACGTGGTGGGAGGAGAATGCCCCCGTAATTGAATTATGTAGAGACCACGGTGGCTATATTTGAAATTATAAGGAGAGTTATGGCTGTCATAGTTATGACGTGGGTAGTCATGACGTAAGCACGGATGACGTAAATGTTATGCCAGCAGGCTACTTGAGCTGAGATTCTCAGTGACGTCAGATTTAGTCGAGAATGTTCCAAGATTTACGACGCAGTCGCAGGAAACGAGGAATTCTGCTGAGGAAGAAACTATGCTATTGGAGAAGAGGCATGAACCAATGAACGATAGTTTAAAGGAAGACGGAGATTGCTGAAACTATGGTATTTTTATTACTTTTGGAATGCAGAATTGTGGAAATCCATTTGCAATAAAAGCATTGATTTGGAATTTTGGTGAAATTTATTTTCAGTTTTTGAATTTTGAAAATCCGTCATGTATTAACGAAGTTGGAACTTCTAGCGATGACGCAGTATCACGCTTTGGAAGGGATGGAAACGCCCCTCGTGAAGTTAATAAAAGGGCTTGCGCAGAAGAGAGGAGCTCTCTTTCGTTCTCTGATCATTCTGAGATCTCATTCTCAGAGCATCGAAGTATATTTGTGAAAGTTCTTTTCTTATACATTCATTATAGTGAGACGTCGAAGTGAACAGCAGTGAAAAGAATCGTCTTTATAACGCGTGGCGAGGCCACTATATTAACGAGATCCAAGTCAAACTAGGTGAAGTTGAAACGGACCTTAGAAAGCTTCTACAAGTTTAGCTTCGAACAGTTAGCGGTCTACGATAAGCTAATTGTATTGTGCAGTGCTACATGCAGTTATAGAGAAAAGCTGAACAATTTCGACCGATTAGTTCGAAAGATATTAGCAGTTTTATACGACTGAGAAAAGTGATTATCTCGCCACAAGAGAAGCACTTTCGTATAGCCAGAATCAACGCAACGGCTGACGCTGCGAGTGGAATAGAAAGACTTCAGATTGCTTGGTTACACAACGATACAGTATAATGGAGCAATTGAATACGGCAGTTTGTTCTTCTGACATTACAACCGAAGAGCAGATGGAAGGCTAAGGGCTTATTGCAATTGGGACATACTTCAACGGAGTAAGATAGCGACATGGAACTTCGCTAATTGCTATTCCACACAAGCGAACATGCGGTGAATACCATCTACACCCATGTTTCGTAATTAAAGGCTGAATACCATCGAACAGCCATAGAAACAATTTCATACTCTGAATATGAATAAATTCTTCGGAATTTTCTACAAAACTTCATGGCGATTGTCTACTGGAACTTCAGGGAATTTTTCAAGAGAGGTCAGGGTGGACACGACTCACAAAGAAGATTATTGCCGGAAGGATGTCTATTCGTCTTCGAGGAGCAGAGCGATTCACGGAGAAGGAAGCAGTTCGATTCTCCGAGGGTGCTATTTCCTATTTCGAGGATGGAGTTCAGCTTTAACGTGGTGAAATGGATCCATCAGCAGTCTTCTTTGGGGAATTTTCCTCTGGAACGTCAATCGGCAGATAAGGTAGTCGTGAACGTTTATTGTATTTGAGTATATTAATGATGTTTGAGCAACCATTTTTCCCATATTTTTTATCCTCATGTTTTTGCCCTATTTTCTTGATGAGATTCATATTCTCAGTACACCTTGTTGAGTTTTGCATTTTTCGACGATTTATTAAGACATTGTTATGTCATGGGCATAGTTAACGATTTTGAATCAGTTGAGACTGATATTTGGATTTTTCAATAATTAATATTTTTGTAGTCACGATTTGACTGTAAGTTAATGATTTTTATGGCAGATTTAAATTCAGACAGCGTGTCATTTTATTAAAGTAATTCAACCCCAGTTTAATTACTTTGACCAATTTTCTGTCATCATCAAGAAGGAAGAACATTTAAATGATTTTAGAGCGTTAAAATCTCTTACGTTGTCGACGATCTTGGAAATACTAGTCGTTATTTGAATTGATTGCAACACAGACATTTATCGTCAGTTATGAATGAACATTGCATTATAGACACTTTTGTGAAAGATTAACTTTAATAATGAATTTTTGAATGCATTAAAGTCAAGTACTTTTGTTAGGAGTTTTTCTCAATTAGAGATTTATAGAACGATGTTTGCATTCCCCAGTCTAATTGGATTCTATTCGACTACTTTGCATTTAGTCGCACTTTATTTGAAGATAGTCTTTTCATACTACACATTTCTTTTAAGATGTTAATCTTAAATTTTGATAGACCAGACAGGCGTATATAAGCGTATTCACTATTAAATTTGTTTGTGATTGGCAAGTTTTGACTTCATTTCGGTTCATGAATGAAATTCACGAAGGTTAAATAGAAAAACAGTTTTGAAACAATTAATGATTATAAAAAATTTTAAGTGGAACTATGAATGTATAATCGCTAGTGCAGCGCGTGTTGAAAGTCGCTGAGATATAATGCCCTTGAATATGAAGGAAGTTCCCACAGGAATAAATGTTAAAGAATTATTTGTGGAAGTTTTGTAAGTTATGTGGAAGTTTAATACCATATAGATTAATATATGATGATTTTGGGCATATTTGTAATGCAGTTTGTGCATTAACTTGTTAGCGAAGGATTTTCCGCTGGAGTAAGATTGTCATAGTTCGTTGAAAATAAATCAAGTGATTTACTGTTAGAATTAACACGAGTTTTGAGAGAATTTGAGATAAGATTTTGAATGAAGGTTGCCGTCACAAATCATTATTAAAAACTTTATTAAACCAGATTGTGACATTAACATGTATAACTAACCTTCATTGGTCGATTATATTAAACACGATTATGAAAATTACAAACCGAATGAACATGTGGCTAATGTATTTCTGAAATTAATAATTTAAACAATTTAAATGTTAATATTGTAAATAATTGCTGTAAATATTTTTTGAAAATAATGTAAAACGAGAGTGATGTTAAAGACGTGCTTATAATATTTTTATTGTCTTTGACAAATATTATAAACAATTTCTAATTGTTATAAATAATTTATGTGATTTGTTATAAACATTTAAGAGCTAATTAAACATTTGGATTGAACTTAACAAGTTTATGGAATTAACATAATGATCCAATAGGATGTGAGCAAAGTACTTGAAAGAATTGCGTAAATATTAATGTGAGTTGTCTTGTCGACATTTAAAAGCTTGAGAGAGCAAGCTACCCTTACGTAACTTAGCACGTGAGAAGGGAATGCATTTGACCAGTATGCAACAGGTTGGAAGGTAGCTCGCAGCTGGGCCAACACCTGGTTATCAGAGTGAGGTCGTACACACTCCGGCCTTGCGACTATAAATACCATTCTCATGTTTATTAAAAGGAAACCAAATGCTTTATATATGTCACACCCTGACGTCCTTTTCCAATCCAATAGTATTATGAATATTACGTTATTTGGAGCTCTTGGGAGCTAAAATGTTTTATATCATGTTGTATGATAATTTTTGCAAGTCCTACTGAGGACGTAGTCAGATTGACTTGGGCTACTGATAGCCACGTTGATTTTGTTGTGTTAGTAAAATCATACCCTTTATTAGAAATAAAGCTTTTGTACAGTTCAAAGTTCTCGTCTTCGTCTTGGCTCATTTTTAAATGACATGGTGGAGGTTATTGTGTGAACAGACTTTTAGTGATCCTGTTGTCAACTCAAACCCCGAGATAATTAAGAGGTAAGTAACGGTAAGTATGAACCCCCGTCTATTTTGGTGTGTTCCACAATGATTTCCTGTGAACTTCTGTGCTCTTATCTCGATAGTATCTGTCAGTGCCATTTTCATTGATGTAGCTATGCCGGTGCAATTGATAATTGGCAATCCGATTGAGGGGGCGGATATCTGACAGCCTACTGTCCAGGTAAACGGGGACAGTACCATCCGGTTTCTTGATAAGGATATCGCCCTGAGAACTCCAGCAATTTCTGACTGAGAATCGAGAAATTGCAGCCTTCAGAATCGCCAGTCGGGTGGAGGTGAGATCCTCACGGATGGTCACATTGCTTCCCTTGAGCAATCTTTTTTTAAGGAACACCTCCTGCCTCGTACGGAATGAAGTGAATTTCACAATGATGGGCCTAGTTTTTCCAGGGGATTTGGGTCCAACACGATGGCTACGGTCAATATCAAGGAGGTTAACACTAGCACCAATATCTTTAAATACGTTTAGAGCAAGTTCATCTGTATTTTCTTGAGTACTTTCATGCACACCGAAAATCCTGATATTGGCTCTCCTGCTATATTGTTCTAAGGAGTGGTACATCTCAAACAATATGGTGCATAGTATGACATTTAATAATAAAAAAGTCAACACTCACCGTATTAGCCAGGTGGTTCCTTCATGATATTGTTGCGTTTCACTCACCATATATTTTCTTAAAATAACATCTCGCCACTGCGAGTTAATACACTTTCACACGGAAATTTACCCTTAATATACATTTTACAACACATGGCACCTTTAAATATAGAAAAGCACTGATCAATTCCACTTACACCGTGAATACAAAAATACATAATTTAACACTTTCACACGTTATTCACAATTCTTGTTACTTGGTGAAACATCCCTACGATCGCATCTCAGACGTGGCTGGTGAGGTAATCTCCCCTGCGTCCCTGGCGATTACTATCCTCTATCTTCTATGATTGTCTATCAATGTTCTGCGTTCCTCCTTATTCCGCACGGAGGTTGAAGTAAGTTCGTGTTTGGGCTACCGTCGTTTTCACTGACTATCTCGCACTTTATCGTGAGTTCCTCTATTCATAAATGTTTTCTCTAGGCCTTATGAACAATGACCGTAAACTCCTATCGTGTTTCTAACACTTTCGTTTATATTCACTGCAGTTTGTACTTCTTCTACGCTTGGTTTTGAACCTAAGACCTACTACACTTGGAGTCTAAATATCTGAATTCGAAGTTTAAACTCTGGCCTGTTCCAAATAACGTTGTGTAATATTTCGAGTTGGGCTATTGTTTATAATGCAGCGTGGAGCTTTATCAAGACTCCTAATGGCCTAACTTCGATTCGGTGTCATGTCTCTCCGGACTCAATGATTACTTTCTCGTATCGCGACTTAGCTTGTTCAGAATAACTTTATCAAAGTAGCGGGACGTGACCTCACTCAGGTCATGTAGATGACTGTTATAACGTACCTCCTCTGAGGTGTTCGAGTTGAATGTCTTTAACGTACCGTGGCCCCAAGAAGACTTCGAACCAACGTGGCTCTGCCTCAGGGCGCACCAGATGACTGTAATAACGTACTGCAGCGTGACGTGACCTAGGTCTAGGTATTTTTAATTTAAACATCTGCGTTTCCCCCAACGCTTTGCTTCAGAACAGAATTCACTGAATCTTCTCTTCATCCCTATAAGTTTTCAATATATTTTTCCCAGCGATCGCGTATTCGAACCTTGTGCCGATCTCTGATTGGGCACAGTACTAGATCTTGGCTTATGTCCTGTTGAGACCTCTTGGCTGGCTTTACCCTTGAGTAACAACAACCCGACTGTGACATAATCTTAAACATTTTAAAGGTAAGTACTTTTGTATTGAAAGCCATTCTTTCATTTATTTATTGATTTATTGGATGATTATCTACTTTGTGCGTGTTTTTTTTTTAAATTGTTTTTAGATATTACTGTACAGGTCACCTGTTGGAGACATTATTACTGTTTTACCCTAAAAAGGAAATAACGTTTAGTGGAAACATGAATTAGCCAATTATTTGTCCAGTGGCGGTACACCTTGAAAAAATTTAGCCCATTTTAATGTTATGAAAAAAATAGGGTTATGAGATCACCTTTTTTCGTGTGTGTGGATGAGTGTGTGTGTCCCCCTTAATAACTTCTAAATGGCTGGAGCGATTAAAGGAAACTCGGTCATAGTAGGTCATATTACAATTTTGGCCAACCCCGACCGAGCCTTTCAAATTTTATTACGTCTCACCAATCCAACATGGCGGCAGTGCGAAATATTTCACCGGCATTCTATATCTCCGAAACTATTTCTAATATCCCCCTGAAATTATGTACGGTGATAAAGGGTACTACTAAAAAGTAACCTATGTGACTTTAAAAACCTGTTAACTACAAAACGAACGTGGCCGCCAAGCGAAATTTATATTTTTAAATAGACTTTTCTCACGATTAAACCATCCAAACCCAATGAAACTTGGTACAGCAAACGTTTATAGACCTTGTAATTCACTTGCGTGTAATTTAGTTCAATTGCTTACATAACCTCAAGATGGCGGCTGTGCGAACTATTTCACCGACATTCTATATCTCCGAAACTATTACTGATATCATCCTGACATTTTCAACTGTGATGAAGAGTACCACGAGAAGTTCGTCTAAGAGACTTCTAAAAACCTGTAAAATACAAAACGAACATGGCGGCTAAGCGAAAGTGAAACATTGTAATAGACTATTCTGGCGATTTAACCATCTGAGCGCAGTGAAATATGGTACAGTAAATGTTTATTCACATTGTAATGCACTGGCATCTAATTTAATTCAATTTTTCACATAACCTCAAGATGGCGGCTGTGAGCAATTTAAAATTAATTTTGTATTTCTTGTGTATTAATGATGCTATGCTTGCCACTGTGGGTGAGTGGATAGCGTGTCGGCCTACTAACCCCATGATTGCAGATTCGCTCCTGGCCGTGGTAAGTGATTTTTGAAAGGCGGAAAATATACGACATGCATGTCATACGATGTTGGCATGTCGAAGAACCCATTTGAATTCAGTAGGCCGTGTTCATAATGGCAAAATTAATCTCGGGAGTTTCCGCCAACACAAAGTTCCTCATTTCTCTACTAGAAAGCGCTATAGTGTTCAAGGAGCTTAGATATCTAACCTCCTTGACTTTCATAGTGATTCAAGGAACAACGACATTCGACATGCAAGCTACCCTCTGGGTGTAAAATTACAAAGCTTGCACCCGGCAACCAAGGCCATACGATATTATTATTATTATTATTATTAATGATGAGATTTAAGTGAACGTTTGAATAATGAACCTGCGAAAAAATTGTCATCGAATAATAATAGTAATGTTATTGGTTTTACGTCCCTTTTAACTACTTTGGATTTTAGAGACGCCGGGGTGCCGGAATTTTGCCCCGAAGGGGATATTTAACTTGCCAGTAAAGCTACTGACACGGTACCCCCGCATCCGGCATCTAATAGGAAATTACTCTATGGCCTACATATATAATAAAAATCCAACATGGCGACCAACCGAAATATTTAGACGTTCTCAATGTCTACTAATCTATGATAGCAATGAAACTGAAATTTGTATGTTGATAGAGGCCATGAACATAAGTTTACCTATGGGACTTTCAATAACCTGGTGAGCACAGATCCAACATGGCGGCGACGCGAAATATAAATATTGCAATGGACGTTTCTCGCGATGTAACCATCCGAGCGCAGTAAAACTTGATACGGTAAATGCTTATACAAATTGTATTCCACTGGCATCTAATTTATTTCAATTGGTCTCATAACCACAAGATGGCAGCTGTGCGAATTTTTAAATCTCGTTTTTCATATCTTGTGTCCTAATCATGCGATTGAAGTTTGAATGTTACACCTACATAATAATCTTCATGTAATAGTACATAACTCTAAGACCTACATAAATAAAAATCCAACATAGCGACCATGCAAATATTTAGACGGTTCTCAATATCTACGAATTTATTAGAGCAATCAAACTGAAATTGTATATGTTTATAGAGGCAATTATCATAAATAGGATATATTAAAATAGGCTTTAGTTCTTCACGGAACTACTTGTTAGAGGTAAGTTAATTAATAATGGGTTCCAGTTTTTTATTGAAAATTTATGTTAAAGTTATATTTACTGGAATTTTTATTGACGGATTATTTTATTTTCAGATAATTCTTGAATACGGTACCCTCTTGTGGGTGTGAGAAAGAGAGACCATTACCCCCTGAGCTCACGAGAAGGTAAAAGCAGCCTTTACACGCTAAGGAAAGATTTCTTTTTATAAACTGTTTGAATTTGTTTTCTGTAATACTTCTTTATGGAAAGCATGTAAAGTTGTTGTTTTAGATCACGGGTCGAGAGGTTAATATTAATGAAAGTATTATTCCCAAGGAATTTTTAGAGTCTTGCTACCCAATTTTAGTGAACAAATTTACACTGCCCTAAGTTTGTACTGGGATTTAAAAGTAAATATGGGGGAAAATGACCTCGCTGTTCCGCCCCTTAAAACAATAACAATACAACACAAGTAAATATGAAGGTGGTCTGCGATTTTGTGTATAAATAATTACATGGAACATAGGAAGAAATTCATTTATGTACAAAAATGCAAGAGGAGCTCGTATCCGACAATTTGGAACAGTGGTATGAGACATATAGTGTGAATGCCTTGCTTACTAAATTTGATAAATTACAAGAAGGACCCAGTGGCCTTGCCTTGAAAAAAATTCATCACCTACAAATTAATATTTGTATGTTTAACCCTATGAATGCTGGGTGCAGCCATATCCCTTTACCATGAGCGATAGCTTTGAAAAGGGCCGTGAAAAAGGTAAAGAATCGGGACGATGACTGCTTTCTTTGGTGCCTAACTGCGTATTTGCATTCAGTATAACGTCATGGAGAATGGCCGAGTCAATACAAAGCTACATTTCATTTTTTAAACAAAATTTAAATTTAACTCGCGTGTCGTTCCCTATGGATATAACCAAGATCCGCAGGTTTGAACAGGATAATCCCGACTATTCATTTGTGGTCTATGGCCTTGACGGTGATGAAATTATGGGTCCTCTTTATGCCACAAAAGCAGTAACAACACTACATTCACCTCTTATATTTGGCTGCAGGAGATGTGAATCACTATTGCCTTATTAAAAGCCTTAGTAGATTAGAGGGAAATCAACTGTTGAAATTTGAACAAAAGAATCATATTTGCGTCCGTTGTTTGCAGTATGTTAAACCCCTTACTCTTTTGGAACGACATAGATAGATAGATAGATAGATAGCTTTATTTTGTCTGGCAAGATTAGGGCCATTGGGCCCTCTCTTCCATCTAACCAGATTTTACAATTAATACATTATTACATTATTTTCAAAACTTAACAATGGTACTTAAATCTAACAGGAATACATTTCAGGTCCGATCACAATACATATAATGGCAGGTAAGCATGCCGTAGGAAAAATTATTGTAATTAGTTAATTATTGCTAAAGTAAGAAAATAATAGGGAAATACAGAACCTAATGATGATGTTGATGATGATGATAAGCATCATGGATGAGTTATTACTATAGCCTAATATTGATTTTGCAATGCGCATTTAAAAGGATGTAAGAAACATTTAGGTTTCTAAACAGAAAATAAATAAAATGTGAATTAGAAACACGAATATAACTCAGCATAAGGATTCAAATATTTGACGTGTTGAGTTCAGCTTTCATTTATTTTGTGATGTGTACTGCTGGCATTGCTGCCTGAAGCTAGACGGGGTTGCTCCTCTGACAGAGCGCGGCAGGTTGTTCCACAATCGTGCAGTAGAAACTACGAAGGAGTTAGTGTAGCATACCGTGCGGTGTATAGGTATGAGCATGAGTGAATAATTATTTGACCGTGTACCAAGGCTACGTTCGTGTGAGAGGCAGTGACACTGAGAATGCAGGTAAGCTGGAGAGGAAATTAAGAGTATTCGTCGGAAAAGACATAAAGAATGAAGATCGCGTCGTTGATTTAGTCGTAACCAGCTCAGTTCTTTGTACGCAGGGGTGACGTGGTCGTAATACCGTAAGTTGCATATGTAGCGTACACAGGCATTTTGTGCTAGTTGGAGTTTGCTTTTAAGAGTAGCAGACAGGTCATTGTATACCACATCGCAATAGTCAAAATGAGGCAGTACTAGGGAGGAAACAAGTCGTTCTTTTAACACGCGAGAGAAAATATTCCCAAACCGTCTCAATGAATTCAGTGCGAAAAATACTTTTCTAGAGACGTTGTGGACTTGCTACGTTCAAGAGAGATGTTCGTCAATAATCACGCCCAGATCTTTGACTGAATCTCGGAATTCGATTGGGGAGTCGCGCAAGCGTAAGTTTAGTAGGGTGGGATTATTTTTTATTTTACTGAGAATTTTTGGGTGGGAGATTATGTTAGCTTGAGTTTTTGTCTCATTGAGTCGTACGCTGGATTGCAACTCACAGAAGGCAGTGAGACTGGTTCTACCGCAAGGGGACATGCTGTGTTCAATTTTAGAAACATACATAATTGTGATACGGTTCCCTTTGTGGTGTATGCAGATTTTGAGACTCTCACGCTACCCATGCCACGATGCGAACCAGATCCCAGCAGAAGCTCAACCACCGCTATTCAGAAGCACGAAGCCTTTGACATAGGACTGAATGTCGTGTGTTCGTATGACCACACTAAGTCCTATTTTTAAATCCTACAAAGGCCTAGAATGTGTTAATGGTTCTTAAATGAACTTATCGAGTTGGCTTACCATGCACATGGGTTACTGGAAAACCAAATACCCATGAGCCTAACTCGAGAACAGCAGGAACCATATTAGCATGCTAAGACATGCCAAATTTTTGAAAAGCCACTCGTAAATGCAGAGGACAGGGTTCGAGACCACTCGCACTTTACGGGGGGAGTTTCGAGGGGCTGCACACCGAGAGTGTAACGTGAATTACCCAGCTCCTCGATTTATAAGTGTGTTCTTTCACAATTTGACGAGCTACGATATGCAGTTCCTGATTCGTGAATTGGGGTATAACGCAAAGGGGACATTTTCATGTATTCCCCAAAACAATGAACGTTTTACGGCAATGGCATGGTGGTTTATGGCCTCATCCCTTAACAGCCTAGTGAATGGCTTGGATGAAAGGGAATTAAAATACACCAGGACTCATTTTGAGAAACCTGAACCCTTTAAATTGTGCATTCGGAAAGGTACACGCACGTATGATTTTTGCAATAGCTGGGACGTGTTAAAGCTGAAGGCTCTACCACCCAAAGATACATTTTATTCCATGCTACCGTTTCAGATGAAGACTATGCACATACATGCAATGTTTGTCGGGTGTTTAATATAAGCACTCTAGGGGATTATGCTATGCATTATCTAAAACTCGATGTATTGCTGCTCACGGATGTGTTTGAAAACTTCCGTGAGTTGTGCCAACACATCTACGGATTAGATCTTGATCACTATTTTACGAGTCCGGGACTGCCCTTTGATGCTACATTAAGATACCCGCAAGTGGAATTAGATTCACTGACCGATGTATGCATGGTCTTATTTCATGAAAAACGCATTCGCGGCGGGTTTGTGTCTTTCAACCATCGCCATGCTGAAGCGAATAATAAATACATGTCCTCTTATTCACCTGAAAAATCTGAGTCATACTTGATGTACTATGACGTAAATAATATGTATGGTTACGCCATGAGTCAGCCTTTACCCTATAAGGATGGTGCCTGGCTATCAGAGGAAGCAGGAGGCCTTTGCCCTTATGGGATTATCTAGGCTATATTAATTATTATTTTATTTATTTATTTATTTATTTATTTATTTATTATCAGGGGAAGAGGTCTTGCGTTTCGATGTGAACAAGGCCAGCCTTGAAACGTGTCGCGGGTATGTTTTACAGGTTGATGTTGAGTACCCCTCATCCCTGTATGAACAGCATGCTGATTTTACACTTTTCCCAGCGCGAATGGTTCCCCCAGAAAGTAAAGTGAAAATTGAAAAACTCATGGGCACACTTTACAACAAGAAACGGTATGTTTTACCTGTCCAAATGTTGGTGCAATGCCTAGCTCAGGGCTCGGTGTTGAAAAAAAATCCATTGGGGTATTTTCTTTGCCCAAAAAGCATGGCTCAAGCCATACATGGATCTCAACATCCAGTAACGATAAATGGTGATACAGCGGTTTGAAGTTAACGTTTTTAAATTGATGAATAACTGCATTTATGGGAAAGGAATGGAAAACGTTAAAAAATACAGAGGCATTTAATTGGTTAATATCTGGGAAGGAAGTTACAGTACTCGGCGGTACATTGACAAACCAAATGTTAAAAACATCAAAATTATTGAGGCGAATTTGGCTAGTATTGAAATGAATAAGACCCATGTCACAATGAATGAACCCATCTACCTGGGCCAAGTAATTTTAGATTTTTCCTAATCGGTCAGGTATAAATTCCACTACGAGTTCGCCAAAGAATATTATAGGGATGTGTCTATTTTGTATAAGGGCACAGATTCGTTTATATGCCACGTTCACCGCTGAGATCCCTATGTCGTAATGAGGCAACATAGTGATTGGTTTGACACATCTTCCTATAGTCCTGACAATGTGTTTCAGCTGCCCATCAAAAACAGAAAAATAATGGGCGTTTTAAAAGATGAATGCCGTTATTCAATCGTGACAAAATTTGTTGGCTTTGCGTCTAAAATGTATGCTTATCGCACACTGGACCATAAGGAGTTCAAAAGAGCAAAAGGTGTAGGTAAGGCAGTGTTAAATCGTTGCGTGTCGATGATTACATAGCAGTTTTACAAACTGGGAAAGCTATGTCCCATAAACAGTGCAGGATACAATCTGTCAACCATAATGTGTATCTTGTAGAACAGAGGAAACGCACACTCGCCTCGATAGATAACAAATGTGAATGGGCTGATGACTTCCTCACCAGCTTGCCATGGGGATATCACAACGAGGAAGGCGTGTGATTTTGTTTTGTAATATAGTTTGGGAAATAGCTTTTTGTAAATATTAGATTTTGTTATTTCATTCTTCTCAATGTTGGGAATTGTAAATATTAGTTTTTGTTATTGTAAATATTAGAAAATGTAAATATAAGAAATGCTCTACGCCCTTTACTCTTTAAAGCCCTCCACAAATGTATTGTTTTTTTTTAGCTTAACGCTTAATTTTAATTTTCTCTGTGCTTGAAATTGTAATTTGCAAATTGTAAATAGTAAATTGTAAATATTTTTTATTTTCACTGTGTATTAAATTGTAATTTGCAAATTGTAAGTTCATAAATAATAATAATTAAAATAAAAGTTCCTTGGGTTTACATGCATGTGAATAATGTTCTTTGGAAATGAATATGGTGGTTGTGTTTGTTCCCAAAGACATGTATGCATGCGTGGATGCATGTTTGGAGAGAGCATTTGAGCGAGTGTGAGAGTGTGTGAGACAGAGAGAGAGTGTGTCAGAGTATTTAACATTAGTCATTCAACCATAGCAAACACGGTGGGGAGGGTGACAGAAAGTAAAGCTTATAGAAAATTTAAATTGTATTTTTCTCTTTTCCTGGGTTTGTTTTCTTCTTTGAATGTGGTGGTAGATGCTCTATTTGTAATACAGCCTTACCTGCAGTGTATTTACAACGTGAATAAGCCACTACGTTACTGAAGAACAAAGAGACTGCAACACTGAATACAAGAAATTTTAAAACTCTAACCATTAAAGACTGCCATCAAGAATTATTGGAAACGTGTTTCAGAAAAATAAGAAATGAAGTTTTAATATCTACAATGTGACAGATAAGAAAATGACAAAATGTCAAAATGATGAATAAAAATAAATAGTAATCTGGCAACACTTTTTATTTTACAACTTTTTAACTTTAAAAATCAATGTCCAATCATTATTAATTAACCTTTCATAGCAGCCATCACCATCAGTGATGCTAACCTCTCTGTTATATAGGTAAAAACGGGTCAAGCAATGCTTTCGACTACTTTTCAAACTCACCCACCCAAGCATTGCCGAGGACCCCCGAAGGTTAACGATTGTTACCCACTGCTTACACCTCCCTCCATGGCAATGCACACTAGAGGCTTCCTCACTATGCTGGTTAAGGGATACCTCTACCAACCACCCCTACATCCCAACACATTTCCCCTTACCCATTAACTTATCTCAAACCAAATAATAATCATACTAATATATAAAAATGAGATGGTGTGTGTCTATCTGTCTGTGTGTTACTCAATAACGCAAGAACCACTGGTCCGATTTAAATGAAATTTTGCATGGATGTAGCTGATTTATCAGGTTTACATATAGGATACTTTGGATTTCGATATTTTGCACTATTAAAAAATGGCGACCATTTTAGTGATGCCACTACTCCCTTAGGTTTCAAAATTTGATATTTCCATATCAAATAAAAAGAGAACGCTAAGAAATAGCAAACTTTTGATGTCACATGCGAGCTTTAAAATTCAATTTCCTATCCGAAAGGTCCTTACCACTTTTAGTGTATCTCCAACGGTTAGCGAGCAAAACCCACATTTGTGACGTCACTACCCCCTTTGGTTTCAAAATTTCGTATTTCCATTTCAAATAAAAAGAGAACGCTAAGAATTAGCAAACTTTTGAAGGCATACACGAGATTTAACATTTAATTTTCTATCCGAAAGGTCCTTATCACTTTTCGTGTATCTCCAACGGTTAGCGAGTAAAACCTAGATTTGTGCAATAAAACACGGTCAACACCGAGCGGTGCAGTATATCTCTATTATATTAAAATGAAAGTTTGTCGTTTTTTTTTCTGAATTTCTAGGGGAATTTGAGTTATTTACGCGTTTCAGACTGTTTTATGATGGATGCGCGCGAATTTTTTTTTTGTCTGTCTGTCTGTTTGTTTTGTTTGTCTGTGGGGGTCGATAACCTAGAGGTTAGGCCCCTTAAAACAACAATTATCATCATCATCATGTTTGTCTGTGGACAACTTTGTTCCCTTATAACTCGAGAACGGCTGGGTGTATCAACGTAAAATTTGGTACAGATATCCATCAGAGGCACGACACTAATCATTGATGTAACTCTTCTCCGTACTTATCATAAAAGGGGGCCTACCCTTTTAAATACATGCTGAAATAGGCGTAGAAGGACTGTTTGTCTCAAAGCTCATTTTCAGCCCCTCAATGTGAGAGACAAAATTCGGGGACCCTAAAACCAACCGTTTTTTAGATATTCCCAGAAAACTAATTGCATTTAATAAACTAATGAACGAATGCAAGCCGGTAACCATGGCAACAGATTCTCAGAGGTCCATCTATTGCTGTAAGACGCAATGCAATTCCACTAATTACATTACTGTGAAAGTTTGCAAACGGCTAGTTGGTTATCACGGAACCAAATTAAGCTGTAAAATTCATCAATACGTATAATGCGCTTAAGGGGGTCAAGGGGTAAACTATAATTCTTTCACGCGATTTACACCTGCGAGTGTGGTACGGCAGGTCTATTATATTCCTATCCCTATATTATATTATTATTATTATACTATGGCGTACAACGACGAGACAAAGCCCCTCGGTGCCAGAAACAAAACTCGGGGGCCCTGAAGGGTCCTCGAAAACTATATTATAAGGCTCTAAAACCAACAGCTTCTGTAATATTCCCAGAAAACTAATTCAATTTAATTTAACAAAGTAATGAAGAAATGCAAATCGGTAACCATGACAACATTATCTCAAGGGGTGGCATCCAACTTTCCATCTATTTCTGTTAGAAGCAATGTCACTCCATTTATTACATTTCTGTGAAAGTTTGCAAATGGCTATATGGTTATCACGGAACCAACCTAGACTGTATAATTCATCAATGCAATTAAGGGGGTCAAGGGGTAACCTAGAATTTTCTCATGCAATTTTCACGTGCGACATATAGTACAGAAGGTCTATTATATCTCCTACAGCAACATTATTTTCAAAAATTCCTGAATTGAATCAGCATTTTTTGCGGCTTTTAGGAATTTGGGCCATTTGAGGCTAAATAACCTGAATTTTCATGCACCACAAGCCTTTATAATTTATGAAAGGGGTCTTCCTGTGTATGTGGACCTCACACAACGTAGAGGGTCAGTTTTTATGTGACGTGTATTGCGTTTCGTCTACAAGGCTTTCAATTCTATTTCACGTCAGGAAGTACACGTTAGGTGAATTTAGTTTGAGAGAACATTTTAACTAATCTTTTTTTGTTCTTGTCGACATACGGGTTCATCGTAAGGATGATTTTGTTTGATACTGTGTGGTAGATATACCCATATTTGGATATCTGGGTGATATGTTGTAGACAATAGAATTGTCTGTCTGTCTGTCGTTCTTTGTATCTTTATGTACGCCTATAACTCATGTTCGGATAATTGGTGCATCGTAAAATTATGTATGGTAACCATGAGAGTCAATATACCAAAATTTTATAAAACTCTTCACCGTACTTTTCATACAGTAGAAGGGTGGATATAGGGAAAAACTTCTCAAAATACATGCTAAAATAGGCGAAATATAAAAATTGTCCTAGAAGGACGACCAAAGCATATGTTGCGCTTCTCAATGTGAGACAAAAAATTCGGGAGTCTATAAAGGGTCCCCGAAAACCACATTTTAAGGCCATTAAATTAACAGTGTGTGTGATATTCCAAGAAAACGAACTTTGTTCTGATAAACTTATGAAGGAATGACAAACCTATAACCATTGCAACAGTAGCTCAATTGATAATGTCTGGTGTTAACACCGAACACCGTTCGAAGGAGTCCACGCCGCACGACCTGCTTTGGATGAGACGGTGCGGCTACATAGCGGCGAGCAATAGGGGTAATAATCTCAAACTACTTCGTTGGCGGCAAGGCCTGCAGCCTTGCATTTCCGACCTTCGGCCCGATTGCGTGGAAATGTAAAGTAGGAACATTATAAAATGTTATTCCAGGCAATGCTGACACCATCACGTGGTTATGAAAGCCGGACGTCCTCGGAAATGGAAAATATCTTACAGCTGTAAATACAGTTGAGAATTTATAGGCAATGCTTATACCATCGCATAGTTATGAAATATCTGTAATAGTTTTCTTGCACCCGTCCGCCTCGAATAGGCTGACCTACCCTGTATATTGTTTCACCCTAAAGTAAAGAGTCCCTGGCTACCCTATGCAACAGGCCCCGCGCTGGGTTAATCCAGCACTGTATCTAGCTTTTTCCGTTTCGAGATGCCGAGATGCCGAAAAAGAAGAAGAATAAAGGTCTGTTTAACCTATGACGTACGGTAGACTTTAATAATAAATTGTATGTCAAAATTTGAGTCTCATTGCAATACGTGTATGCTTTATCATTGAATACGGCTGTACAGGTTGGCGACTTTTCGATGTATTTGGCGGATATCTTGGAAACGAATCAAGATAGAGAAAAACGGATTTCGCAATTCCGTGCCACTTTTTCGTGAAACGAACCGATGGTGCAATCGGAATCATCGCTGCCCTCTTGGTTTTCGAACTACAGGGTGATTGTGAAAAGTCTGCATTTTGGGATCCCCCTTGTATTTCGAGCATTTTTTCACTTATTGAAAAGGTGAAAATGGATTATTATTATGGAGAATTTTCCGTAGAACTCAATTAGACCATCAGTTGAATTTTTACAAATTATTATATACGTTTGGGCCCCAATTTGTTTTTCAAAAACCAAAAACATTTAATAACATCAAAACGGTGTGAGATATCAAAATATGATAAGAGGTAGAAAAGTTGCTAATTACTGAGATCTTACGCCTGTATATTTAACTTTTTCGATAGGACCGACGGTTTCCGAGATATAACGATTCGAAGAAAAAGGATGAAATTCAGGGCCCCAAAAATAGAAAACGATGAGAGATATCAAAACATCATATGGGATAGAACAGTTGTTAATCACTGAGGTCTTACACCAGTAGATTTAACTTTTTCGATAGGACCGACGATTTCCGAGATATAACGATTCAAAAACAAGGATGAAATTCAGGGCCCCAAAAAAAGAAATTGGTGAGAGATATCAAAAAATCATAACAGTTAAAAAGTTGCTAATCGCTGAGATCTTACACCTGTAGGTATAACTTTGTTCGCTACGACCAACCGTTTCCCAGATATAACGATTCGAAAAAAGGAAGAATTTCAGGGCCCCAGAAAATGAAAATGGTAAGAGATATCAAAAATCATAAGGGTAAAAAAGATGCTAATCACTGCGATCTTACTCCTGTAAACCTAACTTGTTTTGATACGACCAACGGTTTCCGAGATATATCGATTCCAAAAATAAGGATAAAATTCAGGGCCCCAAGAAAAGAAAATGGTGAGAGATATCAAAAATTCATAAGGGTTAAAAGAAGTTGCTAATCACTGAGATCTTACACCTGTAGATTTAACTTTGTTCCATACGACCAACCGTTTCCCAGATATAACGATTCGAAAAAAAGAATGAAATTCAGGGCCCCAGAAAATGAAAACGGTGAAAGATATCAAACAATCATAAGAGTTAAAAAAGTTGCTATTCACTGAGATCTTACACCTGTTGATTTAACTTCGATCGACACGACCAACCGTTTCCCAGATATAATGATTCGAAAAAAGAAGAAATTCAGGGCCCCATCGATTCCAAAAATAAGGATAAAATTCAGGGCCCCAAGAAAAGAAAATGGTGAGAGATATCAAAAATTCACGGGGCCGATAGCCTAGATGTTAGGCCCCTTAAAACAACAATTATCATCATCATCATCATCAAACATTCATAAGGGTTAAAAAGTTGCTAATCACTGAGATCTTAACACCAGTAGATTTAACTTTTGTTCGATACGACCAACCGTTTCCCAGATATAATGATTCGAAAAAAGGAAGAAATTCAGGGCCCCAGAAAAAAGAAAACGGCGAGAGATATCAAAAAATCATAAGGGCTAAAAAGATGCTAATCACTGCGATCTTACTCCTGTAAATTTAACTTGTTTCGATACGACCAACCGTTTCCGAGAAATGTCAATTCCACAAAAAAGGATACAATTCAGGGCCCCAGAAAAGAAATTGGTAAGAGATATCAAAAATTCATCAGGGTTAAACAAGTTGCTAATCACTGAGATCTTACACCTGTAGATTTAACTTTGTTCGATACGACCAACCGTTTCCCAGATATAACTATTCGAAAAAAGGAATGAAATTCAGGGCTCCAGAAAATGAAAACGGTGAGAGATATCAAAAAATCATTAAGGATAAAAAAAGTTGCTAATCACTGAGATCTTGCGCCCGCAGATTTAACTTTTTCGATAGGACTGACCGTGTCCGAGATATAACTATTCGAAAAACAGGATGAAATTCAGGGCCCCAAAAAAGGTCCGGCCCTGCACCGATTTTAATGCCCAAATAGGGTTCCTCACATGGCCCAACTCTTTCACCGTACCAAATTTTCGCTCGATATCTCAAAACTTGCGACCTGTACTTTGCTAAACACGAAAACGTCACATTACTGTACATACATACATACATACATACATACATACATACAGACTTTTTTTTTGACACCGATTCGATTGGTAGAGGTTTGAACCCTGGGTGACGCTTAGTTCCCGAAATCTCGAAAAAACCTAGCATGGCTATATGAAAGCCTAATGGATAATACAATTAATAAAAATGAACAATAATAATACTAAGCCGTGTATAATTCCTCACGCCCAACCCAGAATTGCCTTGAGGATACGAGGGAGCCGTGTCATTAGATTTACTGTAAAATATCACCTGAGAGGTTAGAGTAGTGCATTTAAATTATTTAAAATAGTTTAATGGACTCTAGAATGTCCCATATTGCTCATATTTACGTGCACTTGAATTTGCACCCACTTGCAACTGCACCCACTTAAAACTGCGCCCACTTTAGCGCTCACTTTTGCGCCCACTTTTTTGTCGGCTTATTTAGCAGCTTATTTTTATGTCGGCTTATTTGGCAGCTACTTTTAATGTCGACTTATTTGGCGGCATTTTTATGTAGGATTATTTGGCCGCTTATTTATTTTTAGCCTACTTTCGATTTTTGCAAAAAATGAAAGTAGACTTATGAGATCAACACAGGGCGAAAAAGTGTGTCTGTCTGTGTATGTGTGTGTGTGAGTCTGTCTGTGTGTGTGTGTGTGTGTGTGTGTGTGTGTGTGTGAGTCTGTGTGTGTGTGTGTCTGTGTGTGTGAGTGTGTGTACTCTGAATGTCTGTCCCCCCCCTATCAATTCGAACACGGTGAATGCGAATTGAACGAAATTTGGTACAAAGGTAGCACTAGCAAAGGACACCTCAGTGTCATGTTTTATATCGCCGCCATCTTTACTAAAACTGAATGGCGGCCACTCAAACGTTCAAAACGTAAAATCAAATAACGACTAACCAAATCATCTTATCTCTACCAAATTTGGTAACAACATACCTTCGTATAGGATGCGTCTTGTGACCAAACTACAAGGTCGTCCGCCATACCATTTCAGGATGGCGGCCGTGCGAATTATGCAAACTTTATAATCCATATCATGGGACCCACCAGTTCCGATTATCGAGCCGAGAATCGTTTTAACTGTTCTAAAGGAAGAGGCACGTTCGAAATTAAAAGTTTATTTTGTAATACTATAGTGCAGACGTGATTTTAAAAAGCTGAGCCGATTCAGTAATAAGACAAGATGGCAGCGGATATCTTGTGCCTGACTTATATTTCACTAATTTGAGTATTGCATGCAATATAGCGTACTGATACAAAATAAATAAACTTTGTATGAAATGCTTTATATATAAATAATATACTCCAGTGATGAAATCGTTTAGTATAAATCATTATTTGCTAACAAGTTCTATGTAAGTCATTTTATATAGAACGATATTCGTTGACACAATTAGCTCAGTGGTAGAGCGTTAGCCTATCGCTCAAATGCCTATGGTTCAAACCCGATCAGAGCTAGTTTTTTTGCTTGAAATGTTATATGTTTATTGTTTTGTAATGACTCAGATGTTTTAAAATTAAGCGTTATATTGTGCATATTATGGTGTAAAATATATATTTAATTAAAACATAATTCGCCAGCAGATTTACTCGAGACATCTAGCTGCCAAAAAGGTAACTGCACGTCGACCTACTTATTAACTTCCAGATTTTATTGAAAAGTTTCTTCTTCTGGCCGCTAGAATGCACTCGCTCTGTTAGGATTATATTGTTCGATATTTCACCACTTGATGTCACGACTAGTCTAGGTGGGGCTCCATTGATTACTATACCATTGGCATTCTATGCGCATCGAATTTGAAGAATGACAAGATGATACTACGATACATTTTTACTTTTTATTTTAAAGGGTTTGTAACAGCCTATTGTGCGATATTTGAAAATGTTAATTGAAGTAAAGAACAAAACGATTTCACATAGTATCTGAACTCTACCGTTGGTGCTAGTTCAGGATATTAATTAATACTTTTATTTCAACCAAATAGCAATCGAAAATATCCACATAGTTGGTATACACACGTCTCTGTAGGGTCATGGAAAGATTTGTTAATTCAATTAGGGTTGTGAAAGTCATACGCAGCCAGACGTGTAAAGACATGCCTCAACTCAAAGTTGGATGTTGCCCACGTCAGGCCGATTATGTAATAATAATAATAATAATAATAATGTTATTGGTTTTACGTCCCTTTTAACTACTGTTGCTTTTAGAGACGCCGGGGTGCCAGAATTTTGTCTCGAAGGGGATCTTTAACGTGCCAGTAAATCTACTAACACGGCTCCCTCGCATTTGTGCACCCTCAAATGCCAGCTGACTGCGCCAGGATACGAACCTGAAACATACGGTCCAGCAAGCGAGAACGTTACCGCTGAGCCACGCCGCCAGTCCGGTCGATTATGTCTCCAGATCCATAACATTCTTTAGATACTTCTTATCTTTCTTTCTTTCTTTCTTTCTTTCTTCAATGATGGTAGCAGTTTTTATCTAGGTTGTGGCGTTTGGTAGAGGTAAATCGTTTCTAAGGTCTTCAACAAAGAATAGTTCTATTATACTCTTTGATAATAACAACGAGTTATAACTATACTCATACATTTAGGAGAAAGTAGGCTATATGTTCTTTACTGAACATCTTGTTATTTTTAGTGGTCTTTAAAAAGTATCACAGCCCTTTTGATTGCACTATAATCCTGACTGCTATGTTTTAAGCAAGCAACAACAACACACCAAGATTCCAAGAATTCCACAGTACTTTATGGTTAATGATTGTCTCCCAATTCCTACTCCTACCTCTATCCCACTCCTAGTCAAAAACATTGTATTTTTAGATTTTTACAAAAACATTTATTTGGAAAGTAGGCTATATGTTTTAAACTATAAATCGTCGAAAGTTGTATGTTGTTTCAAACGGAATGTCACTATGCTGTTTATCTGTACAACAAAACAATATATCTTTTCATTTTTGGAAAAAGTTTTATTACAGTTTGAAGATGTCAGATTCCCTCTGAGTAACTTCCCCACAGTAAAATCATAAGCGAGTGCACTGCTATTTGGAAAATGCCCTTCACAATATGCCGTGTAAAAAAATATTAAAACTAACGGTATTATTAATAAATATTTAAAGGGAAAAATAGAAAAAAATCTGAACAAAAAAAAATTAATATAAATTTAATCTAGCTACACACACGCAAGATCAAGTTCACATTCTGATAATTAAAAACTGAAGTGACATAACAGTCATCAGATTAACGGAAACAGTCATCACAATGCAAACCTAGCATAATACATCACATTAACAATCCGCATAATTACTATGATCTCAAAAATGGAGTACAATAAAATAGCAATATAAGGCTTACTCAATCTACAACGCCTATTTTTAAAACATTGAGAATAAACCCCGAGAGCGACACTTATTCCACGTGTAGTTTACATTAAAACTAAAAATTTATGTGAAGTCGAACGAGAACAAATCTTTAAAAATTAGGGTAAGGACGACGTACAGATCATTATTTGTATCACCAATTTAATCTTTCCTTGAACCTTGGTAACATCTTTAATGCGATGCTTTTTTGGCATTTCCCGGCTTGTAAAACTAGAAACTTCGCAGAAAGTTTGGAACGCACGAGCTTCAACATACGGTGAGCCCCGGCCATTCCGGCAGCAGTAGTTCATATAGCTCTCACATAGTGGGTTGTTGTTTGAGTCTTCAGTCTTTTGACTGGTTTGAAGCAGCTTTCCATGCCTCCCTGTCCTGAGCTAATCGTTTCATCTCTACAGAGCAACTACACCCTACATCCGAGGCAATCTGTTTTACATATTCTAACCTTGGTCTACCCCTACATTTCTTGTCCTAGACCCTTCCTTTCATAACTAAGCTTCCTGGGTGACTTAGTATGTGTCCTACCAACCTATCTCTTCTCTTCATTAGCAGTAGCCAGAAACATCTTTCGTCTCCTACTAGTCTTAATACCTCTTCGTTTGTAACCCTATTTACCCATCTGATCTTCACCATTCTCCTGTAACACCACATTTCAAACGCTTCAATTCTCCTCTTTTCTGCTGCACCAATAGTCCAAGTTTCACTTCCATAGAGTGCCACGCTCCAGGCAAAGGATTTCAAAAATGACTTCCTAATACCTAAATCTATATTCGATGATAACAGATTTGGATCCTGCTAAAATTACAATATTTATACGCTAAACAAATTACTTGTAAATCAAGCACGTCATAATATACATTCTGATAGATAAATATAAGACATAACAATACCTCAAATAAAAATATACATATGATTAAATAAATTGCAACTCCCCAGAGTAAGGGTTCGATCCCTTTGTAACTTGGCAGGTTACAATATCTCCTGGTATCATCCATGCGTATATTCTTCTATTGTGGTATTGAATAAGGTGATAGCTCAGTGCAGAATTCCATCAGCGTGCTTCCTCGATCATTCCTTTCACCTAATCCGTAATCTCCTACTATCAACCCTTCCCTTCTTTTTCCTACCACCGCATTCCAATCTCCCATTACTACAGGGTCATTATGTGTGTGCGCGCCAGTAAACACGGCAAGCTAAGCCGGCTGTGACTAGCGCAGATCGCGGCCGCACGCGGTCCAGCCGGCTGTGGCGTGCTCGACTGACTCATATCGTTAGTTCACACGTGTTTTGTCATTCATATGGGCTTGTATTTTCAAAGTTTAGACGTTAGTGTTGCACGTTTAGTGAGTATTGTGCTTACTATGATTACTGTGAGTGTTGCTCATGCCTAGACACCAATTCACATTGTGCGAACGTGTGTAAATCCATAATTCGTATATGAAAAGCAGAAAATCTTGTTCTGAAACAAGACGAAAATTTTGAATCAAGATTCCAGGAAGACCTGTGCCTAATGCCAGTACAGGAAATGGTTTTCGTGGTTTCCCATTTTCACCATCAGGCAAATGCCGGGACGGTTCCTTTCAATAGGTCCACGGCCAATTTTCTTCCAATATCACTTCCCTGACCCGTCCTGAAACGAAAAGTACATGGCCATTGGCTGCATTAATAAAATTATAATAAAATTATAAAACAATTAGGAGGCCGCTAAACGATTCAAGGAAACAGGCTCCGTAAATAATAAAAGAGTTGACAGACATTCCTTCATCAAAAGATGTCAGACATTTTCAGCCTATGAGCCTGTAAGTACACATTATTGAACATGTTTGGTAAAAGTGTGATCGTGGGCGCCGCGGCCGCGATCTGCGCTAGTCACAGCCGGCATAGCTTGCCGTGTTTACTGGCGCGCACACATATAATGACCCGTATAACATTTTCATCGCCCTTGACATGCCTCAGAATTGCATCTATTTCTTCGTAGACCTTTTCAACATCTTCATTATTAGCTTGACTGGTAGGCAAATAGACTTGAATCACTGTGGTGCACGTAGGTTTTGTATTGATTTTAGCTAGAATAATCCGCTCACTATATTACTCATAGGATTCCACCCGCTGTCCAAGTTCCCAAATTAATATGAGACCTACCCCCACATAGCCGTTGTTTGATTTAGTGCTAATGACCCTATAGTCTCATGACCAAAAGTCCTGTTCTTTCTGCCAGCGCATTTCATTAATCCCAACCAAATCCAACCTCAACCTATCCATTTCCCGATCTAACATTTCTAACCTTCCACTGCCTGGCAGACTTCTAACATTCCACGCTCCGATCCGTAGAATGTCAGATTTCCTCTCTGTCACTTCTGTTAACCCCCTCTTGAGTAGTCCTCACCCGGAAATCCAAACAGGGGACTAATTTACCGCCGGATTGGAATTTTACAGGAGAGGAGGTCATCATCACATGTAATTATGCATAGAGAGGTGCATATCCTCGGGAATTGCATTACGGCTGTAGTTTCCCTTTGCTTTCAGCCGTGCAGCAGAACGCAGTGTAGCCATTAGTTGGCTAATATTATCAATATCTGTACGTGTACAGTCTATAAGACAAGTAAACATGGGCGCCCGCAGGATTTTTTTCAGAGGGGGCCAATTTATAATCTTCATTTCATTACCTCCCTCCCCCTCCCTTTCCGACAATTTTCGTTTCATTTTTAACTTGCTTCGTGAAATTCAATATTTGACTGCTCTGAAACAGTTGGCAACGTTATGGCAAGATTGGGAGGAATATTTCGTTATAGTTCACAGTTTATGTCCATGGAAGATCGCGTTTCTTCTTTTATGATTCATTGTCATAATGTTCAGTTCTTAAAAACAGGTAAAAAATAGTGGTACCCCCATGTTTCGACAATAATATAAAAATCATGTAGTTCATTAAAATGCTAATGTAAATCCAGTTCGCCTATTTTCTAAATACGGTAACTGGAGGACATATTTCCAGATATTTCCAATTTGCTGAGTTAAATTAAACTGTGGAATCTGCCTAATAATTCAAACAGCACTGTTTATAAATATCTAGTTTGTACTGACCGTTACAGCGGATCCATTACGTTTTTCCTCCTCTTCACAAGCTATCAGGAATACTTCGCATTGCTCTTCTTAGCATAATGAATTTTGTGCGAAGTGATACATTCGTATTGTTACGTGCTACCACCTTGTGGCACTTTTGTTAACTGGATTACGGTGGGTTGAAAGCACAACACCAATTACTGCTTTAAAGAAATATAATTTTATTGAGGCCAGAAAGGTACACTACTCATCAGTAAATACAAGCAATTATTACCTTACTCCAGTTTCCTCACGGCGAGAACACTTCCCCTTTCACTTGTCGGTAAGCCGCAGAAGTTAATCCCTCGTAATGAGGTGGCCCCGTACGCTGGCTGGAAATAGCTGCACTAAGTCTGTCTCTCTCTGTTTTGCAACTCACCACAATGACCTCTGTCGCACTCGCTCAAACCACAGGCAGTCCCCTGTATGCTTCTCACTTCCTCGCTGTCAAGAGAAACGGCTTCACTAGGGGTTTCGCGAGTCACCACTCTTCTGTCGCTCAGGATAAACGCTCGCACTAACTCGTAAAACACAACCACAACCACTGCTTGACAGGTAGCTCTTATATAGCAGGCCGGTGACTCAATAAATGCTTCTAGACCCATCCAGGGTTCACGGCTTCTCAAGGCTTCCTCCACTGGCTGAGTCACGAATATTCTGGACCATCCCTTTGTCCTAGTAGTCCTGTTGCATAAGGCGCACGCAATACACGAGGCAGGGCACAGCCCAGCCCTGGGGCAGTTGTGACTCATGCGGCGAGCGATGACACAAACTCACAGCCGTAACAGTATTGTACATTACTCGTTTTTGGGACGCCCATGGTTTTAACAAATTTTCGTTTTAGAAAGAAAATATTTCATTTGATTATTGCTGACCATTAAGTAAAATATATACAACTCTCTAAATCATGTACGTCTTACTTAGTCGCTTTGATAACGACAAACATCGCAGGATCATTTAACTAATATACATTCGTACTTAAGAATGTCGCATAAATGTTCCTTGAGTTAAGAGCCTGCCAATGTCTGTTCTGTAATTTTCTTCTTGCAGAAGCACATCATTATCAATCCCCCCTTGAACTTTGGCTTTATCACCTAATTGATCTATATTGAATTGTAACTTTCAGTCGGTCAATACGACTATAAGCCGAATTAAATTAGGATTAAATTAGCTTCTACGCTCATATAAGTAGGCTGCATGTTGCGCATCGAAAATTGCCTTGCAATAAGATTCCACTGTAATCATATATCCTACAACATTACGAAGTCTATCAGTATTGAATTTACCATTTTGTCTCAACTGATCTATCGTCTACATTTGATTGAGAGTGGGAATCTCAGTCGCTTTGATACGGCACAAAAACACCGCAGAACAATTTAACTATTAGCCTATAAATTGCTTCGATCATAGAAGATTTAACACTACAGGTTAAGAATCTGCAGCAATGGTAGATTGATGTTTATTTGTAGCAATAATTCCTCTTTTCTCAAGAAATGGACCAAAGAACTATGGCACACCTTAAAAATATATAGGCCTACGGCATTTCGCAGCGCGAATAACGATCGCAGTAAGGCAGAACGGCGCAAAATTAGACGGTTGTACAACACAGTCAGGCCGGTATTTAGGGCTCCTGAAGCCCCTGGGCAAAATAAAAATAAAAAATCTTTGCTACCTCCGACTTAAAATTTGTGGATTTATTAAAGTTTCCTTAACATATAGGGCTGTTTCTTCACAGCGTATATTTAACTTTGAGTGGCAAACATTATAAGTATGTGTTTCATAAAATTACAAATAGAAAAAACTTAATACAAAGAATTTATATTAAATTTTTAACAAATATCCTATACTGTAGGATTACGAGGCACACAGGCAATTGAAATGGAACACACGTTTAATGTACTTGACATTTACTAGAACAGAACTGAACGAACAAGGTGATACACCATTCATTTATACACACCAAAACAAAAACAAAAGAGAAGCATATCTCTATGGGGCAGGTTTACTGATTAACAGTGTGACCAACACAAACCATGGTCACATATTCCAACACACCTTCTTAAACCTGTGGGAGTACGGAGTAGAGGACATGATTCAAGACCCAAGTCTTTACAAAAACAAGAAGTTCCGTGAAGAACTATACAGCCTACTTTTCATGCCAATGATTATTCTACAGTATATGAACCTATCTAGAATAATGACGAAATTAAGTTGGTAATATCGAAATATCTAATTAGTTCAAAATATACCTGGTATAATGTAGCCTCATAGAGCACTACAGTTGGCAGCCCTGGTGACTGAGTATATTCTTAGTTCCATCTCTTAAGGTAGAGAATACAAAATTTGGTTGAAGTCCAAAGGACGTTACATGCAGTTAGACGCTGGATCTATCAGCAGGCGTAAAAGCATGTTTCCAACAATACCATGCGTGTGCTGGTCAGAAATAATCTGAGTATTATGATATCTTGTTGTGCCAATTTTGGATGAAATCCATTTGTTAGTATAGAAGTTACATATATTTTAAAATTGGACATATCAGCAGGCATAGAATCATGTTGGCAGCACTGCCTTGTATTAATTACTCCAAATTAATCTAGAATGTCAGGTGCTATACGTGTGCAAAGTATAGAGCTGTTGGCTTGCATACTTTCTGATATAATCATGTTGGTAGAACTGACGTATATAAGTTACTCCAAATAAATCTAAAATGTCAGAATATACGTGTGCATAGTTTAAAGCTGTTGGCTTGCATACTTTCTGATATATTGGTATTTGGATAAAACAAATATAGAGAGCAATTATTAACAGTTGGCAGCCCTGGTGGCTGTTAAGAATACGCTCCGTCATATCTGTTTATGTACAGATATTACATACAAAATTTGGTTGAAATCCAATTGATAGTGTAGAAGTTATATGCATTTAACAATGGACCTATCAGAAGGCTTAAAATTATTTTGGCAACACTGTCATGGTTGGCCTCCTGGAAATTAAACTGAAATAATATTATCTACATGTGTGCCAATTTTGGAATAGCTCCCATGCATACCTTGCAAGAAATCCAACATTGAGCTCAAATTTTTAGTGCGTTTTTTCAGCAGTTGGTAGCACTGACATCATTTTCAAATATGGACGTGAGATATTCCGGTGCACATCTTTACTCATACTAAATTTGGTTTTGATTGCTGCAGCCGTTTAGGAGTTGATAGTGGGGGGGGGACACTCACACAGCCAGACAGACAGACACACATTCTCCCGGATCGATCTCATAAGTCTACTTTTTCCTCATTTTTGCAAAATGTGAAAAGTAGGCTAATAAATACGGTATGCTTAGGCTTAGGAAGAGGCTTTGTTAGGATGTCTGCTGTCATTTTTGAAGTCTCCTCATATTTGATGCATATGACTTTAGAATCCAAAGCATCTCTAACATAGTGATATTTAGTGTCAATATGTTTGGTCCTATTATGGTGGACTGGATTTTTTGCCAGTTTTTGAGCTGATTGACTATCACTCAATAATATGATGGGTGACTTGAGATCTATAGCCTAAAGTTAGCCAAACACGTTTCAACCAAACAGCTTCTCTTACACCTTTACTCAGTGCAACATATTCTGCTTCAGTAGATGATAAGGAAATGCATTTTTGCTTTTGAGCCCCCCCCATGATACAGCACCACCTGCCATTTTGAACACAAAACCACTGTATGATTTTCGGTCAGTGCTATCATTAGCCCAGTCAGCATCAACAAATCCCATGAATTGACCTCCATTCCTGACATACATAAGTGACAAGTCTTTTGTACAATTTAAATAACGCAGCACTCGCTTTGCAGCATACCAGTGAGATTCATTGTAACAATGATTAAATTGGCTACCGTAAGATATGATATCGCATAGCTTATATCTGGACGCGTGCAACCACTTAAATACATGAGTGAACCTATGAGTTCTCTATAAGGAAGATTACTAGTTTCTGTATCAGAAACACCAAGATTTGATTTAGTTTCCAAAGGAGTACCAATGGGACATGCATCGTGCATACCATATTTCTTTGCAATCTCACTGATGTACTGCTCTTGGCTAAGATACATTGTACCATTCTTCTCATCTTGCCTTACTTTAATACCTAAAATATAAGAAATTGGTCCAAGATCTCGTACCTTAAATTCTTTATCGATACAGGTCTTCAATGACTTGATCTCATACTCATCATTATAAGCCAAAATGAAATCATCCACATATAATGCAATAATTACCATACCTTGGGCTTGTTTCTTAAAGTACACACAGGGTTCATCAGCACAATTTTTGTAACCCAATTTGACAAGAACAGAGTGAGCTCTCTCATTCCACAAACGAGAAGATTTTTTAAGCCATAAATAGTTTTTTTAACTTGTAAACTTTATGCTCTGAACCTTTCTTGACAAAACTTTCTGGCTGATACATGTAGATCTCTTCATCTAACTTTCCATTGAGGAAGGAAGATTCAGCTTCCCAATGTACCACCTTCAGATCTGTTTGGACAGCCAAGGCAAGCAGCATCCTTAACGTGCTGTGTCGAACAACAGGAGAGAAAGTTTATGTAAAATCTACTCCGTACCTTTGGGTGAAGCCCCTGGCCACAAGTCTGGCTTTATACCTTTGAATGTTACCATTAGAGTCTCTTTTTACTTTGAAAACCCACTTACTACTGACAATATTCTTGCCCTGGGGTTTATCAACTAGATCCCAGGTGTCATTTAACTGAAGTATCTCCATTTCTCTTTTCATAGCCTGCTCCCACTTATCCCTATCAGGCATGGACAGTGCCTCCTTAACTGTACTAGGTTCAGAGTCATCAGTGAAAGTCAAGTATGTCACATAGTCTGACATGTCTACAGGCTTTTGTTGGCGCCTAGGATACCTTTGATTACCTTCGGCATCCCCCGCCATTGGAGGCAGAGCCCTCAGAATCACTGCAAGCTGAATCTGTTCCACTAGGGACATAGCTTAAATCAGCTGAGTCAACAGTTTCAGCCACACCAGTACTGCTGATGGGTGATACGCTTTCAAGTTCCGAAATGCACTCTGCCTCATCCTCTGAGTTGTCGGGTTCTGCCTCACTATCAGTGGGAACTGAGATCTGCAACATTGCAGGTTCATTAATCTTCAAGGATGGGCCAACATTACCTAGAGACACATTAGACACCTCCAAAGAACTGTGCATCCCTGGACTTAACAAGTTTACGAGTAACAGGATGCATGAATCTATAGGCTTTACTGTCCTCACAATAACCACAAAAAATGTGTTTTTCACTTTTAGGATCCAACTTGTTTCTCCTTTGATCAGGGACACGAACTTGTGCTACACAACCAAAAATTCTTAGATGTTCCATATTGACCTTGTTACCAGTCCAGATCTCCTCTGGAACTTTACCTGGATTGTTTCTGGTTCGGGACCTGTTTACAAGATAGGCTGCTGTATTTATTGCTTCAGCCCACATGCGTTTATCTACTTTAGACTCGCTCATCATGGCTCTACATTTATCAAGTAATGTTCTATTCATGCGTTCAGCTACACCATTCTGCTGTGGAGAATAGCTAGTTGTAGTTTGATGCTGAATGCCTTCTGATTTAAGTAGGCTCTCAAAAGCTTTGCCACAAAATTTGCCACCATTATCAGTGCGTAGGACCTTAATAGATCTTTCACGCTGATTCTCAACCTGTGCCTTGAGATCAATAAAGCAATCCAAAACATCACTTTCCTTAGCAAGGAAATACACAAAAACCTTTCTAGAATGATCATCAATGAAGGTCAAGAAATAACGAGCATTGCTCCAAGATGGAACTGGCATAGGCCCACATATGTCTGAATGAATAAGATCTAGCTTATTTTTACTTACAGTTTTACTCTTACTTGACTTAAATGGTTGTCTGGCCTGTTTACCTTCAGCACATGAAAAACAGTTTTTAAGACCATTATCTGAGAAATTAATTCCATGAGTGAGACCATCTCCTAACAACTTCATGCTGTGGTTGTTAAGATGGCCCAGTCGTTTATGCCATAAATATTCTGAGTCCTCTGTACAAATATTAGCTTGAGCACTGAGAGCATTGACTTGGTAAACACCCCCTACATTACTCGCAGTCAGTGCTACATTACCTGTAGCAACAAAGTTTTCACGATCATAAACTTCACAAGTATTGTCGGTGAATACCACAACATAATCCTTTTGAGTAGCAGCAGACACAGATAAAAGATTAGCAGTGAGACAAGGAACATATTCTACATTGGACAAGGTTTGTGAAATACCATTTTCTAATTGAACAGTTACATTACCAGATCCTTGGCCATACAATGTTTGATTATTTGCTGTACTGATCTCCAGATTAGGACCAGCAGTGAAGTTCACCATCGCAGTCTTGCTTGAACTCATATGCTTAGTAGCACCAGAGTCAACGAACCAGGCTCTTGTAGAGGCCCTTGCACGTAATGCCTGTCCATCGGTTGCCAGCATCATCTCTGCATCTCCTCTTTCCTGCAATCCCACTTCCAGTGTCCTGGCTTCTTGCATTTCCAGCAGAAGGGCTTCTTCTTCGTCTTGTCTTCTCGTGAAAACAGAACAAAATCCTTGGATGGCTTGGAAGTACTTTTCCCACTCCAAGTAGTATCTTGTAGCAACTTGGTATAGACTGTATCTGCAGTAAGGTCTGTTCCGGAACTTTCCAGAGCCATAATCATAGGCTGAAACTCATCTGGTAGACCTTTCAGCATAAGAGCTGCCACAAACTCGTCGTCCAGTGCCTTATTCATAGACGCAAGTTGCTGAGCAAGTCCCATAATCTCACTAACATACTCCTCCATCATCTTGTAGTGCTTTAATTTAACTTTGCACAATTTCTTCAAGATGACGATCCGCCGATTCACTCCTTTATCTGAGTAGGCCTTTTCAAGAGCTTCCCAGACTTCCTTCGCGGTCTTACAAGGCATGACGATTGAGAAAATTGATGTATCCACCATGAGGTTAAGTCTGGCCCTAGCTCGACTTTCGTCTTTCGCTTTCTTCGCAGATGTTGTAGTATCTCCATCCGGGTAGCCAACTATACAGCTCCACATATCTTCGAGTCTTAGGACGTTTTCCATCTCGAATCGCCAATCCACATAATTTAGACTACCTCGCAGCTTATCTATAGCCGGTAACGAGCTGCTGGTTGCAGACATGTTGATTTCGATACGTAGCGAAATTCACAGTTCATATAACGAGCAGTCTATCATACGCACTTTATATTCGCACGGTGGATTCGTGGCTGGGCCCATAACCTGTAGAATTACGAGGCACACAGGCAATTGAAATGGAACACACGTTTAATGTACTTGACATTTACTAGAACAGAACTGAACGAACAAGGTGATACAACATTCTTTTATACTCACCAAAACAAAAACAAAAGAGAAACATATCTCTATGGAGCATGTTCACTGATTAACAGTGTGACCAACACAAACCATGGTCACATATTCCAACATATACAACCAATGGCTAAAACGCCAATTATTTGAATAACAAGGGGCTTCCTTCTTGCCTTGTCATTTGCAAACTAGATTAGGATTTCATTAGTCCAATTTCACTTTCAAGTCAGATTCAAAAGCAAGAACATCAAGATGACTAACGCACAGTGGCGTACCAAGGCTACTTGGCGCCCGGGGCCAACTAGATGGTAGTCGCCCCCTAACACTAAAAGGTTCAAGGATCATTAAGTTTAATTTTAACACAGTTTAATGTTCATAAATATGTATTTTTAATAAGTAGTATTTTACTTTAACGCATTATAAAGAGAAAAATATGAATAAAATAAAACTGTAAGTATTAAAAAGTTAGTTTGTATGAAAAATAATAAAAAGAAAATAAAGAGGAAAGAAGTTTCTGAGTCATAGCAAAACTTTAAAAATGTGCCTTCCTAGCCTTGGTGGATGTAAACTTATTTCTAATAGAGTTGAAGACTATAGTAGCAGCCACATCACGTACAATTGATAAAATTGCTAAATTACTTACGGTAGTCTTTCTTGCGTCATTGTGGATCTTTAGTAATTTTTAATAAGCTTCAGCTTACTAAAAGAACGTTCACAAGGTGTCACAGACACTGGAATCGTTAAAAGAAGTTTGAAAGCGATGATCAAGTTACTGTATGCCTCTAACCCCAAACAAGACCTAAATATAACAAGATATATTTGGGTTTCAAGTCAATCTTTTCATTATTTTCTTTGATCTTCGTAATAAAACTATGACATCTTTAATATCCTCAAAGAGTTCTTCTCCGTTCAAATCTTCAGGGTACTTCTCTGCAAGTTCGAAACATTTCCTCTTTAGAGTGTTCAAAACGTTTTCATTTGGGGTTTCGTTATGAATGTATCCATCAAAATTACAGAGGAAGCCAAAACGTTCAACCAGTTCCTTGATATTGGCGAACCATTCACTTAACTCACGAATAAGTTTATCTAAGATATCTAGTGTGCTCCGCTTTATTTCATCTTTCCAGGAAAGTCCAACATCATCAGTGAATTCCCCTGGAATTTTCCGCTTCACTCTTTGTCTTCGATCATTGGGTTCTCCCCATTCCCCACACTTCTTAGTAGCTTTTTATAAAACATCATCTGGAAGGGTTTCTCTCCACATATTAAGCTGACGTTGGAAAGCTTGTACACAAGTTATTACGTATGTGAACGAAATGTCTTCGATTTGCAAAGTTTCTGCGTTCGGTCAATTTTCGTAGTACCTCAGCCCAGAAGAATAGCAGAGTTACAAAGTCAAATCTTTCTATTGCATTAACTAACAGTGCTGCACTCTGTCTTGTATCGACGGTTTCAGTTGTAGTGTCTCTCATTTTTTTCTGGAGCATGAAGCACTCCATCTAACAGAGATGATAAGGCGTTCACGGCTTCTGCTTTAGAACTCCATCTTGTATCTGAGCGGCCCTTAATCAATAAGCTGACATGTTTCTTGAGGGCACTCCACCTGTGAGTCGAACTAGAGAAATACGCATACACTTGTTGAACTGTTCCAAAAAGCTGCACTTGATTCCAAGAGTTGGATTGAGAGATTTGAATCGTACCATCAAGATCATCGGGTTTAGCCAATTTATTAACTACTGTAATATTTGATTCATTAATATCAAGGCTTAAGTTGATACTGTCAAAATTCACATTATTTCTGAGTTTAATTGTTTTCAGAGTTCAGTGATCCTTTCAGAAAAGCTGTCATAAACGATTACGAACTATCAAGTGCTTTGGTACGTTGCTGTTTCAGTTGTCTATTTTGAGCCCCACTTGCCTTGTGTAGTTTCATAATGGAAACTGAAATACAATGAAACAAATTACCTTTTACTATTATCAATATGATTCTTGGTGTTGATCAATAATGATCCTAGGTTAAAATTGGTTCAGCCAATAGCAAACGAAATAGAGAGTAAACACTGTATTTTTTTTTAGTTTTAAATTGTTTTAGAGAATTTAACCTAATATTTTTTGCTAGTGCTAATTGCAATTACCTGTTTCCTAGTTGCGAATGAACAGGAATTACTCGTACTTTTCAACTAGTCATGTAAACACACTGTATATTCACTTCATTGACACAAGGAATACACTTCATGACTAGAAAACTAGCAATCGTCAATTCTGTTGTGACTTGATGCCTCCACCCCGCGCCGGTCGGCATCGTCATCAACCAAGCATCCCCTCTCCATCACTGTTCTGATTCCGGCTCAGATGCTTTTTTCACCCGCACACCGCATTCATTTCCTGTGTGCTCGGCGCTCACGAACCATTTCGTATTGTCTATAAATAGTTTAAAACGAAATGTTTATTTCATTTCTAAATAATATCACTGCAGTATTTAACTAAGCAATAAAGAAAATTTGACCATTAAAACCGTATATTTTCCTTAAAAAATATTTCTTCTTAATCCAAAAAAAAAATCTGTTTTTCGATTTTGGAATTGGACCCCCCCACCTTTACGGCGCCCGGGGCGGGCGCACTGTTCGCACCCCCTTTGGTACGCCACTGCTAACGCAATACCGTTTTGTGTGTCCTTAAGGGACACTGGGACTGAGTTTTTGTCAGAAATCCAAAAATATTGATTTTTTTATTCTTTGATATAATTATGCCCCTGACTCCAGCGGATAATTTCGTGAAAGTCTTTTCCGAATTCCGCCATATATAAAGGTCCAGCGAATTCTTGAAAAGTCTAGTGCATGGTATTTAAACGCCCCCTATTCATGGACTTTCATTGAGGCGAGTATTTCTGTACTTATTTTCCTAATAAGGTGCTCAGAAAAGCAAGAAAGAGGGTGTTAACACATGGTGCTGGGCAGTTTTAGCTGATAAGGTATTCTGATAACTAAAAAAATATGCATGGCTTTATAAAAGTGCATTTTTCTGAGCTTTCCATTTTTTTTTTTTTGAAATAAAATTCGCCCCATATGCATCAGATTTGTAGCTATAAGGTAGCAAATTTTTATACATATTCTATATTAATGCATCCATAAGCACAGTGATTAGTTTTACTGTAGTATTCATAGTTTTGCCATTAAAAATATTTTAATTTTCAAATAATAAGCAATTAATGGGATAAATAAATTGTGAAATATGTTAATTTATATCTCAACAAATATTCATATGAACTTAAAACCAATCACTAGGATTGCTTCCATACTAAATATCTATATGGGAAAGTCATGATAACTGACCTACCTCTATCCGTTTAACGCAAGGACTATTTTCAAAATTTGTATATTTTTCATATTAAAATAAACATATCTCCTAAACGGTTAGAGATAGAAAAGTATAAATCAGTAGTCTAGTGTATATTACTATTAGAGTGCTGTGTGTAACATTAGAACAATATCCATAGATAATTACCTAAAATTGAAAGCCGATAACCAAAATATATGCATGTTTTTATAAAAGTCCATTTATCGCAGCATCCCATTTTTTTATACAACATTTGGTCCTTGCGCATTTTGATTTGCTGCTATAATATTGCAAATTTGTATTCATATTCTATATTAATGCATCCATAAGTTCAGTGATTAGTTTTACTGTAGTGTTCATAGTTTTTCCATTAAAAATATTTTAATTTTCAAATAATAGGCAATTAATGGGATAAATAAATTGTGAAATATGTTAATTTATATCTCAACAAATATTCATATGAACTTAAAACCAATCACTAGGATTGCTTCCATACTAAGTATCTATATGGGAAAGTCATGATAAATGAGCTACCTCTATCCGTTTAACGCAAGGACCATTTTCAAAATTTGCATAATTTCTATATACAAATAATCATATCTCCTAAACGGTTAGAGATAGAAAACTGTAAATCAGTAGTATAGTGTATATTAGTATTTGAGTGGTGTGTGTAAAATTAGAACAATATGCATTGATAATTACAGAAATATGAAAACTCAGTCCCAGTGTCCCTTAAATAATCAACATTGAAAATGTGCGACAATGAATAATTATCTTGTGTGTGTGTCTGTGTCTGTGTGTGGAGGGGGGTTAAACTTAAATAACTTGGCGTTTAATGTCCAAACGGTTTTATACGGGTTTCAAGAATTCTTTCTGCCCCTAAAACCTGCAGCCCTGGGCAGCTGCCCTGTTTGTTCACCCGTAATTACGGGCCTGAATACAGTAAATGGCCCAATATTGTAAGTACGACCTTAAGGGACCAGTGTTTTATTAGTCAGCAAAGAAAGCCTCGTTTTAGGGGCTGAAATCCTCTATCGGTGTTGCAATGTATAAAAATATCTCCAGAACTTGCTTTCATATTGTCACTGCCAAAGTGAGGTGGCGAACGTAGTAGCCAGTCTAACCACTTTTGATAGTGTTGGGTAAATATACGGTATTTAACACTAGGCATAACCATATTGAAAAGTGGAGCTATGTTTCCATTGGTGCTCTACTGCATGACATCATTGGAACCATATTATATTTTTAGCCTACTTTCGATTTTTGCAAGAAATGAAAGTAGACTTATGAGATCTACACAGGGCCAAAAAAAGTGTGTGTGAGTGTGTGTGTGTGTGTGTGTGTACTCTGTATGTCTGTCTCTCTCCCCCCCCCCTATCAATTCAAACACTGTGAAACCGAATTGAACGACATTTCGTACAGAGGTAGCACTAGGAAAGAGCACCTCAGTGTCATGTTTTATATTGCCGCCATCTTTACCAAACCTTAATGGCGGCCACTCAATTGGTCAAATCTTAACATCAAACTACGAACAAACTAATCATCGGATCTTTACGAAATTTCGTAAAATCATACCTTCATATGAGACGGAAACTGTGATCAATGTACAAGGTCCTCAGCCATACTATTTATTTAAAGATGGTGGCCGTGTGAATTATGCAACCATTATAGTCAATAGCTTAAGACCCACCAATTCCGATTATCGAGCCAAGTGTGGTTTAAGTTATCCTAAAGGACGTGATCCGTTATTTATTATAATTTAATATTATAATATTATACTGTATGAGTGACTTAAAAGAGCTGAGCCGTCTCTTTCACATGAAAAGATGGCAGCTGACCTCTTGTGCCTGCCCTATATTTCAGTAGTTTAAGTATGTTATATGCGATATAGCCTACTGATAGAATTAATATAATCTTTGTATGAAATGATTTATAATGAAGATGTACTGCAGTGGAGCAATCATTTATTTCAAGACATTATTTGCTAACACGTTCTATCTAAGTCAGTTGACAACACTGAGGTGTTAAAGACATATTTGGCTCTGGGCTAGAGCGTTAGTCTCTTACGCGGTAGACTGGGGATCGAAAACTACTAGAGTTAACTTCTTCTTTACTTGAATTCTTTTAAAGATGATGCGGACGAGCTCTTTACACAGATACTAAATAGAATTCCATTTAGCTCAAAGGAGAGGCTAATGTATACACTCGTTTATTAATAATCACAGCCCCGGCATCGCACATAAACAGAAGATATTAGAAGAAGGAGAATATAAGTGCAAGATACACGTTGTCATCAACCACATCCTTCTCAATGCCTCTGTACGGTGCTGTTCTTTTGTGGGTTACGTGGGTAATTGCTCCAAACATTCCGCCTTGTAAATCCCTGGCCTCCTGAAGTATGGCAATTTCGTAATAGTTCAACTTCCAGCCGTGACCGCGCTCCCATTACCTTTTAAGCACTGCCAGCTGGATCGCCTCCCTCCTGGTTGCTTTAAACTGCCAGTCCATTCCACACTCAGACGCGTAGAAGACTATATTAATTCACTGCTAGGTTGCAGCACCAACCTACTGTGATCGCCGCGGATTTTTAAAGGGGAAGATATCTAAAACGAAGGATTCTTAACTTTGGAGGCTTAATATTTAGATAAACGGACGTGAATGCATTACAGTAAATTAGTAGTTTTGATATTCAATCATCATCAAGTATATAATATTGATTTAGACACTTACTGGCTAAGTATCAATATAAGAAATGAAAACAAAAAAAATCATGGTGATGGAAGTGATTGTTTTAGGGGTGACGACAAAGAGTTGTAAGTATACTCATACATATAGGAGAAAGTAGGCTATATGTTCTTTGCTGAACATCTTGTTGAATATACATATTACGTGATCAACATTAAAGAAGTTTTCTATTGTAACAGTTGTCAGTTAATTTTTAATTATCAGAAACATCAATTTATGAAATAAACTGGTGACAATGACCAATCGAATATCAACATTCTCGGAATTCCAGGGGGGGGGGGGGGGCACGGCCCCACCTTGCCCTCCCTGCGGGCGCCCATGCAAGTAAAGAATTGATTTAGTCTGGAAGGCTGCTACTCCCCTTCAGAATATAGTAATAGAGCAATTCTACTAACAAAAATACTAAAATTCAACTAACGAAAACTAAAACAAAAACTAAGGTTCTACCAACAACAAAATACTACCATTAAAACAGTTTGTCACCAGACACACTCACATGGATTCCCGCACATCAGTGTAGTGAAACGATGAACTATATCTAATAAACAATGTAACTGTCACCAGACACACTCATTATGGTTGATGATGATGATACATTGTAGTTTTAAGGGGCCTAACATCTGTTGATTTCTTGGAGCTTCCACTAGATTAGAATCACACATCTACTTGGATAACATGGTCAGCGAAACATTTTATAACAGGCGGAGGGGCTTAAAGCCGCGGGCGACACCAAGACGTTAGCTTAACAATTTTGGAACTACTTCTCCTTCCTTCCTTCCTTCCTTCCTTAGCCCCCAGCGCAGACCAATTCAGGCATCAAGGCGCAATCTTATTCATAGAGAGCTTAGGCAAGAGAATGGCGATTTGCATAATGCTATAAGTTTGCAGAATACAACTATCGCTCACAGCGGAGCCCTTCAAAGTTAAGGGCCGACCACAGCGAACAAATTATGGTAAATATTCTTTTGTAAACCGTGCCATTGATAACTGGAACTCTCTACCTGCCGCAGTCTTAGAGCCTTTTCCCAAACATATAGGTGTGTTTAAGAAAAGACTGACTATTTGTGTAAATACTCCAGTTTAATTGTTGTTTAATTGTTATTGAATTGTTATGTATAATTATGTATTGTTATGTATAATTATGTATTTGTTATGTATATCCAATTTGCCACCGGGGGACACACCCCCCATTGCAAATAAATGAATGAATGAATGAATATTTGAAGCATTGAAAACATAATAGACAACTGGCTTAGTTTTAAACACCACACGCTTGCAATAAAAACGAGTTGTTGTGACCTATGCCTCAACGCTAGCACAAAACACAGTTTCTTTTTAACAAGAAAGGTTGTTGCCGTGTTTGTTGGGCTATCCCAGCGGTGGTCCGGTCCTGGCCTCCTGATTAGCCTGACTTGGTGCACCTGGGAGAAACCCCGTATCATTACGGCAAAACCCCAAAATATATGCTGTAATATAAAATTAATGCCCGTGAAAACTAATATGGTATCTTCGTAAGAAATGCATTTTTCATCGTAGTGCTGATAATAAAACAGCAGAAACTCAATAAATATTGCGTATTCTTATGCAACAGGGAAGATCACAGTGTAAATATATTAATGACAGTGGATATTGCAACATTTACAGTCACCAGCCAACAACGCCATTATGTATTACGTGTCCTGATGACAGGAGGGTGAAAAGTGTTCCAATATTGGCCTACTGTAAGTAAGGTGGTAATAAGGGCCTTTACAAACATTTTAAAGAAAATACTCACCCCTAATTTATAGTAACGGACCATATTGCGACAGGCAAAGCAGATAGTGGGCAACAAGATGATTATTAAAACTGGCCACCCCAAGGCTCTAATGGTAGTTTCGTGTAAGTGCTCAAAAGCAACGCCGATGACAAACACCACCTGAAAAAAGAGACATTGGCAGTGAAAGGCTCTGGTGGAAGTGATTGAAGTTTTAAAGAGTCGTAATATCTAGATCATCTACCCTTAATGATTAGGATAATAATGGGAATTACTATAACTGGTACAACAATCTCGTGTGTTTGGGTGTGGGTAGAGTTTGTCTAGTAACTTATGTTATTATGGTGTCTCTAGATGTGTCCGCATTTGTAATTAGGACTGGGAGTGAAAGCGACTGTGGCTTTAAGTTAGGAAATATACCGGGTTTTGTCTGAAGTTGAAAACCACGGAAAAACACTGTTAGGAAGAATGAAATGGGAATCAAACGCACCTCTTCCCAGTTTTTCCTCACGAGGTTGTATGCACCCAGTTCCAGTACGGTACTCAGGCCAGAATTTCTTGATAGAGACGTGAATCGAACATGGACTTCTGCGTATTTTTACACCAAGATGTTCCTCTAACACACTCTGCTGCTTATTTTGCTACAGATCTTTCTTGCTTCTCCAACAAAGGTTTCCCAACACGCCTACTATTCCTCGTTTCCACAATTACTTCCACATCTACCTAGGTAGTCTCCGGTTTTACTTGAAAACTAGTTCCTAGATCTTCTGTTTTTCTTTTCAATTCAACTCGCCTACTTCTGAGTTTATTCGATTTGGCATGATTTGTCTGTGGTCGCCATTCATTCATATTCTCACATCTGTTATCAATCCATTTGTTTCATTTTCTTCAGTGGCATAATCTATCGCGGTTATACACCTCCCATGTCCATCGCAATGAAACTGTGATATTTGGTGGCTTTTTCTTGAGCCAAATTTCTTTGTGATTAGAGAATTTCGTACACAAAATGTAAGCAATTCTTCATCTTCCGAGTTTCTATTGGTATAACCAAATGGTCCAGTAATACTTTATGTTCATAGCCAGCTCTCCCTCTCTCAACTTGAGTAGGCTACTTAAAAGTCTGCTAGGACTGTGGTGTTCTATTCGTCTACATGGACTTCAAGCTTCACTAAACAATAATTAATATTTTCTCCTCGACAGAACAGTCTGGGGGTCATAAACTATGAGTATAGCAGTGTGGTGCATTCAATCACATCTACTCCGGCAATGCTGGTATAAGGTATCTAAGGTTTCAAATTATTTCGTATGGTAAGTACATAGAATAACTACAATCAATTTAAGCGCACGGAATATCTTCGCTGCAAATTATGTAGCAACAAGCCAGCAAGTTGGGTTTGGTTTGCAGGCGCGGATCTAGAGTTCGGCTTTTGGAGGGGGGGGAGGGGGGGGAGGGGGGGGAGGGGGGGAGGTGGTCACAGAATCGAAATTGTTACGAAAAATGGTATCACTAACAACGCAATCACAAAATAACCAAACGTACAAAACCAGACCAATTTTTTTTACAAGCTACATGGATAGAAATTTGATGCGTTTAGGGCACCAACAATATTCGTACGAATTGCAACGGCGTGGTTTGTGACTTTTACGTCGAGCTTCGAGAAAAGTATCAAGGTACGTTACAGTTTCGGCAAGTCGAGTTGGTACCGACAAAGGGAGAAAGTCACAGTTTAAATTGCCAACCAAGCTTGCAGTTTGGACGTCGGAAATTTTTTTTGGTGCGAAAAAAGCCCCAAATTCCTATCCGTGCATTGCTGGACATTCATCGTGACATCACTATAGTCATCGATTCGGTAATCACAAGGTTTGCTAAACAAAATAGATGAGTTGATTTTGTTATATAAATAATCGTTTTTATATAACAGGTATGAAGTTATAAATATGTATTGAACCCTTGCAAAGAAGCTTATGAGACTCAGTTTCGGGGGGTGTAACAGTCCATTTCATAAGTTGTTGTTAAAGCGCTTCTATAACATGTAGGGTAACACATAACAAAATAACATGCAGGAAGAAGTGAATACCAGGGTTAAAACAAATGAATTTAATAACAGATCAACTATTTACAAATGAAAACAAACAAACAAGATCTCCCAATGAGTCCCACTTGAATTAATTACTTGCCATAACTAGGCCTAATCTCAGGAGAGATTGTAAACTGGACCAAATGTCCCAAATACTTCAATGACATTGTGTACGTGTGCGGCTGTTCTACATGCTTAACGATGAGTACAGATAAATGCGAGATTCGTCACCATCCGGTAAAACTTCAGAAGACGAATCTGCATTGTCTAGAGCTAGACAGACGCGGGGAACCAACTATACACTACTTAAATTAATCCGACACTTCCTGCACTAAATAAAACAACAAATAATTTCCGCATGAAATTGGAATCAAAGAACTGCCGTAGCAAAAACATTAATGCCTAAAATTAGGACTTTTCAAAATCAACACAAGTAAATTAACACGTGACCAACAAAAAATACACATATGACCGCTTGCCATTTTTACAAGTAAAATACAACTACACCAAAAGGTGTCACAACAGACAAACTAACATGAACTGAGTCATAGAAAAATCACTAGGCTCAAAGCCAACATTTACATCATTAAAACAATATTCCATTCATACGATATGCGATAATTCGTAACAGACATGGCAAACTCCCCAATTAATTATGGTCCAATGACCATCACAAAAGAACAGGTTTGTTAGTGATAGCTTATAGGAGTCAGTCGGTCAGCTGGACTGCCTAACAGATGAGTCACCAGACCTAGACGGGCGCTAAGTGGAAATCTGCACATCTGTCAACCCACGTGTCAATAACCTCGACCTGCCGTGGCATGGGTTCGAGTCTCGAAGAAGCGTGCTCCAAAGCACAATATACGTGTGTGTGTCAGAATAAAATATCTCAGCATTTCCCCTAGGAAATCCAAGAATCAGCACTGGACAAGGTACAGTAGCCTCCAGGAGCGCTCTGCCTTTCCATCAAAAATACAACAACAACAATATGAGGGCGGTAGCACCACCTACCCCTCATCAAGAAGAATCAATACACACACCTGACACAAGAACACACACAGAATCACACGTATGGGTTTGACAGAAACCTGAAATAAATGACATAAAATCTTTTCCACCAGCTTGCGCTTCCAATCTAGTCCGTGACTAAAGAACCTGAAAAGGACTAAAAAAAAGCTAAACATTTAGAACTAAGGTGTTCTACAGTTACATCTTAAATTGTTGCACTCGGCAACCCTAGTATGAATAAAAACCTGTTCATCAAACATCTTATAATAAATACCTCCCTTTCCTATAAAAAAAATGAACTTTAATAAAGCACTACTTATCGAATGTAACGAGTTTCGCATTCGCATGGATAAAATCAAATACACACGCCGTGTACACTAAATATGACTCCAAAGAAAAATATACAACAAACAAATTTGGCCACGCGCCAACGTACATTTAAAGATAATAGTGTCGGCACACAAAAAAAAATCTAAACACAAGAAAAACAATGAATAAAATATTTACAATGTTCCCGCGTCTTATCTAACTACATATTGAGTAAATCAATTTTTGTACATCACCGTTTCAGCTTGGAGAACTTAACCTCTGTCCCGGTGCATTTCCCTACGGGAAATCTAGCCCTCCATCGTCGACATAGTTGTAGAGGCGATGCACATCATTCCATCACACGACCATACATCAGACAACTTGGCGTAGCTTCTTGGACAGAAATGTTCAATGTTAATAAGATGCCTAGCTATAATCGCTGTGAGCTACTACTTTCACTCACAATAATGTCCTATGCGATTACTGATCGAAGACTTGCCCTATCTTAGCATTTGCCTAACAAAAGCACAAATATCACTCAAAAATATAATACAAAAATTTACATAAAATTACACACTCCAAACTCAACGTAACTGGCTTGAAAACAAGTCTTAAACATGTCTATCTTGCAGCCCTTATCTCGCCTAGAGATCTCCACTGCTACACGTGAACACTGCTCCCTTGAGCACAAAGTGAAATCTTAGTGAAGTATGCTCATTAGAGCTTGAAAAATCGTGACGCAGACTGACGTGAACGTTGCTCACCAGAGCTCAATAAAATTGTGTCCTAAACAGCTCATCACCGATCAATTTATTGGAAACTGACAGAATGAGGTAGGGTGGGGAGAATTTGTAAAAATAATCTGGAGTTTTCACCTCACAAACTTGGGACTAGTATCAATCTTCATCATTTTATCCAAACGTCTCAATGCACTTATGCGGAATTAATTCGGATCGGCGGTTCTTTAGATATGCGTTTCCGTGCCTTTTTCTAGGGTACGCAATTCACCGCGTGGCTTTGGCGTCGTCTCTTCTGATTGGCTGATTCAATCCTGGATCGGTTGAAACTTTACTCATGACACTCCCATAATGACTCCAATTTAGGTGCGCGTTGGTACAGAATTTGTCCTTGAACTCGACTTAACCGGTCGTCTTCAGGAATAACTACCAAGCTGCTTCTGTTGTAATCATTGCAACACACTACCTTGCCTTCCCTTTGTCAATTTCAACATGTACTGCCTGGGCATCAGTAATAATAATAATAAAATCATGAAGACGTATTCATCGATAGATTAATAAGGGTTCAGTATAGTTGTAACAGTACATAATAATTGCAATAAAGATATTTTCAGTATTGAATAAAATGAAAAAAGTTTCCAGTTAAAGTTCGTTAAGTTTTATTTGCCTGGTTATTGTGTTTTCGTTTCTTGAGTTTGAACAAAAATTGTGCTCCGTTTGAGGGGGGGGGGTCATAACCCCCGTGACCCCCCCCCCCTTGAATCCGCGCCTGTTGGTTTGGTTGTGTGCCTGGCGGCTTCGGTAGCGTAGTTAATAGCATGCTGAGCTTCTATGTCCAAGGTCACGGGTTCAAACCCGGCCAAAGTCGTTGAATTTCTTAAGTACGTTAAAAATCCCTCAGTATGCCTTCCTTCGGAGGGGAAGTAGAGCCGGCGGTCCCATGTAATACATTTATGGCATGATGAAGAACATTCCACTAATTCCACGTGTAAAGCTTAATTGTAGGTTATATTTGACTAACGCTCTTAGGTCCCAACGTTCGTGGCCAGGAGCCGACTGCGGTGGCATCTAGTAACAACGTTCAGAACTAGTTGGTCGTTGACGGTGGCGTTTGATAGCAAAAGTTGGAACTACTTGAAAATCGAATGTCTGCAGTCCTTACTTGAATTGAAAACAGATATTACACACTAATAAAGCCATCACAATTAACCCCGGTTATCAGACAGATTCTACACACACCCAAAGAACACGGGGCTACATGACCGCGTTGTCGCAGATCTCAACTGAGGAACCAACCGTTGTGTACCTCTTCCAGTATGCTCTCCCAAGCTGCCTCTCACACCGTGGAGTAGACTATACTCACTGCACCCCCTTTACACTGTTGCGGGCGTGTTCGGACGGCAGGGGCGTTAGTATGAGTCAAATGCTATTAAAAAAGCTATTGCCCGTCCAGAGTTAAGTGTATACTATGTGCTCTTATGGGCTTTTACATTTAGCGGACACCCCCAGAATTGATGATAATTTTAAACTGGCTCATGTAAGATCATAATGGTCATGAGTGAATAGCACATGATCCTGGGCATTCATTTCCTTATAAATAATGCATATATTCTCAAAATTATATTTGAATTGCAGCCAACGACCATAGCGGGGCATTTTAATTGAACGCCAGTACGCTCCCCATCAAGTTCAATTTCAAGTAGTTCGAACTTTGGCTACCAGATATGTCACTGACACCTAGCGGCGATCGTTGGAACTTGATAGAGCGTTTCTAATCAAATAACCTACTAATTTAGCTACACACTAGCAATTGTAGTGGTAGGTTCTTTTACTTGCCATAAATCTATTACTTCCCCACTGAAGGAAGACATACTGGAGGATTTTAACGCTCTTAAAAATCTGACGCCTTTGGCCGGGTTTGAAACCACAATCTTGATCATAGCAGTCCAGCATGCTACCGACTACGCCACCGTGTTGCATTCTCTATATGCAATGTAATTCTTTTTAATTTATCTGACAGTAATGTCAGCGCACTGGATGGAACAGCCCACACACTGTTGTACTTGGTTTAGCGCTTCAGTCAAAGCACAAGTGCAGATCTCTCGATGATGTTTGAAACATTGTGCTGTTAAGTTTGAGTGTAGCGTGACTAGGGTGACCACCCGTCCCGCATTTTGTGGGACGTCCCGCATATTAAGGTATTTTGTAAATGTCCCGCGCGGGACGGCATTTACCCCACAATTGTTTTGTTTTCTATCTGAACGAATTTTCGTCTTACTGTCATCGATACGAATTTTCACAATAGGCAACCGTCCTGCCATCTAGCTTCAACTAAACATAGCGTAACCGTTACCAACAGTATAATCTTTGAATGTGCAAAGAAGCAGGTTATAATGATCTTTGAAGAAACTTTCCGGATGAGCCTTCTAACTTCCGAGTTATCATTAGTCCATGGCGAGTCCGTGGCGTGGCGTGTGTGGCCAATCTGTGGCACGAAGCGCATCAGCATAAAAGTGTTGTATCAATTGGTGTTTTACTTTTAAAAGTTTTTGTGATTTATGCACTGGATTCGACGTCGGATAGTGATGATGACTGTACTTCTACTTCGTCACAAAAATGGAATCCATAATTTAAACCCGAGAAGGCGAAAGGGAAAAATAAACGTGTATGTTCATATAATTCAAAGTGGGAATCCAACATGCCGTACTTATCTCCTGATCGTAGTAACGTGCACAAGGCGTTTTGCAAACTCTGACAGAAGACGTTCAATATTTCTCATGGAGGATTCTACGACGTGGCGAGACACAACAAAGGCCAAGAACATCAGAAAGCAGCTACGTTTTCCCTCCAGAATAGGACGATATCATAATTATTTTGGTTCCAATTCTAGTACCGTCCATCAAGACAAAGTGACTGCATCAGAAGTGACAAAGGTATTTCACAATGTTATTCACAACGTGCCTTATCGCTATTACGATTGTGACTCTAAACTAGTCCCAGTAATATTTCCAGATTCAGAAATAGGGAAAAGCATATCCCTAGGACGGACCAAAGCAACAGCAATTGTTACGAATGTACTTGCGCCTTTTACTGTAAAAGAACATGTCAAAGAACTAGTAGAGAAAAATATGTTTTATTCTGTATCTACAGACGCATCTAATCTTGGTCACGTCAAGATGTTTCCAATAGTATTAAGATACTTTCATTGTGACAAGGGAATTGTGCATGTTTTGTTCGACTATTACGAAGACAGTCATGAAACAGCAGATGCTGTGTTTGGTCAATTAAAGGATATGTTAGGTGCTCACAATTTGAGTATGAATAATGTGACATCATATTCTGCTGACAGTGCCAATGTAAATTTTGGTAAAAGGCATTCAGTATTTACATTGTTGAAAACTGACAATGAAAGTATTCTGCCATCACCTTGCTCTGCCCATGAAGTCCATAATGCAGCTAAGTATGAGACTGACAAAATTCCGTCATTTTGACCTTGAAGGTTTTGTGAGCAAAATGTATAATTACTTTTCCTGTCATTCAAAAAGGGTAGAAGGGTTGAAGGAATTCTTTGTATTTTGTAACATTGAATACAGGGAAATAATTAGACATGTACCAACAAGATGGCTAAGTATTTACCCAGCAGTAGAGAGACTTTTAAGTTGTTTTCCTGTCATTCTGTCATATTTCACTTCACTAGGGGAAGATTGCCCTGTATCGATCCAGTCATTTTTTGATGATGCTGAAAATGGCAATGAAAATATCTCTTTAACTGAGTGCTATTTGCAATTTTTTGTAGTGTTCTAAAAGTATTTCAACTTACAATTGTATCTTTAGAAATAAACGACTTGTTAGCATTTGAAGTGTATCATATAATGGAATCACTTAGGAAACAGTTAGAAGGAAGAATATCAGATAAGTTTTTGGTTTCAAAACAATGACACTCCTTAATGATCTGGCTAAAGAAAAATTGCAACAAATTCAGAATGAGTTTCTAGGTTGGTATGAAGTGGCGCTGAAATATCTCACCTCTAGATTTGATTTCTCAGATGAAAACATACTATTTAAGATAAGTGTTATGTCTTTGAGGAAAGAAGTTGACTGTAACATTATTTTGAAACTTGTTCGTGATTTGAAATTGGAAATGAAACTTGATGTTGATGAATTATATTCAGAATTTTCTCAGTTGAATGAATCAATTAACATTGCTGCAACAAACAAATGCGTAGAAGATTATTGTTTGAAAAGATGGATGGTTATTTTAAACTTGCTACCTGAAGAAAAACAAATTAATGGTAATTTTTCAAAACTGGTACAGTTCTTGTGTTCTATTCCTCCATCAAATTCCTTTACAGAAAGAACCTTTAGCCACGGGAAAGTTCCATGGTCAGACTCTAGGAACAGGCTTCATATGAATACCCTTAAATCAGAACTACAAATAGAAAAAAAATTCGGAATGAGTTGCACAGATATCTATAAGACAGTACTGAATGACAAAGACATTTTGGCTTGTGCAAGAAGTAACAATAAATACAGTTTCAAGCAAGATAAGTGATGTGATAGTTTTATTTATGTTGAGGTTTTCTATATTTCTGTACTTAATAGTCATAACTAGAAGTTGAAATTTAGAAAAAGTACTGCTAGAAAGTATTTCATGTAATTGATAAAACTAAGTACCACAAATATGTATTCTTTCTTCTATTTCCAGCTTTTTAAACTTGTGATAACATTTAAGCTATACAATGTTTAATATTTATTTTATTATTTTAGAATTTGTTGGCTTTTGTATGTTTTCAGTTAGATTAAGGGTCTTCAACCCACGGACTGAAAAATAAATCATATGATAAAGATGAGTGAAATGTATGTTTGTATGTTATTACTTCAGTAAGGCCCCTACCCGGCTCCAGCTGGATAAAGGGAAATGATGATGATGATGATTACTTCAGTAAGAGCACTCTTGGTCAAAAGAGAAGGAAACTGGCAACACAATGCTTTTGAAAATGTTAAAATTGTTGTTTTAAAATTACAGCTAAAATGGAGCTGTCCCCCAAAATTGTGGAATGTCCCCCATTTTTGACTGTCTTGTCCCTCATTCCTCCCTTCAACAGGTAATCAACCTAAGCGTGATTTACGTTGAAGTATTTGGCATGAATGAACATGGCTGGTGTTCCCGTTCTGAAACATAAACAACTATTCAGACACAGAGAACAACATACAGTTCGTAATGTGTATAAGTACGGTATACTAGTATAACGACTAAGAATCAGGAGAAACGTGTCGATTGGTTTGCAAGAAAAACCGCTGAAGCAAGCTGTTGTTTTCTTGTGTCAGCACATTGTCGCCAACCCTGCTTAAAATTTCGCCATCTCTAAAGACCACAATACCACTAAAATTTCCTACCACACAGTTGCCGACAGTTTTCTGGCGATAACTCTCAGAATGCATTGCACACGGTGCCTCCCAACACTATAAATACGACTATCACTAAGGACCATTACTTTGAATAATTTCACAGTTTTCTTTGGAATTTCAAGTATAATGAAGTTGTACAAGTAAGTACTACTAAAATACATCGATTAAAACAGTTTTTTTTACAGTTATTATAGACTCTGTTTACAGAATGTGTGTGTTCAAACTCATTCGTCTGAGATGTTTGGAAGCTTTTATTTAATTAATTTTTGGATAAATTCTTATTTAGATTTCATCATGACGCCTAAAACACAAGAGAACAAGATTGGTGAAACTCTACGGAAGATCACTGGTGAATCGATTATGAATTGGAGTAAGTAGCCTAGTCCTACATAATTATTAAGTACAAAGTTATTTAATCGTTATGTTTTTATATATTCAGTCAGGGCACAAAAAACGTCTAATAAAAACCTCAATGGCCTTTGGAAATTTTGAAATAGTCTTCTGACTGCATTTTTCGTATAATTCAAACCAAACATAACCTAAAATATAGCCTAACTAAGTTTACTCTCAAGAAAATATTCTTAAGTTCAATTCGCCTTCTAATATTGTAATGTATCTTATACTCGACTTCCGTGAGCCATAATATTATGGGTTGTTCCTACATGGTGCAATGTTACGCTACTCGTAAACTTGGAAGTATGATTCACACTCGGCTAGTGGTAGTTCATTCGTGTGAGTGTATTGGTGATTATTTATGTAGCTTATATGTAGTAGGCTACTGTCCTATTCTTAGTAGTTGGCAGATAAAATATTTATATTATTTCCATTTGTTTCAGTCATGGTTGCGACAGATTAGTGTGATAGCCTACCTCCTGATTGCCTATTACAATGAAGGTTGAACTTTAAGAGCGACATTTTAAGAGACATATTAAATATATCATAGCTCTCTTTTAGTTCTCGACATAAGTTACTACACCACCGAATGTATGGGTGAAAATTACTGATGTACTAAAGTTGGGTGGGACAAAGCCATAGTTCGCTACTTGGTTAGACAACACAGTTTGGGAGAAGCCACTGGTTGCCAATACGTTATAAATATGATGGTCTGGAAGGAACTATTGGTCGCTACTATAGCCTAGTTGTATTATTAATTCTGAATGAAAGTAGAATGCGGCTTATACACTTGTATCAGACATGAATGTGACTCTTACATACCTTGTGTCCTTGTTTCATCTTCTGGGCAATATTACGTATTGAAATTAGGAACCCTGGTCACTACTGCACCTCATATATGTGCTTAAGAATGTAACTATGCGTTTCTATGTATTGCTCTTTTTAAAACGGCTGCCATGTTCCGACCAAGGAGACGCCCTGTCAGCGCTATAGCATGCGGAGAGTTGAAGCTGTGATCACGCCACCATACTAGCACGGCTCCAGCATTAAATGGAGCCTACCGTAGACTTATTTATTAATGGGATTTAACTATGATTGCCAGTAAAAGAATCGTTAGCACGCATAGTACGAAGTACAATATGTCGATGGATCAAGGAATATTTTGTTCTTTGCTGGCTAGCGTGAAATGTATGACACTCGCACTCGAAAATCATGTAAACTGCCATAAAACATCGAATTTTACATCATCATCTTCATTTCTCCTTTTCCAGCTGACACTGGGTGAGGGCAAAGATGGTTCCTCTCCACTTTGTTCTGTCGTTCCACCATTCCTCTTTCGACACGGTGTTACAATCCAGGTTCCATTTTCTAATGCTATACTTCACCGAGTCCATCCATCGTATTCCTGGTCTACCTCGTCCTCTCCTCCCTGTCTTCCGTCGTTCCAGTGCTCGTCTTGGTAGCCTTACTTCATTCATCCGTTTGGCATGTCCAAACCATCTCAATCTGTTTTACTCCAGTTTGTCATTTAGTTTCTGTACTCCCAGTTCTTTCCGTATATCTTCATTTCTCACTTTGTCTCTCCTTGTTTTCTGGACCACACTTCTCAGGAATCTCATCTCAGCTGCCTGTACTCTGCTCTCATTCCTCTTAGTAATTGTCCACGTTTCTGCTGCATATGTCATTATAGGAACATAACATCCTTTGTACATAACTTCTGTAGCCTTAATCGGTATATCCTTGTTCCATACTAGTCACCGTACCTGTTGGTAGAAAGCACTCCCGAGTTGTATTATTTTGCCAATTTCCAAATCTAGTCTTCCATCTTCAGTCAGTTCACTTCCCAAGTATTTGAAGTGTTTCACCACTTCCAATTCCTTATCTCCTAATTTGATTACTCATTTTCCTTCTTTCTTACCTCTAATCACCACCATTGTTTTACTCTTCTCCACATTTATCTTCAATCCCCATTGCTCAATCTTTTCATTTATTACGTCTAACTGTTCTTGTACCTCCATCTCATCCTCGTCCCAGATCACAACATCGTCTGTAAACAACATTACCTTCATCTTTGCCCTACTATAGTCTTTCATTGCTGCCTTCATGATGGCATCCATCACCATTAAGAACAATAAGGGTGGCAACACAATTCCTTACTCTAGTCCAGTGTCAATTTTAAACCATTCCGATGTCCCGACTCTAGTCTTCACACTACTGTAGCAATCCATGCACATTCCTTTTATCATGTCTCTCAGTTCCTTGCCTATCCCCCTATTTGTTAAGCTTTCCCAAACTTTTTTTCTAGGGATGTTATCATAGGCCTTTTCTACATCAATAAAAGTCATTACCATATCATTCCCATATTCCCAACTCTTTTCAATGTTCTGTCTCAGAATGAAAATGGGTTCCACTGTTGACGAGGGGCCTGTTCCACGAATGAACTTTGCAACTTTTCACCTTGCACTTTGCACTTTTCAGTTCAGATTTTGTTCCACCATTACTTTTCAGATTTGTCTTGCAAAGTGAAAAGTGAAAAGTTAGGAATCTTTTCACTTTTGAAGCTTGTTATGTTCCTCTATTGGTGCAGAATGCAAAGTGGAAAGGAATGAAGTGAAAAGTTTTCAGAAATCTTTGCAAAGAGACGATTCCCTTTTCATCTGATAATGAACAAGTCTCTACACTAGTTTCTCGGCGCAGAATTTGGTTTAGTGTTATAAATATGTTAAGACGAGAGCTTTTGTTATCATTCTGTGAAGATAGTGATGAAGAATCCAACAAGAGGACGTGCAAAGACAGGATGAATTTTCATAACCTCACTTCGACGGAATTTCGGGAGTGTTTTAGTATTACCCCCAGTACAAGCTGACTATATTCTTGAAATAATTGGCCATTTATTGAAACCTGCAACAAAAATAAGTCGATATCTTTCCAAAAAAGAACAAATTCTTATAAGCTTACATTGGTTAGGAAATGGTGCCCAGCACGATATAGCAGCAATGCATGGGACATCAAAATCAACTATTTTCAGAACTGTTACTAAAGTCCTCAAAGGGGCAGATGACCTCGTAGTTCCGCCCCTTAAAACAACAATAACTAACTAACTCAAGTCCTCAAGTTCATCACGAAAAATAAAGCATTAAATCATGGAGTAGTATACAGTTTGTTCATGGAATAAACATGATCGGATAATTCCTACGCAAAGACTTTTCACTTTGCAAAGAAATTGAAAAACAGGCCCCCTGCCCTCTCTAAATCTAAACTGCTCCTCCTCTATTAGGCTTTCTACCTTTACTCTAATTATTTTTTCTAGGATTCTTTCCATTACTCTGGCAGAATGCGAGATGATGGTGATTCCTCGGTAGTTACCACACACCTCCTGTCTCCTTTCATGAATATTGGCAATATCATTCCCTTTTTCCAGTCATCAGGAACTTTCTTCTCTCTCCACACACTCCTGACAAGTCTATATGTCCACTGCAGTCCCACTGGTTCTGCCCCCTTGATCATTGCAATTGCCACTTCGTCGATTACCACCGCTTTCCCCATCTTCATCTTCCTAACTGCCCATTCCACTTCTGCCATAGTAATGTCTGGTTCTTCTACTTTTTCCTCCACCGTTTTGGCTGTTCGCGTAACTTCTCCGCATACCTGACGTCTCACCTTCAACAGCTCGCTGAAATATTCTTTCCATCTGTCCATTATCTCTCCTGGTTTTGTCAAAATTTCACCTTCTTTGTTTTTCACGAACCCAGTTTTCACCTTTTCATTCCTTCTACTTTTTATAATTCCAAATAGCATTTTTTCCCTCACAATTTAAATCCTCCCTTATTTTCTGGGTGAATTCATCCCAGCTTTTCTTCTTCATTTACTTTCTTGCAATCTCTGTTTGCTTTTTATGTATTTTGCTCTACTTTCTTCAGTCTTATTTGTTTTCCATTCCTTCCAAGTTTTCTTCTTATCTGTTATCTTTTCTTTCACTATATCATTCCACCATCTTGTCACTTTTTCCCGTACCTTTCCTGATATTCTACCACATGTTTTCTCTGCACTGTTTACAAATACACTCTTAAACTTTTCCCATTCTTGTTCTACATGGGTAATATCCGTCCTTGATATCTGTTCTTGCAATTCTTTCTTAAATTCTCCTGCAACCTCCTTTTCCTTTAGTCTCCAGACCGTAATCTTTCTTTCCCTTTTTTTTCTGGTAATCTCATGACCTTTCCTACTTTTAGTTTTGCTACCACTGCCATATGGTCTCCTCCAAAGGCTTCCTCTGGCATGGCTGTGACATCCATTAGCTCTTTCCGATGTCTTTTTCCGACTAATACATAGTCTATCAGAGTTTTCGTTCTTCTATCTCCCCATCCATACCTTGTTATCTTCTGACTATTTTTCTTTCTGAACCACGTATTCCATATAATTAATTGGTTCCGCAGACAGAAGTCCATTAAGAAATCCCCTTCTGGATTATTACTGCCATAACCATATGGTCCCAAAATCTCATCTCTTCCTTGGCTGTCTCTTCCCACTAGTGCATTCAAATCTCCCATTACCATTATTTCCTTATCCTCTATATATTTTTCCACATCTTCTATTAATTCTCTAAGTTCTCTTCTTTATTCCCAGTTTGTGGAGCATATACTTGAAACAGATCTTTTGTCTCTGTCTGGAACTGTGTCCTTCCTATGATCATCCTTTCACTTATCTTCTTCACCTCCTCCACATACTCTAGGTCATCCTTTCTTATAATCATTCCTACTCCATTTCTTGCCTCCTGTCCTCCACTGTAAAACAGCCTGTATCCTTCCTTTAGTTTTCTTTCCCCTTTTCCTTTCCATTTCGTTTCACTGAGACCGAGAATGGATATATCCTTCTCCATCATAAAGTCCACTAGCTCCCCAGTCTTGTCCGTCAGGGTTAAGATGTTGACTGTCCCTATTCGGATATACTGTGATGCTGGTCGCCCATTTCTCACAGCTCCCCCAGCATCTGAAGAACTGCGCGTCGCCTGCAGGGGACGCCCTAGTAGTGTTATACAGAGTATGAGTAGTGCGGTGTCACAATGTGGTGCAACACAAGGAAGTGTAATGTTATACAGTGTGTGAGTAGTGCGGTGTCACAATGAGGTGCAACACAAGGAAGTGTAGTGTTATACAGTGTTTTTATTGAGTGGGACACCCTCTCACCAGGGGTTATAAATTTGAAGGGCCCAGCTCAGGGTATGAGTGAAGACCTCAACGGCACCTGCGGTGGTGAAGGAGTCCTTCGGTACAGCAAAGTTGGCGGAAGAGGCAACCCAGTGCTCGGGGCTAATAGAGTAAAATATATGTGTCCATATTATGGACACTCGTAGCGTCTGTACTCCAGAGGAGCGGCTACAAAAGGCGTCTGTTCTCCATGTTAGGAGCGACCTAGTTCATACCTGGCAGTAGGTCATAAAATGCATTTGGGAGTGGCGACCCCATCTTAATAATAGCATAAAATGATAGCAAATATGGTTCAGCCTCGGAAAATTTTACAACATAAACTAGAGAAATACACCGATCTAAAATATAGTATAGTACTTGGGAAATGAATGTATTATACCGGTACGCAGTTTTTATAACTTGTAATTATTGTGAGATTTCAGGTAACCAGACACCAACCACTGTATTCTTAACTTATACAATATAATAAACAAATAATTACTGAGATGCCATTAAGCCTGTCATTATAGTCACGAATATGTATTAAATAAATTTAAAATATTGAAACATACAACTATGAACTGAGTGGGTGGTGGGTGGCGTTATTGATTTTATTGTACGATATTAAAAAAAAATAGGCCAGTTCAGTTTGGGTAACAAAATAAACAAGGCCTAGGCTGTGGTTTGAGATTAACACGATAAAATAGTCAAATAATGGCATATCAATCTTTTAACACCCACGATCAATAAATCTGGAGTTCAAACCACGTTAAAAATATATTGGGATAATTAGGTTAATACCATTCATTAATTGACAAGCAGAAACTATTTCCAGTAACGAACGAAGGAAAATATCCGTAATTTCCAACAATCAAAACACTTAGGCTATATTCGTGGGCACATAAGCCACTATTTGTACATTGAACGAATGAACAGTAAGGTGGGTAGTCTAAGGATGAAAACTTAACACAATAAATGGCAAATTAAGTGCATTTACTTGTAAAATTACATTCCTTTTGGCAGGTGGGAGTTCTGTTTGTGCAATAATATGATCCACACGTCATTTCAACCCACACGCGAAATATCACCGCTTTTTAGAACATATGTCTCATCATCCCATGCTATTCTTATAAGTCTAACGAAATGTTTTGAGCACAAGGGAAGGGTTACGTTGTGACTTAACTTCCTGGCCGTTAGGGCCTCTCCTTATTACTCCTTGGTTCCGACAGCACTTGCATCTCGTTCAACTGTCAACTGTGCGGCACACAGCGAGGCGCACACATTGTTGCCAACATGTGGGATACAAAATCGGCTTCCTTTGGTCATAAATGAATATTTTTCTACAAAAACTCCCTCGAGAATAGTGAAAATCACATCAAAATCCATCCAGGGGTTCTCGAGCTTGCCATTTACATCCAAGAATCAGGTAGTTTGTTTTATACTCAGTATGCCTTCCTTCGGAGGGGAAGTAAAGTCGGCGGTCCCATGTCATAGATTTATGGCATGTTAAAGAACCTTCCACTAATTACACCTGTGAGAAGCTAAATTGTGTAGGTTAAGAAATGTAAACAACGCTATTAGGTTCCTACGTTCGTTGCCAAGAGCCGACTGCGGTGGCATCTGGTAGCTAAGTTCTGAACTAGTACTCGTTGACGGTGGCGTTTGGCGGCAAAAGTAGGAACTATTTGAAAAATTCAAAATTCTGCAGTCTTTACTTGAATTAAAAAAACAGATAACACACACTAATACATTCATCACAAATAACACCGGTTATCAGACAGATTCCACACACACCCAAAGTACACGGGGCTACATGACTGCGTTAGTAGTGGTTTTGTGACAGTTCTATACCCTCCTCCTCCTCACCCATCTCACAAGATGGTGGCGGCGCGATATCTCTCGAACGCATGGTCGGATTTTAACAAATGAGGTGTCATTGAACTCGGGCTGACACTCCCTTTCCAATGGACAACATATTTCCACCCCAAAATAAAACCTACCCCTACTAGGGGGTGAAAATGTGATTTTTAGAGAATCTCCCTTTCCAATTGCAACATGTGAGAGTTTGAATGCCAATATGGAATGAAATGTTCTACACATGAGACATGTATACGGTGGAAAGCCACTATGAATTAACATGCTTGTTTTTTGTTTTTACGCATGACCACTCATGGCTTTTGTAAGAGGGTGGGGGAGCGGATCCCTGTGGATGGGTTATTGTTGACGGGTCATTGTTGGCGGGGTCATTGTTGACAGGTACTTGTGGACGAGTCCTTGTTGACAGGTCCTTGTGGACGAGTCCTTGTTGACGAGTCATTGTTGACGGGTCCTTGTGGACGGCTCCCTGTGGACGGGTCCTTGTTGACAGGTCTTTGTGGACGAGTCCTTGTTGATGAGTCCCTTTGGACTGATCCTTTTCGACCGGCCCCTTTGGACTGGCTCATGAATTTATTCAAATTATGTCAAAGGGCTTAACTAACGGACTAATAAGGCTAGGAACTTGTATGAGGTATTGTAGGACTTGGGATGAAGCCCCCTTTTAGAATGTATTTTTAAAATTTTGACAATTTTGTTAATATCTCGCGAACCTATCATGCTAGTGACTTGTATGAGGGGTCCTAGCAATTGGGGCGATGTTCCCCTTTGGGGGTGAAACTACCCCCCCCCCCACTCCCTAATTGAAAAATCGATATCTTGGAAACTAAGAATCCTAAAATTATGTGTGATAGCTTTAAAAATAGGTCATAAGATACGATTTTACCACGATAGGTCATTTCACCCCTAAAATAGTAAATAGTAATGTTACAGGGGAAAAAGCGGTTAAACACTTAAAAATGATAAATGAACCTAAGATCATTTGTTTTTGATGAAAAAATAGTAAGAGGGTTAAAACTACCCCCTAAAATTTAAAAATCGTTATCTTGGAAATTAAGAGCCTTAAAATTAAGTGTGATAGCTTTAAAAATAGGTCATGACGTACGCTTATACCACGATAGGTCATTTCACCCCTAAAACAGTGAATAGTGATTTTACAGGGAAAAAGGTGGTAACGCCTAAAAATGATAAATGAACCTAAGATCTTTTGTTTTTGATGAAAAATAGTAAGGGGGTGAAAACTACCCTAAAATTGAAAATTTGATATCTTGGAAACTAAGAAACCTAAAATTAGGTGTGATAGCTCAAAAAATTGGACATTTAATACTCTTTTACCACGATTGGTCATTTTACCCCTAAAAAATGCATGTAGATTTTACAGGAAAAAAGGGGAACCAATAATCAGATTTGGACACATGAGGTGTTATAAGACTCTGGGTGACAATCTCTTCTTGAATTTATTATTTATTTTTTGAAATTTTGACAAAGGGCCTAACCACACATTTTGAAAATTTAGATTTTTAAATTTTTGAATTAATTTTAATATTTTTTTTTATTATTATTATTTTATTTTTGGTAGAGAGAGACAGTACCGGTTGTGTTTAAACGAGCATGTCGCCGATCACTATGGCCATGTTCAATGGATGAATCGATATTTTGTGAAGCATTGATTGAAGAGGGTCATGCGACGACTTGTTTTAAGAATATTTTTTATGATTTTTCCTATGATGCATGAATTTATTTAAATATTCCAAAACGGCAAGGTTACTGATTTGAGTTTTATAAACTAATAATGGGATTTGGACTCATAAGGTGTCCTATAACTTGACATGACGCTTTCTTTATATGGCTTATGAATTTTCCCAAAAAGATTGAAAACAACAAGGTCATGGACTTTTGTTTCTCTTAATATATTGCAAACCCATAATGTTAGATGTTTATGGTGAGTGATGAAACATAGCTATGTAGAGAAAGAATTATTGTAGGCTTCACGTATGGTGACTGACAAGTCTTTGACCATTGAAACTTGTTTTTAAACCTGACCGCAGTACATAGGGAGTATAGGTTTCAGGCATGACATGACAAACGGTGTGTACAAAATCCAATTTATCGATTCAAGAATTAAGAGTAGACTATCTTTAATTGATTAGTTAAAGAGTGTAGCTAAGAAAACAAGATGGTGATTACCCTGAACCAAACCGAACCAATACAATCCTTTTTGTATGTATAATGTTACTTGCTAACCATTTTGTGCTGCAGTGGCAAGCACTTTTGGCTCTTGCGCTAGAGGCCTTAACTCGATTTAAATTTAAGACTTAGAACGAACCAAACTAAGAAAGATGGTTATAGTGGTGCAGTGGTTAAGCTGTTATCCTTTGACTAAGGTAGACCAGGGTTTGATTTTAGATTAATACGCATGTCAAAAACATATAAAAAAGCAGGGATAATGTTTTAAGACTGATTACACTTGTATATTTTTTCAAATTATTACTTGGATTACAAATACAAAGGAGGACTGGGTTCAATATACAGTTAATGCAAGTAAGATTTTGTATTTGTTTTTTATTTTAGACTTTAGATTTTAGAATTTACATTTTACATTTTAGATTGTACCAAAAGACCAAACCATAATGTCATGACTTTAAATTTTCGGTAACTAATTATTAAAGAAAAACATATAAGGATTTGTATTACTTGGAATTATGTTTTCTATACTATATTTTATTTTGGTTTTAGATTTTAGAAATTTGATATTGGATTTTAGATTTTAGGTAAAGACCAAACTAATATTGACTATTCATTAGACACTGGTATGTAGATAGAAAGATGATTAGACTATATGTTAAGATGAATTTTTAGGTGTTGACTGGCCTTGCAATAAGAATTGACTAACCAGACATGAGTTAACTACCAACGAAACACTTTGGCGACTATACTTGTTATTGACCAGTGAGTAGGGTTTTAGAAAAACTGTTTGCTATTTTGGGTTATATACAACAAATGCGTAGACCTACTGAGCGACTATGTTTGCTAAACAAGACATTATACCAGAGATGATTAGGATTCTTATGTAGCTCAGACAAGGAAAGCATTTCTACAGAATTTGTTGACATTGAATATAGATTTAGGTATTAGGATGTCATTTTAAAGACCTTTGTCTGGAGTGTGACGCTCTATGAAAGGGAAATTTGGACTATTGGTGTAGCAGAAAAGTGGAGAGTTGAAGTGTTTGAAATGTGGTGTTACAGGAGAATGTTGAAGATTAGATGGGTAAATAGGGTTACAAACAAAGAGGTATTAAGACAAGTGGGAGAGAAGAGATGTTTTTGGCGACAGCTAATGAAGTAAATCGATAGGTTGTTAGGACACATACACCCAGGAATAGCAAGCTTAGTTATGGAAGAACGGGTTGAGGACAAGAACTGTAGGGGTAGACCAAGGATAGAATATGTTAAATAGATAGCCTTGGATGTAGAGTGTGGTAGCTATATAGAGATGAAACGATCAGCTCAGGACAGGGAGTCACGGAGAGCTGTATTAAACCAGTCAAAAGGTTGAAGACTCCAACAACATGTAGGGCATACCAAAATAATGTTGTGTAATGGTAAATACTAGTCAACAAACATTAATGCATTACTAAAACACATGACACGATACCTGAGAGCTTTTCTAAAATTATTTTAAGATGCCTTTGACCCTATATTAAACACCTAGTTCTCAAGACTCATAACTACAATGTAATGGAAAAAACAACAACAACAACAAAAAACATTTAAAATGGTTGAGTCAATGTACACTGAAAAATTTTGTAAACACTCAAGTGCACAAAACAAATTACATTAATAACTGTCAGGTTGACCGAGTGGTTAAGGCGTTTGACTTATGCTCACATTTTCAATACAAGAAAGCAAGGATTTGAACCCCTTACCTAACATAACTATTGCTTTAACATAGCTTAGCGATACTGTATTATTATGATACTCGATACACAAAGTTATAAAAGGATCTACAACAAGCGTTGTGTGTTTAAAAAATCTATATCAAACAATGGTAAATAGAGAGAGTTGTATTCAGTGTGTATCTATTATAAAATGAATTTAATAAATATATTTTAGGGTTATTGTCTGCTTTTTCTTAATTACTATCACTACATCCTCCCACTATTAATGCAATTGTTAACCATTGACAGTCTCTAGCTATGTTTAGAAAGAGAGAGTGGACTTAGCAATACACTCTATCTATGGTTTGTGTATCGAGTATCATAATAATACAGTATCGCTAAGCTATGTTAAAGCAATAGTTATGTCAGGTAAGGGGTTCAAATCCTTGCTTTCTTGTATTGAAAATGTGAGCATAAGTCAAACGCCTTAACCACTCGGTCAACCCGACAGTTATTAATGTAATTTGTTTTGTGCACTTGAGTGTTTACAAAAATTTTCAGTGTACATTGACTCAACCATTTTAAATGTTTTAGTTGTTGTTGTTTTTTCCATTACATTGTAGTTATGAGTCTTGAGAACTAGGTGTTTAATATAGGGTTAAAGGCATCTTAAAATAATTTTAGAAAAGCTGTCAGGTATCGTGTCATGGGTTTTAGTAATGAATTAATGTTTGTTGACTAGTATTTACCATTACACAACATTATTTTGGTAAGCTCTACATGTTGTTTGAGTCTTCAGCCTTTCGACTGGTTTAATACAGCTCTCCATAACTCCCTGTCCTGAGCTGATCGTTTCATCTCTATATAGCTACCACACTCTACATCCAAGGCTATCTATTTAACATATTCTATCCTTGGTCTACCCCTACAGTTCTTGTCCTCAACCCGTTCTTCCATAACTAAGCTTGCTATTCCTGGGTGTATGTGTCCTACCAACCTATCGATTTACTTCATTAGCTGTCGCCAAAAACATCTCTCCTCTCCCACTTGTCTTAATACCTCTTTGTTTGTAACCCTATTTACCCATCTAATCTTCAACATTCTCCTGTAACACCACATTTCAAACACTTCAACTCTCCACTTTTCTGCTACACCAATAGTCCAAATTTCCCTTTCATAGAGCGTCACACTCCAGACAAAGGTCTTTAAAATGACATCCTAATACCTAAATCTATATTCAATGTCAACAAATTCTGTAGAAATGCTTTCCTTGTCTGAGCTACGTAAGAATCCTAATCATCTCTGGTATAATGTCTTGTTTAGCAAACATAGTCGCTCAGTAGGTCTACGCATTTGTTGTATATAACCCAAAATAGCAAACAGTTTTTCTAAAACCCTACTCACTGGTCAATAACAAGCATAGTCGCCAAAGTGTTTCGTTGGTAGTTAACTCATGTCTGGTTAGTCAATTCTTATTGCAAGGCCAGTCAACACCTAAAAATTCATCTTAACATATAGTCTAATCATCTTTCTATCTACATACCAGTGTCTAATGAATAGTCAATATTAGTTTGGTCTTTACCTAAAATCTAAAATCCAATATCAAATTTCTAAAATCTAAAACCAAAATAAAATATAGTATAGAAAACATAATTCCAAGTAATACAAATCCTTATATGTTTTTCTTTAATAATTAGTTACCGAAAATTTAAAGTCATGACATTATGGTTTGGTCTTTTGGTACAATCTAAAATGTAAAATGTAAATTCTAAAATCTAAAGTCTAAAATAAAAAACAAATACAAAATCTTACTTGCATTAACTGTATATTGAACCCAGTCCTCCTTTGTATTTGTAATCCAAGTAATAATTTGAAAAAATATACAAGTGTAATCAGTCTTAAAATATTATCCCTGCTTTTTTATATGTTTTTGACATGCGTATTAATCTAAAATCAAACCCTGGTCTACCTTAGTCAAAGGATAACAGCTTAACCACTGCACCACTATAACCATCTTTCTTAGTTTGGTTCGTTCTAAGCCTTAAAGTTAAATCGAGTTAAGGCCTCTAGTGCAAGAGCCAAAAGTGCTTGCCACTGCAGCACAAAATGGTTAGCAAGTAACATTATACATTCAAAAAGGATTGTATTGGTTCGGTTTGGTTCAGTGTAATTACCATCTTGTTTTCTTAGCTACCCTCTTTAACTAATCAATTAAAGATAGTCTACTCTTAATTCTTGAATCGATAAATTGGATTTTGTACACACCGTTTGTCATGTCATGCCTGAAACCTATACTACCTATGTACTGCGGTCAGGTTTAAAAACAAGTTTCAATGGTCAAATACTTGTCAGTCACCATACGTGAAGCCTACAATAATTCTTTCTCTACATAGCTATGTTTCATCACTCACCATAAACATCTAACATTATGGGTTTGCAATATATTAAGAGAAACAAAAGTCCATGACCTTGTTGTTTACAATCTTTTTGGGAAAATTCATAAGCCATATAAGGAAAGCGTCATGTCAAGTTATAGGACACCTTATGAGTCCAAATCCCATTATTAGTTTATAAAACTCAAATCAGTAACCTTGCCGTTTTGGAATATTTAAATAAATTCATGCATCAGAGGAAAAATCATAAAAATATTCTTAAAACAAGTCGTCGCATGACCCTCTTCAATCAATGCTTCACAAAATATCGATTCATCCGTTGAACATGGCCACAGTGATCGGCGACATGCTCGTTTAAACACAACCGGTACTGTCTCTCTCTACTAAAAAAAAAAAATTCAAAAATTTTAAAAATCCATGTTTTCAAAATGTGTGGTTAGGCCCTTTGTCAAAATTTCAAAAAATAAATAATAAATCCAAGAAGAGATTGTCGCCCAGAGTCTTATAACACCTCAAGTGTCCAAATCTGATTATTGGTTCCCCTTTTTTCCTGTAAAATCTACATGCATTGTTTTAGGGGTAAAATGACCAATCGTGGTAAAAGAGTATCAAATGTCCAATTTTTTTTAGCTATCACACCTAATTTTAGTTTTCTTAGTTTCCAAGATATCGAATTTTCAATTTTGGGGTTGTTTTCACCCCCTTACTATTTTTCATCAAAAACAAAAGATCTTAGGTACATTTATCATTTTTAGGCGTTTAACTCCTTTTTCCCTGTAAAATCACTATTCACTGTTTTAGGGGTGAAATGACCTATCGTGGTATAAGCGTATGTCATGACCTATTTTTAAAGCTATCACACTTAATTCTAAGGCTCTTAATTTCCATGATAACGATTTTTAAATTTTAGGGGGTAGTTTTAACCCTCTTACTATTTTTTCATCAAAAACAAGTGATCTTAGGTTCATTTATCATTTTTAAGTGTTTAACCGCTTTTTTCCCTGCAACATTACTATTTACTATTTTAGGGGTGAAATGACCTATCGTGGTAAAATCGTATCTTATGACCTATTTTTAAAGCTATCACACATAATTTTAGAGTTCTTTGTTTCCAAGATATCAATTTTTCAATTTGGGAGTGGGGGTAGTTTCATCCCCAAAGGGGAACATCGCTCCAATTGCTAGGACCCCTCATACAAGTCACTAGCATGATAGGTTCGCGAGATATTAACAAAAGTGTGGTTAGGCCCTTTGTCAAAATTTTTAAAATACATTCTAAAAGGGGGCTTCATCCCAAGTCCTACAATACCTCATACAAGTTCCTAGCCTTATTAGTCCGTTAGTTAAGCCCTTTGACATAATTTGAATAAATTCATGGGCCAGTCCAAAGGGGCCGGTCCAAAGGGATCAGTCCAAAGGGACTCATCAACAAGGACTCGTGCACAAGGACCTGTCAACAAGGACCCGTCCACAGGGAGCCGTCCAACAAGGACCCGTCAACAATGACTCGTCAACAAGGACCTGTCAACAAGGACTCGTCCACAAGGACCTGTCAACAATGACCCCGCAAACAATGACCTGTCAACAATAACCCATCCACAGGGATCCGCTCCCCCACCCTCTTACAAAAGGCATGAGTGGGCATGCGTAAAAAACAAAAAACAAGCATGTTAATTCATAATGGCTTTCCACCGTATACATGTGTCATGTGTAGAACAACGTTTCATTCCATATTGGCATTCAAACTCCCACATGTTGCAATTGGAAAGAGAGATTCTCTAAAAAATTACATTTTCACCCCCTAGTAGGGGTGGGTTTTATTTTGGGGTGGAAATATGTTGTCCATTGGAAAGGGAGTGTCAGCCCGAGTTCAATGACACCTCATTTGTTAAAATCCGACCATGCGTTCGAGAGATATCGCGCCGCCGCCATCTTGTGAGGAGGGTGAGGAGGAGGAGGGTATAGAACTGTCACAAAACCACTACTTGCGTTGTCGCAGCCCCTAAACTTAAGAATCAACCAACCAACCTTGTTTTATATTATGTAGAGATGTGCACCGAAATATGTAAGCACTTTGATTTTTTAGAAACCATGTTAGTAACACTTTTTAATAATGTTATTAATATTACGACCATGTAGAAATGAGTGGAGGTGTGGTCGTAAGCACATAGCAGACGTAACCAGCTTTCGTGGCAACGCTGCCTTCAGTTCAATGCTTCTCCGCCGAACGGCCAGAACGCATCTCGGGAAAATACAACTATATGATAGACGACTGTCTATTGGCCGCTACTGGATGAAAATTACTGCTTGTAATATAAGCAAGGGGTCTGGGGTGTAAGCCCCACACTCGAACTAAGCGGCAGAACCATCGCCAAACAATAATGTTGGCACTGCTGAAAAGTATAACAACACCCTTTAGCGGTAAAATGTTCAACTCCAGTCTCTTAAGTCACATTACATATTCTTCTTCTTCGTGAATGGGGCGCTTAGGACCACGCGAAATCAACACTTTCTAACCTTCCTGTTGGCCCAATATTCCTTCATTCGCAACGAGTGGGTCTGTTTCCGTTACTCTGACCATTGATGTTGTGTAGTCTTCTTCTCTTCTTCCTCGGAACCCAGCGTATGAGTGATTTTCCTGATTTCCTTCCGGTCATGTAAATTTGGTGGTCCTAATTCCTTTAAGTCCTTTTCTGTCAATTTATACCAAGTCGGTCTAGTAGCCTTGTTCTTTAAGAAAGTATGTATTTTGTGTGTCAGTCTGTTAGGGTCCATTCTTTCTATGTGTCCCATAAATTGGATTCTTCACATTCGCATTGTGTCTGTGATTTTCGATTTTTTTTGTGGTTTATTTCTGTATTAGACTTTGGATAATGTACACCATCTTTTGTTCTTGGTCCAAGTTTTTTTTAATTTTACGTTATTACCCTTCTATTTAGTGTTTTAGTGTTTCGTGTTGGAGATTGAGTGACTCTGAAGCATAGAGAGCTTCAGGTTTGATCACAGTTGTATAGTGACGAATTTTGCAGTTCCAGGAGAGACTCTTTTTGTTATAAATATTTTTTGTTGATTGAAAAGCAGTTTCCATTTTCTGAAGCCTCGATTCAATTGATTCCCTTTCGTTACAGTTTGCTGTAATCCATTCACCTAAATATTTAAATTCGTTTACTCGAAGATTTGGTTGTTGCAAATTTGAAGTTCATTTGATGCTGTTTTGATGTCGGTCATATTTTTTTTTTTCAAACGAGTCATCTGTTTAATCCCAATATGGGAATTAAGGTTTTGTGCTTAGGCACCTCGTCACAAGATTCGCTGCCCATGTGTTTCATCACAAGCTGCGTAAAACCAAGGAATACCATGAGTCAAGCTTGAATTGTGCTTGTGAAAGATGTGAGAGGTTGTGTGACCGATACCATGTTAGGTACTGTATACTCCGAAAGGAGTCATTGCCTACCTTCTGTACTGCAGGCTAATGTCTTTGTTTCCGTTGCTTTCTATGTAATGATGGCCATTGGCTGAAATATATTATATATAATATGGGAATTAAAAAGAACTTTTGGTAATAATTCTTGCTGTTAGGTGGTTAGGTGAGAACCATTGTCAGAAAATCTTGCCGTGTGGTAGGGTAGGTCTGCGTTATTCCCTATACTGATACCATCGTTACTTCCGACTTAGCGTTCCAGTTCTTACGCTAGAGCTATCTGGCGGTCAGAAGTGAAATCACTTTAACTAGCCAATCATAGGCAGCCATTCAATAGGGATGTAGCCTGAGAAAGTTCGCGCCAGAGAGCGCCCATGCAGTACTGGGTAAGCGCAAGGCGATCGTCATATATTTCCCCCAGTAAGCTGTGAGGAATGTATAGATTGTGACCGAGTTTTCTAAGCTAAAGTAAATTATATCTTCTCTAATATTACTCCAAGACTACATTAATTAATTGTATAGGTATATCCTCTAATATATTATGGACGATTTTCAGCGTTTAAGCGTTAAACAGCTGCAAAATGAGCTACGGACTAGAGGTGCTAAAACTAGTGGGAGGAAGGAGGAATTAATAGGCTACAACGGTAGTAACAAAATTCTAACACGCTTTATTATTCAAATAATGAATAGGAGTCAGAATTCTTGAGTATTGTAGGCCTATATTGATAAATATATCTCCATAAGACTTAAATCATAAATAGAGATTTAAATATTAACTTGCTCCCCTTGCTTATAGACTTCGATTCATGTCTTTTTTGGTTGATACCTTAAATGAAACTGTCATGTTTTAAGGTGTAAACATTATCAAAGAAAGTTAATACCGGTATTGTATACCTGAAAATTCATCGCAACGTTTGGTTCTTATGTACCGTCAGCTGGGGTTACTTTACACACTTTTCATGTGTTTTTTAAATTTCATTTGTTGTGATAGGTTGTTAAATTGATTGAGACATGTTTTTGTATTCCTTAAGGGTACTTACAAAAGAACATAACGTCACCGTGAGCGCAAATTATCTCTCAGACACTTTTAAAAATAAATGAACACGTGTGTAAAGTTACCCCACCCTTGGGGTTACTTTACACAGACATGCACTTATCATGGCGTTTGGCTATACAGCCTCACAAGGGGTTACTTGACACATGCCTGGAACTTTTCGTGGGAAAGATAACACTCATTTGATGTAAAGAGGATACTTTCATAGCTTAATTGAATTGTCTGAATACATTATAAAATAAATTAAACTTGTGTTAAACGTTTAATTTTATGTTTGTTGAAAAGAAAAAGAAAAACAATGCTGCTGAAGTGTTAGTCGTACAAAGGTACCAAACTTTGTTTTTACAGGAGCCTAAGGCATCATTAACAGAAATGTCACGTTAGTAGACTCTATATTTATATCAGTGACTGCAGGTAGCTGGTTTTGGAAATTTTGAGTAAAATGCCTCTTAATACAAGACGCTGCGAGCTGTATGAGTAAAAGCCCGTATTTGTGTTTATTCTACTTCACTCCTTTGGATATTGACTGCAGCTATAAATGCACTGTACATTGTTAAGTTGTATAGAAACTTTCATTTCTATGACATGGTCATATTTTACTAGATGATCTAATTTGTGACAAATAAATTTTCCTAAAGACTAGAGAGGCGGGAGATGGATGTGGAACATGTTTCCTTGTTGAGTCACATTACTAGGCTCTTACTAATCCGCAGCACTCAAATAATCTGGGATTCAAATATGAAATAGTAAACACTGGCTTTTGTGTCAAAGAGCCTGTGTAAAGTTACCCCCTCCAAAGGGCGAGTCGTGCACCTTCGGTTATTTTAGGCTTCCTAGTAATGTGACTCAACAAGTAAACATGTTCCACATCCAATTTCCGCCTCTCTAGTCTTTAGGGAAATTGATTTGTCACAAATTAGAACATCTATAAAAAATATGACTGTCATAGAAATGAAAGTTTCTAAACAACTTACCATATGTACAGATACCCAAGTGCACAAAGTTGCAATTATTATCCAGAGGAATGAAGTACAAATAACACAAACACGGTTTTCTTACTAGTACAGCCCACAGCGTCTTGTATAAACAGGCATTTTACTCAAAACTTCCAAAACCATCCACGCACAGTGCTCAAGGGATTTTAGCGAAAAGTGTGTAAAGTTACCCGGTCTGTGTAAAGTAACCCCAGTTGACGGTAATGTTGTCAATTTTGCATTACGAATCGTTCCCGTACCCCCTTGGAAACGACTTAGGGCTACAATTTTTGGAAAGTTTGAGAATCCCTGCTTTAGGGCCACGAGCTGTGTCCGTTCATCTGACTAACTTATGTCTGAAGAATGTAGAAGTCAGTCACAACCGGTACCACATTCTCCGTCGGGCAGATGGAATTTGACGATTAATTCTGATTTCAAGAAACCAACCATAACACGTTTGTGACTGTTAATGTTGTGAAATGTATTCTTGAAGTATTTGTCCGAGTATTGATTCCTTTGAAAATGGGAGTTACAAATGATACATTCACTTCTTCCTGTATATTGACGATTTCTTCCTGTACCGTACTTCAAAAGAGATAATTTCAGCAGATTCCGATATTGTAGGCTTATCGTGGTAATACGGCAATTTTTTTTTGTGTATGGCCTCTTCCTTATTTTTGTTGTGTTCGTGGTCCACGGAAAAAGCGACGGAGCAGTGCCCGGTTTTAATCTTGCTCTCTTACCTTCAAATTCAAACGCATAAATTCAGTGGTTGTTATCGCAATGTCTAATCAGTTTATAGGTAGGAATTATTTCCCTTTGTAAATCTCACTTGCCCAACACAGTTTTCGTGAAGTCATCGAGTTGAAAATGATGGGAACACACTTTAATATTTTCGGTCAGATTTTCTTCACCGAATTGTTTCCTTCTAATAACATGTAACCATTTCTTCCTCATTTCTTTATTTTGTTAAAATTGGTGAAACGATAACGGGCTTCCTTGATTTTTGCAAAGAGGAACACTGCAATAGCTCGGCATAGTCACGAAAATAGCAATTTAAACTACTTAAATTCGTGGATATTAGCGGCAAGAGAACACATGAGACAAATGAAGAGCGCCTTGCGCTTACCCACTACAACAGCAGTGCGCTCTATCGGTGCTAGTTCTATACATCCCTATTGATATATCACGACAAATAGACTTTTGTTCACAATGTTGTCTGTTAAATCGCAAGTCGCGAGTAGTGTAAATCAGTAATTTGTCCAGTTATTAATCCCCACATCTCGTTCGAATGAAGGCAGTCTCAAGACGAGCGCGACCTGGTGTAACTTGTATGACTTTGATACATGGGACACGTACCGTACCATAAAAACTCTCTCCTTAAATAAGTGTGCAATTCCAAAATCATCAAATATCAATGGATCAATAATAATTACAGTACCATATGTAAAGAAATACAAGGCTAATTGACAAATTCCTAGTTTACAATGATCTGTTCGGTACCAGAAAGTGTAGGCAATATCTGGACATCAATAATAAAACTTAGAAAATTGTAATTTAAAAATTATAGTTTTTTGAGATATTCCTCCGTTATTAAAACTTGCCTTCCGAGGCCTGTAATCAAACAATTCATCAATTTGTCACTGAACTAAACTTGGCGAGGTGCCTTTAGTTTCCTGCAAGTGGCTTTTAATGTGATGAGAGGTCTGGAGGGCATCCTACCCACCATCTCGTGCTCTGTGGCTAGCATTCTTGGCAGTCGGTCTCTGCCAAGAAATTTTGGTCTGAGGGCTGGAACAGGGTTACACTGAGCCTCGTGAGGCAAATCTTAGAAGAGGAGGGTTCGATTCCCATCTCAGCCATCTTGAAAGGGGTTTTCTGTGGTTATCCCACTTCTACTACAGGAAAATGCCGGGATGGTTTCTAACTTAAGGCCATGCCGCCTCCTTCTCAATCCTCATCTGAATTACAAATGCACATACTAATACAGCCATCACAATAACACAGGTTATCATACAAATTCCACATACCCAAGCATCCGGGTCTACATTACCATGATGTCGATAAGTCCCTAAATTAATCAACAACAACTGCATTCTACCATTCCAAGAATGGTTGTCATTGCATATTATGCCCCTAAAATCCACGACTAGTTTGAGTGGTTTCAGGCCTAAGCATTGGAACAACCTTCTTCGTGCATCTCAATGGGTGATGGCCATGAGGCTTTCAGCAGCTTGTCTCAATTCTGCCTTCATGTATGTAGGCCTATACATGCAAGAAATCAGCACTCTTCAGGCTTTCAGCAGCTTGTCTCAATTCTGCCTCCATGTGTGTAGGTCTATACAAGCAAGAAATCAGCAGCTTTCAAAAATAAAGAAATAATAAGCAAATCTGTAGCCTACTATTTTGTTTCTCTCCTACTCCTGAATCCTCCACTGAACATTCATATTAAAAATAGAACGGTTTTTGGACCCATTATAAAAATATAGCCCACAAGAAGAAAAGTATATGTTCTATAGCTTCCCGGCAAAACGGGAAAGAACCTTGAGTAAGTATTAATATTTCTGTACTTATGCATGTTATATGTTGGTTTAAAAGGCAATCACTTCACTACCATAATACTGATTAAGAGTTTCACTGTTGAGTACTGATGACCAAGATGTCCCTAACTTGAGAAGGACATCCTCACAACTTTATGTAAAATGTAAGGCGTTAATTTAGTTTGGATCATTTGCGATACGTGTTACACAGATGTGAGTGGTGACTTTTTGGTGTTAAAAGATGTAAGTTGGCAACACCAAATAATGTGGCGGCCATGTTGGTTTTTAGTAACTTATTTAAGGTGGTATTGCACGGCCTTCTCTCTAGGTGGTGTTGGTTATACCAAGGGCTCTTTTGTGTCACCAGGTAAGAAGAAAGTGTCCATTATTATTATTGCGTCTCAAATCAGTGCCGTGGTTAATCGTTGGTTTTAGCGGCTTCGGTGGCGTAGTTGGTAGCATGCTGAACTTCTATGCCTAAGATCGCGGGTTCAAACCCGACCGAAGTCGTCGGATTTTTAAGACCGTTAAAAATCCCTCAGTATGCCTTCCTTCGGAGGGAAAGTAAAGCCGGCGGTCCCATGTCATAGATTTATGGCATGTCAAAGAACCTTCCACTAATTACACCTGTGTGAAGTTAAATTATAGTTAAATTTAAACAACGATCTTAGGTTTCTACGTTCGTCGCCAGGAGCCGACTGCGGTGGCGTCCAGTAGCACAGTTCTGAACTAGTAGTCGTTGACGGTGGCGTTTGGCGGCAAAAGTAGGAACTACTTGAAAAATTGAATGTATGCAGTCCTTACTTGAATTAAAAGCAGATAATACACACTAATACAGTCATCACAATTAACACCGGTTATCAGACAGATTCTACACACATCCTAATACACACTAATACAGTCATCACAATTAACACCGGTTATCAGACAGATTCTACACACAGATTCTACACACAAATTTTAAATTTTAAATTTGTGTGTAGAATCTGTCTGATAACCGGTGTTAATTGTGATGACTGTATTAGTGTGTATTAGGATGTGTGTAGAATCTGTCTGATAACCGGTGTTAATTTTGATGACTGTATTAGTGTGTATTAGGATGTGTGTAGAATCTGTCTGATAACCGGTGTTAATTGTGATGACTGTATAAGTGTGTATTATCTGTTTTTTAATTCAAGTAAGAATTGCAGACATTCAATTTTTCAAGTAGTTCCTACTTTTGCCGCAAAACGCCACCGTCAACGACTACTAGTTCAGAACTTGGCTACTAGACGCCACCGCAGTCGGGTCCTGGCGACTGGTTAATCGTGTTGAGTGCTGAACGAAAGCGGCGCTACTTCTCGCAGCCGCACATGCACCATAAGAGTTGTACACCCTTAACTCTGGACGGACAATAGTAAGGAATTTTAAAGAGCGACAACCGAGGATCTTGACCGATTTTACTTAGGCAACCTAATACCACCGTGTTCGTTTTAAAATTATCTTTATTTTAATTCATACGGTATTTCATTGAGAAAACAGATGGGTGTAATTTTAAAGTATCAACTCACCCATTTATACTAGAGTTGGGCATCTGAGTGACTAAGCCGCGTGGAGCCTACGCGACTCCCTCCACGCGGTCTCAATCGCAATCGCAATTGGCTTCACTGGGGCAGGACCTTCTATACTACCGGACCTGTCACTGCTATCCAAGATGGCCGCCGTAATTGGTGGTTGGACATCGAACGAATGACGTGTGTCAGAATCCAACACAATGACGTGATTTTGTCTCCTGTTAATTCAATTTATGGGCTTGGGTCATATTGGTAATCAGCCCCGTGCAGTTGGGTGTGGGTTGAATTCCTCCGATTACGTGATGACTGTAGTAGTGTGTGTAGCTGTACAAGGGACTGGCATGGGGAGGTGTCCCAGAAGTTGAAGTAAGGTACTACCGGAGTTCCATCGGGAAAGGAATAAAATAAAATAATATTGAGGTCCACAGAAGAGATCTGCAGAATATCTTGGCTGAGTGGACAGGGAAAGTTGTAACTGTTCCTGTAGGAATTTCAATTTCTTTTTAGTACCATACATATTATTCTTAAAAATAAATGTGACCAACCAGGTGGTGTAGTTCTTGGTTGTCACTTCTGGGGATCCATGTTCGATTCCTGACTGTCAAGAAATCTAATTCTAGTCTGAGGGTAAGAGGGTAAGAACGGGGTACACTCTGTCTAGTGAGGCAAACTGGGAAATGTTGGGTTCGATTCTCCCCTTAGCCTAGGTAATTCCTATCATAAGGTCACGACTGCCTCCTGTAAATCCACAAACAAGTAGGCTAGTCATATTCATTCATTCCTATTCATTAGACCAAATGGCACTCTGTAAAATACAAAATATACCAGTAGACAATGAAGGCCTATTTGACGAACAACAGAGAATATAAATTAACACTACATACAAAAATTTTCCTCCATGTAAGCTACGGTAGTCATATTCAAATAATTAAATAGCACACTGTCGAATGAATCGATACAAAATATACTGGTATCAGTAGACAAAAATGCATATTTTATGCACATCAAACACCAAAAAATAGGCCTCATGTACTGAGACCGCTTGATCTCATGCTGGTGATGATTTTTATTGGTAACATAAGAATACTCCAACTGAGAAACACTGAACGCACTCAGGAAGCTTGCATAATCTTCAGGAGAACTTTTGACTTCGTTTGGAAGAGTAAAAGAATTAATCATGATCGCCGATTTTTATCTACGATGTGCGTTCTTGAGAAATATTATAATTGGTAATTCTGAATTGTTAGCCACGTCAATATGATACTATTATGGTTAATTTAAGGTATTTGCATCGCAGAAACGCGAGAAAGAAGGAAGTAAAGGCTAAATGACTTCGGCAGTACTCGAAGCCGGAACACGCCATGCAGAGAGGAAGGACAATCCCATATGCGTTTGAGCCGCATGGATGTGTATTTTACTAAGTCCGGTCGAGTGACCGATGAACATTTTGTTGGTGAAAAGACTAAGGAAGTCGTATCTAAGGATTGATCAAACATCCTACGTTGTATCAGCACCGCAGTGCTTGTGAAATTGTTTCTACAGAATTATAATCACGATAAAGTGATATTTTCAAAGTATGAGTGATTTAGTGATTTTTCCTGTACGTCTCGTACAAGTGCAACGCGACACCACATGGTTGAATGTGGGTCGCAAAAATTTCCAGCAAAGCGAAAAATTATAGTGCTATTTAACAGCATTGAGTGCTGTGGAAATTGTTAATACTAGAGAAATACGCCGTGTCTAGGCGAATCTCATCTAAATATTCAAAGTGATTGTGCTAATAACGTGCTATTAGAATCTGTGAAAGATAGCTTCAGTGAAGCTGGCGCATGGCCATTTCTATTCTATAAAGCCTGCACCGTTTAAAACCAGTGTTGCTAAATCAATCATCAGCAGTGATAAAACGGTGTTTTTCAAACTATTTCTTTACTTCAACGAGAACGTCAAAATGTTTGACGGTGACGACATTCTAATTTACACCCATACCCCGAGGAACGAGATGATGGCGTAAATATCCCAATGGAGGAGCCATTGACCATCTAACATCAGGAATATGGAAGCCGATACTAGAATTGTGTAAACCAAGGCCGAAGAAATATTATTACCACCTGGGAACACAAGGATTGATCCATGAATTTGAAGCCTGGTATGTTTCTCTGTGAGAAACATGCTGCCGTGAGTTTACGTTAATTTCTCCTTGTATTTGGTTCTGGTCTCGGGGGTGGATTAGTTGTAGTCAACCGTTATACAACAGTCATTTAGGTAGGTCTTGTATTTTTGTAGATACCGCTGACGGCATACGTTCATTTCCATAAGCTTCCGCATTTTTGGCAGATAGCTTATGCCTTGGAGTTAGACACCTCAGAGGAGTGCAAATATGTGTCATAATTTTGTATAGTCCTTGACATCAGCTGAGAAGGAGCAATGTTTTATTTTATTTAACCGGCTCAAAGTAAGATTAGCCGGCCCCGTGGTGTTGGGGTAGCGCGCCTGCCTCTCACCCGGAGGCCCCGGGTTCGATCCCCGACTCCGTCAGGGATTTTAAAACTGACGTGAGGGTTGGAACGGGGTGCACTCAGCCTCGTGAGGACAATTGAGTAGCTGTCTGACAGTGAGACAGCGCCTCGATCACGAAAACCAAGATTAACGGCCGAGGGGACCCGACGCGCTGATCACGCGTCACCCCAATATCTTCAGGCCGAATGGCTGGGCAGCGGTAGCTTGGTCGGCCTTAGCCCGTCATGGGCTGGATAGTGCCAGGGATTGACTTATTGACTATTTTTTTTAAAGTAAGATTATTTTCTTTTTGATATCGTTGAGGCCCCTTTTATTGAAGGAATAAATACGCCTCTGTCGGTCGTATCATTACGATGTCGTTAAGGTTACGCATCTACCATTTTTGTAAAAAAAATTAAGGTCTCAGAACCTTGATTCAAGGTGAATCAATTTAGAGAATGGGAGTGACTATAGTTAAAGCACTTGTAACTGACCATTCAACATTAAATTGTATCATTTGCAATAATAAGCCAGGAGAATGGCGTTTGTAAGAACATTTAATTACGTTGAGTGCATTGCGCACGTTCTTTTGTGAATAATTCTTTTCTTTGTGACAGTGGAGTATCTTTTCAATCTCTTTGGAAAGTGACATATCTTTCTTTTCGTATGCTTTGCCAAGCTGCGATGCAGCTTATGTTTAGACCTCATTTTTCAAGGCAAGTTTCGAAGCCTTGTTATCCCAATGATAATGACATTGTATTATAGTGTGCACAAAGTGAGATAATAGACATTTTTGAGTGCATTACACCAGTTTGTTGTACATGTTGATAGACTTTGACACGCAGTGAAGCGTGCAAGTTAACACTCCGTTAGGATGACAGCTTTCGACGCTCAAGGTTATCTGCTTTCACCTGCAGAACAGCACACTAGATTTCTCAAGCGGGAGAGTTGACGCATGACCGCATACTTTGTTTCTGCTAGACTTTTTATCGAGCCGTTCATATAGCTCAGTCATAAATGTACAATTGAATCATTGTTATTATTGAGTATAGGGTGATTAAGAAGTTGCATCCCCACTATTTAATTAAATTCGCAAATGTTGTAAGCGAATAGACATGGTATTTGTATACTATCAGAGTATTCCTTAATGAATGGAGCCACACTTTTGCTATTTTGGAAGGCTTATTTTCTCACTTAAGGTGATTGATTGTTTCCGTGTTTTGACACGTTGATTTATTGGGGTGGTTTCCCGTTCAGATTTTATGCTAGCAGACTCATGGAGATGACTGCTAAGGTGAATTATTGCGTGATCCCGTGGAGGACACGTTTAGATATTTGGGAATGGTATTTAGATGGAACTTTGCTTGTCCATCTGGAAATGTGTTATTGTGGACTAAATCATATCTTTATGATATTGGAGCCGCTTAGTGCTCAATGTTGTCATGATTATTCAAATCATGCATCTCGTAAGGAACTGTATAAGACTTACGGTTAGGAATTATAACGTGTGTTATTGTTGACAAACAGGTGCCACGTGCATTCTGTTGTGTTTAGTTTTCAGTCCATTAGCCTTGCATTGTTGGTCATTCAATAATACTCTTAAACAATGATAGTAATAATCAGAAACCTAAATCATGAAATATAATTTTTATTAAATCGACATGGGTTAAAACTTCATTTAAATCTTAATCAACTGTTTAACTTTGTTTTCATTTTGGACCAATACAACGTGCTTGAGATAAAATATCCCTAGGAGCGGAATTCTAGAGAAATTCATGGTTAAAATTGACGGGAATCAGTTGCTGACCTAAGGGAATTCAACTAGTGGATCGTGTACCACATATTTGTTTTGACATGCTTCAAAAGCATGCCTTGTCTGAATTCGCATACACTTTAGACGACGGATGGAACAAACAGTCTCCATTTCGAAGTAGGCAGGGTAATAAGAAGAATTATTCTATGTTCTGAATTTATTTCAGTGTATTTTCCCTATGTGAACCCTACTGTTATTTTTCTAGTGTTGTTGTATAACTATTTTGTTATGTGTATGATTGTAATGAAATGACGTTTATACTAGTTTTGTTTAATTTATACACGGACATTTGTATTCTATGTTGCTGTAATTTAAGGTTTAGCTCATACAGATAAACATTAAATGTAAATGCGGGATGGTCTTAAGCATCATTTAGATTTTTGCAGTCATATGTCGACCAAAATATTATGTGCACTCGAGTTTGAAGGTTGTTTGTGAAGTAACCAATAGACCTACATAAAATCCAATAACATCATCATTGTCATCGTTCTATTTACGTTAGTTCATGTAGGTTTGGAATTTTTTATTTATATTTTAATATTTTTTTTTATCGCAGTTGAAACATGAAAAGTGCCCGTTTTTAAGCGTGTTTCAACCATGCGTCACATTTAATAATTATTATCTCACAAACCCGTCATCAGATCGAATCCAAATTTTAACACAATATACATTGGAATGTTGTATAACTGGTTTATTAATTTCAAAATTTTGTGTGATCAAGAACAAAAGTTGTTATCATTTCTGTAAGGTAACTTTTTCTCGGCTCGGGGTCGTTGGAAAATGTAGTTCTTGGTTGCGTTGTAATCCTTATACATCAAAATGACTGTGAAATACGTAAATTAATTCGCTTATTTTATATCGGTTTGTATTTGTACGGGGAATGAAGACATAGTTCACCAGCTAGCCGCTCCGGGAAATGCTGTACAGCGGTGCTGATATGGAGCCCATCACTTACGAGCGAGGCGCGCCATGACGCGTGATGGAGCCCATCTTGGCAACGTTGTACAGCTTTCACCGGAGCGGCTAACTGGTGAACCATGTCTTAATTCCCCGTACAAATACAAACCGATATAAAATAAGTAAATTAACTTACGTATTTCACAATCACACAGGATACCTTTTTGATGTATAAGGATTACAACGCAACCAAGAACTACATTTTCCAACCACCCCGAGCCGAGAAAAAGTTACCTTACAAAAATGATAACAACTTTGTTTCTTGAACACACAAAATTTTGAAATTAATAAACCAGTTATACAAAATTCCAATGTATATTGTGCTAAAATTTGGATTCGATCTGATGACGGGTTTGAGATAATAATTCTTAAATGTGACGCATGGTTGAAACACGCTTAAAAACGGGCACGTTTGGTGTTCCAACTGCGATAAAAATATTAAAATATAAATTAAAAATTCCAAACCTACATGAACTAACGTAAAATAGAACGACGAAAATGATGATGTTATTGGATTTTATGTAGGTCTATTGGTTACTTCACAAACAACCTTCAAACTCGAGTACACATAATAATTTGGTCGACAGTAGTTATTTATGGCACGATGATTCTTTCTAGAACATCGTTACCTTTTCTATTGTAATTTCAATTAGGGTTTGGTACCATTTTCCCCAGTTTTGCCCAACTTTTGTTTGTAATTAGAGCTGATCACGAGGGTTTAATTTTATAGTTTAGGGGTTAGTTTTATCTTTCTTTGATTTGATTAGATAGCGGATTAGCCGATTTTATGCCCTCGGATCCTAGGCTAGGGGTTGGATTTTATATATAAACAATTCCAACGATCTTTACTTAAGACTGGACTACTTTCTTTCGTAGCTTTTTTTTTTTTTTTGAGTGTATTGCCAGGGTGTCTATGACTTAGTAAATCATGATGGGAACCTGATCCTTGGGACAGGGGAGTCTCACATCCACCGAGTCCTTTTGGTTTGCACTCCAATCCTCTTCGTCGGTATGTGTTCGAAGGAAGAGGTCATCTGGGAGGCCATACACGGTTGGTGGTGACCAGATGATCTCCTCAAACGGGCACAGTACATACAAGAAATAACTTCCATGTGAATCCATAAATATGAAGCCTAGTCCCATTGTTAAGATTAAATGACACTGTACGGTACAAAGTGCACTCGATACAAGATATACTGATACCAGTAGACAACGGAGACTTATTTGATGTGTAGTTTTGTTCTTTTCCTACGTACAGTTACAACTGAGCCATCGGCACAATAATAACAACAATAACAAATTCAGGGACAAAATGTTTGACACAGACGGATGAATTAGCTGATTTTGTCTGCTGTTAATTCATTTTATTGGCTTTGGACTTCTTGGTCATTAGCCCCGTGAACCGAATGCTATTGACGTCGCCCGTTACTGGACAAAGAACATTTAATTTGGTTGCGGGCTACCTGGCAGTCAAATGTTTGTGTATTGTACAACTGACTTGTATGTTTATGTCCTCACTTAATATTAGATCTAGAATAATTTGTGACTTTATTAATTATCATTATTATTTTTTATTTGAATTTGATTCTCACTGTTTACCATTTGTGATATATATTTGTGATTGGTGCTCCTGATACGAATAAAGAAAGAAGCCCCGTGAAGTTGGGTGTGGGTTGAATTCCCCTGATGGGAAACTGGAAAATAGGCACCAATGGCTTATATTTTTAATAATTGGATTTGCATCCAGTCACACAACAGTTTCAAGGCATATCACCACAATTTTAGCATATGCATGAGTAAGCCTACTGGTAGTTTATTAAAACGGGATTCACACCAAGTACGTGATAAGATCGATATCCTTGAACAAGCAGGCGTAGCCTATAACTGGATGAGTGGACATTGCAGACAATTTAAAGAGTAGGTTATGTTCCTACGTACGGTACCGTAATCAATTTTCAGATCTTCTTAGACCTTAAATTGGAATACGTTATTTATTACTATGCTTGCTCATAATGAATTGCCATCTCTACTTAGTAAGACAAAGTCCCCGATTCCTGGATGTTACGGGTAAACTCGAGAACCGCTAGATGGATTTTGATGCGGTTTTCCCCATTCTGTAAAGGATATCTCTAGGATGATTTATGTAGAAAATAATTTATTTATGATCAAAGGAAGCCGAGCAGTATCGATTTCAGTGGAAAAGTCGAAAAGAAACCTGGCGTCCGAGTGCTTTGTAAGCTTACGCTGGGCAAACCGTTAAAAATATCTAAATACTATGAGTGTAAGAATTGTTCAGCATGAAAAGTTCTACAAAAAAGTCCGGGAGAGCATATGTCTATCTTCAATACATCGCCCACTATAAGTGTTTTTACGTTTTAATTTCTTCCAACCGTGTCCATTCAAATACTAATAATAATAATAATAATATCGTATGGCCTCGGGTGCCTGGTGCAAGCTTTGTTAATTGACACCCAGAGGGTAGCTTGCATGTCGAATTTCGTCGTTCCTTTGAACACTATGAAAGTCAAGGAGGTTAGATATCTAAACTCCTTGACACTACAGCGCTTTCAAGTAGAGAGTGGAGGAACTTTGTGTTGGCGGAAAATCCCGAGATTAATTTTGCCATTGAACACGGCCTACTGAATTCAAATGGGTCCTTTAACATGCCAACAACGTGACATGAGTGTCGTGATTTTTGTCGCCTTCAAAAATCACTTACCACGACCAGGGGCGAACCTGCAATCTTGGGGTTGGTAGTCCGACACTATAACCACTCACCCACCGTGGCAAGCTATTCAAATACTGAGGCGACAGTTTACGAGCTGGCTAGGGGCGGGTCTATCATCCCTGTTACAGCCTAGCAAGCGGGCGAACTTATTGCCCCAGATACAACCAGCAGCAAACCGTTGAGTCGTGTTGAGTTAAGACTTCTGAGAAGGGTGGTTGTATTTGGAGTTTCCCTGGAAGTGCAACTCGGGTTTTCTTCATTTCGCCTGTGAAACACAGTCAAGTTAAGATTGGACGGAAGGGGGGTTTGAGTATCATTCACCTCGCCATCCCCTGGAAGTGCAACTCTCATTTCGCCTATGAACGTTTTGTTCCGCAAATTTCACAGTCAATTTAAGATTGGAAGGAAGGGGGATTATATTATATTCAATTATACTGATTGGCGTATAATCTCTACTTAGTATAAAACTAAGTCCCCGATTCTTGGATGTCGGGTAATCTCGAGAACCACTGAATGGATTTTGATGCTGTTTTCACCATTCTGCAAAGGATATCTCGAGGAAGGTTTCTGTAGGAAATAATTTATTTATGATCAAAGGAATTCAAGCACTAACGATTTCAGTGAAAAGATCGAAAAAAAACTGGCGTCCGTGCGGTTTTTAAGCTTACGCTGGGCAAACCGTTAAAAATATCTATATACTATGAGTGTAAGAATTGTTCAGCATGAAAAGTTCTACAAAAAAAAGCCCGCCTACTATGTTTTTAGGTTTTCATTTCTTCCAACAATCTCCATTCAGTTACTGAGGCGACAGTTTACGAGCTAGCTAGGGGCGAGTCTATCACCCCAGTTACAACTTAGCTAGCGGACGAGCTTACTGCCCCAGATACAACTAGCAGCAAACTGTCGAGTTGTGATGAGTTAAAAACTTTAGAGAAGAGTGGCTGTGTTTGGAGTGTCCCTAGAAGTGCAACTCGGCTATTCTTCATTTCGCCTGTGAACTTTTCGTTCCGCAAAATTCACAGTCAAGTTAAGATTGGACGGAAGGTGGATTCGTGTTTCATGCACCTCGCCATTCTTAAATTACGTCTGACAAGAATTTGTTGCACATGCATCTCCATGATAATATAATTAATAGTCCAGTCAGTGATTTTAACCCTTCACGCCGAGACGTAAAACGGATATTGGTTTTGTTCATTGATATCGGAATAAAAAGCGCTTATCACGTAATACATTCATAACTGTTCCCGGGCGAAGCCCTGTCGGGTTTCTAGTTACTAATAATTTATAAACCATAAACAGAATAATAAATAGACCAACTTACCCACTGATTGGTAATAGAATTGATGGTATCTCAAGGGTAACAGAAGTCACCGGTATCTCGTATTTATGAAGCACTAATAGGCCAGTCATCTAAGACATTCTAGGTCGCAAAAAATTGCAAGGTTCTGATTTTTGGTATGTTGTTAGGATAGATACCAATAGTGTAAAACCAAGTTTGCAACCTCGAAAGACCTGTGCTAACTTCGTGGTGCTCGAAAAACCTCGAAATTTTCAGACGTTTTTCGGTTTTTGGCTTACAACTTCCAAAATATGCATTCTATGGCAAAGTCGCCCGTTACACTTTTCAAGAATACAAAATTACCGACAATTTGAGTGGTGCAACTCTAGCTCTGTATGTCTTACAGATCTCGAGATACAACACTTCGAAAATGGGCAATTTTTTTCAAAGTGTTCGAAATTTGTTGTAAGCTAGTCATTCGAACAAATTACCTTCTAAAATACTCATTCTATGAGGAAAGTCATCAAAAGTAAAGTTGTAGAGAAGTTATTTAGCTTTAATTTAAGCATTAGAAAAACGCTATAAGACAAATAGTTCTCTTGTTATCAGGTAAAACACAAAAATAGGACATTGGATTTTTCAAAATATGTAGCCTGACGAATTGTAGGACTTGTTTAAAGGATAAGAAAGACATCAATCAGTGTAAAATTGTTTTCCATGCAAAATGAAATTGAATACAATTAATGATAATGAGTAATTTATTATTAATATTGATGTCACAGTGGCGAAGTGATGGAGGGGCCTCAGCTAACACCTGCGACAGAAACACTCAACACGTAATTTAGCTACTATTTATTAATACATTACAACAGAAGGGTAGGTATGTGATGCTAGGCTTATCTGCACTCAGCGAGACCGTAGTATTGGTTTGGAAGGCCCAGGTTCTTCATACGACTCTTCTTGGGGGCTCCGGAGACTCCTGTGTATTTGGATCTGGATGTAAAAGGGGGTCGTCGAAGTCGTCTGACTCAGTCATTTCTAGGGTAGGAGAATTAAGACAGGTCAATGCTCTGCTCTCCGGCAGGAGCATCACCCTGCTCCGCACTGACAAGAATTTCAGCAGTTATAATAACTCCAGGTTACAACAGATTCAAATGTTTTAATTCTAATCAGAAAAAATACCTATGTCCAGCATTGGACATTGACTAGAACTGACCTAATACGAATGGATTACCTTACCTGCATGACAGGAGTTTGAGCAGAGTTTGCGGCGCTGGTTCCTTGTGTGAGGTCACGGGTGTCAGCCCCCTGTTGACTCCTTGTCCATCCCCACTTGGTGGGCTCTTTCTCAACCCCCAACCACTGCTGCACCTGGTGGTAGGTTCTGTAGGAATGTTCTGCAGCAGCCTCTTCGGTTGTGGGCAGATGAGCGAGGTTGACTTTAGCGCTGGCAGCAGATCGGACAAATATCCCGTAACGCAAGGCGTGGAGAGAATCGTCTTTTCCATCGCCATACAACGCCATGAGGCATTTGTTGCCAGCAGAGGCTATCTCCTCATGGGTGGCGTTATTGTTCAGAAAAATGGTAGCCGCGTCAAGAAGGTCTGGCTGTTTTGAAAGGACGCTCAACATCTTCGTTTTCCCTTGCCCGAAATGGGCAGAGGTGGTGTCGCAACCTCTGAAGGCGTGGAGGAACAACTCTATTCCAGGGGGGAGTGAGAGATCTCTTCGAATGAATCATGTTGACAAGAACTGCTTGCAACCTGTTCCACCCCTAGCACTTTTCTGGAAGGAAACATTTTGTTTGTTGGCGCCCAATCCATTTAAGAGCACCAAAAGGTCGATATCTTCTCCACCGATTATAACGTGCTCGTACTCCTCGCTCTTTTCCAATGCTGTCCTCACAATGAGGCAGTCGGCGTCCTCTGTAGCTTGCTTTGTTTCGATCCCTTGCATATCCAGTCCAGTACACATCAGGCGCTGCTTGTTTTTTGGGTTGGACAAAATCTTCTCTTGGGGCACTTCGATCAGTGTCGATTCTTCAAAAAATATATCGCTGCTCGCTGAGGCTGCATAACATCGTAGCCGTTCTGCTGTTTTTTGTGTTCTTAGCTGTCCCCTCTTCTGGGTAGCCATCGAATACTACCGAGACATTTTTTCCAAAATGGTTGGTCGTATAGGTGATAAAAGTAGCTTAGATTAAAAACACTTAATTGCAATCAACATAACATACGTAAAAGTACAGTGAGTTTTACTCAAAGAATATGTAAGCTTATAACATTGACTGCAATGGGCGGCCTTATCGCTAAGAACGATTTCTTCCAGGAACCCAACCCACAAAAAAAATATGACATTAATAGATAAAAAAAAACTTCCTTCGGCTTTTCCCAATTAATTGGGGTCGCCGGAGCCAACCAGGCTAATTTTGGTTTTGGCCGGGGATTTTAGGCCGGATGCCCTTCCTGACACCACGTGATTTTTCTGTTGAAAATTCCACCCCACTGTCATCGGGATTCGAACCACGGCCGTCCGGGTGAAAGACGAGCAGCTAGGCCACTCCACCATGACATTAATAGATAACTGTGCAATATTGATAACATTGTAGCCTACATTCGAAGCCCTATTTTTTGAAATATCCTATTTCCTTATTTTGTTCTTACCTGATAACAAGAGAACTATTAGTCGTACAGCTTTTTGCAAAATGCTTAAAATAAAGGTAAATAACTGCTCTACGACTTTACTTCCCATGCCTTTCCTCGTAGAATGAGTATTTTAGACGGTAATTTGTTCGAAAGACTAGCTTACTACAAATTTCGAACTTTTTGAAAAAAATGGCCCATGTTTGAAGTGGTGTATCTCGAGATCTATAAGACATACAGAGCTGTAGTTACGCTTAAATAGTTGGTAATTTTGTCTTCTTTAAGAATATAATGGGTGACTTTGCTATAGAATGCATATTTTGGAAGTTGTAAGCCAAAAACCGAAAAACGTCAGAAAATTTCGGGGTTTTTCGAACACCACGAAGTTAGCACAGGTCTTTCGAGGTTGCAAACTTGGTTTTACACTATTGGTATCTATCCTAACAACATACCAAAAAATCAGAACCTTGCAATTTTTTTGCGACCTAACGCGATTTTTGTGTCTACGGTGACTGGCCTATAATGCAGACATTTACCTACACGAACGTGTAATATCATTAAGCAACAATCAATAAGCACAGATAAGCAAGGGAGACGATTGCTAAGCGAAATTCACACCACTATCACATCGTAAACAGAACCACACAATTTGTAAACAAAGCATGTTACTGCCAATATCGTCAGCCACATTCCTCTGTCCTGCCGCCAGTGTCAGGTCCGGTAGTCATAGAAGGTCCTGACTGGGGTCTCGCACCACTCACGCGCACTCATGCGGCGGATTGGGCGAATCGTAGCCGCGTGACACCACAGAGCTACAGAGTTATACGTTGCTTTCTCACTGCTTTGCTGACGATTGGCCGGGTCAAATGGAATGTACTTGTATACTTCAAGACCAACCAATGAATTACCGTAGCCTTTACATTTTCAGGCGATTCTTTCTCGCAGTGAAACAACCCAAATATTTATTTGAATTATTTAAAAATGTAAGAAAATGTGCCACAAATCCCGGCTTGTCACCAGTTATGAGGAAAGAATAATAATACTACAGCTCGCATATCTTCAACTTGCATACCATCTTTGAGTGCCATCTAATGTTATACTAGCCTAAACATTTATCGCCCTCGTCGTATATTCACATATACATGTAATAAATATAAAAATAATATAGGGAACTTTTATTTGATCATTCCCCACTTTCGTATTTAGTTTGCGACAGGAAATTTTTATTTGATAATTTCTCAGTTTCCTGTCTATTTTGTGACAGGAAACTTTTATTTGATCATTCCTCAGTTTGCTGTTATTTTGCGACAGGAAACGTTTATTTGATCATACCTTAGTTTCGTATTAATTTTGCGACAGAGAACTATATTTGATCATTCCTCAGTTTGTGATTTATTTTGCAACATGAAACTTTTATTTGATCTTTCCTCAGTTTGCTGTTTATTTCGTGACAGGAAACTTTTATTTGATCTTTCCTCAGTATGGTGTTTATGTCGTGACAGGGAACTTTCATTTGATCATTCCTCAGTTTGCTGTTTATTTTGTGACAGGAAACTTTTATTTGATCATTCTGAAGTTTGCTGTTTATTTTGCGACAGCGAACTTTTCCAGTATTTGATCATTCCAAAGTTTCGTGTTTGTTTTTCGGCAGGGAACTTTATTTGGTCATTCCTCAGTTTCGTATTTATTTTGCGACAGGAAAATTTTATTTCATCATTCCTCAGTTTGCTGTCTATTTTGTGACAGGAAACATTTATTTGATCATTTCTCAGTTTGCTGTTTATTTTGTGACAGTAAACTTTTGTTTTATCATTTCTCAGTTTGCTGTTTATTTTGTGACTGGAAACTTTTATTTGATCATTCCTCAGTTTCGTATTTATTTTGCGACAGGAAATTTACATTTGATTTGTTTATTTTGTGGCAGGAAACTTTTATTTGATCATTTCTCAGTTTGCTGTTTATTTTGTGACGGGAAACTTTTATTTGATCATTCTTCAGGTTCGTATTTATTTCGCTACAGGAAATTTTTATTTGATCATTCCTCAGTTTGCTGTTTATTTTGTGACAAGAAACTTTTATTTGGTCATTCCTCAGTTTGCTGTTTATTTTGTGACTGGAAACTTTTATTTTATCATTTCTCAGTTGCTGTTTATTTTTTGACTGGAAACTTTTATTTAATCATTCCTCAGTTTCGTATTTATTTTGCGACAGGAAATTTATATTTGATTTGTTTATTTCGTGACAGGGAACTTTTGTTTGATCATTCCTCAGTTTGCTGTTTATTTTGCGACAGGGAACTTTTACAGTATTTAATCATTCCTAAGTTTCGTGTTTATTTTGCGACAGGGAAATTTATTTGATCATTTCTCAGTTTAATATTTATTTTGCGACAGAAAATTTTTATTTGACCATTCCTCAGTTTGCTGTCTATTTTGTGACAGGAAACATTTATTTTATCATTTCTCAGTTTGCTGTTAATTTTGTGACTGAAAACTTTTATTTAATCATTCTTCAGGTTCGAATTTATTTCGCGACAGGAAATTTTTATTTGATCATTCCTCAGTTTGCTGTTTACTTTGTGACAGTAAACTTTTATTTAATCATTCCTCAGTTTCGTATTTATATTGCGACAGGAAATTTACATTTGATTTGTTTATTTTGTGGCAGGAAACTTTTATTTGATCATTCCTCAGTTTGCTGTTTATTTTGCGACAGGAAACTTTTATTTAATCATTCCTCAGTTTGCTGTTTATTTTGTGGCAGGAAACTTTTATTTGATCATTCCTCAGTTTGCTGTTATTTTGTGACAGGAAACTTTTATTTGATCATTCCTCAGTTTGCTGTTATTGTGCGACAGGAAACGTTTATTTGATCATTCCTTATTTTCATATTTATTTTGCGACAGAGAAATATATTTGATCATTCCTCAGTTTGTGATTTATTTTGCAACAGGAAACTTTTATTTGATCTTTCCTCAGTTTGCTGTTTATTTTGTGACAAGAAACATTTATTTGGTCATTCCTCAGTTTGCTCTTTATTTTGTGGCAGGAATCTTTTATTTGATCATTCCTCAGTTTGCTATTTATTTTGCGACAGGAAACTTTTATTTGATCATTCCTCAGTTTGCTGTTTATTTTGTGACAGGAAATTTTTATTTGATCATTCCTCAATTTGCTGTTTATTTTGTGACAGGAAACTTTTATTTGATCATTCCTCAGTTTGCTGTTATTTTGTGACAGGAAACTTTTATTTGATCATTCCTCAGTTTGCTGTTATTGTGCGACAGGAAACGTTTATTTGATCATTCCTTATTTTCGTATTTATTTTGCGACAGAGAAATATATTTGATCATTCCTCAGTTTGTGATTTATTTTGCAACAGGAAACTTTTATTTGATCTTTCCTCAGTTTGCTATTTATATTGTGACAGGAAACTTTTATTTGATCATTCCTCAGTTTGCAGTTTATTTTGTGACAGGAAACCTTTATTTGATCATTCCTCAGTTTAGTATTTATTTTGCGACAAGAAATTTTTATTTGATCATTGCTCAGTTTGCTGTTTATTTTGTGACAGGAAACTTTTATTTGATCATTTTTCGTTTGCTGTTTATTTTGTGACAGGGACCTTTTATTTGATCATTCCTCAGTTTCGTATTTATTTTAAGCCAGGAAATTTTTATTTGATCATTCCTCAGTTTGCAGTTTATTTTGTGACAGGAAACCTTTATGTGATCATTTTTCGTTTGCTGTTTATTTTGTGACAGGGAACTTTTGTTTGATCATTCCTCAGTTTGCTGTTTATTTTGTGACAGGAAACTTTTATTTGATCATTTTTCGTTTGCTGTTTATTTTGTGACAGGAAACTTTTAATTGATCATTTTTCGTTTGCTGTTTATTTTGTGACAGGGAACTTTTATTTGATCATTCCTCAGTTTCGTATTTATTTTGAGCCAGGAAATTTTTATTTGATCATTCCTCAGTTTGCAGTTTATTTTGTGACAGGAACCCTTTATTTGATCATTTCTCAGTTTAGTATTTATTTTGCGACAGGAAATTTTTATTTGATCATTGCTCAGTTTGCTGTTTATTTTGTGAGAGGAAACTTTTATTTGATCATTGCTCAGTTTGCTGATTATTTTGTGAGAGGAAACTTTTATTTGATCATTCCTCAGTTTGCTGTTTATTTAGCGACAGGAAACTTTTATTTGATCATTCCTCAGTTTGCTGTTTATTTTGTGAGAGGAAACTTTTATTTGATCATTCCTCAGTTTCGTATTGATTTTGTGACATTATACTTTTATTTGATCATTCCTCAGTTTGCAGTTTATTTTGTGACAGGAAACCTTTATTTGATCATTCCACAGTTTCGTATTTATTTTGCGACAGGAAATTTTTATTTGATCATTCCTCAGTGTTTTGTTTATTTTGCGACAGGGATCATTTATTTGATAATTCCTGAGTTTGTTGTTTATTTTGTGATAAGAAACTTTTATTTGATCATTCCTCAGTTTCGTATTGATTTTGTGACATTATACTTTTATTTGATCATTCCTCAGTTTTCTGTTTATTTTGTGACAGGGAACTTTTATTTAATCATTCCTCAGTTTGCTGTTTAATTTGCGACAGGGAACTTTTATTTGTACTTTCCTCAGTTTCGTATTTATTTTGCGACAGGAAACTTTTTTTGATCATTCCTCAGTTTGCTGTTTATTTTGTGACAAGAAACTTTTATTTGATCATTCCTCAGTTTGCTGTTTATTTTGCGACAGGGAACTTTTACAGTATTTGACCATTCCTCAGTTTCGTGTTTATTTTGTGACAGGGAACTTTTATTTGATCATTCCTCAGTTTCGTATTTATTTTGCGACAGGAAACTTTTTTTGATCATTCCTCAGTTTGCTGTTTATTTTGCGACAGGAAGCTTTTATTTGATCATTCCTCAGTTTGCTGTTTATTTTGCGACAGGGAACTTTTACAGTATTTGATCATTCCTCAGTTTCGTGTTTATTTTGCGACAGGACACTTTATTTGATCATTCCTCATTTTCGTATTTATTTTGCGACAGGAAAGTTTTATTAGATCATTCCTCACTTTACTGTTTATTTTGCGGCTGGAAACTTTTATTTGATCTATCCTCAGTTTCTGCGTTTTACTTTTTAAGTCCCAAGTTATGTAATGTTGAATGTAGCGGGTTGCATAGCATTGCGCTTGGTGAGTGTTTATACCCAGTGCCCTTTATCGAGTTAGTTATTATTATCGAGTGTTTAATACAAAAATAAGTGTCCGCCTCGTGGCTACCATTCTTGCCTGTCACTCCTGAGGTTCGGATTCGATTCTCAGCTCTGTCAAGATATTTAATTCTGGTGTGAGGAATGGAACGGGATACACTTGTCCTCGTGAGGCAAAACTGAGAAAAGGCGGGTTTGATTCCTACCTCAGCCATCCTGGAAGTGGTTCTCCGTGGCTTCCCACTTCTACTCCAGGCAAATGCTGGAACGGTACTGTACCATTATCCTCAAGCTTAAGTTGTAGTACATTACACTGCGAGATTTGTTTTGAAACACAGCGCGGCGTTTAGCAAGCGAGGTACGTCACGACAGCTGATGGGAATGCCGTTAGGCGATCTCCGAGCTATGCTGAGGACGACCGAAGCTCCGCTGCAAGCCCGAAGTCAAGAACACATGTTACGTATTGATCCAAAGTATTGATTGACTAATGAAGGATTATTTTATGGATAATAACGAAGAAGAGATTTATATTCATGCTTTTTACATTATTCAAGATGTACTCATACTGTATAACGTTTCTGAAGAATTATTTTCATCTACAAGATGAAACTGCGGGCTGCATGAAGAGAACAGATTATTAAGTATCTCAGCAGAGGGCAGAACAACAAACTAGTGTGTCTTCGCATACCGTATCGCTAGCACAGGTCTAGTTAGAACGTGCGCGAGCCGTGTACAAAAGCAGAGTTGAGTGTCGAAGATCTCTGACCTTTTTGCTTTCAGCAGTGACTTGCTATAACACTCTGAAAATGTGTCTTGCAATGTGCAGATAAGATTATGCCACATGCGACGTCAGGCAGGCTTTGTACAACAAGGAACATTAATATTTCGAGTGTACTGGAATACACGCAGTATAATACTGATTTTGGAACAGTGCTTTATATATGGACACAAGCATAGTTATACACCAGCCTTCATGAATATTATAATTAAGTCCTCTTATTTTTACGACATGATTGGAAATCAGATGTCGGGAGGAACAGTTCAGAGGCCTAGTTATCTTGTAGTTATGGCAGGCTAAACACTTCAAACATGAATACTGGGATGTGAGCGACACAATATACATTCTGAGGAATGAACACTTACATTTTCGTGTATGAAATCGAGTGTCGTCACTAATGCTAAATTGTAAGAAGCATGTTCGCACTTTGTGACATTATGGCATTGAAATACAACTATCGTTTCGGTCGAACGCGAATTGCTACTATGTGACGAGCAGTTTCTATGGAACGCGATAGACTATACGTGGAATGGCAGTAACAACCAGTGTCATTCAGGTGTCCGTCTGGAACCCGTGCGTTGGAGACTGGGAGTCCAGGGTTCGATCTCATCGGTACACTAGGATGATCCAGGACATTTCCATGTGTGGAGGAGAAATTATATGGGAAGCGTATCATTGCTTTCTATTCCATCTGCGACTGGCGAGAAGGTACTGAAAATCAATCTCCATCATAAGTAGTAATGCATAGACATTGTAATGTTTTAGTAGCTGTCATATTTTTCTTTTTATTAGCATAGTCGTTGTGTAGAATTTAGGCTTGACGTTTTACTCATGTCTGATTTTATTCTCGACTGGATTTAGATTCCAATTAAGGAATGCATCCTCTTTGTAGTGTGTTTTTACACAGTTAAAATTAACTTATTTTAATTTATGTGGTTTTTTTAATCGTAGTGAAGAGAATAATCAAGGAGAAGACTTTATTAATTCTTTACTATTCTAGATAGTGTTTTTGAACTTTCATTGTGGTCTATTTATGACACATTTCTTCGCACTCTCATTAATAGCTAGATCTACATTTTTAGAGATCTTTCTGATTGTTTAGTTGGAGAGTTGCTTCTTGAACTTTTTCTACGTCGATATAGACAGTTTTGAGATTACTGAGAACATACTTAGTGTGATATTAGGTTTTTTTAAATCTTTTGCTAAGAGATATTCCTAGTTTTGGTGGACTATAGAGACAGCAGGGTTTTCTAATCGACTATGTAGGTGCTTATCTTTACGATCACCCTTGTCGATGGTGTAGAAACCCTATATTATTTTCTAGAATCCAGTCGAGCAGGATTATTTCTGGTTTTGCTTGAGAAATCTTGATCCTTATAATACTTCTAGTTTTGACACACGATTGTCAAGTTATATTGAGCTCATTGAAATCCATTCCTAATGAATCGAATAATATTCAAGCTGACAAAATTCTGAAAAGCATTCATTTTTTTATCAACGAAAATCCCAGATTACTGAATGAGGCATATCCTTCAACAGATGTGTGATTATAACAAAACTATTGTACAGCATAATTAATAATTCCGGTGATAATTTGGAGAAATAAGTGATAACGTTTTAAACATTCTATATGAATTGTTATGATCTTGTATAATCCTAGTAACACAAATCTATTCGCAAACTGTAACTATAAAATATATTAACAATGAAATTCTGCGTTTCACCAAGGTGGGTGACAAGAAATTATAAATGCATTAATAATGAATATATAGTAATAATGAATACTCAGTGGAGTAAATTTATAATATGGATAAGACCATGTAGTGGCACCATTAAAGTAAGCAATAATTAAATAATTATGAATTGGTATTAATGAAATCCAGTGTTGAATGGATAATAGATATATAGTCAAGTGTGACTTAAGCTGATTATAGCATTACAGCAACAGAACTAAATGGCTATAATGTGTTATTTGGAAACATGCATTTCTAGGCATGAGTATTAATGATTTGAGTAAAGGATCTTTATTATCCTGTTTCTGGAAATTACTACAATGCTAACGTAGTTACATAATCTTCCCTTCGGCTGGCTGCGTGGCTCAGGGGTAACGTTCTCGCTTGCTGGGCCCAAGGTTGCAGGTTCGTATCCTGGCGCAGTCTGCTGGCATTTGAGGGTGCGCAAATGCGAGGTAACCGTGTCAGTAGATTTACTGGCACGTTCAAGACCCTTTCGGGGCAATATTCCGGCACCCCGGCGTCTCTAAAAGCCAGAGTAGTTAAAAGGGACGTAAAACCAATAACATTATTATTATTATTATTATTATTATTCCTCCCTTCTGGTTAATTTGAAGATCAGTGTTGATTTAAATTGGATTTTCTGCTTATGCACGTAAAGGATTATTGTGTCTGTGAGACACCAATTAAATACAAAATACTTATCATGAAACCACAAAATAAAATACACTCATGGAAGGTGTTTGATCATCGAGTTTATTCATATAACACTCAGAGAGGTGTTGTAACATAAATGTATATATGTATAAAAATTTATTTCAGGGTTATAATTATGTATATTCGGAAAATTTCCTCCTGAAATTGAAACAAACTGGTACTAGATCCAGTAGGAGTTTTTATTTTGGATCTAATTTGAATAGGACATTGCAACCCATGCTTGTGTGTGTAGAATATATATTTTTGATTTTTAAGCAAGATGCAGTTGCACAGTGAGGCCTGTGATTTGCATTCTTGTACTTTATTCTTGACTTTGTCAAGATAGTCTACGTTCTTTCAGATTTCGGTCTGAGGACATAGCACTCTTTGCTATGCCAGTTTTTGAATAAATATTTTCAGTTGTAATGGAAAACAGTGAGAATCAAATACAAATAATAATAACAATAAGGGTACAGTGGATTGTTAATAAAGACACAAAATACTTGGTAACCAGTGAGAATCAAATACAAATAATAATAATAATAATAATAATAATAATAATAATAATAATAATAATAATAGTAATAATAATAATAATAATAATAATAATAATGGTACAGTGAATAAATTGTTAATAAAGACACAAAGTTATTCTAAATCTAATATTAAGTAAGGACACTGACATACAAGTCAGTTGAACAACACACAAACATCTGACTGACAGGTAACCCGCAACCAAATTAAATGTTCTTTGTCCAGTATCGGGCGACGTCATTAGCATTCGGATTGGCAAGTGTTAAATCTTCCATTGTGCATGTTGCTGGACATAGTGGGCACTGGTAAAGATGTTGGACTGTCTGTAGTTCCCCACAATCACAGAGGAGAGAGTCACTCGAAAAAACCATTTCTGCAGGTTCATCATGGTTCTTCCAACTCCAGTCCGTAGTCTGTTGAGCGCCTTCCATGTTGCCCAGCCTTCCATATGGCCCGGAGGAAGGCTTTCTTTTGGGGTCATCCAGCCGGACAGATGACCAGTTCTTTCCTTCCACATTCTTGCCCCAACAGTGTCAGCATTGACTTCAAGGCTGACTGTAGTCCGAAGGAAGCTTTCCCTAGACTTAAGGCGAGTTCGGGCGGGGGAATATCCAAATAGTGGGTGTGTTTGTGATGTGGATGCCTTAAATATTTCCTTGTTCGCGTATCTCACCAGGAGCAATACCAGCTAAGCAGTCGACTTTCTCAACTGGAGTAGGCTTCATGCAACCAGTAATGATTCTGCAGCTTTCGTTGAGTTCAGTGTCAACTTGTTTCGTGTGTGCTGATTTATACTACACTGGACTGGTGATTTATAGAAGTGAGTGGAGGTCACGTTAAGAAAGCCATTGCTGGGTATTTCTAGGTGTTCTTACGCCTGAGATTACATTTTTTTTAGTAAATCTCGTGTTCTCTTGAGCTGTTGCTTTTCTCGTTAGCCATGGTTTTTCTTAACTTTGCCTGGTTAGGTTACCCTGTGCCCTATTATCCCCGTCTCTTGTTGGTACTATCTGGGGGTTTTCTAGCCGGGATTTTCCAGGTTCTACGATCCAGTGATCTTCGTGGGATTTCAACAAGCTGATGGTCGGTAATTTCGGGTACAGTACCATGGCCGCTTTCTACCCAAATCCTACCTCAGTTACAAATACACACACTAGTACAGACATCACGGTGACACAGGTTATCAGACATATTCTACACACACCCAAGTATACGGGGCTACATGACCACGATGTTGCAAAGCCCCTAAAGAATCAACAACAACAACCTCTCTTAAAAATAGACACGAGCCATAACTACTGCAACGTAATGATATGCTTGAAGCAGAATGCACCAATTCCGAATTTTCTCTGTAACAAGGAATATATACTGTATATCGAACCATTTCACTGAACTCGGACCTCCAGGATAGGACAAAAATGGATTATATGAACATGCAGCGTGCAGGAAAGAAAGCTTTTTGCAAAATTGGAAGCCATGACTAGTGATATGTTACCAAATGACGTTGTACAGCACAAGGAATGGTTACCTAAAATGCACGAACAGGCTCACCTGCTAACTTCTCAATACTTGCTGGTAGAATAGATTTGAGCTTACTCAGTTTGCACTCAAGAGTAGTGCCTTCGTCGTCAATAGTAAATCGTATGTACCGCACATGAGTTTTGCAAAGTTAGAGTCGTATTTCATCGACCGAAGACCTAACTACTTCTCATATTTGTGTATTTTTGATAAGCATTCCTTGTCCTACACAACGTCATTTGGTACCGCATCACCAGTCTTTGTTTCCAATTTTGCAAAGAGCTTTTTTACTGCAAGCTGCTTGTCTGTCCCCGCAATTACAGTTGTTGGTGCGATAATAGCAGGCCTGCCGATTGTGGGAATCGAACCACACTCTCAAGCCAGTTGTGTACCGATTATTACCCTTTCCTTTCCCCGGACGATGACAAGAAGGTGGGAAGGAGTGACGAAGGGGTCGGGAACCCACTTTTACGGGGCTGGTGGGAAGGTTTTAAGGACGAGGGTTAATCTCTTGTAAATAGGAGAGATGGATAGAAAACAAGGCATGTATTGAATGACACAAAAAGAATTACAATTTACAGTCGGTTCTCGAACCTTGATAAAACAAATGTGGAAAAATACGGTAATTTAACACTGACTAAATCCTAAACAGAAACTATGACAAATGAGGATCCTCCCTTTCCTAAACTCGAAACATAAATATCAAACAAAACAAACATGAAAGGGACAACAACAACAAAAGGAAAACTGGTTAGCCTAACCTGACTTTAAATTAAGAAATGGTCACCAAACTGCGGATGTATTTGCTATGTCATTTATATCACCCATGTGTTCGAGCGAAAAACAATTAAGCAAATTCAAATAGAAGATACTTTGTTACAAATCCTTAATGAGCACGTGGCAAATGAAGATACAATTCTATGATAGGAAGGGTTAAACTAGTAGGCGGAGATGAAGATCGTGTCAGATCAGGCCATCCAAACTGTGCACACATGTGTGAAGCTTTTTAGTGCAAGGAATGAATGCAATCCTTTGCGCGAGCAAAAGTTTTGTCTCACGAACTGAACATTGCTCCCCAGACTACGTAACTTATTTTGAAAGACGATTTACGTGTTAGTGCATTATAAGGTACCGTACTCAAGTCACTTGAATAATTTCCATACGAGTGTCTTAATTACCATTATAGGCGAGTTGCATACGGCTGTTTTGGTTCGACGATAATTATAATTTTATTATATGTTTTAACATAAATATTCATAAATACCTGCTGAGATTCAGTCACTTGAATTTTGTGATCGGAGTGCAAGCGCTGGGTTTGATATCTCTGTTTTCCACGTTCTCTGACCGACCGACGCATGCGCTCTGTGTGCTTGGCAATGCCATATGCACATATTAACTTACTAGGCCATATGTTTACAGCCTGCCGATGTGCACCAGCATTCTGTCAAACTGTCACCGAAGTCGTTTGAAAGCAATGCGCTGTGTAGAAATTGGAGTTGGGGATATTAAGGTACAGTGTTATTTCTTGCCTCATATTCACCAGTTTATTTACGCGAACATATGGACGGTGCACTTTCCATGTCGGTAATTTATATACGTAGAAAGATGCTGTGTTCATGTCCGACATTTTGGATATTGAGCGCATGCGCGAAGGTATCCTTAACTACTGTAATTGGTCAATGAATTAGCTCTGATTGGCTGGAAAAACGGTATCATAATGGAAAACAGTACTACTATAATGACCATCATTATGATTCAGTTTTCTGACGTATAATATTCACATTTCGACATCGTCGAACATAAAAGATTGAAATGTACTAAATCCAGTGATGATGATGATAGGCTATCACTCGTTAACGAGTATGTCTTCTTTGGGACTGCAAGACTTGAATGTCTGTGGGTCCTCTGATGACTATGTAGACCAATTCTGGAGCCGCAAACTCTCCCACGATGTTCACAAACATATATTTCACCCTCAACTCGCTGAGGATTGTTCCCTTGAGCGGTCATTCGTTCTTTCCATACCTGTCGCATATCCTTAGCATAGCCTTAGACGGTTGTGTTCGAAGTGTTGTGGACCTCCGTGAACAAGCCGACGCTATGCTTGTCGGTTAGTAGCTGTGGTCTCCCAGTTTTCTGTGTTGATCATACATTTCTGCATGTTAAATTTCAGGGCATCTTTGTATCTTTTGCGCTGTCCTCCCTGGGTATGGTGTCCATTCGTAAGTTGAGCATAGAGGATTTGCTTTGGGAGACGAGAGTCGGGCAAATGGACAACATGACCAGTCCATCGAAGTTGATGTTTGATTATTGTTGCCTCGATGCTTGTAGCTTTGGCTTCTTCGAGGATGCTGATGTTGGTACGCCGGTCTTGCCATGTTATTCTCAAGATTCTTCTCAAACAACGTTGTTGATATTTCTCCAAGCAGATTATGTGTCTCCTGTAGGTGGTCCAAGTTTCACAGCCGTAAGTAAGGCTTGGTATTACGATAGATTGGTATACGTACAGATTAGTTCGAGTGCTGATATTGTGATTATCGAACACCCTGTCTGGTAGACGACCGAAAGCAGTGCTAGCACATTTGAGTCTATGCTGAATTTCAGCATCAATATTTTCACTTGAAGGCAGGTGGCTTCCAAGATACGGAAAATGTTCTGTGATCTCCAGGAGCTCACCATTGATTGTAATAGTAGGAGGTATTGCTTGAGCAGTACAAACAGGTTGACACAGAATGTGGGTTTTTATAATGTTGATATCGAGGCCAATGCTCTTATAGGCTTCGTTAAAAGCATTCAGAATAATCTGTAGATCATCTTCAGAATTGGCCAGGACAACATTATCATCAGCGCATTGAAGTTCAATAACACTAGTTGAAGGTATCTTTTTCCTAGACCTCATCATTCTTAGGTTGAATAATTCTCCATCAGTTCTGTAATCTATTTCAACACCCGGTGGTAGTTTTCCTTTGACAAGATGTATGATTGAGCCAACGAATAATGAGAATAGTGTGGGGACAATTACGCATCCCTGTTTAACACCGGCGATGAGGTCAAATGGTTGCTCTGGTCCATTGCTGGACAGAACAGTACCCTTCATATTGTCATGCAGCAGTCGAAGAATCATCTTCATTTCCCCTTTTGGTGGGCAACCAATGGATCCTAGGATCCTCCAGAATGCATCCCGCTGCATTGAGTCAAAGGCCTTGACAAGATCTATAAAGGCCGTATATAATGGGCGATCTTGTTCCCTGCACTTCTCCTGTATTAACCTGGCGCTGAACATCATATCGATGGTTCCTCGATTGGGTCTGAAACCACACTGTGTTTTCTTTAGGTAAAGAGTTTTCAGCGAGTGGTGTTAAGCGATTGGATAGAATTCTAGCGAGAATTTTACCAGCGACAGAGAGCAGGGTGGTGTATTCCTTGGAATACACGGTAAGATAGAGATAGCTTTCGCTGCTCTTTGGTTTAATTCATTCCTTCCTTTTATCGCAAACACCAACAGTGATTCCTTATGTTTTAGTTTGTTTGCGCACCATGCTTACTTCGTTTGTAAGTCTGTTCTAGATATATATCTTCCATGATCAACCTAGCGGCATCTAGCAGCTAACCTCTGAAGTTCCTCAATATCTCCACTCTTAAGAGGACTTCCTTGCCAATCAAGCCTCCAGGCTTCGTCATTGTCGCCTGCTAAAAACTCCTTGAAGACCACTTCATCAAGAAAATTAACATCTAAGAAGAGATTTAATTTTTGTTAAGTTTGTAATTCTTATGTGTGCTCCTTTGTCCTTTCCCCCACAATCTTCTCTCCGTGGTACCTTCGTGATTCGTTTAGCAGCTCTCACTCTTAGTTCAGCCGTTAAGTACAGTGCAAGCCCTACCCGGGCTAGTCTCCTGCTCTCTTGAGACTTTTTTAAATCAGACGCCATGTCTGAACTTTAAAATCAACCGTCACCGAGGAACCATCGGCTTTCTTCAAAATGAGCTAAGTACAAACTTGAATGTTCTTCAACACATTTTAATTGTTTTTAAATAGCTAAATGCTTTTTAGTACCATTTTATAGACAGTGTGAAATTGCTAAATGTGGTGCAACAACATTCTTCGCGGGATTTTCTATGTCAGGCTTTGCCTATCTAAGCTAGCCTTATAAAATGAAACAGTACTTCTTGTACAAATTAAATGAGATACTTTCTCACAACGTGGGATATCATTAAATTACCCACTTAGCTTTTTCCACCCCGGGACTTTTTTGCCCAATTCAACAGTCATTATTGTTCTGGAATTTTCCATGTCAAACGATCTATCTACAAACTAAACCTTCGAGTATTTTTCACCCACATATGGGAATACTTTTCCCAACTAAGGAATTTTCTTTATAAATACCGCTGATCAACACCCAATTTGTCTTCCTTCGAGGGAAATCTTCCACCGCATTGAACTACAACCTATAAACGCTATAACGCAATAAACTCTCTCAAGTTAAAATTCCACTAGTGATTTACATAATTGCAATAACTTTTCTCCTTATGAACTTTCCGTGCTGCAATAAGGAACTTTTTAACAGAATATAGTGCAAAACCGTGCCCGTCAGCCACCATCCGCGTCGCATTTGAACGAGAACAATAAATTTGGCCAAGACATTTTCCTAAACCTCCTATTTTCCTCCTCTCAAATACCTTACTGAAATGAAATGAAAATACCTTACTAACATAATATAATTAAATTATAAATTTAGGTCTCTTTCAACGAGGTGTCACTTGCTAGTAAGTGCCCTCCCACAATTATTCCGTTTTTCACAACTTAACTCTGTATGAATTCGTGTCTAGCACACATTTTAAACCATATTGTTTCTCCCTTCTAACTAGGGAATTCAATTATTTCTACTCACAAGTGAGTTATCTAACTTTTTTCTCCAGGTTTCACGAAAGGGTAACTTGCCCTATTTTTTCTCGTTATCCCTGTTTAAATATAAGAAGTTATAGAAACTTCTTCTTTATTTTCCCTGTTTCTTTGTTGTAATTTTTCATAGACTTTAGGATTTCCAATAGGAATTCAAAAGTGCTCACTTTGTACCTGATATAATTACTAAAGCTTTAATTACTTGTAATCTTTGTTATAAACATTAATTCTTTCCATTTAGCACAACTTTTAAAATCTTATACAGATTTAGTGCTCGAAGCAAGTTTCAAACTTGCGTCCAATTAATGTTGTTTACAAATTGTAATTCTATTACAATTAGGTCTTAGACCTTTATATGTCGTAAATCTTTTTCATAAACCACTATCACAGCCTAAATATTGTTAAATTACCAAATGTTAATTTCTTGTTAAATAAAGTCTCTATTATTGTTTGCTTCATATTTTTCACTAGATTCAAGATTAGGCAGGACCCTGGCTTCCTTGATTCTTCATGTAAACTTAAGCTCTTTTTAAGAAAACAAAAAATACATAAAATAAATGTTTCACTCCTTGTTGCATTTGAACAAAAAACTCCTCGTAACAACTTTGGCAAAGTTTCTCTTAGGTTCCATAGCTAATTCTAGCGAGCCATTAAGGCAAGCATAGCTAGCTCCGCAAGCTTCCTGCTTGTTGAGATTTTCTCTATAACTTATGGTCTGTTTTCAAATCAAAGTTTTTCTCTGGTCTAAACTTTTAGTCGGCACGCTGCTGGGTAAAAGCTTAGCTTTCTCAAGTGCAACAATTAATATTCTTCCCACAATCTTCAAAGAAACCAGTAAAATTATTTCCAAAAGCATCATAACTGCTTCATCGCTACCCTTCCTGGTGGTACTCGGTCGTTTGCTGGAGGTCCAACAGTTCCCAAAACTAAAAAAATATTACGGCGAATTCAAATTATTTCCGCCTTTCAAAACATTCGTTTAAATCTAGCTCCTTTGAAAGAAAAAACAGTAAATCTTTCATTCTTTGTCTTGCCAGACTACCACCCTTCCCCATAGTATTGAAATACAGGCTTGGAAGGGAAGGTACGATCGCCGCTTGCGTGCAAATAGCCCAAACTACAGCCGCATTTCCCGTTAGCTGAGTCCAGGTCCATACCCACTGTAGGTGTTTTACAGACATTGCACGGTGGAAAAAGTGGTTGAACGCTCATTTTCGCTCAATTTTCTGTTTGGTGGTGAACTCCCGTCCTGTCTATCCATACTTTTTCTTCCTGCTGAAACCCGCTTCCTTTTTTTTTCATTTTTTTTTCAACTTCCCTCGGGTAGAGTTAATCCTAAGCTAAAACCTACTCACAGGGAGATCCCACGATAGTTACCACAATCATATCTGTCCCCCTTTTTGAAAATGGTAGCAATTAATGCATCTCTGAGATCAGCAGGGATAGTTTGAGTGGTCCATATCTTAGTGATGAGTAAATGCATATGTTCACGTAGGGTTTGACCTCCTTCACTGAAGAACTCAGCGGGAATTCCATCTTGCCCACTGCTTTGTTGTTTTAAGCTGGTTGATGGCATTCTTGCCTTCTTGAAGAGAGGGAACCACAGCAAGATGGTCTTGGATTGGTTTTTGTGGTAGTGTAGAAAATATATCGTCATCGACAGTCTCGTCCCTATTCAAAAGTTCCTGAAAATGTTCCTTCCAGCGACCTTTGATAGAGCAACTGTCTTTCAGAAGCATAGTGCCATTCTTAGATCGTATGGGATTGAGGCCCTGAGTCGATGGACCATACACTGTTTTGGTAGCATTGAAGAAAGCTCGAGTGTTGTTGGTTTCAGCCAGATGTATCAGTTCTTCCGATTTATGAATCCACCATTGATTCTTTAGTTCTCAATTTCGTCGCTGCATTTCAGCCTTGGCTTCGGTGGCGTAGTCGGTAGCATGCTGAACTGCTGTGCCCAAGATAGCGGGTTCAAACCCGGCCGAAGTCGTCGGATTTTTTAAGAGCGTTAAAAATGCTTCAGTATGCCTTCCTTCGGAGGGGAAGTAAAGCCGGCGGTCCCATGCCATAGATTTATGGCATGTAGAAGATCCTTTCACAGACAAAACTTGTGTAAAGCAAAATTGGTAGGTTAGATTTCGTCAGAACGCTCTATCAAAGTTCCAACGTTTACCACTAGGTATCATTGATATCTGGTGGCGAAAGTTGGAACTACTTGAAATTGAACGGAATTTGTAGCTCGCCCTTTAGGGTGTCCGCTGGAAGCAGCTACAGACTCAGGCGAGCCGAACATGTCCTCGGACACTCCCGGCACTAAAAGCCATACAATCAATAAATAATAATAATAATAAGCCTTGGCTTCTTGATAGTGCAGTTTCTTGGATACAGATCCACTGTTATTTTGCCTGGCGATGTATGCTCTTCTTTTATTTTCTATCATCATCATCATCTTCTTCATTTCCCCTTTTCCAGCTGACACTGGGTGGGGGCAAATATGGTTCCTCTCCACTTTTCTCTGTCGTTACACCATTCCTCTTCCAATCAAGGTTCCGTTTACTAATGCTATTCTTCACCGAGTTCTTCCAACGCATTCTTGGTCTTCCTCGTCCTCTCTTCTCTGTCATCCGTCGTTCCAGTGCTCGTCTTGGTAGCCTTACTTCATTCATCCGTTTGACATGTCCAAACCATCTCAATCTGTTTTACTCCAGTTTGTCATTTAGTTTCTGTACTCTCAGTTCTTTCCGTATATCTTCATTTCTCACTCTGTCTCTCCTCGTTTTCTGGACCATACTTCTCAGGAATCTCATCTCAGCTGCCTGTACTCTGCTCTCATCCCTCTTAGTCGTCCAAGTTTCTGCTGCATATGTCATTATAGGAACATAATATGCTTTGTACATAACTTCTTTAGCCTTAATTGGTATATCCTTGTTCCATACTAGCCCCGTGCCTGTTGGTAGAAAGCACTCCCGAGTTGTATTCTTCTGCTAATTTTCAAAGCCAGTCTTCCATCTTCAGACAGTTCACTTCCCAATTATTTGAAGTGCTTCTCCACTTCCAATTCCTTATCTCCTACTTTGATTACTCCATTTCCTTCTTTCTTACCTCTTATCACCACTACTGTTTACTCTTCTCCACATTTATCTTCAATCCCCATTGCTCAATCTTTTCATTTTATTTATTTTATTTATTTCTCGTGTCGGAAACATACAAATGCACAGTTGCTACACAGGTACATAAAAGGGTAAAACTGTCTAATTATACATGTATTACACGTGCCCAATACTGAGCAACATCCAAGGCGCTCAGAGTGGCTAACAGGAGATCTTCCTCTGCACAAGATGAAGGGCACAGAGGGCAATGAAGCATGTGTTTTGTGGTTTGTTCTTGTCCACATTCGCAAGACGTGTCACATGTACTGAGGCCCCATCTCATCAGATTGTCTCGGGATCTTCCAACTCCTGATCGTAACCTGTTTAGGGATTTCCACTCCAACCAGCTTTCATTGTGTCCGGGTGGTAGTTCTTCAGCTACTGGCATCCAACCGCAGGGGTGAGGGGTCGACTTGTTCCATATATCCAGCCTTGCCTTCTCCGGTGAGACGGTAAGCATCTTAGATGTCCTCAGGAAGCCCTTTCGGGACCTCAGCCGTTGCTGAGGAGGATTATATCCATGCAGAGGGTGGGCGCTGTTCTCTTCCACTCTCATTCTCTCCCTGTTGGCAGCCACCTCTCTGCGTACACAAGGTGGTGCTATTCCAGCCAGGTGGTAGAGCTTATCTGTTGGGGTAGGTTTTAAGCAACCTGTTATCAACCTGCAGGTTTCGTTCAGAGCTGTAACTACCTGTCTGGCATGAGATGACCTGTACCAAACTGGGGAAGCAAATTCAGCAGTAGAAAAGCACAATGCCATTGCAGAAGTGTGAATAGTCTCTGGATGTGAGCCCCATTGTGTCCCTACTAGTGTGCGAATCAGGTTGTTTCGTGTGGAGATTTTCATTTTGTTATTCTTTCAGTGGGTTTTGAATGTAAGGGCTCTATCAAGGGTTACTCCCAAGTATTTAGGGGTGTGACAATGCTGCAATCGGATACCTGACCATTCTATGCGTAACTCACGATGAGCTTCCCTGTTCCTTAAGAGGAAGGCGCATACTTGTGTCTTAGATGGATTTGGTCTGAGTTGGTTCCAACTGTAATAACTTGATAGATTTCTCAGGGCAGATGTCAGATCTCTTTCCACTGATTCAAAACTTGCGCTCTGCGCTGCAAGGGCTTGGTCGTCTGCATACAAGAAGCTCCTTGTGTCTGGGGACAGTGGCTGATCGCTGGTATAGATGTTGAAGAGAATTGGAGCCAGGACGCTTCCCTGAGGTAGGCCATTTTTCTGTACTCTCCAACGACTGCGTTGTCCCTGGAAGTCCACAAAAAACCTAAGGTTTTGAAGGAGAGTGCTGATAAGTCTAACTAGATGGAAATCCTTGGTCATACTGTACAACTTGGCATGGAGTAACCTATGATAGACAGTGTCGTACGCTGCTGAAAGATCCACAAAGACCACGCCTGTCACCTGCCGAGTTTCAAACCCATCCTCTATAAACTGAGTAAGGTTTATAAGTTGCCCTGTACAGCTTTTATTTGGTCGAAATCCTGCTTGTTCAGGTATGAGAAGAGGGTCAATTACACGTAGAATTCTTTTCAAAATCATACGTTCAAATAGTTTATAGAGGTGACTCAGAAGACTAATTGGCCTGAAGTTCATAGGATGGTTTGCTTCCTTACCAGGTTTGAGAAGGGTTATCACCCTGCTCTTTCGCCAGATATTTGGAATCTGGCACTTGCTCAGGCAATTATTGAAAAGCTGCAGGATCCACTTTCGTGTCGCTGGCCCGAAATTCTTAATTTGTTCCATACGGATGTCATCTAAACCGGGTCCTTTACCAGATTTGCTCTCCTTGATAGCCTTGTTTAGTTCTGATATCTCGAATGGGAGTGTAAGATCACACCTTTGCGCCTGGACTTCTTGGTGTATTTTAGGTACTTCAATTCTGTAACTGCCCTTCCCATTCATGAGTAACAGGTGAGCAATCTGATCTGCAGTGATGTTGGAATGTACATTGGATCTAGTTGGGTCATTATTAAGTCGTTTCAATAATCTCCACGCTTTATGGGTGTTTCTGGATAGATCAAGTTCTTCTATATTTTTAATCCAAGAACCCCTCCTGGATTCTTTCAGAGATGTGACGAGTTTATTCCAAGCCGCCAATGTTGCCTCGCCGAAAGGATCTTCTTCAAATAACACCTTATACTCGGTATATTGAGCAGTAAGTTCTGAAGTAAGACCGCGGATGAATGATGTTCGACAACCGCGAGGTATGGCCATTCGGGAACATCTCTTTTCAGCCTCCACGAAAGTATCATATGATTCAGGTGAAGATTCTATAGTGGAAACTGCACTATCCAGCATTTCTGTAAACTTCGGCCAGTTGGCTTTCCGGAAGTTAAACCTCCTTCTGAACGAAACTGCTGTGGTCTAACTGCTGCGTATATTTCGCACATGATAGGCCTGTGTTGTGTATTTGCAATAGGGTTGCAGACTGTCTTTATGCACTGTTGTAAGATGTTTTCACTGCTGAATATCAGATCTGGGTTATAGCCGCGTTTCCATCTGCCGCTGTTAAAAGATGCAGGCTGCTTAGGATCATGTATAAGGCTCAGATGATTGCCTTCCGCCCATTCCTGCAATGCTACCCCATTCTCATCATCATGCTCATAGGCCCACATGGTGCTGTGGCAGTTAAAGTCACCAATCACTACTTGTGTATGTTGATTATAAAAGTTATCGGGTACATTGGTTTTGAAATCAGCATCTGGTGGTTTGTATATGGGTGTGATAGTACAGCCTCTGATTTCCAGACTTCAAGATCATTTGCCTCATACGAGGTTGTTGATATTACCTTTATATCCGAATGGACAAATATAGCACTTCCGTATTTGAAATGAGGTCTTTCGAGAGCCAATCGCATTCCGCTTATTTTCGGTCGGCGCATTTCACAGCCTCTATGTGTCTCCTGTATGCACAGTACATCGCATTTGGTTTGCCTACATAGATCTCGTAGCAGTTCTTCTTTTGACGATGATATACCCTCTATATTCACTGATATGATGGTCAACTGTGGTCCTGAAGAGGACCTAGATGATGTTTCCGGTGTGAAAGGATTAGCCGGCATTTTCGCCGTTGCCCGGGGAACGCCCGATTGCTTCATAACTCTACTGTAGGTCGCAATCTTCGGGGAGGCACCTTTCTTGTTCTCCATCTTTTCATTTATTACGTCTAACTGTTCTTGTACCTCCATCTCATCCTTGCTCCAGATCACAACATCGTCTGCAAACAACATTACCTTCATTTTTGCCCTACTATAGTCTTTCATTGCTGCCTTCATGATGTCATCCATCACCATTAAGAACAATAATGGTGACAACACACTTCCTTGCTTTAGTCCAGTGACAATTTTAAACCATTCTGATGTCCCGACTCTAGTCTTCACACTACTGTAGCAATCCATGCACATTCCTTTTATCATGTCTCTCAGTTCCTTGCCTATCCCCCTATTTGTTAAGCTTTCACAAACTTTTGTTCTAGGGATGCTATCATAGGCCTTTTCTAAATCAATAAAAGCCATTACCATATCTTTCCCATATTCCCAAGTCTTTTCAATGTTCTGTCTCAGAATGAAAATGGGTTCCACTGTTGATCTGCCCCCTCTAAATCCAAACTGCTCCTCCTCTATTTGGTTTTCTACCTTTTCTCTAATTGTGGGTTTTGAAGCCATTTTTCAGTGTTGCCTAAGTAAACAGAAGTTTGGTGCTTTTCAGTCGGTCAACACGAATGTACCCAAAAAGAGCTAGATTATGCCCTAATCCTGCAATAAATTACATGAGATTAATAAATACACTAGGATGACCAGATTCGATCGTCAAGCGATCATCATCAGATCCATTACACTTAGGCTATAACGTCTATGTTTGAGAATGAAGGTGAAAATATTTACAATATTTACAATTATTTAGTTGCAGTATTGGTAATGCAACTGTCGGTGTATGCTAAATGTAGTATATCTAATGTTAGGTGAAATGCTAAAATGGTGATAGAAATCCGGAGTTTGCTGTTTGGGGTGATTATATGGTTGTAAAAAATCAACTATGGTTATGCTGTAATAATTCAGGCTGATACTTATCCGGTTGTCTCCCTGGCTGGGACTTCGAGCAGTTTCGTGTTCACTCTAGCACCAGTTGTGGTCGACCACATCATCACATGTATTAATCTCATGTAATTTATTTCAGGATTCGTGTTGACCGACTGAAAAGCACCAAACTATTATTTACTGTAATTCTTTTTTTCTAGGATCCTTTCCATTACTTTGGCAACATGCGAGATGATGGTGATTCCTCGGTAGTTACTACACACCTTCCTGTCTCCTTTCTTGAATATCGGCAATATTATTCCCTTTTTCCAGTCTTCAGGAACTTTCTTCTCTCTCCACACACTCCTGAGGAGTCTGTATGTCCACTGCAGTCCCACTGGTCCTGCCGCCTTAATCAGTTTTATTGCAACTTCGTCGATTCCCACAGCTTTCCCCATCTTCAACTTCCTAACTGTCCATTCAACGTCTGGTTCTTCTTCTATTCTTTCCGCCACCATTTTGGCTGTTTGCGTAACTTCTCCGCATGTCTGGTGTCTCACATTCAACAGCTCGCTGAAATCTTCTTTCCATCTGTCCATTATCTCTTCTGGTTTTGTCAATATTTCACCTTCTTTGTTTTTCATGAACCCAGTGTGCACCTTTTCATTTCTTCTACTTTTTAAAATTCCAAACAGCAAATTTCTTTCCACAATTTAAATCCTCCCTTATTTCCTGAGTGAATTCTTCCCAGCTTATGATTCCAACATGGCGCCTGGTGAAAGCTGTGCAAATAGTGCTGTAGTAAATAAGCTTAAAATTATTGGTAAATTGTTGTGTTCGAGGTGCAAAAATATAGGAAGGGACTCCAATTTGTGTTCATCTTGCGCGATAAAGGTAAAAAAACGCGAATGTAGTGGTGACTAGGGCCAAAGCAAAGCTAGTTGCGGAAGCCGCGTGTGAAAGCATCACAACTTGTGAACACGTCTGTGATTATCAGGAGTTTAAAAATGAATTAGCGTCTAAGGATAAAATAATCAGGTTACTGAAGGAGGATGTGAGAAGACTTGACGAAGAGAATGAACGTTTAAGTATAGACCAGGGCGAAAGAAGTGAAAAGTGGACTCATGTTGTGAAACGTGGTACTGGACCAACTAGGCCAAATTTTAGGCCTAAGATCGTGGACAATAGTGTGTGTGTGCCGCTTAAGAACTCATTTGGTGGACTCCAAGAAGTAAGGGACGATAAACATCAGTGAAAAAAGTGTGCCTAAGCATAATAAACAACAGAAGAAAGTAGGTAAAGTGTTGATTTATTCGAACAGTCACGGACGCGGAGCAGCAGCGAATATCTTGGCGAGTTGTGGTAACATGGCAGTCACTTCAATAGTGAAACCCGCGGCATCATTTACTGCAGTTGTGAGTGGATCAAAAAGTGGAACAGCTTCGTTACCTTCTAGTGATTTTGTGGTGATCGTCGGCGGCTCTAATGAAGTTTCAAGAAATGAAGGTAAATATGTGATCAGCTCCCTGAAAGGAACTCTTGTCTTCGCTCGCCCACACTAACGTCGTAGTTGTGAACCTTCCCCACAGGTATGATCTAATGGAGAAATTCTATGTAAATGAAGCTGTAAAAGACATGAATGTAGGGATTGCGAAGGTATGTAAACATTTTCGCAATGTTCATATGCTAGATGTTAGTAAGTTGGATATAGCTATGCACACTAGACACGGTCAACATTTGAATAAGCTAGGTAAGGAAGTCTTAAGTTGTGAAATAAGTAAAATTATTAACATGAAGTTAAAGGAAAAGGTAGACACCATTACATTACAGTGGGCACTTGGGTATCAGAATCAGGGAAACTGTTAGAAGAAGCTGGAACTGAAAAGCAGATTCAGCAGGTGTATTCAGAAACCACTAATAGTAAATTAAAAGGGTTCAATATTGATTATAATATGCATATCTACCATCAGAATGTTCAACATGTATGTAATAAAGTAGATCATTTAAATAACCTCATAAATTCAAAATACTACAGTGTTGCTGTGTTCACTGAATATTGGTGTGAGAGGGAGGAAATAAAAACCATGCATCTAGATAATTATATACTAGCCAGTAGTTACTGTCGAGAAGAAATGAAAGGTGGAGGTGTGAATCTGTACTGTAAAATAAATGTTAGATACCAGGAATTGGGGTGGGTTAATAGCTATGGAAGGGATCATGACTTTGATGTTGCAGGTATTTTAATTCAGCTGAATGATGATTTTGAAATATTTATAGCAGGAGTATATAGAGCCCCAAGTAGAAATATGGAAATATTCCTAAGACAGTTTGATTTACTTCTAAATAAAGTAGCCAAAAAATATAGAAACATAGTAGTAGTCGGTGATTTCAATATAGACTGGTTTGCACATGACAGGTCCCTCGAGACATTTGGCCTTAATAATCTTGTCAAGGAGCCAACTAGGGTAACTAAACATTCTGAAACATTAATCGATTACATTATGGCTAACATGCCAGACGAATTAAGTAATTGCACTGTTGTGGAAAATTTTGCATCTGACCATCGTGGCCAGGAATTAAAAATTGCATTTCCTCATGAATCTCAATTAAATCAGTCTACATGGAAGTACACTCGAAGTGTATCTAATAATAATGTAATGAAACTCACAGAAGAACTTGGTAATGTTGATTGGGGGGAAGGGAGGAATATTAGGGATGTAAATGCTGCCTGGAAATAATTCTGTTCTATTTTTAAAGTGTGTCTTAATTTATCCTGCCCATTAGTTAAAAGAATAAATAGGAATCACCAGAGCACTAAAACAATAAAACTGCCTGATCTGTGCCATAGAAAAAACAAAACATGATTGATGCTTTCGATAGCTACAAGCAAACAGAATTGAAGGTTTATAAAGATAACTATAAAAAAATGAAAGTAGAATATTATGAAGAAATAAAAAAATTAAAGCATAAGAACATGAAAATAGAATAACAAATTCTAACAACTTTGCCAAAGAAGTGTGGCAAATAGCTAAAGATATTTCAGGTCTTAATAAAAGCAACACATGGGAAAATATTTCAATAAATACCAATAACAATGTTGTTAATGCACCTTTACAAGTAGTAACAACATTCAATGATTATTCCATTCAGCCACCCGTTAGGAACAGTGTGAATGTAAACAGTAATAGTGCAATATGTAATGATCATAATGTTGTAGGAAATAAATGTGGTAATAGCAGTATAAAGCATATCACATGTAATAAGTCAATCTTCCTGAAACCAACTACCAAAGATGAAATAATTAATGCGCCCGAATTCCAATAGAGCACAGTCCCAAATCCGGGCGGATGGTAAAAGGATCGTGGGAATGTCAACACCTGGCTAAGAGTTGAACAACTCCCACCGGACTAATGACTAGGGAACCCTAGGAACACATATATACATCTCTAACTTTGCTACTAACTAGTTGCATACAGTACAGAAAAGAATAAAAAATAAAGGTAGAGCACTAACGAGCAACTCGGCTCTCGGGCGTTAAGATAAATTGTCGATCAGCTGTCTGCATCTAGCTAGCGGCATCGTTCTAGTGTAATTAAGCGTTGAATCAAGAATCAGTTCTAAAAAACTTAGCAAAGAATAAAAAATATGCTTGCCATTTATTGACAACATACTTCAAAAACTATGTGGCACTACATGGGGTTCGTCAGCCGACACTTTACGCACCACCGCCCTCAGTCTGGTCTTCTCAACAGCTGAGTATTGTTCTCCAGTGTGGCTAAATAGCAGTTATACCAAACTTGTCGATGCCCAATTGAATCAGGCAATGAGAATGATATCTGGCACAGTAAAATCAACACCAACATTTTGGTTACCAGCACTGAGTCATATTCCACCAGCGGAACTCAGACGCAAACATGCCTTACTCCGGGAGTATAAGAAGATAAATGCCAACAACCAGCTACCAATACACCAGGACATCACTGCTGCTGAAGTGAGACGTCTACGCTCGCGAAACCCCTCCATCCGGACATCGAGACACCTGGTGAACCAAAACTTCAACCTGCTGCAAAACTGGAAAGAAGAATTGGTGGAAAACATTCCAAGTCAGCTGCAAGATATCACAAACTCCACAACACCACCAAGTGGCTTCCATCTACCCCGGAAAACATGGTCAACGCTAAACAGGATAAGAACAAACCATGGTAGATGTGCAGATCTTCTCTACAAATGGGGATATATATCTTCACCAGAATGCAGTTGTGGTGATCCCAGGCAGACCATACGGCATATAGTGAATGACTGCCCGACGCATTCCTACAGTGGCAACTTCAGTGACTTTGTGGAAGCAGCCCAGCTGTGATAGACTTTATTAACAACTTGAAAGTGAAACTGTAAATAATGTAAATACACATCTATTTTTGACTAATGTTGATATGTACAGCCAAACGCTAAATAATAAAATTGACAATAAAACAACATAACAAATTATATTCCCTTCACCAAGAATAGAAATAAAATATTTATGCCTCACTTAGGCTAGATGCGCTTGATAAGTGTCTTTCTTGCATCCTTACACATATATGAAATGTATCTCTTGCTCTAAGATATTTAAATAAACACATTGTTTAAACTTATGACAGTAATGTCTGTCCTACTTGTTCACTGAACTGCTTTAACGTTCATCATAACAATCACACTCCCTCCTTAATACAATCGTTAAAGTCTTCTAACTAAAATTTCAAGCTTTTAAATGCAATAAAAGAAATGGTTAATAATAAAGCTAATAAAGTATTTACATTTTATACACAATCGCGACCCGCACGATATCATAACAACTGTCTCTAATTTATTAGAGTTCATTCCACTACTTTCCTCCTGTCTCACCATCTTTCTACGTATTTCACCATCTTTATTCGTATTTCACACAATAAAACTGGTCAAAATAGGTATTTATGTGTCAATTCCACGTGAATCAGGAATACAAACAATGAAGTTAATATCTCATCAATAAAGTGTACAACTCCGGCTTTTATAAATTAATAATAAACAAACTTACAATGCACGACTGTTCAGATAAGCTCTCCAACCAAATATCGAGTGTGTGTGGCATTTACCCTCACGTCTCACACTCCCATCCTCTCCAAATACAAAATACGACTTCTCTTAATCACCACAAATATTGCAAAACCTATCTACATAAACTCACGTTGCATATCATCGCGTTACTGTTACGCCTTCATAATACAAATACATTTCATTAACATTTCTTTCCTTAACACATTCACAAAACTTCTACCGTTCCATATCAACTACTTTCATCAAAGTATGATATTTAGTATTCCTACTAGAAATCACAAATGCAATAACGTTCACGAATACACTATACCTCCTCCTACAAAATCCTCTATCGATTATACATTCCGTGCTATGTTCAAATACTTTCCACTTACTTCCTTCTCTGCTTCACATACTTCCTTGTTACAATTTCTCGCTTAGTTCTGAATTTCAAGTCTGCTTGTGTCTGTTATAAAAATAACAAATAACCGTCCCTCACGTTTCTGTTCACAATAAATGCTAATATCCTTCCTTCCACCTCACAGTTTCATTTATGACAAATATACATTCATAACATTTTATAATATCGTTTCTTATTCAGTTATGCCTTCAATTATCGCATACTGTTCTTCTCCGTACAATAAAATTCTGAGTTTTACAATGTCAATACTTTCCGTGCATACTGGAGTTCCTTCAATGCCAATATTGAATACTCCTGTCAACAACTTCGTTTTATACATAATATTTCTTTGCTGAGATGAATAAACTCCTTACCTATAGGATTTTCTGTCCTTCCTTTCTCTACTTCAAATTATAACTTATTTACACTCGTCAAACATCTGACTATACTCCTTCTCTAATACATTATTTATTTATTTATCACAAAATTATGCTTCATTTCTCATGTTTCAATACATATATAATCGTTCTTCGATCTTACCTCAAATCTACGGAATTTTCCGATATTACAACACATCTACGGAATATACGTTCGCAATCGCAACGAAATCGTTCCAAGTAAAATTTTAACGCTCTAAAATGACAATGAAAAATACTAACGATGTCTAAGATCATCGATCAAGCCTTCAAAATACGTCTAAGTAACGTATGAAAATAATTATCGCAATTACTAGAAACTTACCAGAACTTTCAGGACAATACAATAACATAGGTTTTAAATGCAAATATGTTGGTCAATATTCTGGAATAACGTGTACAAGATCTAACTACAGATGTGTGAGAAATGCACTGGTCTACCTTCTCTTTGAGATCGCTGGTAACAGACCTGATGACGGCTGTGTCCTCGGAATCTCACCATGTGGTTTCTGGAATGCAGCGTGCTCCTACAAACTGGCTGCATTATGTCATCTCTGCTATGACAGACTGCAATGAAGGTGAACGGCCTGGGTCGATGTTACCAAACAGGTTTCCAGCTGGATCCTCGCCTGCCGACCTGCTTGCCTCGTTCATGGCGGTGACACGTTTTCGCCACAGCGCTGGTTGCCTCGCGTCCTCCAGTCCCGGGTTCCTCGCCGTCTCCATCACGAATCCGCTCGTCTTCTTCTTCTTCTCAGATCTAGATGTTCTTTGAAGTCGGTAGTTTGCAGTGTGCCTTCCATCACAAGAAATCACCTCCATGTCATGAATTTCTGTCGTAGTAGCTTGTAACGTTATATGAGCGAAAACTGCGGTGTTCTGCAGCTCGCTGTTCAAACTGCTATGTTATCCTGGTCATTTCTGGATCTCACCGGTTTAGCATAGTTCTACTTTCCCAACATGATGAATTTAAAACATCATTCTCACTACGAAATAATGTGTAGTCGTAGTTGTTCCCCCTCCGACCTGAAGTTTTATCCATTCTTGTGTAGATTAATGAATTCTTAATAGTTTAGGTCTCACTTCTTCAGACTTTCTTCCTGCGTAGTTACGTGTTCGACGTTCAGTTTGTAACTTTCCAAAATCCTATCTCGTCGTAGATTGCTTCCTTAAATGCAGTGAATAACTTCTTTCTTAATACTATTGACTTATAATGCTTTTTCTGCGTTTCCATGACTTGTTGCTTCATCTCGAAGTCTCGGGTTCACAAAGACCTTTGTCTATACTTTTCGAAGAGTCCATATAATTACGTCTTGTCTCCTCGACGGTCCAAATAGAAAGAGCCTCGACTCCTAGCGTCTCCTAGCCTCCTCGATCAGATTTCCCCCGCAAATCTGGTCAACTAGCCTCCAACCTCTATGAATATTGACAAATTCATACATAACTTCTCTCTCAGTCATTAAATTTAAAATCCGTTTTGCCAATTAAATTTCTTTTTCCCTGCTGGTGAAATCGATATGTAACACTCTTATAAAATATTAAAATAAAGATTTTAATATTTATTCCTTCCTTAGTATTCAATCTTTTTTCTTATTGGTTCTCGCATAAAAGTGGCGCGCTTCTGACACGCGTTTGTTCCCCCATTCTTGATAGTGGCGTGTGCCTGACCTCAAGTCAACCTTGCTCTCCCCCCCTGGATCAAAACAGGTTTCTTGCAGCGAACCTCGCTAAAAGTGTCGATTACCAGGACAATACTTCTTTCATTAACTCTTGGTTAAAAGTTACCAGATCATAAAATCTCCATTATTTCTTGAAATAAAAATATTTCTTCAGGCGAAATTTTTTCCAAATGCTTATATAAACATACTCTTCCATCCAGACCGCAAATTTAGTCGAAAATACCAAATTTAAAATATGCCATTTTTCTGAGGTGGTCCTCGGTTCGTACCTCGTCCTGTCTTATTCTCTCTACTAGACATGATTTCGAGCGCATTTCCCCATCCGACCTTAATAGAAAGTAAAGAATGGACTTTCTGTTACTACATATCGTTACTATACTTTGATATGCTGTCGAAATTGTGTCTCTATTGTATCTTGGGGTAGAATCTCTTTAACATTGAGTGATTGTATTTCCCAATAATACGATCATCGCTCAGTCTAGCTATGGCATAGCAATTATTTCCGTAAACCTTCGCTACCTTGAAAGGTCCTTTGAATATGTTACTGAACTTGACGAATATCTTCTTCAAGACGTCAGCTTTCACATTTGTTCTAGTAAGAACTAAGTCTCCCTCTCTCAGTGGTCTGCTGAATCGCTTGCCTGTCGTCCTCTTCAATCGCTTTTCTGCGGACTTGTTGAGATGTTCTCTGGCCTCTTCTATCCTTCTGTCCATCGGTATCTCTATATCTTCTTGGATATCTATGATTCCGTACCATGGTCTTCTAGGTTTCTCATTATAATGCAGTACTGTGGGAATCTCGTTCGTACTCTCATGACGAGTGCTATTCAAGCAATATTCTACCAGTGGTATCACCTTCACCCAATTCGCATGATTCTCAGAACTGTATAAGCGAATGTACTTCGACAGTTCTAAAATCGATCTTTCAATAGGATTTGTTTGTGGGCTTCGTACAGAACTATAAATGTGGCTAATATTCAATCTCTCCATAGTTTCTTCAAATTCTGCAGCTGTATATTGAGTTCCATGATCCGTTATCAATTTCTCTGGTTTTCCTAGTTTCGGTATCATGTTCTTCTCTATATGCTTCAGAACTGCTTTTGTTGTTGCTTTCTGCATGGGGTTTAGCATGATGATTTTAGAAAATACATCCATGGTGACAAGTACATATTGGTTTCCTCTTAAACTCTTGGTCTGCGCCCTCGTTCAGTTTATCTATGGCGATCTTATGCCTCATTATTGTGTGATCTACGCTTCCTCCTAGTTTCTTTTCTGATATGGCGTTTTTCTCTGACCATTCCTGTCGTGATTTTGGCCTTCACGACTAGTTCCTGGTTGAGGTTCCTCACTCATTTGTGCCTGTTGTTAGGGTTGTTCCTTTCTTTCTTCTCTATCCCTCTGATTTCTTCTTTAATCCTGGCTTTCTCTTTCTCGTTCTTCATAATATCTCTGAACATTTCCATCATCTCTCCATCTGCTTCTTTGATAGTTGTTCCTCGGTTGTTGTTGTTGTTGTTGTTGTTGTTGTTGCATAGGACGTCGCTGTTGTTGTTGTTGTTGGTTGCCATCGTTCCAGTTCCTATATCTGGAATATCTTCTAGGATCTCCTTGATTCTGCCGGTCAGGATAGTTATTCCTTTGAAATCCCCTGTTGTTGTTATACTGGTATCTAGACCCTCTCTGTCTATCGTTCCAGTAACGATTCTTGTAAGGCCAGCCTTCTCTGGCTCGGTTGTAGCCTGGATCATACCTGGTCCTACCATAGTTGTGCCTAATCGGTCCTGTCCTAGCTGGTGTTACATCAGTTTGTTGTTGTTGATCAACCAATACTGTGTGTATTTCCATGTTTTCGTGCCTATTTCTTGCGTTTTGACTATTGGTCCGTCCTTGAGATTGCGCTATAAAACTTGTGTGGTCTAATCGTCGCAGCAACTCAGCCATGTCTTCCAAAGTGTTCACATTTGACGAAATCAGGTGTTTCCTAACCTCGGCTGGTAACTGTCTGGATATGACGTGTATCAGCTCCGGTTCTGCCAATGGAGTATGAAGGTGTTGTAGACGGGCAAACTGATTTGTGAAGTAGCTCGCATAACGTGTCGGTACAGACTAAGGGTATTTCTTCGAATATATTTCTGCTCTGATGTCTTGTTGCAACTCTTCACTCCAGAACGTATTGTCGGTATATCTGAACGCTCTATGCCAAATTAACGCCTCTGATGCCAAATATTCTCTACTACTCTCATCTCTCCCTCTCTCTAGGAATTTTGTTCTCCTCGAGGTAGTAACGCATTTCCCTTAAGAATTCAACGCCGGTGACATTTTCTTCGACCGTGAACTTGTCTGGTTTCTCTTCATGGCTTTTAATTACCACAACATTCTGATTATTCCTACCGGGAGTCTGATCGTATGTCCTTCCTACCATATCCGGTTCTCTTATATTTATTTCGGTGCGCTCCGTTCCAAAATGTTGTTGCGTGACCTACTAAACATGTGAGTGTCTACACTCTCCCTGTCATCTTCCTGTTCACTTTGGCTAAATCCTAGTCGGTGCAGTTCTCCTCGCAATTTGCTGTCTCTTTCTCTAAAGAAATCGTGGAGATCTTGTTTAATGTTAGATGTTTCCCTCATCGACAGTGCTTTCATCTGTTCATTAAGCTCACTTACCTCTTTCTCTTGCTTAGACTTGACTTTAGCTATTTCAGTGTTGACCTCATCAACTAATTTTCTAATTTTATCTAACTTCTTAAAATTAATTCTATCAGTTTTGCTCGTTATTTCGCTCATTGTTGTAACATGGGATTCCTCTAAAGAGTCTATTCGTTTAGTTAATTCCTCTCCGCAACCCAATTACATGAATATTTGTCTTACTTTCAATATATTTAACCTCTTTCATAATCTTACCATGCATCTCATAAATATGATCAATACTACTCTTTAACACTTCTTCTTTCAATTGTAATACAGCTTCAACAATACATTTATTTATATCAATATTTATGCCCTCAGATATCAACTGCTGTTGATTAGTTACCTTTTGTTGGAGCTCACCAACTGTACCATTTAAGGTAGTCAGCTGATTCTGCAATTCACCTTGGGACCCTGAAATGGTGTTGAAATGGTTTGTGTTGTCAACCTTTATAGTGTCTATACTACTTTGTAAATTGTGCTGTATCTCTTGTTTTATAGTGTCCATACTATTCTGTAGAGTCTGCTGTAGCTCTTGTAATCGTTTCTCTGCATCTGCTTGTGCTTTTTCTTGTTTCTCTCTTGCTTCATTTTGTGCCTTTCTAGCTTCTTCTTGTGCCAGTCGACTTTCTTCCTGAGCTAGTCTACTCATTTCCTGTGATACCTTTCCTTCGTTTTGTGCCTTTTCTAGGGCTTTCTTGATCTCCTCCTGTACTTTCTTAGCTTCTTCTTGCGCCAGTCGATGTTCTTCCTGTGTCCTTTCTAAAGATATTTTAATCTCCTCCTGTACTTTCTTGGCTTCTTCTTGTGCCAGTCGACTTTCTTCCTGTGCATTTTCCAAATATGCTTTAATCTCCTCCTGTACTTTCTTGGTTTCTTCCTGTGCCAGCTTACTCTTTTCCTTCATCGCTGCCGTAGTGTTCTTAATTTCTCTCCCTAACTTCTTAGTGTTATCATGTGTGATAGTGTGTAGGGCTTCAACTTCGGCAGTCAAACCTGCCTGACTGGTCCTCATCTGCTCCAATATTGACCTGATATAGGATATGACCTCAGACGACATAATCTTATACAATGAGAAAATATGGGAAGTATTACTATACCAAACACAGCGAAATTCCAGAATGACCAACATTTATATTTCTTACGACATACTCACGCATTCCGTAGATATGTTTTCCTAACTAACCTACGTCAATACTAACGCTAACGGTATCTAGCACTATCAATACCTAACGCTGAACTTTCTTCAACACTTAATCCTAACCACAATTTATTTAAATATGACATCACTTTACATTTATCGTTATACTTGACCAAAAAGTCTTTCGCCGGAGCAATGCAATATATGCCTCACAACAAATTGTACTCCACATATCAAACAACGGGAATTCATCCCCTCAACTTGTCAGATTGGGATTGGCATTTAAAATACTAACAAAATACGACTGTGTCGTACACCAAACATGCTTAAAATAGCCGTGATTACGAAATATCACCTAGTGTAACCAGGGGCGGATCCAGGGGGGGCGATGGGGGGCGATCGCCCCCCCCCCCTAAGAGAAAAGAAAAGAGGGTAAAAGAGAAAGGAAAAAGGGGAAAGCGAAGGAGAGGAGAGAAGAGGGAGGAGAGAAGCGAAGGAGGAGACGCACCAAACGAACTATAAACAATGATTTTAACCTAACTAGTATTCAGTTAATAATCGTGCAATATACAGTATATTAAATTACCTAGCCGCGACGCTCTCTTCTCGCTACCCCACTCGCTTATTTTCCAGCACTGTTGCTATTGTTGTGACGAGCTGAGCTGACAGAGCACAGCGCAGCCGCCGCGCCTGTCTGAACGGAGCCGAGTACTAACGAATAATCCCCTTCGGCCCGCTCCACCCGCGCCTGAGATATGTCTATCGAGGTAAATTGTATGAAGACTTCACAAGCTTTATAAATCTCTGAGAAACAGTGCACAACCGTTTAAAGGGAAAAGACGTAATTAAAGGGAAAGTAAAAAGAAGAAATCCCAGTATCCGAACAGGAAAATATCGCCCGAAACGAAGGGAATGTCGATAGAGAAATAAAATTAATACTGAAGGGCTAGCGCAAGAATCGCCAAATCCGCAAACTGGAGAAGAGATGCTAAATGATGACAATATTGAAAAATCAAATAGCGTGACGAAAACAGAAACAGAGCGAGAGCTACAGGAAGGAAAAGAACCAAAGAAAGCAGAAACCGAAGAAGAAATCCACAAGCAAGAGATAAATATGGAGAAGAAACTAAGGAGGATTCGAAGAGAAAATTTAAAGCCAAAAATAAAGCCAAGAAAAAAGTTGCAGAGCCTACTATCAAGAAAAAGAAGAAAAATGTAGCAGAACCAGAGGATGAAGATGAATACGACCAACAAACAAGAGATGAAGATGCAGATGCAAGAACTATAGAGGAGAAAAAGAAAACGCAAACCAAAGAGAGAACCAGCAAGAAACAAGAAACCAAAGGATTCCCAGAGCCTATCGTAACCGGCAGAGACGTGGGTAAAACTGTGTTGAGGATTCTCAAGCATCACAGTCTTGTCCTATGTCGGTGTGTTGGCGTTGGTACTGACGCGTGCGCTATCATGGCGTCAGTAGCTTGTGGTGCTGTCGCCGAGGTGCAAACCGAAGCAGACCATGCCGTTAGGTGCCCTTGTTATAATCACGCTCTGAATTTGTCAATTTCGAAGTCCTCGAAAGTCGTCGCCGTGCGAAATGCAATAGGAGTTATGAAGGCCACTATTACGTCCATTGATTCGTCCTCAAAACGCTCCTATGTATTTAAAGCAACTCTAGGTGAACTTTTATGTGGATCGAACGGCACGACGGTTTTGTACAATTTCGCTCTTTACTCCCGAACATAGTCGAGAGTTTAGACTCGATTACTTTATGGAAAGACTCAGAAAGTGCTTCTAAGGCAACGCTCATAGCTGCTCTTTGTGAGAGTGATTTTATAGTTATCGTCATTTGCTTGTCAGAAATCCTTGGAGACACTAAAACACTCAGCATTTTGTTTCAAAAAAAGGGCAAATAGACTTGAAGGAAGCCCAAAATGCGCTAGACGACACTACTACTGTGTTGAGCAAGAGGCGCGAAGAGTGCGAAACACAATTTGCTGAGCTCTTCCAAGAATCAGAAGCTCTGGCAAAACAACTTGGAACCGAACGTCTGCTCCCACGCATCGCACAACGGCAAAAGCACCGCGAAAATCATCCAGCGTCAACCGTAGAAGACTACTATCGCCGGGCCACTTTCATACCCATTTTAGACTACGTCCTAGAAGACCTAAACACTCGCTTCCCTAAAGCAACGCAAGAGTTACACAGCCTATCAGCAATGATGCCAATATCATCATGGAAGTCACCGGATGTGGACACAATCGCTGCAAAGTACTTCAAACTTCTCAATCAACATTCTCCCGCGTCGGCGGCAAGGCTTCTACAGGCTGAACTTCGTATGTGGAAGGTAAAGTGGTCCCGGGAGCTTGAATCGGGATCAACCATCCCAAAGAAAGCTATGGAAGCTTTAATTGCCTGCGATAACGAGTTGTACCCCAGTATTCATCGATGTCTCAAGATTTAGGCTACTTGACCCGTCAGCGCCGCTTCATCGGAAAGGTCATATTCTTCTTTGAGAAGGCTGAAGACGTGGTTGCGGTCAACTATGTCCGATGAACGATTAAACGGACTTGCTTTGTTGCACATCCACTACGATGTTTATGTTGACCCATCTCGCGTGATTGATCGGTACGCGAAAAAACCAAACTGGCGACTAGAGTTTGTTGTTTAGCTTAAAATTGTATTTATGAACAAAATTGCTGTATTTGTAATATTTACGTACAATTAGCAATACACATGTACCTGTCATAATTTCGGGTAGCCTTGTTCTTATTTCGCTCAACCTATACCCCTAAAATAAAGGTTAAATATAGTTTTAAACTCCCGTAAATCTGATTAAATCGTGTCTTTAACGATCTTTTTCTCGTCGATTGATTAAAATTCCTCGGGCCTCGAGCCGGGTTTTTATTTAATCTTGAAGCTATTGTATAAGCTATATAATTATTTTTTTACGGTTGTCAGTCATCAAACTATATAACTCTGATTTTACTCTCCCAGCCTTTAATTACATTAATACAGTAACTATAAACTATGAACCCGGTATGATAGCGTTTTGGATAAAATAAAAAGTCTATCTTTACGAAAGCGCTCCAGCGATATTATTGGCATGGCAAATGATAATATTCAGAGCAGCGTCGGACTGGCCATTTGGGAAGAACGGGAGTTCCCATCGAGGCCTCGGGCCAGGAGACTATGAGTGCCGAGGCCCGCCCTTAGACTCTTGCGCAAATAGGCCTGTGACCCCAGTTATTAGCTAGCTAAGATATTCTGCGTCTTTGTTTACAACTTAAGAGAGGGAGGGCTACTCGCAAATGGGACAAAGTCAATCATTACCTATGAGAAGGTCCGGGGGACTTTTGACCCCCCTCGGACCATTCAAGGCATCTGAGGCATCAAGGGGCCTCGGGGTCTTAAAATTAATGACCTCGGCCCTTGTGCATTATGGTATATTACCCCCCCCCCTCCATTTTGAGGGCAGATATCATGACCGCCCCCTCCAAGATCAGTGTCTGGATCCGCCCCTGAGTGTAACAAACTCGACACAACCGCTGGTCACTCAGCACTGGGAATTCAAATTAACAAATTCGATAGACCCATGCTATCGACAACATCGAAGCCCCACCTGTTGGGCGACCATCAATTAGGTATGTTATATATGCGCCCGAATTCCTCTAGAGCACTGTCCCAAATCCGCGCGGATAGTAAATGGATCGTGGGAATGTCAACACCCGGCTAAGAGTTGAACAACTCCCACCGGACTAATGACTAGGGAACCCTAGGAACACATATATACATCTCTAACTATACTACTAACTAGTTGCATACAGTACAGAAAATAAAATAAAAATAAAGGTAGAGCACTAACGAGCAACTCGGCTCTCGGGCGTTAAGATAAATTGTCGATCAGCTGTCTGCATCTAGCTAGCGGTATCGTTCTAGTGTAATTTAGCGTTGAATCAAGAATCGGTTCTAAAAAACTTAGCAAGAATAACAAATGTGCTTGCCATTTATTGACAATAAAACAACATAACAAATTATGTTCCTTTCACCAAGAATAGAAATAAAATATTTATGCCTCACTTAGGCTAGATGCGCTTGATAAGTGTCTTTCTTGCATCCTTACTCATATATGAAATGTATCTCTTGCTCTAAGATACTTAAATAAGCACATTGTTTAAACTTATGACAGTAATGTCTGTCCTACTTGTTCACTGAAGTTATGCTTTAACGTTCATCATAACAAACACACTCCCTCCTTAATACAATCGTTAAAGTCTTCTAACTAAAATTTCAAGCTTTTAAATGCAATAAATGAAACGGTTAATAATAAAGCTAATAAAGTATTTACATTTCATACACAATCGCGACCCGCACGATATCATAACAACTGTCTCTAATTTATTAGAGTTCATTCCAATACTTTCCTCCTGTCTCACCATCTTTCTACGTATTTCACCATCTTTATTCGTATTTCACACAATAAAACTGGTCAAAATAGGTATTTATGTGTCAATTCCACGTGAATCAGGAATACAAACAATGAAGTTAATATCTCATCAATAAAGTGTACAACTCCGGCTTTTATAAATTAATAATAAACAAACTTACAATGCACGACTGTTCAGATAAGCTCTCCAACCAAATATCGAGTGTGTGTGGCATTTACCCTCACGTCTCACACTCCCATCCTCTCCAAATACAAAATACGACTTCTCTTAATCACCACAAATATTGCAAAACCTATCTACATAAACTCACGTTGCATATCATCGCGTTACTGTTACGCCTTCATAATACAAATACATTTCATTAACATTTCTTTCTTTAACACATTCACAAAACTTCTACCGTTCCATATCAACTACTTTCATCAAAGTATGATATTTAGTATTCCTACTAGAAATCACAAATGCAATAACGTTCACGAATACACTATACCTCCTCCTACAAAATCCTCTATCGATTATACATTCCGTGCTATGTTCAAATACTTTCCACTTACTTCCTTCTCTGCTTCACATACTTCCTTGTTACAATTTCTCGCTTAGTACTGAATTTCAAGTCTGCTTGTGTCTGTTATAAAAATAACAAATAACCGTCCCTCACGTTTCTGTTCACAATAAATGCTAATATCCTTCCTTCCACCTCACAGTTTCATTTATGACAAATATACATTCATAACATTTTATAATATCGTTTCTTATTCAGTTATGCCTTCAATTATCGCATACTGTTCTTCTCCGTACAATAAAATTCTGAGTTTTACAATGTCAATACTTTCCGTGCATACTGGAGTTCCTTCAATGCCAATATTGAATACTCCTGTCAACAACTTCGTTTTATACATAATATTTCTTTGCTGAGATGAATAAACTCCTTACCTATAGGATTTTCTGTCCTTCCTTTCTCTACTTCAAATTATAACTTATTTACATTCGTCAAACATCTGACTATACTCCTTCTCTAATACATTATTTATTTATTTATCACAAAATTATGCTTCATTTCTCATGTTTCAATACATATATAATCGTTCTTCGATCTTACCACAAATCTACGGAATTTTCCGATGTTACAACAAATCTACGGAATATACGTTCGCAATCGCAACGAAATCGTTCCAAGTAAAATTTTAACGCTCTAAAATGACAATGAAAAATACTAACGATGTCTAAGATCATCGATCAAGCCTTCAAAATACGTCTAAGTAACGTATGAAAATAACTATCGCAATTAATAGAAACTTACTAAAATTTTCAAGGCAATACAATAACATAGGTTATAAATGCAAATATGTTGGTCAACATTCTGGAATAACGTGTACAAGATCTAACTACAGATGTGTGAGAAATGCACTGGTCTACCTTCTCTTTGAGATCTCTGGTGACAGACCTGATGACGGCTGTGTCCTCGGAGTCTCACCATGTGGTTTCTGGAATGCAGCGTGCTCCTACAAACTGGCTGCATTATGTCATCTCTGCTATGACAGACTGCAATGAAGGTGAACGGCCTGGGTCGATGTTACCAAACAGATTTCCAGCTGGATCCTCGCCTGCCGACCTGCTTGCCTCGTTCATGGCGGTGACACGTTCTCGCCACAGCCCTGGTTGCCTCGCGTCCTCCAGTCCCGGGTTCCTCGCCGTCTCCATCACGAATCCGCTCGTCTTCTTCTTCGTCTTCTCAGATCTAGATGTTCTTTGAAGTCTTGTCTCCTCGACGGTCCAAATAGAAAGAGCCTCGACTCCTAGCGTCTCCTAGCCTCCTCGATCATATATCCCCCGCAAATCTGGTCAACTAGCCTCTAACCTCTATGAATATTGACAAATTCATACATAACTTCTCTCTCAGTCATTAAATTGAAAATCCGTTTTGCCAATTAAATTTCTTTTTCTCTGCTGGTGAATTCGATACGTAACACTCTCATAAAATATTAATATAAAGATTTTAATATTTATTCCTTCCTTAGTATTCAATCTATTTTCTTATTGGTTCTCGCCTAAAAGTGACGCGCTTCTGACACACGTTTGTTCCCCCACTCTTGATAGAGGCGTGTGCCTGAACTCAAGTCAACCTTGCTCTCTCCCCCTGGATCAAAACTGGTTTCCTGCAACGAACCTCCTTATAAGTGTCGATTTCCAGGACAATACTTCTTTCACTTACTCTTGGTTAAAAATTACCATATCATAAAATCTCCATTATTTCTTGAAAAAAAAATATTTCTTCAGGCGAAAATTTTTCCAAATGCTTATATAAACATACTCTTCCATCCAGACTGCAAATTTAGTCGAAAATTCCAAATTTAAAATATGCCATTTTTCTGAGGTGGTCCTCGGTTCGTACCTCGTCCTGTGTTATTCTCTCTACTAGCCATGATTTCGAGCGCAGTACGATAGTCAGAAAATTAAAAAATAAATATAGGCATGGTTGGGATGAAATTTCACCCTGGTTGTTGAAACAGTGCTATGGTCCAATCCTAGACATTCTTACAGAACTGATAAATATGTGTCTCTTTAAGTGCATCTTACCAGATATACTAAAGCTATCCGTTGTTAAACCAATTTTTAAAAAGGGTGACAGACATCAACTAGGTCACTACAGACCGATCACCCTTATCTCTACATTTTGTAAAATTTTGGAGTATTTGATTTACCATAGAATAATTGAGTTTATTGATAAGAATGATTTAATAAATAAGAATCAGTTTGGTTTCAGGAATGGCTTATCAACTATAAATGCCATTGCAGAATTTTATGAAACTCTGCTTGCTTCTCTTGATGATAATTGACCCATTAATAATATTAACGCGCATTCAAGACGTTCCGCGGGCGGCTGTAGGCGCAATCTTGATCTTCACTGTACCTATTAATGTCTGACTAAACTAGTATCCCGGCAAGCTTCCGCGATGTTCTGTACAGTCGATGGCTCGCTCTAGTGGCAAATGTTTGTACCTCGGCGAGATTCTGTCCAGTCGATGGCTCGCTCTAGTGGCAAAAGTTGGAACCTAATTTTGTAGTGTACGAGGCCTTCCGATCGGGTCCGTTGGTGCCCGAACGAACCGTCAATGTCTCCGTTTGTTGACAAAACAAAAGTGAGTTGATGGAATTCTTGCAAGAAGAAGAGATGTGAGAACTAAATCTCTGGTGTAAAACGGGGATTATCTGGCCTTTGGCCAGATAAATCTCCTTTCGCCGATATTATTACATCACTACGTGATTTCCATTTACCGTCCACCGTTTGGGAAATCTCTGTCATCGGGTTAAATATGTAGACATGAAGAAAAACGTAATGTATGAAGTTTGGCTACAGGAGTACATCTCTATTAAGGTTTGTTATGTGTTAAAAGTTATTGGAACTATTTGTGACCTGAAAAGGTGAATTGATCGTCGGTACGATTATATTGTGTTGGTGTTATTCTACATATTTTTATGTTGCAGTCTTGAGCTGTTGAATAATTATCTTAGCGCAGTTGGCATATATTTTGCTGTTGGTAAGCCACTAGGCTTGTAGAACCGAGTAGGCCTAAGTATGAAGAGAAAGTTCCAATAACTTATTTTTAATTTGATGTAAAACATATATTTTTATGTGTTTTGGGGGCAGTGTTTAATCTTTTTATATCTGACGTGACGAGCTGTGTAACGTTCAGATCTCATTTTGGTTTGAGCGAGGAATTTTCCTAATCTTAAATATTTTCTTAATAGTTAATTTTCTTTTTTCTTCGTCTCGGTTAGCATGGTCTCATAAAGACTCTGTGTAATATATCACCACTTATGATATGTATTTTATTCTTTCGTCCGTTGCCTGGAAACTATTCGGGATTGTTAACTTTTCATGTTCATCTTGGAAACAATGTGGGTAATTTTTCATATCGACTTGAAGTCAGTCATTTTGCAATTGCTTGCTGTACGCACGTATTTTACTTTGGTCGTGAATAATTAAATGATTTACAGATTCATTCAATTAATTTGAAGGAAATATTCTCTAAACGCTTTGACGTTGTCATTACTTCGAAGATATTCGTGGATAATTATGTATTTTATTGAGATCTAATTCTACTGATCTGGAGTATAATTTGTTCATTGGTTATTGAACTGCTTGACTGAAATTGGGTAAATACTTACATCTCCTTCTCACTTGTGGGTTCCTTGCTTCTTTATATTAATTAATTTGTTTTCATTATTTTAATGTTTTATATTATGTTCATTATTTAAGCATGCATGTAAAATTGTACTTTCATTTAATTATATTTTATGTTATGAAACATGCTTCGCGTTTTATTCAATTTTAGATTTAGTGCTATTCTCTCAACTTAATTACAACTTGGGTATGGTAATTTGTCCAGCCGTTCCACACACATACCCTAGTTACTCTTTGTCATTATTTATTTTAATTTTCTTGTAGGGTTATATGGTTCTTATCTGTTAATGTATCTTAAGGTATCTTGTGGGTACAATAATAAATGTGCTGTTGGGGTTTTCGTAGATTTGACAAAAGCATTTGATACAGTAGATCATCAATATTATTATTGGATAAGGTAGAGGCTTATGGTATAAGGGGAATAGCATTGGAACTGTTAAAATCATATTTGAATAATAAATGGCAATTAGGGGATTTCAATGCACAGGTTGGCAGAGAGAAGATATACAGATCAATAGTAGGACTCCATCCCGCACATCGGCGGACTAATAAGAATGGAGAGCGTCTAATAAACTTTTGTACATTATTCATGCTGAGACTCATGTCCACGCACTTTATGAGACCATTACACAAAAAGAAAACCTGGATATCACCTAACCCGTTATTAGGGGAATTTCAGATAGATCTTGTGGCCATTTCCGCAAAGAATATGCTGGAGATTCAGAATGTTAAGGTTCGGAAGGGAGTGGTAGATTCGGATCACTACCTCACGCAAATCAAGGTTCGGTTTCAACCAAACAGATCCAAACCTAAAGGCAACCGGTTTCCAAGAGTTGATCCGGACTGCTTGAGGAAGAACGCCGAGGTTTTCGTACGAGATTTACAGGAAGAAAATCCTAGGGAGTGGCCAGACCTTCGCAAAACATTACAGTCATCAGCCATGAAATTAGGACAACCACCTAGGAAAAGAAAGCACAGATGGTGGAACACAACGTGCGATGAAGCCGTCAATTACCGAATCAAAGCATGGCATCAGTGGAATGGACATCAAACAGTGGAAAGATGGGAGAACTTCCTAAAAACTCAAAAACTGACCTCTAAAACAATCCGGCGCGAAAAACGTGCCTACAACAAAATCAGACTCGAAGGGTTAGGACAGGATTTCCAGAAAAACAACACTCGAAATTTTTACAAGACATTCCGTGAGGACTTGTCAGGGTACAAACCACCAACATTAAGTTTCCGTCGACGTAATGGACGACTAGAAACAAACAGTAAGGAGAACCGCAAGATACTGGCTGATTATTTCCAAACTCTACTGAACTGTGATCCTCCAGTGGAAAGGCTGCTGTTTGAAAAACCTGTTCCAAACCCAGACTCACTTCCCCCAACAACTCAAGAAATAAAAGAGATAATCCAATCGCTCAAAAATAACAAAGCCCTGGGAACGATGGAATAACTGCTGAGATGTTGAAAATAGGAGGAGATGACCTCATAAGGAGAATTCATACACTCCTAACAGAAATATGGGAGAGCGAAATAATTCCGAAGGACTGGAAGAATGCAATTATCCATCCGTTGCATAAAAAGGGCGACCGAGCGGACCCTAACAACTACAGAGGTATATCACTTTTACCAATTATATACAAGGTATTATCTAAAGCACTCTTAAACAGAGGAGAACAACAAACTGATCATTTTATTGGTGAATACCAGGCAGGCTTTAGGAAAGGTAGATCGTGTTCGGAGCAGATTTGGAGCCTGAAGACGATATTAAGGATACGCCACAGTACCAACACATCTGTCACCTTCGTGGATTTTAAGAAGGCGTATGATTCTATTGACAGACAAACTGTTCTAAACACCCTAGAAGAGCTCAGAGTTGACAGGAAAACCAGGGACTTAATCAGCCAGACTCTCACTGACACAACATCTCAAGTGAAGTTTCTAGGTGAACTATCAGAGCCTTTCGAAGTACATACCGGAGTTCGACAAGGTGACGGCCTCTCCCCACTGCTTTTAACTTAGTGTTACACAAAGTCATCAGGGAGTGGGAAAACAACATCAAAAGCATAAGCATTGGTACTCTGGAACAGAAAATAAAAGTAAAATGCCTAGCTTTTGCTGATGATCTAGCTATCTTTACCAAGACTAGTGAAGAAACCAAGTATGCCATAGAGAAGTTACATGAGTTAGCATCAATGACAGGACTCCAAATATTGTATGAGAAGACGCATTCCATAGTAAATGGAGACCAGAATATCCCGAGATCCCCACTACAGACCAACTATGGAATAATTAGACACGTACTGTACTCGTTTGGAGAGACGAGACAGAAAATTATACATCTAGTGGAAATTTTTCTAAATGAGCCCATGTTAATATTTATCGATGCAGTAAGCTGACACAAAACAGGTTTATTGAGCGAAGGAATTAACTAAGTTAATTCGGCCAGCCAATAGCAAATTAGCGAGATGACAACGAGCCCGAGCAGCAACGAGGATGCCCGAGTCAGATCTCAGAGAGAGAAGCCAAGCGTGTGGCTAGTAGAAGGAGTAGGGGAACTGACGCGAATTCGACACGCGACTGGAACCAATGAGGAGCCGCCTATTAAAATTAACACCAACAGAGTAATTAACATATATAATTACTAGGACAAAGTTATTATATTGAACCATCATGAAGAGTGTTGAATGATAATTAAGAACGATTGACTACAATTACAGCCGAGTATTTAAGTAATTAATGAAGAGTTTGATCTATTATTATAAACAACCAATCAGAGCCAAAGATTGAGAAAGGACGCGGTTTTGGAAATTAGACGGGGGAGAAAGAGAAGAGGAAGCGAGACTCTTATCAACCACGAATTTGAAGCAGAAGGACGTTCGAACAAACTACTCTCCAAGTTGAACAAAGCAAATAGAAAATATTCAACGAAGGCACTTAGTAATGTGGAAGTAACATTAAAATTGACATTCAGCGAAGAAACAATTATAAATTTTTACGACAAATCTACAGTTTCAAGAATGATAAAATTCCAAAAGTTGAGGGAGGAATTTCATGACGATTCTACAAGCGTCGTGATGAACGCTTAAACAATTATGGGAACGACGCTATGATGGCATCAAGAACATCCGAAATGACTTAACATCAACATTTCGGGGGAGATTAACATCTCATATCTCCCATAATAGAAATTCTACAATTATCAGTCATTTTACCATCTCAAATGACGATCTACAGGGAACTTTGGGGAAAGAAGACTAGAAGATATTCATGGACGAGGGCGGCCAAGGAATTACCCGGCGCCGAAGCGAGAAAGGGCTATCCCATCTCACCCAGAAGAGTCATCGGCGGAAGGAGGCGACAGCACGATGATGATCGAGTTCGTATCCCGAGTCCTGACCGCACGAGATTTTCGGAGGGAGAATTGGACAAGAATGCTGAACATCAAGCAGTCGTAAGCCGCTAGAAACATTCCGTTTCTAATGGGTAACCAAAGGAAGTCCGCTTCATGTCAACTTTAACCCAGCACAAGGTAGTCCACGGACCAACATTGAACATCCCACTTTGTAGAGTTGAACATATCTTGAATATCCGACAACTATTGTTGAATGCCATTTTTCTATATTGTTTATTAGAATATTGCAGTTTTCATTCTTATATTCGTAAAAACATCATGCGGATGTTTGGTCGTATTTTTCGAAGATTTCGGAATTTTAGGGATTTGTCATTTCGATTTTTCGATTTTTGCGATATTCGACATTTGAAGGGAGATCTTATAGTTTAGTTCAGAATAGTTATAGTAAAATTCAAAAACGTGTTTTAAATCGCACGATGTCTATGTTTTATTAATGATTGTAATGATGGAAATGTTTTCCAAGTATGTGATAGGAAGTATATGTCAAAGAATGCGATTCAGAAAGATCTATTGTAGAGATCTATATAAAGTCACGATCTGAGAAATAATGAAACAGATTTAGTGAAGAAATTTCGTAAGTAATGTTTTTTTTTTTTTTTTTTAAGTATTAGAATTTGTTGAAAGGACAATAAAGAACGAATCTGTAAAGAATTGTAATGTGGAATTAATAAATACGAACGAGAGCGTATTTTGAAGTAAGAAATAATGTAACGAAGGAATGGAAGGAATGTTACAGTTTGTTGAAAGGTTTTTAAGAAATGTGAGTGAGGCAATGAAATAAAAATTTTATTTGAAGATTATCATTTTATCGCATTACCTATTAAATTGATTCATGGAGAGAACCAGTATTTTTATTATATGGTTATTAAGATTGTGGTAACTGAAAGAAGAGTTTATTAATGGAAAGTATAGAGAAAGAAATTGTATTGAAGGAACTGCGAAGTATCTCGATGGATGAGATTTATTATTCCCGTTGTAGACGGAGGTAGTTGTTGTGAGACAATGAGCCAGTGTGTAGCCATTGATCCATTTTTGTAGAAATGTCTGTAGTGACAGACGCGTGTATTTCATGGAAGTAAGAAGTTATGAGAGCAATGTTATGGAAGTTTATTAATTGTGGATGTTATTGAAATAGTCTCAATAGAGTTGAAACTCCTTGAATTTCACAGGACAGCGGATCCTGGATGAAGTTAAATCTGATAGAAATTATAGGATTTAATGGATCTTTGTTGAAGCTGAGAGTAAACTGAGATCTATTAAATGGTTCTTTTCCTAATGTTTTCATTTATGGTAATTATTCGACGAGTGGAAATGTGTATTTTTATTAAGTATATTTATTTCATGAACAGATAAATTGTAGGAGGTTTTTGAACAAGTATCTACTTAATTGTATGGATTTTATAATCCCAGATTGTAACGTAAACAACAAACAAGACAAAGTAGAGTGAAGTCATATTTTTCTGAAGCCCGTTGAGAGGCAGGAGTGAAGTAGAAGGACAGTTACATGTTGTATTGTCGGGAGAAAGGAAAGAATGCGTTGTATATATTTTTATTCTACGTAAGTAGTTGATAACTACGACGTGATTATTTTCATTGTATAGAATGTTATATTAAATATATTTCAGATAGATTTGTAAGTAGATTTAGGAGTGTTTTATATTTTAAATTTAAACTTTATAACTTTGTGTAGAGATTTTGCGCTTCCTAGAGGAAGAAATCTTAATGTTAGAGTGCGGGAGATAAATTGTATAGAGTAATGAATAGTATTTGTAATGACGGAGATCTACGTCAGGGGTAACGTCATTTATTTTTGGGATTATAAAAATTTTTAGCTTATAACATTTTCCTTGTTATAAACTCCCGTCACCTAGGGAACAGCAGTTGTTCGCTGTATAGATGCTTATTAAAGCTTACACGTAACATTTTTTACGGTTTCTTAAGGAAACGACTCGTATTTTATATGGATTAATGACACTTGGTCATTCATATTTATTTCATTGTTTTTTTTTTGAGAGCGTTTAATCAAAGCTCGACGACACGAGAAGTGTATTGCTTTTATAATAAATAGACGGATTTGTGTTGACGATTTCCTGATTGTTTTATAGGAAACTGGCATTATACTTGTAGTTAGATGGTAGAGGAATGTGCTGTAGGGTGGAAGTTCCCGAGGGACCTAACCCGCATCCCTACGCCCGAGATTTTTATAGAGACTTTTTATCCTAAGTAGTTATATAACCCTACTGTTCTGTAGTGAACCCTTGCAAAGAAGCTTATGAGACTCAGTTTCGGGGGGGGGGGGTGTAACAGTCCATTTCGTTTAGTTGTTGTTAAAGCGCTTCTATAACATGCAGGGTAACAGATAACAAAATAACTTGCAGGAAGAAGTGAATACCAGGGTTAAAACAAATGAATTTAATAACAGATCAACTATTTACAAATAAAAATAAACAAACAAGATCTCCCAAATGACTCCCACTTGAATTAATTACTTGCCATAAACTAGGCCTAATCTCAGGAGAGATTGTAAACTGGACCAAATGTCCCAAACACTTCAATGACATTGTGTACGTGTGCGGCTGTTCTACATGCTTAACGATGAGTACAAATAAATGCGAGATTCGTCACCATCCGGTAAACATTCAGAAGACGAATCTGCATTGTCTAAAGCTAGACAGACGCGGGGAACCAACTATACACAACTTAAATTAATCCGACACTTCCTACACTAAATAAAACAACAAATAATTTCCGCATGAAATTGGAAGTCAAGGAACTGCCGTAGCAAAAACATTAATGCCTAAAATTAGGACTTTTCAAAATCAACACAAGTAAATTAACACGTGACCAACAAGAGAAATACACATATGACCGCTTGTCATTTTACAAGTAAATACAACTACACCAACAGGTGTCACAACAGACAAACTAACATGAAATGAGTCATAGAAAATCACTAGGCTCAAAGCCAACATTTACATCATTAACACAATATTCCATTCATACGAGATGCGATAATTCGTAACAGACATGGCGAACTCCCCAATTAATTATGGTCCAATGACCATCACAAAAGAACAGGTTTGCTAATGATAGCTTATAGGGGTCAGTCGGTCAGCTGGACTGCCTAAAAATGAGTCACCGAACCTAGACGGGCGCTAAGTGGAAATCTGCACATCTGTCAACCCACGTGTCAATTACCTCGACTTGCCGTGGCATGGGATAGAGTCTCGAAGAAGCGTGCTCCCTAAGCACATAGTATACGTGTGTGTGTCAGAATCAAATATCTCAGCATTTCCCCTAGGAAATCCAAGAATCAGCACTGGACAAGGTACAGTAGCCTCCAAGAGCGCTCTGCCTTTCCATCAAAAATTCAACAACAACAAAATATGAGGGCGGTAGCACATCCTACCCCTCATTACGAAGAATCAATACTCACACCTGACACAAGAACACACACTGAATCACACGTATGGGTTAGACAGAAACCTGAAATAAATGACATAAGAATATTTTCCACCAGCTTGCGCTTCCAATCTAGTCCGTGACTAAAGAACATGAAAAGGACTAAAAAAAGCTAAAAGTTAGAACTAAGGTGTTCTACAGTTACATCTTAATTTGTTGCACTCGGCAACCCTAGCATGAATAAATGCCTGTTCATAAAACATCTTACAATAGTTACCTCCCTTTCCTATAAAAAATGAACCTTAATAAAGCACCACTTATCGAATGTAACGAGTTTCGCATTCGCATGGATAAAATCAAATACACAAGCCGTGTACACTAAATATGACTCCCAAGAAAAATATACAACAAACAAATTTGGCCACGCGCCAACGTACATTTAAAGATAATAGTGTCGGCACACAGAAAAAATCTAAACACAAGAAAAACAAGAATGAACTATTTACAGCGTTCCCGCGCCTTATCTAACTACATATTGAGTAAATCAATTTTTTGTACATCACCGTTTCAGCTTGCAGAACTTAACCTCCATCCCGGTGCATTCCCCTACGGGAAATCTAGCCCTCCATCGTAGACGTAGTTGTAGAAGCGATGCACATCATTCCGTCACACGACCATACATCAGACATCTTGGCATAGTTTTCTTGGACAGAAATGTTCAATGTTAATGATATGCCTAGCTATAATCGCTGTGAGCTACTACATTCACTCACAATAATGTCCTATGCGATTACTGTTCGTAGACTTGCCCTAACTCAGCATTTGCTTAACACACGTACAAATATCACTCAAAAATATAATACAAAATTTACATAAAATTACACACTTCAAACTCATCGCAACCGGCTTGAAAACAAGTCTTAAACATGTCTATCTTGCAGTCCTTATCTCGCCTAGAGATCTCCACTGCTAAACGTGAACACTGCTCCCTTGAGCACAAATGAAATGTTAGTAAAGTATGCTCATTAGAGCTTGAAAATCGTGACGCAGACTGACGTGAACGTTGCTCACCAGAGCTCAATAAAGTTGTGTCCTAAACAGCTCATCACCGATCAATTTATTGGAAACTGACAGAATGGGGTAGGGTGGGGAGAATTTGTAAAAATAATCTGGAGTTTTCACCTCACAAACTTGGGACTAGTATCAACCTTCATCATTTTATCCAAACGTCTCAATGCGCTTATGCGGAATTAATTTGGATCGGCGGTTCTTTAGATATGCGTTTCCGCACCTTTTTCAGGGTACGCAATTCATCGCGTGGCTTTGGCGTCGTCTCTTCTGATTGGCTGATTCAATCCTGGATCGGTTGAAACTTTACTCATGACACTCCCCTAATGACTCCAATTTAGGTGGGCGTTGGTACAGAATTTGTCCTTGAACTCGGCTTAACCGGTCGTCTTCAGGAATAACTACCAAGCTGCTTCTGTTGTAATCATTGCAACACACTACCTTGCCTTCCCTTTGTCAATTTCAACATGTACTGCCTGGGCATCAGTAATAATAATAATAATAATAAAATCATGAAGACTTTTTTATCGACTGATTAATAAGGGTTCAGTAGTTAGATACTACAGCACATTCCGTCAGAGAACATATCCTGTCCCTTATTCTGAGTGTTTTCGCCAAGTGGCACCATGTCGTTTTTAGCCGGGACTTCAAGATGCTACAATCCCCGATTATTTCTAGCCGGAGGATATTGGTGGATCATCCAGTTATAAGGGTACAGTACCTTCCTTCAAATATTTAGGAGAAATTATTGTACCGTCTGGATTGGGCAGGAAAGCTAATTTAGAAAGAGCTACCAAACTTCAGAAAGCATACCGAATAACATGGAATCACTATAATAAAAGAGTGATGTCACGAAATGCAAAACTACGGCACTACCAGATAGTTGTTCTTCCGGAATCATTGTACGCCTCAGAAACTATTCTCTAGGAGGCCACTCTCAAACTGGTGAAATCGAAATCCAGGAACGTAAAATTCTCAGGAAAATATATGGCCCCGTTTATGTTAATGGTATATGGATTAAAAGGAAAACCACAGACTTGTACACAGTAATCAATAAGTCCACTGATACCGTGCGTAAGAGACGATTGAAATTTTATGGTCACATCTGCCGAATGGACAACACCAGATATGCAAAAAACTACTTGATATAATTAATTCAAAGAAGGTCAAAATCAGTTGGTTAGAAGAAATCAAACAGGACTTAAAGGAAATAAACATTACAGCTGGAACAAATGGACGGAGGAACGTAAGAAGGGGCATAGCGAGTTCATGAGGAGATTTTGAGAGGAGAAGAAGAGGAAAGCTCCATCAACCCGAGTCAACAAGTTCAAGCGCGCTCCCTAAGTGGGCAAAACGAAGAAAGAAGATGGCAATTTACAGAAATTCCTTTTAAGAATGGTGAAAATATATCCAAGTTCCAATCCACTCCTGGTTTAGTTAAAAAAGGTGTACTTCAAGGTTCAATCCTTGGTCCCCTCCTTTTTATTCTCTATGTAAATGATGTACCACAGTCAAAAAATAGTTTGATTGTTTCGTATGCAGACCATACCTCAATTTTTAACTGGAACTGTAATAAAACAATTACTCTTCAAGAAACACAAAATAGTATTGATCTTGTCACTCAATATTTTAATGAGATAATGTTAAGTGTAAACCCTTCAAAGACTAACTTTGTAATATTTAACAAGCATAAGGGAACTAATTTAGAAGTAGATCGAAATCTTTAATGTGGATCTGATGATATTCAACAGGTAGCCACAGAAAAATGTTTGGGTATTACAATAGATTATAAATTATCATGGGAAGAGCATATAAATGAAATCTGTACAAAAATTAATTTTAAAAATCCTTCCTTTTAAAGACAATTTCAATATACTTAAGCAGCGAATATCAATTAACAGTCTACTATGGATTAATACATTCACAGATATCGTACGGTATTGAGATATGGGGTGGGGCAGCAAATAGGAATATGGAGAGAATATTTAAACTGCAGAAACGAGTAATACGATACTTGTTTGGGTTGAAATCGAGAGAATCATGCAGAGTTGCATTTAAGAAGCATAATATTTTAACAATATTTTCACTGTATATTTTCAAAGTTATCTTGCTTGTAAGGGAAAACCAACATAAAGTTGTCACAATCAGCAATGTCCACAATCATGAAACCAGAGGGCAGAATGACTATTTTCAAAAGAGGGTAAATAAACAATAAGCAGAAAAGGATCCTTTCAAAAAAGGAGCTATATACCACAATAAGCTTCCAAACCACTTAAAATCTTTGACTGGAACTGGGTTCAGAAAGTCTCTCAAGATATACCTAGCCCAGAAAGTGTTGTATTCTTTAAGTTAATTTTAAAGAAACATGTAACTGTTTAATTATGTAAAAAAAGTTGTAACTATGTAAATTTAACTGTGAGTATGTTGTGTGACGTATCCAATTCTGTATGATGCAGGTACTGGAAATAAAGAGTCTTGTATTGTATTGTATAGCTTTTCTTCTTTTTCTCTGCAATTACTTTCTTGCAATCTTTGTTTGCTTCTATATATTTTGCTCTAATTTCTTCAGTCTTTTTTCTTTTCAATTCCTTCCAAGTTTTCTTCTTCTACCTTACCTTTTCTTTCACTCTATCATTCCACCATTTTGTCGCCTTTTCCCGTACCTTTCCTGATTTTCTACCACATGTTTTCTCTGCACTGTTTACAAATGCACTCTTGAACTTTTCCCATTCTTGTTCCACATGGGTAATATCCGTCCTTGGTATCTGTTTTTGCAATTCTTTCTTAAACTCTTCTGCAACCTCCTTTTCCTTTAGTCTCCAGACCTTAATCTTTCTTTCCCTTTTTCTGGTAATCTCATAACTTTTCCTACTTTAATTTTGCTACCACTGCCCTATGGTCTCCTCCAAAGCCTTCCTCTGGCATGGCTGTGACATCCATTAGCTCTTTCCGATGTCCTTTTTCGACTAAAACATTGTCTATTTTCTATGAGATCCATAATTTCTTGGTTATTTTCATCGAACCATTCAGGATGATTTTTCTTGACGAAACCGACTGATTCTTCACATGCTGATAACAATCCTGATACTAAATCGAGTACTGTCCACATAATGGCTTTAAATCTTGTTCTGAATTGGTTGGCGAACAATATCCCACAGTTCATATCAACAGCTGACTGTCCTAGTGGAAGTCTAGACCATAATCCAGTGAGGGCTCTAAATGTACATTTACACACACCGGGAAACTGCAATTTTCGTGGCCACAGTCGTGTTAAAGGCAATACCATACTACAATTAATGACCAGTTATATGAATTCAAGTATTGCCGTACCAAAATAACTATTATAAACATTGAAATATTTACGATATTTGTTTTACAAATTAATTAATATAAAATGTCTGATACATGTAACTTATTTGGAATTTTTCATCCCTTTATGAAATTTACAGTAAACAAACCACAAACGTTTTTCTCCAATCTATAAGATCTATTGAATAAAATCCACACACCCTGTAATCATTCTACCCAAGAGAAACTATATGAAGGCCATTTAACACTTGTCAATATTTCCTTAACAATTTTATTCACTCAGAATGAAAATATGTCGTAATATCGCATATAAATTAATATAAAATTAAATCGAATCAGAATGGATCGAATCAGTGGCGGTTCTAGAAGCTTAAATTTGGGGGGGCCCAGACATTTTCCCGGATCGATCTCATTTGTCTACTTTTTCCTCATTTTTGCAAAATGAGAAAAGTAGGCTAAAAACTATCATTGGTAAAAAATAGCATATTTCACTGTCACATAAATTTATTCTTCTGTTTCCACTATGGGCAAACTGGTTCACTATATCAGAAGGGTCGTGAAGTAAGTTTCCACTTAATTCTCTTTCAATTGAAAGAATTGCGAGATTGGAAAGCCTCTTTGTTGCCATTGTTGCTCTTAAATAGGATTTTATTCGTTTCACGACAGAGAAACTGCGCTCAGCAGAAGCAGATGACACAGGAAGAGTCAGCATCAACTTGAAAAATAATAGTAGCTGTAGAAAAGCAACTTCCATTTTCAGAAGTTCAGAAAAAAAGAATGAGGAAGTGTTTGGATATTTGCCTCCAAATACATTCTTAGCTTAACTGATTTCAGTCTGTAGCACCTTACAGTCTGTGAAGATTATATTATACTTTTCACAGAACGTGAGAATATATATATTCATAATTTAAAAAGTTTTCACTTCTTGGGTTACAGGCATCCATTGCATTGCACACAAAATCATTTTCAGTAAATCTACGCAGTAACTCTTCTACCATGTTGTCTAATATTTCAAAAAGATTTCTATTACATGACTCTGATAATGTGACATTTTCCTCTTCTTTCTCCGCAGAGACTGGCATTAATAAAACGTAGTCTGAAAAGTTCTTTGGAATACTTGAGACTCTAGATTGCTTATAAACTTTCACGCCTAACGACTGAACAGAGTCACATGTAACCGCCCATACTTCCTTAAAATAATCATAATTTCGTTTTTCTTTCAATGATTTTACAAGACCATAGATCAATGTATGTGCCACTCCGAAGTCCACATGTTTTTGTTGTAAGAACATAGAGGCTCTATTGGCAAGCTCGAGAATATCAGAAAAGATTTGTAACACAAACATCACCTTCACTTTACAAAGCTGTTTCAACAAACCTTTTGCTTCTGCTGCCTCTTTCTTGTTAGCTGACTTTGAAAAATACTCTAGAGCTGCTTTAACTGAAGCAAAACGTTTCTGAAAATACATTACTCCTCTATATTTACAAACTCATCACGTGTCACTTTGACGAGGTATCTCTAAAACACGTTCTCCTGGATGAAGATCACTCTGTATCTCAACAAACTTTTGGTGTATTACAGTAGATACAGACTGAAAAGCATAAATTGCTTCCAGTTAACCAAAAGTGTCCCCTATCACGTCTACAAACTGGCTTTGCAACGTCCACTAAAACTAAATTTAAGCGATGTGCATAACAATGCACGTAAACACACGGGTTATTGACCTTTTGTCACAAAAAACGTTGCACACCGTTTATCTCCCCTGACATAACCGCGGCTCCATCATATGCTTGTCCAATGCACTTACATGGATCGAAACCCACTGAAACAAGGTACTCTAAAGCTGAATTAGCTATACTTTCAGCATTCAGTTGAGACAAATGTATAAAACCAATGAAACGCTCCTCTATAGAATTTTGCCCTACATATCTGACACATACGGACATCTGTTCCACTTTACTAACAACTCTAACTTCATCAAGGATTAAGGAAACATAACCATTGTTATATTTTTTCGTCTCTCCTCCAATATGTTCAACTATTATATTAGCTGAGATATCAAGAAATTCATTTTGAGAATCTTTAGATGAGTAAGTTGCATTCTTTGGTAGACTGTTTACTTGTGCTTTCACTTTCTAGTTTAATTACATTTAAAAATTCATCAAAATTCCCTTTATTATTAACACTATCATCATCCGAAACTGTTTGGCGATGACCTCTAAGCCCAATGTCTTGCCGAGCACAAAGTAATGCGACTTGGGCCATTGTTGCCACAGCTGAGCGGTTACGCAATATAACCAGAGGTTTCTCGCTTAGCTTCGAAATCACTGTGCTGCTATGTTCACTTACCAGAAAACTGTTTCACTTTACCATTGAAGATTTATAACATTCAGTATCAGCATGCTTTGCACGTTCTTCTCATATTCTTTTCCAATTGCAAAATCCAGATTTACTGAAAACATGATCAGCATGCTTGAATCAGATTGAACAAAATGACGACACAGAAAACATCATCTTTGTTCTCAGAGTATTCAATAAATGTATACATATCGAACCATTTACTGTTAAAACTTCTGTTCTTATTGTATAGTAGCGTTTGTTTATAAAGTGATTTACATGGTTGGCATGGACCATCATAGATCGATGAACTGATATAAAATGGTACTGGTTCGTCTATATTAGAAACAGTTGCACTCACATTTTTGCCACAGAGTTGGGGAGATATCGATGCACTTGTATCGCGTGGAGGTTTTTCTACATTGGAAACTTCTGAACTTGCATGTCATAAAGTTGGGAAAAGAGTTTAATACTCTCGGTGTAAGCACTACGCATTTTAAAAATATTATATTTATACTCGATTTCAATTCTGTGTTTAAATTACATGTAATAAAATATATAAATCTTGAAATTGAAAGAAAAATTAACTTAATTAAATGCATTAGGTTGTTTTATATCAGATAAATTGTATTTGTAAATTATCAATTTATTTAGTAACCAAGGAATTTTAAAATAATTATTTCAGTAAAACTGGGGGGCCCGCCCCCCCCCCCCCCGGCCCAGGGCTAGAACCGCCTCTGGATCGAATCTATTTCTTACAAGATGAAACGGAAAGGTTCTAAATAATTAATGTACTGGAGCCAGTTCATTCTGGTCCATTTTGATCCTTAAATTCAGTGGATTATTCTTGTGACACAAGCTAAAAACGGCACCGCAGTATTGTAGTGTTCAAACAATTGAGGCAATCATTTCAAAATAATAGTATGTTCAACCTCTGATTTTGTTTTGTGCTTTCAGAATACAGTACATGTATATTAATTAGTTTGGATTGCATAGGTGTATTTAGTAATTATATGCATTGAAAGTTTTGACAGAGTCTATACGTTACGGTCCCATATATGATTTCTGCAGACAATCAAGGGTATTAATGTTGAATTTCAGGTTGCAATGAAGGTTCATGTTAGTTAGTTCTTGCTTCTAAATACTTACGGAACTGAGACAAGGCTGTAACCTTTGTTGCTGGTGCAGTATATTTTGCTGATAGTATTGAAGGTTTCGAATGTTCACTACCGTACTCTAATCATCATTGTATGAAAAGAAAATATACTCACTGCTGCTAGAAACGGATAGATAATCCAACAAATCCGATAATACATGTTTGGGAATGATCCAAGCATGAGCTCAATATCATCACAAAATTCTGTCATGCTGTAGATGTAAATAATTGATACTATCTCCATGACAGTAATAAGAAACAGGGTCTTGGTCATGGCATACTCATTCATCACAATCACCAAACCTATACCATTCTGAAAGCAGAGAGAATAATAAATTACCCAAATCAATAATGACAGCATGACTGTGATAAGGAAAGATGATATTAGAGACAGCAAGCAAGAAGCACTTCTAGTAACAATAACAAAATAAATCATTGCCAGTCAACACAATAATTCAGTGTCACGAGAATCCCCTACCACCGTACCAGGACATCAGTTATCGTATTGCAAGATTTAACCACCTTATTTTAAATTGCATGAAAATTAACAACAGATTCAGAAATGGTGCTCTATGATGTGACGATGACCACACCAATTCACAAGCAAGAAAATAGAAAGGATCGGAACAACTATCAATAATCTTATAATTAGTTGACAGGTAGTTCCGTGAATAACTATATAGCCTATTTTCATATATCCTACTTATGTTAATTGCCTCTATCAACATTAAAATGTTTCCGATTGTTTGCTGTGATAGATTCTTAGATACTGAGAACTGTCTAAATATTTCGGATGGTCGCCATGTTGGATTTTTATATATAGGCCTTAGAGTTATTTACTATTACATGAAGATTATTTTGTAGGTGTTTTATTCAAACGTCAATAGCATGATTAGGACACAAGAAATAAAAACGAGATTTCAAAATTTCGCTCACGTGCCATCTTGTGGTTATGAAAATAATTTAAATGCATTAGAGGCCAGTGGATTAAAATTTATATAAGCATATACCGTACCAAGTTTCACTCCGCTCGGATGGTTAAATCGCGAGAAACGTCCCATAGGTGATTGATTGCAGTTTGATTGCTGCTATAGATTAATAGATATTAAGAACCGTCTAAATATTCCGGATGGTCGCCATGTTGGATTTTAATATATGTAGACCATAGAGGTATGTACTATTAGATGAAGATTATTGTGTAGGTTCATTATTCAAAGTTGATTTGGATCGCATGATTAGAACACAAGAAATAAAAACTTAATTTTTAAACTTCGCACAGCCGCCACCTTGAGGTTATGTAAACAATTGAACTAAATTAGATGTCAGTGCATTGCAATTTGTATAGTCATTTGCTGTACCAAATTTCACTGCGTTCGAGTGGTTAAATCGCGAGAATAGTCTGTTTTAAATGTTTCAACTTCGCTTGGCCGCCATGTTTGTTTTGTAGTTAACAGTTTTTTGAAAGTCACACGGGTGAACACAGGTCACCATACAGAATTTCAGGGTGATATGAGAAATAGGCCTAGTTTCGGAGATATAGAATGCTGGTGAAATATTTCGAACAGCCGCGATGTTGGATTAGTGAGACGAAATAATTTTGAAGGCCACGGTGGGGGTCGTCCAAAATAGTAATATGACCTTACCGAGTTTCATTGCAATCGCTCCAGCCGTTTAGAAGTTATTAGGGACACACGCACACGCGGACGTGTGCACACACACACACATACACACACACGGACAAAAGGTGATCTCTTGAGCCTATTTTTTTTTCATAAATTAAATAGGCTAATAATGATGGTAATTGTTATTTGAAGGAGCCCTTCCCCTGTGTTATTGAGTCATTGAGATGAGGGTGGTTAAAAATATGAACAACTACTACTGTAATACCACCTTTAATTATTATAAGGAAACTAAAAAGAAATATTTTAAATCCATGAAAAAAGAAGGCTGAGGTACCGGTACTTGGATTGAAGCAGCCGGCATGGAAGCCAGACAGAAGAGAGAAATATCAAAGGGTCTAACCTCAGAAATCACTGTGTTTTTATGGCAAGGACTAACATTTAACGTGAACAAAGCATCATACAATGTTGCTCTATTTCACAAATAACATTCAATTCACGATATAATGACTGGTCATGAATGAATGCTTTAATTCAACCTTTCCTGACTGATTACTGGATCATGATGTTTTTCACATCAATTAACTCTTTTATAACATGTTTGTTTCACTAGTGTAAATCTATGTTATGCACATTCGTGCGCTTTTCTGTTAATATTAACCTAAAGTAAATGGAAACAGGAAACATGGATCCACCTCAAGGTTTCCTCACGGTCAGTAATTCCCAGCTCACCAGTTTTGAGTCCCTGGGTGTGGGTGTAGACTGGTTAGTGCAGGCCTATCACATTTACTGTAATTTCCCGAGACCCATACAATTTGAAGATTTAAATTACTCATTCATAAACACATTTGTTGTCCATGCATATCTTGAAAGTACAGTAGGCATGTCGGCATTCAAATCGAAAACATTCTATGCAAATATTACGGAATTAGAAAGTGGGTGGCTGCGGGAATAATACAGTAGCTTTTTATCTGAGAGAAAATTCACTATTTTTGTTACAGCATATGGTTTTACTTTGGTACAAAATTATCTATTTTCACTGCATCTGCAGCCCTTCCGCACACAGGTTACTGTTCCACAGTGAGTCAACTGTGCTGCAAGAGGTAACTGTTTCATCATATTCTTTCCTTCCAAGAAGGAATTGTTCTGCTCTCGGTCAGCTTACCCACACATATATCAATCAGTGCTATGTCATGTCGCAACGGAATGAATGCCTTAGTTAGTTGACAAAGTTCATATAAGATTTCTATTATAGTAGACCACTTCCTCACCATTACAGTACATGAAATGTTCTTATTTATGTGAAAAGTGTAAAGGCAATCGCATTTTAACTGCTAAGTATATTCTAGTACGCCCATATTTTTGGCCCTTTCTTTCAGCACATTAAATAGTTTGGCAACTTTTTTTCTAAGTCATCAAAACGAATGAAACCTCGATGAAGTAAGCAAAAGGTTAGCTCGATCTTCAATTCATTTTAATTTTAATTCCCGATTAGTAGGTACTGTACATGCCCATCGAATCGATTTGATATCCTTGTTTGATAATATATCTGACCCCAATGACAAATGTTGCACCCCCGAGATCATATATAACGATCTAGCAGGATTTCACCCCTAGCAAGCTAACACTATCTGACCCCTATCTACACACCCTTCAGACCCTATCTCTAATACACTCTAATACACGTCGGACCACCCAGAGGAAGCAACAACAACATGTACGTACTACTTCACCATCATGTCTTAACACCAGCTAGTAGCCGCCTAAGTGTGCAAGGTATGTGCTGACGATTGGGTCATCAGGAGCCTACAGTATAAAATGGGAACATACCTAGAGCTCAGGGCTATATTGTCTGCCAGACCAGGCGCGGATTCAAGGGGGGGGGGGGGGGTCACGGGGGTCATGACCCCCCCAAACGGAGACCAAATTTTTTTTGCAAACTCAAAAAACGAAAACACAATTACCAGACAAATAAAACTTAACGAATTTTAACTGAAAAACAGGTTTTTTTTTTCATTTTATTCAATACTGAATTATCTTTATTGGAATGATTATGTTCTGTTACAACTGTACATATTTACAACTTCAAACCTCTTGTATAAAAACTATTAGTTATACAACAAAATCAACTCGTCTATTTTGTTTAGCAAACCTTGTGATCACCGAATCGATGTTTACAGTGATGTCACGATGAATGTGCAGCAATGCACGGATAGGAAACTGGGGCTTTTTTCGCACCAAAAATTTTTGCCGACGTCCAAACCGCAAGCTTGGTTGGCAATTTAAGCTGTGACTTTCTCCCTTTGTCGGTACCAACTCGACTTGCCGAAACTGTAACGTACCTTGATCCTTTTCTCGAAGCTCGATGCAAAAGTCGCAAAACACGCCGTTGCAATTTGTACGAATATTTTTGGTGCGCTAAACGCATCAAATTTCTATCCATGTAGCTTGCAAAAAAAATTGGTCTGGTTTTGTACCTTTGGTTATTTTGTGATTGCGTTTTTAGTGATACCATTTTTCTTAACAATTTCGATTCTCTGACCCCCCCCCCCCCCCGCAAAGCCAAACTCTAGATCGATTCTCTGACCCCCCCCCCCCCAAAACCAAACTCTAGATCCGCGCCTGTGCCAGACGCCTTGACGCCATCTAGTACGCCGGACTCGACCTACTGTCATCGCGGCAGGAGATGGCAGTCGAGCACGCTGCGACGGGGTGCGAGGGGTCTTGCAGTACGCATGCGCGGTCCACCTATTCCTAACTTAAATATATCAGCTTCCCGCATGCCAATGGTTGTCATTGCAGCAGACGACACTCAGTCAGTGAAAGAAGGAATGTGCTGACTGAGTGAAGCAAGTAGTGACCAACTGAATGTTTTTGGAATGCGCGATACGCAGTGAGCGGGAAGACCTCTGCAGTTCAAACCCGACTGCCAACTCCTGACGCGATATCAGTACACGTAAGTGCTTATTTGGGTATTCCCTATTACATTTCCTACCCTCTCGCCCCCTTACATAATTGTAATTGCATTCATCTGTTATTTGTGACATTGCTGAAGAGTAGATTCCACACGAGTAGTTTTAATAAACTAATCCATTGCATTGCAACTGCTCTGTTCTTTTATTCATTAAGCTCACCCTTAAATCCCTAAGTTCCCGGCTCCCTTGAGCCATTGTTATTGATTGCCTGCATGCGCATAGCAACTAGCAGCTCGCTTGTCCACAGACGGAACAAGAGTGCAAGCTAGCAATTCTCGTATACTTAGTAATCGCGCTCTTGCAGAATCCGGCAATACACGCCAGTACTTGAGAAGCGCTGTTATTCTAATTCTCGATTAATCACGCCCCCAACCCCTGCGTTTACCAGACGGGCCAGGCATCTAGAAAGCTCTCCCGTCATAACATTTAACCCCCATCCGCTAGTATTTACACAGCTCCCTAGGCAGCACTCTCACATTCGCACTCATCACACCTTTGAACACTTCACACCCCTTTCAACTTAGTTATCGCCCCAAAAGCCTAATACAAATGTGTGCGTGTCTTTTTCAACTTAACTATACGGTACCGATATTATAGAAGCTCAGCAGTTAAATAGGAACTTTTAATAGAAACGAACATCAACAAAACAGTTTTTACGGGAATTATATAAGAAGCTTGCCATGGCAGAAGTTAACGAATCAAAGTATGCTGTAGTCATATTTAACCATATATACAGTAGGCCTACTAACAATAAAAATTGCAGCTCGTATAAATGTGCTACAAACTAATAGAATACCAAACATTTTTAAAATAAGTTTGACACGTTATAGACCATACATAAGTTTTATCTTTTAGTAACTTAATAATTGTGAATATGGTTGTACATAAATATCATATACCTATCCACCAATCCTAATTTAAGCCCAAGTAAACAATATCTGATGATGTTTGCTTGACTAACGAAACATGTCATCCACCCAGCTTTGGAAGCTGGAGCCATACAGTCTCCTTAACCCAGTCCATGAAATCTGTATTTACATGGATAACTCTCATCAGGCGCGTTTTCGTCGTGGGGGTGGGCAACGGTACAATAGTCGGAGCTATAGTAGTGGATAAGTTCTGATGGGGCCCCAGTCCTGTGGGGTATAACACATGCCCCTTGCACAGGATCATGTGTGAAGACCTAAACGGCATCAATGGTGGAGTAGGTGACCTACGGTACGGAGGAGATGACAGAAGAGGCAGCCCAGTACTCAGGGAATAGTACATGGTGGCCACTCAAATCGGTCAACGATTTTCCATGAGTTTTCCAGGAATTTTCCAGGAGTAATTCTCATTTTTCCAGACTTAAAAATACGCGCAAGTCCCGGGTCGGAGGCTTTATCGGTTGCCTACTTCAAGTCCAAAATAAAGCAGTTGAGTCTAGTTTACTTATACAGATGTTGACAAAAATTAGTGGTGATTGCGTTATTGATACGCAAGCCTACACACAAATGATTTTTTAAGCCTCTCTGGCTCAAATATCCACTAAAAGAAGAGAGAAAAAAATGCCACCTGCAATTTTATTGCTGTGAAGTTGTCTATACTCAATATGTTTTACAAAAATACTATCGCATGTTCTCCCACACAGAAACAGGTAGCCTGAGGAAATTTATTTCGTTAAGGATAGAGTGCTCACCCAAAACCGCAGCAGAAGTATAATTTAAGATAAAACACGGCGCGTAAATTTCCGGTTAAAAATAAGCAAATTTTATGTAATTTTAATTTAAGAAACGTCAGCACTCAAGACGTTTACATATAACATTAAATAAAATGTATCGAATGTAATATATATATTTTGCCCATTTGGGGTGGCACAAGACTCGAATCCATCATCTTTTGAGTAAAGAAAGAAAGAAAGAAAGAAAATCGTAAAAGAGTTCAGTACAGTTTTAAAGCCAGTTAGATGGTTAGTGAGATCATCTATGTGTGACTCAGGAAGATACGACGTTATCTGAGTTACTGTACACAAGCAGTATATGAGGTCACCCCGGCCTACGTGAGTAAAGATGCTTGCATCGGGAGATGCAATCGCTGGGAGGAAATTTCCATTGAAAAGAGAGAGACAGAAGATTCACTTAAAAGTCCTGACTTAGCAATAAAACGGCAACACTGATTGAGGGGCGGGACCAGAAACTGTGGTGAAATACTGAAATTGGCCAGAAATATGCAAAAATCTTAAAAGATCTCGCTGGTAATGTTAATCGCCCTGGAAATTAGAATTTTAAGAGTGATAAAATTATATAATAACTGGATAGTATAGAAACGTAGTGTAAGCACTAGGTAATGGGGGATTCGCCTAGCCAGCAGCCCAGAGAGAGGGTAAAAAGTTTGTATGCCCACATACTACAGGAGCGCATTTTAATTTTTAAAGAACTTTCCCACGATCGATTTTCAAAAATTTTAGTAGCATTGAGACGATTGGATCGTGAGCCACAAGTAGGTATTGTTTTTACAGACGTGCGACGTTTACTTTAGAAAATAGTTTTGAGAAGAAGCGAAACTAATTTATTTGTAGATGATTTGAATAAATAAGCAGCCAGCCTTAGGGTAATCATGCAGTCTTCATCAGACCGTGAGTGGTCATGCTGTATCACCGTACATCCAGTCTTCATAATCCTCGTTAGAAGGAACTTATTGTCGTGCTGCGAACAGTTATAGTCAGTCTTTGGACTTTAGCAAAGTGTTGTACTTCGGCCAAGAAATATATTCAGCCGACGGAGGCGTTGTAAAAGCCTTAGAAACGAACAGTTATAAAGTCAGTTATTGAAGACAATACCGAAACATCTCGACAGTAAACGAGACTTTAAAAGAGTAGTGAAATTCTAAATTTATCCAGTGCGTTAAAGAACTGTGTCAGGGTAAGAACGTAGGATAATTGCCTAATCGTCCTGTGCTTAGGAGATTAGTGCACAAGTGACGTTAGATCAGAGGAATCTAAAGTAAAGGCAGTAACTGCCGAGTGAAAATAGGAAAGACGTTGGAAACCGTTCCACGTGTAGAATACGATAGATATTCCAGGAACACTGTCCAAACGTGGACCAAAGCAAAAACACTGATAGAGCGCATTAGTACAATAAACTGCGACTCTAGGACAAATAGTCACGCATAGACATTTGCAAGGCAAAAACTTACCAACCGAACGAGTACTGTATCGTGCAATTGGGAGGGCCGATAACTAAAGGAACCAGAGTAGGAGAAAAGTATCCTGTACCAGGAGAAGGAAACCGTAGACGAGACTTTCAATCAACCCGATAGGAGTTAGATCTAGGGAGTCAACGCTAGTATCTACACCCTCGGAGGCGGAAAAGAAAGAGAAAATGTAAATCAAGTGTGTGAAAGGCATTACTACATGCCAGAAGTGAAATTTTTGTATATGTAAATTTTTTCTAAGTGAAACAAATATTTTCAAATGTTTTTATCTATATTATAATGTTTTTAAGTCTTAGTGAAATCATGATTGTATTTGCTCAATCAGAGGTTATCAGTGTATATAAAATGTATAAGTTTAAGGAAGAATTAGTGTTTGTAATGTGTGTTGAAATGTGTGAGATGACGGCTTAAGTCCAAAATGTGGGCGAAAAATGCCGATTCATTGGAATCCAGGCTAGCAGCTCTGGAAAAGTCATGAAAGTAACAAAATTTTATTATGTATTGTTGCTAGGGAGAATTCGTGTAACAAAGAATATGGAGAAAGTATTCTCATTTGAAAACAGGGATATGTGAAAACAGTGTATAATAGATGAAATACGGGTTTCTGAACGTTAACTTAATTATGAAATAACCAGATAAATGTGTTAAATAAATGTGTTGTATTCGTTGGAATACCATTAAATAAAAGGATAACGTAATATTAATTACAAGCAGGAATAAAAAGTAAAAACGTGATGAATAAATTAATTGATAAATTAATATTCACTATTGATGAATTATGGAAGCCATTAGGTTCCTTGAAATAATAATAATGATTGTTGAACTATTGAGTTCTAGTGAAAGAAGGTTCAAGAACTAATTTATAAAGGCAAATAATGTTTAATAGACGGAGATCAAATGATTGAGTAGTGATAAATATTCTTACTTGAAGGGCATAACGTAATTGCTGTTGTAATTGACGCTAGTGTAGCGTATATATTTGATTTTTCACGCTAAGAATTCTGTGATCTGATGCCAGGAGTAATTAATTGTGGGGAATAGTTGAGTACGGTAGTGAAGATGTGTGTGTTTGCTAATGCAAATTTTAATAGGGTGCTGAATTTTATATTACTATGGTAAGCGCAGGGGACCGAGCTAATGCCGCCCAGAAGTCGCTAAATTAAGGAAGTGTGGTGCTAAATGCCCTCGTTCTTTCATGTAGGTCCCGAAATGGAATATGTCCAGGGGCCGGCCAGATATGAACACGCGTTCAGTTACTTCGAAAGCCCCTTATTTATTGTTGGTTGTGTTAATATCCTACCCGCCAATGTTGAATGCTCCACATTTACTGTTCTCACCTGAGCCAAATGAGCGGATGGTAAATAGCCGCATCATTTTAATTTGAACGAAACAAACGTGTGCTTTTCAAGTCTAAGAAAGAGATGTGCTGGTAGCGTGCTGGCCTTGTAATAATCCCGTCTGAAGGAGGTGGCAGCTAGACTCTCCCTCCCCTCATAAATCAGCCTAAAGTGTTTTGACAGGCCAGATGGGCCTCTTTCAAACTATTGTGGTAGGTCGAGAATAACCCATGTGCTTCTGTTGTCTACAGAAGTAATAAATCTTTGAGTTGATCCGGTAGTTGCGCCGAGATCCATTGATATCACTATTCTTGCTTAGTAACGTTCAGAACCGTATAGAAAATGATATAATCGTTATGGATATTATAATAGAAATCCCTGTGTTTGTTACACAACACAACTATTGTTCTCGAGTATTTGGAAATATTAAGACAACCTGGGGAGCTAGTCCTAACTTGATTTAATCAGTAGTTTCCAAAACTCCAGGGGTACACGAATTCTTCCAGAACCGTGCCAAGTTGTAGAGTTGATGAAGGGAGATGATACATTTAACCATCATGTGGACCCAATACAAATGGTAATTGTTATTATCATAGTAAACAATTAACACAGTAAAAGAAATACTCCAATGAGAGAGCAATCAGTGTGTTTTTATCGTTATAAACGTGTAAATGTTAACACAGAGCCAAATGGAGCTCGTAGTTGCAATTTAACAAAAGTTTTATATGGAAGTGATAGTTATTTGATTTTTGCCAGGTTCAGTGGAACCTTAATTATTGATTTCAGGATATGTTCATATGGTTCCTTGTCCGATTTAGGACAAATGTGAGATATTCAGTGTAAAGTTTTGTTTTTGTAGCGCCTAATTTTTGATTTATATTAAATAGTTTTTATATTTGGATTTTGATGTTTATTTGAGTGTCATCCTTATGCTTTGATCCAAGATACGTGAATCATAGAGTGGGAGAATGTACCATGCCCCGAATGTCCTATTGAGCTAGCGGACTATGATCACGTATTTATTATTCTCAAGAGTACAATGTATATATATATACAACGCAGTTGTTTTGCCTGAAGCCTTGTACGCGGCAGAAACCACAGTCATTAGAGGAATGACGAGAATTCATATTGAGAAACAGGAACGAAAAATTCTTAGGAAAATCCATGGCGCGGTTTTCCGTAATGGAATTTGGGTCTGGAGACCAACAAAGGAACTTTATGAAAATACAGACACCATTACAGATAAATTTAGGAAGAGACGTCTGCAGTTCTATGGACACATATATAGGATGGATGAGAACAGACTCACTAAGAAGATTTTCAATATCGTGAATGCAAGTAAATTAAAGACCAGTTGGATAAAAGAAGTACACGAAGACATGGAATTATTTAAAATCTCTGAAGACGACATTAAGGACAGAGAAAATTTAGAAATAAAATCTGAAACATGAAAATTGTACAAGTTTCAAGGAAGGACACATCAGGGAAAAAATGGAAAGAGGAAAGGAAGAAAAAGCACAGTGAACTAATGAAGAGGTTTTGGGAAGAAAAGAAGAGAGGAAAAGGAAGTGAAGCTGTGATTGGCTCAAGTTCTCACGCTCTCCTGAAGGGGAATAATCGGAAATAATAATAATATAATATTTTACATATATATATATACGCATATATACAATATATATGAACTAAGTACAGCATATACAAATAAATAATCTCACTGTTACAATACTGGCAGCTAGATACAAGCCAAGTAAGCATGAAAAATAAACAGAAGCTTTGGTAAAATATCAAATATTAAAAATCAATGAAGAGTTTGTTTCTTCGTCAAGTACTATTTTCGGAGGTTTGCGATTTGTTCGTCAATCAATGCCGCCTCTCGGTTGGCTTCCGCCAACAACCGCATCCTCTTATCTTTCAATTCTATGGTCTCTTCGGCAACTCTCTTTTTCGTTCTTTCCAACTCATTCATGTCTAGGTTTTTCTTCTTTTCACTATCCAGGTATTCCACATACTTAGCAAAAGAATTTCGAACAGCATGTATGACATGCTTCGTTATCTCGAACTTTTGGATATCTCCGACAGAAGATATCTTTAACACATAAAGTGATACAAATTTCCTGCATAACTCAACAAATTGCTAGCGTTTCGCCCCAGTGTGCCAATCGGGCTCGTCAGTTGGTAAAGGCACACCTACCAAGACGCGTAGCAGGCACACACTGAGAAGGCCATGCAAGATGCTTTGCTACATATGCAGCCACGTCACGAGCATGCCAGTGTACCACGGGAGTCAAAAACTCCTCTCAAAAACCATACACCTTGCTTCGGCATAGACTATAATCAAATTTATCGAAAGAGAATCAAAATGAATATTGTCTGTGAGCTATTATAATTAACCGAAGAGCTCAATTGGCACACTGGGGCGAAACGCTAGCAATTTGTTGAGTTATGCAGGAAATTTTTATCACTTTATGTGTTAATTATAATGGCTCAACGGACAATATTCATTTTGATTCTCTTTCGAGAATATTTGATTATAGCCAATGCCAAAGCAAGGTTTATTGTTTTGGAGTGGAGGTTTTGACTCCCGTGGTACACTGGCATGCTCGTGACGTGGCTGCATATGTAGCAAAGCGTCTTGCATGGCCTTCTCAGTGTGTGCCTGCTACGCGTCTTGGTAGGCGTGCCTTTACCAACTGAAGAGCCCAATTGGCACACTGGGGAGAAACGCTAGTAATTTGTTGAGTTATGCAGGAAATTTGTATCACTTTATGTGTTAATTATAATGGCTCAACGGACAATATTCATTTTGATTCTCTTTCGAGAACATTTGATTATAGAAGATATCTTATCGTAGATTCGGCGTTTGTTTATAGCGACACCATCATGTGAGGGCGCTACCGCTGCAGCAGTCACCTCGCGCTGATGCGGGGAGAGGGGTGAGGGGAGGGGGAAGGGGCACATGGCAGCCGAGCAGGGTTTGCAGAGCGACCGCTAGATGGCCCTTGCTACCCCATCTGCGATATCATGACGTCGAGGACCAAGAGCGGACTGGGAATTTTAGCAGTGGATGGAAAGATTTTTATAATTAATTAACAGTGGCTATTTTCCTGGAGTTTTCAAATTTTTCGTCATTTTCCAGGAGTTTTCCAGACCTAATAAAAATCCAGGAGTTTTCCAGGTTTTCCAGGAGTAGTGGCCACCATGTATGAGTGCAATACTCCAAAAGCTGCTACCTTGCAGTGAGGCAGGGGACTATCAAAGGTTAAGGGAGACCACCCCTATAGAAAATCCCTAGCTGTGTTAGGCTTAGCAAGTTAACTGATGGGTAAATGTTGATAGTTTTCAACAAAAATATGAGCCTCGGAAAACAAAAATTCAAATGGATTGACACATCTTCTCCAACATCTGCAATGTATAATGGCCGTAAGGATGATGTTCAAGTACGACGTTCTGAGAAGAAACCTAAAACAAAGAGCCCTAAACAGCGTATCGGAACATTAAATATCCAGGCATTAACTGGCAGAAACGAGGAATTGGTAGATATGATGGAAAGGAGGAACCTCTGTATCCCTGGTCTGAGTGAGACAACGTGGAAGGGAAGAGGAATAAGAAAGTTCTGGAAAGGATACAAACTACACTGGAACGGCAATAACACAGCAGCCAAAAATGGTGTAGATTTTATATTAAGATAAGTCATAGTTGAACCTGTTTATAGGGCGCATATGCCACTGCCACATTGCACGTAAGCTTATAAACTAATCCTACCACATTTTTTAAATATCAATTTAATCGGCAAATCAATCGCCAAATATAAGTTATATATATACTAGGTATTATATTATGTCTTATCCAATATTCAATTTTATTATTACTATGATTATATTTTATCGTGCGATAATACATTTCATACTATAATTATTCCATCTACCGTGTATCATATTAAATGAGAATTATTAATTCCTTTAACGCTGGTACGGAGGATATAGAGTTGGACGTGTAAGATTTCATAATTTAGGCGACAGTCGAGAGTAACGACAATTCACCACGGGGGGATCCAAAGTTAGACAAGGATGATGAAATATGTCTGGTCTGAGAAAACGGAGACGAAGTCGGTTTGGAGTCCAGGGGAAGGCGGAAGACAGTTGAGTCAGCGAGGCTTCCCGAGTTCAAATTCAAAGTGGATGACGTCACGAGCACAGGGGAGACCGAGGAAAGTCACATGTCGCGGGATATCCTGTCTAAGAGAAGGAGCTATGACGTATCTGGAGCGGCGTGGGGGTTGATATCCCACAATTGGATAAGAGGAGTGGAATTTCAAATTGAAGGAACTGAGGAATAAAGGGAGAAAATATGATTATAGCCTATAAGCGGATGCACAGAGGATCCGAGGCTCATCATTACAGTCGAAAATGGCTCAGAATTCTTCTTCAGACGTTGCTCATTATTATTATTATTCATTATTCTTCGGAAATTGATCTACAGTGTTCTTCTTCAATATTCATCTTTGATCTTGCTACTTAAAGTACATCACTATGGTGCTCAGTGAGACCATCAGTGAGGATTAAACTGGGAACGTGTGAGAGGCACATCTCGTCTCGACTCACTCGTGTATTTAGTCGTGTATTGGGCTATATCCATAAACATGATTTATGGAATCAGATTCCGTCATGCCAGTAAATTAAAGCGCAAATATCGTTTCTGAACAGTAAAAACACAAATGTTTCATCTCGACTACCAAGAAGAAGATGATCTCCAGCGACGGGCGACAGCATCAAACGTGCATGGAAACCTGCAAGAACGTACTTCGATCAACCTTTGTGAGCTCCACGGCTAACTACACAAACTCTCTCTTTTTCAATTAAAGTCATTTAACGGCAAGTAAATTCAAGCTTACGGTAAAAACGTAATTTTTAAATTCACCTCCAACTCTTCTTTTCGCCGTACCCGCAGTAAATTCAGTAAAAGCATTCATTATTCTATTATTATTATTGAAATCCCGAAATCCAGCATGCAAAACGGCTATTGATCTTTCGTCCACTGAGTTCAACCTCCGAAATGCCTGGAGAGATGAATGGCGAAACTCCTCACCTCGCGGGTTACTTCAAATCAGTGACCCCACCACAAGACTGGCTGGTTTTAATCTTCCTCGGGCAGTTTGGTCAAGGCTCAACAGAATCCGATGTGGTACCGGTCGAACAGGTGCAGCCCTACACCAGTGGGGTTGGATAGATTCCCCCCGATGTGACTGTGGTTCTGAAATGCAAACTATCGAGCATATTGTGCAGGAGTGCCCTCTGCATTCATATCCCGGCGCCTTAGATGATCTCCACTCAGCAACTCCTGATGCAATTGCGTGGATTACAGACCTTCCTGTCCAAATTTGATGTGATGGTCCAAATGCTGTCAATAGTGTTTAAAATTGTAAATAGTGTATATACTGTAATTATTTTTCTGTCTTGTTAGCATCATACGCTAAATAATAAATAATTATTGTTGTTGATCTTTTATTTCTTTCTTGTTGTTTTTTGTTTGTTTTATAATTAAATTCAGTATAGGGGCAGATGACCGACCACTTATCTGCAAGCTCCGTGTAAAGCCGCCAATGGTCATACAGGCACGAATAGGACCGGCGAGAATCAGATGGTGGCAATTTAAAGAGAATGAAGAAGAAGTCATTAGACGTCTTACGCTGCCGCCGATTACAACCGTTGAAGAAAGCTGGACAAAAATGAAGAAAGCTGTTCACGAAGCCACGCAAGCCAGGAACACGTCGGATTGATAAGGATACATGGCTTTGGAATGACGCAGTCAAAACTGCGGTACGCAAGAAGAAGCAGCTTTACCACGAGTTTCTGGAAGACAAAACACCTTCTCGTTGGAATGCTTACAAAATAGCACGCAGGGAAGCGAAGAAGACTGTTGCTTCGACAAAATCGGCTCGGTACGCAGACCTTTACGCGAAGCTGGACACACGCAAGGGAGAACGGGACATCTATCACCTCGTCAAATCCAGGCACCATAAATCTCAAGATATCCGACGCTTCTATGGCATCAATGACGATAAGGGCGTTTTGCTAGTCGACTGGAAGAAGGCGAGAGAACGTTGGCGAAATTACTTTGAGAAGGTCTCAACAGAGGAATTCCAGCACAACCAGATACCTGTCGCTACTGCTGTCGAAGGTCCTATCAAACCTATTGATGTCTTAGAGGTTGCAGGGGCCTTGAAACAAATGAAACCAGGGAAGGCAACTGGTTCAGATGACATCGCGGTGGAGCTATGGTGCTCTCAGAAGTGGGATCCAGCGGATTGGTTGGCAAGACTCTTCAACCAGTCAAAGAGAGACGAACGCCACTTGATTGGCAACATAGCATCACGATACCTATCTTCAAAAAGAAGGGAAGTCCAGCCGAGTGTGCTAATTACAGACCAATTCGACTCCTCTGCCACACCATGAAGGTCTTCGAGCGCATTCTTGATAACAGGATACGTGCAATCACCCAGCTGACCAAAAACCAAGCTGGATTTGTGAAAAATTGCAGCACAACAGATGCAATCCACGCCACACGGCTTTTAGTTGAAAAGCATCGTGAAAAGAATAAACCGTTGCAACTTACTTTCTTAGATCTCGAAAAGGCTTTTGACCGTGTGCCGCACGACTTGATCTGGCTGACTCTCCGACAACATGGCATCCCAGAGTACCTTGTCAACTGGGCACAGTTGCTCTACGCGGAGCCAAGAAGTTACGTCCAAGCCGCCGCAAAAGCGTCGGAAAACTTCCATGTAACAGTTGGTGTTCATCAAGGTTCGGCCCTGTCACCATTGCTGTTCATTATGGTCATGGACACGGTTACTGCAGATCTACAACAACCGTTACCTTGGACCATTCTGTACGCTGATGACGTTATGTTGGCCGCTCAAAACAAGCTGGATCTCCAACATCAAGTCCAGGAATGGAGTGATCGTTTAAGTCAATATGGCCTGCGGCTTAACAAAGCTAAAACAGAATATATGACAATGGATGCTGGAGAAATCGGAACAATCCAAGTCGACGGCGATGATCTGCCTCGAACGACAAAATTTAAGTATCTTGGCTCTGCGATAACTGTTGAAGGTCGTCTCACCGAGGAGGTCAACATAAGAATTAATGCTGCGTGGATGAAGTGGCGAACAACGACAGGTGTCATGTGCGATCGTCAGATGAAAGACCACCTAAGTCGTGAGTTTTTACGGGTTCCAGCACCACCTCCACCTCAAAAGATGGCGGCGGCGCAATATCTCTCCAACAGCATGGTCGGATTTTGACGAATGAGGTGTTGTTGAACTCGGGCTGACACTCCCTTTCCAATGGACAACATATTTCAACCCCAAAATAAAACCTACCCCTACTAGGGGGTGAAATTTTAATCTTTTAGAGAATCTCGCTTTCCAAGTGCAACATGTGCGAGTTTGAATGCCAATATGGAATTAAAAGTTGTTCCACACAAGAGACATGTGTGCAGTGGAAAGCCAATATGAATTAATATCTTGTTGTTTGCTTTTATTCATAGCTTTTGTAAGAGGGCGGGCTTTTTAAAAGATGGCGGCTGTAGTGTAACCTAACCTAACCCAACCCACGAGTGGTGATCAAAAAGTATTTTAAGCGACGCTTGTCGATCGCCAAACCAATAATCAAAAGGGATATGTCAGGCCTTGAGGTGATAGCCCCTTTTGATTGATCCCTGTTGATTGGTCCCTTTTGATTGATCTCTGTTGATTTGTCCCTTTGGACTGGTCCCTGTTGACTAGCCCCCCCCCTTGGACGGGCCCTTTTTGAAAGGGGGTCATTTTTGATGGATCTTTTTTGGCAGGTCCTTTTTGACGGGTCCCTGTTGATGGGTCATTGTTGACGAGCCCCTGTGGACGGGTCCCTGTTGACAGGTCCCTGTGGACGGGTCCCTGTGGACGGGTCCTTGTTGGCGGGTCCCTGTTGACGGGTCCTTGTGGACGGGTCCTTTTTGACAGGTCCATGTGGACAAGTCCTTGTTGACAGGTCCTTTTGACTGATCCCTGGGCCGATAACCTAGATGTTAGGCCCCTTAAAACAACAATTATCATCATCATCTTTTGACTGATCCCTTTGGACCGGTCACTTTGGCCTGATCCCTATGGACTGGCCCATGAAATTTATCCAAATTATGTCAAAGGGCCTAACAACATTTATGTATAAAGCAGTGTGTTGAGCTGACTTTGTTCGCCAGCCCTCGCTACTACAATCTCATAACGATATGAAAGCAGAGTGACGAAATACATGTGAACGCGTGTGAGATGACATTATTACCGCCTCCCTTGTGAAAACCACATGCACGCTAACAAGTCACATCCTGTTTTGGTTCGTACGTGAGAGAATGCAAGTTCATGTGTAATATGACCTCACACACAGGTGTTCACCTTGAACGTTAGCTGTGCACGTGCGCGATAAGAGCTAACAAGTTACATCCTGTTTTGAGTTTGGTGGGAGGTGAAGGGGAGGAGAGGGGGAGAGTCGGTGTAAGAGAGAATACAGGTGAAGAGAGAAAGAAATATGTATTGCTTATAATAATACATGTGGAGCTGAGGACTGTACACACATAGGGCTATAGGTTAAGTACAACATGAGTGAATAAATAAATGCAAGGTGCACAGTTTCATACAACATGTAATTTATTAATCCATGCATTAAAGGCTGACCTAAATCCCGACCATTTTACATATAGTTTATTTCCTTTTTGCTTCAACACTTTTTCCACAAGGTAATGATTTGGAAACGCTGTCTTTTGGAGTTCTTGGAGATAAAACCTGCCTTTTATGGGTTGATGGTTGAGGTCCTCGAGTAAATAGGTGACTGGACTGTTCAGGTTGACTTGTCGAATTCGAAATAGTTCAGTCCCCAAATTTGGTGTGCAGCCCTTGTTGAAGATAGACTTAAATTTGCTCACACGAACATAGTCCCCGATGTTAAGGCGATGACGTTTAGGGTCTGCTGTTTTTATGGGGTTAAACAGATTATTCAGTCGCGGAATATTTTTGGTTACAAGTCTTGGCTTAGTCCCAATGGTTCTGTGTTTGGTGTCATTGTAACGTGATACTACCTCAGGTAATAAGTCCAGCCAGCGATATGAGCCTTGAGCGGTAAAGGCTTTCCACATATGGGTTTTCAATGTTCGGTTAAACCGCTCGACCACACTGGCTTTGAGTTTGCTGTATGTGGTGTAATGGTGAATATCCTTAGATTTGAGAAAATTGGAGAAATCCTTGTTGAAAAATTCCTTTCCCTGATCGGTTGGTAACAACTGAGGTTGACGTTTGGATTGTTGAATAATATGTTTAAAGGCCTTGGTGACTTGCGGACCAGACTTGCGACTCACGGGTTGAACAAACGCCATTTTGGAATACACATCAATGGCCGTCAACATATAGCGTACACCATCGTTAACACTAGCATAGGGAATCATTTCCACTAAATCGGCTTGCCAAAGTTCATCCACACCTTGTGAAATCACCTTAAGTCGTGGATAGTGACGTCTAGCTGGACGATGCAACTCATGAGCAATACCTACTTTAATGGGTGAAGGCTTAAACAATAATTTTGGCATTTCGAAGTTCTTCTTCAATTTCTTGAATTTCCCAATCGTGACCGGTATGACCGGCTTGACGTGAAGCATGCAAAAGCTGTAGTCGCTGGACGAGCTTATTGGGATTGTGCCAGTAGGTAACATCCACAAGGGGTTTTAATGGTTTAATGTGACTCCCGAAGCGGACACTTTACGACGACCACTTTGACTGGTGGGGAACATTTTTGCAATGATGGTTTTATATTTTTGAGATATATTGGCATTCACTTGTTGAGTGGGATCATACTGTATTTTGTGGGCACGGGTGTTCAATAAAATGGATTTATATTTGGCAAGGTCCTCTGGCGTATAATCATGGGAAGAGGGGGTCCGAGAGAATAGCAGCTTTAACAGTCCTGGTGTTAATTTATAATCGATCTTTTTAATGACAGCTTTAGTACGAGCAAATTTAATCTATGAATCCTCAATTTTAAAACTATCATCCTCATAGCGAACACCACATGTGGTATCTGTGTTTCCAATAAATAAATCGGTGAAATAGGGTTCCAGTGTTGATCCATAATATTTTATTAAAATATTTTTCAGTTGAGCTTTATGTTGAGGGGTGGCCAAGAGTTGTGAAAACGGCGACGATCTGGAAGGGCAAGGTGTTTCGACCATGGCCAAGGATTTCTTTTTTCGTAAAAACTCTGCGAGGGGTGAGGTCTTTTTTTTTTAGGTGTAAACACATGTTCCTCGTCATCCTCAACCTCGCTAACACTAGTTAAATCTTCCTGTTCCTCTTCCTCAGGGTCCTCGTGGTGCGTCTGAGAGGCTTGTGAGACGGTAGGTAGCGTTTCATATGGCTTGAAAGAGGGTTTCAACATGGCTTTCAGCGGAGGTGCTAAATGTTGTTGAATAAACAAAGCATGATCCGCACGTGATCGTTTCAATTGACGGAACTTTTGGCGAATAGTATTTATTGCTCTAATAATATGCTTTTTCAATTGACTCTCCGCTAACACCATGGTGTTTGACAAATGACTTGAGAGGGAATGACACAGTGCCTTAAATAGCAATAAAATGATCAAACCCTAAGCGATACCGCCCTTGGTTGAGTTCACTTTGTTTGTCAATCACTAAACAGGCATGACGTTGAGTGTTCCAGCACTTAGCACAAAATTCTGTAAACATTTGAAAGGCCATATCCGGATTCACATGTTCATTATAAATGTGACGACTGTTCCTCTCGTCCTGACGAAATAAAACAATGACATTGGCATTGTCACGAATCAACTGTTTGGACATTTTAGAATACGTTTGTCCAAGATAGAAGCAATCGATATGTTTGTGACGACCCATGCTGAAATAGCTTTGAATGATGCCTTGACGTTCAGTGGATACATCATCGAAAATCATGAGTGAATCAGGCTTTACCTCATCCGGTGAAATCACATTTTCTTGCATGGAAAATGTAAAATAACCCATATTCTCTTTTTGTAATCCAGACATGACTTGATCCAGAAACACGTAGAGGGGTTGGTAGAGAGATTTTGCAAAAATATAAATATTTTGAAAACGCAGACCATTGGGCGCAGTAATGAGCGTTAGCAAAAGATCAGTCTTTCCACAGCCGGAAGGCCCCACAATGATGCAGCGAATGGAAGATGGAAACAGTGAACCATGGCGTTGTTCACGTGATGTGGGACAGAGATGGGAATCCATGTCCCCCACGGGGAATGACTCTTGCTGCTTAATAATCTTCATTTCAACTAAGGCTTAGACAGGCTAGCAGGCTGTCTATATACAGGACACCGAACCTTGTCATAGAAACAGTAGACTAGTACTACAGGTTGATGATGGATGTCCTTGGACGTGCATTGATGGCCAAAGCTAGGTCTGTTCCCATACATGTTCCTAAACAAGACACAGATCCTGCTAATAAACACTATGTGAATAGGTCTGTAGTGCCACGCACAAAGCAGGGAGATTATGACTTTAAGGGAAAGTGGTTAACCCATGTGAAACTTCCTCAAGCGTCTACAGACGTTACTACAAAAAAGTATGTGGATAACAAGGTGCATGAGTTATATAACAAAGTGCCTCAGCTTACTGTGGATGGCTATACAGCAACGCATTATTCACGTGGAAGACCCGCAAGAAGATGATGATGTCTGCACCAAACGCTACCTAACCTACCAAATGAAAAGCCTTTATAAATTTATTCCATCTATATTTTTAGTGTATCTGACAAATGAAAAACCTGTGAATGACAGAAACCATTTACCGCTAGTCCATGATCAGCACTTGACCTATGTGCTTGCTTCGGGTTTAAGCCACTATCGATTACACTATGAGGGAACCATTCACATGAAATACGCGATGCCTGATGAATACCATTTACATGTAGAGATAAACGGTCATAGGATGTTGGTCCATAACCATGAAATGGTCAATGCAGGTGACGAATTATCCTTTCACCTCATGTTGACATGGGATGAAAAGCAAGCTGGAAAAACCATAAACGATTTCCCGCTTTATGTGGAATTGGAATATGCAGCCATGAAATAACAAGCTGACGTTAGTTATGACTTAAACTTTCTTGTGAAAGGTTGTTGGTCATCATCATGGTGAAACAAAGATATGTGGTAAGAAAGAATAAAAGGACTAAAAATAACACCCTCTCATTGGCAAAACATGGGCTTAAGGCATTCGTGGACAAGCCCTTACGAAATAAAAAATAAAAAATAATGTGTTGACCATAAGGAAAGCTCTTCGAGCGGCACAGAGACATGTTATTCCAAAACGTCAGCGACAGGGTTCAAAACAAGGGCGAGTGATTCCCGTCCCCAAACGAGCTGGATTTTTACCTGCATTATTCGCTGGTCTGGCTGCTCTGGGTTCACTTTTGGGCGGTACCAGTGCGGTGGCAAAAACTATTAAAGCCGCGCAGCAGGGCAAGCAAAAAATAAAAGAAAGTCAGCGACTCAATGAAACGATGGAAGCCATTGCTATGGAGGCTAGAAATGCTAATTTCAAGCCAGCCTTTTATCAACAAGGATTTGGAATTTCACCATTTCGAAATAAAATAAAAACATCTTTAACCTCAGCCATAGCAAGACATGCCCTGACGCATCAACAAGTGGAAAGCTATGCTAAACAACTAAAGCTTTCTCATTTTCGAGGTGTGTTTATGCGAAACCAATTACCCCCACGACCCTGGAAACAGGAATGTGCTGTTGTCAATTTGGATGATCACCGAGGACCAGGAACACATTATGTAGCTTATGTCAAAGTGGGATCCAACGTATGGTACTTTGACAGTTTTGGGAACTTGCCCCCGCCCATGGAATTAGTGACCTATTTTGGAAACAGGATCAAGATATATTATAATGTGAAACGTAAGCAAACATTTAACAGCCAACAGTGTGGACGTTTGTGTTAATTTTTTTTATATAAGACGCAGCATAAGCAAAAACGTCAACAGTATGTCAGCGGAAAGTAAGACGTTTACACTGCATGACCGCAGACCTGAAGTCAGCCTAGACTTTTACCCGCCTGAATTGAGTGAAAGACCTTATGGTTTAGGACTTGTTTCACTTGAAACGTACAATCGAATATACAACATACGTGAAAATGTGAACAACAAGTTTTACTATGATGATTGTGTGCTCAACCTGAACTCTGGTGGATATACGATACATTACATTTATGAACACATTTATGTGGAGTTGATCAATGAATATAGTTTAAAGTCATTTCTCGATGGAAGGCACAAATTTGAACTTGTAGGAAATACCAACACTCATCGCTGCGGTATTTTTCTACATTCAAAATTGACTTTAAACCACACCCCGATTCCATTGGTCCATTACTAGGATTTAAACCACGCGTGTTGGAGCCCAACAAAAAACATGAATCAGACCATGAAGTGAAATTCATTGAGGACCATCACGTGTCAGTGACGTGTAATATTATTATCCAAGTGTACATCAATCAAGAACCATCACATTCGCTTTATGACTTTATTGTAACATCGCCCAATGGCTATATTATTTGTGAAAACCCTCCAGTGGTGCTTTTTCATTCTGTGGCTGTCGATGGTATTAGTAATATAACATTAAGACTGATCAATAGAGATCAACAACTCATTGATCTAAATTCTACCACACCAGTGACTTACAAGTTGGTGCTAAAGCCACTATGAAGTTTGTGTATAAAGCAACAACACCGTCTAGGAATGGTGTTAGTTGTTTGCCACATGAATACACGTTAACATCTAAGGACAAGCAGATTTTACAGCATTTGGGTTACCACGTCAACCCCATGATGAATTATATCCTAGAGGTAGCGAACCACATCGAGAAGCAACCAGGAGTGGTAAGAATTGATCTCAATTCCTATCAAGCTCAAACACCTGGACTCAATAACAATGATGAAATTCAATTTGTTATCAACAACCAAGATATTCACACCCTACCGCATGAAAGTGTCATTCAGATTGAAGGTCGGCTCACCAAAGCCGATGGCTCTACACCTACCACATCCAAGTTAGCCAACCATGCTTTTGCCTTTCTGTTTTCTGAGGTGCGGTATGTCATTAACGATATCGTAGTGGATAGCACTCGAAATGTGGGTATTTCCAGTGTCATGAAACTATATCCCTCTTATAGTGAGGAAGAAGGTAAAACACTTTGCCTGGCGGGTTGGTGCCCTGACTCGACCAATGACTGGATGGTACACACGGATGTCACCTTTACTGGATTTTTACCTCTTAAACTGATTTTAGGCTTTGCCGAAGATCACCAGCGAATTGTGGTGAATGCAAGGCAAGTGCTTTATTTGGTGAGAGACAGGAGTGATAATAATACACTCATGGGAGCCGATAATGCCCCCATAGATTCAAAATTTCAACTACAACGCTTGCTATGGAATGTGCCTCATGTGACCCTTAATGATAGCAAAAAACTGGACATACTCATAATGGTAAAGAGAGATATGCCTCTACCCATGGAATTTAGAAGCTGGGCACTCCATGAATACCCGCTATTGCCCACCACCAACACACACAGTTGGTCTGTAAAAACAGCCCGCTATACAGAGAGACCTCTCTACATGGTCGTGGGTTTTCAAACAAATCGCAAGTATCAACAAACCAAAGATGCCGCGCAATTTGATCACCTGCTATTCAGAAACGCACGTCTTTTCCTCAACGGTGCTGTGTTCCCCTATGAAGGACTGGATTTAGATTTTTCAAAAATAAATTTGGCCCCCTGTACGACTTGTTTTCTAAATTTCGATGGTCGTATTATCAAAAAGAGAATTGCCCCATGTTGTCACCCCAAGCTTTTAAGACAAGGGCGCCGCTGATTGTCTTTGACTGTTCCTACTTGGAAGAGTCTGTCAAGCCATCCAATATTGACATTAGACTAGATTTTGAAACGCATGATAATGTTCCAGCCAACACAACGGCCTACTGTTTGATCATTCATCACAAACAAGTCAACTATTATCCACTGTTCAACCAAGTGACAAGTGTATAAATAACAGGTCAACCTACGTCAAGCCGCTCAGTCATGTCTTGCATTAAAGCATCAAGAGACGACACACCCATGAATTTAAAATCTGTGGAACAACGTCTCAAGACCTTTGTGACGTGACCGGTGTCTTTCATAAACCCTCAAGCCTTGGCGGCCGCTGGATTCTATTATTTAAAAACAAGAGATGAAGTGAAATGTGCCTTTTGTCCCATCATCATAGATCAATGGGAAGAAAGTGATGAACCCATGAAAGAACATCAGCACTGGTCACCCGCCTGCCCCTACCTGTGCAGAATGGATGTGGGTAATATACCCTGTCATTCAAGTTACCCCTCACTCGCGCCTCTTGAGTGATGAAAAAAGTTATGATACATGTGGACTTTATGGTGTCAACGGTGCTTCAGTGAGCAGCTCACAGTCAAAAACACCCGGTTTAGAGGAATTGGGATATCATCGGTGATATGGACGCTATAAACATAAAAGACATTTTTGTTGTATGAGTTGGTACCGCCCCTATCCTAGAGTGACAAAAGAATGTAAAACTTGTTATGCTAATAAAATAATGTAATAAAAAATCGGTTGTTGTTGTTATATTATTATTTCTTATGCCCCCTGTCATACCCTAACCTCAATAGTGACTAGTCAGTGATTTTTATTTTTTTACTAGAATGGAATATAAGTAAATATCATGGGTACAGCTTACTGGACGATGTCAGTCTGTGGTCAGTTGGACTTGATCCAGACAAGAGTGAACATGTTGCGTACACTAATTGTTGACTGTCAACGGTTTAAAATTGGAGATAACAAATGTATATTTAAAGAAGTGGCCATCATCGATTGTTCCACTTTTTGGATATCGCAAGCTACCCATTTGGTGTTTAAACCACCCTATGCGTTTGATTTATTGTGTGATAAAGACCGTAAACAAACCTAGTGGATTGAAACTCATATGCAACTAGACTGGAAGCAAGGAACCATTTCATATAAGCACCTGGACATGGTCATGAAAGCCCACTTGTCTTCTGCCCACGTGGTATTTGTGAAAGATAGTGAAAAACGTCAATGGCTACAACCATTCTTGGCGTCTTACTGTCAATGTATCGATTTAATGGACTTGGACTGTCCCTCGCTGCAAACACGCATGGACCGCTGCCCCTGTGACAACATTACACATAAAGCCTTGGCACAGGTGTGGCAATTGTTTCATTGGCTAACCACCAATGCCTGCTGTGAGTTGTTAAATAAAATTAAAACTCTAGGTTTACCTGTGAATGACATCAGTGAGATTTCTACAAGTGACGTGTAGACATCTACATTATACCATGGAGAAAGGGGATGCTACCGATAAAGCGAATGGAAAGTTCTTTGTGTGTAAAAAGAAACTCGACAGTTTTACCAAAGAAGAATTATTGGCTCTTCCAAAATCGTTCATTTATTATGTGGCAGCAAATGCAGTGAAAGAAATCTGGCAACATGTACCAAAATCATGGACTCAAGACCCTGTGTTAAGTGAATTGCAACCATGTACAGATTATGATCACCATAAGCAAGTGGCCATGGCAAAAATACCCTCTATGTGACAGTGTGCTACTTGCCAGCTGGTCAAACTCTATCACGGTCATAAAAGTCAGTGTAAAGACTTTGTTTCCTCATTCCACGGGTGTGATGGCGAGAAAAAAGCAACAACATCAGCATCGTCTACAGATGAAGAGGAAAATCAAACCTTTTCTCCACCTATGGAAAAGGATATGTCAAACTTGTACTGGTCATGGCGTCATGGACAAGGTCATTCAACACTTACCTTTTGAAATCCATCTTCCTGGTTATCGTTTTTGTGGTCGTGGAACAAAGCTGAATCAACGTTTGCAACGTGGTGATGTACCTATTAATTCTTTGGATCAAGCTTGCAAAGAACATGACCTTTCTTATCGCCATAGACATCCTGCATTAAGACGTGTGGCGGATAAAATATTGTTGAAAAAAGCTAAACAACGTTTGACATCCTGTGATGCCTCAGTGGGAGAAAGGTTGGCAGCCCTCATTGTAATTAGTGCTATAAAAGGAAAGTTAATGATGAGTGGACATAGACATTGATAAGGATTGAGAAATTGGTATTTTCTTTGTATTCTATTTTGTAAAGCCCTATTTGTTGTGAAATAAAAAAAACAAGGTTTATCAGATCACAATGTCTTAATTTTTAAAATGGTGATAGCCATTTCTTTATTTTTTTCACACATGGATATTTACAATTTCCACTTTACATTTTTACTTTACCCTTGTTTAGTTTTACATTTTGTACATTTTTTTAAAATCATTTTAACCAGTTTTCACATATGGATATTTACAATTTCCACTTTATATTTTTATATTGTCTTGTTCAGTTTTTCACATTTTGTACATTTTAAAAAATAATTTGTTTAACCATAATATAAAAAAGCAAATTTTTACAGTAAAGTAAACTATAGTAGCCTAACATTATATATTATACTTACAGTGTTTACAAAAATATCACTATATAAAACGCACTACAAATGATACAATATGGTGAACATTAGACGTAAGTAAAGTAATAGTCGTCAATGCGACGGTTCCCCCTAGCAAGAGTATCAAATGTGTTGTGTATAATAAATCGTTTGTTGTCTTCATTACTTAAAGCAACTTTGTTCAGCCAATTGGTATGTAGCTGATGATTTTTACTTCTAAATACACACATTTTCTTATATAATATAGGTGGGTTACTGACTATACAGTTCTTATAATCACTTATGTCTAACTCTTTACTAACAACATTCTTTTTCACTCCTTTTAATTTTTTTATTACTACATCATCAATCGTCATATAGCTGTATGATTTAGATTTTGTGCCTACAAAGGTGTCTATAACAACACCAGCACATTCATCCTTAAATTTTCCTAGAACCTTTTTGTTTACAAGAGGTAAATGGTAGATATTATCCTTGGGATAGTCACTTGTATCAAACCTATTTAGCTCAGTTTTGATATCCTCATAAAAATCATCAGTTATAAATTCATAAATAAAAGAATCTGTATCTGTATAGAGCAATTTTGCATTACCATGATAGTTTTTCTTAACATAATCATAGGGAAATTCATACATAAGTGTTTTTGCTAATTCCAGAATGGTGTAACCCACATATATGGGTCTGTTGTAGGTTACTTTAAGACGATTCATTTGTATTACAACTAAATCCTCATGAATAATTGAACAGTTATGGAAGTTAGGCTTGCTTATTAAGTTGTTCGCACCATACCTTTGACCTTCATTCTTCCACTTTGTTATCAGCTTTACATCAACTCGCTTATCAACATTCTCCATAGTCTTTCCAAAAACACTATTATTCATAAGTTTATAAAAATCTTTTTCAAAGGCATTTGTTGATAGTGTTCTTAAATTATTGTTCAGATCAATATAGTGATTGAGCCATGCTGACTGATGAAATTGTAATACGCGATGAATTTTAGTTAGTTTTAATCCATGCTGTAGACACTGTTTTAAGTTTTGATAATGTATTACATATTTACATTTATCATTTACATTAGCAATTAACATTTTTGTTCGTGATGTTATGTATGGAGATTTCATATTCTCAGGACAGAATGGTAAATCATTATGTTCATCATGTAACTCTTTAGGGTACTCAAGATTTAGCTCTAAAATATATCCTTTTTCATCATTATCATTTAAAGTGTTAACATTGAAAACATCAATTTTAGTTTGTGTCAGCCAGCGAAAATCTTTTAGTGGTAGATATTGACTCATAGCCCAACCATATTGGTTATTTGCATCGAGGTAGACAATATACTTTGACTCTTCACAAGGGTTGCAGCTAAGCATGTATTTATTATTTGCTTTAGAATATCGTCCACTACATTGACTTAATCCTCCTCGAATTGATGATTTTATAAAATTAATCATGTCTACTGTATATCAGTCATCAATTCTAAATTAATTTTGTCTTTTTCAACATTGAACTAAAACTTAACCCAGGAGCAGTAAAATACTGACAAGGATCAAGGTCGTAAGTTTTCATACAAACATTCCGGAAATTTTCAAAAACATCTGCTAATAACAACACATCTGTCTTCAAAAATATGTCTGAAAATTCACCTAAAGTTTGAATGTCAAACTGTGCCTACACACGTTGTGCATGTAAATATTCCTGACCACTGATATGACTTGTGTTTAAGGAACTATAAAATGCATCTTTTGGTGGTAAAGAACACTCCTCAAGACGTTCCACACAGTTAATATATTCATAAGGGAATATACCCTTTTGACGAATCAAATTAAAATCATCTTCTTTAGGAAAGGCACGTTGAATTTCATGAAACTGATCTGATTTTAAATTACTAGCAAGCTTATCAAGACTACTCGGCATAAAGCGGAATGAACCTAAAAATCGTAGTTTTGTCTTTTTTTAGTGTCAGTTTTGACGTATTTTGTAAACGATATGTATTGCTCCTTATTATTTGCAATCACATCAATTTTCACATCTGAAGCTCCAAATTCTTTAACAATAAAGTGGTTATCGTATTTGCTACCGTTATGTAGAATGACTGGAATTAATTTTGTTGCTCTATAATTTAAATTACATTCTTGGTGAGCAGCACCTCGATATTTTCCTGTTAAATGGTCATGATCGCGAACCCTATCCGTATATAAACACTCACCACATATAAAACAATTAGTTTCAGTTTCAAAACACATTTGCTGTGATAATGTTAGTGGCTCCATTGGAATGATAGTATTTAAAATAGGGGATATACAGATGGCATCTTTTTCAAGTTTCTCCATAAAAACTTTAGGTGCATTAGGTCCTCTATAGAGTTCAAACTTATTTAACGAGTCATCATAACTACATTTAATATAATATGCAAAGCTAAAAGGTTCATGAATGTGAGTAGTGTTAGTAAAAGGTTTGGTTGGATTCGATGAACATGTATTAAATGGTTTTAGCAAAGCCTCAAAGTCAGCATATATAACAAATGGTACTCGAAGCTGCTTCTCGAAGTCCTTAAATTTCAGAACGTTATTCTTAGGAGTCGGTAATACCGTACACACATGAATACATCCCCATTTTTTATGTTGAGATAGTTGATCCTCTTTTCTAAAATATAGCAAGCAACCATCACACAACCACTTTTTAGATTTATCTTTTGATAGCTGACTACCGACAAGTCTGCTTAAATGTTTTATCCAACAATAGTGAGCATTTTCACCTTCGGTTATGTACAGTAAATTCCACTAATTACACCTGTGTGAAACTAAATTGGATAGGTTAAGAATGTAAACAACGCTCTTAGGTTGCTACGTTCGTTGCCAAGAGCCGACTGCGGTGGCGTCTAGTAGCTAGTTCTGAACTAGGCCTAGTAGTCGTTGACGGTGGCGTTTGGCGGCAAAAGTAGGAACTATTTGAAAATTCAAAGTTGCAGTCCCTACTTGAATTAAAAAACAGATACACACACTAATACAGTCATCACAATTAACACCGGTTATCAGACAGATTCTACACACACCCAAAGTACACGGGGCTACATGACCGCGTTGTCGCAGCCCCTAAACTAAGGAACCAACCAACCAACATGAGCATCCTTTTTTCCTGCGTATAATATAGAGGACCTACAATACTCTTGTTTTCAATTCCATACACATTAATACTTACATTGTTCTGATTTTCAAAACGTTTAATGTCTTTTATCTCCATAGGATATTCCATTTCTTTTAAATCTAACACTGAGGAATAGTGAGGATAAGATGACGTTCTCTCCACAGCCTTTCCTGCTGGATGGAGAGCTGAGGTTACAGCCCACGCAAAACATGCATGGTCACTATTCATAACGTTTATAAGCATTCTTACGTTTGATCCATACTGGCATATCAGTGTATGATGATGCTCGAAGGGGGTTATATTTATTCATGTTAGTTTCTAAACAAAGTACTTCGACTAACGCCCAGCCTGACTCCCTTTCCTGGAACTCTTCACTCTTCACAATGATAACACTTGAAATATTTTGGTATATATCACTGATATTAGTTGATTCACTAACAATTATGTTTTTTGTATTAAAAGATTTGATATCCGTAATTTCACCTTCACTCCCAGTTTTTACATATAGTCCAAAGAGTTCAAAATTCATTTTGAATGATTTATGCTCTACTAAAACATTTTCTACCAAGCCAAACACACTAGGTTGAACATTTCTTAAAAATGATTCAATACTTTGAGTTTTTTCTTCACTATGAAGTCTGTAACTAGCAATTTGACTTTTAAACGCACTACCAATTTGTTGAATATTCGCAGAATTTATTTCATGGCAAGCGTTATTTTTATGATGAATACTGCGCAAATGTCCCTGAATCAATGAAGAAGGTATGTGTTATTGGAGGTTCACCATTCTTCTTTCTTTTTGTTGCACAACTATTTTCACAATCTTGAGAACGTTTACGCTTTTGAGCATCACATTTGTTTAAAGGTTCCGTGCTAGTTGATGGTTTTACAGTTTTTAATTCCTGTTGTTCTCCATGCACTTCAACCATGTGGGATTGATATCGCTTTACAGCAGAAAAACCAAGATCACAAACTGATCACGAAAATGGTGCTGAACTGTATGTCTACCCCTTATTATTCCCGTTTTCCAACGGGGTCGGGGATGAGATGCGATGGAAGTCTTTGTGGCGATGGTTTTTACGGCCGGATGCCCTCCCTGACGCCAACCTCAGGAGAGGAGTTAATGAGAGATGAAATGAATGATGGTGAATAAAACTGGGCAAGGATGAGGAAGGAAGCGACCGTGGCTTGTCAGAAGGTACCGTCCCAGCATTTGCCTGGTGTTGAAAATGGGAAACCACGGAAAACAATTTCAAGGACGGCCGACGGTGGGGCTCGATCCACGCGTCTACCGAGTCAGCAGAGAGCTTTGCCCCATGACCTAATGCTGCGCTTTAGCCAGCGTAGCCACAACTGCCGGTGAAAATGGTGCTGAACTAACATGTATTAAATTTACATGACGTGCAAGATTATCCTGTATGTTAAATGTGGTAGTACAATAACTGCACACAAACATTTCAAGATTATGGTTTGTACATGCATGACGTTGAAGGCTGTCAGGTCTTGAAAACTGCTTTTTACAATCACTACACTTGAACATAATGATTATCACATTCCAAATTACCTATAAAAGAAAGAAATCATATATTTTAATAAACATAAAACAAAGTAAAAGAAAAATACGTTAATTAAATTACAGCCAATGGTCATAGTAGAGTATTTTAATTAAACGTCTGTGGACTCTCAGCAAGTCTAATTTCAAGTAGTTCCAACTTAGGTTAATAGATATCATTGTCACTGACACCTAGTGGTGAACGTTAGAACTTGATAGAGCGTTAATCAAATCTAACCTACAAACCTAGCTTTACACAATTGTCAAGTAGTTCCAAGTTTGATTAACAGATATGTCACTAACACTGTCACCTAGCGGTGAATATTCGGAGTTGAGCGTTAATCAAATCTAACCTACAAATTTAGCTTCACACCATTATTGCGGAGTTCCAACTTTAGTTAGTAAACATGGTACTGTTGCTGCCACTTAACAGTGAACATTGAAACTTGATAGAGCGTTAATCAAATCTAACCTACAAATTTAGCTTCACACCATTGTTGAGTAATTCTAACTTTAGTTACCAGGTACCATTGTCACTGACATTAAGTAGTGAACGTTGGAACTCAATAAAGCGTTAATCAAATCTAACCTACAAATTTAGCCTCACACCATTGTCGAGTACTTCCAACTTAAGTTACCACGTACCATGACACCTAGTAGTGAACTTGGAACTTGATAAAGCGTTAATCAAATCTAACCTACAAATTCAGCTTCACATAATTGATGAGTAGTTCCAACATTGGTTAACAAATATTATTGTCACTGGCACCTAGCAGCGAACGTTGGAACTTAACAGAGTGTTAATCAAATCTAACCTACAAATTTAGCTTCACACATCATAGTCAAGTAGTTCCAACTTTAACTATCAAATAAACCATTGTCATTGACATCTAGCTGTGAACATTGGAAAATATCGCTCTAGCTGTTTAATAGTTATTAGAGGGGGACCTTTAATAATTTATCAACTGCTGAACTAGGTACAGGACTCTGTTAACCAACAGGTACGTCAATTATCTGTTAACAAATATATCAATCAATCAATAAATACATTCCAATCAATAACTTGAACATCGATTAGTAATAAAAGACTACAACCCATTAATAATAAGTACTTACCTTGCAAAAAAAAATGATTTTCCACCAAAAAGGGCTTTTTTGCAACTGTTCAGCCGTAAAAGAGCACTGTTCACTTGTAGCGAGTAATAAAGACAGAGAGTAGGGAAATATATGACACCTCCCTTATATAGGCCTACTCGTGTCAGCAGCTTTTTGCTGATCATTGCAATTCCTTTCCTGTACACCTGACAGTCCAAAGTGCACTAGGAACACCTGTGCGGTTTCAGATTACTGCTGACTTTGCATGATCATCACCCATTGTCTTCAAGAACATTAGGAACACCTGTGCGGTATCAGATTACTGCTGACTTTTCATGATCATCACCCATTGTCTTGATGAACACCTGCGGTTTTAAATTACTGCAGTGTTAGTCATAGCAACAGAACTGTGCGCTCTCTACCATGTCAGCAATGTGACACAGGAAATAACAAGTTGGCTTACTGCACGTACAATCTCCTCAGTTATAACATCTTAAAAACGTGCATTATTCTCTTTCAACTACAAATGACACATCCATCCACCAAGTTAGATCCCTTGACCTGTCCTCAAATTGCATGTGCCCCGTGTAGTAGAGTGTGTTCATTAACCCTAGCACTAGAACATATTCATCCACCAAGTTTTGCACTTACACCTTGACATGTCCTCTATCTACCAAGTTTTACACTTATACAAACCAAACAGGATGTGACTTGTTAGCGTACATGTGGTTTTCACAAGGGAGGCGGTAATAATGTCATCTCACACGGTGTTCACATGTATTTCGCCACTCTCCTTTCATATCGTTATGAGATTGTAGTAGTGAGGGCTGGCGAACAACGTCAGCTCAACACACTGCTTTATACATAAATGTTGTTAGGCCCATTGACATAATTTGGATAAATTTCATGGGCCAGTCCATAGGGATCAGGCCAAAGGGACCGGTCCAAAGGGATCAGTCAAAAGATGATGATGATAATTGTTGTTTTAAGGGGCCTAACATCTAGGTTATCAGCCCAGGGATCAGTCAAAAGGACCTGTCGACAAGGACTCGTCCACATGGACCTGTCAACAAGGACCCGTCCACAGGGACCTGTCAACAGGGACCCGTCCACAGGGACTCGTCAACAATGACCCCTCAACAATGACCCATCCACAGGGGCCCATCAACAGTGACCCGTCAAACAGGACCTGTCAAAAAGGATCCATCAAAAATGACCCCCTGTCAAAAAGGGCCCGTCCAAGGGGGGGGGGGCTAGTCAACAGGGACCAGTCCAAAGGGACAAATCAACAGAGATCAATCAAAAGGGACCAATCAACAGGGATCAATCAAAAGGGGCTATCGCCTCAAGGCCTGACATATCCCTCTTTGATTATTGGTGTGCCGATCGACAAGCGTCACTTAAAATACTTTTTGATCACCACTCGTGGGTTGGGTTAGGTTAGGTTACACTACAGCCGCCATCTTTAAAAAAGCCGGCCCTCTTACAAAAGCTATGAGTGGGCATGCGTAAAAGCAAACAACAAGCATTCATATTGGCTTTCCACCCCAAACATGTCTCTTGTGTGGAACAACGTTTAATTCCATATTGGCATTCAAATTCTCACATGTTGCACTTGGAAAGCGAGATTCTCTAAAAGATTACAATTTCCTCCCCCCCCCCCCCCCTAGTAGGGGTAGGTTTCATTTTGGGGTTGAAATATGCTGTCCATTGGAAAGGGAGTGTCATCCCAAGTTCAACAACACCCCATTTGTCAAAATCCGACCATGTGTTGGAGAGATATCGCGCCGCCACCATCTTGTGAGGTGGGTTGAGTAGGAGGTGGTGCTGGAACCCGTAAAAACCCACTACTCACCCAAAATCGAAGATTTACTGCACTGTCATTCGTCCCGTAGCACTTTATAGTACCGAATGTTGGCCGACCACGAAGGAAGCAGAACGTCGGCTAAGTGCCATGGAGAGCAAGATGCGTAGATGGACAGCAGGCATTACTAGGTTGGATCACATCCCCAATCAAAGAATAAGGGAACGATTTGGTATCGCAACAATCAGTAACAAAATGCGTGAGGGTCGTCTGCGATGGTTTGGGCTTGTGTTACGGTCAGGAGCGGACACCATTGCAAAACAGGGCTACACACTGGAGGTTGCCGGGAAAAGACCAAAGGGGCGACCGAGACAACGTTGGGCCGATACACTGCACAGGGATTTGAAGGGCGTCAACCTTCATCCGGACTTGGCCCATGACCGAGTAAAGTGGAGAGAGCGGATTCAAATAGCGGATCCTGCCACGAGGTGGGACAAACGCTAAAGCAAAAGAAGAAGAAGAATACCTCGTAGTTCCACCCCTTAAAACTGTGCCACCCTAAAAACTGGCACACATTTTCGCCCCTGCCTGCCTGCTCCACCGGCAGGCCTTCTACAAAACTGTATCTATAATCTGCCCCGGGCTCATATTTGAATGTCCCGCCTGGTGCCTACCGCCGTTGTTTCCCGGCAAAACTAGTGCCTCCGGTCCAGGCAAAGCTGTTGATGCTCCGAATATTCTGGAGTTCTGTATTCCCGCCGAGCAAATGGACCAATAGTGTGCTTCGCTGCTGCCCATGTGCATTCTGGGTAAGCGCTGTTTCAGGCCTGCCACACTAAATTACGTTCTGTTGCAAGTCCGCTTATGGCGGAAAGAAACGTTCTGGACCTGTTTATGTAGGCGACGATACTTCGGTAAAATTCCGCGAGGCGCGCCCGGCTCTGCTTGTCGGCCGCCAGTTGAACAAACGAGAGTCTTCTCTCGGCCCATTTTGAACGAGAACTATGTAACGAACTGGGCGCTTGCTGGGCGAGCTCTCGGAGCTCGGCCGTGTTTGGCCTACACCATGGACAAAGGTATAAGTGATGTAACTTTCGTTTCGAGTGCTAATTGGACAGACTCTCCATCGCTTCAAGTTGTTAAATTATTAATACTCGCAGTGTCGTTTGCGAGTGCTGGACCTTATTGAAACTGAAACTATTATTTTAACTATAAATGTGGGACACACAATTTCGAACTGTAAGTTAGGAACAGGGCAATGGCCATGCTGCTTGCCTTCTGTGAATGGATAGCTAGTGGTCCCATTTGAATTTCATTTACGCTTTCGATTAGTTTGAGGTTATTTAAGTTGATATATTATTCTTTCTTTTAGCGGTAGCCCACTTAGGCTAAGTATTTGGTGGGTACTCTGTTGAGGCCGACAATGTGCTACATGGTCGTGTAAATGGTCTACTATTGCTAACGGCTTGGCTCTTTGTTGAGCAGTCGGCAGCAATGATTTTCTCCGTTGGCCGCAGCCATGTACAGGCGTGATGTTGGAACTTTCACCTCTAGGGCAATTACTTAGCCCTTTGGTATTACAGTAACTTCTGTGTTTAATTCTTTAGTTTTGTGTTGCCTTCTGTGATGGTAATATCTTTCATTTATTTTATGGAGCCTTCTGCTCGCGGATTTCTCTCATTTTGAGAATTTTTCTGCTGTGGAACTTGATTTTTCAAAATGCCTCATGGCATTTCTGTTTCGTCATTGGGAGCTTACTTCTCCCGTTTTGAGCTTGGTGTTTTATTTTTCAGCCCATTACTGGGGCAAATGATATTTCTTGTAACCAAGAAATATGTTTTCTTTCCGGATTTATTTTCAACGTTTTCTGTCATGCGTGACCGTTGGCTTTCAAAGAACACGTGGGGATAGGCTACTATTAGGAGTGCTTTTTATTTCCGTTTTGCTGTGTTTTGTTTCTTTGGTTTCCACATTATTTGTACTTTTATTTTGTTACAATATATTCTTACTTCTTTTGTTGTTTTAACCCATGGTTTATTCCTTAGTGTTTCTAACTGACAATGTTGCCTTGTCTCCCGCCTCTGAACCACGAGGCTCATTTCCACACCCCAAGTATTAACTTGCCTGGCGTGCCATTATTTAGTAAAGGTCGCCACAGTAAGTGTTTAGCAGAGGGATGGTTGTCGATTTTTGACTGGTTTTGCTATCGATAGTGGTAGGTAGAAGTCATGTGGCAACATTGTCCACTTTGCACTGATATTTATCAGAGTGATAATACTGAGGATTGGAATGTGTTTTTTGTAATTGTAACGTTTTCTACCATGGGCAACTATAATTTAAATTTTGAATTTCAAGTTTTAAAAGGTGAATGTGGAAACTTAAAACGTTAGAATTAAGGTACTGTGAAATTCTGTTGTCGAAAATTTTTGGTATTTTCTTTTTCACGCTACTGTGATGGAGCGTCACGTACCTGATCCCAGGCATTTGGATGCTGAGGAAATTCAGTATGAACTGAATATAAGAGGTTTGGAGGTCCCCGTGAACACGGAGGTGGCTCGAGCAGTTTTGAAGCCTGCCCTTCAGGAACCAGTAGTGTTGCCGGAGCTGTCCGATGCAGAATTTGCAATTGGTGAGTCGCAAATTTCCCAAAAAGTAGTTTTGTGTGCTAAGCTTATCAATTTTTTTTTATGATTATGGTACATCTGCCCAATATAAGAAATATCGTGCTCGCTTACAGTATCTGTTCACTCGTTGTGAAGATGTTCTGTTTGTTTCTTCCCATCGTTCTGATGATGAGTTAGCTATTATTTTTGAAATTCAACGTAAGATAGCCGAATGTGCTAATAAAGTATTTGATAGGGGCAGATGACCTCGTAGTTCCGCCCTTTAAAACAACAATAACTAACTAAAGTATTTTACGGTACCTCTGGTGGCTGTGATGGTCTGGAGTCAGCCCAAGTCGTTAATTTAGACAGTTCTAAAATGGTTATTCCAACCAGTGAAAGTGATTATCATCCTTATATTCCTACGTGTACTGCTAATCTGTTAAATTCAGTACGGTTGAGTTATGAAGTTTCTAATACTGCGAGTATGTCTCGGTCTGTTCATCGCAACAATGATTTTTCCCCCGTTGTTTCTACTAACAATAGTGCTACCGTAGATTGTAGTAGCACAGGGTTGCCAGTAACTGAAGTAGATATTTCTAATCTCTTTTCCTTCCCTCCTGTGGATAATTCATCTTATGTTTATCGTGAAAGAGCTGCTACAGCCAGGTCACGTACTATGTCAAGGGTGCCAGGCAGTAGTGTCGATGCTGGTGGTAACGCAAGTGTATGTAAATTGTCTACTCAATACCTCCAGGTTACTGAGAGGAAGCCAGTCGATAGTGTTTTGGTGACTGAGCTTAGCCGGTTAAATTTTAGTCAAGGGTTATCGTCCGACACGAACTTGGTCGAAGTGTCAAACTCTTCATGGTTGAATAATTTCAGTGCAAATTCTAGTTTTCATGTACCAGTGTCCGTTCATTCTGTTTCTGCTGTAAACAATTCTAACGGGGATGTAAATTGTAATCCTTCCGTTTCCGAAATTCTGCAACCGAATACTAGAGAGTTGTTCATGTCAATGAAGTACCTCGTTCCGTGTGTGGTGCCACTCCTGTGTACACCACAAGTAACTCCAATGGTGGAGTAACATATTCTTATTCAAGCGCCTTTTCTCGTCCTACTTGTTCCGTTCTTACACCCAGTGCGAGGGGTCTTAAACAAGTAAATACCCGCAGTCGGGGTATGTATCCTACTCCAAGACGAAGTTCTCCTCAAGATGTTTCTGGTAATAATTATCCTCCTTCGTTAGGCATTAGGACTCTTAATTCATCTTTTCGTTAGCCGAAAGATAAAGTTTGGTGCGACAAGAACAGGGTTTCTGCTCGTTTAGAAACCCAAGGTTGGGATTTGGATAATCCAAGTGATGATAGTGGACTTGTTCGTGGTGAACAGAGAGGTCCAGGTTCTGGTCGTTCAGTTTTTTCTAACCGTAATTTTGGGAATCTTGCCCACCCGTTATCCGATTGTGCAGCTAAGTTGAAGCACATTAATACGGATACCACTGATGGTATTATTCATTTTCTGCTTGAGTTGGTGGAGATTTATGAGTACGCTGCTGTATTTGGTGTGAGTTACACTCAGGTGTACCAACTTATGTTCCCGTTCACTTCTGGTATGATGAGAAGTATGGTTGTTGAGGCTATGGCTCGAAACACAGGTATCGAAGTGTTCTGTGAGCAAGTAATGTCAAATGTCATTCCTTATAGAAAGATGGGTACTGTAATTCAGCGTCATTTGTATCGTGTGCAGAAGTATGGCGAGTCGTTGGATGTGTACATGCAAAGCTAGCTAAGATGTTTTCTGTTAATTTCACTGAGCAAGAGATGGTGGAACACATTTTGGATGGTGTGACGACAGACTACCGTTCGTTTTTATGCTTAGGGTCTCACCCGAGTACCATTTCGCAATTGTGTGCTGCTGTACGTGGAGAGTCCGTGCGCCAGTCCGACTATGGTAGAGGTTCTGTTGATCAACCTTCTCAATTTAATTCTTATAAATGGCAAGGTACATCTAACCGTGAGAACAGTGGTCGTTTCCAAGGTAAACAAAGTAATTGGAATAACCGTAAACCTCAAGGTACAGGAGGTCGGTGGTCAAATAATCAGTCTCAGAGTGGTACTGTTCGGAATGGAGAAGTTAGGAATTCTGGAAATTTTAATTCGGAAACGAACGTTTGTTTCCAAGGTTCTTCTAATAATGATGGTGATGTCAGACATCAAGAAAATCCTAACCGTGGTGAAAATTCAAATCGTCAGAGAGCTCAAGCTCGTGAAAATAGTAATTCTGTGAATTGTAACAATTGTGGTCGCATGGGTCATTCGGACCGCACCTGCAATTCCCTTCAGGAATGACATCCGGAGACCTGGCATCGTGATATCGTGATGTGATATCGATGTCATCAGTCATTAATGTGGACGACAGTAGTATGGGAGTATGTTCTAAGGTTTCTGTGAGTGCTTTGGTACCCGCGCCTATCGCAGGTATTTTAATTAATGATGCCAATGTTAAAGCTTTGTTAGATTCTGGCAGCGCTGCGTCACTGATGAGTGAGGAATGGTATAGGGCCATGAAAGGCATCTGCAAGTTTCCTGCTCTGTCTTAAGTCGATGTTCGTTTAGTTTCAGCTAACAATTCTCAATTAGAAGTTCTTGGCGCTGTCAAGTTAAAGGTTAAAATCCATAGTTTCGCATGGAAATTTCCGTTTTGGATTGTGTCAAATTTGTCTCGCTCGGTGATTTTGGGCGCTAATTTTTTATGTCACTCCGGTTTGTCGCTGGACATTTAAACGTGAAACCTTCTGGTTTAATTTCTGTCCAGATTTGAAATTGAAAATTTCTGCTACTGAAAGGTACGATGTTGGCACCAGTGCGGTGGACATCGATAGAGAGGACTTTCTCGAGTTGTCAAGTAGTGTCAATGACCTCGATCTTAGTAATCTTTCAGATGGTCAAGCAACGATTATACGTGATTTGTGTTTTCGTTTTCCGGAGGTTTTTACCGAACAGTTAGGAGTCACCGATTTGATTTCCTACAAGATTGTCATGATGGAAAATATTCCACTTAGGCATCCTCAGTACAGACTTAGTCCGCATAAGATGAAGGAACTTAAGAAGATAATTGATCAGATGTTGTCAGACGGTGTTATTCGCCCCTCTATTTCTTCATATTCATCGCCTATGCTTTTAGTGCCGAAGCCGAATGGTGGTTTTAGACCCGTTGTCGATTACCGAAGGCTCAATAAGAAGGTTGCGATGGAATCCATCCCCCTTCCTGATCTCCACTCATGTTTTTCGTGGTTCAAGGATGCTAAGTACTATAGTCTCATAGACTTGAATCAGGCCTATTATCAGGTTCCTTTAGCCGAGGAGAGTAAGCATCTCACCGCCTTTGCTACGGATTGGAATCTTTATGAATTCAATCGTTTTCCCTTTGGTCTCACTACTGGAGGAGCTGTGTTAAGCAGATTGTTAGATAAGGTCTTTTCTGTTATTAAGTTTGAGTATCTGTACCACTACTTGGACGATGTCGTAGTGTACAGTAAAACGTTTGATGATCATGTTCGCCATCTTCACGAAGTGTTCGAGCATCTGAAGAACGCTGGTGTAACTGTGAAGCTTTCTAAAGTATTTTTCGCTAAACTTCAAATCTCCTTTCTGAGGCATGTTATCTCCGCCTCTGGTGTGTCGATCGACAGCTCTCGCACCCAGGGCATTCGTGACTTGAAAAGGCCCGTCAATGTCAAAGGCGTGGCTCGTTTCGTTGGTATGGCCAACTTCTTTCGCAAGTTCAACCCTGATTTTGCTCGTAAGGCTATGCCCTTAAATAAGCTACGTCAGAAGAAGGTCCTGTTCGAGTGGGGTGAGTCTCAACAGACCGCTTTCGATGAGTTGAAGGAAGTTTTGTGTAATGCTCCTGTTCTCGCTGTTCCTGATTTCAGCAAGAAATTTATCGTGCAGACAGATGCCTTTTTTGGCGCAGTCGCAGCTGTTCTTTTACAGGATTGTGAAGAAGGTCGTCGTCCTATCGCCTTCGCTTTGAGAACCTTAACTATTGCTGGGTCTCGTTATTCTGTGTATGAGCTAGAAGGTCTAGCTGTCATGTTCGGATTAGAAAAGTTTAAGATGTATGTCGAACACGTGCCGTTCGAATTGGAGACCGATAACCAGGCCCTGAGCAGGGTCTTGGCCAGACCGAGGAACACTGGGCGCATCGCTCGGTGGGCTACTCGTATCTCAACTTTTAATTTCACGGTTCGTCACATCAAGGGGACAGATAATGTCAATGCCGATTCGCTCAGTAGGATGTACGAGGAATCTCCCCTTAAGATACCGGAGCCTGTTCCTGTGGAAGCTGATGTTGTTGGTGTTTGTTCCGCCCAGCATATGTTGAACAATTCTCCTCTTTTGTTTAAAGATATAGTCATTCATCAAAAAGAAGATCAAGACTTAAAGTTAATCATTTCTAAATTAGATGCTGGTGAGGTTGTAAAACCTTATTTTCTTAGGTCAGGCGTGCTATGCTGCGTTGCCAGGCATGGCAAGAAGCCGAAAGTCGTCTTGCCTGTCCAGTTAGTGGATGCAATGCTAATATATTTTCATGAGTCACCAGTGGGTGGTCATTTAGGAGTCTTCAAAACTCGTCAAAAGGTGAAGCAATCTTTTACTTGGAAGTGTATGGACCGGGATATCAAGAGATTTGTTTTAGGTTGTCGCAGTTACAACGTTAGTAAACCTGCTGTCAATAGTAAGGTGGGATTTCTGTCTTCAGAGCCTGTGTTACGTCCTATGGAGATGATGTATTTTAGATTTCGTCGGACCTTTCCCGAGATCCAGGTTAGGAAACCGTTTCGCATTAGTCTGTGTCGATGGATTCTCAAGATTTTGCTGGATTTTTCCTACCCTGATGAGCAACACTGCTGCTGTTATCAAGTGCTTAAAGGTCATTTTTACTTAATTCGGTCCCTGTCAGTACCTGATTTATGACAATGCCCATACCTTCACTTCTAATCAATTCCGTAACTTCTGTTTTGAGTACTCGATCTCTCATGTTACGACTACTCCGTATTATCCTAACCCTAGTTTGACCGAGAGGGTCAATAGGAATTTGAGAGCTGCGTTGATCGCTTATCATCGGGACAATCATGCTAAATGGGATTCGTCATTGCATTGGTTGGCCTATGCTTTCAACACTGCTGAGCATGAAAGTCATGGTAAAAACCCGTTTTCATTGATGCACGCGTTTGTGCCGAATTCTCCGTTGTCAAATCTTTGGTCACTTAATGAATTTCTTCCAGATCAACCTAGTCCTGAGCGCGTTCGTGAAATTTGGAGAGAAGCTCAACGTGCCATCAAGATCTCTCACGACAAGTTGGCCCAGAGGTACAACCAAGGTCGTGGTCAGAGCAAATTTAAAGTTGAAGATTTAGTCTATGTCAAAAAACTTCTGGAAAAAAAAAATTCCTGGTCATCAAGTGAGTGGCAAACTCATGCCAAAATTCCGTGGCCCATATAGGATCTTATCTTTTCCTACCGATGTCACTGTCCTGTTGGAGGACAATGAAAGAAGACGTATTTTCCGAATTCACTAGTCGTATTGTAAACGTGCTGGTGAACGAGAGGCAGAAGAATCAGAGAAAGCAGAGAACGCTGGATGTGAGGAGTAAATTGTGGAAACCTTCCTGTGCAGCGATTTGGTTACAGTGATCTCTTTTATTGTATTTGGTAACGTCTATGTTTCTTGGAGCCGTGTGTTGGTATTATGTTGTCAAGTTGTGTTGACCCGTTGGTGTGTGTTTGGTGCTGTTTTTGGAATGACGCAGAGTCAACAGACGGGAAGTTGAAGCTGTACGTCTGTCGTGTACAATTGGCAGTGATTGTGCAATATCTCCACAAGTACTTCGTGAGTCAGTTCTTCGGCGGAGTATTATCTCGTCAAGAGATAAACACAAGGGTTCTTCTGTGTAGTATAATCTCATCCAAGGATAGACATAATGGTCCGTTTTGATTTCTGCTGGTAATGGCGCTAGTCTCTATCATGCCTTTATTTCAGGTGTGTCAAGCCTGTTCGTGGACACCCTTTCGTCTAAGGATAAGGTCAATGGGTCTTCTAATTTTCTTTTCAAATTTTCATTCTTGTCAGTGGAACCTGCTCGAGGTCTTTCTACGACTCTTGTGGCCTATTTCTTCCCTTCTGTGTTGATACTGGTGTGGTGAACGTTGGATATGTACTGAGTCGTGGTACTCTTGTTCTGGTGTGTGTGGATATCAGGGATCCCTGCATTTGCTCGCAGCCCTGGTGTCGGACCTTTCCTTGTTGAATTTTGACTGCATGCTGTGGATGTCGTAGAGTTGTCAAGGGCCGTTAATCCATTCATTGTGCGGGAAGCACATTTTGAAGTAGCATCTGGGTCTGTTTACCTGATTGAGGAGAAGGTTGCCCTGCATTTGCGCGCAGGCGCCTTGGTGTCGCAGTGAAGGAGTCCGTTGGATGGAAAATCGTGGACATGTGTTCTGCAATTCTGTGAAGTGATGTTTTTTCTGCAATTTGGAGCGCCAGACGAGGGTGTGTTCCGTCTGTGAAGTGAAGCTGTGCTGTTGAGAGCTACGTTGTTGGTGTTCGAGGATTTTGTATGATATGTTCTGGTTGAATTGGAAAACTTTTCTCAGTTTTCTTGAGTCACTGTATCCTGTCACTGTTGGTAAGTTTTGTAGGTGTTCGTGGAGTGTGTTCTGGTGTATCTGTTCTCTGCGTTCTGTCGAAGTGTGTTATCTGTTCTGTGTTCCTGTTTTAGGGGCATTTGATGTGTTAAGTAATGTAATATTAAATGTAAATATAAATGTTGGAAATTTGTTGACACCAGTTGTAGTGTGTATTGTGACGAGGCAAATGTCTCTAATTTTTCCCTGTGCTAAGAGAGCTGAGCCATTCCTGTGGTCATGGGTCCCCTAAATTTCATTCGTGCTGCCCCATCTCAGTATATTTTACTCAATTTGAAATTATGTTTTCAAGATATTTCTAGTTTATACAAACTTAGTATTGTACATTCAGGATTTTGGTTGGGAACCAGTTAGTATTTTCTTTTACTCCTGTGAAGTGGAGGTATGCAATTTCAAGTGAACTCTGTTTTAGTGCTTCGTCCTACATTAGTAACTTAACATTTTCGCATTCTGCAAAGGTCCTAAGGTTTTGCGTGTGCGTCATTATGTGCATCGCTTTAAGTATTGTGAAAGTGATCTCGTATCACAAAGGCAAGTGAATTGCCGAGTCCTAACTCACTCAGTAAAAGTCCTCATATGTTTTACGGATGTTGCTCAAGCTCTCGCCCTGGTCTTGTGTCAGATCAGTGGCATCCGTCGACCCTGTTGGTGAAGAACACGACCCAACCTTGTGTTGTGTCACTCTGCGTGCTGTGTCTGCTCTTGTCCTTGGCTGTTTCAGGGGTAGTCCAGTGTGAGGTTGCGCCCCTCACATCTGGAGATGGTGGTGGCCTGCGTAAGGGCCGCTGTCATGACGTTATCCACTATCTGGTGGTGATCATGATGCCTGCTGGTCGGTGCGGATGGTGATGAATGCCTCAACGTCAACCCTGGATGCTAAACGGCTGGAGTGCTGATATGGTATTAGTATGGTGATGTTGGCGTTCCTTCCTGTCAACCCAAACGGTCTTCACGAAAACATTAGTTGATTACGAGGCATCTTCTCTAGGTCGCGACTTCCTGTGCTGGTGCAGTGAGTGACGCATGGACAAACTCTATATTGCCTGCTTGGTGTTTGGTGATATCTTCGAGAGGACTTGAGGGGGCCTTCTTCCTGTTGGCCCGCCCCTACTTCGACCTTTGCTAAGGGGAGGCTGTGCCACCCTAAAGACTGGCACACATTTTCGCCCCTGCCTGCCTGCTCCCCCGGCAGGCCTTCTACAAGACTGTATCTATAATCTGCCCCGGGCCCATATTTGAATGTCCCGCCTGGTGCCTCCCGCCGTTGTTTCCCAGCAAAACTAGTGCTTCCGGTCCAGGCAAAGCTGTTGATGCTCCGAATATTCTGGAGTTCTGTATTCCCGCCGAGCAAATGGACCAATAGTGTGTTTCGCTGCTGCCCATGTGCATTTTGGGTAAGCGCTGTTTCAGGCCTGCCACACTAAATTACGTTCTGTTGCAAGTCCGCTTATGGCGGAAAGAAACATTCTGGACCTGTTTATGTAGGCGACGATACTTCGGTAAAATTCCGCGAGGCGCGCCCGGCTCTGCTTGTCGGCCGCCAGTTGAACAAACGAGAGTCTTCTCTCGGCCCATTTTGAACGAGAACTATGTAACGAACTGGGCGCCTGCTGGGCGAGCTCTCGGAGCTCGGCCGCGTTTGGCCTACACCATGGACAAAGGTATGAGATGTAACTTTCGTTTCGAGTGCTAATTGGACAGACTCTTCATCGCTTCAAGTTGTTAAATTGTTAATACTCGCAGTGTCGTTTGCGAGTGCTGGACCTTATTGGAACTGAAACTATTATTTTAACTATAAATGTGGGACACACAATTTCGAACTGTAAGTTAGGAACAGGGCAATGGCCATGCTGCTTGCCTTCTGTGAATGGATAGCTAGTGGTCCCATTTGAATTTCATTTACGCTTTCGATTAGTTTGAGGTTATTTAAGTTGATATATTATTCTTTCTTTCAGCGGTAGCCCACTTAGGCTAAGTTTTTGGTGGGTACTCTGTTGAGGCCGACAATGTGCTACATTGTCGTGTAAATGGTCTACTATTGCTAACGGCTTGGCTCTTTGTTGAGCAGTCGGCAACAATGATTTTCTCCGTTGGCCGCAGCCATGTACAGGCGTGATGTTGGAACTTTCACCTCTAGGGCAATTACTTAGCCCTTTGGTATTACAGTAACTTCTGTGTTTAATTCTTTAGTTTTGTGTTGCCTTCTGTGAAGGTAATATCTTTCATTTATTTTATGGAGCCTTCCGCTCGCGGATTTCTCTCATTTTGAGATTTTTTCTGTTGTGGAACTTGATTTTTCAAGATGCCTCATGGCATTTCTGTTTCGTCATTGGGAGGTTACTAGTAGTGGAATGATGGCGCTTCTGCTTCACTCTAGAACCCTCCTTGCCCCACTACTAAGCTTCAGCCATGTAATATTTGCGCAAGCTCGTGAACTCATGGTCGGATGTTGACAAATGAGGTGTCGTTGGACTCGGGCTGACGGAGGCTTTACTATGGACCACACGTTATATTTTAGAATTTTTTTTTTGTAAAATTTTTGTTTTCGAAAGTAGGTGATAGTTTCAAAACAAAACATGGTAGACGTTGTGCCATGGTTCAAACGAAAGGTCTCTATGTCCTTTATTTTCTGTAATAAAACTTTTTTATTTTTTATGTTTTTTTTTGAAAACACTCTAATTTTGAAAATCCTATATTTTCGAAACTAGGAATTCTACAAAAAAAATTGTTTGACATAAATGGAAGGTCCCTACGCCCTCTACCAGGAAAATAAATTTCAAGTCTCTACGATAAAAAGCTGACAGTAGTGGGATGATGAGAGAGCTGCTTCCAAAAGCAAGTTGTGAGCGCCTGCGACTTTGGAATGGAAGAAGTCATGCTAGGAGGGCGTGCTTGGATTCGTTTTTTTCGTCTCGTTGTGCTCTTTACGGGAATGTAGGTGTCGAAAAGGTGAAAATCTGGAAACATGGCTTTTTGGGGGTAAACCATGATTTTAAACTTTTTGTTATAACTCTCGAACCAATTATGCCAGAGGCGTGTACGACGGGTCCAAGGACTCTAGGTGAAGTCCTCTTTGCTATGGACCACTCGTTATAATTTTTTTAAATTTGGAAACGCGATTTTGGGGTAAACAAGTGTTTTTTATGATTTTTTTTGCCGATATCTCACGAACCAATAGGCCTAGAGACGTGTACGAGGTGTTATTTTTTTCGTCGTGTTGTCCTCTTGCCGAGGATGTTCGTGTTGAGCAGGAATGAAAAACCATTTTGAGGTAAAACCGTGCTTTTAGACTTTTTGCTCTATCTCGCAAACCAATAACGCTAGAGACGTGTACGAGGTGTCCTAGGACTCAGGCTAACGTCCCCTTTCGAATGTGATAGACATTTTTTCCAAAAAATAATTCACAAAGGGCCTAACGCCATACATGTTGAAAAAACTTTTTTTCTTTACCTGTTTAAAATGTTTATGAAGCGTGGTGGTTGAGAGAGACGATACTGCTGGGTGTGTGTGTTTCAACGAACCTGGCGCTGACCACAGTGGCTGTGCTCAATAGAACAATCGATATTTCGGCGGGTCGGTTTATGACAGAGCGAGGGTTCGTTTTTTCTGATATTTCCTATGGCAGATGGATGGAGGCTAATATTTGAAAATGTGTGAAGCATGCTAAGATTTTTTACCCCCGAAGGGGATCTTTAACGTGTAAACAATGATGAGAACATGGTTCTATCTTGGTCGAAGCGAGCACAGAAATCAAACTTGCAGAGGAGCAGACGAGCAGGAGGCGAATGTCCTTTGAGCTTATTGGAATGTGCTGATCTGACTTGAAAACAGGTGCAATGGAAAATGACAAAGACGCTTCAAGGTTAAATAATCTGACAATCGTGGTGGCAGGGAAGAGCGAAATGCATGTGAACACGTGTGAGATGACATGTACGCTAAACAAGTTACACCCGTTTGCTTCGTACGTGACAAAATGCTAGTTCATGTGAAATTTGACCTGGCACAGGCGTTCACCTGGGACGTTAGGTGTCCACGTGACTGATAACAGAATGTTCAAAGCGTGGGGAAAAATGATTATACATGCAACGTAACATATATAAGGACAAGTCGTTATCATTTCCACTCTCACTTAGGTGACTACCTTTGAACACATTGCGTTGCGTGAAACCCCTGGTCTTGTTTAACAGTTTTTGTGTTGGTGGAAAATACTTAACCTTGTTGTGGGGTATTTATTTATTTATTTATTTATTTATACATTAATTCATTTATATATATATATATATATACATGCAATTATTTATTGATTAGGTAATTATTGATTTTATTTATTTATTTATTTGTTTGCACATAACCGGTATACCTTACATGTCTGAGAGAGAAGAAACCATTGCACTTTTGAGCCCACTAGAAGGAAACAGCAACAAGCCACTGCAAGTGAAGGTGAGATTATTTTTTTAAACTAACTTGTTTCATATTTTTGTTTCATATTTTATTTTATGAAATGAATGTATTAACCTAAATTTAGGTATTTATAGCGTTTTATTTTATTTATTTTTAGAAACTTGGGAAGGAAAGTCTTACCGCTGTAGCAGTTGTTGAAAACCCGAGACGCAGTAGAGCGAAACCATTGTTTCCAGGCAGTGAACTATTGAAAACTCAGGTAAGCCTAACTTAAAATGCTACGGTATTGCATTTTACCACTACTGAAAAAAACTCTTACACAAAAAAATCATTACCTGTACATGACTGGGAAAATGATTCCTTTCTTGATTAATGGCTATGTTGTTGTTGACTGGGAAAAGTACAAGGCCATGTTGGATTTTCTAAAAACAAAAAATTAAATTAAAATTATGGGTGGTGGTTCCCTATGGACTCAACGAATATCCACAGGTTTGAACATGATATTGTGAACAAAATGACATGGCATTCATTTTTGTTTATATATTGGTTAAAGAGGGTGTTAACTCTAACCTTGTTTTAATATAAACACCGTGCAGTCATATACCGGTACAGGTTCCATACTTTATTTTTTCCATCGTAACCAAGACAACATAACACAACACATAAAACAATACCTTGTACATGATACCAATACCAAGAAAATAATTACTTTACCCTGACAGGGGGGATGTAAATGACTGTAGCTTTATAGAAAGAAAATAAGTACATGGGTTACTGTTAGTGCCAAACATACAGTTTATTTTTTAATGGTGTATTGATATATGAATGCCAATTATCGTTAACGTTTTATTTACAAGTATTGATTGATTGAGTGATGGGTTATTTTGTTTGCTTTTATATGTAGTCATGTGCCATTAACGTAATGAACAGACAGTGAACAAGCATGCATTATGCTTTAAAGTACTCTGTTCTCTTGTGCAACGTTAATAACTTACAATAAGAAAAAAATTATTATAACACATGGCGTTGGTACCAAATACAATAATTGAGCAAGTTGGTTTACCACGTGGGTTAAATTTAAAATCAGAACATGATCGTTGGTTAACATTTGAATCCTGGCCTGTAGGCTTTTTGTCGACACATAAACTTGCAAAAGCCGTTTTTTTTTTACTTGAACTGAGAAGATGTGATGCGCTGTGTGTTTTGTCGTATTGAGCTTTCACACTGGGAAGAAGGGGATGATCCCTTTAGAGACCATTTGCGATGGACTCCTCATTGTCCTTACATGCTTGGAAAACAAGTGGACAACCTACACGTGTATTCATTTTACCGAACTACAAGGCCATTGGCCGCTACTTACGGTGCTGAATCACAAATACATAATAATAATAATGATGTATTACCAGCCAACGGTAGTGTCGATATATGTGGTCCATACGCCATAGACAGTGTTGAATTGGCGTGTGCTTTAGAAAAATTGGGAGTTTGCAAGACTAAAGCACTAGCACACCCAGAGTACAGCTCTGTTGAAAACCGTTTAGAATCTTATAAAAATGTTTGGCCATTAATATTAAAACACCTTACCAAACAGCTAAGTGAAGCTGGATTTTTTATACTGGTGAAGGGGATAAAACAATATGTTTTTTATTGTGGATTTGCTTTAATGGATTGGCAAATGACTGCTGACCATTTTGTGCAACACGCTCGTTGAGTTACCAAACTGTAAATACATGGTGTTCATTGGCGGTTTCTGGGTATTCGCCCTGGAGCCAGTGCACACCCATTCTTGAAAAATTGCCGTTCACATTTGAATTTTACGAATATAAAAATTAATATAAGATTTTATGGTAGTATAAAGCGTTAACAAATGTCCAGAATACCGCTTTTTTACATTTAAATGTACCGCGTTCGTTGCGCCTCACTGCACGTTGCTTGTGTGCTGACTCAGGTATCATCAAATATCGCCGTTCGCCACCTGCAAAATTGTAGCCAGCGTTAGGCTTGACGGCAGGAGAGGGGATGGCAAGAGGGGAGCGGGGATGTGTGTTTACTATAACAGAATCGGAGCCAAATCCTTGCCTGGCGAATTGTACTGCGCATGCTCCGTTTTTTTTCCAGCTCCTGTCGCATCTGATTGACAGACGAAGAAGCGATGACCGCTAGCGTGTAGGAGCTACCGCACTATCTGTTGGTGAATTTTTGTACCAAGTAGAGTTTCATGCGCAGATTGAAGTGGTTTGAAAGGTTGTGTCTTTACGCAGCTAGCGCCACTGCCATTTGATTTTCAATGTGCATTTAAAAAACCACAATCATGCAGCCAACTGTATGATATTATATAGTCTATAGTTGTAACAGTGAATTCAGTTTCATTACATTTCTTTATAATTTACAGATTTTTAAGGTCCAGTAATTTGGAGGATTAACGCAGCCTATTATCTTGTTGATCTTGGACGTGGCAAGTATTTGTCACAAGAGTGTTTCTAAAGTGTGGAATATTTGAGTGCGTGTGCATTATTACGTAATTGATAGCTTATCCTCCCAGCTTGGCTTCACCCTCTGACATAGCTAGAATCATTCCTCTACCGTCGGAAGGATGGTGTCTGGGAGGCAAACACTCTTTTTCAGCAAATGCAACTGGGGATGGTGACATGTGACCGCAAACATGGGTCTAATTCAGGGTCAAAGAAGAGATTTTGACCGTTGGCCTGAAAGGAACCGTCCCGGTATTTGCCTAGTGATAAAAATGAAAAACCACGAAAATCATTTTCAGGACGGCCGAGGTGGGATTCGGGATTATTATCGCTACTGTTCAGGCTATTACATCGTCTCAACTTACTTACTCTGCAAGAAAAGGTGGCCATATAATAAGAAATGGGAAGACCTATTCCAAACCTGAATTTAATTCAAATATCCCTGTGCAAAGCGAAGGTTAGGAATCGCTTATTCCATGATGAAGTTACAGCAAGTTGGTATGAGTGGGCTTGTGGCTGTGAACTAACCAACTGGATGTATTGCTTACCGTGCTTAAAGTCGTGCTACGTGCACAAGAAAAGAAAATCCCCATCTGCACGCTGGAAGCGGATGTAGATTTCACCGGGCAAAGAAAAATGCTTGGAATTCACTAAATTTGCCAATTGTTGTACAGTATACCTACGAAAGTTACACATGTTTAGCATACAGCATCTTCTTATAATACCTGAAACATTTTGCTCATCCCTTGGTGCAAGGGTGGGTCATATCAAATATTCTTTCAGGCAAAAAAATGTTGTTACATTTTAGAGGGGTATTGGCCATTTTAAACTGTTTTGATATTGTGCCTATTAAGGGAGGTATGATTTCTTTTCTCTAAAAACTCCATTTTCCCCACCCCTTTGGTCAAACTTACGAAGATAAGCATTTGGCCCTTATTCCAAAAATAGTACGAACTTTGAATGGATTCAGTTTTTAAAATACTATGAAAGTTATAGCAATATTTCACCCCCCCCCCCCTCCCCCATTTCCAACCCCTTGGTCCGATTTTGCCCGTTAGCGAACCCGACCGAGATTTTGAATGGTTATATTTTATGTAGGCCTGTACATATACATTATAATATTAACTTTTGAACTGACGGTGGTTTTGGGATCTGTGGGATGTAAAACGCGAAGATATGTCAATTTTTTTCCGGATGTCGAAATGGTACCCTTTGCAATAGGTAGCTTTCTAATGAAATCTAACTAAAATCGACAAATGTGAACAATCAAAAGCCTACATGAATGCAGAATTGGAATTACAAGTACTAGGAAAGTAACAAATCAGACAACAGCTTCATTGTGCATTCAGGAGGGAACATAGAACAGCAAAATATCGAGGTGTCGAAAAACCAACTCCAAGTGCCACTAGATGCATATCTAAGCATACAAAATAGAGTAACATAGTGAGGAGACAGTTATTTTGTATGCTTAGATATGCATCAAATTTAGACTTTTTTTTAAGAGTGCACACCCACAATTTTTCTTCACCAGCCGCTACTGATGGTGTTGCTTAAAGGTCAGGAATTTGTGAACACTATTCGTAAAAAAAACGTGATTGCAGCACAAGACATAAAATTGCCTTTAGAGTTACAACACGCGGAGCAAATACATGAGGCTGAATGAAAAGACTTGTCTTACGAACAGATACAAAAGTGTGACCAACATTATGTAAATTTTGTCATCAAGATGAACTAGGTGTTGTATTTTTGCCTTGTGGACACATGATAGCATGTGTCAAGTGTGCATTAGAACTTAACACTTGTGCTATATGCAGAAAAGTAGTATCTGCTACAGTTAGGGCATTTCATGCATAACTAGTGTAATTGATTCGCCATGCATAGTGCAAAATTCCTAATTGCACAATATTATTAAAACTGTTTTAGAGTGCAATAGATATGCTTTTCTTTTGTTTATAGACTACTACAATGAATGTTTCGAATGCTGTGTGACAATCACGTGGCTTAGAGACAAAGAAGCTCAGCGAACTGCCAACGCATATTCCATTCCGCATTATCGAGATTCGGAAATTGAAAACAGCATATGGTGATCGTTTACTTTGTGTATGTGAAAACTTTGAGACATATCTGCCTATACGGTTTAATGATATGTCGGAGAGTGTTTTTGATGAAGTCAATAATGCTGTGCAACCTGCACACTTAATTTATGAAGGTTTTAAAAACAATAGGTGCATGGTTCGTTTTAATTAAATAACAAAACGAATGTGAAATAATAATGGAAAATATATTAGTAATGACAATGGACTGAAAAAGAAAGAAAATATGTGTAAAGAATAGTAATGTTTTAGTGTTTAGTGTTGTCTTTAAAAATATTATGATGAAACCAAAAAAAACAAGAAATGTATATAAAGTTTGTAAATAAATGCAAAATGATGTTACAATGCTGTTTTATTTTATACAAAGTTAGTATATTTAACATTGCAGAGTATACATGATTATGACAATAAATGCACACTGAATACAAGCCTTTCTCTCTTTACAATAGTCTGTTATAGTTTTAAACACAAGGCTTGTTGTACGTTGATCATTTTCTAGCATGTCCATTCACTGTTGTTTTCGAAAACTGGGGAAGTCGCAATGGTTGTATAGGCATAAAAACCTTATTGTTATTAATATTTAGTCATTTTGATCCTCTTGCATATCAAGAGCAGATGACCTAGTTGTTCCACTATTTAGAACGCCAACAACAACACTACCTCTTGCATAGTTTGTGATGTTGTTGGCTCTTGCGACGCGGAAGATGGATTAAACATAACTTTTAGAACAGGGGTTAAACGTTGCTCATAAAACAATCCACTATTTCGAGTAGCAATATGGTTTTCTTGATTTTTTGTCGATGGCAACTTTGTTTCATGCAGTACACTACATTGATGATCACTGACACTTAAAACCTCACTATTTTTACTTTTTAGGTCACCACGACAATGTTTGGAACGTTGCTTTGAACAACGCCAAATAACAGTTCCATTTTATTGGTTCGTTTCACAATATATGAATATCCTTTATAGTATGCGTAAGGCTTACCATACCTAGTCACTGATACTTCCATGTCAACTGTCAAGCATAGACTAAGCTCTAGTAAAGTCAACTTGGTAATAAGAATAATAGTTTAATGTGACAGCAAATATGGATCCAAAGAGTTCAGGTAAAAGTGGAAGCAAATATAAGAACCAAGAGTGTGAGTAAAAGTGGTTGCAAAGTGGTAGACCGATTACACAATAATTTCAGCACGTCGAAGCTCTTGTTCAATTTCTTTGATTTCCCAATCGTGACCGGTATGCCCAGCTTGTTGTAAAGCATGCAAGTGTCGAAGACGTTGAATTAGCTTACTGGGTTTGTTCCAGTATACAAATTTAACAAATGAATTTTTAGGTGTAAACAAAGCATTACCATTATCATCATCATCATTATCATCATTATTATTATTATCATCATGACCATCATCACTATTACTATATAGTCCTTTTTGATCCTCCTGCAATACCACTTTATTTATAGTCTGTGTCGACTTTGATAGTGTTGAAGGTTTCTTGTACGTTGACAACTGTCCTAACATGACTTTTTGAGGACATGATAAGTCCTTTTGAACAAATACTGCATTATCTTTAGCCGCAATACCGTTTTCTTGAACTTTCTTTATAGCATTTTGAAAATTGATTGTAAACAGCAACCGTGGTTCGTTTAGAGCACTACATTGATGAACACTCTCACTTAAAATCTTTCCATTTTTACTTTTCAGAGTGCCTCGACATTTTGTTGACCTCTCTTTTGAGCATCGCCAGAATATTATTCCATTCACATTCTGGCGATTATAGTTATAAGAGTAGCCTTGATAGAGTACACGTTGCCTACCTTTGTTGGTTGTAATAAGTTCCATAGTAGTAATTGACCTGTCAGTACGATGTTCACACTACATAGGTTACAACTGTTTTGCTGATGGATTGACCTACCATAAGCTTATATATTGGCTTATGTGTTGACTTTTTGTGTTGGCTTTTTGTGTTGGCTTTAGTATTGGCTTTTGTATTGGCTTATTTGACAAGTTATTTGTGTCAATGTATTTAGTGGATTTTTTTCTTGTTGTTGGAAAGTAGTTGAAAGAGAGGGAATATAACTTATAACTATTACAACCAACAAAGGTAGGCAACGTGTACTCTATCAAGGCTACTCTTATAACTATAATCGCCAGAATGTGAATGGAATAATATTCTGGCGATGCTCAAAAGAGAGGTCAACAAAATGTCGAGGCACTCTGAAAAGTAAAGTAAAAGACTTAACCTCAGCTCAGTTATAGTTCATTGTTTCAGTAGACTGTGATGTGTGATTGCATGTGAGTGTGTCTGGTGACAGACTGTTTTAGTGGTAGTATTTGTTGTTGGTGGAACTTTAGTATTTTATCGTTAGTAGAATTTTGGTATTTAATTGTTAGTACGGTAGAAGGTTAGTATTTTTGTTAGTAGAATTGCTCTTTACTTATTCTGAAAGGGAGTAGCAGCCTTTCAGAATAAATCAATTCTTTACTAGTCTTATAGACGGTTAAGATATTGATAATATAAGCCAAATAATGGCTACACTGCGTCCTGCTGCACGGCTGAAAGCAACGGGAAACTACAGCCGTATGCTATTCCCGAGGATATGCACCTCTCTATGCATAAATACATGTGATGATGGCCTCCTCCCTTGTAAAATTTCAATCCGGAGGTAAACTAGTCCCCCGTTCGGATCTCCGGGTGGGGACTACTCGAGAGGGGGTTAACATCACAGAAGTGACAAAGAGGAAATCTGGCATTCTACGGATCGGAGCGTGGAATGTTAGAAGTCTGCTAGGAAATGGAAGGTTAGAAAACTTAGAAAGGGAAATGGATAGGTTGAGGTTGGATTTGGTTGGAATTAGTGAAATGCGCTGGCAGGAAGAACAGGACTTTTGGTCAGGAGACTATAGGGTCATTAGCACTAAATCAAACAATGGCCAAGCAGGGGTTGGCCTCATATTGAGTAGGAAACTTGGACAGCGGGTGGAATTTTATGAGCAATATAGTGAACGGATTATTGTAGCAAAAATAAATACTAAACCTACCTGCACCACAGTGGTACAAGTCTATATGCCTACCAGTCAAGCTGATGATGAGGATGTTGAAAAGGTCTACGAAGAAATAGATGAAATTCTGAGGTATATCAAGGGTGATGAAAATGTTATAGTAATGGGAGATTGGAATGCTGTGGTAGGAAAAGGGAGAGAAGGGAAGATAGTAGGAGATTTCGGATTAGGTGAAAAGAATGATCGAGGAAGCAGGCTGGTAGAATTCTGCACTGAGCATGAGTTGGTCATAGCTAACACCTTATTCAATAACCACAATAGAAGAATATACACATGGATGAGACCAGGAGATACAGGGCGTTACCAAATCGACTTCATTATGGTCAAGCAGAGGTTTCGAAACCAGATTTTGGATTGTAAAACATATCCTGGTGCTGACATAAACTCTGACCACAATCTGGTTGTAATGAAATGCAGATTAAAGTTGAAGAAACTGAAGAAAAGTCAAAAGCCAGAAAGGTGGGCAATAGAGAGACTGAAAGAGAAGGATGTAAACGAAAGATTCAAGAAGAGTATAAAGGAAGGCCTAATGAAAAACCCTAAACAAACTTCAATTGCAGACGAATGGGCACTTTTGAAGAATGAAATAACAAAATCCGCAGAAGAAAACATTGGTAGGAAAGAGAGAATAGGTAGAAAACCGTGGATCACTCAGGATATACTCGAATTGATGGATGAAAGGCGGAAGCACAAGAATGTAAGAGATGTAAAGGGGAAAGCAGAATACAGACGTCTGAGAAATGAGGTTAAGAAGAAGTGCAAGGAAGCGAAAGAAGAATGGTTGAAAGAGAAATGTGCTGGTATAGAAAATTGTCTGAAATTAGGAAAAGTAGACACAGCTTATCGAAGGATTAAGAATACTTTTGGGGAAAAGAAGACTAAGTGCTGTAATATTAAGGACTCAAATGGAAAGCCTCTAACAGATAGGGAAGAAAAGGTTGAGAGATGGAAAGCTTACATAGAGAGTTTGTATAAGGGAAAGGAGATTGAGAATCATGTAATGGAAAGGGAGGCGGAAATTGATGAGGATGCGAAAGGAGATTTAATATTGAGATCAGAATTTGATAGAGCTTTGGAAGACTTAAGCAGGAACAAAGCACCAGGCATAGATGATCTACCGATTGAGTTGCTACGCTGCATAGGAGATGAAGGTCTGATCAGGTTATTTCACTTGGTGTGTAGGATTTATGAGACAGGTGAGGTACCCCCTGATTTCAAGAAGAATGTAATCATCCCTATACCAAAGAAAGTGGGAGCTGACAGATGTGAAGATTACCGTACAATCAGCTTGATTACTCATGCTTCAAAGATCCTGTCTAGAATAATTTACAAGAGGATTGAGAGCCAGATAGAAACGGAGTTGGGTGAAGACCAGTTTGGTTTCAGGAGAAATGTAGGAACAACGGAAGCTGTACTAAGTCTTAGGCTGATTTTGGAAGGTAGAATAGGGAAAGATAAGAGAACGTTCATGGCATTTGTAGACTTAGAAAAGGCTTTTGATAACGTTGATTGGACTAAATTGTTTGACATTTTGAAATCGATTGGAATAAAGTACAGGGATAGGAGGGTGATATACAATCTATACAGAAACAAGACAGCAGTCATTCGAGTTGAAGGACATGAGAGAGAAGCTGGTATTCAGAAAGGTGTAAGGCAAGGCTGCAACTTATCACCCATACTTTTCAATCTTTACATTGAACAAGCAATGAAGGAAATTAGAGAAAAATTTAAAGTGGGAGTGAAGATTCAAGGAGAAATAATTTCAACTCTGAGATTTGCTGATGACATCGTCATCTTGGCCGACAAGCCTGAGGATTTGAATGAGTTTTTGAATGGTATGGACTCCGTCTTACGGAAAGAATTCATGATGAAAATTAATAAATGTAAAACAAAAATACTGGAATGCATCCGAAATAAATCAGAAACCTCTATGGAGATCAAATTGGCAGGTGAAAAGCTGAAGGAAGTAGGAGACTTCTGTTACTTAGGAAGCAGAATAACCAGTGATGGACGAAGCAAAGAGGATATAAAAAGTAGGTTGGTTCAGGCAAGAAAAGCATTTCTACAAAAAAGGAATCTGCTGACATCGAATATAGATTTAGGTAATAGGAAGTCATTTTTGAAAGCCTTTGTCTGGAGCGTGGCGCTCTATGGAAGTGAAACTTGGACTATTGGTGCAGCAGAAAAGAGGAGAATTGAAGCATTTGAAATGTGGTGTTACAGGAGAATGATGAAGATCAGATGGGTAGATAGGGTTACAAACAAAGAGGTATTAAGACGAGTGGGAGAGGAGAGATGTTTCTGGCGACTGCTAATGAAGCGAAGAGATAGGTTGGTAGGACACATATTAAGACACCCAGGAATAGCAAGCTTAGTTATGGAAGGAAGGGTCGAGGACAAGAACTATAGGGGTAGACCAAGGTTAGAATATGTTAAACAGATTGCCTCGGATGTAGGGTGTGGTAGCTATGTAGAGATGTAACGATTAGCTCAGGTCAGGGAGGCATGGAAAGCTGCATCAAACCAGTCAAAAGACTGAAGACTCAAACAACAACAGCTCACTAACCTAACCTAACCCAACCTAACCGAACCTTTCAACTCTCAGATGTTAATTAAATTCTGTTCATAGTCGAGTTGGAACCCAAGACCTCAGGGATAAAAAAAACAATTATTTTTTGATGGCTTATTTTGGTAACTTATTTTGATGGCTAACCTAACTTTACCTAACCTAACCTAACCTCAGCTCACTTTGAATATTACTAGTAAGTGTTCATATCCTCCGCTAGGTAGAATGCTAGTACTACAGGTAGTGCTCATATTTACCGCTAGGTAGTGGAAACATACTTTGCGTGTTGCATGTGACACTTGTGAAGTTTAAACGCATGCAAGACGTGCTTGTATAAGTTCTCTATTTAAACTCAATATACAATTAACCACTAAATGTTCAGAACTAACATGTATAGCCATGTTTAGGGTATGTAGGAGACCCTTAGCAAGAAAGGTTGTCTAACCCACTAGTCTACAGCCTTGTCATACGCAGTAAGCACCTGTTCGCAGAAAACAACAACAACAATTTGAGAAAGCCAAAAACATATCCATTAATGTATTTAAAGGAAACAGTTTTTTGTTGGCTTTCTCAAATTGTTGTTGTTGTTTTCTGCCAACAGGTGCTTACTGCGTAAGACAAGGCTGTACACTAGTGGGTTAGACAGCCTTTCTTGCTAAGGGTTTCCTATATACCCTAAACATGGCTATACATGTTAGTTCTGAACATTTAGTGGTTAATTGTATATTGAGTTTAAATAGAGAACTTATACAAGCACGTCTTGCAAGCGGTTAAACTTCACAAGTGTCACATGCAACACGCAAAGTATGTTTCCGCTACCTAGCGGTAAATATGAGCACTACCTGTACTACTAGCATTCTACCTAGCGGAGGATATGAACACTTACTAGTAATATCCAAAGTGAGCTGAGGTTAGGTTAGGTTAGGTTAGGTAAAGTTAGGTTAGCCATCAAAATAAGTTACCAAAATAAGCCATCAAAAAATATTTTTTTTTTATCCCTGAGGTCTTGGGTTCCAACTCGACTATGAACAGAATTTAATTAACATCTGAGAGTTGAAAGGTTAGGTTAGGTTAGGTGAAGTTAGATTAGGTTAGGTGAAGTTAGGTTAGGTGAAGTTAGGTTAGTGAGCTGAGGTTAAGTCTTTAAATATTCCCTCTCTTTCATCTACTTTCCAACAACAAGAAAAAATCCACTAAATACATTGACACAAATAACTTGTCAAATAAGCCAATACTAACGCCAACACAAAAAGCCAACACAAAAAGTCAACACATAAGCCAATATATAAGCTTATGGTAGGTCAATCCATCAGCAAAACAGTTGTAACCTATGTAGTGTGAACATCGTACTGACAGGTCAATTACTACTATGGAACTTATTACAACCAACAAAGGTAGGCAACGTGCACTCTATCAAGGCTACTCTTATAACTATAATCGCCAGAATGTGAATGGAATAATATTCTGGCGATGCTCAAAAGAGAGGTCAACAAAATTTCGAGGCAATCTGAAAAGTAAAAATGGAAAGGTTTTAAGTGAGAGTGTTCATCAATGTAGTGCTCTAAACGAACTACGGTTGCTGTTTACAAACAATTTTCAAAATGCTATAAAGAAAGTTCAAGAAAATGGTATTGCGGCTAAAGATAATGCAGTGTTTGTTCAAAAGGACTTATCATGTCCTCAAAAAGTCATGTTAGGACAGTCGTCAACGTACAAGAAACCTTCAACACTATCGAAGTCAACACAGACTATAAATAAAGTGGTATTGCAAGAGGATCAAAAAGGACTATATAGTAATAGTGATGATGGTCATGATGATAATGATAATAATGATCATAATGATGATAATGATGATGATGATGATGATGATGATGGTAATGCTTTGTTTACACCTAAAAATTCATTTGTTAAAATTGTATACTGCAACAAACCCAGTAAGTTAATTCAACGGCTTCGACACTTGCATGCTTTACAACAAGCTGGGCATACCAGTCACGATTGGGAAATCAAAGAAATTGAACAAGAGCTTCGACGTGCTGAAATTATTGTGTAATGGGTCTACCACTTTGCAACCACTTTTACCCCCACTCTTGGTTCTTATATTTGCTTATTTGCTTCCACTTTTACCTGAACTCTTTGGATCCATATTTGCTCTCACATTAAACTATTATTCTTATTACCAAGTTGACTTTACTAGACCTTAGTCTATGCTTGACAGTTGGCATGGAAGTATCAGTGACTAGGTATGGTAAGCCTTACGCATACCATAAAGGATATTCATATATTGTGAAACGAACCAATAAAAATGGAACTGTTATTTGGCGTTGTTCAAAGCAACGTTCCAAACATTGTCGTGGTGACCTAACAAGTAAAAATAGTGAGGTTTTAAGCGTCAGTGATCATCAATGTAGTGTACTGCATGAAACACAGTTGCCGTCGACAAAAAATCAAGAAAACCATATTGCTACTCAAAATAGTGGAATGTTTAATGAGCAACATTTAACCCCTGTTCTAAAAGTTATGTTTAATCCATCTTCCGCGTCGCAAGAGCCATCAATATCACAAATTATGCAAGAGGTAGTGTTGTTGTTGTCGTTTTAAATAGTGGAACAACTAGGTCATCTGCTCTTGATATGCAAGAGGATCAAAATGACTAATTAGTAATAACAATAAGGTTTTTATGCCTATACAACCATTGCGGCTTCCCCAGTTTTCGAAAACAACAATGAATGGACATTGCTATAAAATGATCTACAACAAGCCTTGCGGTTAAAACTATAACAGATTATTGTAAAGAGAGAAATGTTTGTATTCAGTGTGCCTTTATTGTCAAAATCATGTATACTCTGCAATGTTAAATATACTAACTTTGTATAAAATAAAACAGCATTGTAACATCATTTTGCATTTATTTACAAACTTTATATACATTTCTTGTTTTTTTTGTTTCATCATAATATTTTTAAAGACAACACTAAACACTGAAACATAACTATTCTATACACATATTTTCTTTCTTTTTCAGTCCATTGTCATTACTTATATTTTCCATTATTATTTCACATTTGTTATTTTATTTAATTAAAACGAACCATGCACCTATTGTTTTTAAAACCTTCATAAATTAAGTGTACAGGTTGCACAGCATTATTGACTTCATCAAAAACACTCTCCGACATATCATTAAACCGTATAGGCAGAAATGTCTCAAAGTTTTCACATACACAAAGTACACGATCACCATATGCTGTTTTCAATTTCCGAATCTTCATAATGCGGAATGGAATATGCGTTGGCAATTCGCTGAGCTTCTTTGTCTCTAAGCCACATGATTGTCCCACAGCATTCAAAACATTCATTGTAGTAGACTATAAGCAAAACAAAAGCACTCAAAAACAGCTTTAATAATATTGTGCAATTGGGGATTTTGCACTATGCATGGCGAATTAATTATACTAGTTATGCAAGAAATGCCCTAACTATAGCAGATACTACTTTTCTGCATATAGCACAAGAGTTAAGTTCTAATGCACACTTGACACATGCTATCATGTGTCCACAAAGCAAAAATACAACACCTAGTTCATCTTGATGACAAATTTTACATAATGTTGGTCACACTTTTGTATCTGTTCGTAAGACAAGTCTTTTCATTCAGCCTCATGTATTTGCTCCGCGTGTTGTAACTCTAAAGGCACTTTTATGTCTTGTGCTGCAATCACGTTTTCTTTACGAATAGTGTTCACAAATTCCTGACCTTTAAGCAAGGGGGTTAACATCACAGAAGTGACAAAGAGGAAATCTGACATTCTACGGATCGGAGCGTGGAATGTTAGAAGTCTGCTAGGAAGTGGAAGGTTAGAAAACTTAGAAAGGGAAATGGATAGGTTGAGGTTGGATTTGGTTGGGATTAGTGAAATGCGCTGGCAGGAAGAACAGGACTTTTGGTCAGGAGACTATAGGGTCATTAGCACTAAATCAAACAATGGCCAAGCAGGGGTTGGCCTCATATTGAGTAGGAAACTTGGACAGCGGGTGGAATATTATGAGCAATATAGTGAACGGATTATTGTAGCAAAAATCAATACAAAACCTACCTGCACTACAGTGGTACAAGTCTATATGCCTACCAGTCAAGCTGATGATGAGGATGTTGAAAAGGTCTGCGAAGAAATAGACGAAATTCTGAGGTATATCAAGGGTGATGAAAATGTTATAGTAATGGGAGATTGGAATGCTGTGGTAGGAAAAGGGAGAGAAGGGAAGATAGTAGGAGATTTCGGATTAGGTGAAAGGAATGATCGAGGAAGCAGGCTGGTAGAATTCTGCACCGAGCATGAATTGGTCATAGCTAACACCTTATTCAATAACCACAATAGAAGAATATACACATGGATGAGACCAGGAGATACAGGGCGTTACCAAATCGACTTCATTATGGTCAAGCAGAGGTTTCGAAACCAGATTTTGGATTGTAAAACATATCCTGGTGCTGACATAAACTCTGATCACAATCTGGTTGTAATGAAATGCAGATTAAAGTTGAAGAAACTGAAGAAAAGTCAAAAGCCAAAAAGGTGGGCAATAGACAGACTGAAAGAGAAGGATGTAAACGAAAGATTCAAGAAGAGTATAAAGGAAGGACTAATGAAAAACCCTAAACAAACTTCAATTGCAGACGAATGGGCACTTTTGAAGAATGAAATAACAAAATCCGCAGAAGAAAACATTGGTAGGAAAGAAAGAATAGGTAGAAAACCGTGGATCACTCAGGATATACTAGAATTGATGGATGAAAGGCGGAAACACAAGAATCTAAGAGATGAAAAGGGGAAAGCAGAATACAGACGTCTGAGAAATGAGGTTAACAAGAAGTGCAAGGAAGCGAAAGAAGAATGGTTGAAAGAGAAATGTGCAGGTATAGAAAATTGTCTGAAATTAGGAAAAGTAGACACAGCTTATCGAAGGATTAAGAATACTTTTGGGGAAAAGAAGACTAAGTGCTGTAATATTAAGGACACAAATGGAAAGCCTCTAACAGATAGGGAAGAAAAGGTTGAGAGATGGAAAGCTTACATAGAGAGTTTGTATAAGGGAAAGGAGATTGAGAATCATGTAATGGAAAGGGAGGAGGAAATTGATGAGGATGCGAAAGGAGATTTAATATTGAGATCAGAATTTGATAGAGGTTTGGAAGACTTAAGCAGGAACAAAGCACCAGGCATAGATGATATACCGATTGAGTTGCTACGCTGCATAGGAGATGAAGGTCTGATCAGGTTATTTCACTTGGTGTGTAGGATTTATGAGACAGGTGAGGTACCCCCTGATTTCAAGAAGAATGTAATCATCCCTATACCAAAGAAAGTGGGAGCTGACAGATGTGAAGATTACCGTACAATCAGCTTGATTACTCATGCTTCAAAGATCCTGTCTAGAATAATTTACAAGAGGATTGAAAGCCAGATAGAAACGGAGTTGGGTGAAGACCAGTTTGGTTTCAGGAGAAATGTAGGAACAAGGGACGCTGTACTAAGTCTTAGGCTGATTTTAGAAGGTAGAATAAGGAAAGATAAGAGAACGTTCATGGCTTTTGTAGACTTAGAAAAGGCTTTTGATAACGTTGATTGGACTAAATTGTTTGACATTTTGAAATCAATTGGAATAAAGTACAGGGATAGGAGGGTCATACACAATCTGTACAGAAACCAGACAGCAGTCATTCGAGTTGAAGGACATGAGAGAGAAGCTGGTATTCAGAAAGGTGTAAGGCAAGGCTGCAACTTATCACCCATACTTTTCAATCTTTACATTGAACACGCAATGAAGGAAATTAGGGAAAAATTTAAAGTGGGGGTGAAGATTCAAGGAGAAATAATTTCAACTCTGAGATTTGCTGATGACATAGTCATCTTGGCCGACAAGCCTGAGGATTTGAATGAGTTTTTGAATGGTATGGACTCCGTCTTACAGAAAGAATTCATGATGAAAATTAATAAATGTAAAACAAAAATACTGGAATGCAGCCGAAATAAATCAGAAACCTCTATGGAGATCAAATTGGCTGGTGAAAAGCTGAAGGAAGTAGGAGACTTCTGTTACTTAGGAAGCAGAATAACCAGTGATGGACGAAGCAAAGAGGATATTAAAAGTAGGTTGGCTCAGGCAAAGAAAGCATTTCTACAAAAAAGGAATCTGCTGACATCGAATATAGATTTAGGTATTAGGAAGTCATTTTTGAAAGCCTTTGTCTGGAGCGTGGCGCTCTATGGAAGTGAAACTTGGACTATTGGTGCAGCAGAAAAGAGGAGAATTGAAGCATTTGAAATGTGGTGTTACAGGAGAATGATGAAGATCAGATGGGTAGATAGGGTTACAAACAAAGAGGTATTAAGACGAGTGGGAGAGGAGAGATGTTTCTGGCGACTGCTAATGAAGAGAAGAGATAGGTTGGTAGGACACATACTAAGACACCCAGGAATAGCAAGCTTAGTTATGGAAGGAAGGGTCGAGGACAAAAACTGTAGGGGTAGACCAAGGTTAGAATATGTTAAACAGATTGCCTCCGATGTAGGGTGTCGGAGCTATGTAGAGATGAAACGATTAGCTCAGGACAGGGAGGCATGGAGAGCTGCATCAAACCAGTCAAAAGACTGAAGACTCAAACAACAACATGTATTTACAGTTTGGTAACCAACGAGCGTGTTGCACAAAAGTCATTTGCCAATCCTTTAAAGCAACTCCAAAATAAAAACATATTGTTTTATCCCCTTCACCAGTATAAAAAAAATCCAGCTTCACTTAGCTGTTTGGTAAGGTGTTTTAATATTAATGGCCAAACATAGTTATAAGATTCTAAACGTTTCTCAACAGAGCTGTACTCTGGGTGTGCTACTGCTTTAGTCTTGTAAACTCCCAATTTTTCAAAAGCACACGCCAATTCAACACTGTCTATGGCATATGGACCACATATATCGACACTACCGTTGGCTGGTAATACATCATTATTGTTACGTGCAAGTGCCCGTCCCAAAAGTTTTCAAACATGTATTTACTCTTGACATTTTTGAAACGACCGCTTCGTCGCTTGGCTCCGCCTGTGACCACGAGATGGTAGCTGCTGTCGGACTTTGGAAGTCTGGACGTGGTTCCTGCTTCTCTCCAATAGAATGCGTTGGTTGTACCTTATTAAAACCACATCCAATTCCAGTCTTGTGTGAAGGCAATTATAATTCTACAGCATAAACAAAAGAATATTTATATTCATGATACCGACAAATTATGTACTTAATTATGACATTGTTGATTGAGGTGTCAAGCCGTGATTGGACAATAAATTTTACATGAATGCAGTTCGGCATTTGACACGTTTTTTTTCTCCGCCATCTTGTGGAGTCCATGGACTAGCTGTTTGTAAACAAGAAGCCGGCCGCTGGTGTGAAAGAAAATCTCTCTGTGTGCTAGGGGGCTTGCCCCCTGGCTTTTACCAAATTTGAATACATATTCAACTAAGAAACGCCTGTGCTATATAAGAATTTAAGTTCTTCCTTTCGCCTGGACGTTGAACGTGATGGAGAATCGCAACTGGATGCGAACGAGTGCTGTCATCTAAACGACGCATGTGCCGGGTTAGCCAGTTTTGAAGCACATGTAGTGCCGTACAGAATTTAAAAAATTATGTGTTAATTATTTTATTATTAGTGTGTCTCCACTGAGAAGGAAATAAGGTACGTTATCATTTGTTGTTTTTTATATTATTGTTATGGAGCTCCGATATCATCTTATAGTAATCTTTTAATTCTGTTCCTTATTTGTTTTATAGGCCTAATTTTATTTCTGTTTTAATAACGTTACCTGATTTATTTTACTTTTGTTATCTTTTCTTCGTACCTTCTGGAGACACATTTCTAGTTTATTTTACGTTTAAATTATTATTAATTTTCTTTTGCCAATCTTAGGATTGATATAGTATTCAATTTAATTTATTCATGATCCGTTGCCTTTCACTGTTGTAATAGTATTTAGACATAATTGTTTTCCTCCGTCCATTTCCTTCTGCTGATGTTAAAATTTAATTTTACTAATTGTTTGCCGTAGTTTCGATCAGGCATGCGGCCCCTTGTTTTGAGTGGCCATGTTTGTTTTTTGTTTTAACGAGCTGCATTATGGTCTGGAGGTCAGTCAATTGGCGCCTACCGCGAAGCTCAAACGTGTTGTGTTAACTTAATTTTTGTTTTTTTAATTTTACCGTGTTGGTTTAACCTTATGTTTTTTGGTGAATGTTCTTGTGTTTTTCTTAGTCTCTAATATCGGGAAATTCTTAATTGGTCATATTTTATTTTATTTTATTTTATTTTATTTAATTTTTTTCCTGTCGTTTTTTTTTTGGCGTGGCCTGGTCCTCCGCATGTTTTATCGATATTGCATTGCCTTGTAAATTACCAAGCCCGTTATCATTTAATTATGCTTATATATATAATTTATTTTAAGTTTTGGGATTGAACATTTTAATTTAAGTCTTTTCTTTTGTTGGCCCTGCAAGCAAGCATGTTAAGCGGTATCTTGCATTCCTTGTAAGTTATTCTGGTTCATGCATGTTCTCGTTCTGGTGGAGGTGTTCCTTATATTTTAACATTACATTTTACTTAAAATTTTAATCTTCTGTTGTGGCATTATTTCACGGGCAGCAGTTCTGTCGGTTAGTGGGGGGTGTCTGTTGAATAGCCTGTGCGTTGTCCCCTTCTCCATCTTCCTTCCACTCCTTTTGAGCTCTGCTATTGGGACATGTCTTCTGGAGGTGATTTTGCTGCGGAAGCGACCCGGACCTCTGAAACAAGGTAAGTTGGGCCCCATTTCAGGTAGCAGTCATTCCTGGTGTCGCAGTGGTGAAGCAGAGCGTTGGATATCGAGTTACCGACGTGCTGCTGGCCATGCGGCGGTGTTCTTGCCAGGTGTCGCAATTATTATTATTATGTATTTGTGATTCAGCAACGTAAGTAGCGGCTAATGGCCTTGTGGTTCGGTAAAATGAATACACGGGTAGGTTACCCACTTGTTTTCCAAGCAAGTAAGGACAATGAGGAGACCATCGCAAATGGTCTCTAAAGGGATCATCCCCTTCTTCCCAGTGTGAAAGTTCAATACGACAAAACACACAGCGCATCACATCTTCTCGGTTCAAGTAAAAAAAACGGCTTTTGCAAGTTTATGTGTCGACAAAAAGCCTACAGGCCAGGATTCAAATGTTAACCAACGATCATGTTCTGATTTTAAATTTAACCCACGTGGTAAACCAACTTGCTCAATTATTGTATTTGGTACTAACGCCATGTGTTATAATATTTTTTTTCTTATTGTAAGTTATTAACGTTGCACAAGAGAACAGAGTACTTTAAAGCATAATGCATGCTTGTTCACTGTCTGTTCATTACGTTAATGGCACATGACTACATCTAAAAGCAAACAAAATAACCCATCACTCAATCAATTAATCAATCAATCAATACTAGTAAATAAAACGTTAACGTTAATTGGCATTCATATATCAAAACAACATTAAAAATTAACTATATGTTTGGCACTAACAGTAACCCATGTACTTATTTTCTTTTTATAAAGCTACAGTCATTTACATCCCCCCTTTAACCAATATATAAACAAAAATGAATGCCATGTCATTTTGTTCACAATATCATGTTCAAACCTGTGGATATTCGTTGAGTCCATAGGGAACCACCACCCATAAATTTAATTTAATTTTTTGTTTTTATAAAATCCAACATGGCCTTGTACTTTTCCCAGTCAACAACAACATAGCCATTAATCAAGAAAGGAATCATTTTCCCAGTCATGTACAGGTAATGATTTTTTTTTGTAAGAGTTTTTTTTCAGTAGTGGTAAAATGCAATAGCATTTTAAGTTAGGCTTACCTGAGTTTTCAATAGTTCACTGCCTGGAAACAATGGTTTCGCTCTACTGCGTCTCGGGTTTTCAACAACTGCTACAGCGGTAAGGCTTTTCTTCCCAAGTTTCTAAAAATAAATAAAATAAAACGCTATAAATACCTAAATTTAGGTTAATACATGCATTTCATAAAATAAAATATGAAACAAAAAATTAAACTAGTTTAAAAAAATAATCTCACCTTCACTTGCAGTGGCTTGTTGCTGTTTCATTCTAGTGGGCTCAAAAGTGCAATGGTTTCTTCTCTCTCAGACATGTAAGGTATACCGATTATCTGCAAACAAATAAATAAATAAAATCATTAATTACCTAATCAATAAATAATTGCATGTATATATATATATATATATATATATATAAATGAATAAATGAATAAATGTATAAATAAATAAATAAATAAATACCTACCCCACAACAAGGTTAAGTATTTTCCACCAACACAAAAACTGTTAAACAAGACCAGGGGTTTCACGCAACGCAATGTGTTCAAAGGTAGTCACCTAAGTGAGAGTGGAAATGATAACGACATGTCCTTATATATGTTACGTTGCATGTATAATCATTTTTTCCCACGCTTTGATCATTCTGTTATCGGTCACGTGGACACCTAACGTCCCAGGTGAACGCCTGTGCCAGGTCAAATTTCACATGAACTTGCATTTTGTCACGCACGAAGCAAACAGGATGTAACTTGTTTAGCGTACATGTCATCTCACACGTGTTCACATGCATTTCGCTCTTCCCTGCCACCACGATTGTCAGATTATTTAACCTTGAAGCGTCTTTGTCATTTTCCATTGCACCTGTTGTCAAGTCAGATCAGCGCATTCCAATAAGCTCAAATGACATTCGCCACCTGCTCGTCTGCTCCGCTGCAAGTTTGTTTTCTGTACTCGCTTCGACCAAGATAGAACCATGTTCTCATCATCGTTTACACGTTAAAGATTCCCTTCGTGGGTAAAAAAAAAATCTTAGCATGCTTCACACATTTTCAAATATTAGCCTCCATCCATCTGTCAAAGGAAATATCAGAAAAAACGAACCCTCGCTCTGTCATAAACCGACCCGCCGAAATATCGATTGTTCTATTGAGCACAGCCACTGTGGTCAGCGACAGGTTCGTTGAAACACAAACACCCAGCAGTATCGTCTCTCTCAACCACCACGCTTCATGAACATTTTAAACAGGTAAAGAAAAAATGTTTTTTCAACATGTATGGCATTAGGCCCTTTGTGAATTATTTTTTGGAAAAAAATATCTACCACATTCGAAAGGGGACGTTAGCCCGAGTCCTAGGACTCCTCGTACACGTCTCTAGCGTTATTGGTTTGCGAGATAGAGCAAAAAGTCTAAAATCACGGTTTTACCTCAAAATGGTTTTACATTCCTGCTCAACACGAACATCCTCGGCAAGAGGACAACACGACGAAAAAAATAACACCTCGTACACGTCTCTAGGCTTATTGGTTCGTGAGATATCGGCAAAAAAAATCATAAAAAACGCTTGTTTACCCCAAAATCGTGTTTCCAAATTTTAAAAAATTATAACGAGTGGTCGATAGCAAAGAGGACGTCACCTCGAGTCCTTGGACCCGTCGTAAACGCCTCTGGCATAATTGGTTCCAGAGATATAACAAAAAGTTTAAAATCATGGTTTTACCCCAAAAAAAAACCATGTTTCCAGATCGTCACCTTTTCGACACCTACATTCCCGCAAAGAGCACAACGAGACGAAAAAAACGAATCCAAGCACGCCCTCCTAGCATGACTCCTTCCATTCCAAGGTCGCAGGGGCTCACAACTTGCTTTTGGAAGCAGCTCTCTCATCATCCCACTACTGGCAGGTTTTTATCCTAGGGACTTGAAATTTATTTTCATTGTAGAGGGCGTAGGGACCTTCCATTTAAGTCAAACAATTTTTTTGTAGAATTCCTAGTTTCCAAAATATAGGATTTTCAAAATTAGAGTGTTTTCAAAAAGCATAAAAAATAAAAAAGTTTTATTACAGAAAATAAAGGACATGGAGACCTTTCGTTTGAACCATGGCACAACGTTCTACCATGTTTGGTTTTCAAACTATCACCTGCTTTCGAAAACAAAAATTTTCAAAAAAATTCAATAATATAACGAGTGGTCCATAGCAAAGCCCCTGTCAGCCCGAGTCCAACGACACCTCATTTGTCAACATCCGACCATGGGTTCATGAGCTTTCGCAAATATTACATGGCTGAGGCTTAGTAGTGGGGCAAGGAGGGTTCTAGAGTGAAGCAGAAGCGCCATCATTCCACTATTCTTACTTCTCCCGTTTTGAGCTTGGTGTTTTATTTTTCAGCCCATTGGTGGGGCAAATGATATCTCTTGTAACCAAGAAATATGTTTTCTTTCCGCATTTATTTTCAACGTTTCCTGTCATGCGTGACCGTTGGCTTTCAAAGACCACGTGGGGTTAGGCTACTATTAGGAGTGCTTTTTATTTCTGTTTTGCTGTGTTTTGTTTCTTTGGTTTCCACATTATTTGTACTTTTATTTTGTTACAATATATTCTTACTTCTTTTGTTGTTTTAACCCATGGTTTATTCCTTAGTGTTTATAACTGACAATGTTGCCTGGTCTCCCACCTCTGAACCACGAGGCTCATTTCCACACCCCAAGTATTAACTTGCCTGGCGTGCCATTATTTAGTAAAGGTCGCCACAAAAACAACAATAACTAGCTAACTAACTAACTAAATTCAGTATATTTTAGCAATGTAGAGCCTTCCCTTTCTAGTAGTTAGAAATAGCTATAAGCCAACCACTTTTCCCGATACAAATGTTGACTTGGTTAAAGACAGAGTCTTCCCACGAGCTGAGGTAAAGAGGTCTCGAAGTGCTTATTCCTTAGTGTTTCTAACTGACAATGTTGCCTGGTCTCCCGCCTCTGAACCACGAGGCTCATTTCCACGCCCCAAGTATTAACTTGCCTTTGCCCCACCAATGGGCTGAAAAATAAAACACCAAGCTCAAAACGGGAGAAGTAAGAATAGTGGAATGATGGCAAGTGTGTGTTTTAATTATTTGGGCTTCAACTGGGAGTTGTGACCATGGTGTCTAACAAGTAATAAGTTTTTCATCATTCTAATCATTTCGAATCACATATTTGCAAGGCATGATTAATTTAATGAATGTAATCATCCTATAATTTTATTACCACTCTTAAATACATTACAACAGATGTCATCAGTGATATAATATACTGTGCCCGTTTAGACCGGAGTCCGCACGACCACATATGCATTTTACCAAGAATCAGTCAGCACGAGAGTCAAAATATCCCGGGGCGCCAGATGGGTTAAAGCTAATCGCAAAAACGACATCAAATGAAAAAAATGCTTTACTGATTTTTGGCTCAATGCAACAATAAGGATAGAAGGAGATTCAACTGGGCATAACACATCATGTAAAAGTATCTAATTTTATTCTGAATTTAAAATTGACTGCAAAATTAAATGCTCAAAGCAGCATCATTCATGTGTGGCGACCCACATTACTATTTACACAATGTACAGAAATTTTCCAACACATTGGACAATTATCTTTGGAAACACAAGTCTGATTATCAGTCCTGTAGACTGTTCCAAAATTATATCCATTATTTATGATTAAATCCAGTTCAAATTTAATTGTCTTTACTGGAAATACTGTAGTTCACTGGTTGAATTTTTACATAATATTAACACTCGTAGAATAATTGTTCATAGAATTTGTAACTTTCACTTATTTTTCCAGTTTCAAAAAAATATATCGTCAAAAAATATTATCTCTGAATCAACACAAATTATGTACACATATTAATAACAACATCGGAAAGAATTCATGATGAAAATTAATAAATGTAAAACAAAAATTCTGGAATGCAGCCGAAATAAATCAGAAACCTCCATGGAGATCAAATTGGCAGGTGAAAAGCTGAAGGAAGTAGGAGATTTCTGTTACTTAGGAAGCAGAATAACCAGTGATGGACGAAGCAAAGAGGATATAAAAAGTAGGTTGGCTCAGGCAAGAAAAGCATTCCTACAAAAAAGGAATCTGCTGACATCGAATATAGATTTAGGTATTAGGAAGTCATTTTTGAAAGCCTTTGTCTGGAGCGTGGCGCTCTATGGAAGTGAAACTTGGACTATTGGTGCAGCAGAAAAGAGGAGAATTGAAGCATTTGAAATGTGGTGCTACAGGAGAATGATGAAGATCAGATGGGTAGATAGGGTTACAAACAAAGAGGTATTAAGACGAGTGGGAGAGGAGAGATGTTTCTGGCGACTGCTAATGAAGAGAAGAGATAGGTTGGTAGGACACATACTAAGACACACAGGAGTAGCAAGCTTAGTTATGGAAGGAAGGGTCGAGGACAAGAACTGTAGGGGTAGACCAAGGTTAGAATATGTTAAACAGATTGCCTCGGATGTAGGGTGTGGTAGCTATGTAGAGATGAAACGATTAGCTCAGGACAGGGAGGCATGGAGAGCTGCATCAAACCAGTCAAAAGACTGAAGACTCAAACAACAACTGAAAAGTATTTGACCATTGAGCATAGCATCCAAGAAATTGTGCGAAGCACAACAAAATTAATTGTTCATCTGACATTAAACGTTTCGAGAAGTGACTCGATTATGAACTTCAAGTTCCTAACAAAATATATGATTTCTGAATCATCAACTTGATCAATAAATTGTTGGACCATTCAATTATTCGATTTTCCACTTGGAATCATTATTAAGAAAAAATATTTATATTTGTGGCCATTTTAGTAACTTTCACAACTTGCAATTCTTCGACAGAATGCGGAAATAAGAATTGTAGCTTCATAATAAATTCATTTAGTTCATGGCACTAGGATTGAAAACATCCTTCAAATTATTCGTGGTTATAGAATTATTTTTAATTGGCAGTGGCCCATTCTATTATTATTATAAGAATACAATATTCTAACAACAACGGCAAAGGTCTTCCTCTGAAGAAGAATAAAATACTATCATGACAAATCCGGGTTCTAGCAAAATCAAAGTCTTAATGGAATCCGTAAACAAGGTTGAAATAAGAACTGATGGTTTTTAAGAAATAACCTTTGGGTCATTCATACGACGCAATGTGTAGTTCCAATACTCCTTCTTTAACACTGAGTCATCGAACCTGCTATTTGATTGATGCTCAAATAAAAACCTCCTCATTCCTGCGACTTAAACATGCGCACCTGGGAATGGCATTTCAACTACTCCACACACATAAATTTTCTTCCCAAAATTTATACAATAAATCAAGCCTCTGCTTGTTATCAACACTGGAAGATTAATAAACTTACAAGTTTATTTTATTTTACCATTCAGTTCAACCCGTGAAGTTACCACACTTATGATAATCTTTATTTCACTTTCGAATGTGTATTTACGTCATGATTTTATATAAAAACAAAAATATCCTAATTGATACAAATATCATTTGCTTCCCGTTTCATGCCTCTCCGTGTTATCTGAAAAATATACTTTGCTCATTGCAAATATTAACTGTTCAACCAGAACTGTAATGTTGGTTGAATGCGGGCTTGCGCTAACCACTCTCCTTCGGAAAATCACCTGTTCCAAACTAGAAATGATTAAACTACTTCATAGGCTCTCTCTCAATAAATGTGATTATTAGAAAATATAAGATCCAAGAATTATTTAGAAAAGTTATGAAAATCATTATTATTATTATTAGTGGATTATTATTATTATTATTATTATTATTATTATTATTATTAGTTATATTATTTTAAATATATTTAATTATTATTTCATTATGTGAGAATCCACATGTTCGATTCTTCGAATATGGATAAAACATCCATTTCTCAACAAAAATAATTATTAACTTTTAAAGTTACATCGGCTGATTACCGTGATTATCAAAAAATATGAAACATTCAAATAAATGCTCGTTCTGCTCGGTCATCGATCCTAAACTGTTCTGAGTGCTGAAAATACTCAGAATAAATCTAATATGTCTTGCGTAAATCATTGCAAGATTTAAATACGAAGAAAAACAAATGTGTTGGTCATCTGCTGAAAAAGAGTTTGTTCCAATTAGCTAGGCATAATATAAAGTCAAAATGTGGCTTACATTTCTCGTTGGTCTTGAAGCGTAGTGAACCTGGTCTGTACCAGATTTATCCAGATACATGCCCTATCGGACACGCACGTCTAATCCTTGTATCGGCCGCCTTTATATACCCACAATCTGTCTAACACGACATAGTGGAAATATTTCTTGAAGTTTGAAGTAACTGTTGATCCATTTTAATATTGACTTCTGTTAAGTCCATAGCATTTCGCTTAAATGGGGTCAGATCTAAGTGATCTATTCTCAAATATGTCAGTTGTAACATAACTCACGGTAATCTTTTCAGTACAAGAAAACACTGACAGTCTAAACCAATCAACGGCTGTTCTGAAGATCGTTCCCTGGGCATGGCTTATCACCATCTATCATGCGCGAAGCAACATATAGTTTCCCTTCGTCGGCTAATGAACAACACCGTGATAGACTGGCCTTCAATATACTGAAAGATCGGAGTGGTTATCAAGTTACAATTTATGAAACTGACTAATTGGACTAAAATATCCAAGTATTGAATTATTATTACTGGACTGTGACAAAGTACTTTCTAGACAAAGTCTAGCATATGTCCATATAGAAATAAAATATTTCACCAGTGTCAGTAGAAAAATAACAATCACCTTAGTGATTCTCTCTGCCGGAAACTTACTAAGTTCCACATGTATCGCAGCACTTTTGTAACTATCACAATTTAAAGATATCTTCTGCGTAGATCCGGCAACCATGTGCCTTGGCTCAACGTGGCAGCACCTTGTCATGCAAGAGCTTGGTTCGAAGTGAGCTGATGTTGCTTGGGCCGGCCGGCTTTTATTCAAAACGGTCAGGTCCACGCTGCATCACGCTGAAATCTGGAAATCCTCATATCTCTGGTATCCCTGGTCCGATTTACTTGATACTAAGTGCATTCTCTTTCATTTGGCCGTGCCAGTAATCTGATCCAAGTCTCAAGTCTCTACTCCATGGCTAACTATTTAATCAACAAATAGTCTCGACCTCTGCTACTACTCGCTACGTCACTTGACATGCTCTTGGCTGCATAAAGTTTCCATTCCCTTCTGGAAGTAATGGAGCGCGATATTCAAATATCTCAACTTTCAAAAGCGGCTGTAGCCTTTCCCTTGATATCTAGGTGTCTGAATCTTGGAATACCCATTCCTAGAGTTGGGCACAATACTGTATGTGAATTATTAGAAGACTCTTAACAAGAGTGAACTGACAGTAGTCCAGGTGCATGCCCCACAGACAGGCTGTAATGAGGAGGAAAAAGAACAATTCTTAACTAATCTAGAATAAGTTATAGAATGAGAAGAAAATGCCATAATAATGAGTGATATTAATGCTCAAGCTGGATCAGATAGGCTTGGATACGACAGTGTACTGGGTCCACATGGTTATGGCGACAGGAACCCTGAGGGAGAAACTCTTCTCGATCTGTCTGTAAGTTGTATTGAGAATAAATAACAGTTGGTTCCAGAAACAGCTAAGTCATGAAATAACCAGATACAGCTGAAATGGAGATTCTAAAACTCGGATTGATTACTTCATATCACACTAGGAGGCAGGAAATACCATATGTGATGTCACAGTAATACCAAGTGAAAGCATTGACAGTGACCACAGACTTCTCCTTTCAACAATAAAACACATTGAGACCTCAGAAATACAGGAAACCAAAAATCAAGACATGGGAGCTAAAGAAGAGAGAGAGAGAGAAGCAAGTTGAGTACATACAAAAAGTGAGTAATAAATTACCATCAGATATGTTACAAGAAGGAACTATCGAGAGGACTAGGTTCAAAGGAAACATTGTTGGTGCTGCAATAGAAGTATGTGGTAAACCTAGCAGTAATATAAAGGCAAAAGGAACTCCTTGGTGGAACGATCGGGTGAAGATGGCCGTGAAAGAGAAAAATGAAACAAAGAAAACCAGAGACAAAGAATTGCAAAAACGGAGTGAAAGAAATGAAACCAGAATAAATTAATTACAGCAGGAATACAGAGATCAGAAGCTACGAGTAAAGAAAATTGTGGCTGAAGAAAAACACAAAGCTTGGAATAATTTCAGATACACTAGAAAAAGTCAGAAAAACTAATTCCAAATTACTTTCTCAATTTTAATCGGTATTCTGCCCGAAGGCAGGTCCGAGCCTCCGAAGAGGCTTCTCCCAGCCGGAGTTTACGTGCGGTAGGGTGACCAGGGCCTTTCCGCTCCTCCTTATGTTGGCCAACAGCGCGCAGTGTCTAGAACTGGCATACCATCCAAGTTCCGACTACGCCCAATGTTGCTTATCTGCGGAGTTCCCATGGGATCCGGTGTTTCAACATGGCTAGGCCCTTGGCCCAAAATTACTTTAACGAACAATAATAAATATAAGAAGAGACAATGAATGCATAATAGCGATAGAGAAACCAGATAGCAGCACCATTAGGGAAGTAACAGAAATAAGGAAGATAATGAAATCATATTTTGATAATTTATACAATTGTACAGGACAAGACTCCAATAATGTAACCACACAGGCCAGTTTAAGAAGAGTTCACCAACATGGACGGAAGTAGAAACAGCCCTTCATAGTATGCCCAAGTAAAAGTCAACAGGATTTGATGAAATCAGTGCAGATATAATCAAAACAGCTGGTGTAGGAGGAATACAATGGCTTCATATTGTAGTGTTTATTACTTTGGTTGGTTGGTTCTTAAGTTTAGGGGCTGCGACATCGCGGTCATGTAGCCCCGTGTACTTTGGGTGTGTGTAGAATCTGTCTGATAACCGGTGTTAATTGTGATGACTGTATAAGTGTGTGTATCTGTTTTAATTCAAGTAAGGACTGCAGACGATCAAATTTCAAGTAGTTCCTACGTTTGCCGCCAAACGCCATCGTCAACGACTACTAGTTCAGAACTTAGCTACCAGACGTCACCGCAGTCGGCTCTTGGCAACGAACGTAGAAACCTAAGAGTGTTGTTTACATTCCTAACCTATACAATTTAGCTTCACACAGGTGTAATTAGTGGAAGGTTCTTTAACATGCCATAAATCTATGAAATGGGACCGCACTTTTTAAGGTTAGTTACATACAGTTACATAGCAAGTATGAGCTCCTGCACTGTCTACATTGTCGAACAGCACTGACTTGCATACTCTTGAAACTTGAACACACAGGGTTAACACACTAAGCATTTTGAAGTGCTGCCAACTTATGGACAGCTATCAATTTAAATTAAATACAATCACAGAAAATTTAACACTGCAACACTTTCCCTTGTTTAATTAAAGTTAAGTCAACGTTAAAGACCCATCTTAAACCATAAAATTAATCGTGTTTGTCAAGCCAGGGGCTTTGTCATCACATCTGCTAACTGATCTTCAGTTGAAATGTTTTAAACACCAAGTTCTCCTTCCATCACCTTTCCTTGAATGAAAAAGTACTTGATCCTGATATGCTTTGTGCGATGATGGAACTCGGGATTCTGAGTGAGTTTCACCGTTGACTGATTGTCAATTTGAAGAATGGTGACTTGTTTTAGTATTCCCATTCCTTGAAAAGGTCTGCTAAGCCAAACGATTTCCTTTACAGCTTCGTTTATAGCTTCAATTCTGCCTCAGTAGAAGCGGTCATAGCCTGTCTTTGGCTTAACCAGGAAATAGCTCCACCAGCATGTGTAACAACCAGTAACGGCTCGTGACTTTCTGGACTGGTTCAATAGAAAAGAGCACTCACTTCAAATGGCGGACCCTTAATCTACTACAAAGATAAACAGAATACATGTGGTACCTCAAACTTCGTACAGATAGTTATGAACATTACAATGAGTGATTTCAAAGACAATGAGTTCAAATCATTCGCCTCAACCAGAACTTGAACCCTGGATCAGCATTATTAGTGAAGATCAAAGTTTTCTGTTTCGATCTCTCTCTCTCAAACACACGCACAAACACGCACCTGTATGACAGGCTCCATCTGGTAATGAGCCTGGTTAAGAACATGCAACACTTCAAATCTTACAGCAATCGAGTATCAGATTGAAATCGCTCAAAAAATGAAGAATGGATATACTTGTAAAAGGTAAAGTTAATTTAGAAGAAAAATACTCATAAAAGGAATTTAGATTGAAAAATACGCACAAAATGTAGTTTAGGTTCAAATTACTTACAAAATGCAATGTAGATTCAAAATAATCAACAAAATGCAATTGAAATTCAAAATATTTACAAAATGCAATTGAAATTGAAAATACGTACAAAATGCAAGTGAGGTTCAAAATACTTACAAAATGCAATTGGAATTGAAAATACACAATGCAAGATTGAAAAAGGCCGGTTCAGATTCAAAATACTCACAAAGTGCAATTGAAATTCAAAATACTTACAAAATGCAATTGAATTTGAAAATGCTTACAAAATGTATGGTAGATTCAAAATACTCACAATATGTGGAAGTCCGCGATTCAAAATACTGTACTTACAAAATGCAATTGAGATTGAAAATACTTACAAAATGGAGTTTAGGTCGAAAATACTTATAAAGTGCAATGTAGATTGAAAAAAGTTACAAAATGTGGTTGAGTTAAAAAAAACTAACAAAATGTAATTTAGAGACACCGGGAGCCAATTCATAAAAACAGGGCAGGAATCCTAAAGAGAAAAGGAACTATAATGAAAAGAAGGCTGATCCCACGAAGAATGAGGGACCAGGAAAGATGAGAGAAGGGCCAATGAAGGCGGGAATAGAAAAGACTCCTGAGGCCTCGAATACCCTAATACCGTCGGGGTCAGAAGACAACAAGAGTTGACCAAGAGAGGTCGACAAGAAAGAAGACAGAGAGGAGCCTGGCACAAGTAAGTGGAAGCAATGCCGGACTCAGCTGGGGTCCAGTGGTCGCCAACCCACGTCCCACTATAGAGCGGGTCTACCTTAAAAGACAGTAGGCCTACGCATTAAATGGAACGCGCTGATGCCAGATTTGCTGCATATACCAAGTTCTGCAAGGCCGGGCACATGATGTAACATAACTCGTATACAGGCGTGTTTATACGCAAAACTCAGGAAATTTCCAAAATATTTGTTTGTTGTATATAACTGTACCTCATGCCTTGAAGCGAACGACGGTACAATATTTAGATATGATACACCGAAGTTCAGAGCGCGATTTTAATGCACACATTATAATAATTTATAATTTTCAATTATTCATGAATATGATAACATTATAACATGTTATAATATTACATTTTCTCGAATATCATAGGTTATAATAAATTATAATATGACATTTAATAATAATTATTATTATAAACAAAAAACAACAAAGTCAACCCCTGGCACTATCCAGCCCATGACGGGCTAAGGCCGACCAAGCGACCGCTGCCCAGCCATTCAGCCTGCAGATATTGGGGTTACGCGTGATCAGCGCGTCGGGTCCCCTCGGCCGTTAATCTTGGTTTTCATGATCGGGGCGCTGTCTCACTGTCAGACAGCTACTCAATTGTCCTCACGAGGCTGAGTGCACCCCGTTCCAACCCTCACGTCAGTTTTAAAATCCCTGACGGAGCCGGGGATCGAACCCGGGGCCTCCGGGTGAGAGGCAGGCGCGCTACCCCTACACCACGGGGCCGGCTAATTATTATTATAATAATAATAATAAAATAATAATTTACCCACTTTTGTGTGGCCAAGTGGTGGTATGCAGCCGAAATTAAATTATTCATTTCTTGTTTCTTGAATGAGACGTTGTTCAATTTTATATAGGCTACAGTAGTTCTTTACTTGCGTCCACACCATTTCGATGGGATTAAGTTCACTGTGGTATGGTGGCAAGCAGCGAACATATTTCTCTGCTGTGATAGCCAACAGTGTCTATTACTAGGTTAAACCTTCGGGAACATTTGGCAACAATTGCTCGGCGAACTACTTTTCATACACTACACCAGTCATTTCGTCGTGGGTGTCTGCCGTGTTATTTTGGCACATAAACGTTAACTCTGCACGAATCCTTGTTCATTCCCGGGACGAACAAAGGCCAACTTCGAGGATGGCTGAGGTAGGAATCGAACCCGCCTCTTCTCAGTTTTGTCTCATGAAGTTGAGTACGCCCCGTTCCAGCCCTCAGACCAGAATTAAATTTCTTGGCAGAGCCGGGATTCAAACCCGGGCCTCCACGGTGACAGCACAGTGACAGCCAAGAATGCTAGCCACTACGCAACGAGGCGGACAATTTATAAAGAACACAAGCTCCACTTCATTTCACAGTTTAACTTCACACCATCACCTACCCTACTTCAAATGCAGTCGGGGAGATAGCCTACGGGCCACATTAGTAAACAAACTTCCGGTGTGTCAGCGCTGGGAGGGAGGAGTACGCTATCTGATATCGAGCTCTGGTTTGTTTTAAAAACTATTTCAGACATTAATGAATATTTCTTCTTGCTTAGTCACCAAAGTAAAGTCAACAGCAAAAATGTTTCTGGCTACGTAACTTTTGTGTGACACCATCCCAGATTTCTCAAGTAACATTTAAGAAAAAAATCATAACTTTCTTATTATGAAAATAATTACTTCCCTGAGAAATAGGGTATCTTCTACCAACATCAGGCAATCTAAAAATAAATTCTTGATCTGTTGCGATCATTAGTTCATTATCCATGGCGTGATAAGTTTTATCTGCAAAAATATAGATTCGCGCTAAAATATCGTAATTGTGAAAATAGGGCCATGTGTTAATTATTTGTGGCTTTTATTTTTACATCATCATAAAGAGTGGAAAATTCTCTATAAGACCACGCAAAGATTTTCTTATTAGATTTGTCACTTTCAATTATTGGGTAATGGCAACATCGCCAGCGTAGAAGAGGACGAAGCTAATTGCAGGACATAGGAGTGCGAGTGAGAGGCAAATACTACATTTAATTCCATGCTGTCTTTTAAGGTAGAGACGCACTATAGGTGCGAGCCCCTGTGGGACGCGGAAAAAATAATCGAATTACACAGTCACTAATTTCACTCAGTTAATAGGCACAAGGAAATACTGAAAGTAATTTACGTTCCAGCTCTTGACAGTGCGGCTAACTTAACCCTGAGAAAATAGTGGAACTACAGTAGTGAGTTGGGTAACTCCGGAGCGTAACAACTAACAAGACACCTTCTTCCGCTATTTTATTGGTATTATTTCAATCTAACTGAATCGTTTATTTAATTAGCCTTCAAATACAACAAAATTACGGACACATATAAACAGTCTAATGTGGCAGCCATAGCATCCTTTCAAAAGCGCCCCTAGTGAGCACTTTCACTGTTTGTTCACATTGGCCACATTATTTTACAAACACGTCAAGAGATGGCGGAGTGCATACCTTTTCCGCAACCTTGAAGGGCTTGTGCATTGTGCCGCTGGTGCACTGGACTCAAGGTAGTTAGAGTATATTAGGTAGGTCATTCCCGCCCGCTGCGCTCTCATTGGCTCACTGCTCGTGACGCGGCCGGGAGGGCTCCTCGGGCTAGCAGCAGCTAGGTGCCTGCAGTTCAACAGTAGCCCCAAGGATGGTACACTCAATAATTCACAATACCTCAATAAATTATTGGTCCAATGAAAGTAAATGATAATCGAAACTGTACATGTAATAAATTATAAATAAGGTACAGTATTAAGAGGAAAAACAACCAAGTATATTGTTAGAATTAACTACTCCCTACATATAAACACTGTAACAGCTGTTAATATAAGTGTGTCTACAACTCACATTTTGCAGACTTATTACTTTTTTAAGGAGGCCGAAGCTACCCACATTCGTCTCTTCATCAACGAATACTTTTCCATGGCCTTTATTTTGCGTCTCTTGTTGAGGTGACGTACTGTATTTGGATTAAAGTCCGCGTCCTGACGTAGGTCTTCTATCGTCTTCTTATGAAGTTTTGAGCCATCGTCTAACACGAAACGTTCATCTAGAAAGTGATTTCTTAACAATTTCAACAGATGGGGTACATCACAGAAAACCCACACATTTCTGTTACTGTCCACTGGATTGCTGAGAAAACTTTTATTACTGTTTACATTTAGCTCCTTCCAGACTTTAGAGTTTTTCGCTCCCATATCACTAGTTATTGCGATAATACGAATGTCACAACCCTCAAGCTGGCTAATAATGTTTTGTAACAACTCTGAAATCATTGTCACATCGAAGTTATAAAAAGCGGGCTGCTTCCATTTAGCAAACAGCCTTCGGACCCTAGCTACCAGGACGTTACTGTGGGACCTTAATATGCGATCGTCTGATGAATCGTAGGTTATTAAGCCGTCAATATTCTATTCATCAAACGACAAAACTGCAATTTTTTCTGAGTCCTTGTTATTTGCCGCTCTGGCTTTCAACAGACAAAGCACCTCTCTGAGAATTTCAGGTCTGCACTTAAATTGCCGAATCCATTTCTGTAGAGTTGAACGGCATGGTAGCGGAAAGTTGCGTTTTCTCAGATATTCGTATGCTTCCTTCGAAAGTGATCTTAGTGCGAGGGCATTTGCTATGTCCTCTGAAGACCATTTCACCCTCTTCTTAACTCCTAACAAACATTGAATCTGCCCTGCAGTAAAACAAGTGGAGAGAGCTTTTACCATCTCCCTTCTAAAAGTACTCATATGTACGTTCATTGATACAATATATCATGGGGTTTTGAGCTTTCTTAGAGCCGCTTCCCTACGTCTTAAATCCACATTTATATTTTCCAAAACCTCGACCCGTTTTCGGAGTTGTATAATTTCATCATTTTGCAGTGATTCAGTGTTACTTCCTTGATCACGTTTCCGCTTTGTACTTTTTTTTTTTGTGACAAAGTCTCCAAAGTCGACAGTGCCCGTTTCCTCACGCTCCTAGCTTCATGACGCTTTTCTCTGCCCCTGGCGACCTGTAGAGTTTAAATTAGAGTTGTGTTTCATGATATGTACGCCACGTACGAGAATAAAATCTAAATTTTTTAAATAACAAATACTAAGACTACCGTAATTACATTGAATTCTAGAGAATGGCACCTCTTTATGCTGCATCAACTCTAGGCTGACAAATAAGTACTGTAGCTTCCTTTGAGATAGTAGATTCCTCCAAATACCGATAAACATATTTATTGAACCAAATAAAATTACTCGTACACTGAATAATTAAACAAATACCCGTTCTGCAATTTAGTCCGCGAAGGTGCTTGGGCTGTTGCTTGATGATGATGATAATATGTTTTAAGGGGCCTAACATCTGGGTTATCGGCCCCGCTGTTGCTTGAGCCGGGAACTGTAATAGACGGAACAGCATCCGCACCCAATATTTTTCTCTTTGGTAATCCCAAATGTTCATTTTTCAAATCTCGTTCATAGTCTTCTGGACAAAAATGTATAGAACACACTCGAGCGTTATCGGGGTTGAATTTGTCACTTCGCTTACAGCGTAGCACCCACACTCGTCTGAGCTCCTCTCCTTTTGGAAACCTGTGATACATAACACCAGTACCGGCGGTGTTGGACCCCCACTGTGTCAAAGCACAATTAACTTTGCATTTACTGCTATTACTCATGGTTAACCACAAGGCACGATAAAACAAATCAAGAATGCAACGGTATTCTAGCTAGACGCGCGATTTTCAGCAAGTATGCATTCTTTTATTGCAAGCCAACTATATTAAGGTGACAGCATGTTCCCTCCGTGGCCCACGAAAGATACTGGCCCCAGTGCGAGCAGCCATCTTGTCTGTGACGTAGGCGAAGTAGTGACTCCGGTTGAGAAGACTTGTTTGTGAATTTCTTGTGAATAGCAGTGTGAGAATAGTTAGTGTTTTATAAAGTGTAATGTCCAACTTTACATCCAACTTGTGTTGTGGTGCATCATGTAGCTGCAATAATCACGTAGCCTACAGGGTAAGTGCTAACACTTTATTTCTCATTAATGATACAGGTTAATCAAACGCACGTGTGGTGCAGGTTATGTACGAACTTACGTTAGCCTAATATTGTGGATGTTAGGACTATTAGAATGCATGCTAAGTTAATTATCTGAGTTAAAGTTAGATACCGGTATTTAATGAATGTGTCTCTTTACAGGAAATCAAAATGCCGAGATGCTGTAATGTGGCTGGCTGTAAGAACAATTACAGATCTCAGCATGAAAATGTTTCTACATTTTCTCTCCCAAAGGACGAAAAATTAAGAAATATATGGCCTAGAAAAATTCCCACTGACTTCTCTAAAGTGAGCAAGCCTATAATTTGTATAAAACATTTTCCTGATAGCTCTGTTAACAGGACAGAGCAAGTTGATGTGGAAATAAGACATTTGCTAGGAGTTATCCGAAGTTGAAACCTGATGCAGTATCTTCAATATTTTCGAATTTGCCAGGATAGCTATCCACTCCTGGGCCTTCTTCTAGAAGACTGTGTGATGCAGAGGTAGAAAATCTTGGATAAAGCCATAGAAGCGAGCTTGGAAGACTTCAGACACTACGAAGAAGAGAATTCTGTGCACAGTCTATCGGATATATATGAACACTTCTCCTCCAACAGGAATAAATTTAAGCAGGAATTGACACATATCAAGACAGAAGATAAGTTGGTGAAGTGCTTGAAGAATTTGGGTGATGCAGTGCCCATAATTACAGGTTCTGTGTGTATTCTAAATAACCTCAGCATTGAGCTGGCTGTCAATGGGTTGCAGATTCCCAAACATTAAGTTCCACAAAACTTTCTTTGGATTACTGATAAAAATTCATTTGATGAACTAGCCTACTTCAGTTCATTGAAAATTCTGAGTGCGATGAAAATGGAAGAAAGTTGTCAGCAGTGAATGCTCCTGTGAACATCCTACAGAGAAGTTTTTCGAGTGATGATTGCACACCATTATAGTCTTTAATAGAGCAAATTAATTTTTTAGATGTTAGGCAAACAATCGTAGGTACAGTGGAGACACTTTACTCTTGGCAGCTTCCATATAATATGTTCACTTGTCATCAGTGTACGAAAAGTTACATCGGAGTGGTCATATTTATCTGCCTCATCCATCAAATCTTCAAAAGTTGCTTGGTAAGTTTGATTTGAGTACTTTTGACATTATTGGCAGTATTGAGTAGCCTATCTCAGTCTAAAGAAGAATAATTTCTTGAAAGATCATGCATGTTCATAAATTACTTTTACCGTAGTTCATTTTAATGGAAAAGTTGAACTGTACTCTTCTAAAGCCATGGCGAGACAAAGCCATTGGTCGCTACTTGGTTAGGCGACTATCTGGACCAAAATTATTGTTAGTAGTACAAGCAAGGAGGTCTGGGGTTAGGTTTGTGTTTGTACGCAAAGAATACTCTGTATTGCCGGTACCAATAATGAGCGCTGGCAGCTGTCAAAGCTAACACGTGAGGAAATGTTGCGTTGCCAATGAGGCAGATCATGACTCTTAACATTCCAAGAAGCTTCCAGGAAGACACAAATACTGGGATCTGTGGTGTGTCAGCCGTATTCGTGTGAAGGGTCAATTAAACATTGCGATGCACGCGAGTTTAGGGGAATTTTTAGTTGCCTAATCACTCTAGCTGCTACTAACTTAATTATGGGTCTATTCCTTTCATAGCCCCCTCTTCGTCACTTGTGTCTGAATTGGATCTGGAATTGCTTTCCAGGGAAACGATGAACCAATCTACCCCATCATCGAGTATACATTCACGTTTCGTAGCCTCATCCAGTTCTCGTTGCACTATTAACACAAAACGCTTCCAGTTTTATGAAGTCACTTCCCTAATAGCCTAAACGGTAAGCTTCTCAACCTCACGGAGTGTGAAATTCTTATTATGCAGTGCTAGATAACCCTTCACTTGACCCCATATCATTTCTATAGGATTGAAGTGGCAATGATATGGGGCAGCGTGATGATCTCATGGCCATGCTTTCTCGCCAGTTCATGCACGTGGTAGCCTACATGGGTTTAGGCTTGCGCTGCTGTATAAGGTTGAGAAGGATATTAATTCTGAATGAAAGTGGAACGTGGCTTATACACTTGTAGCAGACATGAATGTAATTTTACATACCTTGTGTCCTTGTTTCATTTTTTGGGTGATATTACGTATTGAAATTAGGAACCCTAATTAAAACTTACTACTGAACCTCATATATGTGCTCAAGTACGTGAAAATGTGTTTTTATTTTTTGCTATTTTAAAAACAGCTGCCATGCTTCGATAGCACTTGATCTCGTTTAACCGTCATCAAGGCTCACTCTAGCAGCACGCACCGAGGCACACACGTGAGATACAAAATCACTGTTGATAAAAAGAAGTGGGATGCAAAATCACTGTTGATAAAAAAAAGAATCATCGGGACACGTTAGGCAGTAACCATTGCCAAAACTCATTGATCTGGGCGCGTTAGGCTGTAACCATTGTCAAAAACCATTGGATTGGACAAAGTGAAGGTAAGAATGGTCGGGTGTAGGTGCAGCCTTGGCCGCGCGCTGCTAGCGGGGCATGGTTGACACAAAACCATTGATCTGGACGCGTTAGGCTGTAACCTTTGTCAAAACCACAGTTGTGCGGGAAAAAATACACATACATATTACAGGAGAGCGATATACTGCATAGTTATTACAGAGCAGATAACAAAAAACACTCATTTCAGCCGTACAGAGATGCGAAATATTGCACACACTAGCATAATTAGAGTCGTGAACTGAGTGCTGCGAACGAATTATGCCCACTAGAGACCGAATTGGGCACTTTTTTGTTTCACATAGTACCGTAAGGGTGAGGTTGGCAGTACTGTTATGGTACTTTTTTGAAGATTGATTTGAACAATGCCGCTCACTGCTGTAATTTTCGCTATATTTGGAATGGCTGGGTGGGTCACAGACGGCGGAGGAGGAAACATCTATTAAAACATTGCTTCCTGATTTATTTCTCATCCTTTTATAAGGTATTTTGGCTAATTCATGTATTATATAGAATGTTATCGCTCGTTCTATGTTCATTCAGCACTACCGAGAAGGATTCCTTTTGTCCGAGAGCTGTCGCATGGTAGGCTACACGATGGTGGTCCAGCCATTCCAACATTCGTGACTTCGTACTTGAAGTTGTTGGAGCTTATTCTATCTGTACTATGTGGTACGAAGCATTGTCCGTTACAATAACACTGTGTTCAGGGATGTTGGGTAACAATTGTTCCTGGAACCATTTTAAAAACTAGTTGTAGTCCATGTCTTCATGGTAATCACCATTTCTTTTCGACCTAAAGAGCAAAAGTGTATTATTAACAAAGCCGTGTAGAATGTAGAATAATAAATCGACCCCCTCTGCCTGATGGCCCTTCCTTGTCCCCTGAACTGAGTTGTCACTCCAACCCTTAGACACTGTGTGACCAGCATTGACCCACATTTCACCTAACCACACAATATCCATAACATTTTTGCCCTATTAACTTAAGTTTTGAATTTTCCAGTAGCCTATTTTCACCCAATTTTCACCAAATTTTGTAGGTTCTTTAAAGTGAGCATAATTAAGGGAATTCTAAACTTTGGAGCTATTTGATTCAGTCATTTAGAAATTATAACATTTTATGTAATAGATATGCAAATTTTGAAAATGTCCCAGGTACATCAAATTTAAAGTTATCAATCTAAAACTTCTATGGAATGATCATCAATGGTCTACAAATAAAAATTGGTATTACTTTTAAAATCAGTGCAAATGGTTTATTATTAAAATGTTTTTTTCTTAGAATGACCTGTTGTTCTGTTAAAATATGTCATTTTTTCAAATTTGAACCTAAATATTTCTGAAAGTTATTAATATTTTTCAAAATGGATTCCACACATTATTAAGACCACAAAGTTGTATGTGCAAACCATGTTTGAAGGTAATGGGATCAAAACACAGGCAACTGGAACATTTAAAATGCTGAAAAATATAGTATTGAGAAAAAGCTAACTTTATTAAAAAATACAGTATTTTAGTGGAATTTCCTGCATCAAGACTTCCCTGAGTTTACAAATCACTTTTCCCACACTTCAGAGGTAACTTATTACTAAACCCATCTTTCTCCCTGATGTTGACAAAAAGATTTACTGCCACATTCACCACACAGGTCTGTAAACAAATTTTGGAGGGCACCCATATATGAATGAGAATGTGCTTGTCATTAACACTAGGTCTAACAGTATTCTCCTCACTAAAATAGGCTTATTCCAGTTTTCTGACACTAGCAGAAGAAGTCGTTGCAGCTGTTGAACTTGCATTACTTAACTTCACATGTAATATCACCCCACTGTTTGTCAACATTCAAAATAGCACTATTCCATTTCTTTGTTTCACGGACTTTCGGTTTACGCCATCGACTAGATACAGAATACATCTAATAAACTGCACACAAATCTCTAAAATACCATTAACTTACACAAGTTCCACCACTCACAGTAAACCAATAAAAATATAATTCTTGCGAATAAACTTCACTAAAGCCACTGACCATCAAAATAAACAAAGACGCATGGTTCCACCATGTATCCAAAATGGCCTATACTTTACTACAAACCAAAATACTTCTGTTCGATGTTAAATATGTGCATGTGTATAGTAATGATATTCTTTTAGTGAATGCCATACAGCTAAAAATTATATGGGATAAGAAAATAACATGTACGGTAAGAAAAGTTTCACACTTGACAAACATTGCCTAGGCTACTCATAACTGATAAATTTACCAACAGATGGCACCATAAGCTTGTATTCAGATGATTGGCATGATAATATTGGCCAAGAGTATGAAATTACAACAAAATTGAGGGGTTTTTGGTTCTAGGAAGTAGGCGTTGCCCATTTCAAGGCCTAAGCACGTGTTCTTTAAAAGCCCCCGTAAGGTATTTAAAAATGGCCGTACATAAAAAACAAATGTATATTTAAGTGCCCCAAGTGATAAGGTAACTTCTAGGGCATGAAACCAGATTTTGTTTTTTTGTTTGTAATTTTTGGCCTACAACTCAGTAGGGTCTCCCCATTTCATGTAGGAACTGACACCTCAATCCACAATATCTGGCCTCTCCATGATCACCTTCCCCCCATTAATTTTCTTATATTTAAATCCCAGATCGTGCAACACTTTCAGTGAAGAAAGGCTTCCTTGAAATAATTGTGCCTCTCTGAGCAAAAACAAGAAGTTTGCGACATGTTGGAATTTCTTTCCTAAAATAATAGCTATAAATATGCCGTCTAACAGCATCTTGTTGAAAGCCATCTAAATTAGTGACCACCCCTTCTCTATGCCTCTTCTTCCCTGGAGTTGATAGTTTAGACGGGCCAGCATCATCAGACAGGAACTTCCTTTCCGTCACTCGGTATGCAGTGATTTCACTCTCACCAAGAGTCTTGGCAGTTCTTTTCCTCACCTGAACAAATGGAATCAGAGGTTCCTCCCGTAAGCGCATACTTTCCTCTTCTTCCTCCATAAAATTCTTCACCGCACATACCATCTCCTTTACTTGGCTATGGAGAGTCACACCACGGCCTGAAGTTGTTCTGTCGCAGAGAATGGATCCTGGGCCTTCCGCGAGCATGTACCGATGCCATTTTTACACAACGAAAATAGACACGATGATGCAAATAAAAGAAATAAACTCAAAATCTGTATATACACACGCTTCCAACAAAAACAGAACTATAATGCTTACTGTAGCCTATGAAAGAATAAGCAAATGCACTTCAATATATACATGGGATATTACTAATGGCAGTGACGAGTTAGTTCACAGTAGAACACTGCGTCAAACCATGTGCTCACTGCTGTGTCGGCATTCATTGCAACCCTGCTCGCTGTTGCTATGGACACCGTTACCCCTCTTGTCTCCACTCCTCACCTCACCATTCAAGCGGATGGCAGCTTGCACCGTTCATCTTTTGTAAATCAGAGTATAACACATAGAATTTAACATGTATGCAGCGTTTAAACCCTAAGTGTTGTCCACGTTGTCATGGATGATGCCATTTTGTGTCTAGGGGAATTTTGTAAGTGTAAATTCCATTCCATGTCCACATTAAAGCTATTGACTCAAGTTGGCAGGCTTGTTTTGTTGAGATAAAATAGAGATGAAAATAGTACAAGAGTTAATAGAAGACTATCGTCGCCAAGGCTGCAAGATACCAATGTAATTGATAGTGATTTTGTACTGCATAAGGAAACAGTAGCAAGGCAGCTGGAAGCAAGTTAGACATGTCCAGTCCTCAAATTGTGTTCATGCATCTTTGTAACGATGAATTTGTAACCCACAAAGCTCCAGTGAGATTGAGAAATGGTGTCAGAAAAATTTAAAATCCTGAAGAGATCATGAATCATCAGCAGGGTATAATGGCTGTAGGCCCTATGTGCAGTGCAGGATTTTTTTAGAATATTAATAGCTGGAGGATATTAGATCCTAATAATCGCCAGTAATATATCCAAGATCAGCAAGATATCACCTTTATAGCCTACTTGGTGAAACCTGCAAACTTCATTTTCTACATTCTAAGATTCTTCCAGATAATGTGTTAATGTGCTTGAGATGCTTATATTTATAACCAATGTCCTAAATAAAATAATGTCTGTAATACATTTTGTGTGTGCTTATTATAATTAAGTGTAAACATTACTGTGTCATTGGATGAAGATTACTTGCAATTTGCTAGTGTTCTTGAAGATACGGGCATAGTTTTGTACTCCAGGGCCCTACCAATCACCACATCCAGAATTCTCTGTTAAAGCTCTAGATTTACCCATTTCAAACCGATTTACCCAGTGTGTAGTACTGTTAACTGCTTATTTTCCATGTGGCCTGCAAGGATGCCCATGTTCTTTTTCAGGGGGAATGGATGTGGTGAGGAGTATACAATATTTTCTGGGAGGAAGGGGAAGGGGGGGGACTGGGTATGTGATAAAATTCTTCATCCCCAGACCACCAGGGTGAAACAAAAAATAAGAAAAAATAATTAAAAGTTGAGGAATGCTTTCATTTGAATAATTTGTAAGGTCTCGTTTGACATTTGGTGGAGATCTTGGACATCTTATTGGGAGGGAAATACCATGTCCGTGTAGCCAGCATAGATCCAAATTACAATGGCAAGTATGGTCTTTCTTTAATTTTAATAAATGGAACAGTTCCACCTACATGGAGTAGGGGTAAGTAAAGTGGCTTCTTGTCCAGGTGACCTGCTTTGCGAAGGAGTATTTGAAACCTGATATAGGATTTATTCTTCAAAGCTTCGCACAAAGGCTCTTGATAGAATGATTTGAATCCCACTCCTTGCATCCTGGAAGTGTCTTCCCAACTCAACTGTAAATAAAAGCTAACTGAAAACCACTACCACATCCTTTTCTATTACAAGTACAGTACACACATAAGTGCATGGGGCTGATATCCACGACATTTCAATCCACTGAATTAACTCACAATGAATAAGTTTCCAAGGTCCTTCATTTGTAGTAATATACTTCGTTATAAAAATCTTGAGCCCTTAAAACCATAAATTTGACCTAAGCCTAACTGGGAACGGGAGAGAACCGTTAAACAAGTCCAACATGAAGGTAGTTGCCACAAGAAGTAAACCTGCCACTGTAGGGGATTGGTGTCAGATAAAAGGCTCTCTGCTAAAGGAGGTAAGTATAATCTCAGCAATTCATATATGTACCTGAAGTAGTCCTATGCATTAAATTTTTGTTGTTGAAAAAGATTGTCTTATGGTAGGCCTACTCAAAAAAGCAAAATGCTAAAAACCACGAGTGTAGGCTCAAATTTCTTATATTCATTTTTATTATTTTGGGGCATGAATGACCCTTCCCTTGCAATAAATGAAGCACTGGATACTTTCTCCTAATGCAATGCTTGGTTGTTTCTTCTTTTTTTTTAATTCCAGCTGCTTTTAAAGTTAAACTTACATGTAAACTGGTATATATGGAAACAACTTATTGATGAACGAAGATAAGAGGATAATATGTACAGTTTTGTATATCTGCATAAACTGGAACATCCATTCAACGTTTGTATTACACTGCTTAATATTCTACTGCTCTAAGGTTTTGAGCTAGTGATAGGGGTGGCTTTCTTCCACAGCTTTTAACTTTATTTTTGAGTATCCTTAAATTCACACTAACAAATTACTCGGCTATTGGTAGGCTTCTATAGATGAGAATACCTTGGTGCAATCAATGCGGCGAGGCGAGCGAGCGACACCACTCCTCTGACGTCACAGATCCGCGCCATGGCCTGTCTTTCTCGTCGGCCACGTGTTCCCTCTGTGTGACGTCACCAGCAAGCAAGATGTCACGTGATGAGAAGCGCGGGAGACGGGAGTAGCCCCCCCTGCACTGGACTAGTGAACGAATTCAGCAATCTTATTGCGCATGCGTGTGGGATGGATACAAGTTTGGCTTGTATCCACTATTCCCTTCCCTTCTAACCTCCGCTACATGTCCAATTCCTCCGCTCTACCTTACTCGCCTATTCTCTACAGGAAAGATTGGCCAAGACTGGGGCGTTCAAACCACATCTTGCGCCGGCTTCACATCCTCGCGCTCGTTAACTGCATTTGAACTCCGCGCTGTTTTCTGACAAATATCTCTGTTACGTATAGGGACAAAATGCTAAATATATTGTCAAATTTAATCGGGGTTCATTGCGCCATTGCGTAATAGCAAGAACCGCCACTGGTAACAACTACACCTGATGTTGACCGTCCAGTCTTGTTGCAGCCACCAAAGTGCATCACTGTAGCCAGTGGCGCACCCAGGATTTTACTTTCGGGGGGGGGGGGGGGTCTGGGGGGTATGGAATACCCCCAGTTGAGAGGAGGTCCGGGGGTTCTCACCCGGAAAAATTAAAAAAATTAGACGCAGAAAACTGCGTTTTTATCTATCCTGAGACGTGAAAAATGTTATCAAACTTAGCTTCTATTAAAAAGTTAAAACAAGTTTTACTGGGTTAATAGATTACAAATTTATTAATGTAAACCGAACCGCAAAGTCTGCCGTAGTTAACTATACTTTTCATCAGTTAATTGCTGATCAATAATTACGTAATACAACACTAAAAGCTTCCACCAATCACTACAATACAGGAAAAAATAAGATATTTATTACAAAATCAAATTAAGATAATGTATATTTATACTGAAACAAATATATTGGTAAATAATACAGATTATTTGTAGATAAAACCAAAAGAAAATAAGACTATATTTAAATCTTGATGTCGAGACGGCGAGGTTTTTTCGCAAGTTCGTTTAAAACCTCTTCGCTATTAACTGGTATGTCTTTATGCACATACAATAATGCCAAACCGTTCAGTCTAGTCTCTGATGTCGTATTTCTTAAATAAGATTTCAAATATTTCAAAGTCAAAAATTACCGTTCAGCAGTACATGAAGTTACTGGTAAAGTTACCAAAATTTTCAGGAGTTTGTGCACAGAAGGGTACATTGATATGTTGCACGCTTGTAGAGCTTCTATAGCATTGATCTTTCTATACTTTTGTTTTATTTAACTTACAGTTTTCTCTTCTTTGCAAATCAATTTGTTTTAGTCTTCGTTGCCATACTTTTAGTTCTCCCAGGAGTTGATGTGAAGAACATGTGGTTAGATCTGAGCAATATTCTTTAAACAAAGCGTCCACAACTGCTTCGGGAATATCTTCGTTGTCAGAACTAAGAGCTTGGAAAGAAGATAAAATGTCCTTTTGAGATATGAATCTATCCTTTAGTTGTGCAATAAAGTGATCAATAAAAGAGATAAACAGGGTTCTTTTGTAATAAGATTCTGGCCCATCGTTGGGCATGTTGTCTCGCCCTATTTGCCTCAAGCGTGGTATGGATATTGTAATATCATTCTGTTCACAGGTGTTAACAACCTTTCTATACATAGGTGAAAATTCTTCATCTGCCTTATCTCTTATTTCTTTTATCTGGTCCAAAGTGTCTTGAGCGTAGTTAACGGCACCTGCAAGGTCAATGCTTTCTGTCTCAAGAAATTTAGTAAGAGGCAGACTGTATGAAAATATTTTTTTAATTACTTGAAGTGACAATAAGAACTCTAATTTTTTAACTGCGCACAGTAAAAATTGTGCATTTGCACTAGTGTCATTGTCAGTCCATGTTGAAAATTCTTCAAGCGACTTAAGCACATCAACATACTTTTCTGCAAAATTGTCTACAGCGTTATGTCGTTGTATCCATCGAGTAGGGATAGGCTGCTTGAGTTTTTTAGGGGGATTCTCAGAAAACGTATTCAACACAGCTTGCCTCTTAGGCGTATTGAAAAAGTCGTAGACCTTATTCACTGTACCTAAGCAATTTCTAACCATCATGCAATCACAAGCGTCAGATATGGCCAAATTCAGAGAGTGACTGCTACAGTGAACATAGTGCGCATTTGGAACTTCTTCTTTTATGTAATGCTGTACACGCTGATGTACACCACTCATAGCTGAAGCTCCATCAAGTCCTTGTCCACGAATGTACTGGATATCAATTCCGAAATCTTTCAGGTTGCTTAAAATTGCATTAGTGATTCCCTTTCCCGTCAGATCATATATTGGCACAAACTGAAGAAAATCTTCTCTGACATTATTGTTGGCTTGATCTACATATTTTGCACACAAAGACAAGTGTTCGATATTGGAAATGTCTGCTGTTTCATCGGCAATGACAGAAAAACATTTCGCCTCATTTATCTTGTCCACAAGTTTGTGTAAAATAATGTCGTTACAAGCTGAAATAATTTCATTTTGTATTTTCCAGCTTGTGTATGTAGCATTTCTTTTAGCAGTGAACAAGTGCTGTTTTAATATATCATCTCCACTCTCAACCCTCAACCTCAGAAGGGCTCGGAAATTGCCCTCATTCTCCGTAAATATTTGTTCCCCTTCAACGTTGTCAAATAGGCCTCCATCCCTGTGTCCTCGCAATGCCAAGCCCTGCCTTCCACAAAATATCACCGTCTTGATGACTGGAGATAAAAGGCGTCTATTTTCTTCAACTTTTTCTTTAATAGATTTGTGTATTTGACACACAATATCTAGTTTTTGCCTGTTATGAACAGCTAAGAAATTTTCTGCATCCAATTTACTGTTTGCGTGATATGCAGTCAACTCATGTTTACGAAAGTCTTCTTGTGCATGGTGCCAATCAGAGTACTCAGTTCTAACAAGTCTGCCTAGCGGCAAACCTTGTTTACCAGCTCCACTGGGTGCAAAACCAACGCAGTATTTGCAAAATGCGCCGTCCAATTTATTCGAATAAACAAGCCATTCTCTTGCTTATAACCAGCTATGCTGAAACTTTAACCCCTTCTTTCCAAATTCTGAACCTGGGAAAACGTAACGTTCATCTGGTATCCACACCTCTGTCAGAATTCTCCGCTTGTCTTCATCCATAATAACCAAAAACCAAATACTTTGTCTTAATATATTAAATAATTTTCTGAAATACATTGTAAATATGAACATTAATTAAGGTAATAAAGCGAAAATTATTTATATGTAATTGTCTAATTGATTGGTGGTAAGCTGGCTACAAGGATTTAACTTTTAAAAAAAATCTGGCACTATTTAGCCCATGACGGGCTAAGGCCGACTAAGCGACCGCTGCCCAGCCATTCGGCCTGCAGATATTGGGATGACGCGTGATCAGCGTTAATCGGCCGTTAATCTTGGTTTTCGTGATCGGGGCGCTGTCTCACTGACAGACAGCTACTCAATTGTCCTCACGAGGCTGAGTGCCCCCCGTTCCAACCCTCACGTCAGTTTTAAAATCCCTGACGGAGCCGGGGATCGAACCCGGGGCCTCCGGGTGAGAGGCAGGCGCGCTACCCCAACACCACGGGGCCGACTTGGATTTAACTTAGCAATATCATTCTTAAAACAGAGGTGTGGAAATACATTACTAAAAGTAGAATAACTGTATAAAGTAATTTACGGATATGGGCAAAAATATTATTCCTTACCTGTTTCCCAATAAAACTGCCTATGTCATGAGGAAGGTGACTGGATGCGTCTGGTTCTCGCATTGGCGTCGGGACAGCTGGTCGGCATATGTCAACAATTGAAATGTTCTTAGCAGTGATTAGAGTAGGTAGATTGATTTTTCGTACTTACATCATTATGTCATAACATGATACCCCTTACTCAAGAAGGATTCGGTCATTTGAATTTAAAAGGACTTATCAAAATGGTCTATATAACGTGAAATTTTATTTTCTACAACTTTTATTCTATGTGTTTTTCAACAGGAGAATCTGTTTCAAAGATATGTGGTCTTGGAAAGTCGCAAAATATAGGTTTGCACCTAAATGAGAATTTTTTCCAGTTTTTAACTTTTGATTTCGGCTATACCACTGAACCAAATTTGACGTTTTAGATGTTCATTCGGCGCAGAATTTAACCCTCGTTAATATTGAACTGATAAATATTTTCCGCCCGACGTACCGGTTTCGAGTTACAAGCAAACATCTGAAGATATAGGCAAAATTTCAAGGTTATTTGGGTCCCAAAAGTTATGCACATCTCTTGGGATGGTGAAAACTCGGATTACACGTATTTAGGTCCAAACGAAGGTATTAAAACGATTTACAGCTTTGTGGAAATTAATTCCTCGAAAGATTCTAAATTCGACTGGGCTAAGACAGAATATATAATTTTAAATAAATCAAGTTAAGTTATGTTAAGAAAATGTCATTTTGATCAAATATGTAAAATTAAACCACAGAATATTAATTTTAAAATAAACATATCTAAAACAAATGTCATTATAATCAAATATGTAAAATATGTAACAATAAAATGTAATTAAATGATAGCTAAGGTTCTAATTCATAGACATTTATCAAAAAAAGTTTTGCATCACCTCGGTTCCAAGAGTTCCGGAACCTTTAAATACAAAGGGAATAGAGATCAACACAAACAACATTTCAGCTCGTTTTATTGCTCATGAGACCCACACATTGCATGTTGTACCATCATACAGCTAGACTTTCAGCATTTGTGGTCCAGATTGCAGTACACACCACTACCTCTAATACCCAGTAGCACGTCCTCTTGCATTGATGCATGCCTGTATTCGTCGTGGCATACTATCCACAAGTTCATCAAGACACTGTTGGTCCAAATTGTCCCACTCCTCAACGACAATTCGGCGTAAATCTCTCAGAGTGGTTGGTGGGTCAAGACGTCCATAAACAGCCCTTTTCAACATATCCCAGGCATGTTCGATAGGGTTCATGTCTTGCGAACATGCTGGCCACTGTAGTCGAGCGATGTCGTTATCTTGAAGGAACGCATTCACAAGATGTGCACGATGAGGTCGAGAATTGTCGTCCATGAAGACAAATGCCTCTCCAATATTCTGCCGATATGGGTGCACTATGGGTCGGAGGATGTCATTCAGGTATCGTAAAGCCGTTTCGGAGCCTTCCATGACCACCAGTGGCGTACGTCGGCCCCACATAATGCCACCCCAAAACATCAGGGAACCACTACCTTGCTGCACTCGCTGGACAGTGTGTCTAAGACGTTCAGCCTGACCAGGGTGCCTCCAAACACGTCTCCGACGATTGTCTGGTTGAAGGCATATGCGACACTCATCGGTGAAGAGAACGTGATGCCAATTCTGTGGGGTCCATTCAGCATGTTGTTGGGCCCATCTGTACCGCGCTGCATGGTGTCGGGGTTGCAAAGCTGGACCTCGCCATGGACGTCGGGAGTGAAGTTGCGCATCATGCAGCCTATTGCGCACAGTTTGAGTTGAAACACGACGTCCTGTGGCTGAACGAAACGCATTATTCAACATGGTGGCATTGCTGTCAGGGTTCCTCCGAGCGGCAATCCGTAAGTAGCGGTCATCCACTACAGTAGTAGCCCTTGGGCGGCCTGAGCGAGGCCTGTCATCGACAGTTCCTGTATCTCTGTACCTCCTCCATGTCCGAACAACATCGCTTTGGTTCACTCTGAGACGCCTGGAAACTTCCCTTGTTGAGAGCCCTTCTTGACACAAAGTAACAATGCGGACGCGATCGAACTGCGGTATTGACCTTCTAGGCATGGTAGAACTACAGACAACATGAGCAGCGTACCTTCGTCCTGGTGGAATGACTGGAACTGATCGGCTGTCGTACCCCCTCCGTCTAATAGGCCCTGCTCATGCATGGTTGTTTACATCTTTGAGCAGTTTTAGTGACATCTATGAACAGTCAAAGGGACTGTATCTTTGATACAATATACACAGTCAACGTCTATATGCCGGAGATCTGGGAACCGAGGTGATGCAAAACTTTTTTTGATGTGTGTAATTCAATTGAATACAGGTTAACATATTTAGAATACAGCAACATTAACGCAGCAGCCATAGTAGTGAACAATAACATCTGTAAATAAGATTGACACTTTACACAAGTTTTTACGGACTCATGTAATCTGAACAATGTATATATATTTAAGTATAAGTGTAATTGGTTGGTTAGTTGGTTGGTTCTTAAGTTTAGGGGCTGCGACAACGCGGGTGTGTGTAGAATCTGTCTGATAACCGGTGTTAATTGTGATGACTATATTAGTGAGTGTTATCTGTTTTTTAATTCAAGTAAGGACTGCAGAAGTTTGAATTTTTCAAATAGTTCCTACTTTTGCTGCCAAACGCCACCGTCAACGACTACTAGTTCAGAACTTAGCTACCAGACGCCACCGCAGTCGGCTCTTGGCAACGAACGTAGAAACCTAAGAGCGTTGTTTACATTCCTAACCTATACAATTTAGCTTTACACAGGTGTAATTAGTGGAAGGTTCTTTAACATGTCATAAATCTATGACATGGGACCGCCGGCTTTACTTCCCCTCCGAAGGAAGGCATACTGAGGGATTTTTAACGCTCTTAAAAAATCCGACGACTTCGGCCGGATTTGAACCCGCGATCTTGGGGATAGAAGCTCAGCATGCTACCAACTACGCCACCGAAGCCGCATAAGTGTAATTCATAAACATCGTCAGTAGTGGTTTTGTAGGGGTTCTGGCCCCACCTCCACCTCCCCACCTCACAAGATGGCGGCGGCGCGATATCTCTCGAACGCATGGTCGGATTTTGACGAATGAGGTGTCATTGAACTCGGGCTGACACCCCCTTTCCTATGAACAACATATTTCAACCTCAAAAATAAAATCTACCCTACTAGGGGTGAAATTGTAATTTTTTTTAGAGAATCTCTCTTTCCAATTGCAACATGTGAGAGTTGGAATGCCGATATGGATTTAAACGTTGTTCTACATAAAGTGCATGTGTTCGGTCGATAGCCACTATGAATTAACATGCTTGTTTTTGTTTTTTACGCATGCCCACTCATGGCTTTTGTAAGAGGGTGGGGGAGTGGATCCCTGTGGATGGGTTATTGTTGACGGGTCATTGTTGGCGGGGTCATTGTTGTGGGGTCCTTGTGGACGAGTCCTTGTGGACAAGTCTGTGTGGACGAGTCCTTGTGGACAAGTCCTTGTGGACGAGTCCTTGTCCCATTGGACTGATCCCTTAGGACGGGTCCCTTTGGCCTGGTTCCTACGGACGAGCCCATGAATTTATTTAAATTATGTCAAAGGGCCTAACTACATTTGTGTGTGTTGAATTGACGTTGTTCACCACTACTATAATGGAATAACGATATGAAAGGAAAGTGACGAAATACATGTGAACACGTGTGAAATGACCTTATTACCGTCCTCCTTGTGAAACAAGTCACATCCTGTTTTGCTTCATACGTGAGAAAATGTGAGTTCGAACCCGTGTTCGGATTTTGACGAATGAGGTGTCATTGAACTCGGGCTGATACCCCCTTTCCAATGAACAACATATTTCCACTCCAAAATAAAACCTACCCCTACTAGGGGGTGAAATTGTAATTTTTTTTAGAGAATCTCTCTTTCCAATTGCAACATGTGAGAGTTTGAATGCCGATATGGAATAAAACGTTGTTCCACACAAGAGACATGTGTTTGGTGGATAGCCACTATGAATTAACATGCTTGTTTTTGTTTTTTACGTATGCCCACTCATAGCTTTTGTAAGAGGGCAGGCTTTTTAAAAGATGGCGGCTGTAGTGTAACCTAACCTAACCCAACCCACGAGTGGTGATCAAAAAGTATTTTAAGTGACGCTTGTCGATTGGCAAACCAATAATCAAAGAGGGATATGTCAGGCCTTGAGGTGATAGCCCCTTTTGATTGATCCCTGTTGATTGATCTCTGTTGATTTATCCCTTTGGACTGGTCTCTGTTGACTAGCCCCTTTTGGACGGGCCCTTTTCGACAGGGGGTCATTTTTGATGGATCCTTTTTGACAGGTGCTTTTCGACGGGTCCCTGTTGACGAGTCATTGCTGACGGGTCCTTGTTGATGAGTCCCTGTGGACGGGTCATTGTTGACGGGTCCCTATTGACAGGTCATTGTTGACAGGTCATTGATGACAGGTCATTGTTGATGGGTCCTTGCTGACAAGTCCCTGTTGATGGGTCCCTGTGGAAGGGTCCCTTTAGACCGGCCCCTTTGGACTGGTCCCTATGGACCGGCCCATGAAATTTATCCATATTATGTCAAAGGGCCTAACTACATTTGTGTGTAAAGCAGTGTGTTGAACTGACGTTGTTCACCAGTCCTTACTACTACAATTGGATAACGATATGAAAGGAATTGATTAACTAGACATGAGTTAACTACCAATGAAACACTTTGGCGACTCTGCTTGTTATTGACCAATGAGTAGGGTTTTAGAAAAACTGTTTGCTATTTCGGGTTATATACAAAAAATGCTTAGACCTTTTGAGTGACTATGTTTGCTAAACAAGACATTATACCAGACACGATTAGGATTCTTATGTAGCTTAGACAAGGAAAGAATTTCTACAGAATCTGTTGACATTGAATATAGATTTAGGTATTAGGAAGTCATTTTGAAGGCCTTTGTCTGGAGCGTGGCACTCTATGAAAGTAAAACTTAGACAATTGGTGTAGCAGAAAAGTGGAGAATTGAAGTGTTTGAAATGTGGTGTTACAGGAGAATGATGAAGATTAGATGGGTAAATAGGGTTACTAACAAAGAGGTATTAAGACGAGTGGGGGAGAAGAGATGTATCTGGCGACTGTTAATGAAGTAAAGAGATAGGTTGGTAGAACACGTACTAAGACACCCAAGAATAGCAAACTTAGTTAAGGAAGAAAGGTTCGAGGACGAGAACTGTAGGGGTAGACCAAGTTTAGAATATGTTAAACAGATAGCCTTGAATGTAGGGTGTGGTAGCTATATAGAGATGAAACGATTAGCTCGGGACAGATAGGCGCTGAGATCTGCATCAAACCAGTCAAAGGACTAAAGACTCAAACAACAACATGTAAGTTCACTAAAATAATGTTGTGTAACGGTATATGTTAGTCAACGAACAGTAATGCATTACTAAAACCCATGACACGATACCTAAGAGCTTTTCTAAAATGATTTTAAAATGCCTTTAAGCCTATATTGAACACCCAGTTCACAAGACTCATAACTGCAATGTTATGGTAAAACAAAACAAAATCTATATTTCAAAACAAGCAAGTGGTTTAGTCAATGTATACTGGAAAAAGTTTTGTAAACACTCAAGTCCTCAAGACTAATTAAATTAGTAACTGTCAGGTTGACCGAGTGGTTAAGGTGTTTGACTTAAGATCAAATTTTCTGAATAAGGAAGCATGGGTTCGAATCCCTTACCTGACATAACTATTGCCTTGACATGGCTTGGCCACACTGCATTATTATGACACTCGGTACACAAACCATAGATATAGTGTATTGTTTAAGGCCACTCTCTTTCTGAACATAGTCAGAGACTGTTGATGGTTAACAATTGTATTAATAGTGGGACATGGGGATAGTAATTAAGAAAAACAGACAATACCCATACAATATTTTTATTAAATTCATTTTATAATAGTTACACACTGAATTCAAGTCTATCTCTTTACCATTGTTCTATATAGATTTTTAAACACAACGCTTGTTGAAGATCCTTTTACAACTTTCTCCAGGTACTCTTGCTCTTAAAAACTGGGGAAGCCGCAATGGTTTTATAAACATAAAACCCTCATCCTCTTCTTTTTCATAATTATCATCATCATCATCATCATCATCATCATTATGAATATTATCATCAAAATTATTATAGTCATTGTCACCATCATTATCATCATCATCATCATTCTCAACATCACTAGAACTATCCAATTCCTCTTGTTTGTTTTCCACAGGGACCTCTTGTAGAGTCTGCGTTGCTTTTGATAGTGTTAAGGGTTTTTTGAACGATGGTATTTGTCCTAACATGTCTTTTTGAGGTGATGATGAATGCTTTTTAACAAACAATGCACTATCTTGAGCAGCAATATATTTTTCTTGGACTTGCTTTTTTACCTGGGTTAGAGTATTTTGCGTATTTAAATGTGTATTAATTTGAGATTCACAATGATGTTCTTTTGAAGTAAGTACGTTGGAGTCTTTTGTTTTAATCATTCCTCGACACTTTTTGGATCGTTGTTTTGAACATCGCCAAATAACAGTTCCATCTTTGTTGGTTGTTTTTACAATATATGTATATCCTTTATAGAAGACACATGGCTTGCCATGACTGGTTGTTGAGACTTCCATATCAACTAATACATATGAATTAAATTTTAGTAAAGTCACATGAACAATCTTTAGATTACAAGTGATTTACACACACACACTTTCCTAAATGTCAAGATTTATGGATGTTGTTTTCCACCAACAGCTGCTTACTGCGTATGACAAGGCTGGAGACTGGTAGGTGAGACGGTCTTTCACGATGTGAACACTGTAACAGGCAGTAGTCAACTGACAATATTCTTATACCCTAGTCAAGGTTAACAGGTACTTACTGCGTATGACAAGACCGTACACTCGTAGGTTAGACCGTATTTTTTGTTTGTTGCTAAGGATCCCATATATACCCTAGACATGTTAGTTCTGAACACTTAGTGGTTAATTGTATATATTGAATTTAAATACACAGCTCATACAAGCACGTTTTTGCGGATGGGAGTGGTGAGAGGCTGGCAAAAAAGGAAATGTTTTAGTTTAATGAAACGTCATGTCCTAGTAGGCGTGATTTATAGTAGACGCAATTGATAGTAGACGTAATTGATAGTAGGTGTAATCGATACTAGACGTGATTAATAGTAGACGCAATTGATACTAGGCGTGATTGATAGTAGGCGTGATTTGTAGTAAGCGCGATTTATAGTAGACGCAAATGATAGTAGGCGCGATTGATAGTAGGCGTGATTGATAGTAGACGCGATTGATAGTAGGCGCAATTTGACATGGGCGCGACTCAGATCATTTTTGATATCATAAAGTTACAGTGTCAATGTTTATACAAAGTACAAGGTAGAGGGTATTTTAAGACATAACCTCAGCTCACTTAACATAACCTAACTTTACCTAACCTAACTTTGTCACGTGACATGTTCTACAAGTTTAGACTTGCTTTAAGACTGATTATGACGTCATAGATTGATGGGAGGGGTGAGAGGCTGTCAAAAAAGGAAATGTTCTGGTTTAATGAAACGTCATGTCCTAGTAGGCGCGATTTATAGTAGACGCAATTGATAGTAGGCGCGATTAATAGTAGACGCAATTGATAGTAGACGTGATTGATAGTAGGCGTGATTTGACATGAGCGCGATTTATAGTAGACGCGAAAGATAGTAGGCGCGATTGATAGTAGGCGTAATTAGACATGGGCGAGATTTATAGTAGACGCAATTGATAGTAGGCGCGATTGATAGTAGGTGTAATTGGTAGTAGGCGCGATTTGACATGAGCGCGATTTATAGTAGACGCAAATGATAGTAGGCGTGATTGATAGTAGACGCAATTGATACTAGGCGTGATTTGTAGTAAGCGCATTTCATAGTAGGCTCAATTGATAGTAGATGCAATTGATAGTAGACGTGATTGATAGTAGGCGCGATTGATAGTAGACGTGATTGATATGGACGCGACTTAGATCATTTTTGATATTACAAAGTTACAGTGTCAATGTTTATACAAAGTACAAGGCAGAGAGGCGGTATTTTAAGACTTAACCTCAGCTCACCTAACATAACCTAACTTTACCTAACCAAACTTTGTCACGTGACATGTTCTACAAGTTTAGACTTGCTTTAAGGCTGACTATGACTATGACGTCATAGATTGATGAGAGGGGTGGGAGGCTGACAAAAAAGGAAATGTTTTGGTTTAATGAAAAGTCATGTCCTAGCAGGCGCGATTGGTAGTAGACGCAATTGATAGTAGACGCGATTAATGGTAGGCGCAATTGATAGTAGGTGTGATCAGGTGCTTACTGCATATCAAAAGGCTGTACACTCGTATGTTAGACACTCTATCTTGTTAAGGACCCCTATATATTCCCTATACAAGGCTATACATGTTAGTTCTAAACACTTAGTGGTTATTTGTATTTTAAATTTATATACACAGGTTATACAAGCACGTTTTTTCACACAGTAAAACTTTGTCAAATAGCCACATGCGACACGCAAAGTATGTTTCCGCTATCTAGCGGTGACTAAGGAAACTACCTGAACATATCCTAATCTAATCCTAGCTAACTTCACCTAACGTTACCATACCGGTTTGTAAGCAACAACAACAATACACTAAGATTCCATTAATTCCAAAGTACTTTTAGATTAATTATCGACTCTCAACTCTTATAACTATGTCTATCCCACTCTGTCAAAAACACGATATTTTTTAAAAATTTTTTGCTTGATGTCAATACTAAAGTGATAATGGGTTTTCCGATCCTATCACTATAAATTCATTTTCCCCACTCTTATCTCGGTCTCGACAACAACCATGCCTATTTTTATTATGTCAGATGATGTAATGTTCGAGTGCAAAGTGGGTGTAAAAGTGAGTGCAAAGTGAGTGCAAAAGTGAGTGCAAAGTAAGTGTAAAAGTAGTTGTAAAAGTGAGTGCAAAGTGAGTGCAAAAGTGAGTGCAAAAGTGGGGTGTAAAAGTGGTACCCTATTTGTAATGGCTTATTTGACAAGTTATTTTGTGGTACCCTATTCGTAATGGCTTATTTCACAAGTTGTTTTTGTCAATGTATTTAGAGGATATTTCTCTTGTTCATGGAAAGTATCTCAGCCCTTTTTATGATAGCATAGTGCTTACCGTCATGTTTGTAAGCAACAACAACACACTAAAATTCCAAGAATCCAAACTATTCTAAGGTTAATGATGGTCTCTCAACTCCATTCCACGCCTAGTCAAAAACATTATACATTTCAAATTTTTCAAAAAAGGTAAATTGAGAAAGTAGACTATATATTTAAACTAAAAAATCATATGCTAACTCCAACACCTACGTCTATCCCATTCTCAGTCAAAAAATATATATATATTCTTTAAATTTTTCCAAAAAATATTTGGAAAGTAGGCTATAATTTGAAAACTAATCATCCTAAAAAGTCATATATAGACTCAAACCAATGGCTTTTATGTCCTTAATCGTTAGAACAAAACATGGAATTTGACATTTTTCCAAATATTGATCATTTTTAAAAATGGGCTATATTTTGTAAACTATGAATTACACAAAAAAATGTGTTTGACATAAAAATGTCAGGTATTTACCCCCTCTACCCACAAACCAAGTCCCAGGTCTCTGGGACAAAATCCAAAAAGGTTCAATTTTGAAAGTAGACGATATTTTGAAAACTAATCATTCTAAAAAGTCATATATAGACTCAAACAAATGTCCTTTAAGTCCCTTAACGTTAGAACAAAACTTAACATTTTTTTCATTTTTTCAAAAAAAAAGTCCAATTTTCAAAATTGCCTATATTTTGGAAACTAAGAATTAGTTCCAAAATGGCGGTCGTAGCTTAACTCAACCTAACCTAACCCTACGAGGTGTGATCAAAAATTTCCAAAATGGCTGCCGTAGCTTAACTTAACCTTTGATTGATCCCTGTTGATTGACCCCTTTTGATTGATCTCTGTTGATGTATCCCTTTGGACTGGTCCCTGTTGACTAGCCCCTTTGGACGGGTCCTTTTTAAAGGGGGAGTCATTTGTTTACGGGCCCCGGAGGTCGGGTCCTTGTTGACGGGTCCCTGTGGGCGGGCCCCTTTGATATAATTTGGATAAAATGCACGGGCCAGTCCATAAGGATCAGTCCAAAGGAACCGGTTGAGAGTCGATAATTAATCTAAAAGTACTCTGGAATTCATGGAATCTTAGTGTGTTGTTGTTGTTGCTTACAAACCGGTATGGTCACGTTAGGTGAAGTTAGCTAGGATTAGATTAGGATATGTTCAGGTAGTTTCCATAGTCACCGCTAGATAGCGGAAACATACATTGCGTGTCGCATGTGGCTATTTGACAAAGTTTTACTGTGTGAAAAAACGTGCTTGTATAACCTGTGTATATAAATTTAAAATACAAATAACCACTAAGTGTTTAGAACTAACATGTATAGCCTTGTATAGGGAATATATAGGGGTCCTTAACAAGATAGAGTGTCTAACACACGAGTGTACAGCCTTTTGATATGCAGTAAGTACCTGATCACACCTACTATCAATTGCGCCTACCATTAATCGCGTCTACTATCAATTGCGTCTACTACCAATCGCGCCTGCTAGGACATGACTTTTCATTAAACCAAAACATTTCCTTTTTTGTCAGCCTCCCACCCCTCTCATCAATCTATGACGTCATAGTCATAGTCAGCCTTAAAGCAAGTCTAAACTTGTAGAACATGTCACGTGACAAAGTTAGGTTAGGTAAAGTTAGGTTATGTTAGGTGAGCTGAGGTTAAGTCTTAAAATACCCCCTCTCTGCCTTGTACTTTGTATAAACATTGACACTGTAACTTTGTAATATCAAAAATGATCTAAGTCGCGTCCATATCAATCACGTCTACTATCAATCGCGCCTACTATCAATCACGTCTACTATCAATTGCATCTACTATCAATTGAGCCTACTATGAAATGCGCTTACTACAAATCACGCCTACTATCAATCACGCCTAGTATCAATTGCGTCTACTATCAATCACGCCTACTATCATTTGCGTCTACTATAAATCGCGCTCATGTAAAATCGCGCCTACTACCAATTACACCTACTATCAATCGCGCCTACTATCAATTTCGTCTACTATAAATCTCGCCCATGTCTAATTACGCCTACTATCAATCGCGCCTGCTATCTTTCGCGTCTACTATAAATCGTGCTCATGTCAAATCAAGCCTACTAACAATCACGTCTACTATCAATTGCGTCTACTATTAATCGCGCCTACTATCAATTGCGTCTACTATAAATCGCGCCTACTAGGACATGACGTTTCATTAAACCAGAACATTTCCTTTTTTGTCAGCCTCTCACCCCTCCCATCAATCTATGACGTCATAATCAGTCTTAAAGCAAGTCTAAACATGTAGAACATGTCACGTGACAAAGTTAGGTTAGGTAAAGTTAGGTTATGTTAAGTGAGCTGAGGTTATGTCTTAAAATACCCTCTACCTTGTACTTTGTATAAACATTGACACTGTAACTTTATGATATCAAAAATGATCTGAGTCGCGCCCATGTCAAATTGCGCCTACTATCAATCGCGTCTACTATCAATCACGCCTACTATCAATCGCGCCTACTATCATTTGCGTCTACTATAAATCGCGCTTACTACAAATCACGCCTACTATCAATCACGCCTAGTATCAATTGCGTCTACTATTAATCACGTCTAGTATCGATTACACCTACTATCAATTACGTCTACTATCAATTGCGTCTACTATAAATCACGCCTACTAGGACATGACGTTTCATTAAACTAAAACATTTCTTTTTTTGCCAGCCTCTCACCACTCCCATCCGCAAAAACGTGCTTGTATGAGCTGTGTATTTAAATTCAATATATACAATTAACCACTAAGTGTTCAGAACTAACATGTCTAGGGTATATATGGGATCCTTAGCAACAAACAAAAAATACGGTCTAGCCTACGAGTGTACGGTCTTGTCATATGCAGTAAGTACCTGTTAACCTTGACTAGGGTATAAGAATATTGTCAGTTGACTACTGCCTGTTACAGTGTTCACATCGTGAAAGACCGTCTCACCTACCAGTCTCTAGCCTTGTCATACGCAGTAAGCAGCTGTTGGTGGAAAACAACATCCATAAATCTTGACATTTAGGAAAGTGTGTGTGTGTGTAAATCACTTGTAATCTAAAGATTGTTCATGTGACTTTACTGAAATTTAATTCATATGTATTAGTTGATATGGAAGTCTCAACAACCAGTCATGGCAAGCCATGTGTCTTCTATAAAGGATATACATATATTGTAAAAACAACCAACAAAGATGGAACTGTTATTTGGCGATGTTCAAAACAACGATCCAAAAAGTGTCGAGGAATGATTAAAACAAAAGACTCCAACGTACTTACTTCAAAAGAACATCATTGTGAATCTCAAATTAATACACATTTAAATACGCAAAATACTCTAACCCAGGTAAAAAAGCAAGTCCAAGAAAAATATATTGCTGCTCAAGATAGTGCATTGTTTGTTAAAAAGCATTCATCATCACCTCAAAAAGACATGTTAGGACAAATACCATCGTTCAAAAAACCCTTAACACTATCAAAAGCAACGCAGACTCTACAAGAGGTCCCTGTGGAAAACAAACAAGAGGAATTGGATAGTTCTAGTGATGTTGAGAATGATGATGATGATGATAATGATGGTGACAATGACTATAATAATTTTGATGATAATATTCATAATGATGATGATGATGATGATGATGATGATAATTATGAAAAAGAAGAGGATGAGGGTTTTATGTTTATAAAACCATTGCGGCTTCCCCAGTTTTTAAGAGCAAGAGTACCTGGAGAAAGTTGTAAAAGGATCTTCAACAAGCGTTGTGTTTAAAAATCTATATAGAACAATGGTAAAGAGATAGACTTGAATTCAGTGTGTAACTATTATAAAATGAATTTAATAAAAATATTGTATGGGTATTGTCTGTTTTTCTTAATTACTATCCCCATGTCCCACTATTAATACAATTGTTAACCATCAACAGTCTCTGACTATGTTCAGAAAGAGAGTGGCCTTAAACAATACACTATATCTATGGTTTGTGTACCGAGTGTCATAATAATGCAGTGTGGCCAAGCCATGTCAAGGCAATAGTTATGTCAGGTAAGGGATTCGAACCCATGCTTCCTTATTCAGAAAATTTGATCTTAAGTCAAACACCTTAACCACTCGGTCAACCTGACAGTTACTAATTTAATTAGTCTTGAGGACTTGAGTGTTTACAAAACTTTTTCCAGTATACATTGACTAAACCACTTGCTTGTTTTGAAATATAGATTTTGTTTTGTTTTACCATAACATTGCAGTTATGAGTCTTGTGAACTGGGTGTTCAATATAGGCTTAAAGGCATTTTAAAATCATTTTAGAAAAGCTCTTAGGTATCGTGTCATGGGTTTTAGTAATGCATTACTGTTCGTTGACTAACATATACCGTTACACAACATTATTTTAGTGAACTTACATGTTGTTGTTTGAGTCTTTAGTCCTTTGACTGGTTTGATGCAGATCTCAGCGCCTATCTGTCCCGAGCTAATCGTTTCATCTCTATATAGCTACCTCACCCTACATTCAAGGCTATCTGTTTAACATATTCTAAACTTGGTCTACCCCTACAGTTCTCGTCCTCGAACCTTTCTTCCTTAACTAAGTTTGCTATTCTTGGGTGTCTTAGTACGTGTTCTACCAACCTATCTCTTTACTTCATTAACAGTCGCCAGATACATCTCTTCTCCCCCACTCGTCTTAATACCTCTTTGTTAGTAACCCTATTTACCCATCTAATCTTCATCATTCTCCTGTAACACCACATTTCAAACACTTCAATTCTCCACTTTTCTGCTACACCAATTGTCTAAGTTTTACTTTCATAGAGTGCCACGCTCCAGACAAAGGCCTTCAAAATGACTTCCTAATACCTAAATCTATATTCAATGTCAACAGATTCTGTAGAAATTCTTTCCTTGTCTGAGCTACATAAGAATCCTAATCGTGTCAGGTATAATGTCTTGTTTAGCAAACATAGTCACTCAAAAGGTCTAAGCATTTTTTGTATATAACCCGAAATAGCAAACAGTTTTTCTAAAACCCTACTCATTGGTCAATAACAAGCAGAGTCGCCAAAGTGTTTCATTTGTAGTTAACTCATGTCTAGTTAATCAATTCCTTTCATATCGTTATCCAATTGTAGTAGTAAGGACTGGTGAACAACGTCAGTTCAACACACTGCTTTACACACAAATGTAGTTAGGCCCTTTGATATAATATGGATAAATTTCATGGGCCGGTCCATAGGGACCAGTCCAAAGGGGCCGGTCTAAAGGGACCCTTCCACAGGGACCCATCAACAGGGACTTGTCAGCAAGGACCCATCAACAATGACCCGTCAACAATGACCTGTCATCAATGACCTGTCAACCATGACCTGTCAATAGGGACCCGTCAACAATGACCCGTCCACAGGGACTCATCAACAAGGACCCGTCAGCAATGACTCGTCAACAGGGACCCGTCGAAAAGCACCTGTCAAAAAGGATCCATCAAAAATGACCCCCTGTCAAAGAGGGCCCGTCCAAAAGGGGCTAGTCAACAGAGACCAGTCCAAAGGGACAAATCAACAGAGATCAATCAACAGGGATCAATCAAAAGGGGCTATCACCTCAAGGCCTGACATATCCCTCTTTGATTATTGGTTTGCCAATCGACAAGCGTCACTTAAAATACTTTTTGATCACCACTCGTGGGTTGGGTTAGGTTAGGTTACACTACAGCCGCCATCTTTTAAAAAGCCTGCCCTCTTACAAAAGCTATGAGTGGGCATGCGTAAAAAACAAAAAACAAAAACAAGCATGTTAATTCATAGTGGCTATCCACCAAACACATGTCTCTTGTGTGGAACAACGTTTTATTCCATATCGGCATTCAAACTCTCACATGTTGCAATTGGAAAGAGAGATTCTCTAAAAAAAAAAAAAAAATTTCACCCCCTAGTAGGGGTAGGTTTTATTTTGGAGTGGAAATATGTTGTTCATTGGAAAGGGGGTATCAGCCCGAGTTCAATGACACCTCATTCGTCAAAATCCGACCACGGGTTCGAACTCACATTTTCTCACGTATGAAGCAAAACAGGATGTGACTTGTTTCACAAGGAGGACGGTAATAAGGTCATTTCACACGTGTTCACATGTATTTCGTCACTTTCCTTTCATATCGTTATTCCATTATAGTAGTGGTGAACAACATCAATTCAACACACACAAATGTAGTTAGGCCCTTTGACATAATTTAAATAAATTCATGGGCTCGTCCGTATGAACCAGGCCAAATGGACCCGTCCAAAGGGATCAGTCCAAAGGGACAAGGACTCGTCTACAAGGACTTGTCCACAAGGACTCGTCCACACAGACTTGTCCACAAGGACTCGTCCACAAGGACCCCACAACAATGACCCCGCCAACAATGACCCGTCAACAATAACCCATCCACAGGGATCCACTCCCCCACCCTCTTACAAAAGCCATGAGTGGGCATGCGTAAAAAACAAAAACAAGCGTGTTAATTCATAGTGGCTATCGACCGAACACATGCACTTTATGTAGAACAACGTTTAAATCCATATCGGCATTCCAACTCTCACATGTTGCAATTGGAAAGAGGGATTCTCTAAAAAAAATTACAATTTCACCCCTAGTAGGGTAGATTTTATTTTTGAGGTTGAAATATGTTGTTCATAGGAAAGGGGGTGTCAGCCCGAGTTCAATGACACCTCATTCGTCAAAATCCGACCATGCGTTCGAGATATATCGCGCCGCCGCCATCTTGTGAGGTGGGGTGGTGGAGGAGGGACCAGAACCCCTACAAAACCACTACTATCGTCATTAATTAAGCTTAAGTGTACAGGATCTGAAGATGAACGCTTGACGTTCGAAACATGTTATCCATTTTAAGTCCCCCCATTCTTGTACATAAAAGCGTGTTATTTTGTGATAAATATCGTTTTATGTAGTGTTTTCATACTAGGGCATATAAATACTTGTTTCCTCACCTAATGTAAATGGCACAAAAGGTGTTGACTGACTGAAAATCTTTCTTTATTGGAATTATATTGTTACGGCTGTGAGTTTGTTTCATCGCTCGCCGCATGAGTCACAACTGCCCCAGGACTGGGCTGTGCTCTGCCTCAGTGTATTGCGTGCGCCTTATGCAACAGGTCTATTAGGACAAAGGGATGGTCCAGAATATTCGTGACCCAGCCAGCGATGGAAGCCTCGAGAAGCCGTGAACCCTGGATGGGTCTAGAAGCATTTATTGAGTCACCGGCCTGCTATATAAGAGCGACCTGTCAAGCAGTGAGTGTTGTGTGTTTTACGAGCTAGTGCGAGCGTTTATCCTGAGCGACAGAAGTGTGGTGACGTAATTTGCGAAACCCCTAGTGAAGCTGATTCTCTTGACAGCGAGGGAGTGGGAAGCATACAGGGGACTGCCTGTGTTTTGAGCGAGTGTGATTTCACTGAGCGACAGAGGTACTGTGGCGGAGTGCCGTGCGAGTTACGAAATCTAGTGACATTGTTTCCCGGCTCGTGGGCAGCGAAGCAGCGTGTAGCAGGTTATCGTAAGTAACTGTAGTTTGTGTACATAAGGGAGAGGTGCTGGTAGTTTCTGTCAAGGCCACCGGACTCATTAGCATGGATTAACTTTTGTGGTTTGTTGACAAGTGAAAGGGGGCAAGAGCACCCCACAAGGAAGAGACTTGAGGAAACTGGAGTAAGGTTCTAATTGCTTGTATTTGCTGATGAGTAGTGTATCTTTCTGGCCGCAATGAAGTTAATTATTTCTTCCAAGGAACAATCTGTGTTGTGCTTCAACCCACCGTAATCCAGTTAACAAAAGTGTCACTAGGGGTGTGGCACGTAACAACTGGTGTCAGAAGCCGGATTACGAACTCAAACACAAGCACAACACCGGACGGTCATGGTTTCAAAACCCGAGCAGGTCATTTTTTTTAAATTTTCCTGTTAGTGCATGCCCTTTACAAGACAAGCATCTAAAATGGAAGCGCAATTGGCAGCATAGCGGCATGGAAACCAAGATGGAATATGGCCAGAAGAAGTTAGCAGAGGACCTGAAGGACGGCCAGAATAAGTTAGCAGAGGACCTGAAGGACGGCCAGAATAAGTTAGCAGAGGACCTGAAGGACGGCCAGAATAAGTTAGCAGAGGACCTAACCGCCAAATTTCTGGATGGCCAGAAAAATCTGGAAGAGGGTCTGCTGACGAAACTAGACGAGAGCCAAATGAAATTAGAACAGGGCCTACGTGAGGAAGTCGCAGCAGTGGAAAAGAAGTTCGACGCCTTACAAGAGGAAGTTGCCGAACTGCGCCAACGCCCACTCACGGGGATAGAAGAGAAATTCAACGCTTTAAGAAAGGAAATTGCTGAGCTGAGCCAACACCCGCCGACGGGGATGGAAGCGAGATTCAACGCCCTACAAGAGTAAGTTGCCGAACTGCGCCAACGCCCACTGACGGGGGTGGAAGAGAAATTCAACGCTTTACAAAAGGAAATTGCTGAGCTGAACCAACGCCCGCCGACGGGGATGGAAGCGAGATTTAACGCTCTTCAAGAGGAAGTTGCCGAGCTGCGCCGACGTCCGCCCACAGGTACACCGGGAATATCAGGAACGGGACAGAGCAGAGTGACGCCCCCAACCTTCGACGGAAAGGTCCCGTGGAGCACCTATTTACGTCAGTTCGAGGCAGCCTGTTCCATAAACAACTGGAACAACACGGAAAAGGCAACAGCTCTCATTATAGCGCTGAGGGGGGACGCTATTAAGGCTGTGCGATCTGCACCGCCGTCAATCGCAAGGCAAGAGATGGCAGCACTACTGTATTACCGATGGCAGCCTCTGCATTTGTGTTAGTGACGTGTCTACCCTTCACTTATCACCTCCTTCCGCCCCTACTCCCACCGCTTCACCTCGTCACTCAATGTCTTCTCTCTCTCTCACTGATAGCGTTGCTTTGCATCTGAAAAACAAACCAGACTTGCTTTCCGAGCTGTATTGCCAATTTGTGGACTACTGTCGACCCAAGTATTATGTGTGCTCGAGTTTGAAGGTTGTTTCTTATGTGACCAATAGACCTACATAAAATCCAATACCATCAACATTTTCGTCGTTCTATTTTACGTTAGTTCATGTAGGTTTGGAATTTTTTAATTTATATTATTTTAATATTTTTTATCGCAGTTGGAACACAAAAAGTGCACGTTTTTAAGCGTGTTTCAACCATGCGTCACATTTAAGAATTATTATCTCAAAAGCCTGTCATCTGATCGAATCTAAATTTTAACACAATATACATTGGAATGTTGTATAACTGGTTTATTAATTTCACAATTTTGTGTGTCCAAGAAACAAAGTTATTATCATTGTTGTAAGGTAACTTTTTCTCGACTCGGGGTGGTTGGATAATGTTCTTGGTTGCGTTGTAATCGTTATACATCAAAAAGTTATGCTGTATGACTGTGAAATAGGTAAATTAATTCACTTATTATATATCAGTTTGTATTTGTACGAGGAAATAACACATGGTTCACCAGCTAGCCGCTCCGGGAAAAGCTGAACAGCGTTGCTGAGATGGAGCCCATCACTTCCGAACGAGACGTGCCATGATGCGTGTGGGCACCATTTCGGCAACGCTGTACAGCTTTTCCCGGAGCGGCTAGCTGGTGAACCATGTATTATTTCCTCGTACAAATACAAACCGATATAAAATAAGTGAATTAATGTACGTATTTCACAGTCATACAGCATAACTTTTTGATGTATAACGATTACAATGCAACCAAGAACTACATTCTCCAATTACTCCGAGCTGTGAAAAGGTTACCTCACAAAAATGATAACAACTTTGTTTCTTGGACACACACAATTTTGAAATTAATTAACTAGTTGTACAACATTCCAATGTATATTGTGTTAACATTTGGATTCGATCTGATGACGGGTTTTTGAGATAATAATTCTTAAATGTGACGCATGGTTGAAACACGCTTAAAAACGTGCAGTTTTTGCGTTCCAACTGCGATAAAAAATATTAAAATATATAATAAAAATTCCAAACCTTCATGAACTAACGTAAACTAGACCGACGAAAATGATGATGTTATTGGATTTTATGTAGGTCTATTGGTTACTTCACAAACAACCTTCAAACTTGAGTGCACATAATACTTTGGTCGACAGTAGGCATTCTCCCTCCGTCCAGCCCAATAAAAATATTATATTATGATATAGGCCTATTATGATTATATTTTGATCTATGATTGACGGAGAGAGGTTGTGGTTAGGGTTGTGTAGCTGTGAGCTTTCATTCCGGAAATAGTGGGTTCGAACCCCCCCCCCCCCCCCCCTGTCGGTAGCCCTGAAGATGGTTTTCTCTGGTTTCTCATTTTCACACCAGGCAAATGGGCACTGTACCTTAATTAAGGCCACAGCCGCTTCCTTTCCACTCCTAGTCTTTCCTATCCCATCGTCGCGTCGCCATAAGACCTACAGTATCTGTGTCGGTGCGACGTAAGGCAAATTGTAATATATATATATATTGAAGATTACAACTCGCATAAAAGTTCTATTGATCTTAAACATGCTTTATTCTGCGAATATAACTTACAGAATTTTATAAAGTAACTCATAAATATTTTTTAACATTCTGTAAACGAAACACACACATATTTTATTATGAGCAAATATTCTCATGAAAATATATTTTATTATTTCAGATTTTGAAAAATCATTTACATAACATATTGTGCTATATTGAAACACCCCTTTTTAGTAATAATCTGATACATGTACGAAGTACACCATTTTACACTGACTGTATAACAATATAAAGTATTGACAGTAAGAAAACAAACAATAAAATTTAACACAAAAAAAAGGGACTTAATAATAACAAATTCATTGGAAATTAAATAACAAATAAAATAAATAACAGAGGTAATAAAGATATGTATATGAGTCGTCCAATTCCAGAACTACCTAAGTCAATTTCATGAAATTTGTGAGAAAGGGCAAAAAACTGTGGTGAGTTATCCGTGCGCGTTTAAATAGAAACAGTTTGTATAATAGTGACAAAATACGATTAGTTTTCATTTTATGTATGTTTTAAAAATACAATAAAAGCAGTTTTTACGTAATAATAGAAAATATATTGCACTTAAGCAGTTTTGATACCGGATCTAGGACTTAAGTAGTTTTGGATTAGTTTCATAAAGTCAGTAATTATGGTTTCTATGTGAAAGTGAAATTATTGCTATATTTTAAAGTTCTCTAAGAAACTACCAAGTTTACAATAAAAGTAACCTTTCAACCTTAAATTTCCAATCACAATATGCTCACAGCTTTTCAAACTAGGGGAAATAGAGTCCATTGGAATGCACAGTAACGTCATGTTTCATGGGGTCGTCGTCTTCTTCATCAGATACATTTTGTCGAGCTATGTCTTCGCCACATAGTAGCAAGTCTCGGTAGAAGCCTAGATCCTCTCTGTTGTGCCACTCCGGGCCGAAATGCTTTGACAATAGCTGTTTCACATCAGCCACTTACATGAAAAATGAAATGAAAATCCACAGCCTGCTTCCAGTCTCCGACTAGGTCAGGAATGGAATGAATGAAGCCCCCATCTAGCGGCGAGGATATGAACTGTGCCGGCTGCCGAGGCCTGACGCACTCCTCTGGAGCAATGCTTAAATGAATGACAGATGAAATGAAATTATAGTGGAGAGTGTTGCTGGAATGAAATTTTGACAGGGAAAACCGGAGTACCCGGAGAAAAACCTGTCTGCCTCCGTTTTGTCCAGCACAGATCTCACATGGAGTGACCGGGATTTGAACCACGGATCCAGCGGTGAGAGGCCGGCGTGCTGCCGCCTAAGCCACGGAGGCTTGTCATCAGCCACTTACATACAGTATATAAAAATATATATAAAAGTGTACGCGTTCTTACGCCACTTTTACTTGTTTTCTTGGCGTTGATCAGCAGTGTTTAGCTATGGACAAGTTCATTGTTAAACGTAAACGCCTGGACAGTGAAAGTGAACAGTCGGCTCCTACTCCCGAACCGTCGAATTCAACATAAAGAAGACAAACGAAAGAAAAGAACATACCAGGACAGTTACGTAGTGTATGGATTTACGTGGAATAAGAACGAGGAAAACCCTATCCCTGTGTGTTTAGTTTGTGGCGAAACACTTAGCAACGAGGCCATGGTACCTAGCAAACTGAAGCCGCATCTCACAATTAAGCATCCGAGTGGGTCAGGGAAGAGTGTGATGTATTTTTCACGTGTACTAGAAGGGGAGAGAAAAAACAGCTGTGCGAATGGTAAAGAGAATGACAATAAGTGATACTGCTCTTGTAGCCTCGTTTAAAGTAGCAGAACTGATAGCCAAAAAAAAAAAAAAAAAAACCACCTCAAACTCTTGGAGAGGAAATCAAAGGTCCTGCATGGAAAGTCAAGTTATAGTTTCAACAATACTTGGTGAAGGAGCAGCTAATCAAATTTCGAAATTTCCTCTTTCCAACAACACAATCAGTCGCAGGATATCTGAAATGTTTGCAGTATCAACGAACAAGTCGTGGGGAAAATAATAAAAACTGATAGAGCATTTGCTTTGCAAGTAGATGAGATTATCGATAGTGGTGACAAACTGCAACTCCTTGGTTTTACCAGATATATTGATGATAAAGATATTAATGAGCAGTTTCTGTTCTGTATAATAATAATATCGTATGGTCTCGGGTGCCTGGTGCAAGCTTTGTTAATTGACACCCAGAGGGTAGCTTGCATGTCGAATTTCGTCGCTCCTTTGAACGCTATGAAAGTCAAGGACGTTAGATATCTAAACTCCTTGACACTACAGCGCTTTCAAGTAGAGAATGGAGGAACTTTGTGTTGGTGGAAAATCCCGAGATTAATTTTGCCATTGAACACGGCCTACTGAATTCAAATGGGTTCTTTAGCATGCCAACAATCACTGACCACGACCAGGGGCGAACCTGCAATCTTGGGGTTGGTAGTCCGACACTATAACCACTCACCCACCGTGGCAAGCTGTTCTGTAGAACGCTGGCGACTACAACCTCAGGCCATGATATTTTCGTTTCTATTAATTCCTTTCTCAATGACCAAGATCTTTCATGGAAAGACTGGTTGGTTGGTTCTTAAGTTTAGTGACTGCGACAACGCGGTAATATAGCCCCGTGTACTTTGGTGTGTGTAGAATCTGTCTGATAACCGGTGTTAATTGTGATGACTGTATTAGTGTGTGTTATCTGTTTTTAATCCAAGTAAGGACTGCAGTCTTTTGAATTTTTCAAATAGTTCCTTCTTTTTCTGCCAAAAGCCACCGTCAACGACTACTAGTTCAGAACTTAGTTACCAGACGCCACCGCAGTCAGCTCCTGGCAACGAACGTAGGAACCTAAGAGCGTTGTTTACATTCTTAACCTATACAATTTAGCTTCACACAGGTGTAATTAGTGGAAGGTTCTTTAACATGCCATAAATCTATGACATGGGACCGCCGGCTTTACTTCCCTTCCGAAGGAAGGCATACTGAGGGATTTTTAACGCTCTTAAAAAATCCGACGACTCCGGCCGGCATGGAAAGACTGTTGTGGTATATGTACAGATTGTGCAAATCTATGTCTGGGAAATTTAAAGGTTTTTACTGCCAGAGCTCAAGATTTTGCTGCAGTGTTTAACGAAGTTGTGAAAATGGAGAACTACATCGATCTTTAAAGTGCAGGATTTTTAAACAGTTATGTCTCGCAACGGATGCACCTCATACCTCTTTGTTACTTCATACAGAAGTAAGGTGGTTGTCGCGGGGTCGTGTATTGAAGCAGTTTCTTGAACTTAGAGAACAGGTGAAAACTCTTTTTAAGGATGTAAATCAAGACACATTTCATGAGCTGTTACTAACTGATTCTTGGTGCTTGGAACTGTCGTATCTGGCAAATATTTTTCATAAACTGAATGAACTGAATGTTTCAATGCAGGGTCGACAGGAAACAATAATTTCCTCAACCAATAAAATGAAAGATTTTAAAAGAAAACTTAGTTCTTGGAAGTCTGCAGTTCAGAAAGGAGATCTTTCAAACTGTCTTCATCTGGCAGTAGATAACGATCCGGGTAAGCTGAAAGACCGCATTTGTGATCACTTTCAAGATTGCAAGATGCAATAGATACATACTTTCCATCTATTTCCACTATGAATGTCGACTGGGTTGTCTCACCATTTGATTTCGTAGATAGTGCGGAGAAAATAGATTTCACTGGTTGCGAACGAGATGAATTTATTGATCTTTGTGCTGATTCCACACTCAAAGGTAAGTTCACCAAGAGTGAGGCGTCGGTGGCTACGTTTGGGCTTCAGCGGAGAGAGTAGTATCCTAACCTAATGAAGAAAGCAATTAACACACTTTCGCCCTTTCCAACATCCTATCTATGCGAGCAAGCCTTCTCTGCTTTTTGACAATAAAATCCAAAGCAAGAAATAGACTGAATAACCTTGAGGATGATTTGCGTGTTTCATTGTCAACTGCAAGGCCCGATATCACGTATCTGTGCTCTAAGCATCAATCACAAGTTTCACATTAATGATTTACTGAACAAAATTATTGATGTATTTTTACTCACTGACTGTAGTCAAGTTGACTGTATTATGTTATGGTGTACGTTACTTATTATAAAATATTTCAATAAATTTACATATGAAACAAAATTCTTTTTTTTTATTCAAGGAAGGGTGCCCCTAGTGTTTAATGTTATTCCCAAGGATGCCGTGAACTTCAAAAGGTTGGGAATTCTGCTCTATAGTGCGTCTCTACCTTAAAAGACAGTACGCATTAAATGGAGCGCGCTGATGCCAGATCGGCTGCATATACAAAGTTCTGCAAGGCCGGGCACATGATGTAACATAACTCGTATACAGGCGTGCTTTTACGCAAAACTCGGGAAATTTCCAAAATATTTGTTTGTTGTATATAATTGTACCTCATGCCTTGAAGCGAAAGACGGTACTATATTTAGATTATGATACACCGAAGCTCAGAGCGCGATTTTAATGCACACATTATAATAATTTATAATTTTCATTTATTCAAGAATATGATAAGGCCTTTTTCTCGAATATCATAGGTTATAATAAATTATAATATGACATAATAATAATAATAATAATAATAATATATTGTGGTCCACGTAATTTACCCAATTTTGTGTGGTCAAGTGGGGGTATGCAGCCGAAATTAAATTATTCATTTCTTGTTCCTTGAACGAGATGTTGTTCAATTTTATATAGTTCTTCACTTACGCTCATACCATTTCGATGGGATTAAGTTCACTGTGGTATGGTGGTGTGGTAAGGTAACAAGCAAGAACATATTTCTCTGCTGTGATAGCCTACATTGTCTATTACTAGGCTAGATCCTTCGGGAACATTGAGCAACAATATTGCTCGGCGAACCACTTTTCATATACTTCACCTGTCATTTTGTCGTGTGTGTCTACCGTGTTCTTTTTGGCACAGAAACGTTAACTCTGCACAATTAACGAACCCTTGTTAATTCCCGGGACGAACAAAGGCAAACTACGGAAACCACTTCGAGGATGTCTGAGGTAGGAATCGAACCCGCCTCTTCTCAGTTTTGTCTCATGGAGTTGAGTACACCCCGTTACAGCCCTCAGTCCAGAATTACCTCAGTTTTGTCTCATGGAGTTGAGTACACCCCGTTACAGCCCTCAGACCAGAATTACATTTCTTGGCAGAGCCGGGATTCAAACCCGGGCCTCCACAGTGACAGCACAGTGACAGCCAAGAAAGCAACGAGGCGGGCAATTTATAAAGAACACAAAATCCACTTCATTTCTTAGTTTTACTTCACATCGTCACCTACCCTCCTTCAAACGTAGTCGGGGGAGATAGCCTGCAGGCAACGTTAGTAATCAAAGTTCCGGTGCGTCAGCACTGAGCGGGAGGACTAAGCGAAGTGCTATAACTTATGAATGCTACCTAATATTGAGCTCTGGCTTGTTTTAAAAACTATTTCAGACATTGATGAACATTTCTTCTCGCTTAGTCACCAACGTAAAGTAAACAGCAAAACACTTTCTCGCTAGCTAACTTTTATGTGACACCATCCCAGATTTTTCAAGTAACATTTAAGAAAAAAAATCATAACTCTCTTATTATGAAAATAATTACTACCCTGAGAAGTAGGGTATCTTCTACCAACATCAGGCAATCTAAGAATACATTCTTGATCTGTTGCGATCATTAGTTCATTATCTATGGCGTGATAAGTTTTATAAATGCAAAAATATAGATTCGCGCTAAAATATCGTAATTGTGAAAATAGGGCCATGTGTTAATTATTTATGGCTTTTATTTTTACACCATCATAAAGAGCGGGAAATTCTCTATAATACCACGCAAACATTTTCTTAGATTTGTCACTTTCAATTATTGGGAAATGGCAACATCGCGGGGGTAGAAGAGGACGAAGCTAATTGCAGGACATAGGAGTGCGAGTGAGAGGCAAATACCACATTTAATTCCATACTGTCTTTTAAGGTTGAGACGCTCTATATAGACTGTGGACGAGTAGACTGGCAGGATGAGTCAGGGAGGGAGGGGGCGGAAGCTGCGATAGCAAAGGTGTTGATGGAGAGGGGAAAGCAGGTGCCCGAGCGCGCTCTTGCCCAAGACCTTGTCTTACCGCTGTGTGTGTGCGCGCGTGTGTGTATGTGTGTGTGACTGATTCAACCTGCGTTTTGTAGAGTCTGAAAGGTACATGCACCACGGGTATATCGCTGAACCAATTTTCTTTATCGAACTTTTCTACTGCTCAGAATAAGAGCCACTTCAAATTAATATAACTTTGAAGTTAATATAACAATTTTTTCTCACTAAAAATGGAATTCAAATCAGAAGAGGTTAATACAAAATTTGAATTTCGTAATAAGAATTGTTCCTATTTCAGGTACTACTACAGGGGTTGTTGTACATAAATTTCGGTGTCTTCCGATTATTAGTTTCGTCGTGGTGATTGTACCTGTAACGCTCAAAATATCCACTTTGAAGCCATGCCCTCAGCAAACGAGCCGTCGTTATTTCCTTCAAAACGCATATAATATCTCACAAAGACCTGCATTAGAGATTAAGAGTAAAAATACAAATAAAAATAAAATTTCAATTTTTGACCGCACAGCCTTAACGTCCTTCAGGCCATCCCGACTGGATCCCAGTACTACGCTTCACTAATCGCCCATATGGAGTCCCGATATGGAGATAGCCATCTTCAGCAGGCCTACCAGATGCAGCTCCGGACCCGGGTGCAAAAGAACGCGGAAACCCTGCAGGAGTTCGAGATGGACATCGCACGCCTCGTAAGGCTCGCCTATCCAACAGCGCCGGCCGACCTTCAGGAACAGATTGCGACGCAGACCTAACCGACGGGCTACGGGACCCGGACACTCAACAGGCGCTGCGACTCGCGCGCAATAAAACCCTGGCAGATGCGCTGAGCCACGCACTTGAGTTCGAGACGGCAAAGCAGTTATCTAGAATGCGCGCGCGGGTGCGTCAGGTGGACGTCGACGAACGAGCCAAAGCCGACAAGACCAAGCCCCTGGCCGATGAACTGATGGAGGCGCTAGGCCGGTTCTTCAAGAGTCGCAGTACCACCAACAAAAACGTAGCCGAAGGACATCCGGAGAGGCAGCCCGGAAGAGGACTACTGAACGGCTGGACCTGCCGTAAGAGAGGCCACCTGAGCAAGGACTGCGGTGATCGCCGCCGCCAAGGGTTTCCGTCGGGACAGTCAGTCGTAGGGAAACCGCGCGGCCCAGGAAAGCCAGCCTTGGGGGGCAAAGGTTGGCTTGTGACAGTCGTCAAGCCCCGGCAGTCCAAGTTCGTGTGACGCAGTTACGGAGGGACAATACGTGCCTGATGGTCGACGGAGTCGTCAACGGAGTGAGCTGGCCCATGCTGATCGACACGGGAGCGTCGAGGACCATCGTCAATCCCACCGTGATCCCGAGGTGGAGAGTGCAACGCACACAAAGGAACCTCCAACTAATAACGGCGACTGGAGAGACTGCACCGGTACATGGCGAAGCATCACTGGAGTTCGTCATTAGTCGACGGGCGGTGAAGCATCTAGTGCTTGTGGCTGACGTATCAAACGAAGTGATCATCGGACTGGACTTTCTGGACCAGAACGACATCATCTTGGACCTGAGTACCAACACTCTGCACTTCGGAGGTGAGGAACTTGCTTTGCAACCAGCGCACGAGTCCATCACCGCACGACGAGTAAGGCTGAGAGAAGACGTCATCGTTACCGCCAGGACGGACGTAAGCGCTGCCGTAATTGTCGACGGAACTGCTGAGGGAGTGGCGGCTGTCATCGAGCCAAAATATGAGGACATCCAGACAAAAGGATTGCTAGTAGCCAAGACTCTCATCAACACGAAGTCTCGGCCGTACGTCCGCCTGTCCAACCTGAACGACTACGACATTACGGTTCACCGGGACACCAACCTAGGAGTCTGCGAGCTCGTTACCTGGATTGCCCGCATCACAGACACGACGGACGGACATCTGCAGACGGACAACCGAAGAAAACGCGCACTGCCAGAAGAACTACAGAAGCTGTACCAAGGATCCCAGGACCATTTAGACGAGAAACAATCACGCCAACTTCTGGACCTGCTACGCGAATTTCAGGACGTCTTCTCCGTGGGGAGCAAAGACTTCGGCAGGACAAGCTTGGTCCAGCACAGAATCGACGTTGGGGACAGCGCACCGATTAGGGCCCCATTCCGACGTGTCCCGCTCGCCAAGCAAGCCGAAGTCGACCGGATGGTAGAAGAGATGAAGGAGCAAGGGGTGATCGAGCCATCACATAGTCCTTGGAGTTCTCCGGTCGTGCTAGTGAAAAAGAAGGACGGTTCCACCAGGTTCTGCGTGGATTACAGGCGGGTGAATGTCGTCACGAAGAAGGACAGCTACCCTCTACCCCAGATCGACGACACCCTGGACACCATATCAGGGTCAAGATGGTTCTCCACCTTGGATTTGAAGAGTGGCTACTGGCAGGTGGAGGTCCACCCTAAGGACCGCGAGAAAACGGCGTTCTCTGTGGGCAGCGGGCTCTGGCAGTTCACCGTCATGCCATTCGGTCTGTGCAACGCCCCTGCGACCTTCGAAAGGCTAATGGAGTCCATTCTGAGGGGACTACACTGGAAGACCTGCCTGGTATACCTAGACGACGTCATCGTTCTGGGAAGAAGCTTCGAGGAGCACTACAGCAACCTGAAGGAGATCTTGATGAAGCTACGGGCTGCCCAGCTGAAGTTGAGCCCCAAGAAGAGTCAGCTCTTCCAGAAGCAGGTCCAGTACCTTGGGCATATCGTCTCCGAGGAAGGGGTGCGCACCGACCCAGAGAAGACCGCAGCTGTGAGGGAGTGGCCAGTTCCGAAGGACAAGTCCCAACTACGAAGCTTCCTGGGACTCTGCACTTATTACCGTCGCTTCGTGAGAGGATTCGCCGACATCGCCAAACCACTGCATCGACTGACTGAGAAGGACCAACTCTTCACGTGGACAGAAGAATGCCACAGTGCCTTCGAACAACTCAAGCAGGCTATGTGCACCGCGCCTATTCTGGCCTACCCCAGACCTGGAACAAGGTTCATCGTCGATACCGATGCCAGCGACTTTGGTATAGGGGGAATCCTGTCGCAAATAGTGGACGGCGAGGAGATAGTAGTGGCCTACTTCAGCAAAGCCTTGTCAAAGCCAGAGAGGAACTACTGCGTCACCAGGAAGGAACTGCTCACCATCGTGAAGACCATCGACCACTTCCACAAGTACCTGTACGCGCAAGAATTTCTCATCAGGACCGACCATGCATCCCAGCGGTGGCTCCTGAACTTCAAACAGCCCGAGGGTCAACTCGCGCCGTGGATAGAGAGGCTTCAACAGTACAACTTTGAGATCCAGCACAGGAAAGGCCAACTGCATTCTAACGCCGAGGCCCTGTCACGAAGACCGTGCCCCGAAGACTGCACCTTCTGTACCAGAAGAGAGGAGAACACCGGGATACAGTGCCGAAGGACTACCGTGGATATTCATGGGAGCTGGAACCGCGAATCTTTCACGCGGGCACAAGCAGAAGATGATGACCTGGGACTGATAGCCGAATGGAAGAGGGCCTGTGTTCCCAGACCCGGATGGAACATTGTGAGCGACTGCAGTCCAAAGTTTAAGTCCTACTGGGCGCAGTGGGACTCGCTGATTGTAAGGGATGGCCTCATCTGCCGGACCTGGCAGAGCACCGACGGGAAGACATCTCGGGAACAAGTCGTCGTACCAAAGGCTATGACGGAGGAAGTCCTGAAGGAAGTTCATGGAGGATCATCTGGTGGACACCTAGGGATAAAGAAGACCCTGGAGAAGCTGAGAGAGCGGTTCTACTGGATCGGATGCCGAACTGACGTGGAGATCCACTGCGCGAGGTGCCACGATTGCGTAGCCAGCAAGGGCCCAGGACGAAGACGACGGGGTCCACTGAAGACCTACAACGTGGGCGGCCCCATGGAGAGAATGGCCATCGATGTTGCTGGGCCATTCCCGTTAAACGAGGCAGGGAACCGCTACATATTGGTCGTCAGCGACTACATTACGAAATGGCCGGAGGCGTATGCGCTCCCTAACCAAGAAGCCGCGACGATCGCTGAGACCCTGGTGAAGGAATTCGTCAGCCGGTACGGAGTACCCCTGGAGCTGCACTCCGACCAAGGGAGGAACTTCGAGTCGCAGGTATTCCAGAACCTATGCCAGCTGCTGGGAATCCGGAAGACAAGGACAACGCCGCTACACCCTCAGTCCGACGGGATGGTAGAGCGATTCAATCGCACCATCGAGAACCATCTCCGAATAGTCGTCAGCGAGCACCAGAGGGATTGGGACAAACATCTTCCACTATTTCTCCTGGCCTACCGCGCCGCCATGCATGAAGCACACCAGCCTGGGCCATGTTTGGGAGGGAGCTCCGTCTACCTGTCGATCTTGCCTTCGGCCGACCTGGGAATGATCCGGTCCCGGTAAGCCAGTATTGTCAAGAACTGGTCGACCAACTGGAGGACGTGCACGCGTTCGCGAGGAGAAAATTGCGGATCGAGACCGACCGAATGAAGACCCGATACGACCAACAGACGGATGCCGGCGGATTCCCCGAAGACGACCTGGTCTGGCTCTTCAACCCATTACGGAAGAAAGGCCTGTCACCCAAACTGCAGAAGTCCTGGGAGGGCCCGTGCCGAGTCGTGAAACGGATCAACGATGTCGTCTACAGGATCCAGCGGAGCCCGAGGGCGAAGATGAAGGTCGTGCATCGAGATCGCCTGGCAGCCTACGGAGGGACACAGACGGACCAATGATTGATCGGGACGATCAGCTTTTTAGGAAGGGGGTGGCGTTACGGCTGTGAGTTTGTTTCATCGCTCGCCGCATGAGTCACAACTGCCCCAGGGCTGGGCTGTGCTCTGCCTCAATGTATTGCGTGCACCTTATGCAACAGGTCTACTAGGACAAAGGGATTGTCCAGAATATTCGTGACCCAGCCAGCGATGGAAGCCTCGAGAAGCCGTGAACCCTGGATGGGTCTAGAAGCATTTATTGAGTCACCGGCCTGCTATATAAGAGCGACCTGTCAAGCAGTGAGTGTTGTGTGTTTTACGAGCTAGTGCGAGCGTTTATCCTGAGCGACAGAAGTGTGGTGACGTAAGTTGCGAAACCCCTAGTGAAGCTGATTCTCTTGACAGCGAGGGAGTGAGAAGCATACAGGGGACTGCCTGTGTTTTGAGCGAGTGTGATTTCACTGAGCGACAGAGGTACTGTGGCGGAGTGCCGTGCGAGTTACGAAATCCAGTGACATTGTTTCCCGGCTCGTGGGCAGCGAAGCAGCGTGTAGCAGGTTATCGTAAGTAACTGTAGTTTGTGTACATAAGGGAGAGGTGCAGGTAGTTTCTGTCAAGGCCACCGGACTCATTAGCACGGATTAACTTCTGTGGTTTGTTGACAAGTGAAAGGGGGCAAGAGCACCCCACAAGGAAGAGACTTGAGGAAACTGGAGTAAGGTTCTAATTGCTTGTATTTGCTGATGAGTAGTGTATCTTTCTGGCCGCAATAAAGTTAATTATTTCTTCCAAGGAACAATCTGTGTTGTGCTTCAACCCACCGTAATCCAATTAACAAAAGTGTCACTAGGGGGGGGGGGCGGTGGCACGTAACAATATGAACAAAAATTATCTGTATAGGAGAGAAGACTGGCGCCGAGGATTGAAGAAAGAGATATACTTGCAAGATGGGCAGGGTGCACTAAACGCAGTAGCAGCGGAGAGCCGAGCCATTGTCGGTATTGTAACACAAAGTTTGTTTACTTTTAAAGGGAGGAAAAGGTGAGCTGATATCTGCAGCGGTGAGAGAAATAAATTAAATAAATAAATAAATAAATAAATAAAACTCGCTCAGGTCGTCGTAACAATAGAATTAAAAGGAGCCGACAAGTAGAAGGGGAGTGTGCCTAGCGCGTGACGAGCTTGTTTTTGACGCACGAGTAGAAGAACAGTAGAAGGGGAGATGTCACATGTTACAATGAACGAACAGAAAAATTAGGAAGGGCAATTACTGAAAATACGAGATAATTACTTCCTACAGAAGAAATATTAAAACCCCAGAAGAAAGAAAAAAAATCAAGACAAATTTCAATGTTTGAAGATAACGGCAGAAAGAAAGAATTTGCAAGGAAAATTTGTATGTGCAAACTCGTGGGAGAGTTTAGCCGTGAAAATTGAGAAGGACGCTTACGGAAGGAAGAAGAGGGGGTGAAGAGTGAAGAGGAGATATGACTCAAGACTGATTGACGAAAGTCTTGACAGGGGGCAGTTGTGTTTCCTGGGTTCGAGAATATTGCGGGAGTTCCGTGAATTTCTAACCGCAAGTGAAGCGTGCATCGACGGTCAAATATTATATGAAATACGGTGAAGTCTATTATTTGATAGTACAGTAACACTTATGTGAATTTAGTAGAGTATTACTAGATTAAGAGAATATAGCAAAGTCTTCAGAAGCAACGAACCGTTTATTATAGAAGTTGAAATACGAATTGAAGTACAGTGAACTGTAATAGTTCGAGTTTGAATTGATAACGAAAGTGAACATTACGCAAATTAAGTGCGGTTATACAGGGTCTTTCACTCAAATTGGGGCCGGCCACACGGTTGGCGCAGCGCTGCAGGTAGAAGGTCGAGCCAAAGGTCAGACGAGCACATGGCAACACGGAGCTGAGACAGTTGCGACGCAGGATTTGACGAGTAAAGTTGACTTCGTTATTTCGTGTATAGCCTATTTTAAATTACACGTGATATAAGTTTATAACGTGTGTACGTGGATATTGTTTAATTGTTATTGTGTTTCATAATTTTATAACGTGTTATTGCTAAGTGTTAAAGCCTATTGCTTCAGTTGCTTGTTATTTATGGGGGAAATTGAAAAATGTTTATGCAACAAACCCTCACTCTCTAGATGAAATCAAACTAAATTTCACGAGAGAAATTGAGTCTCGGTAGATGAACTAATGCGTGTGAATGAAAATTCCTTAGAAGATGCCAGAAATGTGTAGATGAAGGTGGGGGACATTTTCAACATCTTCTGAGAGAATGATTTTACTTTGATTATGTGTTATTATGTGTGCTTGTTATTTACATGCGCTCTCTCGACCCCAAGCTCAGCGAGTGGCCAAGTGCTCTCCCGACCCTCCTACACTTTGAGTGAAAGACCCTTTACTACTCACATTGTCGAACGAAAGGTGCTTGAATATTTTACGAACATTGTGAACAGTGAACATTGAAGTATCAAAACAACACAGCATCATTTACATAAAAGTAAAGTCTATGAAAGTGAAGTCACATTCTATTACGAACACTTCAGAAAATAATTCAACGAGGGTGATTCACAAATATTCATCATATTCAGCGAGAATAACTAGTAAACGAAATTCTTCGAAATTGTTATTACATCGAACTTTTACAAGATGATGAACAGATTTGATAATAATAATGCTATTGGGTTTACGTCCCTTATAAATACTCTGGCTTTTAGAGACGCCGAGGTGCCGAAATTTTACCCCGAAGGGGATCTTTAACGTGCCAGTAAATCTATTGACACGGCTCCCTCGCATTTGCGCCCCTCAAATGCCAGCTGACTGCGCCAGGATACGAACCTGCAACCTTGGGCCCAGTAAGCGAACAGATTTGAGTTAGCAGGAATATCCATGAACATTGCAGCAGAGATGGAGATGGCATTCTAACTATTTATGGAAGGAAAACTGCGTGAATGATAAGATGGGGATATCTGGGGTGACCTAGAAAAATCGAAACCATCATCAGAAAAGGCAAACGAAGCTGAGATTTTCAAGAACTTCAGTAGCGAGGAGAGATGATGTCAACTACAGGGACAGAAGGAGAATTTCTACCAGAGAGAGACACATTGAAGGAGAAGATCCGAATTCCCACTGTAGCAGCAGAAGAAGAAGGAGGGCTGGAGGTCCAATCATCCGACCCACATCTCAATTACATCCAGGGCCAGGCAAATCGAAGATGGAAACATCTGTGCAGGTAGACCAGTCGCGGAAGATCCATAACCAACCGGATATACAGTAATCTGCTATGTTCCAACTATACGCACCACCAGGTAGTGAGACGTCTTATCTTAAAAATAAAAAAATGACTGGCTGCGTGGCTCAGCGGTAACGTTCTCGCTTGCGGTTCCCAAAGTTGCAGGATCGAATCCTGGCGCAGTCAGCTGGCATTTGAGGGTGCGCAAATGCGAAGGAGCCGTGACAGATTTACTGCACGTTAAAGGTCCTCTTCGGGTAGGGTTACCAACTGAAAATTTCCAAATGCAGGACATTGCTCAGACAAAAGCAGAACATTTAAAAAATGCCTGACGAGTTCAATCGATAACAAAATTATACATAATATGTATTATTTATTTATTTACATTTTTTACGCCCACATTGGAGCACTTAAATCAATACATTTGAGTGAATTTCTTATTTTTCTCCTTCCAGAACTTTCTCATCCTCTCCGACCTGGAAGCCCTTTGTGTGTCCTCCCCCAGGGGCTCACTTCTAGTGGGACGTGGGTTGGCGACCACGGGGCCCTAGCAGAGTCCGGCATTGCTTCCACTTACTTGTGCCGGCCTCCTCTCTGTCTTCTTTCCTTTCGACCTCACTTGGTCAACTCTTGTTCTCTTCCGACCCCGACGGTATTAGGGTATCCGAGGCCGAGGGAGTCTCTTCATTTCCCGCCTTAATTGGCCCTTGTCTCATCTTTTCTGATTCCCTCCTTCTGCGAGGGGTCAGCCTTCTTTTCCTTTTCATGGTATCTCCTGCCTTCTGCTCAAGGCCCTCAAGGAGGCCGGGTGTATGTAGCCCCACCACTTTTGGTGCACCCTAGATAATGCTACACCCTCAGGGGCTCACGGCTGGTGAGTTCGGGAGTTGGCGACCCCGAGGGATTCTTGAGCTGGGTCCGGTTTCCCCCTTTTGTCCCTTATCTGTGGGGCGGACCCTCTCCTCTTTCACTTTCCTATCTGCCTTTCATGGTTCTCCTTCATTCCAAGTCCCTCAATCCGCATTCTTCGAGGGTTGAGGGCATTTCTTTTCCTCCTGTCCTTTATTTGCCTTATTCTCCTTTAGTTGTCCATTTCTTCTTCTAGTATGTAGGTTAGTAGTTAGTTTAAGTTTGCATTTCATTTTCATCTTTACGATCACCCAAACCATCAGGGGCCGATAACCTAGATGTTAGGCCCCTTAAAACAACAATTATCTTCATCACGACCTTTGTGTGTCCGATATAGTATATTGTTTCCGTTCTTCTGTTTTTAGTTTGAGACTTATGCTATTGTTCTTCAAAATCCTCTTTTCTTCTCTGTCTTTGATTTGTTGCCGAGTTATACCCAATTCTTCCAAATCATCCTGAACTTCTTTGAACCAATTATTATTCATTTTATTTTTCAAAAAGTAATCAAATAGTTGTTTTAATATCCTGGTTTCTGGCAGCCTTGATATGTGACAGAAAAAGGAAATTCTTCTTTTACGACGCATTGTAGTTATTATTGATTCACATTCACGATAGACGATGTTGTTAGGCAACAATCTCCACTGTCCATCAACTTGGTGTTTTTTTTGTTAATAATTGTTCTAATAATTCTTCTGTCAGTTTTCTGTAATTTGTCTGTTGTAGATTTTACATTCAATTTGAATAAAGTTTCACTAGCATAAGTTGCCTCTGGTTTAACTATGGAATTATAGTGTTTCAGCTTAGCGTTTATCGAAAGAGATTTCATTTTATAGGTTTGCCAGGTAAGTCTTTGTGCCTGTTTAAATTTAGTTGTTCTGTATTCTATTGCTTCTTTTTCATTTGTGTTCCATGTTATTATTTCCCCAAGATATTTGAATTTTTGAACAATTTTAATCTCTTTATTATTGTTCAGTTTAACGGCTGGTAGATCAACTTTAAAAGTTGGCATCATTTCTGTTTTTTCAAATGATATTTGTAATCCCATTTTTTTGGTTATAATTTCTAGTTGTTCAATTTGAAATTTAGCCTCTTCTATTGTATTTGCAAGTAATGCTAAATCGTCCGCAAAAGCAAGGCAGTTGAGCTTAATATTTCTACCGATCTTGATAGTTGGTTGACATTTCTTGTTCCATTCACGCATAACCTTCTCCAATGCACAATTAAACAACAATGGTGAAAGTCCGTCTCCTTGTCGGAGTCCAGTTCTTATAGTGAATGCTTCTGATAATTCACCTCTAAATTTAACTTTTGCCTTCGTATTTTTAAAAGTCATACTAATGAGGTTAACGAGTTTTTGGTGTAAGCCAAATTCTTTAAGGCTTTTCAGTAATGATTTACGATGGATACTGTCGTATGCTTTCTTAAAATCTACAAACGTGATGACTAGACCCTTATTTCGAACTCTTTGGTGCATTATCCATTTTAAACTAATGATTTGATCCGGACAGCCTCTACCTGGTCGAAATCCTCCCTGATATTTTCCAAGTTCTTGGTCGAGTTGTTCGTGGACTCTTGTGTATATAATCTTAAATAAAATCTTGTATGTAATATCAATCAAGGATATCCCCCGATAATTATTTGGATCGGAGCGATCACCTTTCTTATGCAGCGGGTGAATTATCGCTGTATTCCATTCCTCGGGTAGCTTCTCCGTGTTTCAAATTGTATTTATGTAGGTTTTTACAAAAGGAAATACCTTACTTAAGGCTAAATGTCCCGACACTTTGGTAAGAATATATTTCAACAGATGGCAGCACAAGCGAAGCTGAATTTATTTATTTATTTTTGTACCGAAGGGGAGCTCCGATCTGCGATCTGAAAACTGGTATGTACTCTGTCTAGTAGCAGAATTGATATTAATAGCTTACATTTTAATTTCAAAAACAGGAAAGTTGCTGTTTGTTTTTCAAATATCTGATTAAAATTCGAAAGAAAACGGGTAATACGAAAGTTGAGTTTTACTCACTGATTCCAAAGCCGCATCGAAAACCTAAATCGGTTGAATTGGACCGTCGGGATCACTTTGGGAAGTTTGTGATTAAAAGTGTTACTATATTTGCAACAAGGCACGTCAGTAGAACAAGGTCATGGAGAGCGGGTTGGTGGAGGGCTGGGGGGAGGGTAGGGAAGCGGAGCTCGAATGATTTGAGAGAGCGACAACCTTGCCAGACGGTATGGAATTCCCGAACATCTACTCCAATATTGCGATTGACTGTGCTGGTTAGTTCTGAATTATTGTCAAGGTCTGGATATTTCTGAGTGATCCTTTGATATTTTACAGTTCCTAGTTACGACTTCTGGTTTTTAGTTCATCGATCTCATTAATTACTTTTTGTTTAATTTATTTTACCTGCAAGCGTATTAGTTTTTAATGCCCGTTTTAGGTGTTCTATTTTCGGCACTTTATTTTTTGGTCAGTATTTCTGGTAGAATAGATATTTTTGGTCAATTTTACCCTCCAGGTTGGTGGTTCCCACGGACTCAGCGAGGGAAACCACCACTACCGCCTTTCCAGGCAGTGTCCTAGAGCTGTAAACACTTGGTCAGATTGGATACAACTGAGGAGGCGTGTTCAGCACTTCGCCCAGGCGGCCTCACCTGCAAAGCGAACAGCGGCATCATGAGGGATGGGAAGGGAATGGAAGATTCGGATGGATAGGCAATGCCGTGGCCTTTCAGTAGGCCTTACAGTAGGCCTCACAGTAGTAGACGAAGTGGGAAACCACGGAAAACCACTTCGAGGATCGCTGAGGTGAGAACCGAACCCCCTCTACTCATTTGGACTACCCGAGGCTGAGTAGACCCCGTTCCAGTCCACATACTGAGCAGTTATGATTTCACTTATATTTTACCTGTAGCTTACAAGTTGGATGACTAAACGTCACCCCGAAATCTGCAGGCAACATGGCTGAACAGCACAGCGGTTGCTTGGTAGGCCTAGGCTCTTCATGGGCTGTCGCACCACGGGTGTAGTTTGTTTTTTACTTCTAATACGTAAGTATAGGAGTACAAAATAACGAACTATTCAGTGTCAACTTTTTTCAGAGAAGCAAGTTCGACTTCAAATGAAAACAATGCGTTGTGTGGAAAAATAAAGGCGCAGCGAATGTGAAAATGGAAAATTGATTTCCGGAAAGATTGGATTGGGATCCAAAGACTGCAAACAGTACTTTTGAACTACCAGCGGGCAAGGTGAAGACAAACAGCTAACTGCAACCAAACTTATGCGTTATTGCTTTCAGCCCCTAATTGCAAAAAGTTCCAGCTAGTATCAAACACCACCAGCAATGCTGCCGAAAATTATATGTCCCTTGTTGCAAAATTCACGGGAGGTAAGCAGATCAATCGAGGGAAACGAGGTTCCTTCACTCATAGAACCAAAGCTGCCGGCCTGGTCTTTCAGTTTGGGCCATCCTGGCACTAAACAATGAAATCAGTTTAGAAATAGTGAAGGACACTACACTCAGCAGAAAGAGAAGAAGATCAGCTTTCCGAAAAAAGTTTATTTGCTTCGCGAGAAGGGAAAAGAATGTCCCGACAACAGTTTAATGAAATGAAACATACTGTCTCACATGATTATGGAAACCGATCAATGCAGTTGGATTTCGATGAGGTACTGTTGAGAGAGTTTAGTGATGAGAAGATCAAGCAACTAACGCTTAGTGAAGGCCATATACAAAAACTGGAAAAGGAAACAAGGGGCCAAAGGGAAATTAAAAGTGGCACACAGCTAGAAAGAACAGACTTACGACCTCCAATTTTGGATATGTATGCAAGAGGAACCCTACTTCGAAATGGGCTCCAGTAGCAAAAAAAAAACATTCTGTACGGCGAATTTCACTCAAAAGCAATATAGTATGACGGTGATAATGAGCGAATTTCAAAACGAAATTTAGAGGAGATATAGGTAGAAAAGTCGAAGAATGTGGTCTTTTCGTACATAAAACTTGTGGGTTTTTAGGTGCCTCCCCAGACGGATTAATAGGAGACGACGCTATAGTCGAAGTCAAGTGCCCTTATTATGCACGGAATATGACCATACTGGAAGCCTGCAAAAAGCTAAAGGGATTTTGTTTTTCATAAAGTAAGCGAAAAAGAAAGCCTAGAGAATGTCAAGAACAGTGCCTTTCATAAGAGAACAAATTGATAACTCTCTAACACTCACATAATCTTTATTTCCAGAACCAGGGCCAGTTGGAAATAACATAGCGGAAAATATGTTATTTTGTGGTATGGACGCCTAAGGACATTCACATAGAAACAATAAAGAGGGACGAAAAGTTCTGGAGACAAAAAAATGCTTATGTAATTGACATTCTGCTGCGAGAAAATCTTGTTGCCTGAGATCATTGGTCCCAGGATGACCAGATCAATGGATATACGAGAACCTGAGGTGAAGTAAAATACGGAGCGTGTGTAAATCATAAAACGCTATCTTTGATATGGAAAAAATTGAAGCATTAATTTCAAGAACAGGAAATAATAAGGTAAAATATTTTTGTTTTTTATAGTACGCAGTACTAGTGCCTGTGCTAACAATAGGCAGATGAGAATATCTTAGGAACTTGAATTCTATTATGTACATAATAATTTAGCTCTTGGTATGCATTTTTATCATTTGTTTATTGTAATAAAATGTCCTACATAAATGAGCTTTTATTATTACCTCCATGATAATTGATGTAAGTTATAAAGATTGGCTTCACGGAGTCATTCAGATCTCCCGAAAAAAAAGGGGAATAAGAGTCAAAAGAACCAAAGAACCATACGAATCACCAAAATAAATGTATGTATGTATCTATGTAGGTCTATATTCGTGCGCATTTCGCCTCTTATAAATCGACAATAGCTGGCTCCAATGATTAGAATTGTTCACGGTTTGTGGTCTTGTTTGTTATGTCTAGAAGACGATACCTGGAGTTGGACGTCCGCATCCGATGGTTTTTGGAATAGATATTCCTAATAAACTTGAACACGAACATATCTTGTCCATTTTTTTTTCTCTAAAATATCAAGAACGTGCCAACTACAAACCAGTCATATCTTTCTATACAGTATTCAATTTCGCCTCGAGTGAAACCAGTCGCTGCTCTGTTCGGTAATACTTATGCCCTACAACGTATTACTGATGTCGGAACAATATGTTTTTTGTTCGGGAGTTCATCCTCAAATAACTCTCAAACAATTACCTAGAAGGGAATCCAGCGCTGTTAGCATCTATCCTGAGTGGGTTTTCACCGGTTTTCCCACAATCCCTCCAGGTAAATGCCGAGATAGTACCGTACGTGAAGTTTCAGGGCACCTGCCCCATCCCTGACTCTAATACAGTTACACACAATCAACTACACGGGACTGATGATGATAATAATAATAATAATAATGACGTTATTGGTTTTACGTCCCTTTTGACTACTGCGGCTTTTAGAGACGCCGGGGTGCCAGAATTTTGCCCCGAAGGGGATCTTTAACGTGCCAGTAAATCTAATGACACGGCTCCCTCGCATTCGCGCACCCTCAAATGCCAACTGGCTGCACCAGGATTCGATCCTGCACCCTTGGGCACAGCAAGCGAAAACGTTACCGCTGAGCCACGCAGACAAGCAAAGGTACTGATGACCAAGATGTCCCAAGCCCCTACAATGTATTATCAACAAGAATGTTAGAGGAAGTAAGAGAGGTATCTGTACGAGCACATTGTGTCAACGTTACATATTGTGACACTACTACAGTATAATTTTATTGCTCAGATATTGTTCCACGCCTAGGCACTTGTACACGTAACTCGTCGAACTATAATATTTGTGACAAGAGGAAGACAACTCCTTTCCTTCCTTTCCTTTCTCCTTTGGTCGGCGCTACAGTCCCTGAAGAACCTTGGCCTCCTTTATCACCTGCCTCCATTCATCTCTATCTTCCGCCTTCCTTCTCCAGTTCCTGCTTCCCAGACTCCTAAGGTCGTCTTCCACATCATCTATCCACCGTCTCCTGGGTCTTACTCTTCTCCTCCTTCCATCCGGTCTTTGCGTAAACACCTTTTTGACACTCCGTGATTCTGGCATTCTCTGAACGTGTCCTGCCCATCTTATCCTCCCCTGCTTAATTTTGACCACAATATCTGCCTGTCCGAAGAGTTTCTGTAGTTCCACATTTGTCCTTATTCTCCAACCTTCCTCCTCTCTCACTGCCCCGTATATTTTCCTCAAGATCTTCCTTTCCCATCTTCGCAGCCAGTCTTCTTCTCTTCTACTGAGAACCCAACTTTCCGATCCATACATAACCACAGGTCTTAGTATTGTAATGTAAATTTTTATTTTAGTATTCCTACTAACATTTCTCGATTTAAATATGCTTTGCAGAGCGTAATAGCATCTATTTCCACTTTTAATTCTTTCTTGTATTTCCACTGATGTTCTGTTATCCTCAGTTATTATTGAGTCCAAATATTTGAATTCTTCTACTCTTTGATATACTTTCCTATTTAATTTAATATACGGATCTCTTCTTGCCTTTCTGGAGTTTCCCATTTTCATATACTTGGTTTTACTTGTATTCACTTCTAATCCTAACTTTCGTGCCTTTTCTTCCAACAGGACATAGCTCTCTTCTAATGCTTTACTGTTCCTTGCAATTAATGCTACATCATCCGCATATGCTATCACCTGCACTTGTCTGTTAAATATGGTCCCTCCTGGATTGATTGGTAGTTGTTGAATTACTTTTTCTAGAGCTACATTAAAGAGTAATGTAGAAATTACATCCCCTTGTCGCAAACCCCTTTCTACAATGAAGTCTTCGGACATCTCTTGTTCTAATCTAACCTTACAGATTGTGGTTTCCATAGCCATTTCTGTCAGCTTGACCAATTTTATCGGGATCTTAAACTCTTTCATAATTTTAAAAATCTCCTTTCTATCCAAACTGTCGTATGCCTGCTTAAAATCTATATACAGCTGATCCAGCTGCTTATCACGTTCATAAAACTTTTCCAGTATCTGCCTCACTACAAATATCTGGTCCATTGTAGAGCGATTCCTTCTAAATCCAGCTTGATAGTCCCCCAATATTTTCTCTACACAACGCTCCAGTCGAGAGGCTAAAATCTTACTGAACACCTTATATGTTACGTCCAACAGAGTAATCCCACGATAATTGCCGCATACTGATTTATCCCCTTTCTTATACAAAGGGCATATTATTCCTGCAGTCCAATCCCTGGGCATTTCTTCTATCGTCCAAACTTCCTTTATTAGTTCATGTATTGCTTTTACCACTACCTCCCCACCGAATTTTAGCAACTCCGCTTCTATTCCGTCTTCTCCGGCGGCTTTACAAGACAACTCCTTCCTGTCGTCAAATTGTTCCTTTCTCCTCCCTCCACCCTGTCAGCGTGTTCAGCATTTTCCTTGCGCAAGAGATCTCGTGGAGTCGCGCCGCCTACCACCCTTTTCAAAACAATTCTCAAACTAATGCTGTCTATTCCATTCACCCGATTTTAATTCTGAAAAATGCATTGGAAACAGGAAATAAATCTGCATTTTCGTAGGCCTATTACCAGGTTGGTTTTTTTTTCATATTTTAAGCAGAGATATAAAAAAACTGTTAGTAAATTTTTTTGTTTTTCACATTTTGGAAAATGCATCGAATTAATATCAATTCAATTGCAGTCTAGTATACATAGTGGTTTTTCAGATTGCACATACGAGCTTTCGTTCAAGAGAAAACTGAAAAAAGAAATTGTTTCACTTTGGTGCTGCTATGTGGTGTCAGAATTACAAACTAAAAAACGGGACATTTAGCCTTAATGATCAGTCCTTGCTGTGGTTCTTTTCCTTGAAGCTGTATTTTACAACATAACCTACTTTTGAAACAAGACGCGAATTATTTTCTTGGAGCACGTATTTATAAAAAATCGTCACACTACCTAGGTACATATCTTTGAAATTAGCCCTCACAAGTAACATTCCTTTCACTGATTCTACTAACGATGCCTTTCCTTAGTCCAATGAGCATATATTAATGAAAACACACGTCCAATGGCGATAGTGCTGTCTGGTATGGCAAACTGGCGGACGTTCAAAAATTCAGGGGAAAAACTCAATATTCTGGTACTTATTTAAAAAATCAGACCATTGTTGGTCTAGTGTTGTAGCTATCCAAAGTAGAACTTTTATAATAAGCACTTACGCTACAGAACTGGTCGTATAATTTTGAATCATCTACTGTATTTCTACACCCTTTGACAGTAAATAACGAATACATGGTAAAATATCTTCAAAACTGAGGTCCTTAATGTTTTGAAGTTTCAACCATTTGAAACACTTGAATTCCTCCATAAAATGCATCCATTTATTCAAGTACTCAGTGCAGGTTTGATACAAACAAGATACATTTCCCATAAACACCTTGCATTCCTTATCCAAACCATCTTCTGAAAATGTATTTAACATCTGTCTGACGTTAAGAGGAAAGCCTAAATGAGCAATCTTGTAACGAAATATGCCGGATATTTTCGATAAATAAGAAATGTCAGCCGGACGTAACCAAAATGAATGAAAAGCAGGACAAGTCCTATAAAAGCCAGACGGTTGGTAACCCTACTCGGGGCGAAATTCCGGCACCAATAGTTAAGGGGTGTAAAACCAATAACATTATTATCATTATTATCTTGAAAATGCAGATATTTGAAGCATTTCTAGGATATTTCATTTGATATTCATCGATTTAAGGAATATTTAGGAGTTTTAGGTAGATTTCATTAGAAAGCTAAATATTGCAATAGGTTCCATGTTTCGACTTCCGGAAAATTTCGAAATCTTCGCGTTTCACATCCCCTAGACCTGTACATACTGTATATCACTTTCTTGTGGACACGATAACTACCGCAATGCTGCACCAATAACTTTGAATTTTTTACATAATATGTATCCCTATAAAATCTACGTCGAGTTCGTTAATGGGCACAATCGGTCGAAGGGGGGATTTTTTTGTTTTGTTTTCGAAAAAGTGAAATATCGCTATAACTCTCTTAATACTTGAAATATCGAATCCATTCAAAGTTCATACTATGTGTCGGATAAGACCCAAAAATTTATGTTTGAAGAGTTTTTTGATAGCACCAACCATTGACCAAAGGGGTGGGAAAAGGTGAGTTTTTCGGTAAACATTAATTATATCTCTGTTAATAGGCACAATATCAAAACCGTACAAAATGGACAATATTCCCCTAATAATTACCTAATATTTTGTCTGAAAGAATTTTTGATATGACCCACCATTACGCCAAGGGATGAGCAAAATTATTTCGGAATTAGAAGAAAATGCCAAAAGCTATCAGAGGTTGCCATGACAACACTACTAAATTGATGATGGATGAGCTATCAGACGTTACCATGACAACGCCATTGCAAGAGATCACAATCAGTTTTCCATCTGACTCTGAGGGAAGCTGCTTCGGTGACGAAACTGGTTGTTGTTGTTGTTGTTGTTTGAGTCTTCAGTCTCTTGACTGGTTTGATGCAGTTCTCCATGCCTCCCTGTCCTGAGCTAATCGTTTCATCTCTACATAGCTACCACACCCTACATCCGAGGCAATCTGTTTAACATATTCAAACCTTGGTCTACCCCTACAGTTCTTGTCCTCGACCCTTCCCTCCATAACTAAGCTTGCTATTCCTGGGTGTCTAAGTATGTTTCCTACCAACCTATCTCTTCTCTTCATTAGCAGTCGCCAGAAACATCTCTCCTCTCCCACTCGTCTTGTGACTGTTCCGGTCACAATGTTCCCAAACCCTTATTTGGTTGACTGCAAGAGAAGTCAGGTTAGGGTAATTTGTTCATACCATTTCTTTTCTTGTTCATCATCATCATTTAGGTTGTAGAATTTCATTTTATTTAGTGTATATATATCTTGTGTATCTCGGGGACTCAGTCAGGAATATTTCATTTAATTTGTATGGGAGATGTCAGTATACAAGACAGCGGATTGTGTAGGTAAGCTACAAGATGTTGCAACAGCAGGAAACTCTAGGCCAAATTTAGATTGGGCCGAGAATAACTTCCCTTGTCTTGAAGAAAGCTTTGTGTAAATTGTGTAAGGTTCTGACGTCAGAGAAGAGTTTCGCGCCACGAGTTGTAAGAAATATACATGGGTTCGAGATTATTGGTGTATTTTGTATGGGTTGGAGGGTATCATGACCCTGGCGGAGAAAGACGAAAACATGTGTTTACAAGATGAGAGGTGGGATTTTCGTGTATAGCGGGGCTTCACTTCTATTGTAGCGTCTGATTGGAAAGGTCGCGTTCTCGTAATTTGGCGTAGGCCTATTTGGAGAAACAGTTTTGTTGAAAGCATGGCTTGTGAATGTACTCGAAACGGCTACATATCACAACGATGTTATCTCTGTTAGCACAATTCAAGTTGGGTACGGAAGCACATTCATTTCTCTCGCAGAGATGTGGCTATGTAAACCAGTAAACATCTCTAACCTCAAACCACGTGTGGAAAATCTTAGAAATGCTGGGGAGAACTGATCTATCGAGCATGTCTCGTAGATTATCTGCTAGATCGTCGATGAATGAGTAACAAACATCTTTATATTCCAACATTCATTTTGGGTCACATGTTTTCGTCATTGCCGAGGAGAGAAGATAGTAAACCATAGTCTGTTCGACGAGAGTCCCCGCCATATGTTTAAAGTTGATATTAATACACATATTTTGAAGGTTATAATTAGTTTTCTTTATAGGGAATTACACCTAATAGTTGAACGCCCAAATGATACCAGTTAGGTTGACCAAATGTGTGTCCAACACTCCACGACCCTGCCATTTCAATTGTGTGGTATATGATGAAGTACTTCCGATCAAAAATAGGAGGATGATTTAGGGAAGTTTTAAATCAGTCGCCCAAGAAGGGCTGGTAAAAAGTTACAACATAGCACCTCAACGTGGGGAAAGAGTAGGGAAACCTAGCAGGTATCATTAGGGCACATATGCACACAGCCGATAGACACCTTAGGAGTATTAGGGTTCACAGTAATTTGTTTTGTTTTAAGGGGTATGTCCACATCAGACAATTTAGAATTAAGGTCAAGGGTTGTGTGTAAATCAAACAGTAAAATGTCAGGTAATCAGGAAACTGGGGGAAGTGGCAGTGAGGAAGATGTGGAAAAGACAGTGGGAACATATGTTACCATTGTTACTACTGAGTCGCAGCTGATCGCTGAAGGTAGTAACTTAAATGTAAATGGGGGGGTTATGAACGATAGTTTGATCCAAATGCTACTGAGTGAAATAAAAGAGATTAAGAAGCAAGGAGAATCTATGAGTAAGGAAATTAAGGAGCAGGTAGGCTCTGTAAATGAGAAGGTAGAGTCAGTGACCAAACAGATAGTAGAAGTGAAGGAATTTGTAAGTAAGGAAATTCAGGAGAGCAACAGGGCCACGAACACAAGGATAGAGAGTCTCAGCAAAGAAATACGGGACCATAAGTCTGTCCTTAATAGTAGAATGGAGAGTATGAACCTGGAATTAAGTGGGAAAATTAGCAAACAGGGAGAGGAAATCAGGGCAGAAATGCAGGGGAATCAGGCTGGGATCACAAGTAGGCTAGAAGGAATGGAAGGCCATCAGAACCAGCAAGATGTGGAAATAACGAAAATTAAGTCAGAGATAGCTAGTTCAAGGGCAGAAGTACAGAATGTAACGGGAAAGTGTGATGAGATATGCAACACTGTAAGTGGGAATAAGAGGGAATATTTAGATAGAGTAGGTGCCGTTGAAAATAAGTTGGGAGAGATTGAGGGTCTGAGAGGGAAGCAGGTGGCATTGACCGAGAAAAACGAAAAGCTGCAGGAAGAGCTGATAAAGGTCAGGAGAGAGTTGAAAGAGCGACCGATGAGTCAAAGGGTTGTGATGCCATCTAGTTTGCTACTCAGGGACCCTGGTCTGCCACAATTTAACTCAAGGCAGTTCAACCCTATGGAGTTTTTAAAAACCATTGAGAAGAAATTCAGCAAGGATCTAGAAGACGGGGTTGTCAAATGGGAAACAGTGTTGGAGATCTTGTCTAACTCATTTCAAGGGGATGTGAAAGCATGGTTCCAAATATACAGGCCTAACATGAATAGTTTAAGGGAATTCAGGGATAAATTCAAAGCTAAGTTCTGGGGGGAGGGGGTACAGTCCAGGGAAAGGGAAAAATTAACTTTTGGGAAATATAAGGAGAGAGAAGGGGTATCCCTGACAGAATATTTTTTGGCACATGTACTTATTTGGAAGAATTTGGATGGGCTGACCTCTGACAGTGATGTGGTTAGGGTCATGTTGAAGCACTTCCCACCTAGAATTCAGGAGGCAGCTTGTATGCAGAAGGTAAGGACGGTAGAAGAGTTGGAAGAGCTTCTTACGAGCTTTGACGTTTTAGGCAAGCAGCACATGGAGAGGCCAGAGGTCAAACAGGAATTTAGGGGCAATAGGGGGAATAATCAGGAGTTTAATAGGGGTAGATTTAATCAGGAGCAAAGAGATTATCAGCAGAGGCAGGAAAACTATCAGAGAGGTGGGGGGCGTCAGGATAATTCACAGCGACAGGAAGGTAACTATCAGAGAGGTGGGGGGCGTCAGGAAGGTGGTAACGAAAGAGTACAGGTGAACCAGAGGAGACAAGAACAAGGTGGTCAAGGAGCTTTAAACTCCGAACGGGCTGTGCAGGGAGGTCAGTCAGGCAGTCCGTAAGAAATGAAGTCAAGCAGTGTGTTATTGTGGGTGAGGAGGATTTTATGCCTATGAGTCGGGAGGATCTGCTAGCTGACCAGCAGGAGTTCTCATGTATCGAGGAGAAGGAGGCTTTTATGTCAACTGTTGAGTTGAGCATACTAGGTAAGAGAGTGCAGGCATTGGTGGATTCGGGGAGTGAGAGAAGTGTCATCAGTAAGGGATTTTATGATACTTTAATCAAGGACGGTGGTAAGTTGGAAGAAATTCCAGTTAAGTCGACATATGTGGTAACTGCTGTTGGTAATAAATCCCAAAGAGTGGGAAAGCAGGTATTGTTGCCCATGAGGTTTGGTAATGAAGTTGACCACAAGACTTGCTTGGTAATTCCTAACCTAATTTATGAAATGATTTTGGGGATAGACTGGCTTAACGAGCATAGTGCTGTTATTGATTTTGACCGGGGTGTCATCAACTTTGTGAGGGGGAATATAAGCCAGGAGATGAGAATGAAATGCAAGAGTGTAGATAAGACAGTAAAGGCATGTGTTACTGAGGTCACTGTAGGGGATATGGCAGAAGGTAAGGCTGACGATGAGGAGGAAGTTGTGGATTTATGTCACATTGCTGTGGAGGGTGATAAGTGTGATCAACTCCAGCAGGCTGTGGATAAGAGTGGTTTAAGTGTTGAGGAGAGGGATAAGTTGTTAGAGGTTTTAGAGCTAAACCAAGAAGTTTTCAGTGACAAGCCAGGGCTAACACATGTCTATACGCATCAGTTCGAAATTGTAGATCATTCTCCATTTTCAGGACCCAAGTACCCGATACCTCACAAATTTGCTGATGCTGTGGAGAAAGAAATAGGCATTATGCTGAATCAGGGTATTATTGAGCCTTCAACTAGTGCATATCTGAATCCCTTAGTTGTGGTTGGGAAGAGTGATGGCTCGGTCAGGTTGTGTATTGATGCCAGGCAGCTCAATTGTAGGATATCTGGGGACCAACAGAGGCCAGAATGTGTTGAGGAACTGGTTCAGAAATTCAATGGTAAGCAATGGTTTTCCACTATGGATCTGAGTGCATCATTTTGGCAGGTACCATTGAGAGAACAGGACAGGAAGTTGACTGCGTTTAGCTTTAAGAGTGGTTTGTACCAATTCAGGGTCGTTCCTTTCGGAACAAAGACCAGCAGTTCAGCGTTGATTAGGGCCTTAAATCTAGTGTTAGGGAGGGACACACACGAGTTTGTGACAATGTACATAGATGATTTAATTGTTGCATCTTACACATTAAAGGAACACCTGGATCACTTAGACATTGTTTTGGGGAAATTAAGGGACGGGGGATTTACAATTAAACTTAAGAAGTCTCTGTTTTGCACAACATCAATCACATTTTTAGGGCATACTATCACAACACAAGGGGTGTCTCCCGAACAGTCACGATTAGACAAGATTCACAACACTGCTACACCACGTAACGCCAAACAATTGAGGTCAATATTAGGGGTTTTCAATTATTTTCGTAGATTCGTAGTTAAATATTCCTGTCTTGTAGAACCGTTTAGGGAATTGCTGAAGCAGGGTACTAAGTGGGTATGGACCCAGGTGCACGATGAGGCTTTTAAGGAGTTGAAGAGAGGCTTTGTAGAGACTGTCATGCTTAGGTATCCTCGTCTGGATTGTCCCTACATTTTGATGACTGATGCGAGCATGCAAGGCATCTCAGGCATTTTGTGTCAGGAGGATAGTGAGGGCAATCTAGGGATTGTCTCATTAGCAAGCAGAGGGCTAAGCATGGCGGAGAAGAGATATACAATTACTGAAATAGAGATGTTAGCAATCGTATACTCTCTAGGGAAGTTTAGGAGTTATGTGTTGGGCAGTAAGTTGCAGATACTGACTGACCATCATGCATTACTTTTTATTGGATCCTGCAAGCTCACTTCGAACAGGATGTCAAGGTGGATATTGGCTATAAGTGAATATAACTTTGAGGTAAGGCATATTAAGGGTACTGAGAACATTGTGGCTGACTTCATGAGTAGAAACATTGGGGGTGATGAGGGTCATCAGGTACTGGAGGTACAGGAAGGTGTTGTTATCTGCGTAACCAAGGTAAGCGAGTGTGATTATGAGATACGCTGCTTAAGGAATCTGCTTGTAGAGCAGGAGAAGGATGAGGTCTTAGGTGATATCTTGACTCAGTTGAGAGGTATGGATGTGGATAGTAGAATTAAGGTTGGAAAGTATTGGTACAAGTTGGAGTGTGGTTTCTTGGCTAGGCTGTGCCATGAAGGTGCCTGGAGAGTGTGTGTGCCAAGCTCATTGCAGGTAACGATGATTTGGTATCATCACAAGGCTTTAGGGCATTTTGGATCAAGCAAGGTTCTTTTTGCTGTTCAGCAGCATTTCATTTGGAAGAACATGGGAAGGCAGATTAGGAAAGTTCTGGCAAGTTGTGACTCGTGTCAACGGTGTAAATGCCCAACGAGGTTTCTTGAGGGACCTCGGCAAATGGTGATCACAGAAAAACCAAGGGATTTACTCTGTGTCGATCTGTATGGTCCATTGGTTAAAGCTCAGTTTGGATATCAGTATATCTTCGTGGTTGTTGACGCATTCAGTAAACTCGTCAAACTGTATCCCCTGAGAAAAGCGACCGGGAAGGGTTGTGTCCTACAGATCACTGATAAGTATGTACCTGAGTTTGGGGTGCCTCTCAGGATACTATCAGACCACGGTAGTCAATTCACCTCAAAGATCTGGAAAACCAAGTTGAGTGAATTGGGTATCAAGCACATATTCTCATCTATTCGATATCCTCAAGGGAATTTGTCCGAACGAGTTATGAGAGAATTAGGGAGAGTATTTCGCACCTATGTGAGCAATCGCCACAATGCGTGGTTCTCCAAGTTAGGAGATATTGAACGATGGTTCAATAGTACGTTCCATGAGAGTGTAAAATGCACTCCCTATGAAATTCAGTATGGTAGGAAGCCTACCAATGAGCTTGCTAGAATGCTAGGTTTGGTCACGGGAGAGGAGATTGGGAAGGATGTTTGTATCCAGCTGGCTAGGGACAACTTAATCAAGGAAGGGAATAAGCGTAGGCGCCAGCAGAAGCGGGTAAAGTTTGATTCTTTTGAAGTAGGCGATCAGGTGCTTCTGAGGGTTCCATATCCGTCTTCAGCTGTAGATAAGGAGATAGGGAAGTTTTTTCATCTATTTCAGGGGCCTTTTAAGGTGGTTAAACGTATTGGTGAGTGTGCCTATAGTTTAACGGACCAGGATGGTAAGTCTGTCAGTACACATAATATTAGGAATCTCCGTAGATATCACTCTGTAAAATAATATGGCATGGACTCTTAGAGAATCAGTCAACATAACGTGATGGCATGACAAAACTCAAGAGATGTGACGAAGAATGCTAACCAGCAAAGTGGCATCGAGTGTTAGATGGATAGATGGTATGATAAGGCCTGTGCAGGCAAATACCATGGCTTGTGAAGCGATAGGGTCTCATGATGAGACGAAGAAAATGAAGTGGTAGACCTAAGACACTTGAGAGAAATCAGTGAGGCTAGGAAATGGACACAATAAGACATTCGAGAGAGTGAGAATGTGTGAAAATTTGACAAGTGTGTATGTATATATGTCTTCCAGGGTTTATTTATGTAATAGTGTAATTCTTTGTGTTTTCAGTGCGTTGCTTGTTTGAGTGTTTGTGATCCACACTTGTTTCACCCGTGTGAATCACATGGGGGCGTATTGTGACTGTTCCGGTCACAATGTTCCCAAACCCTTATTTGGTTGACTGCAAGAGAAGTCAGGTTAGGGTAATTTGTTCATACCATTTCTTTTCTTGTTCATCATCATCATTTAGGTTGTAGAATTTCATTTTATTTAGTGTATATATATCTTGTGTATCTCGGGGACTCAGTCAGGAATATTTCATTTAATTTGTATGGGAGATGTCAGTATACAAGACAGCGGATTGTGTAGGTAAGCTACAAGATGTTGCAACAGCAGGAAACTCTAGGCCAAATTTAGATTGGGCCGAGAATAACTTCCCTTGTCTTGAAGAAAGCTTTGTGTAAATTGTGTAAGGTTCTGACGTCAGAGAAGAGTTTCGCGCCACGAGTTGTAAGAAATATACATGGGTTCGAGATTATTGGTGTATTTTGTATGGGTTGGAGGGTATCATGACCCTGGCGGAGAAAGACGAAAACATGTGTTTACAAGATGAGAGGTGGGATTTTCGTGTATAGCGGGGCTTCACTTCTATTGTAGCGTCTGATTGGAAAGGTCGCGTTCTCGTAATTTGGCGTAGGCCTATTTGGAGAAACAGTTTTGTTGAAAGCATGGCTTGTGAATGTACTCGAAACGGCTACATATCACAACGATGTTATCTCTGTTAGCACAATTCAAGTTGGGTACGGAAGCACATTCATTTCTCTCGCAGAGATGTGGCTATGTAAACCAGTAAACATCTCTAACCTCAAACCACGTGTGGAAAATCTTAGAAATGCTGGGGAGAACTGATCTATCGAGCATGTCTCGTAGATTATCTGCTAGATCGTCGATGAGTGAGTAACAAACATCTTTATATTCCAACATTCATTTTGGGTCACATGTTTTCGTCATTGCCGAGGAGAGAAGTTAGTAAACCATAGTCTGTTCGACGAGAGTCCCCGCCATATGTTTAAAGTTGATATTAATACACATATTTTGAAGGTTATAATTAGTTTTCTTTATAGGGAATTACACCTAATAGTTGAACGCCCAAATGATACCAGTTAGGTTGACCAAATGTGTGTCCAACACTCCACGACCCTGCCATTTCAATTGTGTGGTATATGATGAAGTACTTCCGATCAAAAATAGGAGGATGATTTTGGGAAGTTTTAAATCAGTCGCCCAAGAAGGGCTGGTAAAAAGTTACAGTCTTAATACCTCTTTGTTTGTAACTCTATCTACCCATCTGATCTTCATCATTCTCCTGTAACACCACATTTCAAATGCGTCAATTCTCCTCTTTTCTGCTGCACCAATAGTCCAAGTTTCACTTCCATAGAGCGCCACGCTCCAGACAAAGGCTTTCAAAAATGACTTCCTAATACCTCAATCTATATTCGATGTCAGCAGATTCCTTTTTTGTAGAAATGCTTTCTTTGCCTGAGCCAACCTACTTTTTATATCCTCTTTGCTTCGTCCATCACTGGTTATTCTGCTTCCTAAGTAACAGAAGTCTCCTACTTGCTTCAGCTTTTCACCTGCCAATTTGATCTCCATAGAGGTTTCAGATTTATTTCGGCTGCATTCCAGTATTTTTGTTTTACATTTATTAATTTTCGTCATGAATTCTTTCCGTAAGACGGAGTCCATACCATTCAAAAACTCATTCAAATCCTCAGGCTTGTCGGCCAAGATGACGATGTCATCAGAAAATCGCAGAGTTGAACTTATTTCTCCTTGAATCTTCACTCCCACTTTAAATTTTTCTCTAATTTCCTTCATTGCTTGCTCAATGTAAAGATTGAAAAGTATGGGTGATAAGTTGCAGCCTTGCCTTACACCTTTCTGAATACCAGCTTCTCTCTCATGTCCTTCAAGTCGAATGACAGCTGTCTGGTTTCTGTATAGATTGTATATCACCCTCCTATCCCTGTACTTTATTCCAATCGATTTCAAAATGTCGAACAATTTAGTCCAATCAACGTTATCAAAAGACTTTTCTAAGTCTACAAAAGCCATGAACGTTCTCTTATCTTTCCTTATTCTACCTTCCAAAATCAGCCTAAGACTTAGTACAGCTTCCCTTGTTCCTACATTTCTCCTGAAACCAAACTGGTCTTCACCCAACTCCGTTTCTATCTGGCTTTCAATCCTCTTGTAAATTATTCTAGACAGGATCTTTGAAGCATGAGTAATCAAGCTGATTGTACGGTAATCTTCACATCTGTCAACTCCCACTTTCTTTGGTATAGGGATGATTACATTCTTCTTGAAATCAGGGGGTACCTCACCTGTCTCATAAATCCTACACACCAAGTGAAATAACCTGATCAGACCTTCATCTCCTATGCAGCGTAGCAACTCAATCGGTATATCATCTATGCCTGGTGCTTTGTTCCTGCTTAAGTCTTCCAAAGCTTTATCAAATTCTGATCTCAATATTAAATCTCCTTTCGCATCCACATCAATTTCCTCCTCCCTTTCCATGACATCATTCTCAATCTCCTTTCCCTTATACAAACTCTCTATGTAAGCTTTCCATCTCTCAACCTTTTCTTCCCTATCTGTTAGAGGCTTTCCATTTGTGTCCTTAATATTACAGCACTTAGTTTTCTTTTCCCCAAAAGTATTCTTAATCCTTCGATAAGCTGTGTCTACTTTTCCTAATTTCAGACAATTTTCTATACCTGCACATTTCTCTTTCAACCATTCTTCTTTCGCTTCCTTGCACTTCTTGTTAACCTCATTTCTCAGACGTTTGTATTCTGGTTTCCCCTTTCCAGTTCTTACATTCTTGTGTTTCCGCCTTTCATCCATCAATTCTAGTATGTCCTGAGTGATCCACGGTTTTCTACCTATTCTTTCTTTCCTACCAATGTGTTCTTCTGCGGATTTTGTTATTTCATTCTTCAAAAGTGCCCATTCGTCTGCAATTGAAGTTTGTTTAGGGTTTTTCATTAGTCCTTCCTTTATACTCTTCTTGAATCTTTCGTTTACATCCTTCTCTTTCAGTCTGTCTATTGCCCACCTTTTTGGCTTTTGACTTTTCTTCAGTTTCTTCAACTTTAATCTGCATTTCATTACAACCAGATTGTGGTCAGAGTTTATGTCAGCACCAGGATATGTTTTACAATCCAAAATCTGGTTTCGAAACCTCTGCTTGACCATAATGAAGTCGATTTGGTAACGCCCTGTATCTCCTGGTCTCATCCATGTGTATATTCTTCTATTGTGGTTATTGAATAAGGTGTTAGCTATGACCAACTCATGCTCGGTGCAGATTTCTACCAGCCTGCTTCCTCGATCATTCCTTTCACCTAATCCAAAATCTCCTACTATCTTCCCTTCTCTCCCTTTTCCTACCACAGCATTCCAATCTCCCATTACTATAACATTTTCATCACCCTTGATATACCTGAGAATTTCGTCTATTTCTTCGTAGACCTTTTCAACATCCTCATCATCAGCTTGACTGGTAGGCATATAGACTTGTACCACTGTGGTGCACGTAGATTTAGTATTGATTTTTGCTACAATAATCCGTTCACTATATTGCTCATAATATTCCACCCCCTGTCCAAGTTTCCTACTCAATATGAGACCAACCCCTGCTTGGCCATTGTTTGATTTAGTGCTAATGACCCTATAGTCTCCTGACCAAAAGTCCTGTTCTTCCTGCCAGCGCATTTCACTAATTCCAACCAAATCCAACCTCAACCTATCCATTTCCCTTTCTAAGTTTTCTAACCTTCCACTTCCTAGCAGACTTCTAACATTCCACGCTCCGATCCGTAGAATGTTAGATTTCCTCTTTGTCACTTCTGTGATGTTAACCCCCTCTCGAGTAGTCCCCACCTGGAGATCCGAACGGGGGACTAGTTTACCTCCGGATTGAAATTTTACAAGGGAGGAGGCCATCATCACATGTAATTATGCATAGAGAGGTGCATATCCTCGGGAATAGCATACGGCTGTAGTTTCCCGTTGATTTCAGCCGTGAAGCAGGACGCAGTGTAGCCATTATTTTGCTTATATTATCAATATCTTAACCGTCTATAAGACTAGTAAAGAATTGATTTATTCTGGAAGGCTGCTACTCCCTTTCAGAATAAGTAAAGAGCAATTCTACTAACAAAAATACTAACCTTCTACCGTCTAACAATTAAATACCATAATTCTACTAACGAAAAATACTCAAGTTCCACCAAAAACAAATACTACCACTAAAACAGTCTGTCACCAGGCACACTCACATGCACCCTTACACATCACAGTCTACTGAAATAATGAACTATAACTAGTAAACAATGCAACTGCTACCAGACACACTCACACACCACAGTCTAATAGAACAATGACATATATCTGATGATGATGATGATGATAATTGTTGTTTTAAGGGGCCTAACATCGAGGTTATCGGCCCCTAATGAAATGAAATGACGTGAAATGAAAGTATGTAGATAAAAACAACTCACTGCCATGGATGAAGCGAAAATGGTGTTTATAAAACAGACAGTGAGCCCCCAAAAAATATGCCTTATTTGAATAAAAAGAATAAAAGGCGGATGGTAAAAAAGGATAAAACAAATAAGGCATAGTGAACAATACAATACATAACTCAATAAGAAACGTAAAACAGATTTAACCACAATTAAAAGTCGTAACTACACATTAAAACTTAAAAAAGTAACCACTCTCCCTCATGAACCTGATGACGAGGTCAGCTGACGGCCCGTCATCACGGAGAATAAGGGAGAGGGTATTAGGCAGTTTAAGAGTCCCTCTCAGATCGGCCAGATCCACACACTCCAAGAGAAGGTGTGCCACGGTTAGGTGGGCGCCGCAAGTACACACAGGAGGATCTTCTCTCTTTAGCAAGTGGGAGTGCGTAGCAATCCCATGGCCGATCCGGAGTCGACAGAGTACCACAGCTTCCTTCCGGAGAGATCGGAAGGAAGATTTCCACACCTTCGTTGTCTCCTTGATGCCTCTCAGTTTGTTAGGTGGAGGCGTGGCACGCCATGCCTCCTCCCAATGCGACAGGATCGAATGCCGCAACTGAGAGCGCACATCACTAGCAGGCACCTTATATGGTAGCGAGGGCAGTGCGACTGCCTCTCTCGCCGCCTGATCAGCAAGCTCGTTTCCCGCAATACCCATGTGGCTAGGAAGCCACACAAAGGTCACCCCGGTTCCAGCGTTACGCGAACTGACGAGCTGGTCGTGCACACGCTGGACCAACGGGTGCTTCGGGAAACACACATCGATCGCTTGCAGCGCACTCAGAGAGTCAGTACACACAAGAAAGTGCTGGTGATCGTCTGATAACGTGTACCGCAGAGCCTCTAAGATGGCATAGAGCTCTGCAGTGTACACGCTACAGGCCTCGGGAAGTGAAAAGAGAAACCGACGATCCTCAACCACAAATGCACAGCCTACTTTCTCGTTTACCCTCGAACCGTCCGTGAATACAAGCCCTGATCCCGGATACCGTGTCACCACGGACTGGAACAGCCTCCGATGGACGGAGGAGTCCGTGTCCGACTTGGGGCCGGTGTGCAGATCCAGGATGATATCAGGGCGAGAGACCATCCACGGAGGGGCCTTGCTAGGTACTCGGACGATACAGGAGACAGAAGGAAATCGGAACTGACGGTATAAGTCATCCAAGCGAATCCCCGCCGGCCGAGTGGCTCGGGCGAGCGCATCATACAGCCGGCGATTCGGATTGGAAAACAAACATGGATAGCTTGGATGAAGGGGCATCTGTCGAATTGTTGCAGCATAGGTTAGCAGTACTTGTTGGCGCCTCAGGTGTAAAGGAGGTACGCCAGCCTCGGCGAGCAAGCTGACGACTGGGCTCGTCCGAAAGGCACCCGTCGCCAGCCTCACACCGCCGTGGTGGACACTGTCCAGTTTAACAAGCACTGACTTACGGGCCGAACCATATGCCACACTGCCATAATCTAACCTAGATAAAATCAGTGCTTTATAAAAACGTAGAAGCACCGCGCGGTCCGCCCCCCACGATGTGCCGCTAAGAAACCGCAACATGTTGAGCTTCTTAGCACAGGCAGTCTTCAAACACCGCACGTGTGGTTCCCACGTCAATTTCTGATCGAAAAGGAGCCCAAGGAACCGGTACGCAGCAACAACAGGCAAAGCTACAGTGCCCAGATAAAGCTCGGGATCTGGATGGAGGGTGCGCTTTCGGCAGAAATGGACAACCGAGGAGTTAGCGGTTGAGAATCGAAAGCCATGCTCCAGTGTCCAGCGTTCCACTCTCCGAATAGCTTGTTGTAACTGTCGTTCAGCGACCGCCATATTGTGCGCACTATAATGTAGAGCGAAGTCGTCTACATATAGCGACGGTACCACTGCTGGACCAGCAGCAGCGACTATACCGTTTATGGCAATCGCAAATAATGTTACGCTAAGCACCGATCCCTGTGGGACTCCGTTTTCCTGTATATGATATTGCGAATATGTCCCCCCTATTCGGACACGGAACAGGCGAAGGGATAGAAAATTCGCAATAAAAACCGGCAAGTTACCTCGGAATTTCCATTGATGCAGAGTAGAGAGGATGCCGTAACGCCAAGTGGTGTCATAGGCCTTCTCGAGGTCAAAGAAAACGGCGACCAGGTGCTGTCTCCGGAGAAAAGCGTCCTGTATGGCGGTCTCCAGGCGTACCAGATGGTCGTTGGTACACTGTGACGCCCTGAAACCACACTGGTATTCAGACAGGAGTCCCCGTTTCTCCAGGATCCACACTAGGCGCCGATTGACCATCCTCTCGAAGAGCTTGCACAGACCGTTAGTGAGACAAATAGGTCTGTAACTCCCTGTCAATTTGGGATCCTTATCTGGCTTCAGGATAGGTATAATGATACCTTCCTGCCATTGCGCTGGAAACACACCCTCCAACCAGATACGATTAAACACCCTGAGCAAATAACGAATGCTCTCATCGTTAAGGTGTTTAAGCATCTGGTTGTGAATATTATCCTGGCCAGGAGACGTGTCCCTGCAGAGCGCCAGCGCTCCGCGGAGTTCCCACTCCGTAAAGGGCACGTTGTACTCCTCCGAAGCGCGGGAAGCAAAACTAAGCTGGAAACGTTCCGCTGCGCGCCTCAGGGCCACGAAGGCAGGGTCATAGTTATCGCAACCGGATATATCCGCAAAATACGAGGCGAGATGGTTTGCAACGCGATAAGGATCTGTAACCAAGTCATTATCAATGGAAATTCCCGGTACAGTAGAAGATGTCTGAATGCCCGAAATGCGTCGTAGTTTAGTCCACACTTGAGAGGAGGGGGTATGTGCCGTAATAGAAGACACATACAGTTCCCAGGATCGTTTCTTACTCTGGCGAATAAGAATCCGTGCCTTGGCACGAAATTTCTTAAACGCCACCAAATTGGCCATGGTTGGACGCCGACGGTAGTGCTTATGAGCTCGACGACGGTCTCTTATTGCCGCTGCAATATCCTCAGTCCACCAAGGGACGAGTTTGCGACGAGGAGTCCCAGAAAAGGATGGAATGGACTCTTCGGCGGCAGCAAGAAGCACATCGGTGATGTGCTGTACCTCGTCATCGACGCTCCGGCAACCAAGATCAACGAAAACAGCTCGTTCTTGAAACGAGGGCCAATTTGCCCGCTTAAGAACCCAACGACTGGGGAACTCCACGGGCGTCTGGTTCAGAAGGGTAAGAACGATCGGGAAATGGTCACTGTCACAGAGGTCGTCGTGTACATACCAACCAAATAGGGGGACCAGCGCACGGCTACACACACTCAAGTCAATGTGTGAGTACGTGCCGTGCGCTAAGCTAAAATGTGTAGCTTCCCCTGTATTTAATAGACATAAATCCAACCCTTGAATTAAGCCTTCCACGTCCCTTCCTCTGGGGCAGGAAGATGGTGATCCCCATTGGGGGTGATGAGAGTTGAAATCACCCACGAGTAGGAAAGGGACTGGAAGTTGATCAACAAGATCTAAGACGTCATTAATATCAAGGGGTTGGTTCGGTGGAAGGTACACGTTACAAATAGTTGTCATAGCAGGCAAGGACACGCGAACTGCAATAGCTTCCAGAGGAGTGGCGAGTGGAAACTCCTCACTATAGCAGTCAGAGCGAACGAAGGTACAAACGCCCCCGGAAGCCCGGGCGGCGTCTTGTCGCTCTTTAGAGTATAGTCGGAAACCTCTCAGAACAGTCTCGTGATCAGGTCTGAGGTTTGTTTCCTGTAGGCAGACTATACTCGCCGCGTATTGGGCAATAAGCTGACGGAGCTCTGTCAAATGCCTGTCATAACTGTTACAATTCCACTGTAACAGTGCCATTGTGTGAACTTAGGGAATAAGTTGGAGCACCAAGCTACTCCAACTTTGACTCTGGAGAATCTACAGTCACTACGTCGACTATAATCTCCATGTCCTCAGGCGAGTTCATGGAGTGAATCGACTCAGTGGAAGATTTCCTGGACGCAGTTCGGCGGCGGGGGGATCTCCATGGGGAGCGCGCAGATCTGGGGGCCGAAACGTCCTCAGGCGCAGAAGCATCCGCAGGTGTTGGCGCGGATGGCTTCCCCTTTTTTGGAGAAAGGGAATGCGTAGTGCGGGGTCCCTTCTTACCCGCCCCCGGCTCTTTAAGGTATATAGACGGGTCAGGAGCCGAAGTCCTGACCCTGGTCGACGATGCCGCCTCCGCCGGCTTCGGCGCGGCTTTCGCCGACCGTTTGGATGGGGAGGAAGACTTCGACTTCCTCCCGAGTGGGGAGGAAGTCTTCAACTTCCTCCCTTGCTGTGCGGGCGGAGCAGCCTTCGCTCGCACAGCCTTCGTGTTGGCCGAAGGTGGAGTTGAAGTCACCTTCGGGCTCTCGTTCTGATTCTGGGGAGTAGCTAGAGATGTAGATGGCAGTGGTACATTAGAAGGTTTCACAGTGGAGACAAAAGATGATGTAGCCGGGACCAATGTTGGTATTATGGCTCTATAATCAATCGTTGGAGAAGGCGAAATTGTGGTATGGTACTTCTTGCGGGCCTCCTGGTAGGTGAGACCATCCAGGGTTTTAATCTCCTGGATTTTCTTCTCACGCAGGAAGACAGGACAGTTCCTGTCCCGAGGAGAGTGAAATCCAGGGCAATTAGTGCACTGATAAGGTGTTGTGCACTCTTCCGCTTCGTGGGGTACCTTACCGCATGTTCCACAGACGTCAGGGCTCGAGCATCGGGATAACATATGTCCGAATTTCTGGCACTTATAACACCTCATTGGTGGAGGGATATAAGGCCGAACGTCGCAACGGTAACTTGTTACCTTGACTTTCTCCGGGAGCACCGAAAGCTCAAAGGAAATAATGAAAGCACCAGTATCCACGATTTGACCATTGACCTTGCGCGTAATGCGCCGGACATCAGTCACGTGACGGTGCTGCATATCCTCCTTGAGCTCCTCGTCAGTGTTCAGAATCAGGTCCCGGTGGAAAATGACTCCCCGGACCAGATTCAGAGACGTGTGCTTTTCCACCTTGACAGGGATATCGCCAAAGTGGTCACATTTCAGAAGGTGTTCAACCTGCTCACCAGTCCTAGTCTTGAGCAACAAGCTACCGTTTCTCATCTTTTGTACCTTCTCAAGCTCGCCATAGACCCCTTCTATGTGCCGAGAAAACAAAATAGACTTTACCATCTTGAAATCACCCCCATCCGTTCTGGTTGCGACCAGAAACTTGGGGGTGTTAGCACCCAGATTTTCACGCACAGATTGTTCCCAGGGGGTTGATCCCCGTAGGGAATCAAATGTTAAAGACTTGGGTGTAGGACCACCCTGTTTGGGTGTAGGTCCACCCTGGTTGGGGATTTTTCTTTTAGAACCCATGGCCAGATCATCCTCCCCGAATGCCACCGACATCCGATCACGGGCCGTCACAGTAGGCGCTACCCAGCCAGGGCAAGGCCCGCCTAGCTTGGAAGGCATTGCCCGGGGGTCCGATGTTTTACAATGCCGTATCGGCATGTACCCCTTGGCATATACTGGATTTTACAGCTCAGACATTCGGCTGTGCGGGGACCTGCGTAGTCAGGCGGATACTACTGAACGGGTACATGGCACACCCACCTGTCGGCGCGGCCAAGACCGGAACAGGCTTTCGAGCGTAGTCGCTAGCGTAAGTGGCCCATCCCCTAACAGCACGCACATATAGAAATTTTGGTTGCCAGACCCTGAAAGCAGTGACGGAAAGAAGTGCGATATAACCTAATGAGAGTTATACCGCACGGGTGTATGTCTTTTAGAGCTGACTGTCAAACCCTCGAAAGGGGACCGTTCCGAGAAGCCCTTTTAGTCGCCTTTTACGACTGGCAGGGAGTACCGTGGATGTATTCGCTTCCTCCCACCCACTGGGGGTCCAATTCACAAAACAACGCGGAGTCCTTAAAGTATAGCCAAGGTCGCCCCTTTTAGTCGCCTCGTACGACAGGCAGGGGATACCGTGGGTGTATTCTAAAGCCCCCACCCACAGGGGGGGACATATATCTAATAGACAAACTAACTACCTACTTACAACTAAAACTAACTACATACTTACTGTACTGTTATTTGAATTTACAATATTTACAAAATGCAATTTAGATAGAAAATACTTACAAAATGTAATTTAGATTCAAAATAGTCACAAAATGCAATTGAGAATAAAAATAAGATGTGGTGGGGCTACATACACCCTGCCTCCTTAAGGGCATTGAGCACAAGGCAGGAGGGAAAAGTAAAAGAACAAGAAGGCTGACCCCACGCAGAAGGAGGGTATCAGAAAAGATGAGACAAGGGCCAATGAAGGCGGGAAAGAAAGAGACTCCCTAGGCCTCGGATACCCTAATACCGTCGGGGTCGGAAGAGAACAAGAGTTGACCAAGTAAGGTCGACAGGAAAGAAGATGGAGAGGAGCCCGGCACAAGTACGTGGAAGCAATGCCGGACTCAGCTGGGGGCCCGTGGTCGCCAACCCACTTCCCACTAACTGTATCATAAGCAATTTTTCCTTCTTCAAAACTTTTCAGCTCTGTTCATTGCCGAGCTTTTCCTGTTTAAAATTTTACAGAGTTGTAGAAAAGAAAATCTGGATCTCAATTGATGAAACTATGGATGTAAGGGGACGTTACTAGGCTTTTCATTGGAATTATGGAAGGAAAGTAAAGTGATATATCATCAGTATTTCTTTGACAACGGAAGTGATGGAGAAAGCAAATAGTTCCACAGTGGCACAATATTGTTCACGAGTTCATTAATGTTACTCTGGCCACATGTAATATGGCATGATGATGTCCTGCTTTTTGTCACAGATGTGGCACCTTACATGAAAAATGCAGCTTAAGCCTTGAAAGTTCTCTGTTCTATAATGCCCCACCTCGCATATCTAGCCCATGGGTTGCACAGAATCGCTGAAGAGGTAAGACATTTGTTTGCACCTTCCTAAATCCATGGCACCAGAGTTCACTTCTCCCTAATGGGACGGGACAGAACAATACTCGCAGGGCAGCATGAAAAAACTTCTTGCTTAACTAGTAGCGAGTGCTATTTGTGTTACAATCTCTCATCATTCAAACAGTGGCCAGAATATCTGTGTCCTATTAAGACCAAGGCACCTATTCCATATCTTTTCGTTGTGCCACAGGCTGCGGTATGAGATGCGGATGCCGGAAAGCCGGCAAAAGCTAGGATACTAGCTAACTTTAGGCTACGGACGCCTTCTACGCCTTCTACCCAATTCTAACCCCACGATGTAACCAAACCCCTATATAAATCATCTACAACTAACTTACATACTGTACATACTAGACCACCTGATGATGTAGCGGCTAGCGTTCTTGGCTTGTTCCCGGAGGTCCGGGTTCGATTCCCGGCTCGGCCAAGAAATAAGTCGGGTGGAGCTGGAACGGGGTATGGCTATACTCAGCCACGTGAGACAAAACTTTGTAGAGGAGGGATCGATTACCCCTTCAACCATATTGGAGGTGGATTTCCGTGGTTTCACCCCCATTTCTACACCAGACAAATGCTAGGATGGTTCCTAACTTAAGGCACGGGCAACTTCTACCCAATTCTAGACCCAAATACACAAATACAACACTAATACAGTCATCACAATGATATAGATTGTTAGACACTCATCGCAAAATACACGGGACTACTTGGCCACCGATATCACCAAACCTGCAAACCAAGCATGCTGAAATTCTATGCCCAAGGTCGCGGGTTCAAAGCCGGCCGAATTCGTTGGAATTTCTAAGAGCGCTAAAAGTCCCTCAGTATGCTTTCCTTTGGACGGGCAGTTCCAACGTTCGTTGCGAGTAGCAGGTTGAGGTGGCATCTAGTAGCAAAGTTCACAGCTACCGTAGGTGTCGTTGACGGTAGTATTTGGAAGCAAAATTAGGAGATACTACTTGAAATTGACCGTCTGCAGTCCGTACCTGAATTACTGACTAATACAGCCATCACAATTAACACCGTTTATCAGACAGATTCTACACACACCCAAAGTACACGGGGCTACATGACCACGTTGTAGCAGTTCCTAAACTAAGGAACCAACCAAAATCTCTGCGGGAGATAAAATTTTGCGAGAAGAAGTAACAGACCGTTAGATAGTTACACATCAGTGTCGAAACCTTGCATAAGGACAGTGTGACCACAAGTATAAAAATGGACCCCAAATGACGAGAAGGTTACCGTCCCCATAAGACAATAAAATGTTTAAAATATGCATAAAATTATGAAAAACAAAGTTAATTAATCTCAAATTACAAAATACTTTCTCGCAATAAATGATGTCTGATCCCTCTACGAAAACCTGCATATTTTGCCTATTTTCGCCTATCCCCAAGTTTGCCCGGTGAAATCTACCTCCGCCTTCCGGCGTGAGGAGAGGAATTTTTATAGTTTGTTTAGCTACGTTTATTAGCCTAATTTTATCATAAATTTAAAGTCAGGAATTTAAGTAACGTAATTTATGTTATTTTAAGAACATTAGGGAAATGTTATGAACAATACTAGTAAATGTTTAAGGATATTTACGAGAAAATAATGGATAATTTATGGTGATAATAGGAAACTTATGATATTAAGCAATATTTCAGACAGGAAAGTTGAAGAAGGAATTATATTAGTCACTTATTGTGGAGATTTCCTTGATAGAGATGAGTGTATTAAAATTGATACGATATTATTGGTAACATGAATTTAGAAGGAGGAACATAGGAAGGAAAAAGGTTAGATCATTCTAGATCAGAGGAGAGAGTGTCATTTGGAACACTGCTATGAGATAGATTTATATTGGATTGAACCCTTATTTAATCTGCGATAAATAAGTATTCATGATTTATTATTATTATTACTGCGGCCCAGGCAGTACTTATGGGTGGTGACAAGAGGAAGGCAAGTTAGCGTGTCGCAATGATTGCCACAGAAACCGAGCTTGGTAGCTATTCTTGAAAACGGCCGGGTAAGCGGAGTTCAAGGCCAAATTGTGTAACAACATGCACCAGAATTGGAGTCATAAAGGGATGGTCACGAGTTTCTTGCAACCGACCTACGATTGAATCACCCAATCAGGAGAGACCAAGCCAAAACCACGCGATGGGTGACGTTACTGGTAAAAAGCGCGCGGAATTGATTATCTAAAGAACCGCCGATCCGAATTATCTCCGCATGAGTGCCCTGAGACGTTTGAATTAAATGATGAAGATTGACACTAGTCCCGTGTGTGTGAGATGAAAACTCTAGAAAATTTTTCTTAATTCACCCCACTCCTCCTCACTCTGTCAGTTTCCAATAAATTGATCGACGAGACGCTGTTTCGATGACAATCTGCTTGAGCTCTGGTGAGCTAACTTCACGCCGGTTTGCGTAGTGAATTTTAACGCTCTGATATTATTTGAAGTAATACTTTGTGAGCTCTGGTGAGCTAACATCACGCCAGTTTGCGTGGTGATTTTAAGTACTCTAATATTATCTTGAAGACAACTATTTTCAGCTCTTAGGGGCAAGACTTGAGTAACATTCCAATTAGCGCTCAGCGAGCGAAGGTCCAAGGGCAGTAGAGATTACCGAGCGAGATAACGACTGCGACAGGCAGATTTAAAACTTGTATTGTCAAACCAGTGACGATGGATTTGAAGTGTACATTTCATGTAAATTTTTACTGTATTTATTTTTCAAGTGTTGTATTGTGCGTGTGTAAACGAGAGCTAGGGAAAGTCTTCGTTGATTAATCGCATAGGACAATTCGTGGGCGAATTTAGTAACTCACAAGCGATTATAGCCAGGTCAAATTATAATAACATTGAACTTTTCTTCCAAAGAGACTACTCCAAGATGTCCGACGTGTGGTCAGGAGCTGGAGTGATGTCCGACGCTTCTACGAAGACAACGATGGAGTGCTAATTTTCCCGTAGGGAAATGGGCCGAGATGCAGGTCATATGTTCTGCAAGCTGATACGGTGATGTACAAAAATTGATTATTTCAATATGTAGTTAGATTGGCGGGGGAACTTTGTAAATAGTTCATTTTAGTCTTTTTCTTGTTTTAGAGTGTTTTTCTTGTACCGACACTAAATGTTTTAAATGTACGTTGGCGCGTGGCCAAAGTTGTTTATTGTGTATTTATTTTCTTTAGAGTCACATTTAATGTACACGTCGTGTGTACGTGATTTTATCCATGCGAATGCGAAGCCCGTTACATTCGATAAGTGGTGCTTTATTAAAGTTCATATTTTGTTGATAGGAAAGGGAGGTAATTACTGTAAGATGTTTGCTGAACAGGTTATTATTCATATTAGGGTTGCCGAGCGCAACAAATTAAGATGTAATTGTAGAACACCTTAGTTCTAATTTTTTAGATTTTTTGAGTCCTTTTCAGGTTCGATAGTCATTGGCGTAGAACGGAGGCGCCAGCAGGTGGAAAATATTTATGTCATTTTATTTCAGGGTCTGTCAAACCCATACGTGTGATTCTGTGTGTGTTATCGTGTCAGGTGTGTGTTTTGATTCTACGTGAAGAGGGGTAGAGGTCCTACCGCCCTCCTATTTTGTTGTTGTTGTATTTTGATGGAAAGGCAGGGTGCTCTGAGGAGACCGCTGATCCTTGTCCATATGCTGATTCTTGGATTTCCTAGGGGAAATGCTGAGATATATTTTTGTTCTAACACACACACACGTATTTGTGCTTTGGGGCACGCTTCTTCGAGACTGGATCCCGTGCCTTGGGAGGCCGAGGTTATTTTGACACGTGGGTTGACAGATATGCAGATTTCTACGAATCGCCCGTCTTGCCTGGTGACTTATTTTTGTTAGGCAGTCCTATTTTCCGACTGGCCCCTTTAAGCTTTCATTTAGCAAACCTGTTCTTTGTGATGGTTATTTTGAACCATAATTAATTGGGGAGTTTGCCATGTTTGTGACGGATTATTGCCTGTCGTATGGATGGAATGTTGTGTTAATAATGTAAATGTTGGCTCTGAGCCTAGTGTTGTTTATGACTCAGTTCATGTAATTTAGTGTGTGACGCCCGTGTGGTGTAGTGGTAGTATACTTGTAAAAATGACGGCGGTCATGTGTGTATTTGTTTTTATTGGTCACGTGTTAACTTACTTGTGTTGATTTGTGTGAGAAGTCCTAATTTTTTTTAGGCAGTAATGTTTTGCTACGGCAGTTTTGATTCCAATTTCATGCGGAAATTATTGTGTTGTTTATTTTAAGTATAGGAAGTGTCGGTTTAGTTTTAAGTGTTGTATAGTTGTTCCCCGCGTCTGTCTAGCTCTAAGTAATGCGGATTCGTCTTCTGAAAGTTTATTCCGGATGATGACGAATCATGCATTCAATTGTACTCATCGTGAAGCATGTAGAACAGCACTCGCGCATACATTGTCATTATTGTTGATTTTTGGGACATTTGGTCCGTCTAATAATCTCTCCAGAGATTTGGCCTAGTTTTGGCAAATTTATTATTCAGTGGGAGTCATTATGGGAGTTTTGATTGTTAATTCATCATTGTAAATAGCTGATTTGTTATTAAATTCATTTGTTATAACCCTGGCTTTACTTTTTCCTGCATGTTATTTTGTTATACACACATCAAAAAAAGTTTTGCATCACCTCGGTTCCCAGATCTCCGGCATATAGACGTTGACTGTGTATATTGTAGCAAAGATACAGTCCCTTTGACTGTTCATAGATGTCACTAAAACCGCTCAAAGATGTAAACAACCATGCATGAGCAGGGCCTATTAGACGGAGGGGGTACGACAGCCGATCAGTTCCAGTCATTCCACCAGGACGAAGGTACGCTGCTCATGTTGTCTGTAGTTCTACCATGCCTAGAAGGTCAATACCGCAGTTCGATCGCGTCCGCATTGTTACTTTGTGTCAAGAAGGGCTCTCAACAAGGGAAGTTTCCAGGCGTCTCAGAGTGAACCAAAGCGATGTTGTTCGGACATGGAGGAGGTACAGAGATACAGGAACTGTCGATGACAGGCCTCGCTCAGGCCGCCCAAGGGCTACTACTGTAGTGGATGACCGCTACTTACGGATTGCCGCTCGGAGGAACCCTGACAGCAATGCCACCATGTTGAATAATGCGTTTCGTTCAGCCACAGGACGTCGTGTTTCAACTCAAACTGTGCGCAATAGGCTGCATGATGCGCAACTTCACTCCCGACGTCCATGGCGAGGTCCAGCTTTGCAACCCCGACACCATGCAGCGCGGTACAGATGGGCCCAACAACATGCTGAATGGACCCCACAGAATTGGCATCACGTTCTCTTCACCGATGAGTGTCGCATATGCCTTCAACCAGACAATCGTCGGAGACGTGTTTGGAGGCACCCTGGTCAGGCTGAACGTCTTAGACACACTGTCCAGCGAGTGCAGCAAGGTGGTGGTTCCCTGATGTTTTGGGGTGGCATTATGTGGGGCCGACGTACGCCACTGGTGGTCATGGAAGGCTCCGAAACTGCTTTACGATACCTGAATGACATCCTCCGACCCATAGTGCACCCATATCGGCAGAATATTGGAGAGGCATTTGTCTTCATGGACGACAATTCTCGACCTCATCGTGCACATCTTGTGAATGCGTTCCTTCAAGATAACGACATCGCTCGACTACAGTGGCCAGCATGTTCGCCAGACATGAACCCTATCGAACATGCCTGGGATATGTTGAAAAGGGCTGTTTATGGACGTCTTGACCCACCAACCACTCTGAGAGATTTACGCCGAATTGTCGTTGAGGAGTGGGACAATTTGGACCAACAGTGTCTTGATGAACTTGTGGATAGTATGCCACGACGAATACAGGCATGCATCAATGCAAGAGGACGTGCTACTGGGTATTAGAGGTAGTGGTGTGTACTGCAATCTGGACCACAAATGTTGAAAGTCTAGCTGTATGATGGTACAACATGCAATGTGTGGGTCTCATGAGCAATAAAACGAGCTGAAATGTTGTTTGTGTTGATCTCTATTCCCTTTGTATTTAAAGGTTCCGGAACTCTTGGAACCGAGGTGATGCAAAACTTTTTTGATGTGTGTATGTTACCCTGCATGTTAATGAAGCACTTTAACAACAACTTACGATATGGACTGTTACACCCCCCGAAACTGAGTCTCATAAGCTTCTTTGCAAGGGTTCATAAAACAAAAATGGCTGCCCAAGTGGGACTTGTTGTTGTTGCTTCGCTGATCTCATATTTATTTCGCTGAGAAATGATGCCAGATCAAGCAGGCAAAGTAAATTCAGTAAATTGAGGCGATGTTGTACCGCCATGTGCATTAGTAAAATCACTGAGTTCCTAAAGTTAGAAATATTGAACAAGGTTAGAATTTGATATTGTATTTGTTATAAACTTGTTCTGGCGCCCGGCATTAAAATTAGAAAATTTGCATATTATTGAACTCAGTCAAAGCAGTAAGGTGTTGCCTTATATTTGACATTTAATTACCTTCGGTTAATTAGTGTTGTTCGTAAATTCTGTTGGTTAGGAATTTAAAAGCAGATCACTAGGGAGTTATTTGTTGTTTGGAAATAAGAGTAATTTATTCAGTAAATTTTGATTACTGAAATTTTTATTAAATTAGGATCAGTAATATTTAAATGTTATGACATGTATGCGTGTGTATGACTGAAATCTCGGTGCATGACCCTGTTTTTATCTGGTTATATTTGTGTATTGTGCAATGGCGAGTGTTGAAGAAATTAAGGGATTGTTAGAACAGATGTTCGCGAAAACGGAAGAACAGTTTAAAATTCAGAGCGAGCACAGTGACAAACAATTATATGAATTACGGGAGCATAATGATAAACATTTAATGAAATTACGGTCCAATTACAGGCTCAGAAGTTAGACAGTGAAAAGCAGTTACACGACATGAGCGGTAATATTACGGTCCAATTACAGGTCCAAAAATTGGACACTGATAAACAATTAAACGAACTGAATCACAAACTATCAGAACAGGCGATAACACAAACAGTACAAACAGAGCAATTAGAAAAGATCACTCATGATATAAATCAAAGTGTTAGGGAGGTAGAGAAACTGGCAGATGAGGTCGCGGAGAATAACGCCAAACAATTAGGTGAAATTAAAAAGTTGGAGTCGAAATTTGACAATAAACTCATACAATTTGATGAAATGGTGGCCGATAAATCAAAGCAAATCGAGGCAGCATGCGTCAATAACACAGCCGGAATAAAGAGCACACAGGATAAATTACAGCAACAGATTAATTCAGTAGACAGCAACGTACTTGAATTAATAAAGGAAATCGATAAACTTGAGATTAAAACAGAAACAGAACGTATGCACTTGCGTGAAAACATGGAAGACCAATTAATTAAAACCCAGCAGGTCATAAGAGAAGAGGTCGGAGAACAATTAGTTAAAACACAAGAGGTAATAAGAGAAGAGGTAGGAGAACAGCTCAATAAAAATCGGGATAATTTGGAAGACCAATTAATTAAAACCCAGCAGGTTATAAGAGAAGAGGTCGGAGAGCAATTAGTCAAAACACAGCAGCAGATACAAGAAATAGGGGAACAGCTGGAAAAGAATCAGGAAAGGAGCGAAGAGAAAATTAGCAGTTTGAAGAGCAGGATCCGAAGAGATTGGGAGCAGCAGGTCAACGAAAATAAGGAAGACAGGCTGACAATTTTAAAGCGCTTAGGTGAATACAATTCGAGAATGCAAACTTTGGAGGAAAACGTAAAATCCAAATTCCAAGAACACACAGATCTGATAATTAAAAATGAAATCAGATCATTAGAGAATGCAACATTATTTTCGGCAGAAAATGTAATAGGCAAGCAGAAAAGCATTGGAAGTCCGGTGGGCTTGAAGTTGGCTGAGGATAACAGCCGAGGACAAAGTCCTAAATTAACGAGCAACGCATTCCAACAGTACAGGGGAGAGACATCCACACCGCAACCCGACTTGGCACCTGCCCAAGCAATTCAGGTCATTAGGGGGAATGATTTCAAACCCGATAAATTCAGGGATCACACAGGAACCACTCCCAAAGCTTTTTTACGTCAGTTGGATGACTATTTTAATGATCAACATATCAGTCCCGCAAAAAAGTTGCGACTCGTGGAGAAGTTTTTAGAAGGCCCAAGCTTAATCTGGTTCTTGAGCTTTAAATATACATTCACCGACATGGCACAATTCAGAGAAGCGTTCTTAAAGAAGTTCTGGAGTCCTTCTTTGCAGCAGGGATTAGGAATGGATCTGTATACTAGAAAATATCACAGCACGCATCCGACTAGATTTTCAGAATTCTTTAGCCAACAGCTGGTTAAATTCCGCGATTTTGACGACCCCCCTAGTGAACAAAACATGGTTCTAACCATCGGGAAACAACTTCCTATGAACATTCAACAGCTGTTAGTAGCCGGAAATATTAAGACCGCAGTGCAGGCTGAAGAGTTACTCCGCCATTTAGACGAGACAAGCATGGTTAGTCCACAGACAGGGAGGAGAAACATGGAATGTGTCAATACGGCAGAAGTGGTTCAGGGACACCAAACTAGTCACAACCAGGGGAACCAAATAAAAACCCAATCTACGGGAACACAGTTTACACCGAGACGGCAAGACTATGATGGCCGAAATCAATTCAACCAGAATAATCGAAATTTTCAGAATCGCCGAGATAACTATAACCAAAACAATCGAAACCAGCAAAATCAATGGACGTACCAGCGAGAATACACCAATTGGAGAGGAAACCAAAGGCAGGGTAGACCTTACCAAAGGAATGGAGATGGCAGGTGGAATAACACGAGGAACTATCGCCAAGAAAATCGGGGAGACTATCGCAACAATTGGGATGAGCGGTACGTCGAATCGCAGAAGTATTTAGATCAGTTAAACGCCAAGGAGACGGAGAAAGAGAAGTGGGGGCGTGCAATGGCGAATAGACAGAGCCCGGATAATCACCAAGGAGAGGGGGCGGAAAGTTTATTACGGCAGCAAGAGAGGCGCGATGACAACCGGTGGAACTCGACAAATGGGTCCCGGGATTAAAAAAACCCTCAAATGAACCAAAACCTGATAGCCTGAAAATGGAGGACGCCAGGGAGCGGGAAGAGCTGATTGTTGCTAATATAGAAGAGTGGGTAGCATTCCCGGACGATTGCCTGGAGGAAATGGTGAAGGACCGAGAAAATGTCATCAGACAATTGCCGATTATTTACGCACATATTGGAGGTATGAGGGTGAGATGCTTAATTGACACAGGTAGCCAGGTGAGCCTAGTCACAGAGGTATTGTTAAAAGAAATCAGAAGTAAACAAACTGTTCCAATTATGCCTGTCCCGTTAATGAAAGTCAGAGGGGTCATTCCTGACAAGACCATAAGTTGTAAGCAGCAAGCATATTTAGATCTGGAAATATTGAACCACACATTTTCGCAAACATTCATTGTCATACCGAAAATGAATTATAACATCATTTTGGGAGCCAACTTTATCTGTGATTTTCATGCTGTAATTGACTTACATAACAACACTGTAAGTTTCAAACAAGTTGAGGGGTTGAATCATGTGGGTTTAAACATGGAAGAGAGTCCACTAGAGAGAGAGGCGAATACTTGGGTCGTTGAAGAATGCACTAATGAGGTGATCAGAGATAAGAACTTGACTGAGGAACGAGTGAGCCAGACAGCAGTGGTTGAAATTGACAGCCGAGATATTTCGCAGGAACTTTGGGTACATTTGGCGGAAGAAGAAATTAGCGGATCCAAGTTTGAAATTCTACTTCAGGAGCGGCTTAAGGAGGCAATAGTAGGGGAACCTGATAGAAGAAAACTGGAAGAAATTTTGAGATTTCATAAAGGAGCTTTCGACACCATCCCTGGAAGTGTTTTGAATTTCCAATATGCCATGCAAGTTACTGATTGTACCCGATCCCAGAGAAACATTTTGCTCAGGTGAAGGACATCATTAATAATTTATTAGATTCCGGCATGATAAGGAAAGCAGCAACCCCGTACCTAAACGCAATATTGGCTGTGGCCAAGCCAAATGGATCAATTAGATTATGCCTAGACGCGCGAGTTTTGAACAGTAAACTGCTAGTTGAGCATGACCAAGCACCTAGGATCAAGGATGTTTTGAAGGGCTACCGTGGAAAGAAGATTTATTCGAGTGTCGACTTGACAAATAGTTTCCACCATCTTGAACTTGAAGAAAAATCCCAACTATTGACGGGATTTTTATTCGATAACCAAAGTTATATCTGGTCTCGGATGCTCTTTGGTGTAAAAACAGCTGGATGTGCACTGATAAGAGCACTAGATAGGAATCTGACTGAGGAGGTCAAGAGCTTCACTACGAGATATGTTGACGACATATTAAGTGCATCTGAAACAATGGAGGAACACTTGGTGAACCTAAATAAACTTCTGGATAACTTGAGAACCGTGAACTTCAAAATTAATCTAAAGAAATCACACTTTTGCCAGAGCGAGATTCTGTATTTGGGTCATATAATTGATGTTGAGGGCGTGAGACCTAATCCAGCGAAAATTGATGCAATCAAGAAATGTCCCACACCAACTAAAGTCAAACATGTAAGAGCGTTTTTGGGAGTGACAGGTTTCTTCAAAGAGAATTGTCCTGGATACACGGAAACAGTAGCACCTATGCAGGAGATGTTAAAGAAGTCAAATCGATGGTCGTGGAATGAGGAGTGCGACAGGTCTTTTAGAGCTACGAAAGACTTACTGGAAAACTGTGTGAAGCTAGGGTATCCGGACTTTGAGAAGAAATTTATTATTCAAGCAGATGCATCATTGATTGGAATCGGTGCTATGCTGTACCAATAGGACGCTGATGAACCCAAGAAGAGATCATATTTGGCATTTACGAGTCGTAAATTGAGGAAGCACGAGAGGAACTACACTGTGACGGAGCTTGAGCTGCTAGCGATTTTATATTCTCTCCAACAATGGCGCAAGATGATCTTCGGTTATGCCATTATTGTCAGAACCGACCACCATGCACTGACATTTCTATTCAAGACGACGATGGCAAGTGAGAGAGTTACGCGTTGGTCCATCTACATACAACAGTTTGACATTACAATAGAGCATTGCCCTGGAAGGATGAACGTCATACCAGATGCTTTGAGCAGGAATCCTGAGGATGAGAACGAGGTAACTGCGGAAGTTCACCATATAACACTAACACCTAAGGCTCGTGAGTTTTTGGAGAAACTAAAGGAAATTCGGAAGGAGCAAGAAGCAGACCCATGGATGATGATGATGATCAAGTTCTACAGGAAGGAATTACAACCACATTCACCTGAATACCGAGAAGCCCGTGCTAAAGAAGCGAGATTTCACTACTTAAATAACCTTTTGCATAAGTACGTGGATGAGCATCATACCAAACTGCGAATCCTAGTTCCAGCATCACTACAGAGAGGATTGACGTGGCATGTCCACGAGAGCCTGGCACATATCGGCACGGATAAGACAGAAGCTACGATAGGGGAGACTTTTACTTGGCCTAAGATGCGATTCACCATTGTGGAAGTAATAAGAACTTGTGACGCGTGCCAGCGCACAAAACCAAACAACTTCATTATGAAACAACCTCCAAGACCACTATTACCGCAAAAACCATGCGAGATGCTCGCTATCGACTGTTTTGGCCCTCTGGTTAAAGGAAAACGTGGATGCCGACATCTTCTGGTGTGTGTCGATATACACACATCAAAAAAAGTTTTGCATCACCTCGGTTCCAAGAGTTCCGGAACCGTTAAATACAAAGGGAATAGAGATCAACACAAACAACATTTCAGCTCGTTTTATTGCTCATGAGACCCACACATTGCATGTTGTACCATCATACAGCTAGACTTTCAGCATTTGTGGTCCAGATTGCAGTACACACCACTACCTCTAATACCCAGTAGCACGTCCTCTTGCATTGATGCATGCCTGTATTCGCCGTGGCATACTATCCACAAGTTCATCAAGACACTGTTGGTCCAAATTGTCCCACTCCTCAACGACAATTCGGCGTAAATCTCTCAGGGTGGTTGGTGGGTCAAGACGTCCATAAACAGCCCTTTTCAACATATCCCAGGCATGTTCGATAGGGTTCATGTTTGGCGAACATGCTGGCCACTGTAGTCGAGCGATGTCGTTATCTTGAAGGAACGCATTCACAAGATGTGCACGATGAGGTCGAGAATTGTCGTCCATGAAGACAAATGCCTCTCCAATATTCTGCCGATATGGGTGCACTATGGGTCGGAGGATGTCATTCAGGTATCGTAAAGCAGTTTCGGAGCCTTCCATGACCACCAGTGGCGTACGTCGGCCCCACATAATGCCACCCCAAAACATCAGGGAACCACCACCTTGCTGCACTCGCTGGACAGTGTGTCTAAGACGTTCAGCCTGACCAGGGTGCCTCCAAACACGTCTCCGACGATTGTCTGGTTGAAGGCATATGCGACACTCATCGGTGAAGAGAACGTGATGCCAATTCCGTGGGGTCCATTCAGCATGTTGTTGGGCCCATCTGTACCGCGCTGCATGGTGTCGGGGTTGCAAAGCTGGACCTCGCCATGGACGTCGGGAGTGAAGTTGCGCATCATGCAGCCTATTGCGCACAGTTTGAGTTGAAACACGACGTCCTGTGGCTGAACGAAACGCATTATTCAACATGGTGGCATTGCTGTCAGAGTTCCTCCGAGCGGCAATCCGTAAGTAGCGGTCATCCACTACAGTAGTAGCCCTTGGGCGGCCTGAGCGAGGCCTGTCATCGACAGTTCCTGTATCTCTGTACCTCCTCCATGTCCGAACAACATCGCTTTGGTTCACTCTGAGACGCCTGGAAACTTCCCTTGTTGAGAGCCCTTCTTGACACAAAGTAACAATGCGGACGCGATCGAACTTCGGTATTGACCTTCTAGGGATGGTAGAACTACAGACAACATGAGCAGCGTACCTTCGTCCTGGTGGAATGACTGGAACTGATCGGCTGTCGTACCCCCTCCGTCTAATAGGCCCTGCTCATGCATGGTTGTTTACATCTTTGAGCAGTTTTAGTGACATCTATGAACAGTCAAAGGGACTGTATCTTGGATACAATATACACAGTCAACGTCTATATGCCGGAGATCTGGGAACCGAGGTGATGCAAAACTTTTTTTGATGTGTGTATTTTCAAAGATGGTAGTGTTATGTCCAATCCAGAAGACGACATCGAAACAAGTCCTCAGTAGAATTCAGAACAAAGTTATTCCGATGCTTGGGAAGCCGGAATCCATTTTATCAGACCATGGTACTTATTTCACGAGCAATGTTTTTAGGCAAGGTCTAGAGAGCCTGGGGATAAAACATATATTTTCGAGCAATCGTCATCCTTGTGGAAATCCGAGTCAGAGAACGATTCGCTGTGTTGCCAAGTACTACAGAGTAATGATTCCTAACGATCATAATAAGTGGGTTGACAAAGTAGGAGATATTGAGATGTGCATGAACACCACTAAGCACGAGTCGAACGGTCAAGTCCCACTAATTGTATACCACAACAGGTTGCCGGAGAGATCGTGGGACAAGATTATTCCATGTCCAAGGGATCCACTATTAGCGCATGAGTTGCGAATTCAGCGAACGAGAGAGCACATGAGGAACCAAGCGCACCGAAGACTGAGAAGGTACAGAGGAAAGAAGTTTCACCGGGAATTACAGGAACAAGAGCTAGTGCTTGTCCGCAGGCCACCGATATCTGATCCCAAAAACAAAGTGTTTGCAAAATTCTGTCCAAAATTTATTGGCCCGTTCCGTGTCATTAAGAATCTGGGTAACAATGCTTACAGGCTTGAAGAATTGAGTACTGGTGCGAAATCTGTCTTCAATAGCGCCAACTTAAAACCATATTACAGAAGAGAACCATTTGATGAATAAGCAGGATTATGTGTGCAGAATCATTATTGCAGAATTTTATTTTGAGAGCCAACACTCAAATGTACGTGGCCGTGGAGCACCCGGGGAGAGAGCGTGCTTTGTTTGTACACAATAAGCAGCTGAGACGGCAGGAGTGGTAATCACGTGAGGAGAAGGGGAGGTCTAGCGAGACGTATGAATGGCATTCCGGCAAAGAGCGCGCACACTAATTGGGTCAGTGGAGTGTACACTCGAGCAGCTGAGCGAGGTATTAAAGATATGTTGTTGTTACTACTGTGGATATTGTTTTTGAAATCCAAATCAATCACTTGCTTCGAATTTCAAAACCTTGCTGAGGATAAATGAACCCTTATTTAATCTGCGATAAATAAGTATTCATGATTTATTATTATTATTACTGCTGCCCAGGCAGTACTTATGGATGGTGACAAGAGGAAGCAAGTTAGCGTGTCACAATGATTGCCACAGAAACCGAGCTTGGTAGCTATTCTTGAAAACGGCCGGGTAAGCTGAGTTCAAGGCCAAATTGTGTAACAACATGCACCAGAATTGGAGTCATAAAGGGATGGTCACGAGTTTCTTGCAACCGACCTACGATTGAATCACCCAATCAGGAGAGACCAAGCCAAAACCACGCGATGGGTGGCGTCACTGGTAAAAAGCGCGCGGAATTGATTATCTAAAGAACCGCCGATCCGAATTATCTCCGCATGAGTGCCCTGAGACGTTTGAATTAAATGATGAAGATTGACACTAGTCCCGTGTGTGTGAGATGAAAACTCTAGAAATTTTTTCTTAATTCACCCCACTCCTCCTCACTCTGTCAGTTTCCAATAAATTGATCGACGAGACGCTGTTTCGATGACTATTTGTTTGAGCTCTGGTGAGCTAACTTCACGCCGGTTTGCGTAGTGATTTTTAACGCTCTGATATTGTTTGAAGTAATACCTTGTGAGCTCTGGTGAGCTAACTTCATGCCAGTTTGCGTGGTGATTTTAAGTACTCTAATATTATCTTGAAGACAATTATTTTCAGCTCTTAGGGGCAAGACTTGAGTAACATTCCAATTAGCGCTCTGCGAGCGAAGGTCCAAGAGCAGTAGAGATTACCGAGCGAGATAACGACTGCGACAGGCAGATTTAAAACTTGTATTGTCAAACCAGTGACGATGGGTTCGAAGTGTACATTTCATGTAAATTTTTACTGTATTTATTTTTCAAGTGGTGTATTGTGCGTGTGTAAACGAGAGCTAGGGAAAGTCTTCGTTGATTAATCGCATAGGACAATTCGTGGGCGAATTTAGTAACTCACAAGCGATTATAGCCAGGTCAAATTATAATAACATTGAACTTTTCTTCCAAAGAGACTACTCCAAGATGTCCGACGTGTGGTCAGGAGCTGGAGTGATGTCCGACGCTTCTACGAAGACAACGATGGAGTGCTAATTTTCCCGTAGGGAAATGGGCCGAGATGCAGGTCATATGTTCTGCAAGCTGATACGTTGATGTACAAAAATTGATTATTTCAATATGTAGTTAGATTGGCGGGGGAACTTTGTAAATAGTTCATTTTAGTTTTTTTCTTGTTTTAGAGTGTTTTTCTTGTACCGACACTAAATGTTTTAAATGTACGTTGGCGCGTGGCCAAAGTTGTTTATTGTGTATTTATTTTCTTTGGAGTCACATTTAATGTACGCGGCGTGTGTACGTGATTTTATCCATGCGAATGCGAAACCCGTTACATTCGATAAGTGGTGCTTTATTAAAGTTCATATTTTGTTGATAGGAAAGGGAGGTATTTACTGTAAGATGTTTGCTGAACAGGTTATTATTCATATTAGGGTTGCCTAGCGCAACAAATTAAGATGTAATTGTAGAACTTCTTAGTTCTAATTTTTTAGATTGAGTCCTTTTCTGGTTCGATAGTCACTGGCGTAGAACGGAGGCGCCAGCAGGTGGAAAATATTTATGTCATTTTATTTCAGGGTCTGTCAAACCCATACGTGTGATTCTGTGTGTGTTATCGTGTCAGGTGTGTGTTGGATTCTACGTGAAGAGGGGTAGAGGTCCTACCGCCCTCCTATTTTGTTGTTGTTGTATTTTGATGGAAAGGCAGAGTGCTCTGAGGAGACCGCTGTTCCTTGTCCATATGCTGATTCTTGGATTTCCTAGGGGAAATGCTGAGATATATTTTTGTTCTGACACACACACACGTATTTGTGCTTTGGGGCACGCTTCTTCGAGACTGGATCCCGTGCCTTGGGAGGCCGAGGTTATTTTGACACGTGGGTTGACAGATATGCAGATTTCCACGAATCGCCCGTCTTGCCTGGTGGCCCCTTTAAGCTTTCATTTAGCAAACCTGTTCTTTGTGATGGTTATTTTGAACCATAATTAATTGGGGAGTTCGCCATGTTTGCGACGGATTATTGCATGTCGTATGGATGGAATGTTGTGTTAATAATGTAAATGTTGGCTCTGAGCCTAGTGTTGTTTATGACTCAGTTCATGTAATTTAGTGTGTGACGCCCGTGTGGTGTAGTGGTAGTATACTTGTAAAAATGACGGCGGTCATGTGTGTATTTGTTTTTATTGGTCACGTGTTAACTTACTTGTGTTGATTTGTGTGAGAAGTCCTAATTTTTTTTAGGCAGTAATGTTTTGCTACGGCAGTTTTGATTCCAATTTCATGCGGAAATTATTGTGTTGTTTATTTTAAGTATAGGAAGTGTCGGTTTAGTTTTAAGTGTTGTATAGTTGTTCCCCGCGTCTGTCTAGCTCTAAGTAATGCGGATTCGTCTTCTGAAAGTTTATTCCGGATGATGACGAATCATGCATTCAATTGTACTCATCGTGAAGCATGTAGAACAGCACTCGCGCATACATTGTCATTTTTGTTGATTTTTGGGACATTTGGTCCGTCTAATAATCTCTCCAGAGATTTGGCCTAGTTTTGGCAAATTTATTATTCAGTGGGAGTCATTATGGGAGTTTTGTTTGTTAATTCATCATTGTAAATAGCTGATTTGTTATTAAATTCATTTGTTATAACCCTGGCTTCACTTTTTCCTGCATGTTATTTTGTTATATGTTACCCTGCATGTTAATGAAGCGCTTTAACAACAACTTACGATATGGACTGTTACACCCCCCGAAACTGAGTCTCATAAGCTTCTTTGCAAGGGTTCAGGATAATACGAAGGCAAGTCAATAATTATCTGCAATTGTGCTCTAAGTGTCGTTAGGTTGGCTGTATGGCTTTGTGTGCTCACCAGTCGCTTGATGTCATCGTTGTCCACATTTGTGGTAGGTTTCAGCGTTATTAGATCAGTACAGCTTACGCTGTTGCGAAGTTAAGATGGCCTCGCCACTCTCCGTTTGTAGCAAGGGAGAACAGCGTTCGGTAATCCATTTTTTGTGGTCTGAGGGGGTGCCAGGAGCGGAAATTCATAGACGACTTTCAGCACAATACGGGGACAATGGAGATGAAACATGGGTTCACCACTTCGCACTAGAGAGCAAACGTCAGAGCATGGAATGGAAGCATCGCGGATCCCCCGTCAGAAAGAAATTCGTGAGTCAACCTTCTGCAGGAAAAGCGATGCTCACAGTGTATTGGGACTCTCACGGGCCAATCCTAGAACATTGCCAGGAAAAGGGGGAAACAGCAAAATAGTGAACGTTACAGTAATATGCTGGTAAACAAGCTGAAACCTGCAATTCGCAACAAACGCAGAGGTCGATTGTCGGAAGGAGTTTCTTTGTTGCATGACAATGCGCGTCCACATACCGCCTCCCACACCGCTCAAACTCTTCGGACGCTGCGTTTCTAGGTGTTGGAGCATCCTGCGTACAGTCCCAATCTCGTTCCGTCGGATTACCATCTGTTTGGTCCATTGAAACATGACCTAAGAGGCCGTCGTTTCTGCTCCGATCAACAAGAGAAGGATGCGGTGCAGAGGGTATCTGCAAGTTTGTGAATCGGTGGACCATATGCATTGAAAAACAGGGGGACTATGTTGAAAAATGGTATCAATATAAAGTGTGTACTGTCTTTGTAATAAATTATAAACATTGATTGCAGATACTTATTGACTTGCCCTCGTACATTAAAATGTTAGTAAAAGTCGATTCAACGGAATTGTTCAATAAGGTCAGCAAGGTTCAAAACATTACGAACGTTTAAATTAGTTAACGATGATTTTAAAGATCATTTGTTGTGACATTAAGAATAATTGTTTATAGTAACAGATAAGAGGAGAGAAGATACTTTCATTATTAAATTTAATGTGAAAAGAAATTGAATTCATAATTCAAAGATGAAAATACAGATAGTATAGGTAGTGGTAATAAATGGTAATACGAAGTTAAATGGTATTTTATAAATAGACGGAAACTTAAATGAATTATTTGGGAGAAGCTCAAAAGATAAGCACGACAGTTACTGTATGTTAAAGCAGACAAGTAAGTATGTGAAATGGTGAATGAAGTGAGGATCTGCTATTATGGTAATTGAGGTATATCTTCCAGGGAGACGGTGTCGATCATTGTATTAGTTACAGGAATATAGCGTGCTATGGAAAAACAAAAGTAATCGAAGAAAATGTAACAAGTATGGGGGATGTAGACATTTGAAGCCATTCATATCAGTGTTGCCTATACAAAATTGTTATTTGTAGCTTTTCAGTCGTTCCACACGATTGTGCCCAATGAATGGGCGGGGTACATGATATAAATATGTAAACACACTCCTGGAAAAAAGTATATGTATTTAATAACTTATCACAATTAAATGGGGCAATTTAGGATTACGCGTTTCGACTCTTAAGTGGCATTATCAGATCCTGATCACTGTGTAGAGGTTAAAATTTTCACTATAATAATTACGCTACTACAGTATTGTAGTAGTACGTTTTGGGTGTATTATTTACGATTCGTAGTTGAATTTCGTTATAAGTTATGTTTGTTTCGTCTTAACAGTTTGATGAATTACATAAGTAAAAATGTAAATGCACGAGTGTACAATTAGATAGTTCAATGTAGCAAGTCAATACCGGTAATCCAACATGAATTTAGCATGCACTATCAACATTCTATTTGCGATGTTTACTTACTCAGACGTGTGACGCCGCACGGTGTTGGACTCATCGCTAGGCTGGTCCTCGAGCCTACTGGTGAGTTGAGCATTCGGGCTTCGTTAGGTATGCATGACGTCATGTGTGACCTCTGTTATCGGAAGTTGTAACTGAGGCTGTAAATTAATTATCCTTGCGACTGACCTGACTAGCTGAGGTTAGAATGACTTTCGAAAAGTGTATGTTATGGATTCTTGGAAATATGTCATTACTATCGCGAGAGTAGAGAGACGGTGATGGTTCTAGGCCACCCATTTTATTTGTACGCGACTGTACATGTCCTCAGCCAAGTAAGATTTCTAATATCTCGTGAACCAATAATCGTAGATGGACATGTGACATATCGTAGGACTCGGGGTGATGTGGGGATGACTCGTTATATTAATATATATATATTTGGAAAGTAGGCTATATTTTTAAAACTAATAATCATTGGGCGTTGCGCGATGGCTCAAACGAAAGGCCTCTATGTCTTTTATCGTTAAAACAACACATGATATTTTTTACATTTACACTAAAAAATCAATTAAAAATTGGCTATATATCTGAAACTAGGAACTATACAAAGTAGTGTGTTTGACTTAAATTAAAGGTTTTTACCCCCCTTTAGCACCTAAAACAAGTCCCATGTCCATAGGACAAAATGTGTAGTAGTGAGGTAAGAGGGCAGCTGTCCCACTTAGGAAGTTGTGAGCCCCTGGCGGCCTTGGGAAGGAAAGAATGGTCGTAGGAGGGCGTGTGAGGTATCCTATTTTCCAGCGCGTTGCTCTCTTTAACATGGCGCATGAGGATGGAAAATGAAGGAAACGGAATTTTTTGGCTAAAAGGTTACTTTTAGATTTTTCGTTATATCTGGCCATGCCAGAGGAAGCCTTTGGAGGAGGCCATAGGGCAGTAGTAGCAAAAATATAGTAGGAAATGTCGTGAGATTACCAGAAAAAAGGGAAAGAAAGTTTAAGATCTTGAGTCTAAAGGAAAAGGAGGTTGCAGAAGAGTTTAAGAAAGAATTGTAAGAACAGATACCAAGGACAAGAATGGGAAAAGTTTAAGAGTGCATTTGTAAACAGTGCAGAGAAAACATGTGGTAGAACATCAGGAAAGGTATGGGAAAAGGCGACAAAATAGTGGAATGATAGAGTGATAGAAAAGGTAAGAGAGAAGAAGAAAACTTGGAGGGAATTGAAAACAAACAAAAAAAAAGACTGAAGAAAGTAGAGCAAAATATATAGAAGCAAACAGATATTGCAAGAAAGTAATTGCAGAGGAAAAGAAGAAAAGCTGGGAAGAATTCTCCCGGGAAATAAGGGAGGATTTAAATTCTGGGGGGAAAATGCTATTTGGAAATTATAAAAAGTAGAAGGAATGAAATGCTGAACACTGGGTTCGTGAAAAACAAAGAAGGTGAAATCTTGACAAAACCAGAAGAGATAACGAACAGATGGAACGAATATTTCAGCGAGCTGTTAAAGGTGAGACGTCAGGCATGCGGAGAAGTTTCGCAAACAGCCAAAACGGTGGAGGAAAAAATAGAAGAAGAACCAGACACTACTCTGGTACAAGTGGAATGGGCAGTTAGGAAGATGAAGATGGGGAAAGCAGTTGGAATCGACGAAGTGGCAATAGAAATGATCAAGGTGGCAGGACCAGTTGGACTGCAGTGGACATACAGACTTCTCAGGAGTGTGTGAAGAGAGGAGACAGTTCCTGAAGACTGGAAAAGGGGAATAATATTGCCAATATTCAAGAAAGGAGACAGGAAGGTTTGTGGTAACTACCGAGGAATCACCATCATCTCGCATGTTGCCAAAGTAATGGAAAGAATCCTAGAAAAAAGAATTAGATTAAAGGTAGAAAGCCAAATAGAGGAGGAGCAGTTTGGATTTAGAGGGGGCAGGTCAACAGTGGAACCCATTTTCATTCTGAGACAGAACATTGAAAAGAGTTGGGAATATGGGAAGGATATGGTAATGACTTTTATTGATCTAGAAAAGGCCTATGAGAGCATCTCTAGAACAAAAGTTTGGGAAAGCTTAACAAATAGGGGGATAGGCAAGGAACTGAGAGACATGGTAAATGGAATGTGCATGGATTGCTACAGTAGTGTAAAGCCTAGAGTCGGGGCATCGGAATGGTTTAAAATTGACACTGGACTAAGGCAAGGAAGTGTGTTGTCACCATTATTGTTCTTAATGGTGATGGATGACATCATGAAGGCAGCAATGAAAGACTGTAGTAGGGCAAAGATGAAGGTAATGATGTTGCAGACGATGTTGTGATCCGGAGCGAGGATGAGACGGAGGTACAAGAACAGTTAGACGTAATAGGTAAATAAAAAGATTGAGCAATGGGCTTTGAAGATAAATGTGGAGAAGAGTAAAACAGCGGTGATGAGTCGAGGTAAGAAAAACGGAAAAGGAGTAATCAAAGGAATTGGAAGTAGTGAAACACTTCAAGTACTTGGGAAGTGAACTGACTGAAGATGGAGTAATCAAAGGAATTGGAAGTGGTGAAACACTTCAAATACTTGGGAAGTGAACTGACTGAAGATGGAAGACTAGATTTGGAAATTTGCAGAAGAACTCGGGAGTGCTTTCTACCAACAGGTACGGGGACTTGTATGGAACAAGGATATGCCAATTAAGGCTAAGGAAGTTATGTACAAAGCATATTATGTTCCTATAATGATATATGCAGCAGAAACTTGGACAATGACTAAGAGGGATGAGAGCAGAGTACAGGCAGCTGAAATGAGATTCCTGAGAAGTATGTTCCAGAAAACGAGGAGAGACAGAGTGAGAAATCAGAGTTGGGCAGTATCGAAAATACATGTATTTGAAATACGTATTTTCGATACTTTTATATCTTGTATTTTGTATCGAAATTCATTTTTGAACATGTATTTTGTATCTGTATCGAAAATACTTTTCATGAGTATTTTGTATTTTCAAAATACATAACATACAATCAATAATCACTGCATTAGGTAATTTTCAATTTTATCTTCCATTATCTTCTCTTTTCATAATTTAAGTCAATTGGTAGACGTTAAGTTTGAGATCAATACAACTTTGCCAGCAATAAAGCAACCTTGTAAGACCATGTGCAATGCTATTTATTTAGGATGCATGTAGAACAAAATCTCCGAAGAATGTCTCCCAGACATTCTGTTATCAGTGTGGTTAATCTTGGAAACCTTTCCACAAGCAGTAGCCTCAAGCTACGTAGTATGAAATTCCCAAATGCAAGAGGTTGTCTGAACCTGTTATCTAGTATTGTTCGAAAATTCCTGGAAATGCTCACATAAGGACTGTACAAAATGTGGCAATTGTCTTCCGTAAGAGTAGTGTAACAGTTGTATAAAATTTTGAATTGAGAAATAAGTTGCTGTTCTTTCATTTGACGGGCTAGTACAACGTGATCATTTCGTCCCGTGTACTTGGGTGTGTATATGTAATTAATCATTCATAACCGTGTTATTGTGGGTCAATGTCGTATTAGTGCCGTAGTGTGTTTATATTTAATTTGGGGAAGGAGACAGACGTGGTCTTAAGTTAGGAACCATCCCGGCATTTCCCTGAAGTAAAAGAGGAAAACCACTTCCGCTCTTCGCAGGTTTCCTAGCTACTGCACCACGAGGCAGACGAAAATAAATATGGTGGTTGTTGTTAGTAAATCTTGATTATCCTCCCGATGTATTTAGGTGTGTGTTAAATATGTCTGATAACCTGTGTTTGTGTGGTTTTTGTAGTAGTATGCATGGCTGTATTTATTACGGTCTAGGATTAAGCAGATGCCCTGTCAGTGCCAGAAAAAGAAACTTGGATCTCTGTATTTGTCTTGGATACAGTAGTTGCATACTTTAAGGATGGAAAGAAGAAGGTAGATAGTAGTTTTACGTGACCGTTAATCTCGAGATCATGAGCCACGGGACGTTCTTTTTACGTGGAATCCGATTCACTGGACATGGCATTTCACATGCATTGACCGAGAATTGAACCCACTCCGCCGTGGTGAGAGGCCAACAGCTTGACCCTTGCTCCACCACGCCCTCTACGTTAAGGATGAATGACGATGATGATGTATATTTGTACCTATATGTCTACCCCATACTTTCACTGATTTAACGGGATCGGAGATATGATGCGATGAAACGCTATGTGGCGGATATTTTTACGACCTGGTGCCCTTCCGACACCAACATGAGAGGAGTTAATGGGAGTTCTAGATGAATGAAGCTGGGCAAGGATGTGGAAGGAAGCGGCCGTAGCCTGTCAGAAGGTACCGTCCCAGCATTTGCCTAGAGTTTAAAGTGGGGAAACCACGGTAAACCATTTCAAGGACGGCTGACGGTGGGGTTCAAACCCACGTCTACCAAGTTCGCATGGAGCATGGCCACATTGCATAGCGCTGTGCGTTAGTGAGTGTAGCTACCGCTGTCGGTAGTGTTAGATGATGATAATAATAATACGGTAATAATAACTATAATACGTATTATTCCCGTTTCAACTGGGGCAGAAATGAGATAATATTATTTTCGCGTCCTTATGGTGGATAGTTTATACAGTCGGATGCCCTTCCTGTCGCCAACCTCATGAGAGGATCTAATGAGAGGTGATATGAATGAAGGTGAATGAAACTATGCACGGACTTGGAAGGGAGCGGCCGTGGCACATTCGAAGGTGCCGTCGCAGCATTTGTCAGTAGTTGAAAATGGGAAACCTCGGAAAACTATTTCACGAACGCCCGGCAAACTCACGTTTACCGAGACCACAGATAACTGTGCACCAGCTACCGTTGTTGGTTGGTGGTAATAATAATAATAAATGACCCAACTTTATTCATTTTTTTTGTGGCATACCGGTACGGTATTACTTACAAAGGAGAATTTATAACCGAATGTACAAATTAAACATGTGGAGTTAATTGACTGTAGTGTCCAGTGGTCCTGATTTCTTACGTCACCATTTTAGGATTTCAGAGAGTAGTCTGAATGAAATGCCTCACTGTTTGCCTTACAGCGCTATAAAGAAAATATGAACAGACGGACATATAACTACTCCTTTTTTTAAATATCTCAACTAAGAAACCTAAATAGTAGGAAATATTATTTTATGGATCCTCAAGCAGTGTTGACCAACAATAATTAATTTATTATGTTAATTTTGAAGTATAACTCGTATACAATTATAATAGCCATTGATTTAAAAAATGAAAATAATTTTACAATATTTACATAGTGAATGCAGAATAAAAATAATTGATATTAACTTGCAAAAGGGACTAGAACGTACTAGGTATTAAAATAATTTCAGTATTATCCTGTGATAGTCTCCTGACATTTCTTCTAACTAACAAGGGCTGAATTGATGTGTTGTTTTTTTTAACGATATTTCGCTTATGTTTGGCGGTTTCCAAATGTTGAGCCACTGAAAAATTTCTAGAAACTCCCTACATTTGTCTCACAAATTGTACAATAAAGGACACTATCGTCCGTAGAAAATAAATCACTTCCAAATGTTTTCACAAAATTTCGCAACTTAACAACGACGTTAGCTTTTATTGGAGTCATAACTCCTTGCTTGCTGTGGTTGACAGTAAACAGCTTGGTATTTCACTGAAGGTTGGAATAAAAAAAATTGAGATAATAGGTCCAGGTAATATTTGTGGAAATTCCTGGTCAATCATAAGCTGAACCCCTATTGTGAACTGGTGATAAAGTGAAAGTATTTCAGTTGTTGGAGAATCCGGTTTTTCCTTACAGGCAGTGCAAACAACTAATTATCAGATGATACAAATACTCGGGGTGATTTAAGGGAGGTGAAAGCAACTTTATCATTAACAAGGGAATGTTCAGGTTTGACTAACCAACCATGAGACTTTTGGAGTCCGAATTGAAATATAGGACTGAACATGAAGTAACAAAAAGCGCTTCAAAACAATAGGAATAAGAATATACGCCATTCTCCAGCATAGATATGCACTTCAGGCAAAGGAGAGAAATATGATCCATTGTACCAAAATAACCAAAATATGCATAAATATGCATAAATATGCAAAAATATGATTTTGCATAATCCTCCGGGCCTTAGCTGTACATATGTTATTTTGACACGAGAGCTATTTATCCGACTACGTCGTGGTGAAGTGGCTAGTATTCTTGGCTGTCACTCCTGAGGTCCGGTTTCGATTCCCGAATCTGTCAAAAATATAATTCTAGTCTGACGCAACAAAATTATCCTGCAAGTGGTTTCCCATTTCTACTTCAGGCAAATGCCGGGATGGTACCTAAATTAAGGGCATGTCCGCCACCTTCACAATGTTCATCTGAAATACAAATAGGCTACACACACTAATATAGCTATCACAATAACACAATTCATCAGACAAATTCCCCACACGCCCAAGTACACGGGGCTACATGAACATAATATCGCAACAACAACTAACTCTTTGTCTACACTGGTGCAGAGTATTCAGTGACAGATTATACGAAGTCAACAGCTGAACAACAGAGAGTATTGGTGTTGGACGCTAAGTGGAACCACAAAGCTTCCACAAAATGTCATTTCACGTCTTGCGGTTGTCAGCCGTCTTTGTTAGATAATCTATGAAAGATAGCGTTCTCTCAATAGTTTCAGCCAGTGTAAACAGTAAACATATACATTATATATATATATATATATAAGTCCGCCTTGTTGCGTAGTGGCTAGCGCTCTTGACTGTTACCACAGAGGCCCAGTTGGATTCCCGACTCTGGCAAGGAATTTAATTCTGGTTTGTGGGCTGGAACGGGATATAATCAGCCTCGTGAGGCAAAAATCAGGAGAGGCGGGTTCCACTCCCATCTCAGCCATCCTGGAAGTGATTTTCCGTGGTTTCCCACTAATACCCCAGGTGAATGCCGGGATGGCATCTGAATTACAAATACACACACTAATATAGCCAATGCAGTAACACAGGTTATCAGACAAATTCCACACACACCCAAGCACACGGGCTACGTGACCACGATGTCGCAAAGCCACTTAATTAATCAACATACCGTATATAAAAAGAAAGCCTCACATTTATACAAAATAGTATTGCACCATTCTGGTGGATTAATGGTAGTTTGATTCATGCCCGATGACGTCGGATGACGGTACCAGCTCAAAAGATCTTCACAAGGTAGCTTAGGTCTTACGATAATAATAATAACAATAATAACAATTTCTATACCGTATGTTTATATCCCATTTTGTGGATTCGGGGACAAAGTGAGGTAAATTTCTATGTGGCAGTGGTTTTCACGGCTGGATGACCCTCCTGACACCATCCTCAACACAGAGCTGGATGGGAAACGACATGACAATAGGGCAAGAGGTGGGAAGAAAGCGACCAAGGCCTATCAGGAAGTACCATTTCATGGAGGCTGACGGTGGGATTTGAACCCTTTGGCCTTGCACGTTAATGCACGCACCCGTCTAGATCACTGATAATATAATAATAATAATAATAATAATAATAATAATAATAATAATAATAATAATAATAATAATAATAATAATGATAATGATAATACGGCAATAATAATGTTATTTTAAAAAGTTTGAATGCAAGAGAAGCATATTTCACAAAAAGTATTTTGTATTTTGAATTGTATTTTAAAATACTATTTTGTATTTTGTATTTTCAGGAAATTTATAAGTGTATTTTGTATTTTGTATCTAAAATACATTTTTGTGAGTATTTTGTATTTTGTATCGAAAATACATTTTGGGAGTATTTTGCCCAACTCTGTGAGAAATGAAGATATGCGGAACGAACTGTGAGTACAGAAACTAAAAGACAACCTGGAGCAAAACCGATTGAGATGGTTTGGACATGTCAAACGGATGACTGAAGTGAGGCTTCCAAGACGAGCCCTGGAACGACGTATGACAGGGAAGAGAGGACGAGGAAGACCAAGAATGCGTTGGATAGGCTCGATGAAGTATTGTGCCCGAGAGCCACATTTTGGCCTGTATATATTTTTAAGAATATTTTTTGGTTGCTGGAACATGATGGAAAACATTGGAAGGTCATGTAGAGCATCACATATTGACATGTATATTACAGCCAAGGGAATATATAGACATATGTCGTAGTCAGATAGTGAAATCCGTCATTTCATGAAAATCCTAGGCACTTCATGAAGAGCCGGTACAGTTGCACTATCTGACGCGTGGTTTCATGAAATGATTAAATTTCGCCGTCACATAGTGTAATGAGTCGCCTCCGTAGTGTAGCGGTCAGCATGGTTAGCTGCCGCCCCGGAGGTCCTGGGTTCGATTCCCGGCTCTGCCACGAAATTTGAAAAGTGGTATGAGGACTGGAACGGGGTCTACTCAGCCTCGGGTGGTCCAAATGAGTAGAGGGGGTTCGATTCCTACCTCAGCCATCCTCGAAGTGGTTTTCCGTGGGTTCCCACTTCGTCTTCGGGCAAATGCCGGGATGGTACTGCCCCCGTAAATTGAATTATATTGAGACCACGGTGACTGTATTGGCAAATATGAAGAAAGTTATGGCTGTCATAGTTGTGACGTGGATATTCATGACGTAGGCACGGATGACGCAGACTTCATGCAAGTAGGCTGCTTGAGCTGAGATTCTTGGTGACGTCATGATTTTGTTCGAGAAAGATCTGAGATTTACGACGCAGTCGCAGGGAAACATGGAATTGTGCTGAGGAAGAAGTTACGCGATTGGAGGAGAAACTCGAACCAATGAACGATAGTTTGGAGGGAGACGGAGATTGCTGAAACTACCATATCTAATTACTTTTGGAATGCAGAATTGTGGAAACCTATTTTCAGTTATGGCATTGATTTGGAATTTTGAAGAAATTATTTTTGAGTTTTTGAAATTTGAAAATCCGTCAAGTATTGCCAAAGTTATAACTTCTAGCAATGACGGAGAAACAAGCTATGGAAGGGATGGATACGCCCCTTAAGAAGTTGATAAAAGGTCTTGCACAGCAGAGAGGAGCTTTCATAGCTCATGTATATAGCTCTCATATCGCATATATATCTCATATCGCATATATATCTGATGTCATATAGTCGTTTTCGAGTGAATAAGTGAAACAAGTCGTCTTTAGCGTGTGGTAAAGCCAACCGCATTGAACGAGCTTCGAGCGTGCCGCAGTTCCATTTTACGGTGTTTGAAACTAGGCGAAGTTGAAACGCACACATTTTCAAGTCTACAAGATAATATATCAAGAGTTGACTAATGCCTTTAAGCTAATTCGATTGTGCAGTACTATATTAAAGTGTGTAGAAAGGCTGAACATTTTCAAGATTATAATTCGAAAGATATTGGCATTTTAAGACGGCAGACAAAAGTGATTTTCTCGCCACCTGAGAAGCACTTTTAAAATATCACATTATACGCTACGGCTGACACTGGTATTGCAACCGTGCTACTTCATATTGCTTTTGGTGATACAACGCTGCATTCTAACATGGAACAGTATAATATGGCAGTTCTTTCAACTATTATAACGGAAATGGAGATGGAAGGCTAAGGACTTTAATGCAATTGGGACATATATCAATGGAGTGAAAGAGCAGCATGGAACTTCGCTAATCGTCTTTCTACAAAAGCGAGCATGTAGTGAACATCCAACTACACTCATGCATCGTTGTCCAACGCTGAATTATATCAAATGGCAGTGGAAACGTATTCATCCTCCACAACTATGAATATTTCTACGGAAATAACTGCAATAAACTTCATGGCGAATTTCTACCAGAACTTCAGGGAACTATCAAGAGAGGCCAGGGTGGACCCGGCTCACAAAGAAGAGTTTTGCCAGAAGGATGTCTATCGTATACAAGGAGCAGTGCAATTTCCGGAGGAGGAAGCAGTTCTATTCTCCGAGGGCGCTGGTTCCAGGTTCGAGGTCGGAGCACATCTTTTTGGTGAAATGGAACCATCACCAGTCTTCTTTGGAAGATTTTCCTCTAGAACTTCAATCAACAGATAAGGTAGTCGTGAACGTTTCTTGTTTTATTTGAGTCATTTAGCGATATCTGAGCAACCATTTTTCTCATATGTTCTGTCCTATATTTTGCCCCATATTTTTGCTTGATATTCTGTACTCAGTACACTTCGATGATTTATGCCTTTTTCTACGATTTATTAAGACATTGTTATGTCAGTGGCATAGTTAAATAATTTTGGATCAGTTGAGACTGATATAGTATATTCTTTCAGTAATTTGCATATTTTTGTAGTCACGATTTGACTGTAAAGTTAACGATTTTCTTTGGCAGATTTGAATTCAGACAGCGTGTCATTTTATTAAAGTAATTCTCTTCAGTAAATTACTTTGACCAATTTTCTGTCATCATCAAGAAAGAAGAATAATTAAAAGATTTTAGAGCGTTAAAATCTATTTCTGTATCGACGATCTTGGAAATACTAGTCGTTTTATGAACATGATTGCAACATAGACATTTATCGTCAGTTCTGAAATTACCATTGCATTATAGACAATTTTATGAAATATGAACTTTGATTACGATTTATTGAATACACTATAGTAATGAACATTTGATAGGAATTTTTCTCAATACTAGATTGGAACAATAATGTTTGCATTCCAAAGTCTAATTGTATTCTATTCGAATATTTATGCAGTTTAGATGAACTTTGTTTGAAGATAGTATTTTTATACTACGTTACTTAGGAGATATTAATCTCGATTTTGATAGACCAGAGAGGCGTGTATAATCGTATTTGCTATTAAATTTATTTGTGATTGGCAAATTTTTACTTCATATCGATTCATGAATGAAACCCACGAAGGTTAAATAAATAACAGTTTTGAAACAATTAATGAATATAAGAATTTTTAAAGTGGAACTATGGATGTATAATCGTTAGTTCAGTGGACATGTAAAAGTCGCTGATGAATAATGCCCTTGAATATGTGAAGGAGATTCCCACAGTAATATTAATGATGTTGAAGAATTTGTAAGTGGAGGTTTTTTGTAGATATTGTGGAAGATTTTTATGCCATATATATGGAAATATATGATGAATTCTGGGCCTATTTTATGCAATTTAGTGCGTTTGAAGCGATGTATTTTTCCGCTGAGTTTATTGTCCAGGTCCTTTGAAAATTAATCATGTGAAATTACTGTTAAAATTAACAAGAGTGTTAAATAATTTGAGATAACGATTTTGAATGGAGGTTACCATCACAAATAATAATAATAATAATTATTAAAACTTATTAAACCTGAATATAAACTTAAATATAACTAACCTTGATTGGTCGATTATATTAACCTGATTTGAGTAATTATCAACCGGATAAACGTGTGGTTTAATGTATTTCTAAAATAAATAATATTAATATTGTAAATAATTGTGTAAATATCTTTAATAATAATTGGAAATGAAAGGAATTAAGAGAGGCGTGTATAGATTTTTCAATTGTCATTTGACAACATTATAAACAATTTGTAATTGTTATAAACAATTAATGAGCATTTGTTATAAACATTAAGAGTTTTGTTAATATACTCTAAGGAACGCTAAGTATACATATGGATTATGTAATTAAACAAGTTTTGGGATTATTAGAGTAATCCAGTAATATTTGATTGGAGCATTTAAAAGATTTGCGTGATAATATTTGAGTTGAGTTGAGGACATTTAAAGTGTTTGAAAAGGAGCTAAGCTCTGAGGTAACGAGCATATGCTAACACTGGCTGGACAGGTGGGTCCATTTAACGACGTAGGCATGCGACTTGATGTAGGGTGGATCGCAGCTGGCCTGACAACTGTATGTTAGAGGCCAAGGTCGACCACATAACAGGCTTGCAGTTATAAATAAAGTGTGACGTTTATGAAAGAGGAAAACAATTGCTACATGTCTCGTTCCAATTCCCTCATCCATTCCAAGTGTATTACTATTATTACGTTCTTATAAGCTAGTGAAAGATAAGATTTTGTATGTAACGTCTACAAGTCCTACAGGAGGACATGAGTATATTGACAATGGCTTCTGATTGCCACGTATATTTTGTTGTCTATTTTTGTTAAAGTCATTCCCTTTATGTGAAATAAATTATTGTACAGTTTAAAGTTTCTTGTTTCCGTTTTGGTTCATTTTAAATATCATGGTGGAGGTTATTGTGTGGGCATACTTTAAGTGATCCAGTTGACAACCCATACCCGAGATTAATTTGAAGAGGTAAGTAAAGGTAAGTATGAACCCCCGTTTATTTTGGTGTGTTCCACAATAATTTCTTGTTAACTGCTGTGCTCTAATCTCGGTAGTATCTGTCAGTGCCATTTTCATTGATGTAGCTGTGCCGGTGCGTTTGATTATTGGCAATCCGATTGAGGGGGCGGATATCTGACAGCCTACTATCCGGATTTACGGGGACAGTAGCTCCTGTAAGGCCACGGCCGCCTCCTTCCCTCTTCCTCGCCTATCCATCCCAATCTTCCATCCCATCCCTCACGAGGCCCCTGTTCGCTTTGCAGGTGAGGCCGCCTGGGCGAAGTGCTGATCACACCTCCCCAGTTGTATCCATCCCGACCAGATGTTACAGGCTCCAGGACACTGCCCATTGAGGCGGTAGTGGTGAGTTCCCTCGCTGAGTCCGTGGGAACCACCAACCTAGAGGGTAAATTGACTAAATAAAATAAAAATAAAAAACATAGTGTAATTCGTTTTGTACATCATCTGACGGGAAATCCAGCCCGACACTTCATGAAGTACTGTACCCAACTCTAGGAATGGGTATTCCAAGATTCAGACACCTAGATATCAAGGGAAAGGCTACAGCCGCTTTTGAAAGTTGAGATATTTGAATATCGCGCTACATTGCTTCTAGAAGCAATTGGAAAGAATATACCGCTAAGAGCATGTCAAGTGACGTAGCGAGTAATAGCAGAGGTCGAGACTATTTGTTGATTAAATAGTTAACCATGGAGTAGAGACTTGAGACTTGGATCAGATTACTGGCACGGCCAAATGAAAGAGAATGCACTTAGTATCAAGTAAATCGGACCAGGGATACCAGAGATAAGAGGATTTCCAGATTGCAGCTGATTCAGCGTGACCCTGACCGTTTTGAATAAAAGCCGGCCGGCCGAAGCAACTTTAGCTCACTTCGAAACAAGCATTTGCCTAGCAAGGTGCCGCTACGCTGAGCCAAGGCACATGGTTGCCGGTTCTACGCAGAAGATATTTAAAATTGTGATAGTCACAAAAGTGCTGCGCTACGAGTGGAACTTAGTAAGTTTCCGGCAGGGAGAATCACTAAGGTGATTGATATTTTTCTACAGACACTGGTGAAATATTTTTATTTCTACATGGACATATGCTAGACTTTGTCTAGAATAATACTTTGTCACAGTCCAGTAATAACCTAATACTTGGATATTTTAGTCCATTTTTAGTCAGTTTTCATATTTGTAACTTGATAACCACTTCGATCTTTCAGTATATTGAAGGCCAGTCTATCGCGGTGTTGTTCATTAGCCAACGCAGGGAAACGACATGTTGCTTCGCGCATGGTAGATGGTGTGAAGCCATGCCCAGGGAACGATCTTCAGAACAGCCGTTGATTGGTTTAGACTGTCAGTGTTTTCTTGTACTGAAACGATTACCGTGAGTTATGTTACAACTGACATATTTAAGAATAGATCATTTAGATCTGACCCCATTTAAGCAAACTGTTATGGAGTTAACAGAAGCCAATATTAAAATGGATCAACAGTTACTTTGTAACGTGTTTTTCGAGGGGTTTTATGCAACTGGCATAAGTCAGTAGGAAGCCATTCTATATTTATTTACGCGGCAAATTGTTCAGCCAAGAGAATTTTTCATGTTAATTTATTATTATTATTAATTTATTATAATTATTATTAAGGTATTTTCGGAGCATTTTATAAAAATTATTAGCATTCAGATAGGTTTTCTATGTCTTAGAAAACGCTATCCAGCAAATTATTACGAACGACGATATCATAGAAAATTATCTGATTACGGAATTTTACGGAGTTTTGTCAGTTAGGGTATTTGAGAGACATGACTCACTGGGATTTCAAGTACAAGCTGATTCCTGTCGAGAAGTATTGCGCAAGGCTGGGTCGCAAGGTCTAGAAAAGGCGAATTGTTGAAACGGAAATCTACTTCTCCCTCCCGCGGAGTGTAATGAGGAAGGAGTGGGGATCTAGCGCGGAGGGTGCAGCCAATCAAGGAGGACGACGTAAGCTAGATGTCGGTACCATGGTAGGGGAGCCGGCGTGTGGATATATCGTTCGACGCGCCGTGAAACGTGGACTATCTGTGAAATACTTGAGGAGTATGGGTGCAAGTGCGTGTCGCTCCGATGTTCAGTGGAGTTCGGGACTATCTGTGTAGAACTTGCGGTGTACGGTCGCAAGTGCGTGTCGCTCCGATGTTCAGTGGAGTTAGCAACGAACTTTTGTAAAACGTAACCAGTGCGGTTTTACGCGAGTTTGGGTCCGAGGTACGGACCATAGAATTATATAATCTACCAGGATATCATCAAATTTCGACGGAGATGACGACGTCCAGGAGACTGTGGGAAGCACACAGCATCATCAAGAACGAGGGAGATGCTTTGGCAATTTCCAATGGTAAGCGCACATGACGCAGAAATACGCAATCTCTCATTTTTCTTTGTTTTACATTTCATATTTCAGTAACTTCATAGCTTGGAAATAAGAGTAAAATCAATTTATCAGACTCCGTTTTCACGTAATTTTCTATCGGTAATATTCAAATCACAACGCTCCAATTTAAATTTTGTACTTATTATTATTATTAATTTTGCTATACTTGTTTTATATAATAAATTCATTTCTTTTACAATGCAATCTTTGCTTTCAGTAGGTAGCATTAGATATAGACCAATTCCTTCTCCTGATACAATTGTTTGTTGGGTTAATGATCAAATCATACCACGATCTGAGTGAATAGAGTCTTGAAGGTGTTCTGCCAGAGCTAGACGTTGTTAAATACAAATTTAGATTTCAACATTGCATTGAGGTCTTGGCGCCCATTAAAACAACATAGCTTAGGCAAAGGTAAACAGTTACATTTCTCACCCAACAGTGTGGGCTAGCAAAACCATTACATTTGTCGCTACCAACATGGGGCACTAATAACCATTACATTTGTACGCTCAACGTGGAGCAAAGTAAATACCGTTTCACTTGTCATCACAGCCTAAGCAAGAGAACGTTACATTTGTCGCCGACAACTTGGGGCTGAAAACCTAATAACATTTGTGGAAGGAGAAGGGTATATATTTCTGTGCCTGTATTTTGGGGGTTATTTGTCTTTATCAGTGTATATCATTATGGGGGATGAGAAAGAAAGACAGATGAGGTTACGTAGTGGTCATCAACGGGAGAGTGATGATACGAGCAGTATGTCGAGTGATGGTAGTACCGGGGTAGCGGAGGTAAATCCCGATACTGAAACAGGGAGTGTAGGCGGCCAACCAGAATTAAAAACTTTACTTCTCGAGTTCATGTATCAGAACAAAGTTAGTAGTGATGCTTTAAATGCAAAATTAGAACAGAATAATGCAAAATTAGAACAAAACAGTAGGGAAAATAAAGAAAGTACAGATGCTTTAAATGCAAAATTAGAACAGAATAATGCAAAATTAGAACAAAACAGTAGGGAAAATAAAGAAAGTACAGAAGCTTTAAATGCAAAATTAGAACAGAATAATGCAAAATTAGAACAGAATAATGCAAAATTAGAACAAAACAGTAGGGAAAATAGAGAGAGTAATGAAACTTTAAATGCTAAATTAGAACAAAACAGTAGGGAAATGAGTGACAAATTCGAACTGATTAGAGGTGAGATCAGGGGGGTGATGGAAGAAAAGGCTAAAGAGATTATTGCAGATGTAGACAGAAAATTAGGAAAAGTACAGGAGGAGTTGGAAATTAGAATCAGTACACAGGCTGAAAATTTAAAAGAACTAGTGCAACTGGAAACACAGCAGGTCAAAAAGCAATTGGGGGGAGAAATTGACAAAATTCAGGTAGCTACTAAAGAGGTTAAGGAACAGCTGGGGGGTAGAATTGAGAAAGTCCACTCGCAAATAGTTGCAGAAGTAAATGATTTAAGAGAGAGTAATAGAGAGAGCATTAGCAAGATTGAAGAGAAACAAGCAAAGCTATATGATAAAGTAGAAGAATCAGAAGGAAACATTAAATTAACAGTAAACAGTATTGAGAGGAAGGCTGAGGAGAAAATCGCAGAATTAGAATTAAAATTAAAAGCTAGGATCAGGCAAGAAAATAGTCAGAATAGGCCAGTTTTTGTGAATAGCACATACAGGGAGGTAGAACTGGGTAAGTTCAGCAATCGACAGGGGTGCCCAATGGAGTTCATGAACACTATAGAAAATAAATTCGGGGAGAGGTTGGAAAATGGTAGTATTGAGTGGTGCCAGGTAGTTGAAATTTTAGAACAAGTGTTTGTGGGGGAAACGAGGAATTGGTTTGCTGTCTACAGAGACAAGTTTACTGATATCAATGATTTTAAAATGAAATTCTGTGAAAAGTTCTGGAATGAGGTTATTCAGTCGCAGCATCGTGAGGGAGTAGTGTGTGGTAAATATAACCCTAAAGGAAGCTCCACCATGACCGAATACTTTTTAGGGCAGGTATTAGTGTGTAAATATCTGGATGGCTTGAAGGAGGAAAGTGATGTGGTAAGGTTGCTACTTAGGCACTTTCCCTATAGGATCAAGGAGGCTGCTTGTATCCAGAATGTAAAGACTATATCACAAGTAGAAAATTTGTTAAGCACATTTGATGCACTAGGGAGAGGGGGTTATGAGGACAATTTCAATAGGAACCAGGGTAATAATAATAATAGACCTAATGAAGCCAGGCATCAGGAAGTTCAAGGGAACGGTGGCGAAGGGGCCAATGCTCAAAATAGAAATAATAATAATCAGCTAAATCAGAACAGAGGAAATGGCTATGGTAATCAGTATCAAGGGAGGAACAATGATTACAGGGGAAATCAAGGGAGAAACAATGATTTCAGGGGAAATCAAGGGAGAAATTATAATGACAATAATTACAACCAGAATAGGGGTCAAGGAAGAGGACAGCCTAGTGGTAGTAATATACAGCCAAACAATGACAACACAACTCAGAACAACCAGACCAGTGCAGTAGTAACTAGTACTACGGCCAGCTGTAGCGGTTCTTTAAACGCGAACCAGGCTGCGAAGTAAGGTCAGAATCTCAGTCTGTAGCATGCCCTGTCCATACAATTATACAGAAACCCTATGACCTAAATGTGAGAAATGAATTATTACATGAACTAAATGATGAAGGTATTATTCAGGAAGTGGTTAGTAAGAGCCCCATAGTTAAATTTAACGTGTCCGAGGCGTACACAGATGTTTTAATTGATAGTGGTTGTATGAAGAGTTGCATAAGTAGTGCATTTTATGATAAAATGAAAGGAACTGGAGTAAATTTTGAGGAGATGCCAATTAAAAGCACTTTTGTTATCACAGCTGTTGGGAAGAGGTCTAAAGTAATTTCTAAGCAAGTTTTAGTAGACATTAAAATTAATAATCATGTAGAGAAGCAGATTTGTCTTGTAATTCCAAATTTAGTATTCAGTGTTATCTTGGGTTCAGAGTGGCTAAGTAGAGTGTCTGGTAACTTATGTTATGATGTAGGGAGTTTGAAATTTAAATGGGGAGATTCTGAAGTAGAAGTAGCGTTCAATGACCATATTCAGAGGAGTAGTATTGTAGGTGTGATTTGTACTTTAAATGAGATATCGCCAGCCGTAGAGCGGGGTTCTCCATGTTTTGTGGGCAGTGTGATTACGAACGGAAGTCTAGAGGACTCGTTACGTGAGGCTGCATTTCAGGGTAATATAGAGGTGGAACAATGTGTTCGGCTCTATGATGTGTTATGGTGTAATAGGAGAGTTTTTGAGGATCGCATTGGTATGGCCAATTGCTATACACATTCATTGAACGTTATTGATAGGTCAGTATTCACAGGACATAGATATCCTGTACCTTTCGCTTATCAGAGTGCAGTTGAGGCACAAATTAATCAGATGCTTGAAGATGGGATTATTGAGCACTCTAACAGTCCATATGTTAATTCTTTGATCACGGTACCCTAGACCGACGGCACTGTTCGTATTTGTTTAGACGCTCGTTTGGTTAACAGTAGAATTAGTTCAGATCAGCTGAAATCTATGTCAATAGAGGAATTAATGCAAACATTTGAGGGGAAGAAGTATTTCACTTGTGTAGATTTGAGTTCCAGTTTTTGGCAAGTGCCACTTATGTACGAAGATAGACCATTTACAGCTTTTTAGTCATAAATATAACCTTTATCAATTTTGTAGAACACCTTATGGGTTAAAGAGTAGTTCAGCAGCTTTAATTAGGGCTTTAAACATCGCATTAGGGGATGACACAGGAGAGTTTGTAACCATTTACATAGAGGATATGGTAATTAGTTCACGCAGTTTTGAGGAGCATCTATGTCATTTAAATATAGTTTTTCAGAAGTTAGATCAGGCAGGGTTCACTTTGAAGCTGTCTAAGTCGTCATTCTGTCAGTCAGAGGTGACATTTTTAGGTCATAGCGTGTCAAGTAGAGGTGTGACACCAGAGGAAAGTAGGGTTAGCATGGGTGGACAGTAGCAACAGGGCATCGTTACAGACACTGAGAAATATGCTAGGTAGAGCAACGTGATGACGTTCATTTAAGGGAGCCACTTGCAAGGTTGGAAGCAGGTGACGCAGAAACATTTATAGTTTCCAAACGTATTGGGAAAACAGCATATGTGCTGGAGAATAGTGAGGGAAACAGATTATACGGGACGTATAATATACATAGTCTACGAAAATATGTGTCATAAAGTGAGTGTGTTTAGCTGGCGAGCCAGCCTATCAAATGAGTAAGTGTAGTATCTGGTGCGTGGAGGATCTGGTCTTAAGGCAGGCGTATCAGAAGTCACACAGGGGGGTAGTATGTAAGTAAATGAGAGTTTTTAAGGTACAGGGAAATATGACGGGATTGTCGGATGCTGTTGAGCACTAAATTGTCTCGATGCACCAAGGCCATTTTGGCAGCGCTGATGGGTTCCCATTTATCTCCAAGAGATGGGGGAGCGCTTGAATAGGGCTTGTTAGCTTAAGGCGTCCACGAGATAAAAGATGGGCCATCAGAATGCGAGACAGTCCTTCATGAAACTCATACATATCAGCACACGTGATTTCTGTTTACGGCCTCGCCATGTAAGATTTGTAAGTGTGTAATTTAAGATAATTTGTACAATGGTATTATTTGTGTGAGGAGAAATGGTCTGTGTTGAGAACTAGTATTAAGTAGAATATGGTTAACGGGAACTTAACAAGACAGGGCGATTACGGCACAGAAATATTTGGTGTTCTATGTAATACACATTTACTGTTTTTTTTTTTCAGAAGTCAATATTAATTTAATCATCTTTAAAGAGAGATTAAGTATTATGGTCACGAGGCGCTGCCACAATAGTGTGATCGTGTGCTGAGTGATAAGTGGAATTAAATGTCACCATAAGGAGGGGACCTCCAGTGAAATTAGGAAGTTCTATGGTGATATAAATATATCAGAACACCTTCAATGCGTGTGATATGACATCATAAATACATAGTGCTCACACATTAATTATGTCTATTTCTCCAACATAGAGAAATTTGAGAGGCGGAAATATCCGTGGAACACTATTCCCTATGTAAAACATTGAACTGGTTGCAAAGTGCGATCCATAGTGACAACAAACTTTGACGCAAAGTGCGTGAAGAAAAAATATGAGTGAATATATCTGTAATTTAGGGTGATTTCATTTATGTAATATGTATTTTGGATGGGGTTTATTAACGTGTCTGGGATAATCGGATAATGGACCGTCGTCACGGTAAATCATCCGATGATCCGAGGCGAATATGTAACGTGTTTTTCGAGGGGTTTTATGCAACTGGCATAAGTCAGTAGGAAGCCATTCTATATTTATTTACGCGGCAAATTGTTCAGCCAAGAGAATTTTTCATGTTAATTTATTATTATTATTAATTTATTATAATTATTATTAAGGTATTTTCGGAGCATTTTATAAAAATTATTAGCATTCAGATAGGTTTTCTATGTCTTAGAAAACGCTATCCAGCAAATTATTACGAACGACGATATCATAGAAAATTATCTGATTACGGAATTTTACGGAGTTTTGTCAGTTAGGGTATTTGAGAGACATGACTCACTGGGATTTCAAGTACAAGCTGATTCCTGTCGAGAAGTATTGCGCAAGGCTGGGTCGCAAGGTCTAGAAAAGGCGAATTGTTGAAACGGAAATCTACTTCTCCCTCCCGCGGAGTGTAATGAGGAAGGAGTGGGGATCTAGCGCGGAGGGTGCAGCCAATCAAGGAGGACGACGTAAGCTAGATGTCGGTACCATGGTAGGGGAGCCGGCGTGTGGATATATCGTTCGACGCGCCGTGAAACGTGGACTATCTGTGAAATACTTGAGGAGTATGGGTGCAAGTGCGTGTCGCTCCGATGTTCAGTGGAGTTCGGGACTATCTGTGTAGAACTTGCGGTGTACGGTCGCAAGTGCGTGTCGCTCCGATGTTCAGTGGAGTTAGCAACGAACTTTTGTAAAACGTAACCAGTGCGGTTTTACGCGAGTTTGGGTCCGAGGTACGGACCATAGAATTATATAATCTACCAGGATATCATCAAATTTCGACGGAGATGACGACGTCCAGGAGACTGTGGGAAGCACACAGCATCATCAAGAACGAGGGAGATGCTTTGGCAATTTCCAATGGTAAGCGCACATGACGCAGAAATACGCAATCTCTCATTTTTCTTTGTTTTACATTTCATATTTCAGTAACTTCATAGCTTGGAAATAAGAGTAAAATCAATTTATCAGACTCCGTTTTCACGTAATTTTCTATCGGTAATATTCAAATCACAACGCTCCAATTTAAATTTTGTACTTATTATTATTATTAATTTTGCTATACTTGTTTTATATAATAAATTCATTTCTTTTACAATGCAATCTTTGCTTTCAGTAGGTAGCATTAGATATAGACCAATTCCTTCTCCTGATACAATTGTTTGTTGGGTTAATGATCAAATCATACCACGATCTGAGTGAATAGAGTCTTGAAGGTGTTCTGCCAGAGCTAGACGTTGTTAAATACAAATTTAGATTTCAACATTGCATTGAGGTCTTGGCGCCCATTAAAACAACATAGCTTAGGCAAAGGTAAACAGTTACATTTCTCACCCAACAGTGTGGGCTAGCAAAACCATTACATTTGTCGCTACCAACATGGGGCACTAATAACCATTACATTTGTACGCTCAACGTGGAGCAAAGTAAATACCGTTTCACTTGTCATCACAGCCTAAGCAAGAGAACGTTACAACTTCAAACGTCAAGAGATATTACCACTATGTCTTGTTAGACGGATTGTGGGTATATAATGGCGGCCGATACAAGGATTATAAGTGCTTGTCCGATAGGGCATGTTTATGGATAAATCTGGTACAAACCAGGTTCACTACGCTTCAAGACCATCAAGAAATGTAAGCCACATTTGAATTTTATATTATGCCTAGCTAATTGGAACAAACTATTTTTCTGCAGATGACCAACACATTTATTTTTCTTCGTATTTAAATCTTGCAATGATTTACGCAAGACATATTAGAGTTATTCTGAGTATTTTCAGCACTCAGAACAGTTTAGGATCGATGACCGAGCATATCGAGCATTTATTTGAATATTTCATATTTTTGGGAAGTCACGGAAAACCGTCGATGTAACTGTAAAAGTTAAATTAATTTTTGTTGAGGAATGGATATTTTTTCCATATTCAAAGGTTCGAACATGTGGATTCTCACATAATGAGATGATAATTAAATATATTTAAAATAATATAACTAATAATAATAATCCACTGATAATAATAATAATGATTTTTATAACTTTTCTAAATAATTTTGGATCTTATATTTTCTAATAATCATATGTATTGAGAGAGAGCCTATGAAGTAGTTTAATCATTTCTAGTTTGGAACAGGTGATTTTCCGAAGGAGAGTGGTTAGCGCAAGCCCGCATTCAACCAACATTTCAGTTCTGGTTGAACAGTTAATATTTGCAATGAGCAAAGTATATTTTTCAGATAACACGGAGAGGCATGAAACAGGAAGCAAATGATATTTGTATCAATTAGGATATTTTTGTATTTATATAAAATCATGACGTAAACACACTCGAAAGTGAAATAAAGATTTTCATAAGTATGGTAAATTCACGGGTTGAACTGAATGGTAAAATAAAATAAACTTGTAAGTTTATTAATCTTCCAGTGTTGATAACAAGCAGATGCTTGATTTATTGTATAAATTTTGGGAAGAAAATTTATGTGTGTGGAGTAGTTGAAATGCCATTCTCAGGTGCGCATGTTTAAGTCGCAGGAATGAGGAGGTTTTTTCGAGCATCAATCAAATAGCAGGTTCGATGCCTCAGGTTTATAGGAGTATTGGAACCACACATTTCGTCGTACGAATGACCCGAAGGTTATTTCTTAAAAACCATCAGTTCTTATTTCAACCTTGTTTACGGATTCCATTTAGACTTTGATTTTGCTAGAACCCGGATTTGTCATGATAGTAGTTTATTCTTCTTCAGAGGAAGACCTTTGCCGTTGTTGTTGGAATATTGTGTTCTTACACAAATAATAGAATGGGCCACTGCCAATTAAAAATAATTCTATAACCACGAATAATTGAAGGATGTTTTCAATCCTAGTGCCATGAACTAAATGAATTTATTATGAAGCTATAATTCTGATTTCCGCATTCTGTCGAAGAATTGCAAGTTGTGAAAGTTGCTAAAATGGCCATGAATATAAATATTTTTCATAATAATGATTCCAAGTGGAAAATCGAATAGTTGAATGGTCCAACCATTTATTGATCAAGTTGATGATTCAGAAATCATGTATTTTGTTAGGAACTTGAAGTTCATAATCGAGTCACTTCTCGAAATGTTTAATGTCAGAAGAACAATTAATTTTTGTTTTGCTTCGCACAGTTCTTCGATGCTATGCTCAAGGTCAAATACTTTTCAGATGTTATTAATAAGTGTAAATAATTTGTGTTGATTCAGAAATAATAATATTTTTTGACAATATTTTTTGAAACTGGAAAAATAAGTGAAAGTTAAAAATTCTATGAACATTTATTCTACGAGTGTTAATATTATGTAAAAATTCAAACAGTGAACTACGATATTACCAGTAAAGACAATTAAATTTGAACTGGATTTAATCATGAATGAATATAATTTTGGAACACAGTCTACAGGACTAATAATCAGACTTGTGTTTCCAAAAAATAATTGTCCAATGTGTTTGGAAAATTTCTGTATATTGTGTAAATAGGAGTGTGGGTCGCCACACGTGAATGATGCTGCCTTGAGCATTTTTGCCGTCAATTTTAAATTCAAAATAAAATGAGATAATTTTATATGATGTGTTATGCCTAGTTGAATCTCCTTCTATCCTTATTGTTGCATTGAGCCAAAAATCAGTAAAGCATTTTTTTCACTTGATATCGTTTTTGCGATTAGCTTTAACCCATCTGGCGCCCCGGGATATTTTGACTCTCGTGCTGACTGATTATTGGTAAAATGCATATGTGGTCGTGCGGACTCCGGTCTAAATGGGCACAGTACCGTAGCGGCAGCGGTGATCACGGGTGAGGGAAGTGTGATTTCCAAGAATTGATTGGATAAAAATGTGGACACAAGAGGCCTGTTATTTCCTCAGAATGTGAACACTGTGACATATGGTACAAATGTCTAATGGTCTGGACCTAATGTATCCCCTAATTCCCTCCCCAGCATCTTGGCCTTGCGCCTAGAAGGAATATTATGCTGCAGTACTGTGAACGGAATAAGAAAGTCATTCAGATCCATTTTGTTTTTAAAACATGAGAGATAGATAACCGATAGTATAATATGACTTGGTTTCGCTGTTCCATCCCTAAAAACAAAAAGAACTCAGTTACGGGCGCGCAACAAAGAGATCTTATACTGATCTTAGCTGCCCATTCGCTCATTAAGTTGTGGTTTCGGGGTGTGGTATTAGCTACCGGTTCACAATGTGGTGAGTTCGAACCTCACTCAGTGAGGATATTTTTGCCAAGTAACTATTTCAGTATTTTTGTTTTGTTTAATCTGCACATTTTAATATAGTTCAGTTGTTGCCTTGTTTTATAGTTGTATTCTTGAATATTTATTTCAAGGGCTAGGGACATCTTGGTCATCTGCCCAGTGTATTTGGGTGGATGTTTTCTGATAACCTGTGTTTGCGTGATGACTGAAGTAGTGTGTGTAGCTGTAATGGGTAACGAAAATGGGAAGGTATCTCGAGACTTGAAATAAAGTACCATCCCGGCATTTACCGAGAGGGTGTGTGGAAAGACCTGGGGGAAAACGCCCCCGTCAGCGACGGGATTCGAACCAGTATACACTCGTTAAGCAGACTTATGAAATCAACTAAGGTTACCAGGGATATGAACTTAATTATGGGCTGAGGGTTGAATTGGGGTACACTCAGCCTCAGGAGGCAAAACTGAGAAGAGGCGAGTTCCTTTCCTACCTAAGCTATCCTGGAAGTAGTTCTCCGTGGTTTCCCCCCTTCTCCTCCAGGCAAATGGCGGGTTGGTTCCTAACTTAAGCCACGGCCGCCTCTTTCCCAATCTTATCCTGAACTTCAAATACACACACTACTACAAATACCACCGATTATCAGACAGATTCTACACACTCCCAAGTACACAGGGCTGAATGACCACGATGTTGAAGTACTTCAAATGAAACAACAGCGTCATACTTCGTCATTGCCTCACAGCGCGACCTTTCGCAAGAAGTAAGAGGGGCATACACAAAAGCTTTACATTTAGTTGATTTAGTGGAGAGTCCACCTTCGAGAAAATCTCGAATTTCAGTCTATTTATTATAGACAGAATATTTGAACGAATGATTCTGTTTTCTTCATTGGGTGTATCTTACCTGTTATCGTTCCAGTTTTGTCATTAATTCATTTGGGGGACTTGGGACACCTCAATCATCAGCCTCGTGTGATTGGGTGTGAATTGAACTTATATTTAGATGATGACTGGGAACTGCATTAGGGACAGGGATGGGGTAGGCGCCCCGGAACTTGAATTAAGGTACTATCCCGACATTTGGGTGAAGGGAGTGTGGAAAAGCCACGGGGAGAAACCACACTCTGTATAGCCGCTGTCATCGCTAGGTTTTGCACCTACTATCTCCCGACTTGCTGCAGCTACCTTCGTGGCCGGGGTGCAAGATTTGTACGAGCAAGGCTACGTCGCGGGACTCATTCCAGTTTCAACGAGCTTGGGGATTATGTTCAATCAATTTCTATATGGCAGGTGGTTTCAAGGCCAAATGCCCTTCCTGATGCCAATCTAATGAATAGTTAATGAGAGATTGATTGAAACTGGACCAAGAGATGGAAGGCCTATTGGAAAGTACCATCCCAGCATTTGCCTTAGAGTTTCAAATGGGAAACATCATTTTATTGACTGCTGTAAGTGGGGTTTGAACCACTCGGCAAGTCCGTATATAGCTTGGTTTCATAGACTAGAGCGGCGATCTAAACCTTTTTGAGACTGTGACCACCACAATCATTCCATACCAAGTACCCGGGGTTGTTATGTGAAAATTAATTTCGAAAACCATAATAAACAAGCATTAATTTATTTCTTGGAATAAAAAAATAAAAGAATTAATGTATGGCTTCATTGCGTAAGTCATTTCATGAAGTGCCGAATCAACAAACACCGGATCTTCATGAAGTGCCTCGGGTGATAATGTAAAATCATTTCTTACACCGTCTGCCTAAATCGGTCCGTCACTTCATGAAGAAACGCGTCAGATGGTGTAACTATCCCTTTTTACATCAAATGCCAGCTTTTCATGAAGTGCCTAGGATCTTCATGAAATGACGGATTTCACTATCTGACTACGACATATATATGACTTTCAAGTGTGTCAGACTATGGATTGGGGGCATAATGAACCATTGTTATGAGTTTCATGACAATCGGATGAGCCGTTTAGGTGCCACAAACATTATAGTTGGTACTCGTTCACTGAGTTGTGTAGACCCCGTGACGTAAGCCCAACGCCAGAGTATATAAGTAAAGCCCTGCGCGGATGCGGAAATCCGCGGATAAACCCGCGGATATCCGCAATATTTTTCGTCACGCGGATATAGTTTGCATGGCTGTGCGGATAGCGCATACGCTGCGGATAATGTTCGAAGTAAATTTACGGATAGTTTTTAGAATATAATGTGTAACTTACGTTAATGTTACATATTTGATAAGTCAATTTACAGCTTCATGATTAAACGAGGAATACTCCTATAGCCTAGTCCGTACGAAATATCAGGCACGTATTGCACTTACACGAGAAGATTATTTTACTCATATGCTTTCAACTACATTTTATTAAGTACCGAATGTTTGTAGTAGATGGTCTTGACATCTCATCAATTCTCACTGCCTGATTATTAGTCTACTATACGTACGAGATATAATGCTGTCAATAAGTCCCCGTGGCTCATAATCTACAGATTAACGGTCACGTTAAACTACAAGCTTCCTTCCTTCCTTTTGTCAATAAGTTGTTAGTTCATCGTGGTGACATCATTTACATTCCTCAAGTCAGCTACTTCGCCGTCTAAGCTATCCTGGAAGATCTGGTTCCATTGTGTATCTGCAGATTTATTTCCAACTTGGCACTGAAACCCGTTGACTGTGATATTGCAACGGAGTGAGTTATGACATCAACTATGCGAACATGGATGGGTCAAGAAGCAGAAGGATGATGACTGACTTGGAATTTCCGGCCAAATGTAAATCCTTTGCTCCAAGCGTAAAGAGAAGTTCACGTATTATTAGTGAATGTTAGCGCGACTGGGAGTATGAGCATCATTTCACCAACATGGATAAACTATCTATTAAAATAAAACAAGGTGAGTATTCATTAGTGCGTGAAACAAAGCTCAAGTCAACGATATGGCAGACATTTGGTTACGTTTTCAATGGAAACGAAAAGGTGAACGATATAGTAGGATGTTTTACCTGTAAAAAAGTGTACTCATACTTAGGACACAAATCAGGCACATCAAACTTGCTGAGTTACAAGTGCAACAAAAGTAACCAGAAAGTATAGCCAGTTTTGTGTCTAAAGCGGAGGTCAAGAAACCAGAAGTGTCATCCAACTTGAATGTTTCTTGCAATGAAGCAAATTGTCTGGAACGACTTTCTCCTCAAATGTCTAAATGTGTTGGTTTAACACTTAATATTTCATCTAAAAAAATTAAAAATAATATTGAAATATCAGCGGATTTGGATAACAGTCATGCGGATGCGGGGCGGATGCGGATGATAGGCGTGCGGATGCGGGGCGGATGCGGATAACAAACGTGCGGATGCGGGGCGGATGCGGATAACGTTTCGTTTATCCGCGCAGGGCTCTATATATAAGGCGAGCCCGAGCGTAGGCTACTAATAGGCAGATAATCTTCTTTGTAATATATATGCGTAGAATCTACTTTGTAATACAGTGGCGCAAACAAGAAATATAGCTTAATTATTATAATAGCAGGTCCTCACTTTATTTACCATTTCACATAGTTACTTGTCTGCTTTAACAGTTACAGTAACTGTCGTGCTTATCTTTTGAGCTTCTCCCACATAATTCATTTAACTTTCCGTCAATTTATAAAATACCATTTAACTTCGTATTACCATTTATTACCACTATCTATAATATCTGAATTTTCATCTTTGAATTATGAATTCAATTTCTTTTCACATTAAATTTAATAATGAAAAATATCTTCTCTCCTCTTATCAGTTCATATAATTGTTACTTAAACAATTATTCTTAATGTCACAACAAATTATCTTTAAAATCATCGTTAACTTATTTAAACATTCGTAATGTTTTGAACCTTGCTGACCTTATTGAACAATTCCGTTGAATCGACTTTTACTAACATTTTAATGTACGAGGGCAAGTCAATAAGTATCTGTAATCAATGTTTATAATTTATTACAAAGACAGTACACACTTTATATTGATAACATTTTTCAACATAGTCCCCTTGTTTTTCAATGCACATGGTCCACCGTTTCACAAGCCTGCTTTTACCCTCTGCAAAAAAAAAAAAAAAGGTTCTTGGTTGCGCAGCAAGCCACGTATGCACCACGTTCTTTTCTCGTTTATCGGAGCTGAAGCGACGGCCTCTTAGAGCACTTTTCAATGGACCAAAAAGATGGTAATCCGACGGGGCGAGATCGGGACTGTACGCAGGATGCTCCAACACCTCGAAACGCAGCGTCGGAAGGTTTTGAGCGGTTTTGGCGGCGGTATGTGGACGCGCATTGTCATGGAACAAAAGAACTCCTTCCGACAATCGACCTCTGCGTTTATTGTGAATTGCTGGTTTCGGCTTGTTTATCAGCATACCGTATTACTGTAATGGTCACTGTTTACTGTTTCCCTATTTTCCTGGTTATGATCTAGGATTGGCCCTATGAGCATCACTTTTCCTGCAGAAGGTTGACTCATGAATTTCTTTCTGACGGGGGATCCGCGTTGATTCCCTTCCATGCTCTGACGTTTGCTCTCTGGTTCGAAGTGGTGAACCCATGTTTCATTTCCATTGTCCCCGTATTGTGCTGAAAGTTGTCTATGAATTTCTGCTCCTGCCACGCCCTCAAAAAATGGATTACGGAACTCTGTTCTCCCTTGGTACAAACAGAGAGTGGCGCGGCCATCTTAACGTCGCAACAGGGTAAGCTGTAGCCTACTGATCTGATCATGCTTAAACCTACCACAAATATGGACAACGGTGCCATCTAGTGGCTGGTGAGCACACAACGCCATACAGCCAACTTAACGACACTTAGAGCATAATTGCAGATATTTATTGACTTGCCTTCGTATTATCCAATATAAATATATCTCATAGCAGTGTTCCAAATAACAATCTCTCCTCTGATCTAGAATGATCTATCACTTTCCCTTCCTATTGAACCCTTTATACTCTGATAGTATATTCCTTCTTCTCAATTCAATAATACCGTATCAATTTTAATACACTCATCTCTATCAAGAAAATCTCTACAATAAGTGGCTAATATAATTCCTTCATCAACTTTCCTGTCTGAAATATTGCTTAATATCATAAGTTTCCTATTATCACCATCAATTATCCATTATAATCGCGTAAATATAGTTTATCCTACTAATATATAAAAATGAGATGGCATGTGTCTGTCTGTCTGTGTGTGTGTTACTCAATAATGCAAGAACCACTGGTCCGATTTAAATGAAATTTCATGGATGTAGCTGATGTACCAGGTTTACATACAGGATATATTTGATTTCGATATTTTGCACTATTAAAAAATGGCGACCATTTTAGTGACGTCACTACACCCTTGTTGTTGTTTGAGTCTTCAGTCCTTTGACTGGTTTGATGCAGCTCTCCATGCCTCCCTGTCCTGAGCTAATCGTTTCATCTCTACATAGCTCCGACACCCTACATCGGAGGCAATCTGTTTAACATATTCTAACCTTGGTCTACCCCTACAGTTCTTGTCCTCGACCCTTCCTTCCATAACTAAGCTTGCTATTCCTGGGTGTCTTAGTATGTGTCCTACCAACCTATCTCTTCTCTTCATTAGCAGTCGCCAGAAACATCTCTCCTCTCCCACTCGTCTTAATACCTCTTTGTTTGTAACCCTATCTACCCATCTGATCTTCATCATTCTCCTGTAACACCACATTTCAAATGCTTCAATTCTCCTCTTTTCTGCTGCACCAATAGTCCAAGTTTCACTTCCACAGAGCGCCACGCTCCAGACAAAGGCTTTCAAAAATGACTTCCTAATACCTAAATCTATATTCGATGTCAGCAGATTCCTTTTTTGTAGAAATGCTTTCTTTGCCTGAGCCAACCTACTTTTAATATCCTCTTTGCTTCGTCCATCACTGGTTATTCTGCTTCCTAAGTAACAGAAGTCTCCTACTTCCTTCAGCTTTTCACCTGCCAATTTGATCTCCATAGAGGTTTCTGATATATTTCGGCTGCATTCCAGTATTTTTGTTTTACATTTATTTATTTTCATCATGAATTCTTTCCGTAAGACGGAGTCCATACCATTCAAAAACTCATTCAAATCCTCAGGCTTGTCAGCCAAGATGACGATGTCATCAGCAAATCTCAGAGTTGAAATTATTTCTCCTTGAATCTTCACTCCCACTTTAAAATTTTCTCTAATTTCCTTCATTGCTTGTTCAATGTAAAGATTGAAAAGTATGGGTGTTAAGTTGCAGCCTTGCCTTACACCTTTCTGAATACCAGCTTCTCTCTCATGTCCTTCAACTCGAATGACTGCTGTCTGGTATCTGTACAGATTGTATATCACCCTCCTATCCCTGTACTTTATTCCAATTGATTTCAAAATGTCAAACAATTTAGTCCAATCAACGTTATCAAAAGCCTTTTCTAAGTCTACAAAAGCCATGAACGTTCTCTTATCTTTCCTTATTCTACCTTCTAAAATCAGCCTAAGACTTAGTACAGCTTCCCTTGTTCCTACATTTCTCCTGAAACCAAACTGGTCTTCACCCAACTCCGTTTCTATCTGGCTTTCAATCCTCTTGTAAATTATTCTAGACAGGATCTTTGAAGCATGAGTAATCAAGCTGATTGTACGGTAATCTTCACATCTGTCAGCTCCCACTTTCTTTGGTATAGGGATGATTACATTCTTCTTGAAATCAGGGGGTACCTCACCTGTCTCATAAATCCTACACACCAAGTGAAATAACCTGATCAGACCTTCTTCTCCTATGCAGCGTAGCAACTCAATCGGTATATCATCTATGCCTGGTGCTTTGTTCCTGCTTAAGTCTTCCAAAGCTCTATCAAATTCTGATCTCAATATTAAATCTCCTTTCGCATCCTCATCAATTTCCTTCTCCCTTTCCATTACATGATTCTCAATCTCCTTTCCCTTATACAAACTCTCTATGTAAGCTTTCCATCTGTCAACCTTTTCTTCCCTGTTAGAGGCTTTCCATTTGTGTCCTTAATATTACAGCACTTAGTCTTCTTTTCCCCAAAAGTATTCTTAATCCTTCGATAAGCTGTGTCTACTTTTCCTAATTTCAGACAATTTTCTATACCTGCACATTTCTCTTTCAACCATTCTTCTTTCGCTTCCTTGCACTTCTTGTTAACCTCATTTCTCAGACGTCTGTATTCTGCTTTCCCCTTTTCATCTCTTAGATTCTTGTGTTTCCGCCTTTCATCCATCAATTCTAGTATATCCTGAGTGATCCACGGTTTTCTACCTATTCTTTCTTTCCTACCAATGTGTTCTTCTGCGGATTGTGTTATTTCATTCTTCAAAAGTGCCCATTCGTCTGCAATTGAAGTTTGTTTAGGGTTTTTCATTAGTCCTTCCTTTATACTCTTCTTGAATCTTTCATTTACATCCTTCTCTTTCAGTCTGTCTATTGCCCACCTTTTTGGCTTTTGACTTTTCTTCAGTTTCTTCAACTTTAATCTGCATTTCATTACAACCAGATTGTGATCAGAGTTTATGTCAGCACCAGGATATGTTTTACAATCCAAAATCTGGTTTCGAAACCTCTGCTTGACCATAATGAAGTCGATTTGGTAACGCCCTGTATCTCCTGGTCTCATCCATGTGTATATTCTTCTATTGTGGTTATTGAATAAGGTGTTAGCTATGACCAATTCATGCTCGGTGCAGAATTCTACCAGCCTGCTTCCTCGATCATTCCTTTCACCTAATCCGAAATCTCCTACTATCTTCCCTTCTCTCCCTTTTCCTACCACAGCATTCCAATCTCCCATTACTATAACATTTTCATCACCCTTGATATACCTGAGAATTTCGTCTATTTCTTCGTAGACCTCTTCAACATCCTCATCATCAGCTTGACTGGTAGGCATATAGACTTGTACCACTGTAGTGCAGGTAGGTTTTGTATTGATTTTTGCTACAATAATCCGTTCACTATATTGCTCATAATATTCCACCCGCTGTCCAAGTTTCCTACTCAATATGAGGCCAACCCCAGCTTGGCCATTGTTTGATTTAGTGCTAATGACCCTATAGTCTCCTGACCAAAAGTCCTGTTCTTCCTGCCAGCGCATTTCACTAATTCCAACCAAATCCAACCTCAACCTATCCATTTCCCTTTCTAAGTTTTCTAACCTTCCACTTCCTAGCAGACTTCTAACATTCCACGCTCCGATCCGTAGAATGTCAGATTTCCTCTTTGTCACTTCTGTGATGTTAACCCCCTCTCGAGTAGTCCCCACCCGGAGATCCGAACGGGGGACTAGTTTACCTCCGGATTGAAATTTTACAAGGGAGGAGGCCATCATCACATGTAATTATGCATAGAGAGGTGCATATCCTCGGGAATAGCATACGGCTGTAGTTTCCCGTTGCTTTCAGCTTACACCCTTTGGTTTCAAAATTCATATTTCCATACAAATAAAAAGAGAACGCTAAGAAATAGCAAACTTTTGATGGCACATACGAGCTTTAAAATTTAATTTCCTATCCGAAAGGTCCTAATCACGTTTCGTGTAACTCCAACGGTTAGCGAGTAAAACCCACATTTGTGACGTCACTATACCCTTTGGTTTCAAAATTTCATATTTCCATTTCAAATAAAAAGAGAACGCTAAGAAATAGCAAACTTTTGATGGCATATAGGAGCTTTAGCATTTAATTTTCCCTCCAAAAGGCCCTGATCACCTTTCGTGTATCTCCAACGGTTAGCGAGTAAACCCTAAATTTGAGCAATAAAACACGGTCAACACCAAGCGGTGCAGTATATCTCTAAATACAGAATATAAAAATGAAAAATTGTGTGTTTTTTTCTGAAATTCTACGGAAATTTGAGTTATTTACGCGTTTCAGACTGTTTTATGATGGATGCGCGCGAAAATAATGTTTTGTCTGTCTGTTTGTTTGTCTGTGGCGCAGCGGTCAAGCTGTTGGCCTCTCACCAAGGTGGACCGGGTTCGATTCCCGGTTAATGCATGTGAGATTTTCGATGTGAATTGCCATGTCCTGTGGTTCGGATTCCACGTTAAAAGGAGGTCCCGTGGCTCATGATCTCAAGATTAACGGTCACGTAAAACTACAAGCTTCCTCCCTTCGCTTTTGACAACTTTGTTCCCCTATAACTCGAGAACGGCTGGGTGTATCAACCTAAATTTTGGTACAGATATCCATCAGAGGCAGGACACCAATCATTGATGTAGCTCATCCCCGTACCTCTCATAAAAGTGGGCCTACCCCCTTAAATACATGCTGAAATAAGCGCAGAAGGACGAGACATAGCTCATTTTCAGCCCCTCAATGTGAGACACAAAACTCGGGGGCCCCGAAGGATCCCCGAATACCACATTTTAAGGCCTAAACCCAACCGTTTCTGAGATATTCCCAGAAAACTAATTTCATTTATTAAACTAATGAACGAATGCAAGCCGGTAACTATGGCAACAGATTCCCAGAGGTCCATATATTGCTGTGAGACGCAATGCAATTCCATTAATTACATTAGTGTGAAAGTTTCCAAACGGCTAGAAGGTTATCACGGAACCAAATTAAGCTGTAAAATTCATCAACACGTATAATGCGCTTAAGGGGGTCAAGGGGTACTCTAGATTTTTTTCACGCAATTTACACCTGCATGTGTGGACGGCAGGTCTATTATATTCCTATCCATATATTATATTATTATTATTAGTATTATATTATGGCGTACAACGATGAGACAAAGCCCCTCGATGCCAGAAACAAAACTCGGGGGCCGTAAAGCGTCCTCGAAAACTACATTATAAGGCTCTAAAACCAACAGTTTCTGAAATATTCCCAGAAAACTAATTTAATTTAATTTAACAAATTAATGAAGGAATGCAAATCGGTAACCATGACAACATTATCTCAAGGGGTGGCATCCAACTTTCCATCTATTTCTGTAAGAAGCAATGTCGCTCCATTTATTACATTTCTGTGAATGTTTGCAAATGGCTATAAGTTTATCACGGAACCAACGTAGACTGTATAATTCATCAATGCAATTAAGGGGGTCAAGGGGTAACCAAGAATGTCTTAATGCAATTTTAACGTGCGACATATAGTACAGAAGGTCTACTCCAAACAGCATCATTATTTTCAAAAATTCCTGAATTGAATAAGCATTTTTTGTGGCTTTTAGGAATTCGGGCCATTTAAGGCTAAAGAACGTGAATTTTCATGCACCACAAGCTTTTATAATTTATGAAAGAGGTCTTCCTGTGTACCTAACACAACGTAGAGGGTCAGTTTTTATGTGACGTGTATTGCGTTTCGTCTACAAGGCTTTCAATTCTATTTCACGTCAGGAAGTACACGTTAGGTGAATTTAGTTTGAGAGCACATTTTAACCAATCTTTTTTTGTTGCTGTCGACATACGGGTTCATCGTAAGGATGATTTTGTTTGATACTGTGTGGTAGATATACCCATATTTGGATATCTGGGTGATATGTTGTAGACAATAGAATTGTCTGTCTGTCTGTCTGTCTGTCTGTCTCTGTGTATACTTATGTACACCTATAACTCGTGTTCGGATGCTTGGTACATCGTAAAATTGGGTATGGTAACCATGAGAGTCAATACACCAATCCTTTATAGAACTCTTCACCGTACTTGTCATACAGTAGAAGGGTGGATATAGGGGAAAAACGTCTCAAAATTCATGCTAAAATAGGCGAAATATAAAAATTATCCTAGAAGGACGAACAAAGCATATGATGCGCTTCTCAATGTGAGACACAATTCGGGAGTCTATAAGGGTCTCCGAAAACCACATTTTAGGGCCCTTAAATTAACAGTGTGTGTGATATTCCCAGAAAACTAACTTCGTTCTGATAAACTTATGAAGGAATGACAAACCGCTAACCACTGCAACAGTAGCTCAATTGATAATGTCTGGTGTTAACACACACCGTTCGAAGAACGGGTACTCCTGCTAGTATTATTCATAAACCTCTCCTAATATTGTTCATAATATTTTCCTAATGCTCTTAAATTAACATAAATTACGTTACTTAAATTCCTGACTATAAATTTATGATAAAGTTAGGCTAATAAACGTTGCTAAACAAACTATAAAAACTCCTAAATATTCCTAAAATCGCTGAATATCAAATGAAATTTCCTAGAAATGGTCAAACATGCAATCCCAATGCTTCAAATATCTACATTTTCAAGATGATAATAATAATAATGTTATTGGTTTTACGTCCCTTAACTATTGGTGCTGATAAACTTTTGACTTTCCCGAGAGCAAGAGAGATGAAAGACTAGATTTCACTCATTCTAGCAGAAAGTTGGGAGAAAGTGTCCTAGCAATTAAAAATCAGCCACACCTGATCAAATAACTTCTCATATTGCAGCAACCTCTCAAGTTCTAGGTCATAAAAAACACACAAAATATGTTCGACGCTAACTTCATGCTCTGAGATTTCTTGCACCTTTCACATCATATAATTCACAGCCCTGGAAATTCAAGAGACACTTAAAGAACTAAATCCTGGCATGGCAACTGGATTTGATGAAATTCACTCTGAACTCCTCATACATTATGGTAGAGAATGCGAAGATGGGTGGCACAGTTATTCTAACTGGACAAATCCCACCTGAATTCAAGAAAGCAAAATTAATTTTGAAACCTGATAAACCAGCTACCAGACCTGAAAGTTACAGACCTATTCTCGGCTTCGACTTTGTCCGGGCCAAGCTGCGCGCTAGTAACGCTATCGCGTGGCCAGAATCGGTCGTCCGCCATTTTAAGAGTAGAGGTCTTTGCTTACATTGAGGAGCCTGAAAACAGTCGTAGAGTAATTGTCTCCGAAGGTTGAGAAAATGGTTATTTCTTCGATCGTTAATTGTGTTTCCCGTTCAAATCGTAATCAAGTACTGGGTGTAAGATTTTTCTGTATTATTCTCATCGTGAGGAGCAGCTGGAGAGCCTAAGAGAAAGTAGCGAGAAGACTTCTGTTTTTTAACTCCACAAAGTTACCGATATAAATTACCTTTTTGGTAATTCGAAGAAACAATTCTCCAAAACATTAATAGCCTATGCCCCTCAATCAAATTCACCAAGGAATCCGAAACCGATCGGAAAATAAATTACGGTATCTCGACATAACCATCGAAAGTAAAGATAATGAACTTTCATATTCCATATTCCGAAAAGCCACACAAACTTCGCATGCAATTGACAATCAGTCCAATCACAACAGTACCGTACGCATACATTAGCGGGGTTCTCAATAGTGTACAGGGCTTTAAACATACCCATGTCAAAAGACAATTATAATAAGGAGATCAGAATAATCAAGCAAATAGCAAGGGAAAACAATTTTCTGTCCAGCAAAATAGAACAAATTGTAGCCAGGCATAAAATAAACATAAAACATAAAAAGCCGGACAATAATGAGAAAATATTCGCGCGTTTCAATTATGTGAACACATAAAATCCCTAATCCATCCAAAAACCAAGGCATGAACATGCATTTACAACGAATAACACAACCGGAAACATCTGCGCAATAGTTATCTAAATAAACAAGACCCGTATTCCATTACGTGCCAAGATACAGGTTGTCAAGCAAATTACATCGTGCAGACTGGAAGAAGAGTGGATACACATTACCATGAACCTAGTATTCAGGCCCCAGGATCCATAGGATCCTTGGGACCTAAGAACCATATACCTAAAGGGGAGAGACATAGACATATACCCCTGGATCCACAGGCGGCTACACCTATCTCAACAGCATCTATCAACATAACCCCAAAATAACACATCTACAATCTATCCCACATCATACAAGTTTTTCACCCCATATTACATCCCTCAGGCTAAGGTAGAAGCCTCAACACACAATTCTATAAACACCAAGCAGTAGTGTGTTTTGGATGGTTCTATATCCTCCACCTCCACATTCCTCCACACAAGATGGCGGCGGTGCGATATCTCTCGAACCCATGGTTGGATTTTAAAAAATGAGGTGTTGTTGAACTCGGGCTAACACCCCCTTTCCAATGGACAACATATTTCCACCCAAAAAATAAAACTTACCCTACTAGGGGTGAAAATTGTAATTTTTTAGAGAATCTCTCTTTCCAATTGCAACATGTGAGAGTTTGAATCCCGATATGTATTTAAACGTTGTTCCACATAAAGTGCATGTGTGTACGGTCGACCGCCACTATGAATTAACATGCTCGTTTTTGTTTGTTTTGTTTTTACGCATGCCCACTCATGGCTTTTGTAAGAGGGTGGGGGAGTGGATCCCTGTGGATGGGTTATTGTTGACAGGTCATTGTTGACAAGTCATTGATGACAGGTCCTTGTGGACAAGTCCTTGTGGACAAGTCCTTGTGGACAAGTCCTTGTAGACGAGTCCCTGTGGACGAGTCCTTGTTCCTTCGGACTGACCCCTATGGACGGGTCCCTTTGGCCTGGTTCCTACGGACTAGCCCATGAATTTATTTAAATTATATCAAAGGGCCTAACTACATTTGTGTGTGTTGAACTGACGTTGTTCACCACTACTATAATGGGATAACGATACGAAAGGAAAGTGACGAAATACATGTGAACATACATGGGATCTAACTTGGTGGATGGATGTGTTCTAACGAGTCATTTGTAGTTGAAAGAGAATAATACATGTTCTTAAGATGTTAAAACTGAGGAGATGGTACGTGCAGTAAACCGACTTGTTACTTCCTGTGTCATATTACAGACATGACAGAGAGCGCGCAGATCTGTCGCTATGACTAACGATGCAGTAATTTGAAACCGCAAGTGTTCATGAAGACAATGGATGATGATCATGCAAAGTTAGCAGTTATTGGATATTACACAGGTGTTCCTTCCGGTGTCATGTTGCTGACATGGCAGGGAGCGCACACTGCTGTTGCTATGACTGACACTGCAGTAATTTGAAGCCTCAGGTGTTGATTAAGACAATGGGTGATGATCATGCAAAGTCAGCAGTAATTGGATACCACGCAGGTGTTCCTAGTGTACTTTGGACTCTCAGCTGTATTGGGAAAGGAATTGCAATGATCTGCAAAAAACTGCTGACACGAGCGATGAGAGTTTATATAAGAGAGGTGTCCTATATTTCCCTACTGTCAGTCTTTATTACTCGCTTTGAGTGAACAGTGCTCTATTACTGCTCAAGAGTTGTAAAAAAAAAGACTTTTTTTTTGGTAGAAAATCATTAAATTATTTTTGCAAGGTAAGTACATATTATTAATGGATTGTAGTCTTTTATTACTAATTGATGTTGAAGTTATTGATTGGAATGTATTTATTAATTGATTGATTGATTTGCTTACAGATAATTGGGTACCTGTAGGTTACCAGATTCCTACAATCTGTTCATTCTGTGACTGCAGTTGATAAATTATAAAAAGGTAAGTGCCCCTATAAGAACTTTTAAACAGAGTGATATTTTCCAATGTTCACTACTAGATGTCAGTAAAAATGGTATATTTGGTAGTGAAAGTTGGAACTACTTGACCATGGTGTGTAAAGCTAATTTTGTAGGTTAGATTTTGATTACCGCTCTATTAAGTCCGAATGTTCGTTGCTAGGTGTCAGTGACATAGGGAATATTTAAAGTCTTAACCTCAGTTCACCTAACATAACCTAACTTTACCTAACTTAACCTTATCACTTGACATATTTCACAAGTTTAGACTTGCTTTATAACTGACTATGACGTCACACTTAGCTCACTTAACTGGTGGCTGCTGGTTTCTATCACGTGATATGTTCTACAAGTTTAGACTTTCTTTATGACTGACTATGACGTCACACTTAGCTCACTTAACGGGCGATCGCAGGTTTCTATCACGTGATATGTTCTATAAGTTTAGACTTGTTTTAAGACTGGCTATGACGTTACACTTAGCTCACTTAACTGGCGATCGCTGGTTTCTATCACGTGACATGTTCTACAAGTTTAGACTTGTTTTAAGACTGGCTATGACGTCACACTTTGCTCACTTAACTGGCGATCGCTGGTTTCTATCACGTGACATGTTCTACAAGTTTAGACTTGCTTTGAGACTGGCTATGACGTCACACCTAGCTCACTTAACTGGCGACCGCTGGTTTCTACCACTCTATCAAGTTCCAATGTTCGCTGCTAAGTGTCAGTCACAGTGGTATATAGTAACCCTCAGTTAGAACTACATGAAGTTAGACTTGCTAAGAGTTCACAGATGATCGATTTAAATACCCTGCTATAACCATTGACTGGAATGTAATTAAACTAATTATATTGTACTTTGTTTTATCATTTATTAACATTGATGATTTCTTTCTTTTATAGGTAATTTCGAAAGTGATCATCATGTTCAAGTGTGGTGACTGTAAGAAACAGTTTTCAAGACCTGACAACCTTCAACGACACGCAAATGCTAAACATGACATTAAAATGTTTGTGTGCAGTCATTGTGCTATGACATTTAACCGACAGCATAGTCTTAGACGGCATGTAAATTTAAAGCATGTCAGTTCAGCACCTTTTTTCATGTTCAGTTTGTGATCTTGTTTTTTTTTGTTGTAAAGCGATATCAATCCCACATGGTGAAGTGCATGGTGAACAACAGGAATTAAAAACTGTAAAACCATCAACTAGCACGGAACCTTTAAACGAATGTGATGCTCAAAAGCGTAAACGTTCTCAAGATTGTGAAAATAGTTGTGCAACAAAAAGAAAGAAGAATGGTGAACCTTCAATAACACATTGTGATGTATGTAATATTGATATACCTTCTTCAATCATTCATGGACATTTACGCAGTATTCAACATAAAAATAACACTTGCCATGAAAGAAATTCTGGAAATATTCAACAAATTGGTAGTGCATTTAAAAGTCGAATTGCTAGTTATAGACTTTATAGTGAAGAAAAAACTCCAAGTATTGAATCATTTTTAGAAAATGTTCAACCTACTGTGTTTGGCTTGGTAGGTAATGTTTTATTAGAGCATGAAACAATAAAAATGAATTTTGAACTTTTTGGACTCTATGTAAAAACTGGGAGCGAAGGTGAAATTACGGATATCAAATCCTTTAATACAAAAAACGTAATTGTTAGCGAATCAACTAATATTAGTGATATATACCAAAATATTTCAAGTGCCATCGTTGTGAAGAGTGAAGAGTTCCAGGAAAGGGAGTCAGGCTGGGCGTTGGTTGAAGTACTTTATTTAGAAACCAACCTGAATAAATACAACCCCCTTCGAGCATCATCATACATTGATTTGCCAGGATGGATTAAACGAAAGAAAGCTGTTGTGAAAGTTTTGAATAATGATGACGCATGTTTTGCGTGGGCTGTAACTTCAGCTCTCCATCCAGCAGAAAAGGCTGTGGAGAGAACGTCATCTCATCCTCACTATTCTTCAGTGTTAGATTTAAAAGAAATGGAATTACCTATGGCGATAAAAGACATTCAACGTTTTGAAAAGCTGAACAATGTAAGTATTAATGTGTATGAAATTGAAAATAAGAGTATAGTTGGTCCTCTATATTATACTCAGGAAAAAAGGATGCTCATGTAAATTTACTATACATAACTGAAGGTGAAAATGCTCACTATTGTTGGATAAAACATTTAAGTAGACTTGTTTGTAGTCAAGTATCAAAACATAAATCTAAGAAGTGGTTGTGTGATGGTTGTTTGCTACATTTCCAGAAAGAGGATCAACTAACTCAACATCAAAAATGGGGATGTAATCATGTTTGTACGGTATTACCTACTCCGAGAAATAACATTCTAAAATTTAAGGATTATGAGAAACAGCTTCGAGTACCATTTGTTATATATGCTGACTTCGAGGCTTTGCTAAAACCATTTAATACATGTTCATCGAACCCAGCCCAACCTTTTACCAAAACTACTCATATTCATGAACCTTTTAGCTTTGCATATTATATTAAATGTAGTTATGATGACTCTTTAAATAAGTTTGAGCTCTATAGAGGACCTGATGCACCTAAAGTTTTTATGGAAAGACTTGAAAAAGATGCCATCCGTATATCCTCTATTTTAAATACGATCATTCCAATGGAGCCACTAACTTCATCAGAGCAAATGAATTTTGAAACTGAAACTAATTGTTTTATATGTGGTGAATGTTTATATACAGACAGGGTTCGCGATCATGACCATTTAACAGGAAAATATCGTGGTGCTGCTCACCAAGAATGTAATTTAAATTATAGAGTAAGTAAATTCATTCCGGTCATTCTACATAACGGTAGCAAATACGATAACCACTTTATCGTTAAAGAATTTGGAGCTTCAGATGTGAAAATTGATGTGATTGCAAATAATAAGGAACAATACATATCGTTCACAAAATACATCAAAACTAGCAATAAAAAAAACCATTAAACTGCGATTTTTAGATTCATTCCGCTTTATGCCGAGTAGTCTTGATAAGCTGGCTAGTAATTTAAAATCAGATCAGTTTCATGAAATTCAACGTGTCTTTCCTAAAGAAGATGATTTTAATTTGATTTGTCAAAAGGGTATATTCCCTTACGAATATATTAACTGTGTGGAACGTCTTGAGGAGTGTTCTTTACCGTCGAAAGATGCATTTTACAGTTCCTTAAACACAAGTCATATCAGTGATCAGGAATATTTACATGCACAACGTGTATGGACACAGTTTGACATTCAAAATTTAGGAGAATTTTCAGACATATATTTGAAGACAGATGTGTTATTATTAGCAGATGTTTTTGAAAATTTTCGGAATGTTTGTATGAAAAGTTATGACCTTGATCCTTGTCAGTATTTCACTGATCCTGGGTTAAGTTTCAGTTCAATGTTGAAAAAAAAGTAAATTTAGAATTAATGACTGATATAGACATGATCAATTTTATAAAATCATCAATTCGAGGTGGATTAAGCCAATGTAGTGGGCGGTACTCTAAAGCAAATAATAAATACATGCCTAGCTACAACCCTTGTGAAGAGTCAAAGTATATTGTCTACCTCGATGCAAATAACCAATATGGTTGGGCTATGAGTCAATATCTACCACTGAAAGATTTTCGCTGGCTGACACAACCTGAAATTGATGTCTTACACGTTGACACTCTTAATGATAACGATGATAAAGGATATATTTTAGAGGTAAATCTTGAGTACCCTAAAGAGTTACATGATGATCATAATGATTTACCATTTTCTCCTGAGAATATGAAATCTCCATACATCACATCACGAACAAAAATGTTAATTGCTAATGTAAATGATAAATGTAAATATGTAATACATTATCAAAACTTGAAACAGTGTCTACAGCATGGATTGAAATTAACTAAAATTCATCGCGTATTGCAATTTCATCAGTCAGCATGGCTCAAACCGTATAGAGATCTAAACAATAATTTAAGAACACAGTCAACAAACGTGTTTGAAAAAGATTTTTATAAACACATGAATAATAGTGTTTTTGGAAAGACTATGGAGAATGTTGATAAACGAGTTGATGTAAAGCTGATAACAAAGTGGGAGAATGATGGTAAAAGTTATGGTGCGAGCAACTTAATAAGCAAGCCTAACTTTCATAGCTGTTCAATTATTCATGAGGATTTAGTTGTAATACAAATGAATCGTCTTAAAGTAACTTACAACAAACCCATATATGTGGGTTACACCATTCTGGAATTGTCAAAAACACTTATGTATGAATTTCACTATGATTATGTAAAGAAAAACTATCTTGATAATGCTAAATTACTCTACACAGACACAGATTCTTTTATTTATGAGTTTAAAACTGATGATTTTTATGAGGATATCAAAACTGAGCTAAATAGGTTTGATACAAGTGACTATCCCGAGGATAATATTTACCATTTGCCTCTAGTAAACAAAAAGGTTCTTGGGAAATTTAAGGATGAATGTGCTGGTGTTATTATAGACACCTTTGTAGGTACAAAATCTAAATCATACAGCTATATGACAATTGACGATGTAGTAGTAAAGAAATTAAAAGGAGTGAAAAAGAATGTTGTTAGTAAAGAGTTAGATATAAGTGATTATAAAAACTGTATAGTTAGTAACCCACCTGTATTATATAAAAAAATGTGTGTATTTAGAAGTAAAAATCATCAACTACATACCAATATGCTGAACAAAGTTGCTTTAAGTAATGAAGACAACAAACGATTCATTATACCCAACACGTTTGATACTCTTGCTTGGGGAAACAGTCGCATTGATGACTATTACTTTACTTGTGTCTAATGATCACTATATTGTAATATTTTTAGTGTGTTTTATATTGTAATATTTTTTTTGTAAAAACTGTAAGTAGAATGTATAATGTTAGGCTACTGTAGATTAGTAAAAATAAGATAAGTAATACATTTTAGTGTAAAATATTTGCTTTTGTATATTACGAAAAAGATTTTAAAAAATGTACAGAATGTGTGAACTAAACAAGGGAATGTAAAAAATGTAAAGTGGAAATTGTAAATATCCATGTGTGAGAAAAGTGAAATGGCTATCACCATTTTAAAATTAAAAAGACATTGTGATCTGGTAAACCTTGTTTTTATTTCACAACAACAAAAATGTACAGAATGTGTAAACTAAACGAGGAGAATGTAAAAAAATGAAAAGTGGAAATTGTAAATATTCATGTGTGAAAAAATGAAATGGCTATCACCATTTTAAAAAATTAAAAGACATTGTGATCTTGTAAACCTTGTTTTATTTCACAACAAATAGAGCTTTACAAAAATAGAATACAAAAGAAATACCAATTCCTCAATCCTTTTCAATGTTCATGTCCTCTCATCATTAACTTTCCTTTTATAACACTAATCACAATGAGGGCTGCCAACCTCTCTCCCACTGAGACATCACAGGATGTCAAACGTTGTTTAGCTTTTCAACGATACTTTATCCACTACACGTCTTAATGCAGGATGACTGTGGTGATAAGAAAGGTGCATGCTTCATCCAAAGGATTAATAGGTATATCACTACGCTGCAAAGGTTCTTCAAGACAAGTTCCAGGACTACACAAATTATAACCAGGTAGGTAGATTTCGAAAGTCAAGTATTGAATTACTTTGTTAATGACGCCATTGCCAGTACAGGTCTGGCATATCCTTTTCCATCGATGGTAAAAAGGTTTGATCTTCCTCCTCCTCTGTGGATGATGTTTGTTGTTGCTGCTTTTTTTTCTTCATTACTCCCGTGGAATGAGGAAACAAAGTCTTTACACTGACTTTTATGACCATGATACAGTTTGACTAGCTGGCAAGTATCATATTGTCGCATAGAGGGTACTTTTGCCATAGCCACTTGCTTATGGTGATCATAATCCGTACATGGTTGCAATTCACTTAACACAGGGTCTTGAGTCCATGATGTTGGTACATGTTGCCAGATTTCTTTCACTGCATTTGCGGTGACATAGCCTAATAAATGAATGATTTTGGAAGAGCCAATAATTCTTCTTTAGTAAAACTGTCTAGTTTCTTTTTACACACAAATAACTTTCCAATCGCTTTATCGGTAGCATCCCCTTTCTCCATGGTATCGCGTTGATGTTTACACGTCGCTTGTAGAAATCTCACTGGTGTCATCCACAGGTAAACCTTTAGTTTTAATTTTATTTAACAACTCCCAGCAGGCATTGGTGGTTAGCCAATGAAACAATTGCCACACCTGTGCCAGGGCTTTATGAGTAATATTGTCACAGGGGCAGCGGTCCATGAGTGTTTGCAGCGAGGGACAGCCCATGTCCATTAAATCGATACATTGACAGTAAGACGCCAAAAATGGTTGTAGCCATTGACGTTTTTCACTACCTTTCACAACTACTACATGGGCAGAAGACAAGTGGGCTTTCATGACTATGTCCAGGTGCTTATATGAAATGGTTCCTTGCTTCCAGTCTAGTTGCATATGAGTTTCAATCCACTGGGTTTGTTTACGGTCTTTATCACACAACAAATCAAACGCATAAGGTGGTTTAAACACCAAATGGGTAGCTTGTGATAACCAAAAAGTGGAACAATCGATGATGGCCACTTCTTTAAATATAAATTTGTTATCTCCAATTTTAAACCCTTGACAGTCGACAATCAGTGTACGCAACATGTTCACTCTTTCAAAATCTAGTCGAATGTCAATATTGGATGGTTTGACAGACTCTTCCAAGTAGGAACAGTCAAAGACAATCAGTGGCGCCCTTGTCTTAAAAGCTTGGGGTGACAACATTGGACAATTCTCTTTTTGAAAATACGACCATCTAAATTTAGAAAACAAGTCGTATAGGGGGCCAAGCTTATTTTTTGAAAAATCTAAATCCAACCCTTCATAGGGAAACACAGCACCGTTGAGGAAAAGACGTGCGTTTCTCAATTGCAGGTGATCAAATTGCGTGACATCTTTGGTTTATTGATACTTGCGATTCATTTGAAAACCCACAATCATGTAGAGAGGTCTCTCTGTAAAGCGGGCTGTTTTATAGACCAACTGTGTGTGTTGGTGGTGGGCAATAGCGGGTACTCATGGAGTGCCCAGCTTCTAAATTCCATGGGTAGAGGTATATCTCTCTTTACCATTTTGAGTATGTCCAATTTTTTGCTATCGTTAAGGGTCACATGAGGCACTTTCCATAGCAAGCGTTGTAGTTGAATTTTTGAATCAATGGGGGCATTGTCGGCTCCCTTGAGTGCATTATTATCACTCCTGTCTCCCACCAGATAAAGCACTTGCTTTGCGTTGACTACAATGCACTGGTGATCTTCAGCAAAGCCTAAAATCAATTTAAGAGGTAAATATCCAGTAAAGGTGCCATCGGTGTGTACCATCCAGTCATTGATCGAGTCAGGGCACCAACCCGCCATGCAAAGTGTTTTAGCTTCTTCCTCACTATAAGAGGGATATAGTTTCATGACACTGGAAATACCCACATTTCGAGTGCTATCCACCACGATATCGTTAATCACATAACGCACTTCAGAAAACAAGAAGGCGAAAGCATGGTTGGCTAACTTGGACGTAGTGGGTGTAGAGCCATCGGCTTTGGTGAGCCGACCTTCAATCTGAATAACACTTTTATGCGGTAGAGTGTAAATATCTTGGTTGTTGATAACAAATTAAATTTCATCATTGTTATTGAGTCCAGGTGTTTGAGCTTGATAAGAATGGAGATCAATTCCTACCACTCCTGGTTGTTCCTCGATGTGGTTCGCTATCTCTAGGATAGAATTCATCGCGGGGGTTGACGTGGTAACCCAAATGCTGTAAAATCTGCTTGTTCTGAGATGTTAACGTGTATTCACGTGGTAAACAACTAACACCATTCCTAGACGGTGCTGTTGCTTTATATACAAACTTCATAGTGGTTTTAGCACCAACTTGTAAGTCACTGGTGTGGTAGAATCTAGATCAATGAGTTGTTGCTCTCTATTGATCAGTCTTAATGTTATATTACTAATACCATCGACAGCCACAGAACGAAAAAGCACCACTGGAAGGTTTTCACGAATAATATAGCCATTGGGCGATGTTACAATAAAGTCATAAAGCGAATGCGATGGTTCTTGATTGGTGTACACTTGACTAATAATATTACACGTCACCGACACATAATGGTCCTCAATGAATTTCACTTCATGGTCTGATTCATGTTTTTTGTTGGGCTCCAACACGCGTGGTTTAAATCCTAGTAATGGACAAATGGAATCAGGGTGTGTTTTAAAGTCAATTTTGAATGTAGAAAAAATACTGCAGCTATGAGTGTTGGTATTTCCTACAAGTTCAAACTTGTGCGTTCCATCGAGAAATGACTTTAAACCATATTCATTGATCAACACCACATAAATGAGCTCATAAATGCCATCTATCGTGTATCCTCCAGAGTTCAGGGTGAGCACAGAATTATCATAGTAAAACTTGTTGTTCACATTTTCACGTATGTTGTATATTCGATTGTACGTTTCAAGCGAAACAAGTCCTAAACCATAGGATTTTTCACTCAATTCGATAGGTGGGTAAAAGTTTAGGCTCACTTCAGGTCCACGTCCATGCAGCGTAAACGTCTTACTTTCCACTGACATACTGTTGACGTTTTTGCTTATGTTGCGTCTTATATAAAAAAAAATTAAACACAAACGTCCACACTGTTGGCTGTTAAACGTTTGCTCACGTTTCACATTATAATATATCTTGATCCTGTTTCCAAAATAGGCCACTAGTTCCATGGGCGGGGGCAAATTCCCAAAACTGTCAAAGTACCATATAGTGGATCCCTCTTTGACATAAGCTACATAATGTGTTCCAGGTCCTCGGTGATCATCCAAATTGACAACAGCACATTCATGTTTCCAGGGTTGTGAGGGTAATTGGTTTCGCATAAACACACCTCGAAAATGAGAAAGCTTCAGTTGTTTAGCATAGCTTTCCACTTGCTGATGCGTCAGGGCATGTCTTGCTATGGCTGAAGTTAAAGATGTTTTTTTTTATTTCGAAAAGGTGAAATTCCAAATCCTTGTTGATAAAAGGCTGGCTTCAAATTGACATTTCTAGCCCCCATAGCAATGGCTTCCAATGTTTCATTGTGTCGCTGACTTTCTTTGAGTTGTTGCTTGCCCTGTTGCACGGCTTTAATAGTTTTTGCCACTGCACTGGCGCCGCCTAAAAGTGAACCTAGAGCAGCCAGACCAGCGAATAATGCAGGTAAAAATCCCGCTCGTTTAGGGACGGGGATCACTCGCCCTTGTTTTGAACCCTGTCGCTGACGTTTTGGAATAACATGTCTCTGTGCTGCTCGAAGAGCTTTCCTTATGGTCAACACATTATTTTTTATTTTTTTCTTTCGCAAGGGCTTGTCCACGAATGTCATAAGCTCAGGCTTTGCCAAGGACAGGGTCATATTTTTAGTCTTTCTCACCACATATCTTTGTTTCACCATGATGATGATAATGACCAACAACCTTTCACAAGAAAGTTTAAGTCACAATTAACGTCAGATTGTTATTTCATGGCTGTATATTCCAATTCTACATAAAGTGGGAAATCGTTTATGGTTTTTCCAGCTTGCTTTTCATTCCATGTCAACAGGAGATGAAAGGATAATTCGTCTCCTGCATTGACCATTTCATGGTTATGGACCAACATCCTATGACCATTTATCTCTATTTGTAAATGGTTCTCATCAGGTATGGCATATTTGATGTGAATGGTTCCATCATAGTGTAGTCGATAGTGGCTTAAACCCGAAGCAAGCACATAGGTCAAGTGCTGGTCATGAACTAGCGGTATATGTTTTCTCTCATTCACAGGTTTTACATTTGTCAGATGCACTAAAAATACAGATGGGATACATTTATAAAGACTTTTCATTTCATAGGTCACGTATCGCTTGGTACAGACATCCTCATCTTCTTGTGGGTCTTCCACGTGAATAATGCGGTGATGATTAGCGCTATAGCCATTCACCGTAAGCTGAGGCACTTTATCATAAAACTCATACACCTTGTTATCCACATACTTTTTTGTAGTAACGTCTGTAGTCACTTGAGGATGTTTTACATGAGTTAACCGCTTTCCTTTAAAGTCATAATCTCCTTGTTTTGTGCGTGGCACTACTGACCTATCCACATAGTGTTTATTAGCAGGATCTGTTTCTTGTTTAGGATCATGTATGGGAACAGACCTAGCTTTGACCATCAACGCACGTCCAAAGACATCCATCGTCAATCTGTAGTACGAGTCTACTGTTTCTATGACAAGGCTCGGTGCCATGTATATAGACAGCCTGCTATCCTTTCTAAGCCTTAGTTGAAATGAAGCTAATTAAGCAGCAAGAGTCATTCCCCGTGAGGGACATGGTTTCCCATCTCTGCCCCACATCACGTGAACAACGCCATGGTTCACTGTTTCCATCTTCCATTCGCTGCATCATTGTGGGACCTTCCGGCTGTGGAAAGACCAATCTTTTGCTGACACTTATTACAGCGCCCAATGGTCTGTGTTTTCAAAATATTTATATTTTCGCAAAATCTCTCTACCAACCCCTCTACGTGTTTCTGGATCAAGTCATGTCTGGATTACAAAATGAGAATATGGGGTATTTTACATTTTCCACGCAAGAAAATGTTATTTCACCGGATGAGGTAAAGCCTGATTCACTCATGATTTTCGATGATGTATCCACTGAACGACGAGGTATCATTCAAAGCTATTTCAGCATGGGTCGACACAAACATATCGATTGCTTCTATCTTGGACAAACGTATTCTAAAATGTCCAAACAGTTGATTCGTGACAATGCCAATGTCATTGTTTTATTTCGCCAGGACGAGAAGAACAGTCGTTACATTTATAATGAACATGTGAATCCGGATATGACCTTTCAAATGTTTACAGAATTGTGTGGCAAGTGCTGGAACACACAACGTCATGCCTGTTTAGTGATTGACAAACAAAGTGAACTCAACCAAGGGCGGTATCGCTTAGGGTTTGATCATTTTATTGCTATTTAAGGCAGTGTATCATTCCCTCTCAAGTCATTTGTCACGACACCATGGCGTTAGCAGAGAGTCAATTGAAAAAGCATATTATTAGAGCAAAAAATACTATTCGCCAAACGTTCCGTCAATTGAAACGATCACGTGCGGATCATGCTTTGTTTATTCAACAACATTTAGCCCCTCCGCTAAAAGCTATGTTGAAACCCTCTTTCAAGCCATCTGAAACGTTACCTACCGTTTCACAATCTACACAGACGCACCACGAGGACCCTGAGGAAGAGGAAGAGGAACAGGAAGATTTAACTAGTGTTAGCGAAGTTGAGGATAATGAGGAACAAGTGTTTACGCCTCAAAAGAAGGCATCACCCCTTGCAGAGTTTTTAAGAAAAAAGAAATCCCTGGCCATGGTCGACACACCTTGCCCTTCCAGATCGTCTACATTTTCACAACTCTTGGCCACCCCTCAACATAAAGCTCAACTGAAAAACATTTTAATGAAATATTATGGATCAACACTGGAACCCTATTTCACCAATCTATTTATTGGAAACACAGATACCACGTATAGTGTTCGCTATGAGGATGATAGTTTTAAAATTGGGGATTCATCGATTAAATTTGCTCGTACTAAAGCTGTCATTAAAAAGATCAACTATAAATTAACACCAGGACTGTTAAAGCTACTATTCTCTCGGCCTCCCTCATCCCATGATTATACGTCAGAGGACCTTAGTAAATATAAATCCATTTTATTGGATACCCATGCTCACAAAAGACAGTATGATCCCACTCAACAAGTGAATGCCAATATATCTCAAAAATATAAAACCATCATTGCAAAAATGTTCCCCACTAATCAAAGTGGTCGTCGTATAGTGTCCGCTTCAGGGGTAACATTTAAACCATTAAAACCCCTTGTGGATGTTACCTACTGGCATAATCCCAATAAACTCGTCCAGCGACTACAGCTGTTGCATGCTTCACGTCAAGCCGGCCATACAGGTCACGATTGGGAAATTCAAGAAATTGAGGAAGAACTTCGAAATGCCAAAATTATCGTTTAAGCCCTCACCCATTAAAATGGGTATTGCTCACGAGTTGCATCGTCCGGCTAGACGTCACTATCAGCGACTCAAGGTGATTTCACAGGGTGTGGATGAACTTTGGCAAGCAGACTTGGTTGAAATGATTCCCTATGCTAGCGTTAACAATGGTGTACGCTATATGTTGACGGTCATTGATGTTTATTCTAAAATGGCGTTTGTTGAACCTGTGCGTCGCAAGTCTAGTCCACTAGTCACCAAAGCCTTTCAACATATTATTCAACAATCTAAACGTCAACCTCAGCTGCTACAAACCGACCAGGGAAAAGAATTTTTCAAAAAGGATTTCTCCAGTTTTCTCAAATCTAAGGATATTCACCATTACACCACGTACAGCAATCTCAAAGGCAGCGTGGTCGAGCGGTTTAACCGAACATTGAAAACACATATGTGGAAAGCGTTTACCGCTCAGGGCACTTATCGCTGGTTGGACTTGTTACCTGAGTTAGTGTCACGTTACAACGACACCAAACACAGGACCATTGGGACCAAACCACGACTTGTAACTAAAAATATTCCACAACTGGATAAACAGTTTAACCCCATAAAAACAGCAGACCCTAAACGTCATCGCCTTAACATTGGGGACCATGTTCGTGTGAGCAAATTCAAGTCCGTCTTCGACAAGGGCTACACACCAAATTGGGGGACTGAACTATTTCGAATTCGTCAAGTCAACCTGAACAGTCCAGTCACCTATTTACTCGAGGACCTCAACCATCAACCCATAAAAGGCAGGTTTTATCTTCAAGAACTCCAAAAGACAGCGTTTCCTAAAAATTACCTTGTGGAAAAAGTGTTGAAACAAAAAGGAAATAAACTATATGTAAAATGGTTGGGATTTAGCTCAGCCTTTAATTCTTGGATTAATAAATTACATGTTGTGTGAAACTGTGTGTCTTGTATTTATTTATTCACTAATGTTGTACTTAACCTACAGTCCTATGTACAGTCCTCAGCTATACATGTATTATGAGCAATACATATTTCTTTCTCTCTTCACCTGTGTTCTCTCTTACACAACCCCCTCCCCCCCTTCACCTCCCACCAATGTCAAAACAGGTTGTGACTTGTTAGCTCTTAACGTGCGCGTGTACAGGTGAACACCTGTGTGTTAGATCATATTACACATGAACTCGCATTTTCTCACGTATGAACCAAAACAGGATGTGACTTGTTTCACAAGGAGGTCGGTAATAAGGTCATCTCACACGTGTTCACATGTATTTCGTCACTTTCCTTTCGTATCGTTATCCCATTATAGTAGTGGTGAACAACGTCAGTTCAACACACACAAATGTAGTTAGGCCCTTTGATATAATTTAAATAAATTCATGGGCTAGTCCGTAGGAACCAGGCCAAAGGGACCCGTCCATAAGGGTCAGTCCGAAGGGACAAGGACTCGTCCACAGGGACTCGTCCACAAGGACTTGTCCACAAGGACCTGTCATCAATGACTTGTCAACAATGACCTGTCAACAATAACCCATCCACAGGGATCCACTCCCCCACCCTCTTACAAAAGCCATGAGTGGGCATGCGTAAAAACAAAACAAAAACAAGCATGTTAATTCATAGTGGCTATCGACCGTACACACATGCACTTTATGTGGAACAACGTTTAAATCCATATCGGGATTCAAACTCTCACATGTTGCAATTGGAAAGAGAAATTCTCTAATAAATTACAATTTTCACCCCTAGTAGGGTAGGTTTTATTTTTGGGGTGGAAATATGTTGTCCATTGGAAAGGGGGTGTTAGCCCGAGTTCAACAATACCTCATTTTTTTAATCCAACCATGGGTTCGAGAGATATCGCACCGCCGCCATCTTGTGTGGAGGAATGTGGAGGATATAGAACCATCCAACTCACACTACTCCAATGGACGCAGCAAGTACAGTTGTTAGCCAACGCTGACGACACTTCATAACAATTACACAGGAACTGACTGCAAAGCAACAACATTAAGCAATGCACTGTCAGCATTCCGGAAAACTACATAATGGACAACACCTGAGGAGCAGCCCCCCATTCGTGACGACCCCGTGACCGACGATCAGCTGTACGACGAGACTCCGTCCAGACGCATCGCATCTACGGCGAGTGTCTCTCAGAAATGCTACACACAGTGTAATCCTACATTTTAACACACCTCAAACATTTGTAATTATTGTACACCAGATTTTCACCAAACCCTAAAATAAGGGACCTACATTATCTCTTTGGGGGGCTACCAGTAAAACAACTAACATTACTACAACACAGTGTTATCCTTTTATTTACCCTCACTTGTTTTACCGCCTACCTCCCCGCTCCTCCATTATACTTGACATGCTATTGCATTGTTCCACATGTTGCTGAGTAAGATAGTAGTTCCTTGTCAGGCTACGACCAGATCTTCCATTCACGCCTCAACTATTTCGCTGCACCAGCATTAGTAGACAGCGTGTGCCGCGCGGAGTCAGCCCGCAGACGGTACCTCATTTACAGAGTGCATTCGCTCCATAACACCCCCGTTACGCTTTAATCCCTAAGTCATCCCCAACGTCATTTCCTCCTTAGAATCACAGTTTCAACAACACCTCACACTGCCCCTAAACTAGAGGCAACTCTCCATACACCTACGCATCTCGTTCTCACCCCTATAGCAAGGGTGCAGAACAATTGGTGGGGCGCGGGTAACCTCCGTTTAGACAGGAGGTTAAACAACAAACCCTGAGGTTATCGATCAAAGAGACCTAGAGCAGCCGAGCAGAAAATTTTTCTTTTCAAAGTGGGTCACATTAATTAACACTAGCCCTCCCACCCACCCTATAGGGAGACACGCTACAAAACTTCACAAGAGGCAGCCAAGCCGGTAGAAAGGACAGTTTTTAGAGCGACAAATTTGCGAATATATTTCGGATAAGAACAATAAGCAAGGGATTTTCGTAGGAGCGTAATACATTTGTTAGTAAACTCCCAACCCACCCAATAGGGTATTTACGTAGTGAAACCAATTGAAATACAATTAAGGGAAAGTTTATCGCACCGCACAGGGAGGACACAATAGCGCCAACTTATTCAATTCAGGCATTGAGTAAAATCATTGTACAGAAGCCAGGAGCGTTAGAATTTTAAAGACAGGCTACATTAAAAGTTATATTAGCCCTACCGATCTACACACTCACAATCAATTGGGGGATCTAAGTATCACGCAACCCCCAGGATATATATATATATACATACACAAACACTCACATAATTTACATTCGCCGCTCACAAACAGAAATGGCCCCCCTATACCGTATGATCATGTTAAAGAACATTGGGGACTATCAAGACCTCATCGCATGGCACAAGGTATTCGCTAGAATACAGGATTACCTCAGGAGATATCAGCAGCTCCTACACTCTCAATACATGAGAATTATAAGGGCACTTGTCCGGCCACGGAGCATGGCCCAGAGTAGAAAGATCAGGGTCAAAATCCCTACCCTCCGCAAGCAGCTCAATCGGTCACACTGGAGGTTACACCTACTACACGAAGTCATGTTCCAGCAATACAACAGCCTTAGGGAAGAACACATATATATAGGGACATGTGGCACAAAAGTAGCCGAACAGGCAATAGTGCTGAACCATGAATACTCAGAAATCTGGGAAGCGTATCGCGAACTGCAGGCAAACAATATGTTATTTGAGTTCGCAGCAGGAGGGACAACAAAACAAAGAGAGGACATCAGCACACTAACAGTGAAGTTCGCACAGATGTCTTTCTCTGAAACAGACAACACGAAGGGGAAGGAGGAGGTCGTGGACCGTGAACAAAAGCCTGCCACTCCGAGCTCCAGCACACTACGCACACGAACACGAACACGTACACGTCTCACAGCGCCAGTTCAGAAGGCGGACATGCCAGAACGGAGACCGAAACTGACACCAACCCCTCAGGACAGATATACAGAAGAGTATTGCTTCCAACTCCTCAGGACGTAGCTCACACACCTCACCACACTTCGCCCGTTAACAGACATAATACACAGGGCAATAGGAAAACCTTCCTTCCTAACCCTATGGGCCAATCATACACAAAGGCGCGATACAACCCTCCAAACACTGACAGGGGAGTGCGGCGTGAGAACAGCTCTTCAAGCACGCGCGCACCATACTCAACAAGGGGGCACTATGGTGCATGAAACCCCAAACTTACTTTGCTGAAAACACCCGCAGAAGGCAGCGAAGAAGGGCCTACATGGCTACCAGAGGCCTATGCCGTCATCATAGGGCGAGCACAATCACCCTGAAGAGCGGTAGCACTTAGACGATAGAGGAGGGTGACTGGCACAGTGAAATACATGACACATACAGATTTAAATGACTGGGCAGCAGGTAAAGCAGTAAATTACCGCTGACCGAATGCCAAAATGCACAACAGGCATCAGAACATACACATACACTTGAGCAATTAGCTTCATACAGTTAAGGGCTTAGCCCACAATCACTCTGTCGAGCGAGAGTGCTCAGACGCAGATAAAATGGGTTAAACAAAAGATATACGCTCATGAATAAAGGTACGCGAAATAAAGCCTAAATAGGCCACGCGACGAGCGCAAACCCAGGTCCTCATACAGAAACTAACACTCACACGCACGGCGATGGATGGATACACAATTACACATTTCTACAGATAATGACCATCCCGCACACTTATAATCAACATTACACATGTCCCCAGTATGACAACATATGTGATATATCTAAAAAGGAGATTGTATTATATAAATGTATCATATGCAGAAAGTGTATATATGTCATATTCTGAACACTGCACAGATTATGCATTTACAGGTTATTATGCGTATATGTCATATGTACACAAGACATATCAGGTAGTATACACTACATAGCAATTACAGCGCAAACATGCATAGAAGTAGGGTCTTTTACACACAAAGTTAGGATACGGCACGGGCACAACTTCATACAGGACACAATACACGTTCGGCGTATGAAGGCATACCATACACGGAGAAGGGAACCAGCAAATAAGGGTGGAAAGGCCACCAAAAGGAAAGGAGAAACCGCACTCACACAAAAGGCAAGAAATCCAAAATATAGCACGCGGAACAGAGGATACCCAATCCGGTCTCAGAGAGTAGTAGGGTCGAAATAGACAGCGACACCTAGCTACGAAAGACAACACTAGTGGCCATGCAAGGGCACACACGGTAATACCAGACAAACCAGGCAGACATAAAACACATGGGCTCACAGAAACTACATAATCTTAACAAGGCACAGGGTCATTACATATACATGTCTCCATGTTTCTACACATGTTTGGGACAGGAGGATGTTGTCATTATACAAAGTGGCAGGCCACTAGGCAGCCTGATCACTGATATGATTGTAAGGCACGAGTGAGTTGTAAGCACACGTGCAGTGGACAGGCAGCCATCCGACAGAAGTCACTTGCCGCAACACGGTAACGTGACACTATCGCTGAATTAGCAGAAAGTCCCTGCAAGCACATAGTGAGATAGTAAAAGAGAGCTAAGTTAGCAGCCAACCTACTAGAGGGTACACACAAAGTCATTCGCGCCAATCTAAACAATCCCCAAAACACCCAAAAGGCGGTACGAGGGATGTCCAAAATTATACAAAACACTCACACCACGGTACACTTGGGCATATACCATTCAGGTAGGCAATACACCCCACGGGACTGAAATTAAGAAAATAGGGTCCCAAAAACACCGACACAAGGCGCATGTAAACGTACAGAAGGCTGTACAATACCTTCCGAGGTCGCGTCAAGCCCACATTACAACAACACTCCATATTACAAAAAAGGCATGCAAATCACGCACAGAACAGGGGTAGAAGTGCAGGAAGATCTCACACATATTCCACAGAGATGCACTCAAACACCTAACACAGACAGAACACTATCGTGGACAGGAAAGGTTGAGAAACACCTTCGCTATCCACTACCATAGAGGGAAGCAAATAAAGGGTCAAACTCAAACACATTAAAAACAGGGGACAGGGAAGCAGCAAGAATTAAGCTAATCAACGGCATCTAGCTGCGAAAAACACTACTAGACGCCACACATGGACACAAGCAATAACACTAGGCTATACATGCAAAAATGGAAATACAGAAGACACATGAACATAACGCCGAAATTCTAGAGTAGCAAAGACGAACCGAGGATCGAACAAATGACCACTTGAGTTATCGAGGCGGTCGATGCACACACGTGACAGATGCAATTAACACATCCCTTTACAGGCCACTAGGATCCGGTACAGATACACAGTAGAGGGGACCCAAATAAACAGCACCGGGAGATACAGAAAGATACATTGTACGGCAGTGATCCCAGGTATTCCTAACTCCAATGAACAAACAAAAGCCCATGCAGCGTTAGATTAGGACAATTATTAATGGGCACACTCATTCTAGTACATCACATACACATCAGGCCAATTACAGAGCCTATAGGGCAAAAGGTACTGTTACATGTATTCGAAACAGACATGGCAGTATCAGAATAACACAACACTGGGCGACAATGCTTACAGGCACACTGAGCGGAAGTGTAAGATTAGATAACAAGTGGCGAGTGCCAGAGTACGGCCCACGCGTCGCTATCAGATAATCCGCTAAGGAGACGCGCCAGGTCAATTCAGCATTCTCCCGTAGTAGAAGTGGGAAAACACGGAAAGGAGTACATAAATCGTCCAGCAGATACATTTACATACCCACACACTCACAACAGACCTGCCGTCGACACATAAATAACAGACCTCTAAGTCTCAAAACTGGAAGCCACAGAACACAAGGGCAGAATCTGCAAAGGGTAATACGTAAAAATACACTGGATACAAAAAAAAAAAAAAAAAAAAACACCAGGTAGGGGACACTCAGACAAAGGGACACACGATTAGAGGGTATTGATAAAATCGCCCCAATACACATGATTTTAAGAACACCCTGACAGGACACGGCCAAGCATCAGTTAGCATTAGGCAGGATGGCCAGCAGGGACAGTAACATTATCGAACACGGATCCAGATTTTACGATTACACTAGTTATCAGAACAAAGGCTACAAAAGGAAGGATTCACACAAAATTTGCCTATTAGACAGTGTAGAGAGAAAAGGGTGCTAGAAGAGCGTCAAAAATAAAAATATAACACAGTTGAAAGTTTCACGTACACAATTATGCAAGGAGAGAATGCACACATTGTAAAACATGCATAAAAACAGGAAGGATTACATTTTTGAGTTGCTTCCGATAAACAGATGACACAATGACTTGGACACGCAGTTTCAAGACATACACAACAAAACTACGGAATTCATAAAACATTCCGAAAGCAACTGGAATACCGGAACTCGAGTCAGGTGGGCGCAATAAACAAACATTGCATCACATTGACATAACTGGGCGATAGCCATTAGAATGTACACAAGGAAGTAGGCTACTTACAAACATCAGGAAGACTCTGAAGAATAGCATTTAACACATCCAATAGGTTAATACCGCGTCAACGATAAATAAATCAATGCCTATACTTATTAGAATAATGTAACATTTTTCTCTGACACTCAGCAGAGGCACTGACAAGCCACGGGACAATTCGCAACCGGTAAGGCAAGTGCTGAACACACACTTCGTACACGGAAATAATGCAACAGTAATGGCAAGGCATATGACGTCAGGAGGCAGGACCCTCCAACGCACCTCGCGAGCACGCAACTTAGGCCAAGACCGCCTCCAGCCCACAGACGTGCTTTCCGTAAATAGAAACGAATAGTTTACCGGCGGACAAACGCCGATCGTTAACAGAAGTGAATAGGAGAGACAATATCCAATACTACCCCCGATAGTAACTGCAAAGCACCCTAATGAAATACAAGAGGTTATATGCGCACCATAGAGAGCAAAATAATATTATAAACACAATACAGACACAGGGATTGTATAGCACAAAAGATGGGTACAGAAAATACACAAATAGGCAAGGTAGCTCATATGTAACACAAGGATCATAAGATATTTGTACAGCGACTTACAGAGCTCGGCGCCAACAGAGGCCGATATATATCACGGAGACCACGCATCCATTAACACAGAGCGGTACGGACGGTACCAGGAATTAATTCAGGGATGATTGGGGAATAATTAATAAAACAGCCCACCAAATGAACTCCGCCAAGGACGGTCCCAAGCCTGGCTGAAAAAGGAGGAGGGTTGGAGTGGATATCTCGTCCCACTCTGGAGAACCAAACTAGAGAAGAGTTGAACATCTAACTCCACATCTGTGAGCATGGAAGCAGTGAGGAGGCAGTCCCTCCACCATGATAGGGTGCTGTGGGTCAATCACTCACACATCTGAACTTACTCGATTACTGAAACTGCAACAGAAAATAACCGGACTGATAAACAGTTGACAATTTTTGGCATGAAAATGATTACGAAAATTGGATGCAGGAATATAAGAACTTTACGCCAAACAGGCAGGCTGAAGCAGGTCTGCGCAGAAATGAGAAACTACCAGTTAGACATTCTAGGATTGAACACCCAGGGCACCAGAGGAAGGGGTAGGCCAAGAAATACCTGGAGAAAAAGTGTTGAGGAGGACAGGAAGGCGACTGGCAAATCCTGAACAGACCTGCAGAGGCTGGCTGGGAGAAGAAATCAGTGGAGGAATTTTGTTGCAGCCCATTGCTCCGAGAGGGGACATAGGAATTAAGTCAGTCAGTCAGTCAGTCCACCAAATGATAAGGGAAGATTACTAGTTACGCCAGAAGGCACAGGAACATGATGACCCAGTTGAGTCGACGTATCACAGATGGCAATATAAAGGAGCGCGGGGCACTAACAGATACTATAATTATACAGTATCAACTATAGAGAGAGAACAATACGACATTAGTGATGACTAATTATCCTAAACAGGCTTCTTGGTCATAGAGCAGCGTAATAAATATAAACGCCCAGTGAGCGCGTAATTAAATACCGACGGAGAGCGGAAGAGAGCGTAATATTACCGAGAGAGGATGATCACATAGTAAAACGGCACAGAGAGATGGTGCACCCATAATCCCCATACAAGAGCACGGGCAAAGATCCATACACCATTCCCATACAGTCCTAGCACCTTATACCAAAATATATACACACATATTGAACCCTTGCAAAGAAGCTTATGAGACTCAGTTTCGGGGGGTGTAACAGTCCATTTCGTAAGTTGTTGTTAAAGCGCTTCCATAACAGGCAGGGTAACACATAACAAAATAACATGCAGGAAGAAGTGAATACCAGGGTTGAAACAAATGAATTTAATAACAGATCAACTATTTACAACAATAAAAACAAAACAAAATTTCCCAAATGACTCCCACTTGAATTAATTAATTGCCCAAATTAGGCCTAATCTCAGGAGAGATTATAAACTGGACCAAATGTCCCAAATACTTCAATGACATTGTGTACGTGTGCGGCTGTTCTACATGCTTAACGATGAGTACAAATAAATGCGAGATTCGTCACCATCCGGTAAACCTTCAGAGGACGAATCTGCATTGTCTAGAGCTAGACAGACGCGGGGAACGAACTAAACACTACATAAATTAATCCGACACTTCCTACACTAAATAAAACAACAAGTAATTTCCGCATGAAATTGGAATCAAGGAACTGCCGTAGCAAAAACATTAATGCCTAAAATTAGGACTTTTCAAAATCAACACAAGTACATTAACACGTGACCAACAAGAAAAACACAATATGACCGCTTGCCATTTTTACAAGTAAATACAACTACACCACAAGGTTTCACAACAGACAAACTAACATGAAATGAGTCATAGAAAATCACTAGGCTCAAAGCCAACATTTACATCATAAAAACAATATTCCATTCATACGATATGCGATAATTCGTAACAGACATGGCGAACTCCCCAAATAATTAAGGTCCAATGACCATCACAAAAGAACAGGTTTGCTAATGATAGCTTATAGGGGTCAGTCGGTCAGCTGGACTGCCTAAAGATGAGTCACCAGAACTAGACGGGCGATAAGTGGAAATCTGCACATCTGTCAACCCACGTGACAATGACCTCGACCTGCCGTGGAATGGGTTCGAGTCTCGAAGAAGCGTGCTCCCAAAGCACAATATACGTGTGTGTGTCAGAATAAAATATCTCAGCATTTCCCCTAGGAAATCCAAGAATCAGCACTGGACAAGGTACAGTAGCCTCCAAGAGCGCTCTGCCTTTCCATCAAAATACAACAACAAAATATGAGGGCGGTAGCACCACCTACCCCTCATCACTAAGAATCAATACACACACCTGACACAAGAACACACACAGAATCACACTATGGGTTTGACAAAAACCTGAAATAAATGACATAAATATTTTCCACCAGCTTGCGCTTCCAATCTAGCCCGTGACTAAAGAACTTGAAAAGGACTCAAAAAAGCACCACTTATCGAATGTAACGAGTTTCGCATTCGCATGGATAAAATCAAATACACACGCCGTGTACACTGAATATGACTCCAAAGAAAAATATACAACAAACAAATTTGGCCACGCGCCAACGTACATTTACAGATAATAGTGTCGGCACACAAAAAAATCTAAATACAAGAAAAACAATGAATGAACTATTTACAACGTTCCCGCGCCTTATCTAACTACATATTGAGTAAATCAATTTATGTACATCACCGTTTCAGCTTGCAGAACTTAACCTCCATCCCGGTGCATTTCCCTACGGGAAATCTAGCCCTCCATCGTCGACGTAGTTGTAGAGGTGATGCACATCATTCCATCACACGACCATACGTCGGACATCTTGGCGTAGCTTCTTGGACAGAAAGGTTCAATGTTAATAAATTGCCTAGCTATAATCGCTGTGAGCTACTACTTTCACTCACAATAATGTCCTATGCGATTACTGATCGTAGACTTGCCCTATCTTAGCATTTGCTTAACACACGCACAAATATCACTCAAAAACACAATACAAAAATTTACATAAAATTACACACTTCATAGTCAACGTAACTGGCTTGAAAACAAGTCTTAAACATGTCTATCTTGCAGCTCTTATCTCGCCTAGAGATCTCCACTGCTAAACGTGAACCCTGCTCCCTTGAGCACAAATGAAATGTTAGTGAAGTATGCTCATTAGAGCTTGAAAATCGTGACGCAGACTGACGTGAACGTTGCTCACCAGAGCTCAATAAAGTTGTGTCCTAAACAGCTCGTCACCGATCAATTTATTGGAAACTGACAAAATGAGGTAGGGTGGGGAGAATTTGTAAAAATAATCTGGAGTTTTCACCTCACAAACTTGGGACTAGTATCAATCTTCATCATTTTATCCAAAAGTCTCAATGCACTTATGCGGAATTAATTCGGATCGGCGGTTCTTTAGATATGCGTTTCCGCGCCTTTTTCCAGGGTACGCAATTCACCGCGTGGCTTTGGCGTCGTCTCTTCTGATTGGCTGATTCAATCCTGGATCGGTTGAAACTTTACTCATGACACTCCCATAATGACTCCAATTTAGGTGCGCGTTGGTACAGAATTTGTCCTTGAACTCGGCTTAACCGGTCGTCTTCAGGAATAACTACCAAGCTGCTTCTGTTGTAATCATTGCAACACACTACCTTGCCTTCCCTTTGTCAATTTCAACATGTACTGCCTGGGCATCAGTAATAATAATAATAAAATCATGAAGACTTATTCATCAACAGATTAATAAGGGTTCAATATATACACAATTCACCACACTAATTACATACGAGGGTTGTAAGCGTTCATAATTTTCGAGACAGGGCTCACTGCGCCTCGCTCCATACCGCTTCCACCCGAGTACTAGTAGTGGCGGAAACAAATAATACATGCTAGGTATACATCTATCTTACATAGATGGAAGGCCACTAGTAAAATAGCCAACATTTGTAATAAAACAGCCTGCATGGTAAAAAATAAAACTATTTAACCCATGCCTAACCATTCCATTAACCGATATGCATGTACCACTTAACCCAGGGTCTTATTGATATCACACCCGCATGCATTTAAATGTTGGTCACACTGGGAAAACCTACGCCATCCAATATTTTAAAGTCATCCCACAGCATTACCGACTCTAGGCCAATAGATTACAGAGTCCGGCTATGCAACCCTTCCAGACCCACACATTGACCCTTACATCAAATAACAACACAGCGCACCTCGCTAATAACACCTTATCCATCCCCACTCCCACTGACATGTTATATATATTACAGAGATATCAGCATGAGGAAATCCGATTTAAGCGAAGAAGGACGAAAGCAGTCACTGCGGTTCGAATGGCTTACAACTCCAGACACACACAGTTACACTATATAGATACACATTACATGGCACACTAAATTGTACCCTCCCCCCCTCCCTCAGAAATATAACGGATCTGAGAGACACAATAAAAAGGTGATATAAGAATACCAAGGACGGAGTTCGGCAAATAGGGGCAAAACGATCAGACAGACGGAAGGTTGAAGCGACGATGACGTAGTGCGGGCAAACATCAAGATCTCGGTACGCCTAGCCTGCTACCGTGTCGGAGAAGGTTAAACCCATTATGCACTACTGTCAGTGAAGCCAGACCTGCAGGTGGGAGCTTGACTGTCTGATGGGAGAAATAGCTCACTCAGCGTTGGACATGATAGACAACCCGCCTAGAAACGACCAAATTTAAGACTTGGCCCCTAGTTAATTTGTAAGGGTAAGTAGCATCCCTAAGGCGGGGTATGAGTCTTCCGCTCGAATGGAAGTGAAGCAGTGCCCCGGGGTTCAGCGGAACCAACCTCAGGCCCACGACAAGTCCCTGTCCGGATACAGGGCGAAGATTGTTGATTGATAATGAATACTAATGAATAATAATTAAATATAATGAATCAATCTTAATGATATACTATGATTTTTGTTCCGCGCCCGCAAATGGAGGGTAGCGACCCCCAGAGTTGTAAATGGAGGGTAGTGACCCCCACAGGGGTTTGGGCAACCCATTAATTGCCAAAATGATCAATAAGGCGGCTATAAGCCAAATGAAGCGACTATAAAGCCATGGATATCCACGCGAAGTGCTTGCTCTTTTAACAGCGCACGTGCACAGGCCTTCACACACAAACACATTTAGTTATAAGGGGGGATGTCGACAGTCGAGTATATTAAGGAGGAAAGTGTAGGGCTTCGGCCTGGCGGCCTGGTGGTTACCGGAATCACCAGGAATATGCACGCACGGCACCCCCGAATGGGAGATATTCCTCGGTCAAAATTTTAGTATGCAGATTGCAGTTGCCTATTTCAGGGGCAACTTAGATGTAAGCAACTTCAGCAAGCTATTGTCTCCAAAGCAATAACTTGCAAAGGCATATTTCGGCCATAGACTAACAAACGTTTTGAGATTTTTTCTAGATATAGATTAGTAGATAGCTAAATATAAGATACACACACACGGCACAATCAAAGGCGAAGGCCACGTCCCGCAGAGGACAGTGCCACACAGATGTCATTATAATTATGTCAGCGGCCTCAGCGTAAAGGCGGCAAATGGCAGATCGGCACCAATTAGGGTAAGCCCGACGATTACAAAAACAGTATATGCGACACAAACGCGACTTATCGCGTTCGGCACTTGTAAACTGTCACGTTTACAAGGTAAGCCCGATAACACGGACATTCTACACGTCGACAACGCGTCGACAAAGCGGCGACTAGCGTCGAAACGACGGAGTCGACACACCGCCGATAAGGCGTAAGTTTAATTATTCCACGGCGAATTATTCCGTGACGACACGACAGAAATATAGATTCCTGGCACTAAGACACGACGAACATTAACAAAGCCTATTCTAAATAGCGGGTAGCGACCCCTAGAGTTTAAACAGGCTCAACAGTACATGTACACGCGAGACGTCCGAAGCGATATCGCCGGTACAGCAACCGAAGCTCACTGACTACAGTGCTGCACAATGAACACAACGAGTAGGACATATGGCCAAAGGTACTTAATCACTATGTATTGTTTTCAGAGAAAGGGCCCATCACTGCAGCAACGAGGTAAACCCAAAGGTCATGACAAAAGGTAAAGGTAAGGTGGACCACCGACTTCACACACACTATACACAATTTGAGCTCACTGAGGAGACATTCAATTACACATGTACACAAAAGTGTAGCATAAGTAGGCTAAGATAAGATTCTAGCCAGCATAGGTTAAGGTAAAATAATATAAGGTACCAAAGGCAAGCGATATCGGCATGCACCGATAAATGGTGCATATGACTGATATAATATTTTTATGCTCTATTACAGATCACCCGAGCGGCAATATAATGCACGCAACCCCGTCTGGACATTCACTAATATATTTTGTCCACAGGTCCACAACGAAGTGCACATACCTTTTGTAAATATATATTTCTCACACACAAATGTAATACACTTTCTCTAGCATAAACACGTACACACTTCAGCGATTTTAGTCGCGCCCATAAGGCGACGGCGCCGCGATCAGCAACGTCAAGTGACCGTGGGGCACCGAGCGAGGCTGACGCAACCACATATAGAAACGCTTCATTAATGAGCGACGCACGGTAGCCAGGGGCAGCGCAGAGGTTGTAAGCGCCCAGTCTCGCTATCAAGGTGAATTTTTTTCTACCCACGAGGAAAAATTCACGATAGGTAAATAGATGAATTAGCGGCATGACCACTAAACAGCGGCTACAAAGTAAATAGCAAACGAAGGGAGAAGGAGTAGCAAAACGAGAGCGCTAAAAGAAGGCCTAGAGAGTGAAAAAAGGTACCAGGCTCATGAGCAGAACGGTATAGTAATAAGTACTTTATATTGTAGCATAATTGTAGAAATATTGTAAATCCAAGGCACACACAACAATATTAACACACAAGTGTATACCTACGCATATGTCTCACCATTCAACACTGAGTATACTGTTTTTATTTCCTTTCTTTCTACTAACGCTAAATTGTGAAGGTACCCTATTTATCCCCAAATAAAAATAAACCATTTGATACATTCCCTTAAATGTACACCTCAGGGTACCTGTTTTTATATTCACCTTCACTCTTTTATACATTAAACACTACCAACATAACAAATACATACAAGGAGCAATTTTTTTTTCCAGCCAACACGCAATCACCCGTCCAACAACTGTTTTTTTCCTTCCTGTATGGAACGACAAGATACTATATATAGCGACAATGCACGGTGAAACAATGTAAAACATGTAAACCAACAACATCATGTTAGTGAAAAATATAACCATGTTCCAACCCTTACACCCACCCCTTTCTGAGAGTACACTACTTCGATACATCCAGAGGACACACACCGGACACGTCAGCTATGCGTCGAGAAGAGGAGCAGGGAAAAGGACCGGAGGAAGACCAAGGAGGAGAGGAGTAAGAAGAAGAAGAGAGAGGAACTACCCTTAACTCTCATTCCAGCTCGTGAGGACTCGAGCTAAAATAGGGCAACCTGTTGTTCAGGCCCCAGGATCCATAGGATCCTTGGGACCTAAGAACCATATACCTAAAGGGGAGAGACATAGACATATACCCCTGGATCTACAGGCGGCTACACCTATCTCAACAGCATCTATCAACATAACCCCAAAATAACACATCTACAATCTATCCCACATCATACATGTTTTTCACCCCATATAACATCCCTCAGGCTAAGGTAGAAGCCTCAACACACAATTCTATAAACACCAAGCGGGCACAGCAAGTACAGCTGTTAGCCAACGCTGACGACACTTCATAACAATTACACAGGAACTGACTGCAAAGCAACAACATTATGCAATGCACTGTCAGCATTCCGGAAAACTACATAATGGACAACACCTGAGGAGCAGCCCCCCATTCGCGACGACCCCGTGACCGACGACCAGCTGTACGACGAGACTCCGTCCAGAGGCATCGCATCCACGGTGAGTGTCTCTCTGAAATCCTACACACAGTGTAATCCTACATTTTACCACACCTCAAACATTTGTAATTATTGTACACCAGATTTACACCAAACCCTAAAATAAGGGACCTACATTATCCCTTTGGGGGGCTACCAGTAAAACAACTAACATTACTACAACACAGTGTTACCGGGTGAGTTAGCCGTGGTGGTTACGGCATGACTAATAGCAGTCGCTCACATCCGGGAGGCGAGGAGGTTCGAATCCCCTCGCCGGCAACCTTGGAGATGGTCTTCTGTGGTTTCCCATCTTCCTTCCAGGCAAATGCCGGGGTTGGTCCCTCACTATAGGCCATAGCCGCTACCTTCCAACTCCTCGCCCTTCCCTTCCAACTATCCTCCCCAACGGTACTTGTAGCTCACCCATTGGGTGTCCGTCTCGAAGCAGCTACAAAACTGGCGAGCCGAACATGTCCTCGGACACTCCCGGCACTAAACGCCATACGCAAAAAAAAAACCAGTGTTATCCTTTTATTTACCCTCACTTGTTTTACCGCCTACCTCCCCGCTCCTCCATTATACTTGACACGCTATTGCATTGTTCCACATGTTGCTGAGTAAGATAGTAGTTCCTTGTCAGGCTACGACCAGCTCTTCCATTCACGCCTCAGCTATTTCGCTGCACCAGCAGTAGTAGACAGAGTGTGCCGCGTGGAGTCAGCCCGCAGACGATAACTCATTTACAGAGTGCATTCGCTCCATAACACCCCCGTCACGCTTTAATCCCTAAGTCATCCCCAACGTCATTTCCTCCTTAGAATCACAGTTTCAACAACACCTCACACTGCCCCTAAACTAGAGACAACTCTCCATACACCTACGCATCTCGTTCTCACCCCTATAGCAAGGGTGCAGAACAATAGAAATGCGATAAAATACGGAACTCACTCAGCCGTATGCGAACATATGCGACGCGGGACACAATTTCACTAACATTGAAACCGACTTTAAAAGAATTCATCACTAACCGAAAGGCAGAGCTCTTGACATAAAGGAAGTAATCGAGTTACACCTAGCCAAAAGAAACAACCCCAATAATTTAAACGAACACACTTTCATGAAGAGTTCAACTCTCTTCACTCTACTAGAAAACACACCCCGTCGGAAACAAGACACAACATAACGATGTAGCCAAGCTAGATGAGGGATTAATAAGGGGAAAATGTTATTGAATCAGGATGTACGATGTATATTTTTCTTCAATAAACCTAGGCCGATATTCACGACAGTATTAAAGGTGCCGGGACATTCTCATATACCGGGCAGCGCTTATATGGCTACTGGATTATGCGTGGCGAGAATTGAATCCACGGTCTTTAATAGTTGAAGATTATCCTGAATACAGTAACATAGGCTACACCACATTTTAGAGTCTAGACCTGGCAACCCACTATAGGTACACTTGCACCATGAGCACACAGCACTTAGGATTGCGGAGAGGGGAACAGCCCAGCGAGATAACAGACCCTCACACACAGGAAATCCAGTCAGTCGAGTGCAATAAGTGTCCAAGTGAACTGCTCTCAACAGGACCGCACAAGACCCTAACCAGATAAGTTGCCTGTACAATACAGTACAATCAGAATTGACAATTTACAACAACCACATATTGACTCCAAACAGGCAAATTCCGGAGGTAAATCACTACTTCAAGTATCTCAACAAAACATCACATAGACTACAACTAACAAATACTGACGAGTTGCATTACTAATAAGTGTACATATTATAAATATTTTCACCCATATTTTCAGACAAAGATTTTATAGTCTAAGTGTAATGGATCTGATGATGATTGCTTGACGATCGAAACTGGTCATCCAAGTGTATTTATTTATCTCACGTATTTCTTTTTTTTTTTTCAGGATTATGGAATAACCCATCTCATTTGGGTACATTCGTGTTGACCGACTGAAAAGCACCAAACTTTTGTTTACTAAGGCAATACTGAAAAAATGGCTTTAACACCATAAAGTAATAGGGTATGCAAGGCCTAGGGTGTCTTTCATTTTCCGCCTTAATTGGTCACAACACCCTCATTTTTAAAGTGGCCAGACCTCTTCTTTAAAGGGCCGTGGTGGCGAAGCGGTCAAGCTGTTGGCCTCTCACCAAGGTGGACCGGGTTCGATTCCCGGTCAATGCGTGTGAGATTTTCGAAGTTAAGGCCACATCCTGTGGTTCGGATTCCACGTAAAAAAGGAGGTCCCGTGGCTCATGATCGCATGATTAACGGTCACGTAAAACTAAAAGCTTCCGTCCTTTTCCTTCCTCTTCTTTTACTCTTTCCATGGTATCTTCTGCCCACTGCTGTTGATTCATTTGCGGAGACATCGTTGTCATGTGAACTTGGGTGTGTGTGGAATTCGTCTGATATCCTTTGTTATTGTGATGGCTGTATTAGTGTATGCATTTGTAATTGAGACGAGGATCGAGGATGGAGGTGCCCTTGACACAATCTCTACATTTACCTGGATTTGAAGTGGGAAACCACGGAAAACCATGACCACGATGTGGAGCTGCAGCCTAGTCCGGAGATAGGAGGTTCGAATCTCAACGCTGACAGCAACTATCCTATGTGTGACTTTTAAACTGTTATTTTTTTACTCACTTACCTGGAAAATACCGGGATAGTACCTTATTTCAAATCCCTGGGCACCTATCCCACTCCTGCCCATAATACAGATACACACACTTCTACGGTCATCACAGGAACACAGGTTATCAGACATGCTCAACATTCACACAAATACACGGGGCTCATGACCAAGATATCCTAAGTCCCTAAACTAAATTAACAACTCGGACACGGAAATGGTGGTGGGTTAGTCTCCAAGCATATTAAGCAAACAGAGAGAACCCCAGAGACATCGCGGAACATTTATGAACCCAGAAGTCTCCAGCTGCGAGCTTATAAAGGCGGCACCAACAGAGCGTATTCAGATTGCGCCCATCTTTTCTTTTATTTTTTTTTTGTTTTTCAATCCAAGCGAACTTTGCTAAGGAAGTGGAACTAGCCGGCGAGAAACTTCTAGATTGAAACTTTACCTATGTCATTAAAGAAAATAGTTTGCATTATACCCCACCAGTTGTGAAGAAAAGCATAGTCATACGTTTAAAATATCATCCGTGAGACTACAATGAGATGTGAGTAAATGAAGAGAGGAGAGAATTTAAATCAAACAAATTAATGGAAGTTTAAATTCGGGTATTGCAAGTTATTCGGAGAGTTTGCATGTAAATGTAGAGAAACCTCCATTAGCCAAATTTCATTCATCTCATCTCCCATGGCATGAAGGGGATCCGGCAATAAAACCATTCGTCACAAAGAAAACTCATCTCCCCCCATCCCGACCCCGTAGAAATCGGAATAATAATTAGGTCGAATGGATCCACACCACACAATTTAACTTTCTCCTTATACCTTTCCAAATCGAAATTACTCAATTTGCATAGGTAATTAGGAACGAAAGCCATAATAAAAGTCTAAAAAAGCACGCACAACAAGAACACAACCACACAAGACACCGGTAAAGACATGAAGGATGTACTGGATGTACTCAAAGATGGCAGACGCTATGCTGACGGTCTCGGAAGAGAGATGGCACCACTACCGCGGCTGCGTCATCGGCACCGAATCGTCACAAGTCGAAGTCGAGAATAGCCCTCCTTAGCTGTTGCTATAAACTGAGAGACGCATTTACAATAGAATCAGTTCTGCTATCTTGGAACTTATAAAACAGGCAGACTTCAGACCTAACTGCAGCTGCTGTGATCAAGTGCTTTTATTAATTTCTCACATTACCAGAAAATACTTAAAACATCTTCCGTGTTTGTTGCTCTCACCTTCTCCTGAGTCGATCGCTGCGTACGATATCAGGTGCCCTCTGGTACGTGCGTAACGCCCAATTACAATCTCTCGGCCATCAGTCAGAGAATTCACCGGCAGTCAGTTAAGCTATACAGAACTGCCACACTCAGCACCAACCCGCTAATCAACAGTTTGGGTGATTACCAAGCAAGGGGGAGCCGCCACAAGCGCTCGCGCATCATTATTGAATAACTCTTCCTCCAACATGCTACTATAGCACTCTTTTACTTCACTTTCGAAATCTCTACTCTTCGACTCTGTGATTTTCATTTCATTATTTTCTCACTTTTACTATCCTTGTCTAACTTCTGTATTTCTAATGTCCTAGAACATCAGGTCACATCCTGACCAAATTGATTTAAGGTAATCACCCAAACCCCCCTCATTCAATTGTAGTCGGTAGTATTAATTTGAAATTGTTCTCAAGGTCCTCGGGCTGATACGCTACAATTTTCAAAGCATTGCGTGGGTCAGGTCAGGTCAGGTCTGATGTCACCACTGTTTTTGATACTGTCTGGAGAGAGAGTGTGTGATCTACAAACAACTCAAAAACATATCTGCAGAACGATTACCTGACTTGTCAACAATATCCTAAGTGACATGAATTTCCAGGTCTATTTAGGGAAAGCAATGAGCACAGTGAGTAAACTGTAAATTGGTTTACCCCAGGAGACAGTTTAGTCACCACTGTTGTTTAATCTATATATATCCGACCTTCCTCAGACAACAGGTAAATACTGTAGTTCTGCTATGCTGATGACTTAGTTCTAGCCACACAACACGAGGATATTGAGAAAGCTGAGGAAACCCTAACGAAAGATTTGCATTTGATGTGGTCCCCTGGCCTAGTTTTTATAATGTGCTTAAGTTTCAATGTGTGTGGTTTTTGTATACCAAAAACCATAGTTAATAAGAAATTCGTTGTAATTTACTGAGAAAGGAGATAAAACCATAAAAATCTCTGAATTATTCGTAGATTTCTTCTTGATGTGATGTTTCCTTTGCTGGTCTGTAGGAAAATTTTAAGATGCTTAATTATTCCCACCTTGAGAGCAGGGAAGGATTAGTTAGACGTTCTCCATTCGAGTCTTGGGATAACAGCTGCAGACTTCCCCGGAGAGTGAAAGACCTGCTGCATTCCACGGGGATTATATTTGTACAGTTATATTAGAAAATGGCCAATTAATACCTGGAAAGTGCTTTGCGAGCAAGGCTACTAAACTACAGAGGTTACCTCAATATGGAGCTCTTTGGCGAGGGGACCGCGCAGGGAAGGGAAAGGACGTGACGTCACAAGCTTCCTCGTAGCGCGCGAGGCGCGAGATATGGAAGGAACGTCAACTTTCCCACACATTATATTTTCTGGATTGCAGTGGTTTAAACACGTGTTTTAAGCCCTTTTGTTTATAATCATGCCTGGCCAAAGATGTGCTGTGGCAGTTTGTCACAGTTATTATAAAGTTGGAAATAACGTGTCGTTTTTCACGATGCCAAAAGATGCATGCCTTCGCAATCAGTGGATTGCTGCATGTAATCGAAAAGATCATTTCAACCCTCAAACAAGTAGGATATGTTCCCTGTACTTTATGAGTGAAGACTTTGAATTAGACTATAGGGCCGAATTGCTTAATACAAAGCCAAGATTTCCAAGGAATCTAAAATGCAAATACATTTGCCATTGAAAACAAATGTTTTTAAATATCCGTTGTTTATGTATTGATTTGGCGTATAATTTAAACGTTTAAGGAATCTAAAACCAAATGGTGAGCCTAACTGGCCTACTCTTAAGTTTTGATTGATATTTATTTATTTATTTATTTATTTATTTATTTATTTATTTATCGTATGGCGTTTAGTGCCGGGAGTGTCCGAGGACATGTTCGGCTCGCCTGAGTCTGTAGCTGCTTCCAGCGGACACCCTAAAGGGAGAGCTACAAGTTCCGTTCAATTTTAAGTAGTTCCAACTTTCGCCACCAGATATCAATGATACCTAGTGATGAACGTTGGAACTTTGATGGAGCGTTCTGACGAAATCTAACCTAACAAATTATGCTTTACACAAGTTTAGTCTGTGAAAGGATCTTTTACATGCTATAAATCTATGACATGGGACCGCTGGCTTTACTTCCCCTCCGAAGGAAGGCATACCGAAGGATTTTTAACGCTCTTAAAAATCCGAAGACTTCGGCCAGGTTTGAACCCGCTATCTTGGGCACAGCAGTTCAGCATTGCTACCGACTACGCCACCGAAGCTGCTAAAGTTTTGATGACCTGCTAGGATGATTTTAAAGCTGTTAATATTTTTGACATATTTCGTATATGGTATTTTAGTGGTTGGAGCACTATCTTTCAAAATATAAAATGACTGTATTATCAAATCATAAATGTAAACCGGAGGGTTAGCTTAATATTTATTAAAAACACTTGCTACATTACTACATACCTTACATCCCACTTGAACTTTGTTGTTCTCATATTACTTCCAGCTGTGCCAACGCAACATTTAACTCCAGATCACACCAGTATAGGAGAGTCATCATCAAGGAAGCAAAGATTAATAAAAAAAAAAGGAACCAGAGGACATTGTTTCAAGATCTACTCAGGGAAGAGAGTGAACAAAATTCAGTGAGTGACCCAGAAGCACCACTTCAAACCCAGGCAGATGACAACTGGTATGCAATTCTTCTTGAGAATTACAACAGGGTTTTAGAAGAAAGTGAGCAGTTAAGAGAGCAATGTTTACAAAATAGAGCACAAATTATTGATTACCAGAAGCAAATTGAGAAACTAGAAAAAACAGTCGAAGAATTATCAGCTAATTGGGAAAGACCTCTCGGATAGTACTGAACCAGCAAGTCATTGGTACATTCTCAGGGGTGCTGAGTAAAAGCCAATTAGACATCATCATCATCAATAAAAAGAAGCACGTTAAATGGACTTCAGAAGATATTTCGACTGAATTTACCATCAGATATTTCAGCAAATAATGTTACAGTTACCTCAGGTAAAAGCTAGTGCTACATTACCCTTTACCAGGAATTTCTTCATTGCAGAGATGGGCTTCAAGTTTAAATTTGAGACAAGGGATTCTGGCTGATGTAATTCGTGTAATGGAAGTTACAGGCCACACTATGAATAGTTTGGAAAAACAACAGTTCTCTCTTATGATGAAATGAAAGTGGCAGCTACATATGATTATGATCAAAAAGAGGATGAAATAGTAGGTCCTCATTCATGCATGCAAGTTATTATGGCTCGAGGACTTTTTTCCAACTGGAAACAGCCTGTGTACCTCGATTTTGACTCTAAAATGACTAAGGATATGCTTGACCTAGTGACTGTCGAGCTTGACAACGTTGGGTACAATGTGCTAGCCTGTGTGAGTGACTGTGGAGGAGGGAACATGGGTTTGTGGAGGGAATTGTCTATCTCAGTGAACTGCTCTTCTTACAAGCACCCAGCAACTCAACAGCCTATATACTTTTTCGCATATGCACCCCATTTGCTAAAACTTATCAGGAATTGGTTCTTGGATTATGGCTATATTCTAGAAAACGGACAGAAAGTTACCAGTGCTCCTGTGGTAGAATAAGTGAAACAAATCAATTCTGAGATAAACTCGAGCCATAAACTGCCACCGAATCGCATACAGTATGAAAAGATCAAAAGACAAAATGTTCGACTAGCAGCTCAGCTTCTGTCACACACTACAGCTACAGTTTTAAATCACTACAAACCAGGTCCAGATAAATTACTAGCAGAGTCAACAGGGGATTTCATAGAACTTGTAAACCACTGGTATGATGTTATGATTCATACTGTCCTAACCCGCCTTTACCAACAAAAATAGCCCATGGTTTACTAATTGAACAGCAAAATATAATTTTGGACAAGATGGAAAATTTCATGAGCAAGTCTCTTTGCATTGGTAAAAATTCTTTGCAAATATTCCAGAAAGCAGTCATCATTTCAATAAAATCCCTTCGACTTCTGTACCAAGATATGGCCGGTAGGCATACAGTAATATAAAGTGCATTCTCAACACATAGGCTAAATCAAGATGTACTGGAAAACCTCTTTTCACAATTGCGCACCCGTGGTGGCTTACACGATCATCCTTCTTCCCTTGACTACATTTACAGACTGAGGATGATTATTTTAGGGGAAAATCCAGGAGTAGTTCAAAAGCAAACAAACTCTGCTGATCCAGATTCAGATGAATATTTAGTTGCTAAAGCACTAAACAAAGCTGGTATAGTGTCTGAATCAAGTAACGTGCTTCCAGAACCAACCTTAGACAGAAATTTGCAACCAGATTCCTTAATTGCCAATATCATGGAACAAAGTGAAGAAGATGGCAAGACTTATGTTGCAGGTTATGTAGCCCACAAGTTCCATGATAAATTTCCGCAACTTGGCAACTTAACTTATGGAATGCAAACTCTACACGATTATGCATTACCAACCTGGATTAAACACTTGTCATACGGTGGTTTGACCGATCCCTCAGAAACTTGGCTAAACCAGTTCCGACACATTTCAGCAACATTCGTCACATTTCACGGAAAATGCGGATTTCAACGAGGCAAGAACGTTCTAAGAAGAACGACAGATTTTGTGTCAAGAGAAGTTCCTGACGTACCGTCTGATGTGGTTGAGGCAGCTGTGAGAACAATTTTCTTCGTCAGATTGAAACATTCCAATTCTATCTTGCATAAGAAGAGGTTATTGGAAGTCACTAACACCCACACCAGCACCACTGATACTGCTAACGAGTCTAGGCTAATTTCCAAGAAATTCAAGAAGATCACAACATAAAATAGCTTGCCACGGTGGGTGAGTCGTTATAGTGTCAGACTACCAACCCCAAGATTGCAGGTTCGCTCCTGGCCATGGTAAGTGACTTTTGAAAGGCGACAAAAATCACGACATTCATGTCATACGCTGTTGGCATGTTAAAGAACCCATTTGAATTCAGTAGGCCGTGTTCAATGGCGAAATTAATCTCGGGATTTTCCGCCAACACAAAGTTCCTCCATTCTCTACTTGTCAAGGAGTTTAGATATCTAACCACCTTGACTTTCATAGCGTTCAAAGGAACGACGAAATTCGACATGCAAGCTACCCTCTGGGTGTCAATTAACAAAGCTTGCATCAGGCACCCGAGGCAATACGATATTATTATTACAACATAAAATGTAAGTAGGCTACAGTCAGTTATTTTATCACCCATTTACCAATAATTTAAAGAGAATAAACTGTTCTTTGCGTACTCAACAACTGATGTTGACAGTTTTGTTACGTTCGCCACATGGCGCCTTTGATATCTTGTGACGTCATTCGCCTTCCGAGCGCTGATTGGTGAGAGAAAATTGAGGCAACCTCTGTAGTTTATAAGCCTTGCTTTGGGAGGTTCATTGTGGTTTAGATAGATAGATAGATATATAGATAGATAGATAGATAGATAGATAGATAGATAGATAGATAATGCCTTTATTGGTGGCGAACTTAGGGCTCAAGGCCCTCCCTTACACTTAACCACTAGAAGAGTACACATCTATATGACTTATAATTACAAATACCAATAGCACAAATAATATTAATAGCAGTACGATTAGTGATAATATGAATAATGATAGAATCATTAATTTCAGAATACACAAAATAAAGTACCCTTAAATGACGTAACTACAGTAATCCAAACATTCATCTCATTCATCCATTCGTTCATTCAACATTTAACCAGGAAGTCAGCAGAATCCGCCCAGCAAATACTCGCTTTACTGTGAACTAACAGTGATTGCATTCTAAACTGTTTTGTTATTAACCGTCACTCTTCAAATTTCTAATTTCTTCACGAGTATTTATTTGATGTTAGATTTTAGGGGCTTGGACATCGTGGTCATTTAGCCCTATGTACTTAGGTGTGTGCAGAATTTGTCTGATAACATGTGTTATTGTGGTGGCTGTAGTAAAGGAAGGAAGGTTGTAGTTATACGTGGAATTCAAACAACAGGACATGATATTTCATTTCGAAACCCTCACATTTATTGACCGGGAATCGAATCCAGTCTGGCTTGGTTAGAGGCAAGTAGCCTGACCATTGCACCACCATGCCCACCTTGGCTGTAGTAGTGTGTGTATTTGTAATTCGGGTGAGGATTGGGAAGAAGGCGGCCATCCGACATTTGCTTGGAGTAGAAGTGGGGGAAACCACAGAAAACCACTTCCAAGATGGCTGAGGTGGATATCAAACCCACCTCTTCTTATTTTTGCTTCATGAGGCGACAGCCAAAAGTGCCAACCGCTACACCAGGAGCTTTTGTATTTCGTTAGTTAGGTTAAACACTTAAACAAGCACTTAAATATAACTGAGTTGTGGGTATTCCTGTATGGGTGTGCACTTTACATATTTCAATACAATAACACAGGTTATCAGACAAATTCTACTCACACCCGTGTATACGATGCTATATGACCACAATGTCCAAGTTCCTCAAATGAAGCAACAACAAAATTACACTTGAAATGTAGATTTGTTGCCTCAACTCACTTTTTCCCATAAAGCAGATGATTCGATCAGTAGCCACCATGTCATTGAAAATATGCGATTGAATGTATCTTGCAGATTTATAAGTCTACAAGATCCACATTTTTTAAATGTGTACTGTGGTTAATGTAGCTCCATAGTGTACCCATCTGATGGGGACAGGGGTCGAACCTATGATATTTTAGGTCATAAAAAGGAGAGAATATTCATAAGACTTTGGTGTGCATACAGGCCAGTAGTGAGGCGAGATGATGAAACTCACGCATGACTCAAAGCGATAAAGGTGCACTATCAGAGTTATCGTATGCAAGCCGCATATGAGTCATGAGCACACGCATGCAGAGGAAACTTTTAGTCGTGTTAGTACCCGGGGATCCACCGACTGAGACCAGTCAGCGTTTTATTGGCAACACTGTAATGCCGCAAGACCCAGTAATGTGGTGAAATAACCTGTTTTCTCGGAAACCACGAAAAGTTATTGAAATTTTTGGATGCCAATGAGAATCATTTTGGAAATAAGGAATTTAGAAAGTATAAAGATCTCTAATTAATGAACAGGAGAAAAGTGCTGAATTAGCATGACGACATTATAGGAGGGGCTAGCCAGTCTCTCTGACTAGGAGACAAAGAGGAATTACACCTACGCACTGCAGGAGCGCTTTTAATTTTTTATAAATAATTGCCGTGATCGATTTTTGGAAATTAAAGTGAAATTCTGACGTTTAGGTCACGAGGAGTAAGTAGATAATTCTTCTACAAACGTACGACGTTTGGTTCAAAAGTTAATTTTGAGAAGGACGGTAAAGTAATCTTTTTTGAGGTTTGAATAAATAGGAGGCAGAGAGCCAGAAGTTATTCAGTTCTAGCAGACCCGGGGAGGGTCTTGCACTGTTTCACCGCAATATTCAGTTCTAGCAAGCCCGAGAGGGGAGTTGTACTGTTTCAACACCACCGTATATTCAGTCTACAGTGGACCTCGTGGAGAGGCCGTACTGTCTCACAAGTACTAGTCGTAATTACGCCAAGATACGCTAAGTTGGACCCGACCAAGGGCCAAAGAAACATTATTCAGTCTACAGTTCCCTCTGAGGAGGTTACGCTGGATTGCACCGTCAGATCGCAGTATACGCTGTTCACCAAAGATATTCAGTCTTCAGTCTTGGTCAGTAAGAGTAGGACTTGACGCTACGCAGTAAGTACATTCAATGGAAATGGAACCTCAAGGGAGGGCCATGTAGTTTCGATCCAGTAATAAGTCTTCGAATAATAACAAGTACGTTAGTTCGAGACCACGGAAAGGCGCCGAATACAGAAGAACTCTACGAACATAAAGTCGTGAGTATAGATGAACCGTACGCTACAGAAGTTCATAGTTAGGTCCAGGGAAGTCGCAACACGTTAGATTGAAACAAATATCGCTAGTGTTAGGACAGAAATAGAATCTCATGGTCTTTGATGGGAAGTCATGAAGATATAGGAGCGAGTGGCGAAAGTAAAGTGAAATACGCGTTTAAGTATAAAGTATACGCGCAGTCAAAGTGAAGAAGTACAGAACATTGAGAAACGAAAAATTCGAACCTTGTTAAAGGCAGGAACCGTTCGAAATTTACGAAATTCGCAACCAGACGTTGTCGAAATCGAAAGCCACGTTAAGTTATTAAATCAGAGAGTTTAAACAGTGGGGAGGCCGATAGAACTTTGAGTCGAGACCAGGGGTCCAAACTAAGGAGTCATCGCAGGGATAAAACTTACAGCCAGTACTAGAAAAGAAAGGAGACCGTCGTCTAGGAGCGTATCGGGAGACCACCATTCGCGTCCTGAGATACGGCAGAGACTATTACACAAACTGTAATCTACTGTAAATTGTACGAAAGGAATAAATAGAACAAATCCCTGAAGGGTTAAAACACGTGTGAAGTGTTAGTTAGTGAGTAATTAAAAGGTTAAAACACGTGTGAAGTGTATTTCAGTGATTATTTTAAAGGGTTATATATTTTTGTTGTGTACAAGTGTCCCCAAGTAATGGGAAAAATAATGTGTGTTTTTGTAAATATAATGAGCAAAGTAATAATCAGGTGTTGTGGAAAGATTGATTATGATGTGCCATATTGTTCGTAAAATGTTCTAAATTACGACAATATGGGTGAAATCTTTCACGTGGGAGGTCCATGGCTACCAGATAAGTGGTGAGTACAATGAATTATATTAAATTGAACCATTGTGCACCCAAATTTTAAAATACCATAGTGAAAATATTATGTGCAAAGTGATTACATTTAAAGTGTCATAAGTGAAAAATGCATCTTGTAAAGACCGGCCACAATTATGAGAGCCGCGTAAATGAATTATATGTTTTATAAAGAAAGAAAGAAAGAAAGAAAGAAAGAAAGAAAGAAAGAAAGATAGAAACCTGAAATGCTCACAAGCAATTATAATGTTGAAAAGAGGGAAGGAACCAAATTGTTGTTAAAATAGCAAATGAATTTATAGTAAAGGTCAGTGACAGTTAATATAGAAATAAAAGGAATAACAGTTAAATATAACTTAATAATGCACGAATAAAGTCAATGAAAGTCGAAATATAAACGAAAGTCGAAAAGTAAATTAAAGTTGAAAGATGAAATAAATAAATAAAGTTGTAAATGAACCAGGACGGTTAATGTACACTAAAGTAATATATGAAGGCATATGACCTTAGTAAATGAATAGGTGAAAGCGATAAGGCCTAATAAAAGTAAAAATAAATAAGAACGGACCACCGTAAATGAAGTAATGAATAATACAAGTAGGTTCGCTATTCTCGAGAGGATACCGAACTGAAATTATTGAAGATCTAAGTTTAAAATATATGTATTGCCGCCATATATAGGCTGAAGTAAATGTAAGCTCCATGGTAGGGCTCTATAAAGAAAGAAGTTTAAGTGCAAGTAGGACGAAGCGTTAAGACTGTCAGGAGGTCGTCGAAGATAACCCTGGCGGGTATTATACGCCATTATTATTGTCTCAGAGTGACTGTACTTCTCACTACTGAAATTGTGTTGATGATTCTCACGCAGCCAGCGAGCGCATGATGGAATATATGGGTAAGTCTGGGTGGATGATTATGTGTATGCAGATAACCAGATTGCAGGGAAAATGATTCCCAATCTCGCGTTAATCTAGCCGAGCAACCGGACAAGGCATTGTGCGCTTGGATCGGATTGTTTTATTTTGAATTCCCTCCGCAGCATATGTAATTGGAGACAATGCGGGCTAATAATACGTAAATGTTATAGTCCTGCCAGCAGAAAACGTTCCTCCGAAGAATGCACGGTTTAAACATAAATATGCTAACTAGACTGTAAGCAGTCAGAAAATAAAAGAATAGGAAATAAAGTACTTGGATTTTCAATGCTGTGATGTGGCCGTTAGAGAAAGTTAAAAACATATGACCTGTGAATGTAAGGGCAAGGTCGTTTCTAGACCGCAAGGCCGTTAGTTGTTTTGGTAGGACGAGGGCCACTCGCCACTTCTTAAGACAGTTGAGTTATGACGGTCATGCGGAGAGCTGAGTAGACTCGTAAATCCGTCACTGAATCAGTTAATGAGAAAAATAAAGCTAGGTCTTTGAAGCTTACATTGAATGAAACAAATAAGGGCAGAAGTATAATTCCTGCTAAAAGTTGTTATTGTGCGCGGCGAAATCCTCCCGCATAATAATAATAATAATAATAATAATAATAATAAAGGACAAGGAGGCTATGTAAAACAAATGAAAGAAGAACTTCAAAAATTCAAAATTACTGAAGAAGATTGTCTAAATCGAATAGAGTACAGAAAAAAAATTTTTGGTCTCAAAATTCTTGTCGGGGAGAAGAAAAATCTCAACAGAGGAGAATGGACTGCTGAAAGAAGAGCTGCACAGTCGACCAGGATGAAAGACTTCTGGAAGAGAAAGAAGGAAACTAGACCTATAAAGAAGTGATATTTGCGTGGTCCTTGTTGGCCTGTCCGCGGTGTATAATAAATGCATTATAGTGAAATGTAAAAATTGGTTCCTTGCTTTAAAAGAATGAAACAGGTTAAGAAAAATCATGAGAATTGAACTCCAGGGAATGGGGGTTCCATGAAGTTAAATTCCTAAGGTGCACAATGGTTACAATAAAAATGTTTATAATGGAATGGTACTCCTAATGAAGTGTGTATATAGTTATGTTTGAGGGATAATTTGTGCTTGAAAATATGTGGAGAAGAAAGAGACTGATTTAAATAAAGTAGAAAGGCATAGAAGCCTAAAATGTACTGTATATCCAAATGGAGGCATTGTTCATATGACGTAAATGTCCTGAGATCGAAGCCTGACAAGGTGGAGATTCAGCGCAGAATGGTTTTAGAATACTCAGCATGAGAAGGGTTAAATATTTGAATATTGAATAAAGTAATGTAAAAATGTTATGAAATGGATTTGTGAAGATATTCAATGAACATAAAGCAAGATGTGTCACAAACATTAGGGTCATTGTTTATTGAATTTATGGCATTATTTCGCCATTGTTTTTGTTTTGTTGTAATATGTGTTTAGAAGTTATTTTAATGAATTACAAAGCAGTAATTATAATAGATCGTGTTATAGTTATCTTTATAGCTTGTACATCCTTGTTGTTCACATTCTAAATACATAGGTCAGACGGTGGGAATGGACGGTACACCCCCGGAACTGAGCTAGTACGGAAGATGGCCTTGTATTTCCGCAGATCAGACGGGTACATTAGATACATTTACACATACAGATATGCTATAGAATATTAATGAGTTGAAACCTACCTCACAGGCGAAAGGCAGTCCCAACAAAAAGAAGAAGACGCACATGTTCACGTTTACCTGGAGACCACATTTCTTGAGTTTTGGGAAGATCTCTAGCAGAGCAGCCTTCACAGTCTCGCACGCAATATGCTAAAATTGAAGTTAGATAGATTAGATAGATTTTTATTAATTCCATTTGATCAAATACATGTATACAATACATTTTTGATATAGGGCACGTCAGAATTTACATCGGTAAAATAAAAGTACTAATAGGTATATAATACTAATACTATAACTATTTATAACTTATTATAATAACAGATTTTAAGATACAATCTTATTGGACAACTATTTACACCTTAATGTATTATCATAATATGAAAACTTAATTCTATAAATACAACAACTTACAGCTAGGTATTACAATTAAAATAGAAAAGTAAAATATAATTATAGATTTCATCGTTCCTATACACTAAGATATTCAACTACAGAGCAAAAACAATGGCACTGCAGATAAGCTTTCAATATTCTATCAAAGGTTTTTATTTTTGGGGCAAGTTTTATATACTGGGGTAGTTTATTGTATAATTTTACTCCTGTGTGAAAAGTTCCTTTTTGATATATGCTTGTGCGTGGGTGTGAAATATGAATGTTTTGATTTTGTCTTGTGTTATGCCTATGAACATCATTGTTTGTTTTAAGAAAAACATCCTTATTCATTAAATTCAAAAAAAACTAATACTTTCAAAGATATATATGCAGTGCAGAGGGAGAATGTTTAAATCTTTAATCAGAGGTCTACATGATTCTCTAGTGTTTACATTTGCCATAATTATAATCGCCCTCTTTAGTATCCTAAACGTGCTTAGTACATCTGGCGACATACCCCAAAATATGACCCCATATCTTAAGTATGAATGGAAATAAGCAAAATAAGTATTTCTTAATGTGTGCATGCTAGTGCAGGTTTACAAAATACGTAACGCAAAGCACATCGAGTTCAGTTTAGTATTCAGATATTGTATATGTTTATTCCATTTCAAGTCATGTTGTATCCATAGTCCTAAAAATTTTGTTTCTGATTTATTTTCTATTTGGTGACCATTTAATGTTATATTGGGCTTCGCAGTATTCCTATTCTGTATAGTGTGGAAATTTAGACATACTGTCTTTTTATAGTTTATTATGAGGCGATTATCTTGTGACCATTTGGTTAACTCTCCTGTAACGGAGTCAGCAGACTGCTGTATGACCTGTTTAGTACTCTAAATTTAATAATTCCCTCATTGGACAATGTTTCATTAAGTAATTTGGTTCCATCATCCTTTTGTCTCAAGCTTACTATTTGTTTACGCCTGGTTAAGTAAGACTCGATCCATTTATTAGCTAGACCTCTGATACCATATTGATTTAGTTTTGTAAGGAGGATTTTATGGTCAACAACATCAAATGCTTACGATAAATCCAAGAATAGGCCAGTTACATGTTCCTTATTGTCAATTAATTTCAGTATACTATTAATACATTCATAAATTGCTGTCTGTGTAGATTTTTCCGTTCTGAATCCATGTTGTGAGTTTGATTTTTTTTTCTATAAAACTTATCAGTCTCTTATACATGATTTTTTCCACAATTTTTGCAATACCAGTTGGTAAGGTAATAGGACGATAGTTATCTAATTCATCTTTTGAACCGTTTTTGTGCACTGGAATTGCTTTTGATAACTTCAAAATATCCGGGTAAGTTCCTGAGAGAATTGAACTGTTTATTAAGTGTGTAAGTGGATTTATTATATTTTCTGCACATTTCTTTTAAAATTGCATCAGGTATGCCATCAATGCCAGCAAAGAATTTATTTTTAGCTCTTTTATAACTATTCTTGCCTCTTCACTTGTGACATGATTTATAAATAAAGAATCACTACATATATTTATTTTATTATTATAATTTAGTGTATTTACCTGTGATTTATTTAATAATTTTTGAGGAATTTCCAGAAAATAGTCATTAAAAGTGTTTGCTATTTCCCCTGGACTATTAATCACTTTATTATTTCTGGTCCGTGTAATGTTCCTTTGTATTTTAGCAGATTTTCCAGTTTCTTTCTTTATCACGGACCACTTAGCCCTGTTTTTATTAGATGATTGGGAAATGAAATTATCATTATGCATTTCCTTTGCTAGTCTTATTTCCTTGTTTAATATGCTAGTGTATTTTTTGTAGTATAAATTGAATTCAGGTGTAGTGTGGTATTGTTTATATAATGTGTGTAGAAATTTCTTTCTTTGACATGAATTTATAATCCCTGTTGTTATCCAATTGCTAGTTTTGTTATTTTGAACAGTTCTTTGTCTAAAGGGGAATGCTGTTCCAAAATAGTGTTTTAGGGTATTGTTAAATGCATTACATTTATCATTTACATTTTCTAGTTTATACATTTCTGACCATGTTTCCTTATTTAATAAGTCATTGAAACATGTAACATTTGTTTCAGTGAATGACCTGCACTTTGATTTTACTCCTTTATCATTATTATTGATTGTTTCGGGTACTTCAAAACTCAGTATTTGTCCATGGTGGTCACTAAAACCCGGACAATAGACTTCTATTGAATGGTGATATTTATCTGTATTTTTTAAAAAAATGATCAGGAGTGGTTTTACTAAATGTTGTTATTCGTGTTGGGGTATTTACTGAAGGTTTCAGTCCATAGGAAATTAGTAACTGTGTTAATAATTCGCAATTTCTATCAAATTTTAAGAAATCCACATTTACATCCCCACAAATTATTATATCGAAATTTACGTGGCTCACGTTATTGAGTAACAATTGAAGCGATGCGCCGAAAAGGGATCTAACCGACATTTTTTTCCGAAAGTGACGTTTCAACGGAATAAGGATCTATATGCACGTTCCTGCATAGTGGAGTTGTCATGTGGAAGAATTCGTAACTTGTTGCTGTGCTAGAGGGTGGAGAACTTCCGTCTCGCGCGGAAAAGGGATCTAACTCCAGTCCAAGATGACGGAGCATAGTTCATTGCTTGTGACAACGAGTGCATTAAAGCGTGAAAATTCAAGTAGAAACGCAATCGTAATGTGAATGAGTGGATGGACGTCAAGCGCAAACATCTTAGGGATGCTGGCTTGGCATATACATCAAAGAAAGGTGCCGCAGTTCCAGGGAGAAAAGCACGAGAGCCGGTGTCTTTTTGTTGTAAATAATTTCTTTTTTACGTTGTTCGAGGACTGTCTAGTGGTCTCAATCATCATACTAGTTACCAATATGTACATTATGGCACAAATTATACATGAATTTCGTTTAACTACGTTTTTCGCAATTATCTCAAAATACAGTTTTTGGTGGTTAGACCCCTATTCGGCGCATCGCTTCAATTCTAATTTATCTATAAATAAAGGAAACTTTCCTGACGGAGAACGGTATACGCATACAATTATTAACTTAAACTGCTGTATTTTTACGGCAGAGAATTCAAAATCCTGTTCCATGATTAGATAATCATAAGCTGTTAATTGTTCATGATCTAAATTATTTCTTAAGAAGATACAAGTACCACCATGGCCAATATTAGATCTAGAGTATTTACTAGCTTGTATAAACCCTGGGAATTGAATTAATTCGAGTTGTTCCTCTTTCAGCCAATGTTCTGAAATACGTAGTGCTGAGATGTCTTTAAGTTCATTTTTAAGCATTAGATTTATGTAATCATTTTATTATAGAGAGACTGAACATTCTGGTGGTAAATTTTAAAATTGTTACTTTTGCAAGCTTGTGTTGGTGATTTATTTACATTATTATTATTATCATCATAATTGTTATTATTATTGTTGCTAGACAAATCCGAAATACCATTGTTGCACTAAGTTAAATTTGACATCGAAAGATCTGAATACCAAACCTCACGTTTGGCTTCTTTTACAAGTTTCCTGCTTCCACTCTAAATATATTACTGTTGAACTATTCTTACCATTTGAATTTACAATTTTGCAGATTTCATCACTAAGATACTCTTTTCCTAACCTATTTAAGTGTAGGCCATGTCGAGTGTGGAACTTCCTGTCTAATTTACTTACATCTATAATTTGGACATTTGGAAAACTCTTACAAATTTTACGAATTGTTCCATTTGTAGCCTCTATTTCTACATTTACACATGATTTGGGAATGAAATCGTATCTCTGCGGAATGCTTACAATAATGACATTTGTGTTATGCATGGATGGCAATGTACCCTTTAAATCTTTGATTACCTTTTTACTCTCGTTTCTATAGACGTCGTTTGCTCCAGCGGTGATTACTGCATAGTCCTTTGAAGTGAGGGTCGCACACTCTCCTACCATCCCGTTCGTGACCGCTGCAATTTGTGCTCCTGGCTTTACTGTCGAAGTGACCTCCTTTTCTCCGCTTCTCTCCAATACGGTTGCTGCTACATCTCGCCCGTGACTCTCCGCAAATATCCGCATCTTCCTGGATTTTCTCTTTATCACTTTCTTCTTCTTTTCTCCTTGAAGAAAGTGATCATTTTCTTCGACGAGCGCTCCAAATGAATTTGAGTCGGGAATTTCAGTTACATGTACTGGCCTAAGCTTATTCAATCTTACACTACCAGCAACCACTGTCGACCAAGTTTCCTTGCTTTCCTCTCTGTTTCCTTTTAATTTATTCAACTCTTCCATTAACTTAGCAATATCTTCCTTTAGCAGCTTTATAATTTCATCTTTTGAGGTTATGACATTCGCATGACGGTACCGGTAGGCCTACATTACGACAATCGGTTTCACTTTTCTCCTCACTCAATTTTACCTGAGATCTTGTGATGATTTTATTTGCATTTTTTACTTTTATTTTGCACGACGAACATAAATCCGTAACGGTTACACTACCTGACGAGACACTAACACTGTTAACTGACGACATACTAGATATCTAAGTTTGCCTAGATGTTTATACCAAATTACACTAAATTTATTTTAATTATTGCTACCTAAATGAGTTAATCTAATTACCTACCATTAAAGAAGAATGTGAAATACGTTTATCTTCCAATCGGGTGAAATCTCGTAAAAGCACTACTGCTCTACTTGGTTCAAACAGTGATTGAAGAAGTCACCGAATCTTTGGATACACGTTCCCACAACTTAGTTTAAGTTTATTAAATTATGAATAAGAATTTCTAAATACTATCAATAATCCATATTTCACTTGACCTAAGGAAAGTAACTTTATAGATTTTATACCTCTGTTATAATATTTTACCACTTTTATCAAATATTTACACTAGCTGCTATTTCACTACACTTTCACTGTGACGCCATCTTGTCGCAGGTACAACACATTTCACACTGCAGATCAAAGAGAAGCTCCCTGTGAGTGGGGAAGGGTTTGAGCAGAGACAGAAGGGGAATGTCATTTAACATAGTGTAGCCATACAAGGACACATCCCGTTTAATTCATAAAACTGAGCTAGTAATAAATAGGTTAAAAGTTCTGACTGATCAATACTTTTTATTAAATATGATCACTGTGTGGTCATTGGTGGGACATGTTTCGAGTCCTAATTATTATTTTTGACCCCTTCATCAGCCGATATGAATGAATCAATAAATGTCAAAGACACAAGATAATTGTATAGCATAACACTAAAATGTTCCTTGTCATTAAAGCTTATATGGTGCATTATAAAGAAAGATTGAAAATTGAACGCCTAAAGCAACACAATATGATGTATGAGAATATGAATAAAATAATCATTTGAAACAAATTTGAATCACCAACTCCAAAAACTCCAAAAAATGCCTGATTTTCTTGCAGATCACTGCTAGTGGAAAAAACATGGTTAGTAAAAAATCTTATAAACTAGGAACACTTTCAAGAGGGTAAAGCTGTGTAGTTCAAATCTTCAGAAGTGTTCATCGATGAGAAAATTTATGAAAACGAACACTCGCTTCACTGTGGTCAACAGATGTTAATGAAACATACAAGGTATTGGTTCAGTACGGTAGCAAAAGTTGAGAACACTATGAAACATGTTGTTGGAATCCAGTAGTAATGATGGAAATATTTAATATTTCAATACTTCACCAGTGATGTAGAAATATAAAAACAATGAAGTCACTGCACTGGAATAATATCTTCCCAATAGAATGCTTTGGTAGACGCAAATTATGTTTATGAAGTGTATAACTTCAACATATGTAATGGTAGAAATGGGTCTCTAGTCCGTGTGAGGTTAAATTGTTCCATCCTGAAATTTCATAATTTAAGAATAACTAACTTCCTATGTTTTAGAGCTACAATAACAAAAATTAATGATAAGGTAACCTATATGGAGTATTGTACGCCCAAAGCAAAATAACAGTGACTCTAAATTTTCAAGATGGTGGCTGGGCATAATATTAAAACTTATTTTCAATCGTTCAGAATGCAATTAAAACGAAACAGATAACGAAGTAGACCTTAATTTTCAAGATAATACTTTAATCATTGTAAACAGTAGTCACGACTTGAACAAATGAATTAGCTTTAACTGCAGGCATTAAAATTATGCACCTAAATATATCTGGCATGATAACAAATTTTGCAAGTATGCTGGTTATGCTCGATCAACTTGATCATAAATCAGATGTCTATATTGTCTGAAACTCAGCTCATTAAGGATATACCATTTGCTATTTTAGAATATAATGAGTACTTCATACCACCTCAATTCTACCCATGAGATCATAAAGATATATTGAACCTGATTGACTAATTGTCGATGATGAGATTCGAGCCCAGATCGATTATCAGGAAGAAGATCGAACTCGCATGACGAAGGAAATGACAAATCTACTAGGAAGTTGCAACACAGGAAATGATGTTTTTGGAAGGCCTTGGAACTTTTGTAAAATCATGTTGTTATTAATATTGTTTGAAGAAGATTTGTAGAGATAATTTAAGAATTATTATGGAAATTATTTTCACCATGAAATTAAATTGCTGAAAGAAGTACAAGTTATTTTATGGAACTTATTTGACTCGAGAGTTGAACTAAGGTGCTGGAGAGCAACCGACATATTTTACCTATTTGTTGAGAAGAGTTGGATTTGCCATGAGAGGTTCCTCCGCATGGTAAAAACGTGGCTAATAAGTATCAATATTAATCTAAATGATTGCTACGCTTATTGCGTAAAATACTGTTAAATTGAGTGCGAGAATTATTTACACGACATTGTGAATTTATGCATTTTTTGTGAGAAGGACATCGAACACGCGGACAAAAAAAGTCACATAAAAATTGTAGGAGTGCTTGGCGAGTTGCACAAGCAATTCTTAAATTCAGTGGAGAGCAGCATTTTGAAAGCATCCGCAAGTGTAATATCAGTGATTGCATTGTTCAGTACGTTAAATTCTGTGCAGCGCAAATAGTAGGAATGGAAATGGTAGAACTGGGAGTCGAAGGAGGACGCCACATGGCTGAGAGCAAACTTCACCCAATTGCGAAGATGGATGAGATGAGCTAAAGCAATATTATGGTGGAGAGTGGATTTGGAAATACCTAGAGATGGCGCATAGATGACCCAGGATGACGGGGAAAGAGGTAGGAGATGACACTAGCCTAGCCTCGACCCCGCACTTTCATGAACGGAAAATCACAAAACCTTGTAGTACTTGTGTGGTTTATTTTGACTTAGTTTTTGGGGATCGAACATGTATTCACAGTTGTAGGTAGGAAATATTTTCATTATTTTAAGGGGGTGTGGTGGCTCAGCGGTCTAGCTGTATGCCTCTCACCAAGGCGGTCCGGGTTCGATTCCCGGTCAATGCATGTGAGATTTTTGAAGTGAAATGTCATGTCCTGTGGTTCGGATTCCACGTAAAAAGGAGGTCCCGTGGCTCATGATCTCAAGATTGACGGTCACGTTAAGCTACAAGCTTCCTTCCTTTCTTTATTTTAACCATTACTTATTTTCGTAACAGTCGCCTCCGTAGCGTAGCGGTCAGCATGGTTAGCTGCCGCCCCGGAGGTCCTGGGTTCGATTCCCGGCTCTGCCACGAAATTTGAAAAGTGGTATGGGGACTGGAACGGGGTCTAGTCAGCCTCGGGTGGTCCAAATGAGTAGAGGGGGTTCGATTCCCACCTCAGCCATCCTCGAAGTGGTTTTCCGTGGTTTCCCACTTCGTCTTCGGGCAAATGCTGGGATGGTACTGTCCCCGTTTACCCGGATAGTAGGCTGTCAGATATCCGCCCCCTCAATCGGATTGCCAATAATCAATCGCACCGGCTCAGCTACACCAATGAAAATGGCACTGACAGATACTACCGAGATTTGAGCACAGAAGTTAACAAGAAATTATTGTGGAACACACCAAAATAGACGGGGGTTCATACTTACCTCTACTTACCTCTTAAAAATATCTCGGGGATTGGGTTGACAACAGGATCTCTAAAGTATGCTCCCACAATAACCTTCACCATGACATTTAAAAACGAACCAGAACGAAGACAAGAACTTTGAACTGTACAAAAGCTTTTATTTCAAATAAAGGGTATGATTTTAACAACTCAACAAAATAAATGTGGCTATCAGTAGCCCATGTCAATCTGACTATGTCCTCCTGTAGGACTTGCAAAGTTATCATACAACATGTTAGCTCCCACGAGCTCAAAATAACGTAACATTCATAGCACACTTGGATTGGAAAAGGAAGTCAGGACAAGACACATATAGAGCATTTGTTTTCTTTTAATAAACATGACAATTATTTATAGGCGCAAGGCCAGAATGTAGACGACCTTGCCCGCTGATAACCAGTTGTCTGGCCAGCTGCGGTCTACCCTTCAACCTGACGCACACCTGTCAAATGGACTCACTTGTCATGCTATGTTGCGTGAGAATCCAGCACCCTCTCTCAAACGCTATAAATGTCCGCAAGACAACACAAATATAGTTACGCAAATCTTTCAAATGCTTTACTCACATACCACTGGATTATTCTGACAATCCCTAAGCTTGTTAAATTATCATCCAAATGTTTAATAAGCATTGTTTAGAGTATCAAACAAACTCTTAAATATTTATAATAAAAGCTCATAAATTATTTATAACAATTAGAAATTGTTTATAATATTGTCGAAGACAATTACAAAAATTTTAAACACGCCTCTAACATCACTTTCGTTCCACATTATTGTCAAAGATATTTACATCATTATTTACAATATTAACATTTAAATTATTTAAATTATTAATTTAAGAAATACATTTAACCACATGTTCATCCGGTTGGTAATTTCATAATCGTGTCAATATAATCGACCAATGAAGGTTAGTTATACATATTAATATCACAATCTGGTTTAATAAAGGTTTAATAATTATTATAATTATTTGTGACGGTAATCTTCATTTAAAATCTTATCTCAAATTCTTTCAATACTCTTGTTAATTATAACAGTAAATTCACTTGATTAATTTTCAAAGGACTAAGAGAATACACTCCAGCGGAAAATACTTCGCTTACAAAATAATGCACAAAACTGCATTAAAATAGGCCCAAAATTCATCATATATTAATATATATGGCATCAAAATCTTCCACAGAACTTACAAAAACCTCCACTAACAAATTCTTCAACATCATTAATTACTGTGGGAACCTCCTCCATTAACTCAAGGGCATTATACATTAGCGACTTTCAACACGTCCGCTGCACTAGCGATTATACATTCATAGTTCCACTTCAAAAATTCTTATAATCATTAATTGTTTCAAAACTGTTATCTTAAACTTTCGTGGATTTCATTCATGAATCGAAATGAAATAAAAACTTGCCAATCACAAACAAATTTAATAGTGAATACGCTTATATACGCCTCTCTGGTCTATCAAAATTTGAGATTAACATCTTCAAAGTATTGTAGTATAAAAATACTATCATCAAACAAAGTGCGACTAAACTGCAAAATAGTCGAATAGAATCCAATTAGACTGGGGAATGCAAACATCATTATTCAAATCTCTAATTGAGAAAAAACTCCTAACAAAAGTTCATGACTTTAATGCATTCAATAATTCATAATTAAAGTTCATCTTTCACAAAATTGTCTATGATGCAATGGTCGTTCATAACTGACGATAAATGTCTGTGTTGCAATCAATTCAAATAACGACTAGTATTTCCAAGATCGTCGACAACGTAATGGATTTTAACGCTCTAAAATCATTTAAATGTTCTTCCTTCTTGATGATGACAGAAAATTGGTCAAAGTAATTAAGCTGGGTAGAATTAATTTAATAAAGTGACATGCTGTCTGAATTTAAATCTGCCATGAAAATCATTAACTTATAGTCAAATCGTGACTACAAAAATAAGCAAATTACTGAAAATCTAAATATCAGTCTCAACCGATCCAAAATCATTTAACTATGCCCATGACATAACAATGTCTTAATAAATAGTTGAAAAAGGCATAACTCATCAAGGTGTACTGAGAATAGGAATCTCAAACAAGAATATAGGGCAAAATACATGAGGACAGAAAATATGGGAAAATGGTTGCTCAGATATCGCTAAAAAACTCAAATACAATAAACGTTCACGACTACCTTATCTGCCGATTGAAGTTCCAGAGGAAAATTCCCCAAAGAAGACTGCTGATGGATCCATTTCACCAAGTTAAAGCTGAGCTCCATCCTCGAAACAGGAAACAGCACCCTCGGAGAATCGAACTGCTTCCTCCTCCGGAAATTGCACTGCTCCGTGTAGACGAAAGACATCCTTCCGGAAAAATTCTTCTTTGTGAGTCGGGACTACCCTGACCTCTCTTGAAAAATCCCTGAAGTTCTTGGAGAAAATCGCCATGATGTTTTTGTAGTAATTTCCATCGAAATATTCACATACAGTGAGTATGAAATCGTTTCCATTGCTGTTAGATAGTATTCAGCGTTGAACCACGAAACATGGGTGTAGATGGTTATTCACCACATGTTCGCTTGTGTGGAATGGCAATTAGCGAAGTTCCATGCTGCTATCTTACTCCAACGATGTATGTCCCAATCGCATTAAAGTCCTTTAGCCTTCCATCTTCTCCTCGGTTATGGTAATAGAAGAACAAACTGCCATATTAAACTGCTCCATAATACTGTAGCGTTGTGTCACAAAAGCAATCAGAAGTCTCCCTGTTGCACTAGCAGTGTCGGCCGTGTCGTAGTATCTGACGCTATAAAGTGCTTCTCAGGTGTCAGTCGTTTAAAATTGCCAATATCTTCCAAAATAACTCCGCGAAATTGTTCAACTTTTCTACACTCCTTAATGTAGCACTGCACAATATAATTAGCTTATAGGCGACCGCTAACTGTTCATAGCTAATCTTGTAGACGCGTTATAATGTGCGTTTTAACTTCACCTAGTTTTACTCACAGTAAACTTGCACTGCTTGTCTGCTTGAATCACGTTCACTGGAGTGGCTTCACCACGCGTTAAAATGACGACTCTTTCTACTTATTGCACTCGACGTCTCACCAAAACGACTATATAAGCACTGATACTGAAGATCTGAGGTTCTGAGACCTGACGATTTGAGATATGAGATATCAGCTATGACGATTTGAGATCTGACGATATGAGACTCCTCTCTTCTGCGCAAGGCCTTTTATAAACTTCATAAGGGGCGTATCCATCCCTTCCATAGCGTGTTACTGCGTCATCGCTAGAAGTTCCAACTTCGTCAATACATGACGGATTTTCAAAATTCAAAAACTGGAAATAAATTTCACCATAATTCCAGATCAATGCCTCAACTGCAAATGGATTTCCACAATTCTGTATTCCAAAAAGCATTAAAAATATCATAGTTTCAGCAATCTCCGTCTTCCTTCAAACAATCGTTCATTGGTTCGAGCCTCCCCTCCAATAGCATAATTTCTTCCTCAGCACAATTCCACGTTTCCTGCGACTGCGTCGTAAATCTCGGATCTTTCTCGAATAAATGCTGACGTCATAAAGAATCTCAGCTCATGTAGCCTGCTCGCATAACGTCTGCGTCATCCGTGCTTACGTCATGACTATCCACGTCATAACTATGACAGCCATAACTTTCTTCATAATTTTCAATATAGCCACCGTGGTCTCTATATAATTCAATTACGGGGGCAGTACCTACTGTAAGGCCACGGCCGCCTCCTTCCCTCTTCCTAGCCTATCCATCCCAATCTTCCATCCCATGCCTCATGAGGCCCCTGTTCGCTTTGCAGGTGAGGCCGCCTGGGCGAAGTGCTGATCACATCTCCCCAGTTGTATCCAACCCGACCAGATGTTCCAAGCTCCAGGACACTGCCCATAGAGGCGGTAGTGGTGAGTTCCCTCGCTGAGTCCGTGGGAACCACCAACCTAGAGGGTAAATTGACTAAATAAAAAAAACTTATTTTCGTATCATTTTACGCTGGAGGTCAAGCGTACCATTTTGTATTCGTTTGGTAGTGTGAGTAGAACGCACAAAAGCACGGCTAGTGAAGGCTGGAAGTGCAGAGATTCATTTGATTGCCAAGTAGAACAACATTTCTTTTCATTTTAATAGAGGCTGCAGTGAGCCATGTTAAAACTGTACAGAATGACAGTGTGTTGGTCGCACATAATTGTGGGGGCAGAAGACCTCGTAGTTCCGCCCCTTAAAACAACAATAACTTACTCACACATAATTCTGATGGAATCAGAAGGCAGTGAGAACAGGTTTCATTTTATTGCAGAGTTAATAGACGAGTTTTTTTTTACACACATCTGTTATGCTGGAGATAAATACGCATTGAATTCAGACTAAGTCGACGAAATAAAAAAACATTTAGGCAGGCTTAGGCCTAGTTTGTTGAAGGGCCCGAGTTCACAATTCACATTAGTTACAGGTATCAGCTGTTGTTTAACATAAAGGAGAATGCATTCAGCGATGTTTAGAAGGGAAGATTGTTATGTTTAAAATAAGATGAAGGTTTAGATCTCCTCGATTATGAAATGACATTGAGTTTCCCATTTACCTTGACCATTTTGTATAAATTGGGATAGCGTAATTGTATTATCTATTTAGTGACACATTCTGGAGCACATTGAGGGTGCTAAATAATTATACAAAGAATGCAGCGATGGGTAGGTTACCACATTGGCCATTATAAGACTGGTTGGTTGGTTCCTCAGTTTAGGGGCTGCGACAACGCGGTCATGTAGCCCCATGTACTTTGGGTGTGTGTAGGATCAGTCTGATAACCGGTGTTAATTATTGTGATGACTATTAGTGTGTGTTATTTGTTTTCAATTCAAGTAGTTCCTACTTTTGCTGCCAAACGCCACCGTCAACGACTACTAGTTCAGAACTTGATTACCAGATGCCACCGCAATCAGCTCCTGGCGACGAACGTCGGAACCTAAGAGCGTTTGTCGAATGTTTAACCTATATATAGTTAGTTAGTTATTGTTGTTTTAAGGGGCGGAACCTATATATAATTTAGCTTCACACAGGTGTAATTAGTGGAAGGTTCTTTAACATGCCATAAATCTATGACATGGGACCGCCGGCTTTACTTGCCCTCCGAAGGAAGGCATACTGAGGGATTCTTAACGCTCTTAAAAATCCGACGACTTCGGCTGGGTTTGAACCCGCGATCTTGGACATAGAAGCTCAGCATGCTACCAGCTACGACACCGAAGCCGCTATTATAAGACTGCTTTTGCAGATGAGAGTATCCCACTCTTTTGGGTGAAGACGATTTATGGATGACGATGCTTTATGTGTGAACAATGGCTACACGTAAACAGGTATTTGAGATTAGTCCACTTTTATTGGGCGAGGTTTTTGTGTGAGCGATGGCTACACATGTGAGTATTTATGGATGTGACGATGGATTCTTTTCCTACGCTACGATTTTTTCAACGATTCTTTAATAATCAGTCAACTAAATTGAAACCCAGGATAAAACTGAAACTAAACGTGGATTAATAATCAATGAAATTAGGTTTTGTTTTAATGAAATTCTACTTATCAGAAAACTCTAAATAAAACGCTGAATGATAATCGTAATATTTTTTAAAGACCGTGAGGATGAATGTTGAGTCATTCACATTGCTACGCTTGTCTAGGACAGATATGACCCATTTCCGAGACGACAGTTGCCACAACGTCAAATATATCACAGTTGTGTGCAATAATGTGACATGAAGGGATCTTCATGCAGTTGCCGACATAACTTTTCCTCCGCGATAGATGACCGCTATTCACAAACAGTAGCTAGTGCGTGTAAGAGGGGCACAATTTGTGCACCATTAGGAGTGTATTTATTTTGTTGTTTATTTGTAAGGTATTTTTTTATTAGTAGAAACTGTGCATATTTCTTAGTGTTTTAAATTTTTATTGCTAGACGCTTATCGTCTATTCAATGTAATTATTTCAGATGTGGATTAACTAGGAAAACTAACGTAAAAATAAATGTTAGACGTTGACACCATCATAACTTCCTTATTATTAGTATTGCTTATTATTTAAATGTAAGTTACTCTGTAGTAGAATGATGAAGTTTGAATTGCAGTAGGATCAGGTGTCATTCCTCTTCTTCTTCCTATCAAGTGTTAGGCCAGGTGGCCTGTTACGGTCTCGTTCCATCTCTTCGTAGGTCGGCATACGTCTCTTCTGCCTCTACGTTGGCATTTAAGGACTTGTCTGGTAATCCGGCCGGTCTTCATACGTCTTCTAAGCTCATCTGTAATTCTGCACTGTGTTGATTATTATTATTCTAAATTCTAAATTTTATTTGATTAGGGAAAACGTTAAGTGTCACGATCTTAGCTTGCTTTGCTTATCGATTTTTGTAACTTCTAGAAGGGTTGTCTAGGGTTTAATTAGGGTGTAATACCTATTTAAACAATTAGTTTAGATTAATTTAGAGCGGATTAGCCGTCTTAGACGTAGGATAGGAATCTGCTTTTTCGCAATAAATTCTGTGGATCTTTTACTTAAGCCTAGGACCTTTATTATTTTTATTTAGATTTGCATTTTCTGTGGACTTGTTCTTTGGGCAGGTTCAATTACCCACACCTCTCCCCTAACCCGACACGCCCTGGGACGACAGTCTCGTGCCGACCTAGTCGAAAGACACATCCAATCCTCTCAGTGCATGTTTTGTGAGAAAGGGGTCTCGTGTGGGCTGATCTCGATCCCCAGTCCCACGATATCCCGGACTAATGGGCACAATATGTACATGAAAACCTCATTCTAAATATTACAATATCTACTGTAATGACATTGAAAGCTGCAAATGCTGGCCTGCTCACCTTCAAATATATTAAAGAAAACTAATAATAATGTTATTGGTTTTACGTCCCTTTTAACTACACTGGCTTTTAGAGACGCCGGGGTGCCGGAATTTTGCCCCGAAGGGGATCTTCAACGTGCCAGTAAATGTACTGACACGGCTCCCTCGCATTTGCGCACCCTCAAATGCCAGCTGACTGCGCCAGGTTTCGAACCTGCAACCTTGGGCTCAGCAAGCGAGTAAAGAAAACTACTTGATACTTGCTATACACAGATCACCCTCCACAAGCTCAAACAAATCCATAGAAGAACTAGTAAATACCATCCAGAACTTTACCACAGCTACACACAGTATATATTAATAGGAGGTATAAATATTTATATTTAAAATCCTACAAGCCAATATGCCCAAAATATTTAAAATGAGTATTTAAATATATTGCATGCAAATGGTTTCATTTCGAGCATAAATTGACCCTCTAAAATAGACCCAAAATCCAGAACATGTATCGATCATATACATGTAAAGTTCCACAGAAACAGCAATTTTGACTCTTTTGTTCTGCATACCAGTATCAAAGATCACAGTCCTATATTTCTCATACAAAATAAATATCAAAAATACACTCCACAAACAGGAGAATATACTTTGAACCAGTGGCGACTGCTGATTTTTATAATGTGTAGGACGTAATATGATAGGCTTAACTTAAGATAATTATTATAGCTGGGCTAAATTGAGATATTAGACTCAGTCTAATGTGTATTATTCAGTCGCACAGCACTATTATGGACACATTACACAATACAATATAATCGATTACCGTACCACCCCAAAGATGAGCACACGCTGAAAACAAACTATCCTTTCTAACCGCGCAAAATCGTAACCAATAAGCCCGTAGTGTTGGTTTAAATTCAACCAACAGCGAGACTTGAGGATCTCAGTCGACGTCCTCAAAGCGCCATTTAAACAGACCAGACATACTCCTTCCCCCTCAAGGGCTCCCATACATTTCTGAAGTTATAAACACGTGAGTAGGTAATATAGACCGAAGCTGGGACAGGGGCTAATGGGCAAGATGGCCGCCGTGCGCAACTACCCTATGTTATTCTTATGGAATGAGGGTCATAGCTGGGTCAGGGGTTAGTGGGCAACTTGGCTGCCGCGTGCAACCACACTCTTTAATGGCGGGCTTTTCAAATCATTATTTATTTGTTATTAACTATACATGATTTATTAATTATTTATTTACTAGCTGAACCCGGCATGCGTTGCAACGGCAATCAAAGAAAGCGTTGGCGTTGTAATTTTGTTTCTTGAAGTGCTTTTGAATACACAATTATTTTTTTCATCTTCCGCTAACTGCCTCCAAACTATCGTAAAATGGATTGACTAAGTTAGAAACATTCGTGGGAATGTCTACAACAACTCACCAAAGTTTCATTGCAATCGGATGAATGGCATATGAATACATACGAAATATCATTTATACGATTCGTGTGCTGTCACACATTTGTTGAATCAACTCGTTCGCTACCTACTGTGAAGTGGATTTACTCAGTTAGAAACCTACACGTAAGTGCACACAACAACTCATCAAAGTTTCATCGCAATCGATGAATGGTATACTGTATGAACGCATACAGGATTTTCTTGAAACGCTTCAAGCGTCGTCACTCATTTGCTACATCTACACGTGCGCTAAGTATTGTAAAATGGATTTACTAAGTCGAAACCCTTCCCTGGCGTATACACAATAAATCATCAAAGTTTCATCGTAATCGGATGAATTGCATATGAACGCATACGGGATTTTGTTTAAACAATTCGCATGCCGTCACTCATTTGTTGAATCTACTCGTACGCTAACTGTTGTAAAATGGATTTACTAAGCCTGAAACCTTCCCTGGAGTGTACTCACCGATCCATCAAAGTTTCATCGCAGTCGGATGAATGGTATATGAACGCATACGGGACTTTGTTGAAACTATTCGCGTGCTGGCCTCATTTGTTGAATCTACTCGTGCGCTACATATTGTAAAGTGCATGTACTACGCCAGAAACCTTCCCTGGAGTGTACACAACATCTCACCCAAGTTTCATCGCTATCGGACGAATGGTATATCAACGCGGTATTAGGGTATCCGAGGCCTAGGGAGTCTCTTCCTTTCCTGCCTTAATTGGCCCTTGTCTCATCTTTTCTGATTCCCTCCTTCTGCGAGGGGTCAGCCTTCTTTTTCTTTTCATGTTATCTCCTGCCTTCTGCTCAAGGCCCTCAAGGAGGCCGGGTGTATGTAGCCCCACCACTTTTGGTGCACCCTAGATAATGCTACACCCTCAGGGGCTCATGGCTGGTGAGTTCGGGAGTTGGCGACCCCGAGGGATTCCTGAGCTGGGTCCGTTTTTCCCTTTTGTCCCTTGCCTTTGGGGCGGACCCTCTCCTCTTTCACTGTCCTGTCTGCCTTTCTTGGCTCTCCTTCCTTCCAGGTCCCTCAATCCGCCTTCTTCGAGGATTGAGGGCATTTCGTTTCCTCCTGTCCTTTATTTGCCGTATTCTCCTTTAGTTTTCCATTTCTTCTTCTAGTATGTGGGTTGGTGGTTTGTTTTAGTTTTGAGTTCGTTTTTCATTTTCATCTTCATGATCACCCAAACCATTAGGGGCCGATAACCTGGATGTTGGGCCCCTTAAAACAACAATTATCATCATCATCATCGTTCTCATTTTCGCTATCACCCAGATCATTAGGGGCCGATAACCTAGATGTTAGGCCCCTTAAAACAACAATTATCAACATCATCATCAACGGTATATCAACGCATTCGGGCCTTTGTTGAGACGCTTCGCAGGTCGTCGCTCATTTGTTGAATCTACTTGTGCTTTACCAATATTATAAAAACGATTTACTAAGTTGAAGACCTTCTACGTTCGTTGCCAAGAGCTGACTGCGGTGGTGTCTAGTAGCTAAGTTATGAACTTGGCCTAGTAATCGTTGACGGTGGCGCTTGGCGGCAAAAGCAGGAACTATTTGAAAAATTCTAAGTTGCAGTACTTAAATTAAAAACAGATAACACACACTAATACAGTCATCACATTTAACACCGGTTATCAGACAGATTCTACACACACCCAAAGAACACGGGGCTACCTGACCGCATTGTCGCAGCCCCTAAACTTAAGAACCAACCAACCTTCCCTGGCGTGTACACAACAACAAATCAAAGTTTCATCGCAATCGATGAATGGTGTACGAACGCATACAGGATTTTGTTGAAACGCTTCACGCGTCGTTACTCATTTGTTGCATCTACTTGTGCGCAAAATATTAAATAATGGAGTTGCTAAGTCGAAACCCTTCCCTGGCGTGTACACAATAACTCATCAAAGTTTCATCGCAATCTGTTGAAAGGCATATGAACGCATACGGGACTTTATTGAAACGATTCGCGTGCCGTCACTCATAAGATGAATCTACTCATGCGCTACCTACTTTGAAATGCATGTACTAAGACAAAAACCTTTCCTGGAGTGTACACAACATCTCCCCCAAGTTTCATCGCTATCGGACGAATGGTATATGAACGCATACCGGACGTTTTTGAAACGCTTCGCGCGTCGTCACCCATTTGTTGAATCTACTCGTGCGCTACCTATTGTAAAATGGATTTACTAAGCCTGAAACCTTCCATGGAGTGTACATAATATCTCATCCAAGTTTCATCGCTATCGAACGAATGGTATATGAACGCATATGGTACTTTGTTGAAACGCTTCGCACGCCGTCGCTCATTTGTTGTATCTACCCATGCCCTACCTATCGTAAAGTGGATTTACTAAGCCAGAAACCTTCCAAGAAGTGTACACAACATCTCACCCTAGTTTCATCGCTATCGGACGAATGGTATATGAACGCATACGGGTCTTTGTTGAAACGCTTCGCGCGTCGTCCCTCATTTGTTGAATATACTCGTGCGCTACCTATTGTAAAATGGATTTACTAAGCCTGAAACCTTCCCTGGAGTGTACATATTATCTCATCCAAGTTTCATCGGTATCGGACGAATGGTATATGAACGCACGACTTTGTTGGAATGCTTCGCGCGTCGTCGCTTATTTGTTGTATTTACTCGTGTCCTACCTACCGTAAAGTGGCTTTACTAAGCCAGAAACCTTCCATTAAGTGTACACAACATCTCGCCCAAGTTTCATTGCTATCGGACGAATGGTATATGAACGCATACGGGACTTTGTTGAAACGCCTCGCACGTCGTCGCTCATTTGTTGAATCTACTCGAGCGCTACCTATTGTAAATTGGATTAACTAAGCCAGAAACCTTCCCTGAAGTGTACACATCTCACCGAAGTTTCATCGCAATGGGATGAATGATATATGAATGCATGTGGGACTTTGTTGAACGAATCTCACGCCATTTTTTTGAAGCTACTCGCACGCCATCCATTGTAAATTGGATTTACTACGCCTATAACTTTCTCGGGAGTGTGCACTACAACTCACCAAAATTTGATCGCAATCGGATGAATTGTATATGAACGCATCGCCATCACTCATTTGTTTAAACTACTCGCACGCTATCTTTTGTGAAATGGATTAACTATGCCTATGAACATCCCGAAAGTGTATTCAACAACTCACCAAAATTTTATCGCAATCGGATGAATGGTTTATGAACGCATAAAAGACGAACAGACAGACATTAGCCCAGGAAAATAGGGGTTTTAGATCCCAAAAAATGTTATAAAGCTAATTTTTTCAGAACCCATTAATTCGACCCTAGGGAAAAACATATCAAAATACTCGGGCGTACATGTGCCGGCTTCCTTGATTTCCAAGCCGGAAAACCTGGAATTCCAGGAATTCTTCATCGCCGTCCTGAAACGCCCGTAAAAACCGAACGACTCGGCCTAGGTAGACAAAAGTAGTATCAAATGAAAGAAAAAAGCATGCAGATTCCATATATAAAACTTTAGGCAATGTTTCTCTCCCTTCGGGGTATATTGTAACAAAAAACGCGCGAAATTCAAAGTTTTTGACGTTTGATTTTTGCTGCAGGTACAGCAACGATTGAAAATGAAGTATATACCAAAAATCATGCGTGATATAACAAAGATCACATTTTTAGCCTATTTTCAATTTTGAAAAAATAGGCTTATGAGATCACCTTTTGTCCGTGTGTGTGTGCGTGTGTGTGATTCGTGTGTGTGTCCCCCCCTAATAAAATCTAAACGGCAGGAGCGATTCCAATGAAACTCGGAAAGCTCATAGCACTATTCCCGGCGACCTCGACCGTGCCCTTCAAATTTTGTTACGACTCACCAATCCAACATGGCGGCTGTGCGAAATATTTCACCAGCATTCAATATCTCCGAAACTATTACCGATATTACCCTGACATTTTCTATGGTGATAGAGAGAACTACTATAAGTTCACTTATGTGACTTTTGAAAACCTGGTAACTACAAAACGACATGGCGGCCAAGCGAATTTGCGACTTTTAAATAGACGTTTCTCGCGATTTGACAAACCAAACGCAATGAAACTTGCTACAGTATATGTTTATATACATTGTAATGCACCGACATCTAACTTCGTTCAATTGTTTACATAATCACAAGATGGCGGATGTGCGAAATATTTCACCGGCATTCTATATCTCAGAAACTATTAGCGGTATCTCCCTAAAATTTGGACTGAGATAAAGGGCACTACTGGAAGTCCATCTATAAGATTTTCAAAAACCGGTTAACCACAAAACGAACATGGCGGCCAAGCGAATTTGAACATTTTAAATACGGTAGACCTTTCTCGCGATTTAATGTTCCAAGCGCACTGAAACCTGGTACAGGAAATATTTATACACATTGTAATCCACTGGTATCTAATTTAGTTCAATTGTTTACATAACCTCAAGATGGCGGCAGTGCGAATTTTAAAATTAAGTTTTTATTTCTTGTGATGTAGTCATGCGATCGAAGTGAAAGTTTGAATAATGAACCTACGCAATAATTTTCCTTTAATGGTACATGACTCTATGGCCTATACATTTAACAATCCAACATGGCGACCATCCGAAATATTTAGACGATACTGAAAATCTACGAATCTATTTTAGCAATCAAACTGCATTTTTTAATGTTCATAGGGGCTATGAACTTAAGTTCACCTATAGGACTTTAAATAACCTGGTGATCACAAATCCAACATGGCGGTGACGCGAATTATAAATATTCACATGGACGTTTCTCGCAATTTAACCATCCGCGTGCAGTGAAACTTGGTACAGTAAATCTTTATCCGAATGTTAATCCACTGGCATCTAATTTATTTCAATTGTTTCCATAACCTCAAGATGGCAGCTGTGAATTTTTTTTAAATCTCCTTGTTTTTTCTTGTGTCCTAATTATGCGATTGAAGTTTGAATACTACACGTTCACAATAATCTGCATGTAACAGTACATAAGTCTAGGACCTACATATATAAAATCCAACATGGCGACCATCCGAAATATTTAGTCGGTCCTCAATATCTACGAATCTATTACAGCAATCAAACTGAAATTGTGTATGTTAAATAGTGGCAATTAACATAAGTAGGATATATGAAAATAGGCTGTATAATTCTTCACGGAACTACTTGTTAGCTTTTCAGACCATCTGTCATGTGTGCTTTACGTTTATTATTGAAAAGTTATAGCAAAAATTAAACGTGTAGTAGCTGTCAGTTGACAGTGCAGGATTGCGTTGTGTCGTCGGGGGTTTAGCCTATTCGATTAGCACCTGGAAAGTAAAGGTTGAGCTAATGTTTGTTTTTTTCCCCTACAGAAGCAACACAAGATGAAATTATTATTTACACACATAATAATTAAGTACCGTATGAGTTAAGCCTTAGAAATCACAGGAAAAAGGCATTGGATGAAAAGGTGCAATACAGGAAACTGGTTGTTAAGTGACTTCGGGTGTATCTAGATCCTGATCTGTTTCATAACGATGTAGTGCGTTATCACAATTTTGTCCGTGACATTGAGAGCACATTTCTGAGCACTCTTGGCCGGATCGTCTACATCCACAACGCACTCCGCAGTCCATCTTGCAATCGTAGGCAATTAGGAGGAGAAGAGAGTCAGGAGCTGGTTGCAGGGCTGTGGGAACGGGCAAAAGAGAGCTGTCAATTGCATTCCAGCCCCACTCTGTTGGATTGAGGTTTCTTCCCAGTCATTTTTGAACCTAAAATCAAACTCAACATATTTAACTCTCCTGAGAAATACTAGAAAAATATTGTATACGAGTAGTGTAAAGGAAAACAATGAAAGTTACCTGCAAGTAAGTCCGCATTGAGTGCTGCCGTAGAGCTTCCCTTGTTGGAGGAAGAGTCGCAAGTTGAAACTGAGAAGTCAGAGCTTGGCGCGCAATGGTCATCTGGTACAAACGATGTCGAAGATAATCCATATTCTCCAATTAATTTCCTCCATGATACAGTGCCCTTATGAACTTTTCTCCAACAGTGCAAACTTCTTCGCGACTCGCAGAAGGATTTGTGTATGTTTTGACAATTTCTTCCCGAAGATCCGCACTTTTTTGAAGCAATTTGTAAGCCTTCTTCTTCCCCTTCCCGTAGATTGCAGATGTTTTATCACCACCTGAGACAGCATGGGAGTACAGCACGCAGTTCTTCATGTCACCTATTTCATCTTGAATAGCACCAATATCGTACAGTATTTCGTGGCACTTGGAAGTCCCTGGGTGCAGCATGAAGACATCTCCCGTCTGACGCCTAGCAATCAGCATTGCCAGAAGATCGGTATCGTTGCCGAATACAGCTACAGACTTCCCCAAGCTCTCTATCTCCAAAGCAGTGTGCACGATAAGAGGATTGGCGTCCCCAGTTGCCTGGTATACTCGAACTTTTACAGCTTCAAATCTTGAAACAAGTATCGTACATCAATAAGTCGAGATTTGTTTCTCCTGTTCGTCAGAAAGTCCGCCTGTGGTGCAAGACCAACTGCAATCCTCAGACCTTAATGTAGAAAAAACATGGCGGCTATGGTTGCCCTACCAATAGCTAAGATCATGTCATCGGGGTTGTCACAGTTCGTGTAAATTATTATTTTTACTCACCTAAGAGCATAAAAGATATCACAATACGAGATTAGGTTCCAAAGAAATATGCATCAATAATTTAGACTTACCTGAATTAATTTATCTATATAGTGCTGGTTTCGAATTATAGGTTTCTTCGTATTCATCCAAGGGGCAGCTACAATAGTCTCACTGTTCCTGTGGTTGAATAAGAAACTTTTTTGGCGAGTTATCACGATTTGTATTTAAGTTCAGTAATTATAGATTAATATTATTAGCATAAAGTCAAACAGATTCTGAAGTAGGAGAGAAGAAAGTACCCGGTTACTGAAGTGCTGTCCCAGCACATGCAGAGAGTATTTGTGTAGACTATCGGAATGAGAATAGTTGCCTGAAATAATCGAACCAACGCTATAGAGATACAATTCAAATAAGACCTCTCGTAGAATTGTCTAAAATCTCGGCTAAAACATCACACCGAATTAGTTGATTGAAATATGCAAAGAAGTAGCCGTGTGGATATCTGAACATAATTATGGAGATCACCACACACAAATGACACGATAATATGTTACCATCTAACCTATTAAACATTCGCTGTTACCGGTACCGTTTGGAATAGTTGTGCGCTGGAAATAGTAGATTTAGTAAAGTAATGTAGGTAGGAAAGCACCATCTCCCTCTTACGGAATTATCGCGGCACACCATCTCGCAATATAAGTACATAATTTGGAAAGTTACTCACAACACTTTATTACACACATCGTAATAAAAAAAAATAACTTGCAAGCTGTATGAATCACAAAAGTATGAATAATGACGGAACACAATGAGTTCACTGTTTGGTACAGGGGAAACATCTTCCTTAACCAATAAAACTGAAGTTCACTGTAATATTTGGCGTGTATACAAGGCAGTGTAGAACATCTGCTAGACTGGTAAGGATTTACGGAGGCACATGAAGCCGAGCGTTCAAGATAACGTCAACGGTTTGGTCTTGCCGTAGATGCTCATTGCGTTTTCCCTTTACGTACTTAAGTTCGACACTACCGGTACTGAAGTGTACTAAGCTATTATTATATTGTCACTAACTTGCAAATCATTGCAGTGTATATTCTTGAGTCACTTATTAATGTCTTAGGTACTTCAACATCTGCAATAAATGACACAATGCCATCGGCCGACTGAACAATCACCACACAATCGAACCAGTCCATAATAAGCGTATCATCACATATTTACAAACGATTGCAGTACTTTAACGTGAATTGAACTTAATAGACATACTGAGACACTAAAAATTACAGATGAGCAATAGTTTATCCCAACTTTCATCAAACGAGGCTAATCAAAGCTAATATAGTATCCCAGCAACGAATGTAAACAAACAATATCTCGGGCTTCCGCATACGCCATTTTCACACTTTCGATACGTGCATTAAGGTCTGAGTATTGTAGTTGGTCTTGTGTGGTGCTGTCCATGTCGAATGTTCAGTAAAGTCGGTATCAAAACAGGAATTTCTGGCAGCGCTTCGCCTTTGCACCGCTTCTTTCGTAGTTGGCTGGCCATTGTATCCGTTGGAAACAACAACTGCAGATGGGTATCGAGTCATAACGTGTCTGATGAAGGTCGCAAATTTCTCCGTATGTTGCCAGTCGAGGCCAACTAACAGCGTACATGAGATAGCCTCCGTCAATGACATACGTGGTCTCTGGACAAAGTTGATCGCCAAATTCTGAGTGCGTAAAGAGAGACGCAAACGCTGACTTGTCCGTTTTGCGCATTGAACATCCGTCAAAAAGAGAGGGTGGAGTTGGCGCCAGCTCATAATGGAAGTACTCCGCTTTTTCAGTTTCGATTTTTAAAACATACGCTATTCTCATAAATAGCTGACTCGAGTGAACGGGCGTAACTTAATTTCTAATCGTCACAGTACCGTTCATAGCTGATAGGGGGACAACCTTTGACTTTCTGGAAATTTTCACTTCAGCGAAAGACTTACCGGTACCAACTTATGTTCGGGTTAAATTTGTTTCGTCTGTTACTTTTGAACTACAAGACGCAGAACAAAAACAAGAGCACCTCTGTAAAGCTTAAAGGATGCTATTTCTTATGCGAGGTATATTGCTTTGCATAAGTGGACGTCTTAGTCTGCTAAACGTGCAAACAAATTCTAACCTAAAAATTAAAATTTTCCTTTTGTTTTTTTGTTACAATGTACCCCCGAAAGCAGAGAAAACATTGCTTATAGTACAATTTGTGGAATCTGTATGCTTTTATTGTTCATTTGATACCATTTTTGTTTACCTACACAGAGTTGTTTGGTGTTTACTCCCGTCCGGTAATACCAACTTACCTTCGGGTTAAATTTGTTTCGTCTATAACTGTTGAATTATTAGACGTAAAACAAAAATAAGACCACATCTGTAAAGCTATAACGATGCCATTTCTTATTGCAGGTGCATTTTTTGCAGGAGCTGCCGTCTTAGTCTCTAATAAACGTGTAAATGAATTCAAACTTACAAAACTTTTGAATTTCGCGCATTTTTTTTTGTTATAATCCACTCCGAAATTAGAAAAAAATCCTAAAGCCTTATATATGGGGTCTGCATGCTTTTCTCTTTCATTTGACACCACTTTTGTCTACCTAACCAGAGTCGTTCGGTTTTTACGGGCATTCCAGGATAGCGATGAAAAAATCCTAGAATTCCAGGTTTCCAGGTCTGAAAATCAAGGAAGCCGGCACATGTACGGCCGAGTATTTTGATATGTTGTTCCCTAGGGTCGAATTAATGGATTATGAAAAAATTAGCTTTATCACATTTTTTGAGGTTAAGGCGATATTTAGACTTAAATGCCTGGGTACATTCCTTTATATATATATATAAGATTATTTATTTTTTATTTAATGTAAAGTGAGTCCGGGAATGTTCTCCGCAGCGCCTACATGCGTCTGCGAGAGCTAGCTACAGCAGTTACGTTGGTAGCACGGCTGTCGCTTGCACCATAACAAATAAACAGTAAACTTTTTACTCACGACAGCCATTCATAACAGATGCAGGAACCATTCACAGTATATCACTCTTTCCGTAATCAGTTTGTTTTAATTCATGAACCACGATAACTTTACAAGGGAACAGCTGAAGCTTGTATCTTATAGCTTTATGTGCTGTCGACTTAAGAGATTCCTGTTTGTTGAGCTAATTTTCGTGTTGATTTACTCGGACTACGTAGCATTATATCGGAGATTTCATCAAGTTTTTTGTGTGTTAAAAGCGTAGGCCTGCCTGTTCCCGGTACATCGTGAACTGAGCCAATCACACGAAATTTACTTACCAAATCCCGAACGGTATCACGGTTTGGACACTTTGAATTAGGAAAACGCGCCTGAAATCTTAATTTTACATTTATTGTAAACCGATCGCCTTCGCGAAAAACGTATTCCACCAAAAAAAAACTTTCTCTTCTGTAGTAAACATTACCGCCTGTATACTGTTGCACTCTTCCACTGAACGCTCGCTTACTGTAATACACACTGAAGACATGCCGGCTCGCTCGCTTATCGCAATTCACACTGACAGCCCAGACGGGAGAGTCTCCCTTTGAAGGACACAGTGCAGTGCAGCCAACTAAACTCATGACTCAACCACTCACAGCTGCACGTACCCACTGCGGAGAACATTCTCGGGCGCCCTATATTATAACTATGTATATCATTTTTAATCATTTTTAGCCTATTTTCAATTTTGAAAAAATAGGCTTATGAGATCACCTTTTGTCCGTGTGTGTGTGTGTGTGTGTGTGTGTGAGAGGTGTGTGTGTGTGTGTGTGTGTGTGTCCCTAATAAAATCTAAACGGCTGGAGCGATTTCAATGAAACTCGGTAAGTTCATAGCACTATTCCCGGCAACCTCGACAGTGCCCTTCAAATATTGTTACGTCTCACCAATCCAACATGGCGGCTGTGTGAAATATTTCACTAGCATTCAATATCTCCGAAACTATTACTGATATCGCCCTGAAATTGTGTACGGTGATAAAGGCCACTACTAAAAGTTCACCTATGAGACTTTCAGAAACCTGGTGACTACAAAACCAACATGGCGGTCAACCGAAGTTGAGACTTTTAAATGGACTTTTCTCGCGATTTAACTATCGAAAAGTAATGAAACTTGGTACAGAAAATGCTTATACACATTGTAATGCACTGGAGTCTAATTTAGTTCAATTGTTTACATAACCTCAAAATGGCGGCTGTGCGAAATATTTCACTGACATTCTATATCTCCTAAACTATTACAGATATCACCCTGCAATCTTGTACGGTGATAAAGGGTACAGATACAAGTTTACCTATGTATATTTCATAAACCTGTAAAATACAAAACGAACATGGCGGCCAAGCGAATTTTAAATATTTTAATAGACTTTTCTCGTGATTTAACTCTCTGAGCGCAGTGAAATGTGGTACAGTAAATGATTTTGCAGATTGTAATGCACTGCCATCTAAATTAATTCAATTGTTTAAATAACCTCAAGATGGCGGCTGTGCGAAATTTTAAAATTAAGTTTTTATTTCTTGTGTCGTAATCATGCGATCGAAGTGAAAGTTTGAATAATGAACCTAGGCAATAATTGTCCTTGAATGGTACATAACTCTATGGCCTATACATATAACAATCCTAAATGGCGAGCTTCCGAAATATTTAGACGGTTCTCAGTATCTATGAATCTTTTACAGCAACCAAACTGATTTTTTTTTGTTCATAGAGACTATGGACATATGTTCACCTATAGGACTTTCAGTAACCTGGTGAGCACAAATCCAACATGGCGGCGACGCGAAGTATAAATATTTAAATGGACGTTTCTCGCGAATTAACTATCCAAGTGCCGTGAAACGCTGCACGTTAAATGCTTATACAAATGTTGATCCACTGGCATCTAATTTATTTCAATTGTTTGCATAATCACAAGATGGCTGCTGTGCGTAATTTTAAAATCTCGTTTTTACTTCATGTGTTCTAATCATGCAATTGAAGTTTGAATACCACACGTACACAATAATCTTAATGTAACAGTACAAAAATAAATATCCAACCTGGCGACCATCTGAAATATTTAGACGGTTCTCAATATCTACGAATCTGTTACAGAAATTCAACTGAAATTTTGTATGTTGATAGAGGCAATTAACATGAGCAGGATATATGAAAATAGGCTGTGTAGTTCTTCACGGAACTACTTGTTATTTTTTATTTAAATATTTAATTTATTAATTATATATTTTTATTATGCCAAAGCACTAAACTGCAAGGTCATTAACCCATTAATTATAAACGCGGATCTGAACTGTACAAGCAAGAAGAATTAACCTGAATGGATCTCAGTCCAACTACTGGGTCATCTAAAACATTATTATTTACATCCGTCTGCCACGGAAACCTACAGTTCTTTACACGACCTATCTCAATAACGAGGGTCTGTTAAAGTGTCAAACACTCAGGCAAATTTACGACTTTACAGGGGGAGCGCACGGTCTTCTCCCTTCGGGACGGTACATTCAACTAGCTTGCAGAAAGCAGCTCTCTTTAACTTGGGAAGAAAAGGCGAGGCGTTCATTTCAATACAATACATTATGAGGTTCTTATAACCTATCCATCTGGCTCAGGCAAGATTATAATTATGGAGTTTTAGCACTGGCAGGTAAGACACTCAATAAAATCCACAATATATAAGGGGCTTTCGAAGTAGAGGAATCTCAGATCGATCCTCGGTCAGCCTCGGGAACCATTTCCACTTTGAGGGCTTAGAACCAACAGTAACAGGATCGGGGGTATCAGACCCACCGTCCAACAATAGTGTCTTCTGGGTGACAATAATGTAAAACCCTGCGCTCAATAAATTAGCACCCTTTCGAAGCTTGCATACAGCAATACACACAAATAAATCAATTACCGCATCCAGCTGTTCCCCATAATTACTCCGCCTAGCATATTTTCACAATGGTTTGAAGATTAATCTTGGTGTTTAATAAAAAAGAAAGATAGTAGAATAATGAAACACGTGGTGAATATAAAAAAGATATATATTACTTATAATAATCATTATTGGTGTGAGGTCATTCAAAAGGGCATGACTACGTAAAGTATAGGCAAATGATTGTAAATTAAGCATTGATATAAGCGTATAAATGATAGTCTAATCACTTTGCATTTAATCAAGTGGACTATATTGCAAACTAACCATCGAATGGGAAGAAACAGAATCACTTAGTTGTCACATATTATTGAAACATAAAATTTGAATTTTGTACAAATGATAATGAGGGATGCACATTTGTTGCAACATTATGAGTAATAAGGGTAAATGAGACCCTGAAATAACTTGTAAAATAATTGGGATATCATAATATTTGAGACATAGACCTGAGATGAGTGTGTGATAGATTTGGAAAGCATGGATATTCTACTAATGAAATTTATTCTTCTATTTCAAAGAATGTAGATAACAAGTTGTATAATAATTGTAAATAGTGAATTTAATCTTGATTTAGTGGTCAAGCTAGACCAATATTTCTACGGCAATAATTACTGTTAATAATTGGTGATATAGTTAATTACTTTTCTCATTGGTTACACTAGTTAGAATGGAGATCTATACGTTTACACCGAGGCAAGATACATTTCTAATATAGATTTTTCTTTAATCGTAATCTCAAGTGAGTGTGTTTGTGATAGACTGAAAACACCACCTGACGGACATTCAGGGTGTTTAATGGATCACATAGTCAAATATAACCGAATCTAACCTGTTTATATTTTATTTAATTTTCTTCGAGGATTTCCTAATTTTATTTATATCCAAGGATAGGACCGAGGAGATTCGTTGACCATTTAAACTTTAATTTTCTTTTTATTTGGACTTTGAATATTTTTCTTTTGCATCGATCCACATCAAGCTTTAATTTAGACCGAATCTCCGAGGCAAGATAGGCTTTAGAGATTTCTATTTTTATGTGTTGGTCGATGAGTTGCCAATAAACGGATGCTTATTTTATCTTATTATTTTTGCTTATCTTCTGATTTCTGTTGTGCTATTGCTTTGATTTAGGTTTGGAGTGGGTTGATTTAACCTGTTACACCTATATCCTGTTAACCACCCGTGAGACTACCTGAGTTCTCGTATCCACCGGCATATATATATATATTTTTTTGATATTCAAACCCAGACCTCAATCATTTTTGTTCTTTATCATATATATGTCTTGTGTTATCGGCATGAATTGAGATGTTTTCGCCGGGACATCCGATTCACTGCCGGTTAACGGGGACATATAAAATGGCGCCCAGCGTGCGGAGCCTCGATTTGAGAACTCGTACCACACGATGGTGTAGCAATAGATGTGTTTTTAATGTAATTTGACAGCCAGTGTGGGTTGTTTTCTCGTTGGCACTTGCATTTGAGTGGCTCAAGTAAATTGGATTACCATATTTGAGGTACTTGAATGGAAGGCTAATGATTTTTCTTGTGGGAAAGTCTAATTACCTTTGGTAATGAGATTGTTCCTAGTTTATATGACATAGGCAACAGAATCAGAAATTCCTTTTCCTTTTGGATTGGTGTTTTTGATCTCCATTTGTTGTTCGTTTAATGATCCAATTACGTAGAATTGGATAAGGATCCATTTATGAAGCTCATTGATATTAGTTCAATTCCATGGTTGTTGTTGTTTGAGTCTTCAGTCTTTTGACTGGTTTGATGCAGCTCTCCAAGCCTCCCTGTCCTGAGCTAATCGTTTCATATCTACATAGCTCCGACACCCTACATCGGAGGCAATCTGTTTAACATATTCTAACCTTGGTCTACCCCTACAGTTTTTGTCCTCGACCCTTCCTTCCATAACTAAGCTTGCTATTCCTGGGTGTCTTAGTATGTGTCCTACCAACCTATCTCTTCTCTTCATTAGCAGTCGCCAGAAACATCTCTCCTCTCCCACTGTTCTTAATACCTCTTTGTTTGTAACCCTATCTACCCATCTGATCTTCATCATTCTCCTGTAACACCACATTTCAAATGCTTCAATTCTCCTCTTTTCTGCTGCACCAATAGTCCAAGTTTCACTTCCATAGAGCGCCACGCTCCAGACAAAGGCTTTCAAAAATGACTTCCTAATACCTAAATCTATATTCGATGTCAGCAGATTCCTTTTTTGTAGAAATGCTTTCTTTGCCTGAGCCAACCTACTTTTAATATCCTCTTTGCTTCGTCCATCACTGGTTATTCTGCTTCCTAAGTAACAGAAGTCTCCTACTTCCTTCAGCTTTTCACCTGCCAATTTGATCTCCATAGAGGTTTCTGATTTATTTCGGCTGCATTCCAGTATTTTTTGTTTTACCTTTATTTATTTTCATCATGAATTCTTTCCGTAAGACGGAGTCCATACCATTCAAAAACTCATTCAAATCCTCAGGCTTGTCGGCCAAGATGACGATGTCATCAGCAAATCTCAGAGTATGGTGCAATCTTGGTGTGGTCACTCTTGATGGTTCCCTTGTGTTGTCTTGTCTTATTGTGCTTATTGACATGTCTAATATGGAAGAGTTGAGGCAGCTGTTAGCTGATTTGAAAACTGATTTAAAGAAGGGTCAGGAGGATTTAAGAGGCGACCTTAATCAAGGTCAAATGGAGTTAGAGGGTAGACTTAATCATAGTATCCAACAAAATCATGATGAATTGGACAAGAAATTTAACGAAAACCGAAATGAGGCAGCTAATCAGGCGTTAAAAACACAGGCAGATATAATCAAGTTAGGAGAGCGTATAACCAACAGTCAAAGGGAAACGGATAGTAGCATAGGCGCAAAACTTGATGCATTGAAGGCCACTATGCAGGACAATTTAATAGAGGGCATACAGAAAATTCAGAAAGGTGTAGAGAAAGACATGGAAGCATTGAATACACACGTCAGGGTCTTAGAAAAACGGTTAGATGAAAACATCAAAGGATTGGGATCTGATATAACCACTCAAGTAGACAAGCTTAAAGGGGAATACCAATATGAGATAGTGGAAGCAAGGAAAGAGTTTAATGAAACTACTGTCAGCATTCGAAAGGAATTTACGGAACAAGTAGGAAAAGTAGAAACGAAAGTCCATAAGATGGAGGAAAATGTTGGCACATTAGCACAAGACGTGGATGCAAATCGAAAACGCATGGGTGAGGAAGCAGGGAAGATAGAAAATAAATTGGACGCAATCAATACGAATATCACACAAGTCAAAACGGAAATAGATGGGGCGATTTCGTCAGTCAATGATAACATAAAGATACTAGAGGGTAGTCATCTAGACCGCATTACGCGTATGGAAAACTTCTTACAGATGAATAGGCCGGTTCAAACGATGGAAATTAACTCACCAGAGATTAACCAGGAGAAACGATGGGGAGATATGGATTCGACACCTAGAGGATTTAATGGGGCTAGTCCTGTAAATATCATTAGGACTCATGAGGAAAATCCGAAAAAGTTTAGTGGTGTGGGAGTTATCACCCCAATTGAGTTCCTACGAGATCTCAGGGATTATCTAGATGAAAATCGGATCCCAAGTGAACGCGAGATAAGGGTTATTGAAAGATCGTTAGAGAATCAAGCGCTGACCTGGTTTAGAGCTTTCAGATGCACCTTTGCGAATTACGAGGAGTTTGCTAAGGCATTCCATAGGCGTTTCTGGAGTTCGGAAGACCAACTTAGCATCAGATCAGAACTTTACTCCAGGAAATATTCCACATCTAACCCGACGCAGTATGCGGGGTATTTTACAACGCAGTTAGCCAGGTTACAATATTTAGAACCTCCAGTACCCGAAGAGGAGACGATTCAGGCGATAAGGAGGCAATTTCCGGCAGAAGTTCAGAGAGCACTTACTGTATAGCATCTAGGGCGAATAGTTTGAAAGACATGTAACGAAATTCTGAGGAAATTAGATCACACCAGTTCTTTAATGCACGCGAGAAACACTAGATCAGAGCACCAGGAGGTGAATCTAGTCGTGACAGACCGGAAAATACAGACTGAACCACCACAAAGGAGAATATTCCAGGATACAGGAGATTGGAGAGGACGTTATGAGAATCGTGGATATAATCAACGAGATAGGAGATGGAATCAAGGTGGAAGGCCATACTATGCGAACCAACAGCAGCAAATCAATTCACAAACGTACAAACCCAGGGATATAAAGGGAAGAAACTCTTGGCAGCAAGGAAGAGGTAGATTTCAAACCTATAATAGGCAGTGGAACAGAGATGAACCTCGGGACAATCGCGTGAATTTGGAAGAGAGACATGCAGAAAGTCAAGCACACTTGCAGCAGATGAGAGAAGCAACTTAGCAGTAGCAAGGGCAAGAGAACGTAGACCCAGGGCCTAGTACAAGTGGCCCACAATTTTAAAAAGCATCAAATACAAATCGCCAGACACAGTAGATTCCAGTAATTCCAAACCTATAATCGAGATCATCGCGGTACATAGAATTGTAGATGAAGACCTCATTTACGACGAGGAGAATCCCGTTAGGAGAGAGGGAATTGAACTACCAATGCTTGATGTACATGTCGGAGGACAAAAATTTAAGACATTGCTGGATACAGGAGCCATGGTCAGTATCATATCTGAGGCGTGTTTTGAGAATATCAGGTTGACAGAAGACATTACTATATTACCTGCATCCGGAATGAAGGTTAGAGGAGTGATTCCTAACCGTTCTATTAACTGAAAATTACAAGCATTGATTAACATCACTATAGCCAACAGAAATTTTGAACACGTCTTCATAGTACTAAAATATATTAAGTTCGACATGATTCTAGGTGCGGAATTTTTGACAGAGCATGGAATAGTAATTGATTTACAAGCAGGGATAGCAACTCTCCTAGGAAACGAAGGGAAATGGAATGAGGAAATTGGTATATCCCATAGCCAAGAATTACCTCGATGGAACACCTTAGAAAACATGGTAAATGAGACAGAGGTAGAAGCAGAAAGGTTACTTTATGTCAAGAAGGAAACACTAGAACCACACATTCGGAAGAAATTTTACGAATTAATATCGGAATTTCAAGACATCTTCGATGAGAAACCTGTTCTTATTAGCAATTTCGAATACCAGATACGACTGGAAGATGAGTCACCATTCGAGGGGAAGCTTTATCCGATTCCAGAGAAGTGGAATGAGGAGGTAGGTAAAGCCATTAAAACCATGCAGGATGACGACCTTATTCAGAAGATGGCTTCCCCATATCTCAATCCTCTGGCTGTTGTTAAGAAACAGGACGGCAGGCTTAGAATTTGTCTAGACGCCAGAAGCCTCAACAAGAGAATTTTGCCAGAATATGACAGGCCTCCCAAGATTAGGGAACTGCTCAGACGATTTAAGGGAAAGACTATATTCTTGACAATAGATCTTACAGCTTCTTATTACCATATACGTTTGTCAGAGGAGAGCAAGCGATATACTGGATTCATGTATAACGGCATTACCTACGTTTTCAAAGACTACCGTTTGGAGTGAAGAACAGTGGTCCTGCAATGGTCAGAGCATTGGACAAGAATCTGAAGGAAGAAATAAAAGGAAACGTATTATGTTATATCGATGATCTAATTATAGCATCGACAACCATGGAGGAACATGTAGAACGTCTTCGTAAACTATTTGAGAACCTACGGGAAGCATGTTACAAGGTTAACTTTAATAAATGTCATTTTTGTCAAAAAGAGATTAGGTTTTTGGGACATGTAATTGATGGAAATGGGTATTGACCTAATCCTGATAAGATTGAGGCGATCAGGAGTTTTCCTAGACCACGGAAGGTCAAACAGATTAGGCAATTCCTGGAAATGTGCCAATTCTTTTCGGCACATTGTCCCATGTACTCAGAGACGATGGCACCACTACAAGATCTCTTAAAGAAAAACAACAAATGGAAATGGGATGAGAAATCTGAAGCGGCCTTTGTTAAAGCAAAAACTTTGTTAATACAGAATATTAAACTTGAATACCCGGATTTCTAGAGAACGTTCTATTTAGACTCAGACGCTTCACGCGTTGGCATCAACTTCACAGTTTTAGTGCAGAAAAATGTATAATTATTACCCTATAATCATTATGGCTTCCCTTCGATCACATAATTGGCCTGTATACATTATAATATAATGAAGGCCTGACTAGAAGCAATGTCAAATGTATAAACGCTGAAGCAAAAATAGCAAAACGTGCTTGTAATAATTCAAATTCCCAAAGCAAAGAGTATGGGAGAAGAAAATATGAAAGTATTGAACTGATAATCATATTTAGCAAATCGTGATAATATCAGCCAATATCTGAAGTTAAGATCCAAGAATTTAAACCTAAATTTTACTATAGCTCTCAATATCAAATTAGTTACAGGCATCTAGCATATTCCATCGAAAATACAGTCGAATAGACTATCAAGTATTCGACCAAAACTATAGGCTTGCTCCTATGAAGTTCCAACGTCCAAAAGTAGCAAAATCCTATCATCCGAATTTGAGATGGATTTATAGAATATCCGAAAAATACTAACTGGATCCTAGAATAAGGCAATGTGGGTTATGTCCTTCCAACATCCAATAGCCTATCCATGTGAAATATTACATCAGATATCCTTCGTAGTAGTAGAATAAATCTGGCTATTAATGATAATAATAATCATCAATCAATCAAATAATTCACCACTGATTTGCTTAATCCAATACCTTCACCATCTTATCTAAATTCAAATCTACTCCTAAATCAACTTTAGTTCAATAAGAGTTTAGTGCTTTTCAAACACCACAATGTTTAGTTCAATATTAGCTCAATTCCATAATATAGAATAAAACTGAGTAGTCAAACCACTCACTACTAAATGAAGAAATATTCTGGCTTACCAACTCGAAGAAAGGATGGTACAAGGTTAGTAGGCCTATGTTCCTGGTGTGAAGAATTTCCAGATCCAGTGAAGAAATCCCCATCTTCATCCAGTACCATCCGCTCCCAAATCCAAAGCTGCAGGAATCCATCTTATTCAGTCTTCTTCCAAAATTCTTGCAAGAACCGAACCCGGGACCTTCCAGCCCCATGGTGTCTATCTCCATCTCCCTCGATGTAGTCATCATGGTGTTCTCATGGCTTCATTCTGGCGTGCCTATCACTCCATCTCGTTCCCTTATGTATCGGCTCAGTGCCCCATATTTTCAGTAAATATTCCCATTTCCAAATTTTTCACAGACACTCCAATATCACAAGTTGGAAAATGCCCTAATTCCATTCTGGAAATTACAAGTCTCTGCGCCAAGCACAGTTCATATTGGAACACGACTCTTTCTATCCACTAGTCTTCACAGCTGTATATTGGCAGTCAGTTGAAAGCATTCACAGCTATTCATGAAATTCGTTTGCATCCTCAAATCACACAATGCATTAGCGAGTCGTCCTACGATGGGAAGTGCTCGTGTGTTCCCGAACGTTCGTTCATACAAGATGCCGTAATGTAGTCCGCTTGTAAAGTTAATTATTTCGTTTTCAAGCCAAAAGCATTTTCACAATTATGCACATAAAACTCGGCCGTCTAATGTTTCGATTGCGCACGGTAACCTCGGCGATACGTAATTGTATGGTCTTTCATAGACTCTATTACAATCCACTCCCGATACACGGCAATATAGCACTCACGGTCCTCCGCAATCACGACCGTATATCAAACCACTCACGATCCGCACGACGGAGTACTGTATCGTACGCGCACAACAAGCATCTGCCTGCCTGCCTCGATGTGGCAAGTTGCCGTAGACAAGGCCTGACCTCGTGGTCAGCCGGAGCGCGCTCTGCCGGAGATAGAATTCAGATACGCGTGACGGAACTCAACCTAGTGGTCGCGCACACAGCGATGACATACAGCGCTGGCGGAGTTGCCAATCCGCGCTTATATTGGGGGTATTATGTTGGGCACAGTACTATATTGGAAAGGTTTAACAAGGTGAACATAAAACTTCAGTATGAAACTACAGAGCTAGGGAAGATTATTACTTACTATGAATCTGTGTTTTCTTCAAGAAGTAAGAGAAACCTTCGATAGCCTAGACAAAGCAGCAAGAAACAAATGTGGCAGGAAGGAGTATGTAGCAGACAACCGACGCAAAAGGAAAATATCTACCAAGTTTAATGATTATAGTGGACAAAGCAGTGATGTTGAATTCACAGGTTCTGATAACTTTCGTGTGAACACTTTCAATATCATATTAGATAGCTTACATTCCGAACTCAAGAGACGTGGAAATAAATACACTCAATTATACAAGAAGTTTGGATTTTTTGAATTTGTTAAAGGACTAGAAGACTCAGAAATCACCAAACATGCAGGAGAACTATTGAGATTGTATCCCGAAAATCTAGAGCCAGTTTTTGTTGACCAGAGTTTACATTTGAAACCCTTTTTGGTGCAAAATACTCCCAAAGAAAAAACAGCATGACTTAACGGACATTATCAAGGTTTTACGTCATTTTGATGCAGTTGAAATCCACCCAAACATTGACATTGTCTTAAGAATGGTCCTTAGTGCACCAGCAATGAACTGTACAGGAGAAAGATCCTTCTCTGCCCTTCGTCGTGTGAAAAACTACTTAAGAGCTTCAACCAGCGATGATAGATTGATATCATCAGCCCTGCTCAACATCGAAGGAAGGCTGACTCAAGAGATGCCTTATGATGACATCATAGACACATTCGCTCGGAAAAAATAGCAAGAAGGAAGGTTTTATAAACTGACTTAGAAGTAAAATTGTTTCATATCACTTATAAAAGAACTAAGTCCTACTTTTTTATCAAGTGGTTTTCCGTAAATTGTTTTGTTATACGCTCCTTTTTAATCTTGTTGCACTTCAAAAAGTTATTTTTACAGTTCAAAAATAGACTAAACAGACTTTTAATACCTATGATTTTTTTAAAATCCAATTTCGTATATTTTTATGATTTAAATTAAACTTTCAAACATTTTGACACTTTTACAATTTATATCGTGGCCAACATTTTCCAAGAAATGTTTTGCAACAGCAGAGTTTTCGACTTCAGCTTTAGAACAGGAATGTTTTACGATTTATTAAGAGAACATTTTAGTCTTGAACATTAATATCAGTTTAATTTGAATAATTCATTATGCATAGTTGTAGGCTGTATGATGTAATGTAGCCTATATGTATATCTTTAAGTGTATAATGAGTCTTAAATGGTTTAAACTTACTTTTATATCTCGTTGACCTGTTTATTTATAGTTTATATATACAAATTTAGAAACAGGTGATTCTCTCATTATTTTAATTTATTTAATTGATTTTACTTCACGATACATTAGAATAAAATAATAATTACCTTCACAAAGTCCTTTCTGAGGTCTAAATTCTCCCTCCTTCACGATGGTATGAAGAGGGGGCGGCAAAAACCTACGGGCCTATGAGCGCATAAAACCTAAATCCGGCCCTGCTTACATGCATTAATTTAAATCTTTAAATGAGGTTTCTGTGGGTTAGATAATAGTTGGGTTAAATACCTTGCAGTTTAGTGCTTTGGCATAATAAAAATATATATAAATAGTCAACAAAAAAACAAAAAAAAGTCAACCCCTGGCACTGTGCAGCCCATGAAAAGCCTAGGCCGACCAAGCGACCGCTGTCCAGCCATTTGGCCTGCAGATATTGGGGTGACGCGTGATCAGCGCATCAGGTCCCCTCGGCCGTTAATCTTGGTTTTCGTGATCGGGGCGCTGCCTCACTGTCAGACAGCTACTCAATTGTCCTCACGAGGCTGAGTGCACCCCGTTCCAACCCTCACGTCAGTTTTAAAATCCCTGACGGACCCGGGAATCGAACCCGGGGCCCCCGGGTGAGAGGCAGGCGCGCTACCCCAACACCACGGGGCCGGCTAAAAATATATATATATATATATAAATACATTAAATATTAAAATAAAAATCTTCTTCTTCTACGCGATCAGGCCCAGTGGACCGCGCGCTGCTACAAGTTTCCTTCTCCGTCGTCTCCTATCCATAGCTGCCATCCGCCAACTGTCCACACGTTTTGCTGCCTGTTGCAGATCTTCATGGAGTCCATCACTCCACCGCTTCCTTGGTCTCCCTGGTGGTCTTCTTCCTGTGAGGATGAAATCCTGTAGCTTCCGTGGCCATCGGTGATCTTCCAACCGGGCTACATGCCCAGCCCACTGCAGTCTTCTGGTTTTGATGGTTCCAGCTATGTTGGCATCATGGTACAGGTCTTCTACTTCATGATTGTGTCTAATCCTCCATTCACCCGTGTGTACATCCCTCACCGGTCCGAAGATCTTCCGAAGAACTTTTCTCTCAATAACGAGTAGTTTATGAACGTCCTGTTTTCGGATACTCCGTGTCTCACATCCATATAGTACAACGGGTTGGATCAGAGTTTTATAGAGACAAATTTTAAACTGTCTGGAGAGACATCTGGACCGAAGAAGCTGTGTTAAGCTGTAGAGAGTTCGGTTTCCTGCTTGGATCCTGGAGTCGATTTCTGCCTCACATGATGAGTTCTCCGTGAAAAGCGATCCTAGGTACTTAAATTCATGGACCCTCTTGTAGGTCTGGTCCCCTACCCGGAGTGACTGTAGTTGCCCAAAAACGTGGCCTTGCCCGCGAGTCATATTGAGGTACTCCGTCTTGAATTCATTCACGATTAGCCCAAATGTGTTGGCAGCTGCCTTGAGTGCTCTGGTCATTTGCCTCAACTCTTCCTGAGAGCTGGAGAGTAAACTGATATCATCTGCGTAGGCAAGGTATGCTAGGTTCTTCCCTTCGACTTGGATTCCTTCAAAATTCTCTCATAAGGTCTCACGTATGATCTTCTCCAAGGCAAAATTGAACAGTGTAGGAGATAAACCGTCTCCTTACCTGGGACCCGTCAAAATTTCAAAATCCTCCGTCACTCGATTTTCCATTTTTGTCTTACCGCGTGTTTCGCTCAGGCAGATCGCTACCAAGTTGATGATTTTCTTGGCCATTCCAAACTTTCTTAGGCAACTGAGTAGGCTCATTCGGTGTATGCAATCAAAGGCCTTCTTGAAATCTACGAATAACACGTGGAGTTCTTTGCCATATTCACCCAGTTTTTCAGTGAGCTGTCGGAGAACGAAGATATTATCTACTGTGGAACGCCCCAGCCGAAAGCCTCCCTGGTATTCACCAAGCACTGATTCTGCCACTGGTTGAATTCTATCAATGAGGCAGTTGGACAAGATCTTGTAGCAGACGTTAAGCAGGGCGATTCCTCGATAGTTATCACATTTCAATTTGTCACCCTTCTTATAGTTTAGACAAATCAGAGCTGTTTTCCATCTGACGGTAGTTCTTCTTTGATCCAGATTGCTTGTATCAGCCTGTGCAGTTTTTCTGCTAGTTTCTCTCCTCCTTCCTGGATCATCTCGGTCTGTATTCCATCTTCACCCGAACTTTTATTCTTCTCGAGCCGTTTGATCTGGGTTTTGATCTCATCCAAAGTGGGTGGCGGATAATCCAAGACGACTGTGGTTGGAGACTGGAATTCAAATACTATTTCAGGGTCTTCACAATCGAGAAGCTGGTCGAAGTACTCCTTCCATCTCTTGGCGATATCATAATCGTTGGTCAGAATTTTGTCACTAGACTCTTTGACAAATTTCGTCTCGACTGGCAACCTTTGCTAAAATACTTCACCTTTTGAAACATTTCCCTGGTATTGTTTCCTCTGAAGTCGCTTCTGCTGCAACGATGATGTCCTTGACATATTTCCTCTTTGTCCTTCTCAGAGTTGCTTGGGTAGCCCTTCGAACCTCCTCAAATCGTCCTTTGAAAATTATTGTAAATAATAATTAATGCATAACTTCAGGTTAAGTCAAGGTATCAATTATGAAGAGATTGTCTTATGTTTGAAAATTATTTTCTAACATAAGACAATCTCTTCATAATTGATACCTTGACTTAACCTGAAGTTATGCATTGAGCTAACCTCATTGCTATTTGAAGTTGTTCCTTCCACGTTCGTCTAATTCGTTTGCAGGCATTTGATTTTGGACCTGTTGAGCATAAGGCATCTTCATTGGTTGTGTCCCTATGGTGAAGTATTGTGATTTTTGCCAATTCAAGCTTCGACCACTGTTTTGGAGCGGATTTACGAGTTAACTGTCCACTGTTTCTCTGTGTTTTGATGGCTGAATATCATCGCTGTTACATATATGTTTTTAGTTTTGCTCAACAATTTCCTGTGACCTACTTATATGGTGCACCATATTAAGTTAAATAGCTATTTATTTTTTGAGTGCTACGCTATCTTATATCTTTCTTCGGATATTTGTCTTGGCTGATGAAGGGGATAAAAGCAATTAATCCCCGAAACATGTACCAGGAGCAAGTGTAATTATAATTTATTTTCGTTTATGTATTGACTAAGGCGGATATACAATTTGTTGTTAAAACTATTCAATAGATGATGTCAATTTCCCTCGGTGCATTACTTTGCACGAGTAGCCGTTATACATTTCTTGCATAACTCTGATGACCTTTCCAGGAATACCATAATCCCTCCCTATATTATTCTGCGAAGGTCCCATTCCAGTTTTGTACCGAAAATAAGGTCCCATTAACGCCAACCTACACATATGGGGTACCTACAGGTTCAACATAACCCAATGCGTAAGCGAAACGCACTCACTTACTCTTTAAATGACTCACAATTAAATAAATACCTTAAAACATGTATATTTACAATGAAATAATTAAAGAATGCAACTCGGTAACCATGGTAACAGAATCTCACAGGTCCATCTATTTCTGTAAGACGCAATGCAATTCCAATTATTACATTACTGTGCAAGTTTCCAGACGGTTATAAGGTTATCACTGAACCAAATAAAGCTGTAAAATTCATCAATACATACAGTATAATGAGCTTAAGGAGGCCAAGGGGCACTCTAGAATTTTTTCACGCAATTTTCACGTGTGAGTGTGGTACGAAAGGTATTTTTCACCCGACTATAAAAGGTCTCCGAATACCACATTTAAAGGCCCTTAAATTAACAGTGTCTGTGATATTCCCAGAATACTAACTTCGCTCTGATATACCCATGAAGGAATGACAAGCCCATAACCACTGCACCAGTAGCTGAATTGATAAAGTCTGATTATTCATACCAAGGATAAATCAGTCATAGCATTCATGATTGAGATTTTGTTAAGTGTACTCTTTACAACTAGAATATTCGCGGGCGAAGCCGCGACGGGTAATGCAAGTTTGTAATTATTTTCTCCATGATTCTTCTATCCACTGAATCGAAAGCCTCTTCAAAGTCTATTAACACTAGATATAGACTGGCCATAAATTCCAAGCTCTGTTCAAGGATGATGCGCAGTTTATTAATCTGATCAACACACGATCGGTCTCTGCGAAACCCATGCTTGTTCTCTCCTTAGGTGGATTTCAAGGTAGTCCTTCATTGTTTTTAGGATGATTAGTGACAACACTTAGCTAGGAATAGATAACAGCATTATTCCTCTCCAATTAATACAATTTGTCAAGTCGCCCATCTTCGGAAGTTCGACTAAAGTGCCGGTATTCTTCTGGCATTTCATCCCAGATCCATTTTTTTTTCAAACAAGGGGTACGGTAAATCTACTGTTGTTGATAGATCTTCTTTCAAGAGCTCTGGCGGGATGTTATCTGTTCCCGGCGCTTTGCCACTTTTCGTTTGCTTTAGAGCAGCTCTGATTTCTTCTCTACTAGGCGCTCCGCTCTTGATTCCACCAAGAGCCTCATATTCATTTCGGTTTCCATCTTCCTCTGCATTATCATCTATACCTCCCTGTCAGTCTACATCCTGTGGTTCTTTTTCCCCTGTTCATACCTCTCTATTCAATACGTCTGCAAAATGTTCACGCTATCTTTCCAATTGCTCACCTTCAGTAGTCAGCAACGCTCCAGTTTTACTTCTCACTGGACGATCTATAGGTTAGTTAGTTATTATTGTTTTAAAGCTTGCCACGGTGAGTGAGTGGTCAACGTGTCGGTCTACTAACCCTAAGCTTGCAGGTTCGCTCCTGGCCGTGGTAAGTGATTTTTGAAAGGCGGGGAAAATTTTCGATGTTGGCATGTCAAAGAACCCATTTGAATTCAGTAGGCCGTGTTCATAATGACAAAATTAATCTCGGGAGTTTCCGCCAACACAAAGTTCCTCATTTCTCTACCAGAAAGAGCTATAGTGTTCAAGGAGCTAGGATATCTAACCTCCTTGACTTTCATAGTGCTTCAAGGAACAACGAAATTCGACATGCAAGCTACCCTCTGGGTGTCCAATAACAAAGCTTGCACCCGGCACCGAGGCCATACGATGTTATTATTATTGTTTTAGCCTAAAGGGTGGAACTACGAGGTCATCTGCCCTAATACCATCTATAGGTCCCTTTCCCTTTCCTAGCAGTCTTATGGTCTGGTAAAGTTCCGTCATGTCTCCTTCTCTTGCATCCCTCTCCGCCCTTGTTGCGAGATCACTTATCCACTTCCTTCGGTCTGATCTTACTCTCCTTTTCACCTCTCGGTCTACTCTCGTGTACTCTGTATGAAGCTCCATCTTTTGTCGCCTAGTTTATATGGTACAGTACAACTCCAATTATCCGAACTCTGACTATCCGAATCGCTGATTATCCGAATCGTTTTCAGAAAAAATTAAGACGGAAACATACCGTACTGCAATTTGCAAAATACCATGGTTCTGTCTACGCGCGATATTGTCCTTCCCTCCACGAAGCTAGTGTAGGCGCAGCGCGAACATTATTGGGATGATGAGCTTACTTTGACCGAAATGTTCAGCAAACAATGACTTTCATTTACTACTAGTGTACAGCACATGTAATATTGTTGCCTTTTCATTTAATCACAGGGGTCGATAACCTAGATGTTAGGCCCCTTAAAACAACAATTATCATCATCATCATCATCATCATCATTTAATTACATAATTAAAAATGCATACAATACCAAAAATAAGCTCTTTTTCTTTAAAATACATATGTATGTATACCATGTATGTAAAACCAATTATCCGAATGCAGTCCGGTCCCAATTGATTCGAATAATTGGAGTTCTACTGTATTCATTTTTGCTTTCAGTTTCTTCCTCTCCCCCACCTTTTTCCAGGTGTCCTGACTCATCCAATCCTTCCTTTAGTTATCTCTGAATCCCATTATTTTCTCTGAAGTTTCTAGGATCGCTCCTTTGATTTTCTGCCATTCTTCTTCTCTTGTATTTAGTATTTCATATCTATTCCGCAGTTCTAATCTAAAATCTTGTTTGACGTTGGTGCCCTTCAATTTTTGAACATCAAACCGCTTCTTTGGAACAACAAATTTCTTCTTTGCAGCTATGATTTTCAGGCGCACCTTGGCTAACATTAAATGGTGATCACTGCCTATATCGGCTCCCCTTTTGTTTCTGATATCTAACAATGATCTGATTCTGCATCCTGTGATCAAGAGATACCCATGAGGTTTTTTGACATTTTCTATGTGGGAACACCGTTCCTCCTAAAGTTAACTCATTTCTCGCACAGAACTCCTTAAATAGTTCTCATTTTGCATCCTCCTCTCCAACTCCATGTTTCCCCATTATATTTTCTATCCCAAGGTTTTATGTGCCCACGTTTGCATTTTGGTCTCCTCTGACAATGACAATATCTCGTTTTACCCCCATTCAATGTTGCCTGCAACTCTGTATAGGAGTAATTTTTGGTGTCCGTCTCTGCTTGTTCAGTTGGGGCGTAACATTGGATGATAGTTACATTTCGTATACGTCCTTTGAACCGCGCTGTTATGATAAATAGAAGTGCTGAAGTAAACATTCGAATTCCCCAAGGAACAGTTTTAGGTCCTATTCTTTTTCTGTTATATATTAATGATTTGTGTGTGCTGAACTTTAATGCAATGATTACCTCACATGCTGATGACTGTCGTCAGAGTCACAGGAACAACTTGGGCGGACACTTTAAACAGAACTCAAGAAACCTTTTCTACAGTCCAAAAATGGTTAAGAAACCACCTCCTTACCTTAAATGAAACCAAAACGCACTTATCCTTCTCGCACAACAAAACATTACAACTCACAGACAATTTAACACTAAAGATCCGCATACCAATTTGTAACAATAGCGAAAGATGCAACTGCTATACCCTACATCAGGTTGTTCCAGCCGAGCAGCTCGCCAGTGAGCAGCGGAGTACTCGCCGCCTTGCGTGAGTAAACCTGCAACATGCAATACAGCTCTTCTGTAGGGGCTACCGTCACTGCGCGGTGGATACATCAAGACTGGCAGGAAGCGCATGGACTTGCGTTATGACCTTGGCCCAGTGACGTATTGGCTATCACCCCCAGTTCCTCTCCAACCGTACTCCGAGCATCACTGCTGAGTACTCTCGTGTACGCATACTCAAACTCGTGGATTTGGAACAGCCTGCCCTACATAGGGATTATTAGAGATAGTCATTTAAAATGGAATATTCATGCATCAAAATTGGCCAGTAAACTCCAAAAGTTAATTTATATATTTTACAGAATCAGAAATATCTTCTCAGTAAAAGTTTTGAGAACTGTATATGTTAGCCTTTGTCCAGTCACAACTACAATATGGAATAAATGATTGGGGTGGAATATGTTGCTTGATTCACATTTGACAGGCCATTCTAAAAGTTATGTACAATAAGCCACCAACGTTTCAAACATGTGAACTGTATCAACAAAGCAGGGTGCTTTATATACAGTACGACAGTTACTCCTTCAGTCTTCGATCACAGTTATACATAAAAATATGGAGCTCTTCTGTAATGTACAGAAACTACAATTTGCACTAGATTTCAAAACAGAACTATAATAAGTATCCCTCGTCGAAACGCACAACTTGTCTTAGCACTAGGATATACAATATATTGCCAGTAAATGTGACAAATAACACCCTAAATATTCTGAAGAATAGGCTTTTTACATGGTTTGATAAATGATGTTATAAATTTTCACCAACATATTTAAACCAACTCAGTTACAAATTCCATTGTACTAAGTAATGTAACATCTTCTTTTATTTTAATAACCTTATAATTAATGAATTTGCTATAAACTTTTATTACTACTATCAGTCAAATATGTCAATATAGTGAATATCATGTTAAAAATAAATTTAAAAACTGTTTTCATGAAGCCCACACACAAGTTTATCTAATGTGGGATTCACCCTGTATTTTGATACAACTGTATGCACATGTTCTTCTTAGAATTTGTGTCACTAATTAGCAGGGTTTGCTTTTTTGGTTCTCTGTCGCCATATTACACGATTATGTGCCATGTCAGGATGAAGTCGGGCAATTTTGAGATATTTTTTGTAGGGTGTCAAGCCAACGCTGTCTCGGTCGTCCTATTGGTCTCTTGCCATCTATCCGCTATGCCAATCCAGTGTGTTCAACTGTTGTTTCAGCAGCTCGTAAGACATGTCCATACCAGCGGAGACGGCTTTCCCTCATCTTTTCAGTAATTGGCGATACTCCATATCGCTTGCGAATGTCATCATTGCTGACATGATCATGGAGTGCCAAGCCTGATGCCCACCTGAGCATCTTTGTCTCCATCACTCAGAGTTGCTGTTCCAACTCTTTAGTTGAAGGCCAGCATTCTGCCTCATACAGAGCAACGGGACGGACCACAGAACGATAAACTTTAGACTTTAGCGGGTCTGAAATCTTCTTATCATATGTTCTTCCATCAGTGAATAAAAAGTGCCAAATAAGAAACCTTGCTGAAATAAGGCATAAGAATAACACACTGAATACAACACGCGGTGGTCATCTGAAAATATGGTGTATGATAATGAATAACTCACTGTTCTACCCCTTAAAACCACAGTTATCAATCATCAAAGTATTTTAAGATACAACAGCGAAAATTACCAGTAATGTAGAACCTTGTAAGTACCTTTCTATAACGGAGATGGCGAATAGGCGTAGTCTTAAGACTTGAATATATTTAACTCACAATATAATAGCACAATTGACGCAAAGTATTGTGAGAAAAGATTACCATACAAGAGACCTCATTATCATAAGAATATCACACTGAATATAGCATGCAGTGACCATTTTGAAATTATAAAATATACTCACTAATAACTCAGTTATATATATATATATACAATGTCTCAAATTACCGTTAAAGTAGAATATTACATGTGCTTTGTAATCCGAAGGCAAAGTTACACCCCTGTCATGTATTCAAGATGGTGGCTGACCATACTATTAAATCTTCAAAATCAATAACTCTGGATCAACTAGCACAATTAACACGAAGGTTTGTAAGAGGGGAGGAACAGATAAAATACCTCGCTTGCATTAGGCATACGACTATAACACTACTGTACCCTTAGGAAAAGAAGCACTACACAAGACTGAGATTGGGGATCGTGATCGGTTCTTGAAAAGTAGTATGAGGAGAACGTGCTTCTTATAATTTCCAGGATTCATAGGGGAACTTATAGTTACAAATAAGTTATATGACAGGTTAAAACAATAACAATTTAATACGGAATAAATCTGACAAAAACAAATAATATATCCACCCTTGTGTGTAGCCATGGGTCATTGGCCTGTCACAAGTGACCTGCGAGTGACCCAGTAACCCACACGCGACTTCTAGGCATCGAACACTGTGTAAACAAACCCAGTCAAGGACTCGGAAAGTCCCGCACGTGTCGGCTCCCAAAGTATCCTCAAACCACGACCGTCGTCAAAATAAAATGACTGACTCAAACGTGTCAAAAAAAAAAGCTACCTCAACACACTATCAGCTTAGACAGCTGTAAACACGAGGTGTACCAACTCGTCACCTCAAAAGACAATTACAATTAATAATAAAACAAAAATTACAAGAATTAGAATAGTAAACATGTTTATGGTTATGTGCGCGCTGTCGGACAATGAAAGTATGTGAGTACTTTGACGAGAATTCACTTCCGTTCGATCAAACGATTAAGTCATGAATTTCCGTACTGAGGGTTGGAGATCATGACAATTATGGGAATACACACACATATGGGTAATATAAAAATAAACACACTGACATAGTCTAACCCTTACATAAAAATCAATAATACACGACTTGTATATTTACAAGTATCGACAGCCGAACATCGGTCTTAAGTCATACAAATCAACACAAGGCAATCACGTGACATACAAGGACATCAGGTCCGCCGTATGCGACCTTTAAATTGACACTTACAGTACTTGGCAGCAAGCCAAGCTCTCAACAAAAAGAACATGCCTCAACAGGCGAATAAAACAATTACATAAAACACTTCGATCACTACGGCCTGAAAATAGTTAACGGCAGAGATAGCTCCTCAATTAATTCAAAATCATATTATAATTTACCAGGCAAGACATTTAACTCATTAACAAAAAGAATGCGTAGCGCACACGCTATCGCTTATCTACATTCCAGGATCTGAGTACTGAGGTCTTTCAAGCTCCCACGTGCTTTTGTGTGTACCAACAAATATCCCAGCCTCGGCCTGAATTCGTAGATAGCCTCCTGGCTCTTGAAAACGCGAGACATAATACATCAAATACCATCATATTCTTGACAAACCCCCTTGGGTATCAAGATTCACATATCAGCAGTGCGCCCCTCAGGTTACGCAAACTGAAGCATAAGTAGCAACGGTAATAGATCACAATGTCCAAACCTGCTTACTATCGAAGAAAATATCACACAAAACACACACATCTAGGCTTGACCAACAATGACTCCCTCTCGTACTCCAGACCAAGAATAGATAACCAAGACAAAATACCAAAGACTTGACTACAGACAGGCGGACGGCCTTCTGTAACAACCAAGGTTGTACAAAGCAAAACAATACTAGCATTTGCCTGATTAATTATCGACCAAAAAGACTGGAAATCCCCCCCCCCCCATGTCTAACATTATATTAAATACAGATCCATTTATCACCCTTATCCATCATTTCAGCCGTAAGTAATCTCGATAGCGCCTTGCCTTCATTCGCGGGAGCAACATGAAAGCATGCACTCTAATAAAAGCAAAGGACTAAAGCCACAAGAAAAACACACAAGAAAATCTAATATTTACAACAAAATGCCACGTGATGCTAGACAAATAATTATGCCAGCGAAACGAATTTACATTTACGCACAGTAAAGCAAAAATTATATACAATACAAATTCCCCAACATTGTTCATGATTCTGCCCCGTACAAAATTAAATGAATTTAATTAACTGTTCAACACTTTCAGGTCTGCTCGGTGCCGTGACAGCACCCCCGCCATCATCCATCTGCGTATCTAGCCCATCATACTAGACATCATAGCATATGACACGACATGGTTCATTTCTTCCTTCTTGCAGACGAAAATATTGCTGCTGAAATAATGTTATTATTATTATTATCAGGCTACTATCTAGACTGCATAATGAGCTACTCAATTCGTCCAAAAAGTTCGATTGCAGTGCCGTAGAACTTTCCCTATAATTTGAGGACAGTTTCCACCTAATACACATAAACTATCACCAGATATGTTGCGCGACACACAACACAATTAAATATCTAAGTCTTATATGCTGTGATTGCACTCGCAAAAAGTTAAAGTATTTCAGAGTGTCTCGTCCACGGACAGAGTAACACCCTACAACGACTCATATTTGAAAATCAATGTGGGTTTTAGTCAGTTCACATACCGTAGTATTTATATGTTTTATCAAGATACAGTTGGAAGGGGTAGGTCGCTTCGTAATAAATAGTAATAATAGTCGCACAGACTTCAGACACATCTCAATCGACTCGTAAAAATCAGCACATTCAATTGACACTCGCGCGCAGAAATTCGCATCGTAGAAACACACATTTTCTGAATTCGCGGGCAAAATCCTTCGCGCCCAAAAGTGGCGTCTCGCTCTATTGGCTGTTCATTCAAATAATTTTGTGACACTAGGGTGCTGACCTTCCCCGACTCTCTCATCTGGTCACTATCTCTGTCCTTAGCTTGGACTATGCGCTCTCACTCTATTGTTCTCAAGACAAGGAAAACTCAACTCCTCTCGTTTGAAATGGACAACGGACATTTAGCTTGCAAATGCCTTTCTCCTTTTCTTAGAATCAGCAATATTTCACTCGGCCGTTGTCTTGCTGGCGACATCGACAGAATTACTTTGTTCAACCAAACAGACTGCTATTACAAAATATGACCAAGATCTTCCTCAACTGGACTGTATCATAGCTGAAGAAATAAAATATTTGAAGACTTAAATGTAGGTATACATTTAAGGGTTCACTACATATAGCACACAACCGCCATCTTGACTATATACTGTAAGATATTAATATTGACAATCCACTATTTATTACAGTTACAATGACAAACTCAGCAAATACGTAGTCTCACATAAAAGGCATTCTCTCCACAAGGCACAACATACACGATTCCATACATTCGAGATGATGGTTGGACATACATTTCTAATGTTCCAATAAATTCGTCTGGATGCAAAAGTGGAATTACAACGAACCTTAGTAAACGGGAAGTCTAATATAGGGTACAAGTCTTAACATTCATCACAAGAACAATCTACTACCAAGGTATACTCGATAAGAACAAAGAGTCATAACTATACTTATTCATTTCGGAGAAAGTGGGCTACATGTTCTTTACTGAACAACTTGTGTATTTTTATCACAGTAATTCCATGCATTATGTTGAATAATTTTATTGCTTTATTAATGTTTAATATTAATATTATTTATTATATATTGTGAAAAGCTGCCTAGTGCAACATTAAGTATGGTATTAAAAATATAAAATGCCTTATAATGCTTCAATAAAATTTGAATTTATCCCAGTGGCAACAGTAGAACAGACTTACAGCCGCGCAGCGGGGCGGGAACTTTCGGGGCCTCCCTGAAATAATATTTTTTAAAGCCCAAGTTTGAGGTTCGATCCAGACACGCAAGTGAACGGTCACCTCAGCCAGTACAGCAGCCAAGTCTACAGCCAGCCAACGAGCCAGTGGAGGAAGAAGCAGCAGGCCGGAGAACCAGCGAACGGAAGCGAGATCAGCGGAGGAAGGGACAGGAGAACGGAAAGGCAAGGGGGCCAGCCAAATATTCGAGCCCTACTCCACTGTGACCAAAGCCAAACTACGGCTCCCTCTTGAGAAGAGGACCTCCACGAAGTCTGCCGAAAAGCGGGAGCCATGCATGGCTGGCGCCAACATCAGAGAGACGACCAGCCAGGCTAGCGTGAGCTCGGATACCATGCAGGAGTCCCTGTGCTCTGGGGCTCCGAGTCTTCACTCAGCTACCCCAGCCCCTCCACCCTGACCATGATGAAGAAAAACAGGCTACACGGCATGGCCAGTGACACCAGTGCATAGCTCAAGGGCACCTGAAGCAGCGAGAGCTTGACTACTGTGCATGTTCCGAACTCTCATGCGGCTCCAACAGTGCCACCTACTCGGCGTTGTACGTGCACTATTGACCGGATTACGACCAGGAGTAGGAGAAGGAGCACATCACCACAGTGATGGATAACGTCAACATCTGCACCAGGAGAGCGACAAGGCAGCTCAGGTCGACACAGAGACCCACCTACCCTCCGGCATCCTGATCTCAACACCAGAAGCCCAGATTCTCTACCCCAACGAGTTGGCATCAGTCTGGCAAATTGCACCAACACCAGGGCACCCCTCATACATTCTTGGGGAATGCCCAGGGCCAGATGATCCCAGATCGGACGCAGCGACACAGACGGAGGCGGGAGGACCGACGCTAGTGGAGGCCGGGATCCTAGCAGGTCTCCTGGCCTTCACCAAGTGGGCCCAGACCCGCCCCATGAAGCCAGTATTAGACCCTCAGATAAGACCATTAGCAAGGCAACTTGCGCCAGCCACCCGGAAGGAGGAACAACTAGGCCCTCAGGCAGGACCAGCGAGACAAATTGTGCCCACCATCACAGAGGAGCAACCAGACTTTTAGGCGCAGCCCTCAGCAGTGCAACCTGCACCCCGTCCCTCCCCCCATCAGGGAGAAACAGTCAGGCCAACGGGTGGGAGCATTGCTGGGGCAACCTGTGCCAGCCACCAACCAGGCCAGGCCACTGGCAACAGACAGAAGGCACCAAAGAAGAAACGCTGCTACAGACGCCAGCGACGTTCCCAAGTGGGACTGGTGGCAGAGAGCACCGCCACCAGCTGCAGCAAGGAACAGTCACCACCACCGCCTGCAAGAACATCACAGAAGAAGACCCACCCAGATCATCTTCTAAGGTGTTTCCGCTGCCTGAGGTGGGATCACTCCTACGAACCCTGTGGCTCCTCAGTCCGATATAACCGGTTTTCAGGTACCCATCACCATATTGGTGCACTGCCCTACTGTAGGGGTGGAAATCCGGCCTCCCACCACAGTTGCCCTGCCTATCGCTCCATGGCAAGAACAGAGAGGAAGGCGGCTCATTGCCATGGAACCACCGTGGCCCCTACTTCCGCAGGTGTGGCCTCACCCATCTCCGACCTCAGAGACTCGGTACCAGGGACCATAAGGAGACCGGGTTTTGGTGCAGGTCCTCGGACAAGTCACCTGTTATTCAGTGCCAGATCTACAGCTCTCGCTACACGTCAGAGGCCATACCACTTGTCCTCATCACCAGGGTCACTATGCTTGACCACTGAACCTAAATGTAATACGTCGATGTAATGTTATGATACCTCCGACATAACCTAAGAATGTGCACACTCCTGAAAGGTGAACTTTTGGAGTCTCGGTTAGGAGACAGATGTGAACGCACTAAATGCAGGATTTAAGTATGTGCTATTCCCTAGAGAATGCGTGGTGTACTTGAGTAGTTGCGTCGTTATCTTCTTGCGTTATTTCGATTTGTTAATTGTTTGAATTTGGTGGGGATTAAGTGAAATCTTAAGGGAGGGATAATTTATATTTAGCAACTGTTCCGCAGGAAACCCAATGGGTCGTTGATGTTCTGATAAACCACATATAATGCAAAATAGCTCCCTTACCTACGAAAGGACGATTGGTTACAGGACTGAATCGTTCAGGAAGGGATCCCGGCTAGTTCTTATCGTATTATTTTTTCTGAATATGTATATTCTTTTATTCCTGGGTCGTTGTTGTCCTAAACCATACTCATTATATTGAAATCCTGGCCAGGAACCATGTTAAAAGACATCCACAGTAATGGTATGTAGGCCTACAAATTGTTTCAATAACCACGGTACCGTACGTACCATTCCAGGGCAGTGTTTTAATGTTGATGTGTATAACCTTATGGTCCCACTCCTCGTTATTTATTTATTAAATTCATGGTAATTTCCATCTTCCGATCAATCGTATCGTATTTACTTATTGGTGCTTGTTATTTGGTACTGCGCCCGAATTTATTTATGGCTAAGACCATGACTCAGTCGAGATGAGAACCAAGACCCGCAAAATTTGAGAAATGACGGAATAAAATGATTCAGAATAAATAAAATCGAAGATCTGAAGATTTTATAGTCAGTATGAGTATTTTATTATGTCAAGCAAGTATTAGTAACATTTATAAAAGGCCGGAAGAAAGGATGGAAATTTAGAAATTATTTAAACAATAAACAGGTGAATTATAGGAATGGACAGGCCGACATCGCTTGTAGCGCGGATCGCACGTCTGGAGACAGTAGTGTGTCGTCACAAGGAAGGAGAGGTAACAACATGTGACAACAGCGTGGGGAGGTCAGCAGTCGCGTCACAGAAGGAGAAAGAGTGGGGGAGACTTGAAGAGAGGTTCTGAGACAAGCAGGGAATCGCTCGTATTCACTCTATACATTGACCAGGTCGAGGCAAGACCTAGTCTGGGAAAAAAACTTCGTATAACAGTGCAACGTATATCAAGTGAAGCGCGAGGCTTCAGAAGGCAGTGAAATCGGCGTGAAAGCAGAACTCTTTAGCGTGCAAGCTAACATTGCTAGGCGGACTTGCAGCTGTGCACCACACACACACACACAGCGTGCAAGCAGTTCATTCATACGGCTCAGTTTACTACAGGAGGACGTAAGTATATCGTGCAGCCACAGTTTAAGACTGATATTTCTACACAACAATAATCTAACTGCAGCCTATTCTCTATACTTAAAGGCAGAATTCGACGGTGGTATTACACTACAAATACCAGTATCAAAAATGCAAGTTACAATCAGGCAAAGGGGAGATATCATTGGTTCACTCTTTAACCAAATACTGATGTACTGATAATTGTATTAATGTAGGGAAACAGATACGCTGTATCTACAATGAAGTCCAGGATACTTCGACATAGATGGAGATCGCGGTAATCCAAGCCACGCGAGTCTCTGAAAATATGAATGGAACTACTAAACGACAAGAGATTTCACTCACATCTTGAAATACTCTTGCAAACTACAATGGAACGAGATTCGGGGCACGCTGGTCAAGCAGCATTGAGAAGAAACATCAAAATTCATCACGATAAGCCAAAGGACGGCCAACAAACCAGGAAGGGACCAGGAGAACGAGGCGAGGTCATCACGCTGTCCATTGACCCAGTTTCGCTGGCTACGGCACGGTCCGACCACAGGTGGAGGCCACAGCTGATTTTGAAGGTCTCGAGTAGAACTTTGCTTGCTTATAGCAAGTATTCCAAGAATCTCGCTGTTCAACATAAGGTAGCTGAAGCTGTCATAATCCATGTTTGTAGTAGTAGTTTCTTTTCTGTGTTTCATCCTGTGATTGACCAACATTTTATTATTATTATCATTATTATTTTATTATTATTATTATCATCAATTTTTGTGGATGAGTAAGATCCGTTAATTTCATTTTTATTGCCACTTTTTCAAAAAGATTTAAGTCACTTAGACGGTTGAGCGAATAATCCTTTTTCTCATTGCAGATAGTAGATCGTAAATTCATTAAATAAGCTTTATAAATGCGCAACGTTATCTATATCTGTATTTTATACTGAGATGGAACACGCATTGATAAATCTTGATACAGCACTGTAGGATAAGAAATTCGGTAGTTTCAAGGAAAATACGGGGATAATCGAAACTTACGATGTTGATTCAAGTTTCAATCCCTATTACAAACTTACAGCGTGCAATTAATGTCTAATTACACGACAATTAATTGTTAATAAATGATAGACCTTAAATAAATAAATCAATTTACAATAAATGTCATTTGTAGTAGCCAAGGCAGATAGATTTAAAACTATACTGTTAATAAAACAATGGATTAAACTATATTTCCAATTAAGAAATGTCAAGAGAACATTCACATTGGTGAATGAAGGAGAAAGAAAATGACAGGCAACATTTTATAAGTCGACCGGTGTCTGTAAAATAAGCCAATATAGAATTAACGGAATTATATTCAGAGTTTTGAAATACTAGAAGGAGAGGATATGTTTGTATTTTTATTTCTTTGAATTCCTGCTGACTAGTCAAATTGTTAGTTACGGTATTATCACAACGAAATTTATACGTGGATTAAGATAAATAAAATCTTACAAGATATTTAAAAGGCTGTACAGACGTAGTTGAAATTTGAAATTTTGTAGCACGAGGAATAAAAGTATCAGGATAGTAGAAACTTTGTAAGAGTTGTGCATTATTGATCAAATGCAATAGAAAGGGATGTTATAGTTGAATTCCGTGCAAGGTGATGAACGTAGATGAAATTACGTTTTACTGAATCAGGAGGCATAGTGTAAATGTTTTCCCAGTTTGTTCAGAGGTAGTGTGAAAATATTATATTGCATCGAGGCAAGTGTCTGTACAGTATTGTTGTACCCCTAGGGTACGCCACCATCATCCCCTAATAATAAAATCCCCGACAAAGCCAAATTCCAAGCAATTACCTTAGAAATCTACAAATACAGTTACAAAATTATAAGACCAATAAGTTAGCACCTCTATGAACTCAAGTAGCCTCGTGTCCCAGACAACGACCCTAGAGAGGACTATGAATTAGGAGGAATGTACGGATTCCACAGACGTAGCATGAGAAGCCTATAAGAACTCCGGGAGGTCATGGGCCCAGATCAATCAGTCTGTCTAAGTGCTACCTACGTGACGAACCGCTGTTGCTAGCTGAAGGGTAAGTGACTCAAGCGATCACTACACGCACAATCACACTACACTCCCAACCCCCCGTGCTTGGACTGTAATAATTATTAATTTCTATTATTTGAACTGCTATTTGCAAGCGTACCTCAAAATCGAGGTACACATTAAATTTAAAAGTAATAGAAGTCACTGGTCTTGTCCTTTATTTAATTAGATGATAAGATCCTACCCTCTTAGCTTCCCCCTAAGGTAGGATCTAGAATTAGCTTTACTGTTTAATTGCTTCGTGACGTCAGCCGAGCGCTACCGCACAGCGCTGACACAAGCAGGCTAACGGTTAGCTCGCCTGCTTACGACTTGCTTTAGACCGCTGGGTACCTCTATCGCGCACAGAGTAACAATTAAATTGCCTTTCCAAACACACCCTCACCCGGAACTACCCTGCCAAGCAGTACATTGGGCAGTCCTCCTTGCTGATCGTACTGACGATCGCAAATCACTAAATAATCCATACCCCTTACAACCATTGCCAAGCTCGCCCCCTAATCACACTAATTTCATCCCTTAGGTTAATTCTTTGTACAGGGAACCCTCACAGGTATCTTACAAATGGTGGAGCCGCTAGGTACCGCGACGTTGTCTTAAAACAACGCCTAAAGGCGTACAGACAACGTATTCCGCGGAAAAGATCCCTAGAACGTAAACCCTCTTTCTAGCCAAGCAAACGCCACCCAAAATTAGGAATTTTTTTTGAAGTAAGGGTCTAGTAAGATTTTTATACCCACCCAGGCCCTCCCGAACAGAGATACGTTCATTAACGCCACCCTTACATAATAATCAGCCACTTAAAACCCCAAATTTGCTACGCCCATACCACATAATTAATAGGGGTCACGCTATTTGGTTGCCCACCCAGTTCGGTCCCGGGTATCTTTTATAGGATTGCAGTAATAATATTTTATTTTCCAACCCCGTGGAATAGGGAATATACCAGATAACCCAAGGAAATAACTCCCACAGATTCACTTGCCCAGACACCTCCATCGATAGTTCCCTACTCACGAGATACATACATTGCGTTAGGAAACACACATATACGACCAAAAGCCTATTATACTTCTATATTCAGCATGGCATCCCTCAACCGCATACATACATTGCAGCGTATAGACGCCTTGAAAAGCATAATTAAGTGGCACAAATCCTTAGGGGACCAACAGGATTACCTGAACCGCCTGCAGAAAATACTGCGTGCCCAATATAAGAGGATTCTGGGAGCCCTTTCCCACAAAACAGGACATAAATATGTCATTAGGGGCCCCATCCCAGCCATCAGGCAACAATTTAACCGTACACAGGGTAAACTCCACTTACTCCACGGGGCCCTTCACAGACATTATTTTAAACTTAAGATAGAACACCTTAGGGTAAATACGGTAAACACGAGACTGGCGGAACAAGCCAGGGTGATTACCCTGCAATACGCCGAAATATGGCAACGTTTCCGTCAGCTCCAGGCACACTTTATTACATTTGAGCTGTTAACACATCCACCTACCCCAATGGAAGCGGCCAGTACAGGCAGTGCACCAAAAATAGCTAATACATCCATTCCCCTGATGCCCACTCCTATTAGGAAGGGGACTGCCGTGGCCATGCCACATCCGCAGCTCGCCATGGGGAACGAGACACACGCAAACACAGTCCCTACGCAGCGTAACAATATTTCCATCCCCACGCTTCCATTATGCCCTAGGACCTTAGAGCCTATTCCGGCCAGCAACAGTCCTAAGGTACACCGAAAAGCCATATTAATTCACCGCCTCATTCCGATAACAATCCCGAAAATAGAAGGTAGACTATACAAACCTAAAATCACCCTTTTCCCAACGCCTCGCACGGAGAGTGCATCCCTTGAGTGGATACCAGGTGCAAAAGCCGCTTTGGCAATCTGAGGGAGACGGTGCCATTACTTGCGATAGATAGAATTCGAAATTACCAATTTAGAACATGTTATTTTTATATAATTGGAGGTACACTGAATTATATCACCGTAAACCAGACCACGTAATAGCCTTACGCATAATATACCTCGCTTCCATTGCCAATTTTCCTTTCACACACAACATTTAGGTGTAAGTAGAGCATAAGAAATGTCGAGACAAGCTCCGCCTGCGGCAGTCCCACGTAGGCTATCTCCACGTTTCCCCTGTCCCCAGAGCCATAGGAAACGAAAGCATTAGATCACCAGTATCAGGGAGTAAAACTATATTTTTCCCACACATAGCTCGAACCCAGGACCATATAAATCAAAACCAGCGCCCTATGCGCTATGGCATATAGTAGCCATGCTCACAACTAGTAGTCACCGACAATTCCCCAAAGTGCATGTTACGAAGCTTAATTATAAGTTGCATGCTTAGTTATAAATGATATAATAATTTGTACCAGGTTATATTTCTTGTGTCCTATGTCTTTCTAGAATAATGAATTCTGTTCACACATACTAGTTTCAGATAGATCAAGGCTAGATATATATTTAGTAGCAAATATGCCTCACATTCCCCTTAAGTCCCCATGAACACGGTACGCCAAATAAGCATTGGCAATAGCGCCAATTGCACTATGGCATCTAGTGACCACAGTCAGAAACAGAGGTCAACACCAATCCCGGTTTGGCCCCACACCATAAGTAGTCTTCAGTTGCAGAATTTCAAATAGGAGATACCGACTTAACATTATTAATAATAGGTCAATATTTATAATATGTGAAGTGCATAAATGTTTTTGCAGATAATATATTGTAGACAAGGCTTTGCACATTTAATACACATTGCACAGCAGGCGAGGTCAATCCTCTGTCCCAACATACGGAAGTAACGAGAGCCGTAATGCTCAATCAGCGATACACGACTCATGCATAGCAACAGCTTTTCCCGCCCAGTCACGTAGACTACCACGCTCATACATGGCCGTGCGTAACACGGGTCATTCACACACATGGAGGACACATAGCAAACCACGGAAGGATTCCTTTACCATAGAAAGATATTTAAACACTTTATATTCATATAAGCTTATACAGAACGCACATTTTAACCTACTTAACCGCATATAGATTTCCATACACGGTCACGAGCATTAGGCGACCGACTGAAGATCAACTCACCTGTCATAAGGGACGACACGGTAACGTACCCTTCCCTCACAAATATAATCACAGAACACAGTTGAGGAGCACCAAAGTATAACTTAATTGTTTATATATATATATATACCTTCGGCAGCGATCGATAACAAATTCCGACAAATGTGATAAATGATAGGCGCTTACGTACATTTCCCATAACACTAGAGGGAATAACACTCCCATGGCTAATGACCACATTTAGGAGATTAATAAACAACATTTTTACTTGGACAACTTTAGAAAGTGCACGGATTCCAACAGTCACCCCATATTAAGGCGAGATGACAGGCCGATACACTACATTATCACAGAATAGGCCAATAAGTTGATACATAGGGCCAAACATAATACATTACGGAACATATAATACAATTTCTATAGCGAACGCCATTACTCCAGCAGTAGCGAAAGCACATACAGAGTTAGAGACAACACAATAACACAGGTTAGCCGCAGTGCATACACACAATGGCCTAACATCTACAAGAACACAGGTTAGCGGCATTTTGCCTATGGAACGCAATACTCATACACTAACGCAGATTAGCGACCTTTCGCAAAGGCATAGCAGAAGACATACAACAACACAGGTTAGCGACTTTCCCTATAGGCCAAAGCAGATTAATACTCATGACAGGGTATAGCGACACTTAGTATAATTCCGCACACAATTGCGCTAGTACACAGGTAGATTACTACCACCACAGCCAATACGATTTTATACAATCACACAGGTTATCACACCGTCACAGCGTCAGCATATATAGGTCAGCTGAACAAACAGTTAGAAAACACTGGGAATAAGGTTGACTTATACTTACACATATTACATATCCCATCCACTGCAAGCCAAGAGATGTTCTTTAATACATATCAACCACTTTAACACACAGTACTGCAAACTGCTCGTAGACAGTGAGCGCGATTCGCATACAATGCCGGATGCGAGAGATGCGCACACAGATGCTCGACACCAGAGACGCCAGAACTCCAAGACTCACAAGTTATATACAGCACGCTTGACGTTAACACATACTCCTTTCCATATATTTTTTCTCCTCACAGGGGATCTTTTAAAATTTATTTTCTAGATCACAGTGGCATTGACCACCAAGTACCGTCATAAAGACAGACAAAATGAACAGTTTCCCCACGAGGCGACTTTCCATCTTAGACGACGGAGTAGGGCAATCATTTAAATTACAATTATAATTATAAACATCTCATCCTAGCCGACGACCGATTGGACTCCTAGAAGTATCTAGGGGATTGGGGTATTCCCCTGACAGTCGACTTAGTAATCCATTTATCATCCTTACGCTAAGTACAAACTGTTCATAATGATCTACTATATGACGAAATGATATTCGTAATTTCATAAGTAATTTCATAATTTCATAAGTGCCACAAGGCTCCAACAGGACCACAAATCCTTATATAGATCCCCTTTAATTCACTTATACACAGTAGATACACACTTAGCATTACAATCATAAGTTGGACACATTACACTTACATATTTTCGTTTTGAGGCAACGTGACACGGCATGGCACATACCTATATATATGTCCATTAGTATCACAATAACTCCATGGCCCATAAATGTCCTACAGTCGACCTAAGGCGTAATTAAGGCAAAGGCAGGTTAAGTCCTACTTTCCTGGGTCAAAACACTATAGGATGAGTATCAGCCATGAGCGCACAGATATAAATATATTCGGCAACCCATACGTTAATGGTCCATAGCTATTATACGTTTTCCTAAGGCGTAATTAAGTCCAGAGCAGGTTAGAGCCTACCCTCCTGGGATCACGATAAGGAATAAGTGTCGACCATAGACATAGACAAGCCGAATTTTATAGATAACGATTAACAAAGGCCCGATGATTTTATTTAATATATAAAGACTAAATATCCACTTGATTCCACAAACATCATATACGGAATAGGAATACATCATCTCCACACTAACACATTCAGTTCTGGGAATACACTGTATAAATCTCACTTCCATACAGCAGAATGCCCGGTAAATGTAGCCCATTATGCTACTACACGGACAGTCCAACATCGCGGAATACAATATTCACTATGAATATACATATTACTGCGCCCCGCACTATTTTTCACTTTCCCGAAGTAGACGGGAGTAAACCACGGAAACACTTTTCCTACAGGGTGACACCCAACATTGCTACACTCACATGGAATCACTACATGCGGCCACACATTCACAAGTACGGTATAATACAATTTGTAAATTACGTACACAAAAACTAAATATTTTTATATATACCATTTTGAATTTTCCCGCAGTAAGGGGCAATAAAACACAGAAACATTTGTCTACAGATTGACACCCAGCATATTACTGCACCCCGCATTATTTTTCATTTTCCCGACGTAGGCGGGAGTAAACCACTGAAACACTTTTTTACAGAATGACAAATAGCATTTTTACAGCCACATAAATTCGCTATGGCGACATGCATAATACACTCCAGCATATTCCATAAATGGTATACAAGAAGCACAGTAGTTTATATATATATATATATATATATATATATATATATATATTTGCCACATTTAAGTACGCTATGATGACAGCGTAATCACATTAGAGTTCCCCAACAGAAGGACATGCGTAGCTTCCCGATACACAGAGGGACAATCAATAGCCTACACACAGATTACATAATACACAGGCTGTATAGCATTTGACGATGCATAATTGACAACCACTCCATTTGACACATAACACGTGCTTATGACAGTTCATCTACTGTATAATAACAAAGCGCCGTGCTTGACACCCACTCTTAGAGCTTAGATCCAATCAGAATAGCGCCACGATAAACATGAACTACTGCAGCCCGCCAGCCAATCAACGCTTCAGGTACCGCCTCGCAGTAGCCGATATCTAATACCTTTCGTATACACACGTTATCACATGCCACACCTCTCACGTGACGAGTAACTAGCAGGCAGCCATAATTAATATCCTCTCGCGCGCTGAATTCAAACGACAGTAAGGGCGAGACATATAATTCTCGGCATATACTATACACACCAGGGTAACCAAATATTTTTCTTTCAGTTCACCCCCTTCATCCCTCAACACTTAACACCGGGACAGCATATTTCACGGCAAAAAGCCAGTATTTATCGGTGATATTCACACAGCGCCGCGTCACACAAATACGCCGTATTTTATCTTTCAACGGGCTTTAATATACTTTTGCCCTCGAATACACCCTTATGTAAACACACCATCCAACATAGGAAAACACGAGCATGTCTCCATGACCATACAAATATATAAATCTACTTCCCACTTAGGAGATTTTAATTTATTTTATTCGCGGTACAGCGATATTGAACAAAATATTCTCTTCCAGATTTGGACGAGCAAACTTATTTCAAGCGATAGCGCATTAATATTCCCCCCCCCCCCGCGCATTTTACCCCTCTTGAACTCCATAATTAAAACACCACGTTTAATGGAAGTTTTATCCCCATTTCCCACGTAGATGGCATTCACATATACCATCCCCCCAACTAATAGGATGGCAATACTCACTTATGGATCCCCCACATTTCCGTAGGACGGATAGAATATTTTTTGCAGCAATAAACCCCCCTATAGGAAGAACTAAGGCCACACATATAGTGCGCTGAAATTTAACCTGGTTTAGAATACATATATACATATAAGACAGTATCTCTAGCTTAAGGGATCATATTATATAATAATCCTAGACGACCAGTTTTAGAATATAGGCTTTATAGTATATAAATCTAGAGTATATATATTTTACGAGTACAAACAGCAGTTTAATATTATTATTATGGCCCCAGATGCCATATATTGCGACTAGTGCGTCCAAGCTTAAAAGCACATCTCCCTCCCAATATACATATTAACATTCTACAGTTACACACTTGTACAATTGTTCCCTATTAATGTACGGCACTAGGTAATCATGCAATTGCCAGGGTGTAAGCCATGATTTATCGCTCGTGGCTAAATGTTAATCAACATTCGGAACTTTAAAGCTAACAGCTTCGCGTCCCAGGCTTAACCCACTAACACAAGTGCATGCATTGTTTTATTTTTATAACTAACATTTTTACCCTGCATGCCAGTTTAGAGCTTAAATGCCACCCTACCTCCTTCAGCACGGTATCTAACAACCACGCTGAACACCCAGTTCCTAACCAATAAAATCCTCACCCACACCGGTCGAGAGATCCTACCACTTAACGTTTCCCAACATCCCCATAGGACCACAATTCCTTGGACCTATCTTACCATCCATTTACCCGATACTTACAAAATTCTAACATACTTACAACTGCCCATTAACACGGGAATACCCTTCACATCCTTAACTTACCCACTAACATGTGAGAGGGAATAATACGCAGCTGACATTAGCTGGATATCCGACAAGCCAGGCGCAACTAAAGTGCACTGTGCCACCACAGTCATCCCCCCCCCCCGTATAACTATGACACCCCACACAACACAATACCGCTTGACACTCTCTTTTTATTGTTTGTGCACGGAGGTGCACTATGATAGATGTGACCCTATTTTCCAGGGGAAAATAGGTATTGGTAAGTTGTACCCAGGACTGACGGCAAGGATAGCCCAGGACCTGACATGATATGACTTCGACGTTGACGACCGACGGGAGGTTATAGTGGTGACGTGTTAGGGCGGGCAAGCGCCTGTGTTAGAGGACGTACATAGCCTGTCTCCCCTAGCACGGGGTCCGTTATACCCATTTTTTATGCCCTAACGTTGTCTAAGCTATACCTGCGGATGGAGGCTTGATGGTTCGATGAGGGAATTAACTACCCCCAGATCGGACAGGATACATCCTCCTTCCCAAGACGACCCACTTGACTTGACGATAGTTAGCACGTAAGGTTAAGTAATTTCGGCTCTATGCGCGGTGCTAGAGACCTGGTTATCACACACAGGTGAAGAAAGAAGAGGATATAATTTCCCGGGCCGAGGTATCTAACACCGATGATCTCCTCTGTTGATAACCCGTAGACCAATTCATCAAGAAAGAAGAGGATATAATTTCCCGGGCCGAGGTATGTAGCACCGATAATATTCTCTGCTCATGCCCCCGTTGACCAAAGCATCAAGAAAGAAGAAAATATACGACGAACCTACGATTCTCTCCCTGGCCGAGGTTACAACTACCGTTGTGCCCCTGGGGGAGGAATATATTGATATTGCCTAGGTGGCAATATATGAGCACCGAATGCGGTCTTACGCAGATGCGTAAGCCCGATAGGAACGGTCCATACCGTTCATGTGAGGGTCCTTCAATGGAAGGGACGATAGCATAAAGGAACGGTCCATACCGTTCACGTGAGTGTCCTTCAATGGAAGGGACGATAGCATATTGGAACGGCCCATACCGTTCACGTGATTGTCCTTCAATGGAAGGGCCGATAGCATATTGGAACGGTCCATACCGTTCACAGGAGTTTCCTCCAATGGAAGGGCCAATAGCACAAAGAAATACTAAGGTATAGATAATATTGGTTAAAGGAAGTAGTAGAGCAAAGATATAGGAAGTGAAGAATAGGAATAAAGTAAAGTGAAGTTATAGGAAATAATGAGTAAGAAGGAATAAAGAAATACAAAGATATAGCCAATAAGGAATAAAGCATGAAGTAGCACAAGGATATAGGAAAAGGATGAATAAGAATAAGGAAATGCGAAGGTGTAGAAAATAAGGATTAATGTATAAAACAAACAGGAAGGAATATGAAAGTATCAAATTACAAATGGCCAGTAGTAATTATAAATCTATATTTTATGCTTATATTTCTGTATTAATTTTTCAGCACAGGTTGAAAACCTGAGGCGCCGAATCCGGACACAGTGCACATAGTGGTGCATACTTCGCGCATATGCATCGGGAGTAGCTCCATTTTGGGCACTCGCCGAGATAACCGATTAAAGTGACATAATATGATATATTTGCGGGATGAAATGTTTTTCTGTACACCTCCACAGGTTCACCCCACAGATGCCGAGGGTGGATACCCTCTATTATGATTTTATGTGTCTTTTTGGTCCCAACAGATGGCGACGTGATATATGCAATAATAATATGTATTTTTACTACACAAATTTCCCTCCCCCACATTTCACACTCACACGGCCAATACACAAGTCCCCCCCACACATGATATATGTTTCCAGGCGTACATCCGAACCACGGTGGAGATATACCTGTGGGATATCCCCCCACTGGAGGACGAATCAACGATAGCAATTTGACACCTGAAATGAGAGGTGCAATACGGCCACACAGCTCGCGCCTATTTCTGTAAAGGACGAGTTGTGCAGCCAAGATGACTTCGCTTTCCCACAGGGAGCGAATCATACTATAGTCATACTATAGACATGCAGTACATAGCCTGCGGGTCTTAGATAGTAGTTTACACATAGGTATTAAATACGAGTGCACTCGAAGTAGTGTTATCATTGATAGAGTACGGTATTTTGGTAAATGCAAGAATATAACAGTAATGTAGTTGCGCAACTTCGGTATTAGTAGAATATTGGTATAGTTAATAGAGTTTTGTTTTAAATGACTACATATGCTTTTGTTGCGTTGAGATTATTGTTGCGAGAATTTAAGATTATTATGATTGATGGTATTGTTCAGATAAGGTTAATATTGCGAATGTATGAAGGTATTATGATTGTTTTTTATTTTACACATTGTTTTTCCTTTCCATTCTTTTAAACTCCCTGTTGTAAAATTGTCGTATTTCTTCCCCACAATAAAACACTTATAACTATATTTCCTTAAAATACACCCTGCGACATTTCTTTGATTCTTTCTCTCCACCCTATCTCTTTTACATTCGTGCAGGGCACGCGAGGGCAGTTTTTCATCCGCACCGGAGGTACGTTGCTTGTATATCCTCCCCCACCCTAGGATGTATTTTCCTCTCGTTGTGTTCCTGCACCCCTTTAGTTGAATTGATAATGTGATGTTTTATATTTATGATATATTTACTGTTTTGTATATGAATATACTTTGTAATTTGTTACACATGCCAATAGGGTCATATATTGTATCCCGCCAGTTTCATAATGTTATCATTAGAAGGAATATTAACAAATCCTACATGTAAGCTTCACGACCCAATGTTGCACTTTTTCGAAAATCACTGTAAAGAAATATTGTTCCCCTCACCATACACACTTACACATGATCGCTGAGCACTACCCGGAGGCACACACTATAGAAGGCACTTTTACACAGCCTTCAACCTTCGACGATTACTCCCATACCACAAATTTTATATCTACCCCCTCTCTCACCCCTATCTTCCACGAGGCTACCCACACACCCCCGACGACGCCACCCATACATTTACGGACTAAATTCAAAGAGCAGAAGAGAAGAAAAGAAGATAGAAGAATTCCAAGAAAGAAGAAGATGCCCTATTTTACAAAAACCATCCCCACGTCTTCGTCCAGTAATCGAGGACGATAACTAACCCTACAAAGGGGGTTGTTGTACCTCTAGGGTACGCCACCATCAACCCCTAATAATAAAATCCCCGACAAAGCCAAATTCCAAGCAATTACCTTAGAAATCTACAAATACAGTTACAAAATTATAAGACCAATAAGTTAGCACCTCTATGAACTCCAGTAGCCTCGTGTCCCAGACAACGACCCTAGAGAGGACTATGACTTAGGAGGAATGTACGGATTCCGCAGACGTAGCATGAGAAGCCTATAAGAACTCCGGGAGGTCATGCGCCCAGATCAATCAGTCTGTCTAAGTGCTACCTACGTGACGAACCGCTGCTGCTAGCTGAAGGGTAAGTGACTCAAGCGATCACTACACGCACAATCACACTACACTCCCATCCCCCCGTGCTTGGACTGTAATAATTATTAATTTCTATTATTTGAACTGCTATTTGCAAGCGTACCTCAAAATCGAGGTACACATTAAATTTAAAAGTAATAGAAGTCACTGGCCTTGTCCTTTATGTAATTAGATGATAAGATCCTACCCTCTTAGCTTCCCCCTTAGGTAGGATCTAGAATTAGCTTTACTGTTTAATTGCTTCGTGACGTCAGCCGAGCGCTACCGCACAGCGCTGACACAAGCAGGCTACCGGTCAGCTCGCCTGCTTACGACTTGCTTTAGACCGCTGGGTACCTCTATCGCGCACAGAGTAACAATTAAATTACCTTTGCAAACACACCCTCACCCGGAACTACCCTGCCAAGCAGTACATTGGGGAGATCTCCTTGCTGAGCGTACTGACGATTGCAAATCACTAAATAATCCATACCTCTTACAGCCATTGCCATGCTCGCCCCCTAATCACACTAATTTCATCCCTTAGGTTAATTCTTTGTACAGGCAACCCTTACAGGTACCTTACAGTATGTTAGAAAAGTAGAGCAATCATGTGTGTAATTTTTGAAAGGGAAGTGTTGAATGAAAATAATGCCAAGCACTTTTAGAATCCACTATTCTTACGTAACTGATAGTCTTGCAATGAATTATATCATCGGGATTATCACCAGTTACGAGATCAGAGCAGTGCTAAACTTTACCATTCGCCACGGATGCTCAATTTTGCAACGACTTAATACTTTAACCTAGGAAGGCGTGGTGATTGTAAAGAAAAATCATGTAGATTTATTAGAAATCGTGATAGAAGGAACATTAATTTAAATTCATGTAAGAAATTATAATTTGTGCTGATCACAAATCGTTGTACATTTGCACGTAAGCTTCATAATTAATACTTAATAGTTAAGATTTTTTTACCATTACAATTTTAGATTTGGAACTACTGTTCCAGAAAATAAAACGCAACTGTATCAACTAGGGTAATGTTTAAAGCTAACGTCGTTTCATTTTTTTTTGTGAAAGTTCTGATGAATTTCACAAGGGTTCGAGAATATGTAAATCAGAATATGTAAATCATTTTCATGTTTATTGAGGTGTACATTTATGCACGAGATTTATTCGAGCGAGGAATAGGGCTCAAATAGAGTGCCGAATTCTCCAAATGTATTTCTTTTTCATGACATAGTTATTGTCAGTTTAACATTTTGTGTGTTAATTTTGGTAGTGTCAAGAGGGACACTAGGTCAGATTGTTTTCGATAGGGACATTTCTTGTATCGTTTCTTAGTGAATAAACGGCTGGCACTTTTTAGTGACTCAGTCAATTTTATTTTAAATGATCGCTTACTCATTCTATAGACTTCGTAAATGGCACGACTGGATAGCTACAGGCGCCCACTATAGTTAGACCTTGAACACCCCTCGAGATTGGAGTTTCTCGAATTCACTATTAAATGCAAATAATAGTAGAAATATGTAGCTGTTCAGGCGGTACTATTTAAAGTATGCACTATGTAATCCTAGAATTCCCAATTCTTACTTAGCAGGCCACGGTTAGATATGTTGAGCTGGGTATTTGTGAGACTGCAATCCTTTTCATCTCTGCGGATATAGGTGTTGATTGGAGAATTCGGGTGCATATAGGTGTATATTTTTATGGCAGGCCCGAAACGTGGGGCACATCGAGAGGCGTAGAGAGACGTTGAGAGGCCATATTTTTAGTTTAAATAATAAAGAAATGCCGATCCCAAATTTGATGATGGTTGAGTTGAATGAGACTTCAACAAATTTGCGGAGTACATTAGATTAATGAGGCATGTTTGTAGAACCGGCTAACGACAGTTTGTCACGTAAAATTAAATTAAAGCGTAAAATCAACATTTATTTAAAATAAGTTAGGAAGGCTTATAGAATGAGGTAATGTCGGTTGAGTAAAATGCGGCAAGTTTACACATGAACTTCAGGACATGCGTTTAAGTAGATTTAAGGAGTATTAGATTATCAATGCATTCCATACTCGCATAAAATACATATGTTGGTCAATCCTGGATATTCACTTGTAAATTAATGTAGTGGATGTTTCCCTTCTCTCGAGAAAGAAGAATATGTCTTTGAACGATATGACGTTCATTAAGAGCATGTTGGAAGACACACGAAGAAGAGTCAAAGTGTGTTGACTCAAGACATGGAAGCCCTCCATACTCTAACACTCCATAATACTAAACAAATGAAGGCAGAGATACACAATTCGTCAGCCACGGTTAAATCTGAATTTAAAACAGAATTATCTGTAGCTCAGACACTCACAAAGGCTAGTATTAAGTTATACTCGCTCAAGAAGAAGCTAGATTAGCATTAGAGAAGGCGCGTGCGGAAGAAAAGCTAGAAAGGGAGAAGGCACAAGAAGAAGCTAGATTAGCATTAGAGAAGGCGCGTGCGGAAGAAAAGCTAGAAAGGGAGAAGGCACAAGAAGAAGCTAGATTAGCATTAGAAAAGGTCCAGGCTGACATCAAATCAACTCTAGAAAAAGCCAAGGAAGAAGATAGATTAGCCAGGGAGGAAGCTGAGGAAAAAGCTAGGATACTTCTAGATAAAGCTAGAGAGGAGGACAAAAAGGGACAGGAGGAGACTAACAGGATTAAGGCTGAGATTAGGTTAGCCCAAGAAAAAGCTAGACAAGAGGATAGATTAAATCAGGAACAGGCTAGACAGGAGGATAGAAAGATCCAAGCTGAAATTAGAGCAGCTCAGAAAGAGGCCAGGAAAAGCCAGGAAGAGATCAGAAACCAACAGGCATTAGCCAGGAAAATCCTAGAGAAAGCAGGAAGTTCCCAGGAGGAAGTAAAAATGTCCCAGGAGGAAGTAAAGAAGTCCCAGGAGGAGTTAAAAGCGTCCATTGATAAAGTCAAAGAGGACATGGATTTAACAAAAACGCAGATAGCTATATTGAGAACAAACATGATTGGGAAGGTGTTAGAGGCGAAAATGGCTAGTAGCAACAGCATTTTAGAACTGGACGAAAAGTTACAAGCTAGCATTAATGGGGTAAAGACAGAGAACTCATTTCAGGGTCCCAGGTCAAGCTGAAGGAGCAGCTTAATAGTCGCAATTGTACTGTTAGTGAACTGCAATGTAAACTGTCTGATCAAAAGAAATTGATTGAGGACGGTATTAATGTTGATATAAACCTTGCTATTGTAAACGCTGTCACGGATATGAAGAAGGAGGTCCTGACAGAAACTAAACGGTCAATAAATGACATCCATAACGGATTTTCTAGGGATTTAAAAGCAATAGAGTTAAGCACTAATTTAAGTGTTAATCAAATCCGTGAAGATTTATCTAAGCGGATTGACGAAATACAAACATCAAGCGTTTCCACTCTCACAAACATTGTTAAAAATGCAGATCTAGTGAAACCAAGCGAACTTGATAATATTAAGAAAACCGTAGATGATATTAACACAGAACTTGCTAAGGTTAGGTCTAGGCAGGAAAAGGAGGTTGATGAGCTAGGTCAGCAATTAAAGACGCTGAAAATAGGAGATTCTACTTTTACGACCACGCTAAGAACAGAAGTTAGAGAGGAATTGAGAAAGGACTTAGCCAAATTCTTTCAAGAACGGGATGAGAAGTTGAAAGAAGAATTAAAGAGACTTGAAGCTAGGACGGAGCAGTATGAAGAGGATAAGAATAGCGTCACTAGTCAGCAACGTTCTAGGCCAATTTTAAATTTGAAGAGGAACAATTTCACCAGGATAAGGAGGATTTTGGAGGACCCTTTGAACCATTTCCAATCCGGTCTAATCCTAATATCATTATTATTATTAGAAGAAATGATGAGAAGCCGAACAAGTTTAGTGGTGTAGGCAACATCACAGCCGTAGAATTTTTGAGGGATATGCGGTCTTACTTGGAGGACAATAGGATACCTCGCGAACGCCACATGAGGGTGGTAGAAAAGTATCTGGATTCGGAAGCACTAAGTTGGCATCGCGCTTTCGGATACACATATCACACTTTTGAAGAATTCGCCGTAGCACTTCAAAAACTATTCTGGAGTAAAGAACTCCAACAAGATATTCGTGCGGAAATATATTCAAAGAAGTATGCATATTCAGTCCCAACAAAGTACGCAAGCTTTTTCACGAGTCAGTTAGCCCGCTTGCAACATTTGCAACCCCCGTTAGCAGAGGGAGATTTGGTGCATGCGATATCATGTCAGTTTCCGACAGAGGTCAGGAGACATCTGATAGCAGCAGACGTCCGAACGCTAGAAGGAATGGCGGAAATCTTACGAAGATTGGACCACACCTCAAATGTGTCCAACAACGCCAGGGGTAATCAGAATTCCAGAGGCAGAAATCAGGAACATCGGGAAGTGCACACCGTTCATGTGACCAGACACAACAAACGGAAATGAGTAAGAATGGCGGAGGTCCGAACCGAAATAACAATTATGGACATAACAGATTTCAACCAGAGTACCGGAGACCATACCAAAACCTACGCTGGAATGAAGCTCAGAGGAGGAGCAGCTATCACCAGAGAAATAATAACTACCATAGAGATGAGTATTATAACAGGGACAACCGCAACAACAACTACGGATACAGAAGGTATCAAAACTGGAGGTCTAATAACAACAATTATTCTAGGCAACAACAACAACAACAGAATCAGGGATGGAGAAATGACGCAAACGTAAGGAGGTATTACGATGACCGGGAGAGAGTCAAGAATACCGGAAGAGCCTCAGAGAGAGGGATGAGAGAAACGCCAGAGACCAAAATCATAGGCAACAAAACAGGAATCAAGAACGGAAGCCCGGAACAAGCAGAGACCGGAGCAATGAAGACCCAGGCGGGGTAGAAAAAAACGCCAAATTCCAAACAGAAGTGAAGAACTTAGGAGAAATCACCACGCCTAGACATACAATCATCATTAATGAACTATACCAGGCAACAAACGAAGATCTACTGTACGAGAGAGAAGAGACGAAGACCGGAAGAGGAGCGAGGCTACCGATAATCGAGATTGTGTCAGAACGCGAATGTCTGAGAACGCTTCTGGACACAGGTGAAACAGCGTCCATTCGTTCAGAAAATTGCTTCAATAAACTGAAAAATGGAAGTTCACTCATAGCAATGCCCGTTTCGACAATCAAAGTAAGAGGCGTCTTCAACGATAAAACCATGAAATGCAAAGTCCAGGCATTAATGGAATTTACGATAAATGATCAAAAGTATGAACAGATATTTATAGTCCTAAATCAAATTAGTTTTGACGCAATCCTAGGCATTGATTTTATAACTAAAACCGGAGCAATTATAGATTTACGTAACGGTGTTGTAATATTCAACGAACATCTTGGTCAAATGGAAAACTCGATAAGGGAGGAGAAAGAGTGTATTCTTATTGACGAGGAGACAGAAGAAACCCTAGTGAAAATCGTTATGGAAATCGAAACTGAGAAACCATCTCAACATGGCCAGAATATTGACAATTTCGAAGCCTATAGAGAGAAATTGGAAGAGTTGGTTCTAAACTTTGCGGACGTATTTGACGATAAACCTGGAATTATCCGAGGATATAAGTATCAAATTCGACTTTCTGATAACACACCTTTCCAGAATAAATTATATCTGACACCAGAAAAGTATCAAGCAGAAGTACAAGAGCTGGTTAAAGGTATGGAACGAGATGGGATAATAAGAAAGCAAGCCACTCCTTATTTAAACCCTCTCACCGTAGTAAAGAAGGCAGATGGAAGCCTGAGGCTATGTTTAGATGCCAGAAGCATCGACCTCTTATTACTGAAAGAATATGATAGGCCACCAAAGATAAGGACACTACTGCGTAAGTTTAAAAATAAGACATGCTTCTCCGTCATTTATTTAACTGCAGCGTTTCGCCAGATTGAGCTTACGGAAGATAGTAAATGCTATACAGGGTTTATGTTCAACCAAACCTGTTACGTCTACCAACGAGTACCTTATGGGTTGGTAAATTCAAGTCCGGCACTTATCCGAGCATTGGACGATAAGTTACACGAAGACGTTAAGCAATTTGCTCTTTGCTATGTTGACGACATTATCATTGCTGCAGAGTCGCCAGAAGAACACTTTCTGCACTTGAAGACACTCTTTGAAAATCTTAGAGAGGTCAATATCAAAGTCAAATACAACAAGTGTCATTTTTTTCCAGGAAAAGATAAATTTCCTCGGACACACTATTGACAGATTCGGTTACCATCCTAATGAGGATAAAATTGAGGCAATATTGAAGTTCCCAAAGCCAAAATAGTTTAAGCACATTCGAGCTTTTGCGGGGCTTTGCCAATTCTTCAGCAGTCACTGCCCTCGATATTCAGAGATCATGGCTCCACTCCATGATCTACTGAAAAAGAACAACAGATGGAAATGGGACGCAGCAGCGGAAAACGCTTTTATCCAAGCTAAAGAAATGCTCAAGAACAATATTAAACTAGAATACCCGGATTTTGAAAGGTCATTTGTAGTTGAAACCGACGCATCAAGGATAGGTATTAGCGCAGTCTTGTATCAGAAGGATCAAGACGGCAATAATCACTACATATCTTTTAGCAGTAGAAAACTACGCACCCATGAACTCAACTATTTTACTACAGAGTTAGAAGCCCTTGCCGTTATAAATGCTCTCCACCAATGGAATCAGATATTGCTGGGACATAAGATAATAATAAGAACTGAACACAAAGCATTAGAGTTTATGCTGAAATCAGACCTAGCGAGCGACCGCATGACAAGGTGGACCATGTTCTTACAACAGTTTGATGCAACCATAGTTCATGTTCCCGGGAAGGATAATCTACTGGCAGATATTCTTTCACGCAACCCTACTAATGAAAGAAATATTCGAATCAACGTGATCCAGACAGACGCTGAAGATCAAGACACGATAGATAAGCTGAGAAGAATTACCTTATTTCAGAAGAAGGATGCATCGTTAAGAAATATATATAGATTCCTTACTGGCAGGATGACGATGCGACACGCATTGTACGTCGAGACACGAAAGAAGGCCACTCACTACATGATGGCAGGAGAAATCGTGTGCAAGTACGATGACCCTGAACACACCAAAGTCAGAGTAGCAATTCCATCAGAACTGGTTGTGCCACTAATCTGCTTAGTGCACAAAAGCATAGGTTATGGCGGTGTGGATAAAACCTACTACACCACACGTGAGAAGTTTTATTGGATAAATATGCGTGAATCAATTACCATTGTTATCAGGTCGTGTGAACTCTGTCAAATGAACAAGTACAACTCTGAACTACTGAAGGAACCACCAAGAGCTATAATTCCAACACGACCGTTGGAACTGTTCAGTCAGGACATTTTTGGACCAGCACCTAGAGGTGATCGAGGTAATCAGTACGTGCTAGTCACTATGGACGTGTTTTCAAATATTGTGATGCTAAATCCAATGCAGAAGGCCACAACGAAAACAGTTTTGTATCATTTAGAACGAAACATCATTCCGAAGCTGGGGAAGCCAGAGAGACTTTTGACTGACCATGGAACTCAGTTCACTTCTGCAGATTTTCAAGGAGCTATGGATAGACTGGATATAATCCATCTATTTTCATCTATCTGTAGTCCCGAGACAAATCCAATTGAGAGAATTATGCTAGAATTTAGTAAGCACATTCGTCTGTATAGTGCTGATAACCATGCAAATTGGGTGAAGATAGTACCCCTAGTGGAATTTTGCATCAACAATACAGGGCACGAGAGCACTAACGACATTCCAGTCACTCTTCACTTCGAAGGAAAACCTATTCGTCCATGGAACGGAATTTTTAACATTCCGGAAGACAACGAACCATCGATGGACCAGAGAATAGAGTCAGCGCGGGAATAGCTCAACAAAGCAGCCGACAAGAGGTTGAAGCGGCAACAAGCAAAGAGATTCAGCGGACCGCTACGAGAAGGAGACTTAGTATTGGTAAGGATAACAGTCAAGGCCGATGTATTGAAGAAAGTATACATCAAATTTTCTAGTCTGTTCCGGGTCCATTCAAGGAAGCCAAGGTCTACGGAAACAATTGTTATCAAATAGCGAGGATTGAGGATGACTGATCCATTGGGAAGTTCAAACACTCAAAATTGAAGCGATTTTATCAAAAAATCCGCTAAGTAAATAAATTCAGTCTTTAGTTATAAGGCAATAGTATTATTAAAGTACAGGCTATACTCTCCTTTAATGGCAAAGGGGAATTGCGCCTGAATGTATTTATGGCTAAGACCATGACTCAGTCGAGATGAGAACCAAGACCCGCAAAATTTGAGAAATGACGGAATAAAATGATTCAGAATAAATAAAATCGAAGATCTGAAGATTTTATAGTCAGTATGAGTATTTTATTATGTCAAGCAAGTACTAGTAACAATTATAAAAGGCCGGAAGAAAGGATGGAAATTTAGAAATTATTTAAACAATAAACAGGTGAATTATAGGAATGGACAGGCCGACATCGCTTGTAGCACGGATCGCACGTCTGGAGACAGTAGTGTGTCGTCACAAGGAAGGAGAGGTACCAACATGTGACAACAGCGTGGGGAGGTCAGCAGTCGCGTCACAGAAGGAGAAAGGGTGGGGGAGACTTGAAGAGAGGTTCTGAGACAAGCAGGGAATCGCTCGTATTCACTCTATACATTGACCAGGTCGAGGCAAGACCTAGTCTGGGAACAAAACTTCGTATAACAGTGCAACGTATATCAAGTGAAGCGCGAGGCTTCAGAAGGCAGTGAAATCGGCGTGAAAGCAGAACTCTTTAGCGTGCAAGCTAACATTGCTAGGCGGACTTGCAGCTGTGCACCACACACACACACACAGCGTGCAAGCAGTTCATTCATACGGCTCAGTTTACTACAGGAGGACGGAAGTATATCGTGCAGCCACAGTTTAAGACTGATATTTCTACACAACAATAATCTAACTGCAGCCTACACTCTGTACATAAAGGCAGTATTCGACGGTGGTATTACACTACAAATACCAGTATCAAAAATGCAAGTTACAGTCAGGCAAAGGGGAGATATCATTGGTTCACTCTTGCACCAAATACTGATGTACTGCTAATTGCAGTAATGTAGGGAAACAGATATGCAGTATCTACAATGAAGTCCAGGATACTTCGACATAGATGGAGATCGTGGTAATCCAAGCCACGCGAGACTCTGAAACTATGAATAGAACTACTAAACGACAAGAAATTTCACTCACATCTTGAAATACTCTTCCAAACTACAATGGAACGAGATTCGGGGCAAACCAAATGCGCTGGTCAAGCAGCGTTGAGAAGAAACATCAAAATTCATCACGATAAGCCGAATGACGGCCAACGAACCAGGAAGGGACCAGGAGAACGAGGCGAGGCCATCACGCTGTCCATTGACCCAGTTTCGCTGGCTACGTCACGGTCCGACCACAGGTGGGGGCCACAGCTGATTTTGAAGGTCTCGAGTAGAACTTTGCTTGCTTATAGCAAGTACTCCAAGAATCTCGCCGTTCAACATAATGCTACGTGCCACCCCCTAGTGGCACTTTTGTTAACTGGATTACGGTGGGGGTACAAAGCACAACACCAATTATTGCTTAAAGAAATAATTGACTTTATTGTGGCCAGAAAATTACACTAATCAGCAAATACAAGCATTTAGGAGCCTTACTCCAGTTTCCTCAAATCTCTTCCTTGAGCGCTCTTGGCCCTTCCACTTGTCAACAGATCACAGAAGTTAATCCGTCCTAATGAGTACGGTGGCCTTGACAGAAACTACCTGCTCCTCTCCTTTATGTTCACCGACCACAATTACTTACGATCACTTGCTGCAGGCTATTTCGCTGTCCACAAGCTGGAGAAACAATGTCACTGAATTTCGTAACTCGCACAGCACTTCGTCACCACACTTCTGTCGCACAAGATAATCGCTCGCACTAGCTCGTAAAACACAACAACCACAACTGCTAGACAGGTCGCACTTATATAGCAGGCCGGTGACTCAATAAATGCTTCTAGATCCATCCAGGGTTCACGGCTTCTCGAGGTTTCCATCGCTGGTCCAGTCACGAATATTCTGGACTACCCCCTTTGTCCTAGTAGCCTTGTTGCATAAGGCACACGCAATACAGGAGGCAGGCCACAGCCCAGCCCTGGGGCAGTTGTGACTCATGCGGCGAGTGATGACACAAACTCACAGCCGTAACAATAAGGTAGCTGAAGCTGTCAGATTACATAATCCATGTTTGTAGTAGTAGTTTCTTTTCTGTGTTGCATCCTGTGATTGGCCAACATTTTATTATTATTATTATTATTATTATTATTATTATTATCATCATCAATTTTTGTAGATTAGTAAGATCCGTTAATTTCATTTTTATTGCCACTTTTTCAAAAAGATTTAAGTCACTTAGACGGTTTTTGAGTGAATAACCCCTTTTCTCATTGCAGATAGTAGATCGTAAATTCATTAAATAAGCTTTATAAATGCGCAACGTTATCTATATCCGTATTTTATAGTGAGATGGAACACGCATTGATAAATCTCGTTACAGCACTGTAGGATAAGAAATTCGGTATTTTCAAGGAAAATACCGGGATAATCGAAACCTACGATGTTGATTCAAGTTTCAATCCCAATTACAAACTTACAGCGTGCAATTAATGCCTAATTACTCGACAATTAATCATTAATAAATGATAGACTTTAAATAAATAAATCAATTTACAATAAATGTCATGTGTAGTAGCCAAGGCAGATAGATTTGAAACTATACTGTTAATAAAACAATGGATTAAACTATATTTCCAATTAAGAAATGTCAAGAGAACATTTTACTGAATCAGGAGGCATAGTGTAAATGTTTTCCCAGCTTGTTCAAAGGAAGTGTGAAAATATTATATTGCATCGAGGCAAGTGTCTGTACAGTAGCCTATGTTAGAAAAGTAGAGCAATGATGTGTGTAATTTTTGAAAGGGAAGTGTTGAATGAAAATAATGCCAAGCACTTTTAGAATCCACTATTCTTACGTAACTGATAGTCTTGCAATGATTTATATTATCGGGATTATCACCAGTTACGAGATCAGAGCAGTGCTAAACTTTACCATTCGGCACGAATGCTCAATTTTGCAACGACTTAATACTTTAACCTAAGAAGGCGTGGTGATTGTAAAGAAAAATCATGTAGATTTATTAGAAATCGTGATAGAAGGAACATTAATTTAATTTCATGTGAGATATAATTTGTGCTGATCACAAATCGTTGTACATTTGCACATAAGCTTCATAATTAATAATTAATAGTTAACATTTTTTACCATTACAATTTTAGATTTGGAACTACTGTTCCAGAAAATAAAACGCAACTGTATCAACTAGGGTAATGTTTAAAGCTAACGTCGTTTCATTTTTTTTGTGAAAGTTCTGATGAATTTCACAACGGTTCGAGAATATATAAATCATTTTCATGTTTATTGAGGTGTACATTTATGCACGAGATTTATTCGAGGGAGGAATAGGGCTCAAATAGAGTGCCGAATTTTCCAAATGTATTTCTTTTTCAGGACATAGTTATTGTCAGTTTAATTTTTTTTGTGTTAATTTTGGTAGTGTCAAGAGGGACACCAGGACAGATTGTTTTCGATAGGGACATTTCTTGTATCGTTCCTTAGTGAATAAACGGCTGGTACTTTTTAGTGACTCAGTCAATTTTATTTTAAATGATCGCTTACTCATTCTATAGACTTCGTAAATGGCAAGACTGGATAGCTACAGGCGCCCACTATAGTTAGACCTTGAACACCCCTCGAGATTGGAGTTTCTCGAATTCACTATTAAATGTAAATAATAGTAGAAGTACAGTATGTAGCTGTTCAGGCGGTACTATTTAAAGTATGCACTATGTAATCCTAGAATTCCCAATTCTTACTTAGCAGGCCACGGTTAGATATGTTGAGCTGGGTATTTGTGAGTCTGCAATCCTTTTCATCTCTGCAGATATAGGTGTTGACTGGAGAATTCGGGTGCAGTAGTAAGTAGTTAACACCACACTCTGGTAACGGTTCTCCTTTCACTTAACCGGATTACCGTAGCTTTTCTGCTAACTCCAGGCAGAAAATCTTTAGGATTAACTTCGGGAGTGTAGAAGAGTATTCTGCTCCAATACGTAGCGTATCTTTCCCACCGAGGTACGAGTGGTAGCAGAGCGTAGTTGTTTGGTGTTTTTCTCTATCTGTAGGTTTTTCGCCAGTAGTTGCACCGAGAAGTAAATTTTCGCGGCATCATTCCTTCTGCGTCGTTGGCAAAGTGATACCAATAGCCTTCATGGCACGTCCACTTCCACTATTAAAGCATTTTACGGGCAATGAAACTAAGTATGAATTAGCAATCCGAGGCCTCGATCCTTCAGGAAGCGTGGAACTAGATAAATTAACATTATTAGCTGCTGATTAAATTAATGTAATTCCTCCTGTACTTGATAACTCAGGCTCTATTGAGAGCATGTCCCAAATTTGAAGGGTATTGAATATACTATTAATGTAGTGAAATATACATCTTTGTGCTGCGCTGGGTCAGCGCAAGTTGACAGGTTACACGCCTTAATACAACATTTAACCCTCCATATTAATGACATTCTATCAGTGTCTGATCATCGTTCTGACGCTGAATTTAAAGTGTTGTGTACCACCACACTAATCAGGAAGGACAAATCGAAACTCCTAGCAGCAGAAATGAAGTTCCTGCGTACTATGTTCCACAAGACCAGGAAGGACAAGGTCAGGAATGATAAAATCATAGAAGAGGTGAGAATAGAAGACTCTATACTAAAAAAAGATCCAGAAGGCTAGAATAAAGTGGTTCGGCCACGTGAAGAGAATGAGTGCCAATAAAACTGCAAGAAGGGAGTATGAAAGAGACCTAGGAAGGAGGAGACAAGTTGGCAGACCTAGAAAACAATGGACAGACCTGGTGAAGAAGGATGTAGAGGAGAGAGGCCGAGATTGGGAGAGGATTGTGAACGAAGAATGGTTCACGGATCGACAGAGATGGAGGGGGTTCGTATACCAAGTCAACCCCTGGCACTATACAGCCCATGACGGGCTAAGGCCGAGCAAGCGCCCGCTGCCCATCCATTTGGCCTGCAGATATTGGGGTGACGCGTGATCAGTGCGTCGGGTCCCCTCGGCCGTTAATCTTGTTATTCGTGATCGGGGTGCTGTCTCACTGTCAGACAGCTACTCAATTGTCCTCACGAGCCTGAGTGCACCCCGTTCCAACCCTCACGTCAGTTTTAAAATCCCTGACGGAGCCGGGGATCGAACCCGGGGCCTCCGGGTGAGAGGCAGGCGCGCTACCCCGACACCACGGGGCCGGCGGTTCGTATACCACACCCGGGAAACTGGAGTTGGTCAACGATGATGATGATGATTGGTGAACTAGTTACAGTATACTCTCGATTAACTGATCTTGTCTTTCCTGGTCTTCTGCACTGAGAATACAGTATGCTGTACAAAAATGTCTCTGTAATTGATACTGTACTGTAAATTGAATATGTTTAAATTTATTTTTTGCAGTGTAGTCCCAGTCCCAGTATGTTTCGTGTATAGTTTGCAGTGTAGTCCCAATGGGGGTAAGTTATTTTTAGTACGGTACTTTGTGACAGGTCGACGACTTCTGGCTTTGCCCAGTCTTGTTTTGTAATAGCGAAGTGTAAGTTCCGCCAGAAGGTGGGGGTAGGCTTATTTCAAGATTGCTGGGAGTCAAGTGCTGTCTACATTTCATTGAGGGATCCGCATAAATGATCAACAGCTATTAACAAATTGTCATACAGTAAGATATGGTGTGTTGTGGTGTGAACAATGTCTGTTGTAAAATGTAAACGAGCAACGCTAACAATCGAATAAAATTTAAATATCATTCAGAAATTAGATAGTAATGGAGTCTCTGCAAGCAAATTAGCCAATGATTACAGAATAGGAGTGCAAACATGCCAAGCATAAAAAACAAACAACAACAACTCATGGCCTTCACATGAGACTGCGATAATGATTCTGGCCCTACGAACGGAAAAGTATGAAGACATCTTCTTATACTGGGCTTGATTCTGTGCTCCTGAAATGGTTTAACCACAAGAGAGCAGAAGGAATACCGATTTTGGGTTCCATATGCTGAGTCTACATTATTCTTTACTTATATAAGTGGTATTGTGGAATATAACTTGAGAGGACCTATCAAATCGTATGCAGATGACACAAACATCTTCTACACTGGGAAATACATAATAGAAATCATACAAAATGTGCCACAAGATATAAATACCCTCTCTCAATGGTTCCAGACCAATAAATTAACAATGAACCTACAGAAGACCAATTACATGGTAATTTCAAAACGAAGCATGAAACAGATCACACATGACAAAACATATCTAAATAATATTGAAATAATAGAGGTTACAAGAGTTTAGTGCTTTTCAGTCGGTCAACACGAATGTACCCAAAAGAGATGGGTTATGCCCTAATCCTGAAATTAGTGAGTTCCAGTGAGCACGAAAACTGCGAGTAGCTGTTGTACGGAAGACAATCAGATAAGTAGTTAGCCTAAAATTTTATAGTTTAACCATAGTTTACAACCATATAATCTCTCTAAAGTACAATCTACGGATAGCTATCACCATTTAGCATTTCACCTAACATATATACTGCATTTAGCATACACTGACAGTTGCAATACCAACACTGCAACTAAATAATTGTACATATTGTAAATATTTTCACCTGTATTTCAAACATAGATTTTGTAGCCTAAGTGTAATGTATCTGATGATGATCGCTTGACGATCGAAACTGGTCATCCTAGTGTTTTATTAATCTCATGTAATTTATTTCAGGATTAGGGCATAACCCATCTCTTTTGGGTACATTCGTGTTGACCGACTGAAAAGCACTAAACTCTTGTTTACTAAGGCAACACTGAAAATATAGCTTCAAACACCACAATGTTCACGGCTAGTCAGGCAAATCGTGAAGCCAAGAAATTCAAATCACTCAGGCTTAAACTCATGAATGTAGACAAGTCAATTTGGTTCAACAAAAATGTATAGAACTAAACCTCACACCTAAATACGTACCAATTAAAACCGTACCGAACACACCAGCCTCGATCATTTCAACCAAACAAGCCAAAGCGTTTTGGATAAAAAACGAATTAAGATTTGCATACATAAGAAAGCAAAAAATTAACCAACAATTGTACGACATTCAATTGCAACTAAGTAATTTCTGGCACGCAGCCCAATGGGACAGCTTCACCGAGCACCTACATGACACCATCAAAATCAGAGCAACGAGGAAGCATGAAACGCTAGAAAATAAATTAAGAAAACTAGGAGAAACACAGAACCATCAATCTAACGAACAACACACGAATAACAATGAATTCAATTTCCACAGCAGAGTAAACAACAGAACGAACGTAACCTTTTCACAAGGTGAAATGAATATGTTAGACAAAGGTTTGAAATACAACTGCACAGACGCACACACGAACCACAATATAAAACAGTTAATCACAGATATTGAGATAGCCAGTCACAAGCTCCCAGCAGAAGACAGGGAATTAACCAAAAATCTCGCCACCAACGAAGCCAAATCCTCAAACGAGAGGGCGATAGCAATAACATTCAAAACAACAAACAACTCAAAGAAATAAAGTCGTTGAAACAAAAAATAAAAGAACATGACTTAACCATCACAAAAGCAGATAAGGGAAACACTACAGTAATTTTGAAAAATACAGAATACATTGAAAAAACAGTCGAATTCCTAAACAACAACGAAATCAAGGAATTAACAAAAGACCCCACCAACAAATTCCAAAAACAAATAAAAAGTACGCTAAAAGAAACAGAATACATACTGACCAAAGCCGAAAAATCAAAACTAATAAACATGAACCCGAAAATACTGTCATTGAGGGGACAACCAAAAATACACAAAAAGGAATGCCCAATGAGACCAATAGTCAATTGTAGGAATGCCCCTAATTACAAAATCAGCAAAGAGTTACTAAAAATCTTAAAATGCCGTCTTTCCAACGACAAAAACAACTCTGTAAAGAACACAACAGAACTAGTAACAGCATTGAACACCCTACAAATGAAACCTTGCTTCAGGCTAGTATCCTTCGACGTAACTAACATGTACACCAATATTCCGATTATTGAAGCAATCAACACTATCGAAAACATCTTAAAATCCAACAATTCGGTAAAAGAAATTGAAGAGATTGTGAGATTACTGAGGGTCGTTCTCACCCAAAACGTGTTTCAATTCGACAGTAAAATATACACACAGAGAGAAGGCCTAGCAATGGGCTCGCCACTAAGTGGGTTAATCGCTGACATCTTCATCAATGCACTAGAAAATGCGTTCTTAGAAAAGACTTCAACAAAGGGAATAGTAATATGGAAAAGATACGTAGATGATGTAATTTGCATCTACGATACTGAACTAACAAGCGAAGAAACAATTCTCCAATCCATTAATAGCCTTCACCACTCTATCAAATTCACTAAGGAATCCGAAATAGACCGGAAAATAAATTATCTCGATATAACTATTGAACGTAAAGACAACGACCTTTCATATTCCATATTCCGGAAAGCAACACAAACCTCGCATGCAATCGACAATCAGTCTAATCACCCCAGTACGCACAAACTAGCGGGTTTCAATTCAATGGTGCACAGAGCTTTAAACATACCCATGTCAAAAGACAACTATAATAAGGAAATAAGAACTATTATGCAAATAGCAAAGGAAAACAACTTCTCGCCAAGCAAAATAAATCAAATTATAGCCAAACATAAAAATAAAGATAAAACGATTCCCAAACCGGACAGTAATGAGAAAAAATTTGCGCGTTTCAACTATGTGAATGCGAATACATATAAAATCACTAACCTATTCAAAAAGCAAGGCATAAAGATAGCTTTCACGACGAAAAACACAACCGCTAGGCACCTCCTAAATAGTAATCTAAATAAACGTGACCCGTATTCAAGGTCAGGGGTATATTCTATAACGTGCCAAGACACCGATTGTCAAGCTAATTACGTCGGGCAGAGTGGAAGGCGAGTAGACACACGTTATAATGAACATAGGAATGCGATAAGATACGGAACACATTCAGCCGTGTGCGAACATATGTGTGACGCAGGGCACAGCTTTACCAACATAGAGTCGGACCTTAAAATAATCCATCACGAATCGAAAGGCAGAGCTCTTGACATAAAGGAAGCAATCGAGATACACCTAGCCAAACGAAACAATCCCAACAATCTAAATGAACACACGTTCATGGAGAGCTCACCCCTCTTCACGCTACTAAAAAAACACACCCTGTCGGAAACAAAACACAATTTAGCGACACAGCCAAGCTAGATAAAAAAAGGGGGGAAATTAGGGGGTTATTAATAGGTAAATGTTATCTGGATCAGGTGTACGATGTACTTTTCTTCTGCAATAAACCAAGGCCCATATTCGCGGCAGTATTAAAGGTGCCGGGACGTCCTCATAAGACCGTCAACGCTTATTTCAAACGGGTTATGCTCCACGCGTGTCGAGGGCTAATCCACGGTCTTTAATAGTTGTAGACCCACCTCATTCAATAACATACATCTTATCTAGGTTGGCAACACCTCACATAAACACATCGCTATCACTCCCCACAGCACGTAGGAGCAGGGGGGAGAAAGCAGGGGAAAACCAGTCGTTAAGATAACCACCGCAGTCGACCGCACAGTGAGTTCCAGTGAGCACGAAAACTGCGAGTAGCTGTTGTACGGAAGACAATCAGATAAGTAGTTAGCCTAAAATTTTATAGTTTAACCATAGTTTACAACCATATAATCTCTCTAAAGTACAATCTACGGATAGCTATCACCATTTAGCATTTCACCTAACATATATACTGCATTTAGCATACACTGACAGTTGCAGTACCAATACTGCAACTAAATAATTGTACATATTGTAAATATTTTCACCTGTATTTCAAACATAGATTTTGTAGCCTAAGTGTAAGGAATCTGATGATGATCGCTTGACGATCGAAACTGGTCATCCTAGTGTTTTATTAATCTCATGTAATTTATTTCAGGATTAGGGCATAACCCATCTCTTTTGGGTACATTCGTGTTGACCGACTGAAAAGCACTAAACTCTTGTTTACTAAGGCAACACTGAAAATATGGCTTCAAACACCACAATAATAGAGGTTAATCAGGCAAAGTATTTAGGTCTAATCATCGACAATCACCTGACCTAGATTGAACATGTTGAACATATTGAGAAGAAACTCTCACATATAGTAGGAATCCTAAGGAAACTTCGGTATCTTATTCCCCAAAACCTTGTAATACAAATCTCCTACAGTATTCACTTGTACATAGTATGCTCCAATATTTAAATGTTTTTTGGGCTCACTGCAGAAAATTTACACAATGATTTAATGATTATTCAGAATAGGACTATTAGAAACATCTTTCCTTACTACACTCCAGTAAGATCTGTACATCAGAAGTAGCATTTTACCCCTCAGCACAAGTGCAGAGCTCCGAGCAGCTATAGCTAATACACAAGATTAAACACAACACAATACTCTAGAACACTCCCTACTTCATGAACTCCTATGGAACTAGGCATGCGAAGGACGTAGCCTTATAGAACACTCACTCTTCTAAATACGGTAGAAATAGTTTCAAGTTCTCTGCATCACAGTCATATAATAAACTTCTTGATGAAGTGAGAACTGCACCAACTTTGTCAGTATTTAAGAGGAAAACTATGGATATATTGTGGGGAAAATTCTATGGATCTTAATAGAAGAAATAAGTTATGCATAAGCTTAAAATCCTAAATGGTAATCATTTTAAGGGACCTTGTTCCCAACAATCTTAGATATGGTATCAACTTTACTAATATGTCCTTATTCAGCAAATGTTACCTGTAGACATTTCTTCCTTGGTGTGTATTTTCTTCTAAAATTCCAAGCCAAACTCTGAATGTTCATTATTACTGTCCCCATTAGAGGAGGTTATCTGGTCACCACCAACCGTGCATGGCCTCCCAGATAACCACATCCTTCAAACACATTGCCGAAGAGGATCGGATGCACTCCTTGTGGGGCTAGCCGGTACAAGACTCAATATCACAAAGGATCGGGTCCCCATCATAAGCAATGTCAATGACACCCAAAGAAATGCACCCCCAAAACACAAAACTAATAAATGAAAATCCAGGCTTAAGTAAAATTCGTAAAATTATTTATTTAAAAATCCAAACCCATCTCCTACTATCGGAGGGTTTGAAATCGGCTAGTCCGCAAAGCTAATAAAAAAAACAACAAAGCAACCCCTAACTGAATGGTATTATCCCTCTCGACAGGTCCTAATTACATAAGAAAAAGGTAAACAAAGCTTGGGACGTGGTACGAAAAACCAACCTGATTGAAGATACAAGCAAAAATAATGATGGTTCTAGAAAGAAAACATAATCTCAGAAGAATATCAAATCATGACAGCAAAGCTAATTATACTGGTACCACTCCCAAATTTAGAGTTAACGTTATCTAATCTAGCTAATCCTGGCTTATAATAACCTCCGGCGATAAGCGTCCGTATAAGCAAAAACTAAGCAAAGCTAAGATAACAGTCATTTGATTACAATCAGTATTTTATAACAATAGCTGTACAACAAAAGCTATAAGATAACAGTAGGGTACAATGGGTTTACACACATAGTAAAATATAACACACAAAATCATTATTATTCCCCTGCCTACAACCAAATGGATAACTGTTTGTTACCATTCGTCATCTAAAATTTATGAATGAAACAAGCAAATGCACTGTCAAATGATACTGGTTGTCAGTGATCTCTGTCAGTCTAAAAATACAACTTCTAAACAATTCCTTCAGGAAAATATCTTACAAGCGCAATGCATCGGTCAGCTGGAGTCAATCAGATCAAGATTTAACAAGCGGTTATTATTTAACGAGTATCTTAACGTCGTAGATTTATAAGAATGAGTTTTCATGATTTAGGTAATGATTATTACAATCGTCGGTTTAAGAGTTCATTATTTATGACAAATGACCATATGACACAAGGCTTCTAACAGGTGAGCTACCTGAACGGTGCTCACAACAAAGTAAACACTAGTTTGTGACTTCTGGGTCACCCTGTATCAAAACAATTGAAAACTGCTGTTACTTGACCTACAAAAACATCGAGCATTTACAAGCTTGGCTCGATCTGAAAATCCCTTACAAAATATGATTAAGAAGTGTGTGTCATGAGTTGATATCTCACTGGAAATCACGTTGGTTTTATGGGTAATATTTTAACGGGATGCCTGGCCTTCATAACACCTGTCACGTGCTTCGGCACAGTTCCATCGCTCCTCACTGCATGTGAGTCAATTGCTCTCTGGCAAAGTCTTTAAAATGTTTCAAATACACGTAGGGTTCTCATAATCACTGTTCACTAGTGACCCTAATACACACTTGAGTAATGTTACAGTATAAATGTTCATAATGCGTTGTTGTAGACCTCCAAAAATTATCTACAAAGATATAAATACTTTTGTCAAAGCAAAGAAGCTAAATTCGCAGATATTTCTCCCACCTGAAAGTCTTTGAAAGATGTTCCACACCACTGCGGATTAAATTGATACAATCTTGTGCACACTAGCCACGGAAAATGACAATGAATGTGTCAAAACCTTCACCTTCTGGTGTTAATTCTAAATGATACGATATTATCATGTAATCGGGATCAAAGTGAGCTACAACTGGCGGCACTTATTAAATAGATATTAGATTCTCTTGTGGCTTTCAAACCACTCAAAAAGTATTTACAATAAACACAAGTAAGATGAGAAAACCTTCTCATCCAAACGATACGCCCGTCAGTGGCATGCAAATAATTTGTAAAAAGGGAGCTTGAAAATATATCATGAAGTTCAGCATTATCTGATAAAGGAAATTACTGCTCCTCGTTTAAAGTCATTATTCTGGTTTGCATGAATTGCAAATTATATTTTTCAATATTGTACCAGTGTGCGAACACAACAACGGTGGCTAACCATGAGCTTTAGAGTCCAAACAGTGTGGAAGCTCATGAAGTTGGAAAATCACCAAAAATGGTGTCTACAGAAGAAAAACCTACCTACATGACTGTTATCAAGTACGGTTGCTAGAGCTACTCCACCATGACGGATAACCTTTACAAGAGAATTAATACATGACTCACGGCGAAACGTAGCTCACTTCGTCCATAAAGGAACATTTGAGGGGTAATTCCTTTCCTTTAGACATTGGCAAAGTCCTCTGCTCCTTGGCCTTGAGCAAAGCCATTCTCTACTCTTCCTCCATCTCGTAATGCTGCTAGATGTTCGATGTCCCCTTCACCAGGTGGGTTTAGGCCATGATGAACAGCAAGGTCATACAAGGACAGATTCTCATCACGTGGCGCAGTCTCGGCATCGTGTAGGTTGTTGAAATGCGATGATTAAACACTGATTCTAGCGTGGTTCCACTGAACAAAACTGCATCTACACTTTTGCAGACTTGAAGAAAAATGACCATGTGTCTGCTCACTGAAGTTAGGACACTTCACGTATCTTGCAACACAGGCTCTAGAATTTGTGGAAAATTGCAATCACTGATTATCACAGTAATCTTAATGGTATAAATTTCGGCCTTTGCACGGCTTGAATGTAATTATTAATTCACGAGATTTACTCGTACAATTCCCTGTACTACTCTGATATTTCTCATTACTTGGAACTCGACTGAAAATATACGTCTGCCATGTGGCAGGAAAATAGACCATGTGCTCGGTCACAAAGAAAATGTGGAATTCACGATTTCACTTCGAAATATTATACTTGTTGCTTCCACAGGCAACTTAAATGATGCACTAACACACTTTGTGCTAAAATAGAATCCATGCACTCGGATTACTAACCGATGATTGGACTCCTTGGTCCTACAAATATACCCAAGTCTACAGGACCTTTAGACGTACACGATGTGCGATTTCAACGCACAAGTGGGTGTGCTTCTCCACGGAATCCGGTGTTCCGGCGTCAATGCTTCTTGAGTCGTGTAGCGACTACTTACTTCCTGTTCGCATCTCTGCGATGTTATACCTTTGTCTCAAATAATAAATAATTGCCGTTGATGTAGCGTTTCTACGGTGAATCAAATTCCCCTCATGCGTGCTCATTTTAAAGTAAATTTCAACATCATTTTATGTAAATGGACCCGTATTTATTCACTTCGAGATTACTTCATAAGTTTCCACCAAAGCACAAACACCGATCTAATAGCCAAAAATACGTCACAGTCCTCTATTTCCTTCAGGTGCGCTGTTTTTTCTACTGGTAGACCCACACTTTTAAATATTTCCATTTAACTAATTATATTAATCAAATAGTGTGTTCCAGCCAGGCATAAGCTTGTATGTTAAACGGGAAATGAATAACGTCCCGAAAGGAAACAAGAAGTTCCGTGACGAACTAATGAGCCTACTTTTCTTAAAATTTAAGATTCATGCCAATGATTAATCTATATGGATCTATCTAGAATAATGACGAAATTGAGTTGGTAATATCGAAATTTCTAATTTGTTCGGAATACTGTATACTTGGCATAATGTAGCCTTATAGAGCACTAAAGTTGGCAGCCCTGGTGACTGAATATATTCTTAGTTCCATCTCTTAGGGTTCAGAATACAACATTTGGTTGAAGTCCAATGGATAGCATGGACGTTACATGCAGTTAAACATTGGATCTAACAGCGCGCGTAAAATCATGTTGGCAACAATGTCATGCATGTATTGGTCAGAAATAATCTGAAATAATATGATCTATTGTTGCGCCAATTTTGAATGAAATCCATTAGTTAGTATGGAAGTTACATGCATTTTAAAATTGGACCTATCAGCAGGCTTAGAATCAATTTGGCAACACTGACGTATATTAGTTACTCCAAATCAATCTAGAATGCTAGGTACTATACGTGTGCAAAGTTTAGAGCTATTGGCTTGCTTACTTTCTGATATATTGATATTAGGGTAACAAAAATAGAGACAGAATTTATTAACAGTTGGCAGCCCTGGTTACCCTTAAGAATCGGCTTAGTCATATCTGTTATGGTATACACAGCACACACGAAATTTGGTTGAAATCCAAATGATAGTATAGCAGTTACATGTATTTAAATTTGGACCTCTCAGCAGGCTTAGAATCATGTTGGTAGCACTGACGTATATAAGTTACTCCAAATTAATATAGAATGTCAGATATTATACGTGTGCATAGTTTAAAGCTGTAGGCTTGCATACTTTCTGATATATGGGTATTTGGATTTTAAAAAATTGAGAGCATTTATTAACAGTTGGCAGCCCTGGTAGCTCTTAAGAATACGCTCAGTCATATCTGTTTATGTACACATAGCACATACCAAATTTGGTTGAAATCCAAATGATAATATAGAAGTTACATGCATTTAAAGTTGGACCTCTCAGCAGTCTTAAAATCATGTTGGTAGCACTGCCGTATATCAGTTACTCCACATTAATAAGAATGTCAGGTACTATACGTGTGCATAGTTTAAAGCTGTCGGCTTGCATACTTTCTGATATATGGGTATTTGGATTTTAAAAAATTGAGAGCATTTATTAACCGTTGGCAGCCCTGGTAGCTCTTAAGAATACGCTCAGTCATATCTGTTTATGTACACATAGCACATACCAAATTTGGTTGAAATCCAATTGATAGTGTAGAAGTTATATGCATTTAAAATTTGGACTTATCAACAGGCTTATAATCATTTTGGCAACACTGCCATGCATGGCCTCCTGGAAATTAAACTGCCATATTATTATCTATAAGTGTGCCAATTTTGAAATAGCTCCCATTCATACCTTCCAAGATATCCAACATGAAGCTCAAATTTCAATTGCGATTTTTCAGCAGTTGGTAGCACTTACATCATTTTCAAATATGGCCGTGAGATATCCAGTTATAGATCTTTACTCCTACCAAATTTTGTTTCGATTGCTGCAGCCGTTTAGGAGTTGATAGGGGGGGGACACACACACAGCCAGACAGACAGACGGACAGAAGGACAGACAGACAGACACACATTTGCCCGATCTCATAACTCTACTTTTTCCTCATTTTTGCAATATGTGAAAAGTAGGCTAAAAATCTATTTAGAACAGATTTAAATAAATATTTGCTGGATCATTGATTATATTCATAAGAGTAACATTTTGAAATGTAAACTAAGTTAGGTTCCCCATTGAAGGTACCATATTTTTCACTTGCTATATTTGTAAATGCATGTCTGCCCCTTATTATTACCGTTGAAGAAACGCGATCGGGGATGATATGCGATGAAAGTCTTTGTGGCGGATGGCTTTTACGGTCGGATGCCCTTCCTGACGCCAACCGCATGAGGGGAGTTAATGAGGAGAGATGAAATGAATGATGGTGAATGGAACTGGGCAAGGATCTGGAAGGAAGCGGCCGTGGCCAGTCAGAAGGTACCTTCCCAGCATTTACCTGGAGTTGAAAATGGAACATCATTTCGAGGACGGCCGACGGAGGGGCTCAAACCCATGTCTACTGAGTCCACGGAGAGCTTGACCCCATGGCCTAGAGCTGCGCGTTAGCATGCGTAGCTACCGCTGCCGGTATGCTATATGCGGTGTAATAATTGTGTTCAATTCCCTCCCCGGGCTCACATCTAGTGGGACGTGGGTTGGTGACCACGGGACCCCGGCAGAGTCCGGCATTGCTTCCACTTGCGCCAGGCTTCTCCCGTCTTCTTTACTGTTGACCTCTCTTTGACAACTCTTGTTCTCTCCCAACCACGACGGTATTAGGGTATCCGAGGCCTAGAGAGTCTCTTCCTTTCCCGCCTTAATTGGCCATTCTCTCATCTTTCCTTATCCCTCATTTCGAGGGGTCTCCCTTCTTTTTATTTTCATGATAGCTCCCCCCTTCTGCTCAAGGCCCTCAAGGAGGAAGGGTGTGTGTATCCCCACCAGTTCTGGTGCACCCTGGATAGTGCTACACCCTTAAGGGCTCACAGCTGGTGAGCTCGGGAGTTGGCGACCCCGAGGGATTCCTGAGCTGGGTCTGGTTTTTCGCCTTTTTCCATTGCCTTTGGGGTGGGTCCTCTCCTCTTTCCCTTTCCTATCTGCCTTTCTTGGCTCTCCTTCAATATTGTGTACTAATGAAAAATCTATTTTTGAGTGCTTAAGTCATTGCTCTATATAGTCCAGTCGACAGGTCGGAATAAGTGGGGTTAGGTGGAAAAAGGTTGGAATTTAATTAAACTTTGGGATGTTGTTCAGGGATGGTTAATTAACATTTTCTCAAGTTTTGGACCTCGACGACCCTGTGTGAAAAGAGGAGGGGGGAGTAAACTGCAAAAGTTTCGACCTTCCTCCGGTTTTTCCTCAATAACGTTTTTCCCCTTAGTCCTACTGTACCCGTTTAAACAATTTGAGCTGCTTGTCGGATCCGAAGATCAACTGGATTGCAGAATCTCGAGATCCCCGGCTCATAAACCTGGAAATCCTACCAACAATAGCTAAATGGGGGGTGCACACTTCCTAAGATCATGTTTTGGTAAAGAAAGGTGGGTGGATTAACTGAATAAACGAAGAGCTCGAGAGACTTACTATTCTCGGTTAAGTGGGCGAAATTAGTGGTTCAATAAAACCTCAAATGCACCAAAACATAATCCTTCTTCATAACTTAAATAAATCATCAAAACGTGGTTACAAAACTAACAAATAAATTTATTAATAAAGTGATAATAAATTAAATTAAATCAACAAATATCCCTATAATAATTACATATGATCCGCAAAATGATTCTGCGTAAATCCAATAATCAAATAATAAAATTAAATCACCGTCCCATGGACGTTAGAAGTACTCCACTTCTTATTTAAAAAAAAAAATTATCAAACAGCTGTTAGCACAACAGCGCTTAAATATACACTTGTTCTCTAGTAATATAAGAACAAATATCGGTATTAATACAGCCAATGTCTTCCAATGACATTTCTACTTACTATTACAAAACCATCCATTGGTAAAAATAATTGAAATTAATTTTATATTGATCTTCCATAAGATCACTTCTGTACAACAATAAACAACCTTACTGTAGTTAAAGAACGTCGTCACGTTCTTTAAACGTCACTCCTATTAATGGTTTAAACGTTTAAAAGCTTTATAATAAATTAAAAAAAGTTTAATTGTCAACTAAGGTTCCCGAATTTATTTAATGATTAACAATAGAAATTATTATTATATATTTAATTAAAAGCTATTAATATTTCCGTATTATTAATTAAGTTTGTAAAATATTCGTTATTTAAATGTTTATTAATCATGTTAATTCAAATAATAAACCATATTATTATTATTGTTTTAGGATCAGCTGTTTATCAAGAAAGTTATTCAGTTAACTTTATTATATCGTTAAATTCTCCTAGTTATTAATAATCATCATCATCATTTATTGCATGTGACAGGCCATTAAGACCCATAGCAGAAAAACAAGGGTATACAATTCTTGATTACAATATAAATAGCAAGCATAACATAATATATAACATTGTACTTCATAACAGGAAGAATGATTTCAGCTTCTCAAATAATGGTTGCATATATTAGACCAACGATTTCTAACCCTGGCATCTTCCATACTTGCATCTGGATCTACCTGGTTCAGTGCCAACATAACTCGATCTTTCCATCTCGTTCTTGGTCGACCTCTTGGACGTTTTCCCGTTGGCTGAAAATTGAACACACGGTTCGGGAGAGTACCTTCTGCTCTGATAATGTGTCCTAACCATTGTAATCGTCTTCTCTCTATCTCTCTACTGATGTCTGCCTTTTTATAACGTCGATATAACTCCTCTTTACTCCGTCTTTCCCAACTGTCAGTTTCTGGGCAGAATTTTGGGCCATAGATTTTCCGTAGCATTTTTCTTTCAAATGCACATATACGTTCTTCAAAGGTTCTTGGAGTCGCCCACGTTATTAATAATATTATATTTAAATATTGTTAACAAAATGTCTCATATTATTTACATCATTCGTGACGATTCTCAAACATCCAACCTTCCTTCTCTTGTCAACTACTGACAATCCAAAATTTGTATGCTCTTAAATAAAGTGTCACTGTTACAAAATCATATCACATTGTTATCATCATAATATAGTTGTTTTGTTTCATAATTGGGCATACATACATAGCCGAACGGTTAAGTTAAACTTATATAATTACTGTCTTGTTCTTGATAATATTTTAATAATAATTAACAACATTGTTACTTTCAATCCGTTTCCCAAATATTTTCCGCCAATAGAACTAATCAATTCATCTGAGAGTCGTTTCACAAAAATAATGGACAACAAAGGTCTTACTTATTTTTTACTGTAATATAGTTACTTATAATTTCCAAATAAAAGCTTACAACTCCCTTCTCTGATATACTGAACAAATATCCACAGAATACGTAAACGACAACTTCTCTCAATTACATAGGAAAATTCCGTATAACATTTTTTGTCAGCTTGTTATCAAACAAATATAGCTGCTATAATTCTTCACTTCGATCTCTTAATACAGTATTCTGGTGTAACAACTTATTTAAATTGCATATAATGCCTTGCTTTCATAATATATTTATATATAATAATTACAGCGTATAACTCTTTCAGATGTTGTGATAATACATAATAGTCGACTCTAATAAACAGTGATGACGTAATGGTTTACTAGTATAAATTACTCTAGATTTCAAATAATTGTTGTTAACATTTAATAAATATAAACATTCGTTACTTCTCTCTAATCTTTCCAAAATATTGCGTTAATGCAATCAATAGTCAATAACACTCTCTAAGAGTGTTGCAAAAATTTCGTAGAATACTCAAACGTGTTGATTTGTCTAAGCAGATTAGAGCTCTCGAAATAAAATAATTTATCCACTGATAAATTATTAATAATAATGACTGGCTAAAGTGGAATGGCCAAATAATAATTCATCCTTCCACCAATCCAAAATGATCGATTGAATAATTACTTGAGCAGCATCATACTCGAAGATAACTATAACACAATGACTATATTTCCAAAATGAAGGATAACTGTTCCTAAGATTTGCAATGAAATCTTGGAAATGTACAAATAATAATTCATTTCCAAAGAAATATTCTTTTTCATAGTCTGAGTTGCTTGGGTAAATTAATATCATATTCCAAAATGCTGAATATAATTCGGTAAAATTCGATAAACTTAAATAAAATTCAATAAAATTCGATAAAATTCAATAAAATTCCCAAAGAATGCATGGATCGAAATAAATTCGAAAAACGAAATTATTTATAAAATGAGCTTAAATCTCGTAGCCTATAAGGCAAAAATCCAAATGATTACATCCCAAAATCTTACTAAAAGAAATTTAATATTTAAATATCCAACGTTGAAAAATAATTTCTGGGCTTAAGCTATATCACACACAATAAAAATAGTTTAGCGTTGAAATGGTGCCATGCTCTCTGATATTGTATTCTACAACTAACTACAAAAAGAACCAAGAACTACGAACGAAGATTTCTGTCTCTACCTTACGTGACATCTTGTAGAAATAGTGTGGTGAAAATTACTGATGACACCAATAATTCCACACTTGATAATCTTCATCCTCTTCCTCCGGAAAATTGCCTCAACACGACTCGAACCCTGATCTCCGATCGTTATTATCCCTGGCTGGTTACGAACGCGGACCTCGCCTCGATCAGCAATACCGCACGAAACTCCAAGTCTCGAAGTGCGATGAACTGCTTCCGTTCGGGTTTGATAGTATCTAGCCATGACGCGATAATCAAGTTCCATCTCGGAATGTTGGACTGTAGTTGCGCAATCGTTACACCACATCTTATAATTTTAAGATTAATGTCGGTTGCCTGATATTCCAGACTGACAATGTAACATCACGTTCCCTGCGCATAACTTGGCTTAGTTCATGATCACAAATGCGTTAAACACAATGATAACTATTCCCCTTAACGCTTGTATATCGAACATTTCGATAAAAAGTTTATCAAGGAGCAGAGACTTGCTATACTTGAGTGCCGCTGTCCTTCGAATGTACTGGAACAGACATATAACGGGCCATCCCCTCAACGCTTGTAATGCTGGCACGCACAGGGTGAAACGTGCTTATATATTGTGTATGCTTTCAACAAAGAAAACTATCTTATTCTTTCAAATGTGGTCCTGAAACTTTCACGAAATATACACACGATGTTTCTCTTAAGTTTAGTCGAACTCTCGATACTAGTTTCACACGAGAACTGATATTATGACGATATTCTGTTTCCCACATCTTCAGCGGACTTCTCATGTTAATTTTTGACCGACGGGACCGTCCTCCTCACCGACAAACTATGTTCGCGTGAGACCCATCTTGCACACGCTGGTTTCAGGAACTCAAGTGTCGCAGGTCCGTTCCCTACCACTGCTTCTACACAAAGACCTCGATTTGATGCGCGTCACCACGCTCGTCAAAACCAATCGACTGGCGCCTCATGAGGAAAGAGCGGTAAATCATTCATTACTTATATCTTTCTACAGGAGTTTCAAACTTCCTTCTCTGGGTGACTATCATAAATACTTTCAATTTAGATTTTTTCTCAATAGTTTTAAATGTTCAGATTCTCTCTTCTTTAATAAATGGCAGTATAAAAATCGATGAAGCTTCTCATCAAGCGCGCTCATTTTCTCCTTCCTCCTTGTTTCTAGAAATTGGATTAGCCAAACAACGCATTTCTCTTCGAACTCTGCATGTTGCTATGAGCGGCCAAGCGAAAATACAACGCAGGATTGCCCAACGGCGGTTTCGATCGCAATTTTGCTGTCGTCAAACACAATCTGAAGCTTCCTCTCATAATAAAATTTTAAAAATATCGTAATTCCTCCAAAAATACTGCAATCTTCTCCAAATTTCACCAAAACATCCTAAATAGCATCATGTCCATCCTGAATCATTTAGAATTCAAGTTCAATACGGCAAAAGTATTCTTATGCCTTTTGTAGAGCGTTAAATTTCCTACAAATTTGACTATTCAAACATGTTTGTATGTCAATTCGTTACCGAGATATGGCGTTTCGAAAAAGATGTCATTTTTCAAAATTCGCTAAATAATGCCCAAAAATGCAGAATTCCACCTTATTTCTTCAGTTATAACCGAATTATGATTTTAAAAAATGTAATTATGCTTCCTGTTTACAATCACCGACTTTGGAAACCCCCACCCTCCGCTCCCCCCTTCTCCCGCCCAACTTCAATTCACAAAAGCTCATTTTCTTCTCTGATGAAAGCCAACCATATTCACATAAGGTTGTTATTGATATTAGTTACTTTTTGGATCGACTTTGATCCCCCCCACCCCCACACACACACGTCCCTTCCTCTACATAATTATCCCAGGGCAGGTGAAATAGAATTGTTCTCTGATGTTCATTCAGAGACAGCTTGTGGACATGAAATCAACCCGAGTAGTGAGAGACAGAATCGACATTGGGGAACTGCGCGTATTGTTCACTGAGCACCCCCCATTCCTTCACATCCAGGACATAGTTTCTCTGAGCACAGGAATCATTGGTCATGGCGAAGTGAACTGTCACTTAGCACGAGAGATATGTATATCATAAATGAAGAAAGTGGAGGGGGGATTTTGAAGAATTAAAACTGAAATGGAATGATAGGGTCGTGACTCGCGCTCCTGTTTCCTGCTCGTTGAAAATTGCTGGTGAAAAATTAACTGTCAATCCCCTCACTCTCTTCCAGCGTGTCTGCATTGTCAAAAATTTGAATAAGATCTTAAAGAACTCTTGAAGTTTGAACTCACACCCTTCCCAATGTCACTCTTCACTGAGGAGGGAATGCGCAAGGGAACGAAGTCTGCAATTTACTCACTCTTCACTCACATAGAGGAAGTCAACCTTGGCAACAGGAAATGTAACGTGATTGATGGAGGATACCTGTTACATAAAGTGGTGTGGAACAAAACTCTTACAACCACATTCGAGGTGCTGTGCTCTACGTACATCAACTACGTGCAGAGACACTTTGGTGGTAATGTTATTGTTGTGTTTGATGGATGCCGCACTAACGCCGGCTATCCAAGCACCAAAGCCGCAGAACGAGCTCACCATTCTGCATTACAATCAGCAACCAAAGTCGTGTTCTCCTCATCTACCAAGGTGACCATAGCTCAAGAAAAGTTCTTGGCAAACGATCACAATAAGAGCGCATTCATTTCGATGTTGATGACACGAATGGCGGATGCTATCATCGAAGTGAAGCAGGCATATGAGGACGCCGACGCGATGATCATCAACACCCCCATATCCAAGGCCAGCGAATTCGACAGCGTCATCATTACTGCTGAAGATGTGGACATACGTATTCTGTTGACGGCATTAGGTATGTCCACAAAGAACATCTATCTTCAGAGAAGTGGAAGAGGCAGTGGTTTCAGTATCCTCTACTCACCACGTTCCTGCTCCTTTTCCCCCAAGGACATACTTTTCCTCCACGCAGTGAGTGGTTGTGATACCACGTCAGCACCGCATGGATTGGGGAAGAACAAAATTTGCAGCACCTACATGAAGAATACATCCCTCTCTGCAGCAGTGGCTCCGTTTCTAACACCAAACGCTAGACCTCAGCAGATCAGCGACGATGGAGAAAAGTTCCTGGTAGCAATTTATGGAGGCGACATTGCCAATGACGACCTGCGGTACAGATTATTCACACGATCAGTGACGAAGGATAAATTGCAATAATCCCGTCTACCACCAACTAGGTATGCTACCAAGTACCACTCCCTCCGCACTTACCAACAAGTACAGGCGTGGTTAGGCAATGAACTTCTCCCATGAGTTTGGGGCTGGAGCCTAACCACGCGAGGGGTACTACCAATCCCCACAACCAGAAATGATGCGCCGGATAACATCCTCCAGATTGTTTCCTGCAAGTGCAGCAAAGGCTGTAGCACCGGAGCGTGCAGCTGCAAGACAGCAGGTCTTAGGTGCTCAGCAATGTGCAAGCACTGCACAGGCCACTCCTGCGAAAATGTCCCCGCAACTGATTTGAACGAGGAGGACCCACCAGACATAGTCGACGAATACGTCGACGGCGAGGACGTCATTAAGAGGCTGATCACTCAGGAGGTCTACGAGCACTTAGAAGCAGAACCAATGGCTAAGAAATCCCGACAGTAACTGTAATGAGTACAAATGAGTACCTACTATGATAAGTACATGTATTGAGCCCGAATAGCTCATGCTGGTGATAGCTTGTACACGAACCATGGGATTTATAAAGTTCAAGAATTGTGAAAGCACCCACAGCAGCATGCCACTACATTAGATGTTCTTTTGACTTCATTAAGAAGCAGTATAAAATTACCCTACGTGATCAAAGAAGTTCTCTTTGATGTGCAACCTGAATTTATAATAATCAGTCATTCAGATTAACTAGCCACATTTTTCATGGGCTAATAATATTTTATTTATGGTTTACGACCGAAGGTATAACACCGCCGATACGAGGAAGGAATGAACTTAGACGCTAAATGACTCGGAAGTGATCGAACTGAGCACACCTACTTCCGTGAAGGAATGACTTAATTCCGCGCTTGCATGGCGAGCGGAGGTGAAATTGTGAAGGTCCCAGGTGACCAAGTCTAAAGTATCATCGGCGTTCAAATTGTGTAAAGTGAATACGACTGAAAGTATTAATTACAGCACGAAGTGTGCTGGTGACGCGAAAAGTTCGTCCAAGATTGTGAATCTTACTATATTTCTATTCAGTGAAGTGATGACCACATGGTTACAGCGTGCTTCAATGGCTGACCATTGACAAATAAGTCATGTACCAGTAAGACCCGAGTGGATAATCTGGTCGTCATAATCAACAGGTACAGTGAAATATTTACGAGCCGTGCAAAGGCCGACTGTAAAACAAATAAGATTAAGCTGATATTCTTCGATATGATATCTAAAGCGTGTGAAGTTATTTAGTTTCAGTGAAAAGACACGTGTCTAGTGTCAAAGCCAGTTTATGTGTTTTAGCAGACAAGGCCATTTTTAAATATAGTCTGCTGGTGGAAAAGGTGTCAAATCTGTGAATTTCAACACGTTAGAAGCTGTGTCCAGTAATATACGAATTTCAACGAATCTACAAGATGCCTTCATTTAACCACGTGCTGAGGCATAATAATCCTGTATCTAAGAAGAAGAGGGCTATGGCTTAAACATCCGAATGGGAGGAACGCTGAATACCTAAGCCACACTACAACAATGGATGACCACCCGAGGATAACCATGCTTGTGGCCGAGCAGAGAAGATATTTGTGGTTTGTCTGGATGAAAGGCAAAATCCTCAATCCTCGTGGCTGGATAATTATCTGCAATAGCTGTGAGTCATGATTTCCTAATCTATTTCTGTACGGTGGATGGTCATGGGTGGATTAGTCTGTAGCATCTGTAACTGAATGTCAGTCATCAAGGTAGGCTTCTTTCATTCTTTTTGACCACCTCCTTAAGGTGATTTTTCACGCTTCTGAATGCTTCTCTTTGCATTTCGTAACTCGACACTGAGTTAGTCACCAGATTGTGTGTGTCCACACGGTGCAATATTGTTCTTAGAAGGTAATTCCGCATGACGGAACATCAATTCAGTCATTTGTGACAGGGGCATGTTTTTAATTCAGCTCCAGCTGATATTTGGTCAAAGTTTTGAAGTCCCCATTTCTATTATTTTTGTACGCCACTGACGTCTTTATTTAACATTATAGTGTATCGTTTAGGTATGGAAGGGATCCAGCCTGTTGTTATTGTAATGTACATTTCTAAAGAGTGAGCAGTTCGCCAATAGAATTCAGATAATTCACATCGCTGTACATGAGTCAAGTAATGTTATGAACTTACTCATAAAGTTTATGTTACACGATTCGTATCATTTCGAATGTTAAGGTTAAGGTTTGAGCCAGTATTTTATTATCATTTAAATATGTTTTGTACGCAGCACTCATTCGCTGTGAGGTTCAGTGGCGCTACACAATGTCAAAGCCTTTCAAAGAGAGAGGAATATCTTTCTGTTACGTCTATTTGGTTTTCAAAAGCCAAACATATCACTCTATTTTTAATTGATTCGTCCTTATAACGTTATAGTAACTTCTTTTACATGTGTATAATCCTTTAGAGTGATTGCTAAGAACACTCGGTCTACATTTACTGTGCTTTAATGTGTTGAAAGATCAGTGATAGACATTTCCTTGAGATTCACTGACGCGCTATGATGCTTAGTGCCAAGCGCTGGGAGCACAATGACAGGTGCTTGTCCAGTCCACGCCAATAACATTGCCCAAGGTTACTTACGATCTCTCTTGTGAGACAATTGACTATCGACTTCATTTTTATTTTCGTTATTTCTAGACCTTGCTAGGAATGTTCTTACGGGCTATGCTTTGTTTATGCTCATGCTATTGACCTTGATTCAGTATCGATTTTTGTAAAGCTGTTCTAGTACAGGTGTACTGATAAGTAATGCTTAATGTTTAATATACTCGCAGGTATTTGTGAGCGAGCCCCAATATATTTTGACATGATTTATAATGAATTTGAGCAACCATTTGATAAGTTGGACCCTTAAGGCTATTATGTATTCTCACTTGTAAGTGCATGATTATTTACCGTGTTTTTAATCTAAACAGGGTTGGTTACCACGTTTATTAGAGAAAGCCGGCCAGATCTATGTTACAGAACAAGTTTAGACCGAGGACGAAAAGGTATGGTCTGTTTCGAGTACCGATTGTGTTATTGTTAACGTGCGAGCCACGTATTCTTTGTCGAGGTGTACCACGTGTTGGTAGCACGCTCTTGCGACGCCTTTCATATGTTCAACTATCTTAATAATCAATGGACTCATAAATCTACGACATTAAACTTAGGACTAAATCATGAATCACCAATTTATTTCCTAAACCGGCGATGCTAATAATACAGTTAAACCTTAATCGTTGTTAAATTTTGATCTTGTACCTGTAGTCGAGCAGACCAATGCATTGCACCGTCGTTCGTTCTTACTAGTAAGTTTAGTAGCTAACACTGATAGACTTTGACAGAGATCGCACGAACCCAAAGTTCAGAACTCGTGGGTCGTGACCCAATCAGGGTTCTTGCACAGTTTGATTCTCAAGTTTAGACACCCTGATAGATGACGGTGGACAACAAACAGTTGTTCATCTGTGGCAGGCAGGATTAATAAGATGATTATTTGAGTGTACCACTTATTTATTTACCGATGTGTTTCCCACTATTACCCTACTGTCTCTTGCAATATAGAACATCTTTGTTGTTTGTATATAATTGTACCAGTGTACTGTAAAATGATGACACAATAATTAGTTTTGTATAGTTTGTGTATCACGGACGTCTGACGCCGTTGATCAGATTAAAGCAGGAGTAGTTCAAATAATTATAGTATAAATGTACCAGTCCTTTAACTTTGCTGTCCTGTTTGACATGTTTTGATGCCATGATGCCTTCTTCCTAGAAGCATCAGTTTTTTGTATAACGATTTTTCTTGCGGTACCATTTCCCCAGTTTTGCTTTGTTTTGCTGTATTTAGGACCTGTCGAGGGGATTCTACGTTAATTTTAGGAGTTGTTTATTTTTTCTTTGACTTTTAGCTTGGGAATAGCCGTTTATCAAACCCGACCGTAGGACAGGGGTTTGACCTTCCAAATAAACCAACCATGAGTATGTCTTAAGTCTGGATTTTAATTATTTAGTAGTTTTGACCTTTTGGGGGTGCATTTCCTTTGGGCGTCTATGACAATCACTGTGATGGGAACCTGATCCTTAGGGAAGCAGAGTCTTGTGCGGCCTAGTCCCAAGAAGTGCATTCAGATCCTCTCCGGCAATGTGTCTCGAGGTAGAGGTCATCTGGGAGGCCACCTTATGGTTGGTGGTAACCAGATAACCTTGTCCAACAGGCACATAACCACTTCTATTCTTTTGGCGCCCAACCTGGTAAGCCGACGTGGACATGTAGGCCATCAGCAACATGTCATTTTTGAGAGGATCATGTATTTTGATTATTGACAAATTTGTCTGGACTATGACGAACTTTAGATGTCGTACAGCTGTACAAAAGGTCACATGGCATTCTGTTTAGATATCAGACCATGGGGTGAAGTCTAATAGAGTTAAAATTCAGTCGAGGTATTTTATGTTGCCAGTACTTCATCCGTAGTAAATGTAACTTGTTTTGTGTTGCTTTGCTTGTTGTTAAATGTAAATGTAGAATCATTCTTTGTCGTCGGATCCAGCAGAATTCATGGGAGTTTATTGGGGATGGCCAAGCTTTCCACCATGGCCATTCATCCATAAAGTAGTGTTCGCTGGGTGTAAGGTGTTTCTTCCTCATCTCATCAATTGTATTTTTGTAATGGAGGGAGAGCGGTTCCAAGAGATGATGAACCTAATGGTGGGTCAGATTAATGCCAATATGGAGGTAAGCAATGCAATATTACGAGCTGATTTTAATGAAAATACAGCGACATTGAGAGGCGATCTAGATTTAGTCCGAGCAGATGTGACTGAGGTAAATGGAACATTAGGTAGAGTTAGGCGCAACAAAACTAATAATGTTGCTAACCTAAATGAGGCTATGGCGACTAATACTGCCAACCTCAACGAAAACATAAACACTAGAGTCACTACAATTAACAACACACTGACTGAGGTCAGAGATGACATAACCATTGTAAGAGGTGACTTGACTACTAATGTCGCCACAATTAATGAAACGATTAATACGAATGTAAACACAATTAATGAAACACTAGCCACTGTTAGGGCTGATGTAACTAATGTAAACACAAATGTACATAATGTTAGGACAGAATTAAGTGATTCTATTAATACTAATGTTGCAGCAATTAATCAAACTATTGATAATCATGTTGAAGCATTAAATGAATCTATTAATGCCTATGTTGAAAAATCTGTCGCCTTAAATTGTACACTAACTCAGGTCAGGAACGATTTGGAAACGAATCGGGGAGAAGCAAATGCTAATCTTGTCGGAGCGTTAGGGAAGGTTGATACACGCTTTGAAACCCTGACCAAAACTATCGATGCAGGTAGACTAGAAATGCAAACACGGTTAGATGCAATAGACGTTATAATTGAAGAGGTAAGCGATCGTATGGATGAAGGGAGGAGTGAACTCCAACTTGCGATTGCGACCGTGAAGGAGCAGTTAGGAACTAGAGTTTCTGCTATTAAGGAACGGATGGATGAAACTCAAACGGCTACCAAAGAGATGAGACGTCAAGTCGAACTTGTCAGCACTAGTATGAGAGTTATGAGGGGCGTAGCGACTGCTGTTCACAATAATATGAGAACAGTGGTGGAAGACATGGGCAGTTTTCGAGAAACCTTAGCCGACAGTAAGAATACTATGGCGGAACTTACTGCTAACACGGAAGGGTTAAGGCTGGAAACTCATGAAAATTTGAAGGAATTGATGAGAGAGATGAGTTTAGCAAAGAAGACCGTCCACGATGTTGACGAGTGTCTCCATGGGAAAATAGAGAGGATCGAGCTACAAATAAATGCAATAGGTTATTATTATTATTATTATTTATTTACCATAAATCGTACACGAAGTATGGAAGGCCTAGTGAAAAAGGGCAAGCCCCACATACATATTTCATGCTTCACAGGCACAGCTTACATCTACATTTGTTTTAACAATATTTACAAGTTTTACAAAGATATTTGCAGTATTTACATATTTAGAATATTGACATAGTACATTTTCCTGTTCACTCACTCTCTCACGCACGCACTTTCATAACCTCGATCACGCGATACATACATTCATTCCATTCAGATACTCATTCATTCAGCGAGACAATCAATCACTCATACATACGTTTATTTATACAATGTACTTTTTTACGTACGGCTTGAATTTCCTAAGAGGCAAGATCTTGGCATCCCCTGGCAGCGCGTTCCATAACCGCGCAGAGCGGCCGTAGAAACCTGTCAGGTAAGCATTGCTACGTGCGAAGGGCGGAACGAGGGTTACACCTCGTCCTCTCCGAACTGAGCGATATGCCAATGACAGTCGGCAAAAAGGGTCAATATTAATGGAACCTGTAAGGGATTTTTTAAGAAAAATTAGATCAATTTGTTTGGCTGTTGCCTCTATAGATGGAAATTTTGACAAAGGGGAAGGGGAATAACGAGCTATTAGCCTTTCTGCGTGGCGCTGTACACGCTGGAGCTTGTTCATGTTTTCCGTTGTAGTGGGATGCCAAGCAGGTAAGCCGTACGTTAATATCGGACGGACCATGCATGTGTAAGCCATCCTGAAGGCTCTAGGTTTACAACCTCTCATGTTTCTGTACAACAAACCCAGAACTTTGGTGGCCTTACATCTTGCCTCTTCACTTTGCATGTTCCAATTCAGGGTGTCGGAGATTGTTACCCCTAATAGCTTTAAGTTTGTGCACTGTGGGATGACACTGTTCATAATTTTGTATTCATTCTCAATGGGTTTTTGTGACCTGGTTATTCTTATGTATTTACATTTTTGTACATTTATATTTAAATTATTCACAGAACACCACAGCGATAAGTTGTCCAGATCTGATTTAAGACAGAGGGAATCTTCTTCACATTTAATGCCCCTGTATAGCACGGTGTCATCTGCATATAGTGACATTGATGAGGTGACACAGCCAGGAAGATCGAGCACATATATAGTGAAGAGAAGAGGTCCGATCACAGAGCCCTGAATCACTCCAGAAGTAACTTGAGCAGCCTGCGATCGAGCTCCTCCGTACACCACACACTGTGTTCGACCCTCTAGGAATGACCTCACCCATGCAAGTAAGCTACCCCGTATGTTAAGCTGCTGTAGCTTTAACAAAAGTCTTTCATGAGACACTTGATCGAAGACCTTAGCCCAATCCAGTGCAATACAGTCCACTTGTTTCACTTCTGGCTGATTCAAGTAGAACTGAAAGTCATCAATGACTTTTGTCAATAGAGTAGTGCAAGAACGACCCGGAAGAAAACCGTGCTGATTTGGGTCGAGCAGATTGTTCTCCCGTAGGAATTCCAGCACACTGTTTGCTACTAGCCGCTCCATACATTTACAAATTATAGATGTTAGACACACCGGTCTGTAATTTGCAACATCTCCTCTGTCACCTTGCTTATAGATTGGCACCACGTTAGCACATTTCCACCCACACGGCACAGAACCTTGGTTGATAGACAGGTTGAATAACGCACTCAGAGAGGGCGCTAATGCTTCCGCACACTGCAGCAGGATCCGTCCGGGAACATCATCTGGGCCGGTCGCCGCATGTGGTCTAATCTTCCGTAGGCTCTGAATCACCTCAGTTGTTGTGAAGTACAGGTTGGAGAGTGGGAGGGGTGGAAGTGATGACCTTGGCAGAAGCAGGTTCGTGGTCATATCCGGCTTAGAAAAGTTCTGCTTGAAACTATCACTGAACGCTGTTGCAATATCTTGGGGTGTACTGAGGAATGTACCGTTACAGTGAAATGAGGCTGGCGCAGCGGTGCCGCGTCTTCTGGACAAACATTTCCACATTTCACTGGTGCTGCTTATTTTGTGAATATAATTGTCGTATGTTTCGCGAATTCATTTCTTTGTTTGGTTCCTGATGTTCTTGTATTTTTCCCACATGATGTCAGTTGAGCAACTTTTCCATTTCTTGTATAAAACGTTCCTTTTCCTAATCATTTTAATGACTTCCTTCGTCACCCATGGAGAATATTTCTTCCCACTAATGGTTATTTTCGGTATAGCTATATCCACACATTCAAAGAAACAATTTCGCCAGGCGTGCCACACTGAGTTGATGTCGCTGGTGTCCAGAATACATGGGGTGGGAAGGTGTTTGAGGAATAAAGATGATAGCAATTTCCAGTCTGCCTTTTTGTAATTGTATACTGTCCTCACTGTGCTCTTGCTGCGTGGTTTGTTGTAATGCAATGTGGTAAAGATGGCTGCGTGATCACTGAAACCGGGTATGACTTCAGCTTTCTGTACGGAGGAAGGAAGGCTTGTTAGGAATAGGTCTATTGTGGAGCGTGTAGTTTGTGTGATTCGAGTTGCTTCGGTTATTAATTGGTCAAGGAATAAATCGTAGAATGCGGTAAGGAATTCATTAGCAATGGGATCCTTGGGAGTGGGAGGAGGGTTTTGCCAGTCTATTTCTAAATTAAAATCGCCTGTTATGTAAATGGCCTTGTATTTGTGCTGGATGTATTGTACACGACGGAGGGACTCCAAAAGTTCATCATTGATGTGCCGAGTTGAATTTGGAGCACGGTATACAGAGCCTATTAGAAATGTATTGTTCGCACACGTGAATTCCACCCACACAGCCTCAGCATCAGTTTCAAGCTCCCGTTGGCGAACAGGCCTTAACTCTGGTTTCATGGCTATTAGTACCCCTCCCCCTGATGTCCAGGTTCGATCTTTGCGGAACATGGTGTATGTTACCGGAAATATTTCTGGGTCGTTAGTGGATTTTTTCAGCCATGTCTCCCCTGAACACACAATTGACGGATTAAGTGCTGTGAGACAAGAACGCAGGTCCGGTTGTTTGGAGGGACATGTTACACTTCGAGCATTGAAGGAAAAAATGGACAATGCTTTGCTATCCGAGGGTGTTACGTCACTATCTACACTATTTGCACTCTGTGACGATGTATTAAAAAATGAGTTAGAGAACTGAGGTAAAGAACAGTTCCAACATAGCCACGATTGTTTCCCAGAGGTGATTATTTTGTGTTTTGAAGCACTGATTTTTGCACAAGTTCTGTGCGCTTGAGAGTGGCAAGATGTACATGTCACAAATAACTGATTCACACGACCCTTCGAATCACAAATTATACACACCTTATTCGGCCCTGGGTTTATCTCCACATCTCCACTGAGAGCCACAGACAGCACCACGAGATGTAATAATGTAGCGGGCGGTCTGGCAACCCCGCACAGTGCTGGGCGCCCTCTGCCTGCTGCCGTGACTATCAGCCCCTCGCTTCCACACCATGTGAGAGAAGATATATTGAGTTTACAAACTACCATGAGGTGTTCCTTCAGGTCCGAGTTCACACACGAGTCTTCAATTGTTAAAGAATGATCGAGGAACTTTTTCGAGGCACCCACTGAGCTTTTTACTAGGTAGAACACGAGGAAAAGTTGGAGCACTCTAACTGCTACACACCTGCTGGCCGCCATCTTGCGGGGTCAGGTTCGCCAGGCAATATTTCTAATTCGCCTGACATGCAAGATCTTGATCAGCGATTAGAACGGATCGAAGCTCAAATGAAATCCACGACATTTGTAACACCTCCGTTAATTCCTACAACATCATCAACAGTGAGACCACAAATGATAATGACTGCTGAGGCATACCCTACCACAACCTCAGGGCAACCCAGTACGTCACATTATTGGCAGTCACCACTAAATGTTACTTCCACCGCGGGAGATCCACTGCAATACGATTACCAAATGCCAATCAATACAACCGGATTATCTACTATGACTACTACTCCGAATGTCACTACTATGACCGGTAATTGCTATCCAACTACCATGGAGCAACTGAGCTTATTAAATAGTCAAGCACCGATCTTTACACCGACACGCAGTTCGGGGAATCAGAACGTGATGATCATACGTTCAAGGGAGGAACAACCTGCCAGATTTTCAGGAAGTGGAGCAGGCGTCACACCCGTTGAATTCCTAAATAATGTTGAAGCGTACTTGCGTGATACGATGGTAACACCGGAACGTGAACACCCGGTGATAGAGCGTTTGATGGAAGGTCAAGCCAGCACCTGGTTCCGCGCTTTTAGGTACTCGTTCACTGGTTTCCATGATTTCAGAGAGGCTTTATTGCGCACATATTGTTTTTCGGATCTTCAGCAGGGGATAAGAGCCGAAATGTACACCAAGAGGTACAGCTCTACCCAGCCAACGCGCTATGCTAATTACTTCTCGTCTCAATTAGCTAAGTTGAGATGCCTTCAACCCCCACTGGCGGAAACGGATCTGATCCAAACGAAAATCAGGCAATATCCCGCAGACGTCCAACGAGTCTTGATCTCCGCTGACGCAACATCTTTTGTCCAATGCGATCAGATTTTGAGAAGACTCGACTCAACCAACGAACAATTTCCTAGTCAACGACCTCGTGGTGAACCACGCAATGATAACAGACCGGCAAATCGACAAGTTAATATAACCACTGTCGACAAGAGCAGCCAAACACCTGAACCAATGTCCAATATGGGAACACGGTATCAGCAGGACAATCCAGGACCTGACCGGAGAAATTGGAACCGGCAACCGTATAACCGTAACTATGATAGAAACGATAGGTTCAGAAACCAACCGTATTGGGAACGTCATTTCGAACGATCGAATGAAGACCGAGGAAATTATAATGGCAATCAACGACGGGATCATCAGAATCAACAAAGAGGTAATGTCCGTCGAGATTACAGATACTCGGGAATATATCGTCGAGACCGAGATCCACGATTACAAGAAACAGAAATTGACCAAGATTGGAGAGGAAGAGCTCAAGAAAGTCGAGAGTATCTTCGCGAGAAGAGAGAAGAGAGAGAGAAAACTCGAACACCGAGGGAACCTCCAGAAGATCTTGATGAAATACGATTAGACCCTAATCAACCTGGAACTTCTAATAATGGTAAGGGTAAACAAAACAAAACGCCAAAATCTCAATGATGTCTGAGGAGACGAATTCCAAAGTAAGGGCTGTCATACTTCTTTGGGAACCCCTCCAGGAAGACCTACTCTATGAGAGGCAAACGACGAACGACGAACAACTGACGAGACTACCAGTTATATCCGGCAAAATTAACGGTTACCCTGTAACATTACTGATAGACACAGGAGCCATGATCAGTGTTCTGTCAGCAGATTTTCACGCCATACTAAAGATTAATACTAAGTTGACTGAACTGCCAGTATCAACGGTGAAAGTGCGAGGAATTATCCCAGACAAGAGCGTCAAATGCATTGTGCAAGTTTATTGTACCGTGGAGATTGCTAACCACGTGTACCTACATCTATTCCTTGTGTTGAGAGATTATAGGGTCATTAGCACTAAATCAAACAATGGCCAAGCAGGGGTTGGTCTGGTATTGAGTAGGAAACTTGGACAGCGGGTGGAATAATATGAGCAATATAGTGAACGGATTATTGTAGCAAAATTCAATACTAAACCTACGTGCACCACAGTGGTACAAGTCGATATGCCTACCAGTCAAGCTGATGATGAGGATGTTGAAAAGGTCTACGAAGAAATAGACGAAATTCTGAGGTATATCAAAGGTGATGAAAATGTTATAGTATTGGGAGATTGGAATGCTGTGGTAGGAAAAGGGAAAGAAGGGAAGATAGTAGGAGATTTCGGATTAGGTGAAAGGAATAATCGAGGAAGCAGGCTGATGGAATTCTGCACCGAGCATGAGTTGGTCATAGCTAACACCTTATTCAATAACCACAATAGAAGAATATACACATGGATGAGATCAGGAGATACAGGGCGTTACCAAATCGACTTCATTATGGTCAAGCAGAGGTTTCGAAACCAGATTTTGGATTGTAAAACATATCCTGGTGCTGACATAAACTCTGACCACAATCTGGTTGTAATGAAATGCAGATTAAAGTTGAAGAAACTGAAGAAAAGTCAAAAGTCAAAAAGGTGGGCAATAGACAGACTGAAAGAGAAGGATGTAAACGAAAGATTCAAGAAGAGTATAAAAGAAGGACTAATGAAAAACCCTAAACAAACTTCAATTGCAGACGAATGGGCACTTTTGAAGAATTAAATAACAAAATCCGCAGAAGAAAATTTGGTAGGAAAGAAAGAATAGGTAGAAAACCGTGGATCACTCAGGATATACTAGAATTGATGGATGAAAGGCGGAAACACAAGAATGTAAGAGATGAAAAGGGGAAAGCAGAATACAAACGTCTGAGAAATGAGGTCAACAAGAAGTGCAGGGAAGTGAAAGAAGAATGGTTAAAAGAGAAATGTGCAGGTATAGAAAATTATCTGAAATTAGGAAAAGTAGACACAGCTTATCGAAGGATTAAGAATACATTTGGGGAAAAGAAGACTAAGTCTGTAATATTAAGGATACAAACGAAAAACCTCTAACAGATAGGGAAGAAAAGGTTGAGAGATGGAAAGCTTACATACAGAGTTTGTATAAGGGAAAGGAGATTGAAAATCATGTAATGGAAAGGGAGGAGGAAATTGATGAGGATGCGAAAGGAGATTTAATATTGAGATCAGAATGTGATAGAGCTTTGGAAGACTTAAGCAGGAACAAAGCACCAGGCATAGATGATATACCGATTGAGTTGCTACGCTGCATAGGACATGAAGGTCTGATCAGGTTATTTCACTTGGTGTGTAGGATTTATGAGACAGGTGAGGTACCCCCTGATTTCAAGAAGAATGTAATCATCTCTATACCAAAGAAAGTGGGAGCTGACAGATGTGAAGATTACCGTACAATCAGCTTGATTACTCATGCTTCAAAGATCCTGTCTAGAATAATTTACAAGAGGATTGAAAGCCAGATAGAAAGGGAGTTGGGTGAAGACCAGTTTGGTTTCAGGAGAAATGTTGGAACAAGGGAAGCTGTACTAAGTCTTAGACTGATTTTGGAAGGTAGATTAAGGAAAGATAAGAGAACGTTCATGGCATTTGTAGACTTAGAAAAGGCTTTTGATAACGTTTATTGGACTAAATTGTTTGACATTTTGAAATCTATTGGAATAAAGTACAGGGATAGGAGGGTGATCTACAATCTATACAGAAACCAGACAGCAGTCATTCAAGCTGAAGGACATGAGAGAGAAGCTGATATTCAGAAAGGTGTTAGGCAAGGCTGCAACTTAACACCCATACTTTTCAATATTTACATTGAACAAGCAATGAAGGAAATTAGAGAAAAATTTAAAGAGGGAGTGAAGATTCAAGGAGAAATAATTTCAACTCTGCGATTTGCTGATGACATCGTCATCTTGGTCGACAAGCCTGAGGATTTGAATGAGTTTTTGAATGGTATGGACTCCGTCTTACGGAAAGAATACATGATGAAAATTAATAATTGTAAAACAAAAATACTAGAATGCAGCCGAAATAAATCAGAAACCTCTATGGACATCAAATTGGCAGGTGAAAAGCTGAAGGAAGTAGGAGACTTCTGTTACTTAGGAAGCAAAATAACCAGTGATGGACGAAGCAAAGACGATATAAAAAGTAGGTTGGCTCAGGCAAGGAAAGCATTTCTACAAAAAAGGAATCTGTTGACATCGAATATAGATTTAGGTATTAGGAAGTTATTTTTGAAAGCCTTTGTCTAGAGCGTGGCGCTCTATGGAAGTGAAACTTGGACTATTGGTGCAGCAGAAAAGAGGAGAATTGAAGCATTTGAAATGTGGTGCTACAGGAGAATGATGAAGATCAGATGGGTAGGTAGGGTTACAAACGAAGAGGTATTAAGACGAGTGGGAGAGGAGAGATGTTTCTGGCGATTGCTAATGAAGAGAAGAGATAGGTTAGTAGGACACACACTAAGACACCCAGGAATAGCAAGCTTAGTTATGGAAGGAAGGGTCGAGGACAAGAACTGTAGGGGTAGACCAAGGTTAGAATATGGTAAACAGATTGCCTCGGATGTAGGGTGTGGTAGCTATGTAGAGAAGAAACGATTAGCTCAGGACAGCGAGGCATGGAGAGCTGCATCAAACCAGTCAAAAGACTGAAGACTCAAACGAACGAACGAGAGATTTACGATATCAAGCCATCTTAGGGGCTGATTTTATGAGGACACATGATGGAATCATCGATAAGGGCCAGAATACGATTTGTTTCAAGCAATTTGATCCTATTCCGATGGATGTGCATGAAGAAGATGAAGCTAGGAATGCGAATGTCTATGCCCAAGAGATGCAGAATGCAGAGCGCATAAAAATCACTGAGATTAACGAAGAGAGCTCGGAAGAAGCTAGCGAAGGAAACACTGATGAAGAGAGTGAAGAAAGCATCAAGGAAGAAGGAAAAGTCAGTGCAACACAGTGATGGAGCAATAGGACCAGAGAATGACTGGCATTCAAATGCCTTAGAAGGTCGAGCTTATATCACGGAGTTAAGAAAGGAATCCGATGATTCATCTCAAACTTCGAAGGATGAACCTTACCAGAGTCATCGCATGACAGTTGTCGCCGATGTACATCATGTGGAGACGAGACCGTCGATGTCCGACGAGCAGTTCGAAGAGATTACGAAGAGGATGGATGATGCCAGAGATCAAAGCCTGAGAGGACGAGAGGAAGAAATTGATTCTGGAAGCTCCAACTTGGATGCTGCTGATATTCACTACCTTGAAGCTACGTCAAGCGAAGAAGAGCTAGAATCTGATGATGATGATGATGATGATGATGATGATGATGATGATGATGATGGTTATATTCCGAAGATGAGACTGTCTGAACCACTATACCACCTGGAGAAAATAAGCCGAAGATATGGTATGAAGCAAGTTGTCAATGTTAATAATTTTGGAGTTACAACCGATGATGAAGACTCCGACTCTGACGTTTCATCTGAGAAGAAACGGGAGAAATGGCAAGAGTATATGAGTGATATGCACCAGATCCATGGAAAGAAGAAGGAAGAAGGAGCACATGTCCATCATATTAAATTTATGGGAGATACAGAACAATTCGATTCGGAGGATGATTGTTACATTCCATCGATGAAGGAATGGGAAGCATGGGATAATGATATGAACTCCATTAGCAAATCAGCTACGAAGAAAGACTAATTTATTTATTTGTCTGACCACCGAGAGTGGAAATTCAGGAAAAGTATCACCAGAATTAAGAACTGTTGCTGAGTCAAAGAAAAATGCTGTCATCATTTTTCTTTGAAACGACGAGGGGATATATGAGCCCGAATAGCTCATGCTGGTGATAGCTTGTACACGAACCATGGGATTTATAATGTTCAAGAATTGTGAAAGCACCCACAGCATCATGCCACTACATTAGATGTTCTTTTGACTTCATTAAGAAGCAGTATAAAATTACCCTACATGATCAAAGAAGTTCTCTTTGATGTGCAACCTGAATTTATAATAATCAGTCATTCAGCTTAACTAGCCACATTTTTCATGGGCTAATAATATTTTATTTATGGTTTACGACCGACGGTATAACACCGCCGATACGCGGAAGGAATGAACTTAGACGCTAAATGACTCGGAAGTGATCGAACTGAGCACACCTATTTCCGTGAAGGAATGCCTTTAATCCGCGCTTGCATGGCGAGCGGAGGTGAAATTGTGAAGGTCCCAGGTGACCAAGTCTAAAGTATCATCGACGTTCAAATAGTGTAAAGTGAATACGATTGAAAGTATTAATTATAGCACGAAGTGTGCTGGTGACGCGAAAAGTTCGTCCGAGATTGTGAATCTTATTATATTTCTATTCAGTGAAGTGTTGACCACATGGTTACAGCGTGCTTCAATGGCTGACCAGTGACAAATAAGTCGTGTACCAGTAAGACCCGAGTGGAGAATCTGGTCGTCATATTCAACAGATACAGTGAAATATTTACGAGCCGTGCAAAGGCCGACTGTAAAACAAATAAGAAATGAAAATCCACAGCCTGTTTCCAGTCTCCGACCGGGTCAGGAATGGAATGAATGAAGACCCCATCTAGCGGCGAGGATTTGAACTGTGCCGGCTGCCGAGGCCTGACGCACTCCTCTGGGGCAATGATTAAATGAATGACAGATGAAATGAAATGATAGTGGAGAGTGTTGCTGGAATGAAATGTTGACAGGGAAAACCGGAGTACCCGGAGAAAAACCTGTCTGCCTCCGTTTTGTCCAGCACAGATCTCACATGGAGTGACCGGGATTTGAACCACGGACCCAGCGGTGAGAGGCCGGCGTGCTGCCGCCTAAGCCACGGAGGCTATGTAAAACAAATAAGATTAAGCTGAAATTCTTCAATATGATATCTAAAGCGTGTGAAGTTGTTTAGCTTCAGTGGAAAAACACGTGTCTAGTGTCAAAGCCAGTTTATGTGTTTTAGCAGACAATGCCATTTTTAAATATAGTCTGCTGGTGGAAAATGTGTCAAATCTGTGAATTTCAACACGTTAGAGCTGTGTCCACTATTATACGAATTTCAACGACTCTACAAGATGCCTTCATTTCACCACGTGCTGATGCATAACAATCCTGTATCTAAGAAGAGGGCTATGGCTTAAACATCCGAATGGGAGGAACGCTGAACACCTAAGCCACACTACAACAATGGATGACCACCCAAGGATAACATGCTTGTGGCCGAGCAGAGAAGATATTTGTGGTTTGTCTGGATGAAAGGCAAAATCCTCAATCCTCGTGGCTGGATAATTATCTGCAATAGCTGTGAGTCATGATTTCCTAATCTATTTCTGTACGGTGGATGGTCATGGGTGGATTAGTCTGTAGCATCCGTAACTCATTGTCAGTCATCAAGGTAGGCTTCTTTCATTCTTTTTGACCACCTCCTTAAGGTGATTTTTCACGCTTCTGAATGCTTCTCTTTGCATTTCGTTACTCGACACTGAGTTAGTCACCAGATTGTGTGTGTCCACACGGTGCAATATTGTTCTTAGAAGGTAATTCCGCATGACGGAACATCAATTCAGTCATTTGTGACAGGGGCATGTTTTTAATTCAGCTCCAGCTGATATTTGGTCAAAGTTTTGAAGTCCCCATTTCTATTATTTTTGTACGCCACTGACGTCTTTATTTAACATTATAGTGTATCGTTTAGGTATGGAAGGGATCCAGCCTGTTGTTATTGTAATGTACATTTCTAAAGAGTGAGCAGTTCGCCACTAGAATTCAGATAATTCACATCGCTGTACATGAGTCAAGTAATGTTATGAACTTACTCATAAAGTTTATGTTACACGATTCGTATCATTTCGAATGTTAAGGTTAAGGTTAAGGTGTGAACCAGTATTTTATTGTCGTTTAAACATGTTTTGTACGCAGCACTCATTCGCTATGAGCTTCAGTGGCGCTACACAATGTCAAAGCCTTTCAAAGAGAGAGGAATATCTTTCTGTTACGTCTATTTAGTTTTCAGAAGCCAAACATATCACTCTACTTGTAATTGATTCTTCTTTAACGTTATAGTAACTTCTTTTACATGTGTATAATCCTTTAGAGTGATTGCTAAGAACACTCAGGCTACATTTACTGTGCTTTAATGTGTTGAAAGATCAGTGATAGACATTTTCTTTGAGATTCACTGACGCGCTATGATGCTTAGTGCCAAGCGCTGGGAGCACAATGACAGGTGCTTGTCCAGTCCACGCCAATAACATTGCCCAAGGTTACTTACGATCTCTCTTGTGAGACAATTGACTATCGACTTCATTTTTATTTTCTTTATTTCTAGACCTTTCTAGGAATGTTCTTACGGGCTATGCTTTGTTTATGCTCATGCTATTGACCTTGATTCAGTATCGATTTTTGTAAAGCTGTTCTGGTACAGGTGTACTGATAAGTAATGCTTAATGTTTAATATACTCGCAGGTATTTGTGAGCGAGCCCCAATATGTTTTGTCATGATTTATAATGAATTTGAGCAACCATTTGATAAGTTGGACCCTTAAGGCTATTATGTATTCTCACTTGTAAGTGAATGATTATTTACCGTGTTTTTAATCTACGCAGGGTTGGTTACCACGTTTATTAGATAAAGCCGGCCAGATCTATGTTACAGAACAAGTTTGGGCCGAGGAGAAAAAGGTATGGTCTGTTTCGAGTACCGATTGTGTTATTGTTAACGTGCGAGCCACGTATTCTTTGTCGAGGTGAACCACGTGTTGGTAGCACGCTCTTGCGACGCCTTGCATATGGTCAACTATCTTAATAATCAATGGACTCATAAATCTACGACATTAAACTTAGGACTAAATCATGAATCATCAATTTATTTCCTAAACCGGCGATGCTAATAATACAGTTAAACCTTAATCGTTGTTAAATTTTGATCTTGTACCTGTAGTCGAGCAGACCAATGCATTGCACCTTCGTTCGTTCTTACTAGTAAGTTTAGTAGCTAACACTGATAGACTTTGACAGAGATCGCACGAACCCAAAGTTCAGAACTCGTGGGTCGTGACCCGATCAGGGTTCTTGCACAGTTTGATTCTCAAGTTTAGACACCCGGATAGATGACGGTGGACAACAAACAGTTGTTCATCTGTGGCAGGCAGGATTAATAAGATGATTATTTGAGTGTACCACTTATTTATTTACTGATGTGTTTCCCACTATTACCCTACTGTCTCTTGTAATATAGAACATCTTTGTTGTATGTATATAATTGTACCAGTGTACTGTAAAATGATGACACAATAATTAGTTTTGTATAGTTTGTTTATCACGGACGTCTGACACCGTTGATCAGATTAAAGCAGGAGTAGTTCAAATAATTATAGTATAAATGTACCAGTCCTTTAACTTTGCTGTTCTGTTTGACATGTTTTGATGCCATGATGCCTTCTTCCTAGAAGCATCAGTTTTTTGTATAACGTTTTTTCTCGCGGTACCATTTCCCCAGTTTTGCTTTGTTTTGCTGTATTTAGGACCTGTCGAGGGGATTCTACGTTAATTTTAGGAGTTGTTTATTTTTTTCTTTGCTTTTAGCTACGGAATAGCCGTTTTATCAAACCCTCCGACCGTAGGACAGGGGTTTGACCTTCCAAACAAACCAACCATGAGTATGTCTTAAGTCTGGATTTTAATTATTTAGTAGTTTTGACCTTTTGGGGGTGCATTTTCTTTGGGCGTCTATGACAATCACTGTGATGGGAACCTGATCCTTAAGGAAGCAGAGTCTTGTGCCGGCAAGTCCCAAGAAGTGCATTCCGATCCTCTCCGGCAATATGTCTCGAGGTAGAGGTCATCTGGGAGGCCACGTTACGGTTGGTGGTAACCAGATAACCTCGTCCAACGGGCACAGTATATATGGGAACCTTTCAATAATAATAATAACTCTATTCCATAGAATGTATGCCTTGTGAATACCTTCATATTATTTATTATATTCTTTCCACAAAAGGACTACGTCTTTTTCTTTACCTGCCCTAGGATAATTATGTAGTCGGAGGGGTAAGGGGGGGGGGGGAGGGCGGTCGATCAGAAAAATAACTAATATCAATAACAACATGATGTGAATATGGTTGGCTTTCATCAGAGAAGAAAATTAGCTTTTGTTAATTGGGGTTGGGTGGGGGAAGTGGGGAGCGGAGGTGGGGTGCGGTGGGGGTTTCCAAAGTTGGTGATAGTAACTAGGAACCATAATTACAAGAACATTTCATCATAATTTGTGCATAACAGAATAAATAAGGTGAAATTCTGCATTTTTGGGCATTTTTGGCGAATTTTGAAAAAATACATTTTTTTAACGCCATATCTCGGTAATGAATTGACATAAAACATGTTTGAATAGTCAAATTTGTAGGAAATTTAACGCTCTACGAAAAGGCATAATAATACTTTTGCCGTAGGACTAAGGGGAAAAGTTATTGAGGACAAACCGGAGGAAGGTCGAAACTTTTGCAGTTTCCTCCCCCCTCCTCTTTCCGCACAGCGTCCTCGAGGTCCAAAACTTGAGAAAATTTTAATTAACCATCCCTCAACAACATAGCAAAGTTTCATTAAATTCCGACCTTTTTCTATCTGAAAATACCTGTCGACTGGGCTAATCTGGGTATTCATGATAATGTTCTCGATGATGTAGGTAGGTGTTAGGAATTGCTGGTACTGTTAGCTGAATCCTAATCTTTTAATTCCTCTATTCCTGACATTACACTCGGAACTGAACCGTCACTGCTTGAATCATTTTCAGAGTCCGATTCACTGTCACTGTCATTGCCAATATGGATTCTGAATTCTTTAATGTCTTCCAGCAATCCGTCCCTTTTCCAGAATTCGGCTCGTAACTTATCGACGTGACCACACTCCTTTTTCCATTCTTCCTCCGTAACCGTCGCAAAAGCGTCTCTTGTAATACGCTCTATGTCCTTGGATGACTGGTTCACATTCTTGTCAGCAATGCGACGCTTCACAACACTCCATATTAATTCTATAGGGTTCAGATCAGTGGCGGCACGTTCTATATGTTCAGTGGTTCAGTGAACCCCCTAGAAATATATAACTTCTAGTAAAAAGGTTAATCAAGTGCGTATTTCTTTAATTACATAATTATGTAAATATGAGCTCGGAGGGATATTTTTTACATCAACACTCGGTTGCTCTCCGGAACCAGCGAAAAGGTTCAATTTCTGAATCGCTGGCGCGCGAAAGGTTCAATTTCTGGATCGCTCGCGCGCGGTGGTGGGACGTAAGGAGGGAGCGATGGGCGCGGGGTCGTATGAGGCAAGGGGGGTAAGCCGAGAACAAAGCTAAAGTATCGCTGGTGAAAGGACCAGCTCAAGCCAGCGCTAGACACGATCTACCTCGAACCACCCCGAAGTTAGCCGATGCAGCCCTGGCCGATGTATTGTCTCTAAGCGTGCGGTTTAAAATTTGCCTGTTATGGTACGTTTTGAAAGGATTTTAATTTCACGATTTTGCGTTTTAGATATAATTAACCGCAATGAACCAGAATATTTTGGTAACTACGATTTGTATAACATCAATAGGCGTGCGTAGCCTATGTTTATGTAATTAATGTAAACTTTTAATTATTTAGAAGTGCTCATAAAGGCAAAATACGTCAAGATAAGAACATAAATAACAGTCTGCCTAACACGTTCTTGAAGCAGTGTTTATTTCTGACCCGTCAGTTCAACCACCTCCGGAACAGTACCTTAGCGAATATCTTCTCAAGTCTGTGTTTATCGAAGTGCTCCATTGTATCTGACGTTCGTTATCACGGTGTGTGGTGGTGTCTTGATGCGTGTGTCGTGTATTCATCAGTGTGAAAATGAATACCGTTCGGTTTCTTCTAAAGAATACCTTTCCAACACTTACTATAGAAGAAAAGTGCAAAATAAAGCAGCTTGGCAGGCCTCTTCCCTCCCTGAAGATTATTCAGAAGCAAACTAGGTAAGGATATTTGTAGAACATTTAAGCCACAGATTTACGAGAGGAATACTTGGCTATGTGGTTGCGATACCATTAATAGGCTTTTCTGTATCCTGTGCTTGCTTTTTGCTAAGGGCAAGGACACGAATTGGACAAAAACAGGGGTATCAGATCTCAGCCATTTAGCACAAAAGATCAATAAGCACGAAGCATATATTTCACATAAGAGTGTTCAGTTCTGGGGAAAACAAATATTAGGCAGCAGCTAAGTAGCGCTTTCAGAAGGAATATTGAGAGGCATAATGATAGTGTCAGAAAACATAGGTACGTGCTCTTGAAGATCATTGACTGCGTGAAATTATGTGGTGAAGTTGAACTTGCTTTGAGAGGTCATGACGAAACACTCGATTCAAACCATCCAGGCGTATTCACAGGACTCATTAATTTTACTTCGGCATTGGATACCGTTAGGGGTCATTTCAACAGTGCTACAGTCTTCAAGGGTACGTCGAAGGACATTCTGGAATATATGTTGCATGTGTGTCGCGAGAATATTTTAGCTGAAGTAGCTACTGCAGACTTCGTCTCCCTGATAGGAGAAGAAACATCTGATGTGTCTTCAAAGTGTCAGTTAGTCATTGTACTTCGATATGCATTATCTAATGGGAAGCCTGTTGAAAGGTTCTGGACTTTCTTAAACCCAGCAGGAAACGACGCCTGCTCATTAGCCGATTGTATAAAGGGGGTCCTTTCTCACGTATTTGGAGAGCACAAAGAAAAAGTACTCTCCCAAAGCTACGATGGTGCCAATGTTATGAGTGGCGACACTCCGGAGTACAAACAATTGTAAGACAAGACTACCCATTTGCTTAATTTGTGCATTGTTACGCCCATCAATTGAATTTAATTCTGGCTCAGGCTGCTAGCCACAACAAAGAAGTGCGATTGTTCTTTGCCACCATTGGAGAGATTCCAGCATTTTTTTTTCTCATTCGCCTCAGAGAGTGGGCATTCTTGATGAGGTTGTGGGCAGAAGAGTTCCGCAGGGCTCAGCTACGAGATGGAACTTCAAATCAAGATGTGTTCTTGCATTGCATGAGCATAAGGATGAAATACTGGAATGCTAGCTTGCCACGGTGGGTGAGTGGATAGCGTGTCGGTCTACTAACCCCAAGATTGCAGGTTCGTCCCTGACCGTGGTAAGTGATTTTTGAAAGGCGGCAAAAATACGATACGCATGTCATACGATGTTGGCGTGTCAAAGAACCCATTTGAATTCAGTAGGCCGAGTTCATAATGGCAAAATTAATCTCGGGAGTTTCCGCCAGCACAAAGTTCCTCATTTCTCTACTAGAAAGCGCTATTGTGTTCAAGGAGATTAGATATCTAACATCTAACCTCCTTGACTTTCATAGTCAAGGAACTACGAAATTCGACATGCAAGCTACCCTCTGGGTGTCAAATAGCAAAGCTTGCACCAGGCACCCGAGGCCATACGATATTATATTATATTATATTATTATACTGGAATGCTTGGAGAAAATCGAAGACACGAGCAGACAAACAGCTACTATGAACCAAGCAGATGGACTGCGTCTGAAAATACAATAGCCTACGTTTACTTTATGGTTACAGTTCTTTTACAGTGCTATGCCTCACGTGGACATTCTATACAACCAATTACAAAAGCATTCTGCTAACCCTGTATCAGTGCGAAGTGTAGTAAGCTCCTTCGAAACTGAAATTTTGAATGTAAGGGACAATGTTGACAGCATCGTTGTGGAGGAAAATGTAGAAGACAACAGAGGGAAAAGAAGATGCGAAAATAGTTATTACTCGAGGAACATTGCGGCGAAGGAGGTGTGTGACGTGATTATAAATCACAGCAAAGAGAGATTCAACTTCTCCAACCACTTACTGGCCTCCACCTTCTTTGACCACCAATTCTTCCCATCCTTCCAAAATAATTTTCCAGAGGAGAATCTTACGTATGTTATAGAATCCTATCCTTTTCTTGATAAAAAAAATAAACTGAAAACCGAACTGCAGGTGATTTATTCAAGAAGTGATTTTAAAGAAATGAAATATGCAACTGACTTCCTTGCTTTTTTTGATAGAGAACAATCTCAAGGAACCTTTCGGAGAAGTGATAAAACTTTTGAAATTAATTATTACTGTGCCCATGACTACTTCTGAAGCAGAAATATGTTTTTCCACTTTAAAGCGGATTAAGACATTCCTGAGGAGTGCAATGCATGAAGATAGACTGTCTGCTCTCGCTATGTTGCCCATCGAGAAGGAGATGACTCATAAATTAGTCGATTTTAATGAGAAGGTAATTGACTTATTCGCCTCCAGGAAGGACAGGAGGATGGATTTCCTGTACACACAGACGACAGCTGTTATACCAACGCCAGCAACGTCTTCAACATCAGATGAAACTGGATCAGCTTAATGTTTCTAGTCATGCAAAGTCACTATTTACGTATATGTAAACATCAAGTAACATTAATTTTGGCCACGTTATTTTTCAAAGTAGTGAACCACCAGATGTTTTATCCACGCACCGCCACTGGTTCAGATCACAGTGATATGGAGGTAATCGTACCACTGTGTGACCCAATGACTTCAAGTAATCGTCCACGGCGAATACTGGCACTGGTTTATGCAATTTCACTACGTTCAGTAATTCATATTTGCGTAGGCTCTTATCGAAAGTGGTGTTATTCGTCGTTAGCCAGGTCTGGATTTCGTATTTCTTGCTGTTTGATGTAGGTGCTTTATTAATCTGCAGTGTGTCAGTGGTACGACGCACTGTCCATCACTATGATACAATTACCTGATATATTCGGTACCGGCTGTGTTTTAAGCCAGGTCGTGAAGTTCTTGCTGTTCATTTCATCGTGGTAATCATCAGATTTAGTTTTAGATTTGGACATGCACAGTCCGCCTGGTACAAACCCGTTTTCAATGCCCGCGTGAACTATAATCCACCTCTGGCCTGCACTGTCTGAAGTCAGGACACCTTCAGTTGCCTCGTCCTGCCAACACTTCTTTACCGTGTATAAGTTTCGTCCAAGAATATAGCAGGTCTTTTCTTGTCACCTAGCACGTCATTCTCTTGTAAGATTCTCAGGTACAATGATCTCTTAAAACACAATATCGCCTTTTTCCTTTAATATTTTCCTTTTATTCTGACACTTACTTAATTTGAAACCTATCGAATGAAGCACTTGTCACAAATGTTCGCGACTCCCCTTGTAATCTATCTCAGATCACAGTGATATGGAGGTAAACGTAACGATGAGTGGAGAACAGATCGTAATTTCCCTACTGTTGGTATCTCATTCTTCACTAAGTAATACTCTTGAATTTTCCGCCTAATGATGCACTTATCCATGTCAACTAGTATAATCTTCATAATCACCACTCTGTTTTTTACCGGGAGTTGATAACTTCTAATTTATGTCGGTCAATGTCTTCTCCTTTCTGATTTTCTTAATAAATGACTCAGATTTCCCTGTTGCTGCTGCAGCTCGTTTTGTAGCCTGACATACCGGCAAGCAAAAGGAATTTGCTGACAGAACGGAATTACATTGTTTACAACCTCTCTGCTTCAATATGAACAACTTGCCATAACTTTACCCCTAAATATTTATTGAAACACTCTAGAAACGAAGTCTTCGACAATCTCACTCGCAGTGGCGGCTCTGCGCCACTTGGCGTGGCAGTGCCCGATAAACCAACATGGCGGCCAAGCGAATGTTAAATAATTAATAGCTCGCGAACCCATTGTCGGATTTTGACAAATGAGGTGTCGTAGGACTTTGGATAACGCCCTCTTTCTTATGGACCGTACGTTATTCTTTCAAAAAAAATTGAAAATGTTTGTTTTTGAAAGTAGGCGATAGTTTGAAAACCAATGGTAATACAACGTTTTACAATGGCTTAAACGAACGGTCTCTATGTCCTTAATCGTTAGAACAAAACTTATTATTTTTACATGTTTTCCAAAAACGTTCATTTTTTAAAGTGGACTATATTTTAGGAACTAGGCTTTCCACAGAAAAGTTTGTTTTACGTAAATCAAAGGTCCTTTCCCCCTCTATCCATATACCAAGTTCCAGATCTCTAGGGCAAAAAATAACACTAGGTTAGCAGTACGGGTTCTAACTCAATCTGAAACCGACCTCACTCCGCTACTAAGCCCCAACCATGCTTGGAATTTGACGAATGAGGTGTCGTTGGACTCGAGCTGAAAGGGACTTACTATAGACCACTCATTATATTTTTTTTTTTTAATTTGGAAACTAGATTTCGGGGTATAACGTGTTTCTTTTGTGATTTTTGTTGATATCTCACGAACCAATAGGGCTAGAGACTTGTATGAGGTGCCATTTTTGTCGCGTTGCCCTATTGCTGTTGATACCTGTGTCGAGTAAATGCGAAAGCCCATTTTGGGGTAAAACCGTGATTTTAGACTTTTTGTTATATCTAGCGAACCAATGCTGCTAGGGACGTGTACGATGACTTGTAGGACTCAGGGTGACGCCCCCTTTTGAATGTGGTAGTTATTGTTTTGCAAAAATTTAATTCACAAAAGGCACAACGCCATATATGTTGGAAAAAAATTGTTTACCTGTTTTTTAATTTTAAATGAAGCGTGGTTGTCAAGACAGAGGGTAACACCACTGGCATGTGTGTCAACGAGCCTGTCGCTAGCTATGGTAGTGGTATCCCCACCACTCACCTGAAGGCTGAAAAGAACAAACCTGCTTTGCTAGCTAGCCGAGATCAGATTCCACGTTCAACACTTGATAACGCTATTTCAGGAATGTGCGGACCACACTTGGCAACACCGCTGGCTTGCGTTAGAGGCCAGATGAAGGTCAAACAATCTGACAACTATGTCAGAGAGATAACGGAGTAAGCGACGACAACTCTGTTCCCTACCATTGCCACAGCTGGGCAAGAGTGGTGTCTTAACAGCTGTGGTGAGGAAGAGAGGAGGGGAGGGGCTGGGGGGTTATGTACATGTATTTAAACGAGCCTGTTGCTGGCCACGGTGGCTATGTCCCAAAAAAACAATGGATATTTCAACGGGACAGCTGGACGCCATAAGATGGTTTGTTTTTAGATCTTTCGTATGGCAGACTGATTGACAGAAATAACCCAAAACTGCTAGGTCATTGACCTGAGATTTTATAAACTAACAATGGGATTTGGATACATGAGGTATCCTAGGACTTGACATGACGCCCTCTTTTTATGGCTTATGATTTTTTCCAAAAGACCCAAAACGACAAGGTCATGGACTTTTGTTTCCCCCAATATATTGCAAACCCTTAATGTTAGATGTTTATGGTGAGTGATGAAACCTAGCTAGGTAGAGAAAAGAGTATTGTAGGCTACATGTATGGTGACTGACACGTCTTTAACCATTGGAACTTGTTTTTAGACCAGACTGTAGTACAGACGGAGTATAGGTTGCAGGCATGGGTTAATAAATGACAAACTGTGTAAACAAAATCTGATTTATCGATCCAAGAATTAAGAGCAGACTATCTTTAATTTGAAAAAACAAAATAGTGACTATACCAAACCAAACCCAAACCCAACCAGACCAAACCGAACTAAACCGAACCAAACCTAATCGAGAACAAGCCAAGGGCCTAAGTGTAACCTTGAGGATGGATGCTGTCGATTACATGACAGTTCCCCACACTGACACTTCCACACACTGCCCAAAATACTACACTTCCCCACAGTCTTTGGACGCGGCTAACTGTTTAATGACTCAGAAATAATCTCGATTGACAGCCAACACAAGAGCCAATATATAAGCTTATGGTAAGTCACTCCATCACCAAAACAGTTGTAACCTTTGTAGTGTGAACATCATACTGACAGGTCAGTTACTACTATGGAACTTACTACAACCAACAAAGGTAGCCAACGTGCACTCTATCAAGGCTACTCTTATAACTACAGTATAATCGTCAGAATGTTAATGGAATAATATTCTGGCGATTCTCAAAAGAGAGGTCAACAAAATGTCGAGGCAATCTGAAAAGTAAAAATGGAAAGGTTTTAAGTGTGAGTGTTCATCAATGTAATGCTCCAAACGAACCACGGTTGCTGTTTACCAAAAATCATCAAAATGCAAAAAAAGCAAGTTCAAGAAAATGATATTGCTGCTCGAGATAATGCAGTGTTTGTTTAAAAACACTTATCATGTCCTCAGAAAGTCATGTTAGGACAGTTGTCAACGTCAAAAAAAACCTCAATACTATCAAAGCCAACACAGACTATGGAAGAGGTCTCTGTGGAAAAGGAACAAAAGGAATTAAATAGTCTTAGTGATGTTGAGGATAATGTTGATAACGATGATGGAGATTATAATGATAGTGATAAAGAAGGTGATGATGATCATATTGAATATAACGATAATGATCTGTTTACCCCTAAAATTATTTGTTAAATGGGTTTACTGGAACAATCCCGGTAAGCTAATCCAGCGACTTCAGCACTTGCATGCCTGTAAACAGGCTGGTTATACTGAATATGAGAAAGAACTATTGGATATAGAAAATGAACTTCGTCGTGCCAAAATTATTGTGTAATGGATTCACATAACCACTTAAACTATTTCTTAACATAACATGTAATATTTTCTATCACTTTGCTACCACTTTTCTACCACTTTGCAGTCACTTTTGCTGTCACTTTAAACTGTTCATATTAAATATAAAAAGCCAACGCTAAATCATTCTATTACCAGAACAGTTATAACCTGTGTTGTGTGCAAATCATACTAACAGGTTAGTTGCTACTATGGAACTTACTACAACTAACCAAGGTAAACAACGTGTACTCTATAAAGGCTACTCTTATAACTATATACGACAAAATGTAAAAGGAATAATATTCTAGCAATGCTCAAAACAGAGGTTAAAAAATGTCAAGGCAATGTGAAAAGTAAAATTAGTGGGGTTTTAAGTGTTAGTGTTCATCAATGTAGTGCTCCACACAAAACACTGTTAGTGTTACCAAAAAATCATCACAATGTTAAAAAACTAGTGAAAGAAATAGATATTGCTACTCATGACAGTGCATTCTTTATTCAACAACGTTTAACCCCTCTTCTAAAAGTTAAGTTTAATCCATCTTCCACATCTCAAGGTCCATCGACATCACAGACTATGCAAGAGGTAGTTCTGTTGTTGTTTTAAGGGGCTAAACTATGAGGTCATCTGTCTATGATATGCAAGAGGTAGTATTGCAAAAGGATCAAAAAGGACTAAATATTAATAGTGATAAAAATAAAGGTTTTTACATTTTACAAAACGTTTTTCCAGTGTACATCGACTCAACTACTCGTTTGTTTTTGAATGTAGAATTTTTGTTTATCCATTGAAGCCCTGTCTGTTTTTAAAATCATTGGTTAGTGCTAGCCATAAAACATCTACCGCTAGCTTTGTGTTAAAAAAAAACTATAACAAGCAATGTTAAAAATAGAAAAAGAGAGTTGAATTTTGTATGTAACTATTGTACAAGTACTTACATTAAATAAATAAAAATATTGTATGGGTATTGTCTGTTTTTCTTAATTGCGACCCCATGCCCCACTATTAATGCAATTGTTAACCATCAACAGTTTCTAGCTATTTTCAGAAAGAGAGTGGTCTTAAACAATACACTCTATCTATGGTTTGTGTATGGAGTATCATAATAATACAGTGTCGCCAAGCCACGTTCAGGCAATAGTTATGTCAGATAAGGGGTTCGAAATCTTGATTCCTTGCACTGGAAATTTGAACTTAAGTCAAACGCCTTAACCACTCGGTCAACCTGACAGTTACCAATGTAATTTGTTCTGTGCACTTGAGTGTTTACAAAACTTTTTCCACTATACATTGACTACACCACTTGCTCGTTTTTAAATGTAGAATTTGTTTTTTTCAATAACATTGCAGTTATGAGTCATGAGAACTGGGCGTTTAATATAGGGTTAAAAGCATCTTAAAATAATAGAAACGCTCTCAGGTACCGTGTCATGGGTTTTAGTAATGCATCACTGTTCTTTGACCAGCATTTACCGTTACACAACATTATTTTGGTAAGCTCTACATGTTGTTGTTTGAGTCTTCAGTCTTTTGATTGGTTTGATGCAGGCCTCCATGCCTCCCTGTCCTGAGCTAATCGTTCCATCTCTATATAGCTACCACACTCTTCATCCAAGGCAATCTGTTTAACATATTCTAAAGTTGGTCTACCCCTACAGTTCTTGTCCTCAACCCTTTCTTCCATAACTAAGCTTCCTATTCTTGAGTGTCTTAGTATGTGTCTTACCAACTTATCTATTGTATTTATTAGCAGTCGCATGAAACATCTCTCCTCTCCCACTAGTCTTAATGCCACTTTTTTGTAACCCTATTTACCCATCTTATCTTCATCATTCAACAGTAACACCACATTTCAAACACTTCAATTCTCCACTTTTCTGCTACACCAATAGTCCAAGTTTCACTTCCATATAGTACCATACTCCAGACAAAGGCCTCCAAAAAATAACTTCCGAATACCTAAATCTATATTCAATGTCAATAGATTCCTTTTCTACAGAAATGCTTTCCATTTCTGAGCTACATAAGTATCCTAATCGTCTCTGGTATAATGTCTTGTTTAGCAAACATAGTTGCTCAGTAGGTCTAAGCATTTGTTGTACATAACCCAAAATAGCAAACCGTTTTCTAAAAGCCTACTCACTGGTCAATAACAAGCATAGTCGCCAAAGTGTTTCGTTGGTAGCTAACTCATGTCTGGATAATCAATTCTTATAGCAAGGCCTGTCAAGACCTAAAAAACCATCTTGACATATAGTCTAACCATATTTCTATCTACATACCAGTGTCTAATAAATAGTCAATATTATTTTGGTCTTTACCTAAAATATAAAATCCAATATCTAAATTCAAAAACTAAAATCTAAAAAAATATAGTATAGAAAACATAATTTCAAGTAATTCAAATCCTTATATGTCTTCCTTTAATAATTAATTACCAACCATTTTCAGTTAATGACATTATGGTTTGATCTTTTCACAAGATCTGAAATAAGAAACATATAAAATATAAATTATTAAATCTAAACTGTAAAATTTAAAATCTAAAATCTAAAAATAAATAATTTGTATTAAAGGAAATGTAATTCCAATTAATACAAATCCTTATATGTCTTTCTTTAATAATTAGTTATCAAAAATTTAAAATCATGATATTATGGTTTGCTCTTTTTTTTTCAAAATCTAAAATCTAAAATCAAAAATCTAACATGTAAATTCAAAAACTAAAGTCTAAAATAAAAAAAATCTTACATATATTAGCTGTATATCAAACCCAATCCATCTTCGTATTTGTAATCCAAGTAATAATTTAAAAAAAAGACAAATGTAATCGGTTTTAAACAATAATCTCTGCTTTTTTATATGTTTATGACATGCGTATTAACCTAAAATCGAACACTGGTGTACCTTAGTGAAAAGGCTAACAGCTTATCCCCAGCGCCACCATGCCCCTGTTTCTTAGTGTGATTCGTTCTAGGCATCGGAGCTGGAAATCGAGTTAAGACCACCAGTGCAAGAGCCAATAGTGCTTGCCACTGAAGCCAAAATGGTAAGCTGGTAACATTAGACGACCGGAAATGATTGTATTTCAGTTAGCGATCCATTTCTGTCATCTGCCTACTGTCTGAGCACTGCCAGTAAGACAGTTTAGTTTAGCTTGTTGTCAGTGTGTGTATAGGTTATTAGCCACAAGTACTTAAAGTTTGTTGTGCGTAGCGACCATCTTGCCTAGTAACCACTGAGCAAGTTTTAACAGTCAACCCATAAAAACACCATGGGATAGTTGTATGTGGTTCATGTACTTTGGTGTGTGCATTAGCACTATACGCTAGCTCTACCTTACCCTCTAAAGGTACAGCGTTATCCCTTTCCTTTGGTCATCGCCTATGACAGCATCCACCCACAAGGTACACTTAGACCCTTGGCTTGTTCTCGACTAGGTTTGGTCGGTTTAGTTCGGTTTGGTCTGGTTGGGTTTGGATTTGTTTTGGTTTGGTTCCGTATAGTCACTATTTTGTTCTTTCAAAAAAGATAGACTGCTCTCAATTCTTGGATCGATAAATCAGATTTTGTATACACCGTTTTTTATGTATTAACCCATGTCTGCAACCTATACTCCCTCTGTACTACAGTCTGGTCTGAAAACAAGTTCCAATGGTTAAAGACGTGTTAGTCACCATACATGCAGCCTACATACTCTTTTCTCTACCTCGCTAGGTTTCATCACTCACCATAAACATCTAACATTAAGGGTTTGCAATATATTGGGGGAAACAAAAGTCCATGACTTTGTCGTTTTGGGTCTTCAGGAAAAAAATCATAAGCCATATAAAAAGAGGGCTTCATGTCAAGTCCTAGGATACCTCATGTATCCAAATCCCATTGTTAGTTTATAAAATCTCAGGTCAATGACCTAGCAGTTTTGGGTTATTTCTGTCAATCAGTCTGCCATACGAAAGATCGGAAAACAAACCATCTTATGGCGTCCAGCTGTCCTGTTGAAATATCCGTTGGTTATTTGGGGACATGGCCACCGTGGCCAGCAACAGGCTCGTTTAAACACATGTACATAAACCCCCAGCCCCTCCCCTCCTCTCTTCCTCACCACAGCTGCTAACACACGGCTCTTGCCCAGCAATTGGCTGTGGCAATGGTAGGGAAAAGAGTTGTTATCGCTTACTCCATTATCTCTCTGACACAGTTGTCGGATTGTTTGGCCTTCATCTGCACTCTAACGCAAGCCAGCGGTGTTGCTAAGTGTGGTCCGCACATTCCTGAGATAGCGTTATCAAGTGTTGAATGTGGAAACTGAGCTCGACTAGCTAACAAAGCAGGTGTGTTCTTTTCAGCCTTCAAGTGACAAAACCCATGGGGACTTGCTAGCAGATTGCCAGCTACAAGTGTTAAATCATACATTTCATTTTACCATTCAAAGCCTACGTTTCATCCTAAATCTATCTCATCACAGAATTATTATTTACATTAACGCTCATGTCTTGCTTTCATTCAAATTGCTTGGTCGTCTGAACGTTATAGTTTCATATCCTAAAACTGACTGCTGGCCTATAAACATGCAGCAATACCACAGAGCCGTGTCGCCGATAACCGTTTACTAACAAGTTAAAGATCCCCTTTAGGCTAAACAATCCTAGCACACTTCACACGTTTTGGAATATTAACGTTCATCCATCCGCCATAACAAATATCGGAAAACGAACCGTCGTTAACCGTCCCACAGTCCTGCCAAAATATCCATTGTTCTATTGGGATACCTATACCATAGCTGGCGACAGGCTCGTTGACCCACATGCCAGTGGTACCCTCTGTCTTGACAACCACGCTTCATTTAAAATTTAAAAACTGGTAAACAATATTTTTTCAACATGTATGGCGTTGGGCCCTTTGTGAATTATATTTTTACAAAACAATAAGTACCAGATTCAAAAGGGGGCGTCACTCCCAGTCCTACAAGTCCTCGTGCACGTCCCTAGCAGCATTGGTTCGCGAGATATAACAAAAAGTATAAAATCACGGTTTTACCACAAAATGGATTTTCGCATTTACTCGACACAAGTATCAACAGCAATAGGGCAACGCGACAAAAACAATGACGCCTCATATAAGTCCCTAGCCTTATTGGTTCGTGAGATATCAACAAAAATCACAAAAAAAAAGTGTTACCCCAAAATCTAGTTTCCAATCTTTTTTTAAATATAATGAGTGGTCTACAACGGTTGAACAGCAACAGGCTTACCAAGAAGATCTTCTCCTTGGTTAAAAGCTACAAGACTGGAAGCCTGTGGCTTAATGAAGTACTAAAGGACTTGGATTCGGCTGGAATTGCTGACCTTGATGTAGAAGATGGTTCTAAATTTTGTGCTATGGTAGAATCTTGGATCCCACCACCTAGAGTCTCTAAATGTCGGAAGCCCCTTTCGCAGGAGAGAAAGGAGAAATTATCAGCAGGGCTCAAGAGATATTGGGAACGGAAAAGAGCATCGAAGAACTAGTCATAAGCGCTCCGTAGTGGGCATAAATCAATAATAATGAGTGGTCTATAGCAAGGCCCCCGTCAGCTCGAGTCCAACGACACCTCATTCGTCAAACTCCGACCATGGGTTCGGGACATATCGAAAATATTACATTGTTGAGGCTTAGTAGTGGAGTGAATCGGTTTCAGATGAAGTTCGAACCCGTACTGCTAACCTACTGTTATGTTTTGTCCTAGAGACCTGGAATTTGGTATATGGATAGAGGGGGTAAGGACCTTTGATTTACGTAACACAAACGTTTTTGTAGAATTCCTAGTTTCTAAATTGAACGTTTTTGGAAAAAATGTAAAAAATAAAAAGTTTTGTTCTAACGATAAAGGACATAGAGACCGTTCGTTTAAGCCATTGTATAACGTTCATTCACCATTGGTTTTCAAACTATCGCCTACTTTCAAAAACAAAAATTTTCAAAAAAAAAGTAATAAAACGAGTGGTTCATAGGAAGGAGGGTGTTATCCGGGGTCCTACGACACCTCATTTGTCAAAATCCGACCATGGGTTCGCAAGCTATTAATTATTTAACATTCGCTTGGCCGCCGTGTTGGTTTATTGGGTACAGCCACGCCAAGTGGCGCAGAACCACCACTGCTCCCCTACCCTCGGCGTACAACAATATAATACATCTGGCAGCGGTGCATATTTGGGGTTGGTGATACGGGCGTTAAGCTCGGTGTTGCCAAGCCGTTCACAGTGTTGTAAAGCCAAGCGCGGAGCGAACATATCAATGTTGGCTTTACGGAAACGTCTTCCGTGACGATTGGATATGAACTGACATGCAGCCCGTCTTTGGCAACGCTGGCTTGTCAACACATCTATTGGCTCCCGGCCAGCGATGGACTACGCCCCTCTGCACAGATATTGGTCTTGCTTGAGTAGGTCAGAGCGGGCAGGGGGGAAGTACTTTTAGTTCGCATTTTTTCCGGGGTTTCAGTAAAGGCTGGTTCACAATGGCCCGGGAACGAGAACCAGAACGAGAACGGAAACGAGAAAGCGAAGCTTCCCTGGGCCCCGGTTCACAATTGGCCCGGGAACGTGAACTTGTACATGCGCGCGCAATCAGCTATAGCGTAATACTATTAGTAGGTAGGCTATGGGGGTTCTGACTCAAATACCGTTATTTATGCAAATTAGGGGGCGTGGCAAGGTCAATGACCTTGAGGTAGGTCATGATCAATGACCTTGAGGTAGGTCATTGACCCCAAGGTCGCCGGGACCCCGGAAGGTAAACAAACCTTGGAGGGTCCAGGAACCGGTTTGAGGGGGTGTGGGTGGAGGGGGAGGAGTGGGGGTGGGGAGGGGAGGGGAGGGGGGGGAGGGGGTGGTGGCGAGGGTGGGGGATGAGGGGGAAGGATGGAAGAGGCTCTGCACGAGACCCTCCTCGACCCAGTCTCTCTGTTGGACTGAGCGCCTTCTCTGTTATTATCCTGGGCTATATAGCATTGCTTTGAGCCCGATGAGATCCGAGTGTTGCCGAAGGTTTCCGAATCCTTGGTTGTGAATGAATTGTCAGAGAATTGAACGGTCAACTGGTGTGTGTGTGTGTGTGTGACGTCACCGCAGATTACGGGATGCGAGGTAGGTCATGAACGGGAGTGTTTTGAATGGAAAACATTAGTGTAACTGGTGTGTGTGTGACGTCACAGCGGATTACGGGATGTGGGGTAGGTCATGAACGGGAGTGTTTTGAAGGGAAAACATGAATGGCGGTGGATGGTGGTGGTTGTTGAACCCTGACGTGGTAGGTTGGTTAAGCTTTGTGTTGTAGCCGATTGGTTCCGAATGCAGCCGAGGGATTCCGATTCTCCATTTGTGCTGACCCGGGAGATTTGAATGGCTTACATTCACGTGTCAGAATAATCAGATTTGAATGGTTAACCGGTGTGTGACGTCACAGCGGAGTTGACCCCTGAGCTAATTTTCAAATTTGCCTTTATTATTATCATCACCATGTTGTTTGTGGGAGAGGGGTTGAATGACCTCAAAGGTAAACAAACATGACTGATGCTGGACTGGGTTTTATTGAATCTAATGAACAGGGATGTGGAACTATGTGGTAATTGAACTAATAAGCCGGAGCCGGCACAGGGGCTAATGGGCAAGATGGCCGCTATACATGGTCTCTTATGGAACTAACTCTTGGGAGCTGGCACATGGGCTAGTGGGCAAGATGGCCACTGCGCGCAACTCTAGAGGACTTGAGATGACTGGTACAGAGGCTATTGAGCAAGATGGCTGCCAGGTGAAACTCCCTTATGTTGGAGAACTTGACGAGACTGGCTGGATGCCCTTCACTACCTATGTTCTTTCCAATCGCCTACTTTCATGAAACTGGGGCAGTGTTTTATAGACAACTCCCTTATGTTAGAGGACTTGAGCAGGCTGGCCGGATGCCCTTAACCTCCTATGCTCTCCCCAATTTCCTACTTTAATAGGCAAATCCTCCTACCATTATGCTAGCGGTTATGTTGGTTAACACTATACGTGAGAGTACATACTTCAAGCCGACCAGGACGTTAGAAGGTAGAAACCGCCATTAACATCACAGCAAGGGTTGGAGCCTTGTCTTATGGAGATGTAGCCAGTACTCTACTACCCTCTGTGAGGGCTCTAACATCAAACCAGTCAAAGCTTGGGGTATGCCCTTGAAGTCAAACTCCTGTAAGTTAACTACAAATGCTATACGTAAACTCTTATCACAGGTGTATCAACAAGCTTTGCAAACTTGGATGACGAATACACCTCAAAGGTCTACTCTCCCTTCGTAAAGGGCACCGCGCATTATAGTTAAGTATACAGAAGCTAAATCTTAAAAAAAAAACGAAAACTCCAGTAAGTTAACTAAAAATGCTATACGTAAACTCTCATCATTGACATATCAACGAGGTTTGCAAGCTCGAATGATGAATATGTCTCAGAGGTCTACTCTCCCTTCGTGAAGGGCACCGCGCATTATAGTTCAGCTTAAGGAGCAAGTTCTGGATGTAGATGTCTCTCCTCTTTTCTCCGGGCTTGAGACCGGCTCTAGGGGACACACTTCCTCCTCCCCTAGAGGCAGAGTTAACACCTATCAACCCTATATTTACTTAACATAAGATAATTTTTTTGCCATTGTATTCCATTAGCCTTAAGCACCAAAGCCCTTCAGCACACACACACCTGTAGGCTTATGAAGAAATTAATCTCACGCTGTTAATCGGAGGATAAGGTAAATCTAGCACGCGTTCATGGCTGACAATCTGGAGATCTGGGTTCGATCTCTAACTGCTAAGAAAATAAATTAGAGTTTGAACGGGTTGCACACAGCCTTGTAAGATGAAAAACTGATGATGATGATGATGATGATGATAATTGTTGTTTTAAGGGGCCTAACATCGAGGTTATCGGTCCCTAATGGTTTGGGTGATTGTGAAGATGATAATGAAATGTAAACTATAATTAAAACTAACTACTAGCTTATATACGAGAAGAAGAAATAGAAGACAAAAGGAGAATAATGCAAATAAAGGACAGGAGGAAAAGAAATGCCCTCATCCCTCGAAGAAGGCGGATTGAGGAACTAGGAAGGAAGGAGAGCCATAAAAGGCAGATAGGAATGGGAAAGAGGAGAGGGTCCGCCCCCAGCTCAGGAATCTTTTGGGGTCGTCAAGTCCCGGACTCACCAGCTGTGAGCCCCTGAGGGTGTAGCAATATATAGGGTGCTCCCTGCCTCCTTAAGGGCCTTGAACACAAAGCAGAATGTAAAAGGAAATGAAAAAGAAGGCTGACCCCTCGCAGAAGGAGGGTATCAGAAAAGATGAGACAAAGGCTAATTAAGGCGGAAAAAGAAGAGACACCCTATGCCTCGGATACCCTAATACTGTCGGGGTTGGAAGAGAACAAGAGTTGACCAAGTGAGGTCGACAGGAAAGAAGACGGAGAGGAGCCCGGCACAAGTAAGTGGAACCAATGCCGGACTCAGCTGGGGCACCGTGGTCGCCAACCCACGTCCCACTAGATGTGAGCCCCTGGGGGGGGGAAGATGAAAAACTGAGCAACAAATAAGCAACAACAACAACAAGTCCTTAAAACCTAAGTGTTAGGTATTAGCCATTTGTTTTTGTGGATGTTGAGAATTGTATATAATTTTATTATTTAATTATGGGCCAATCTCAAATTTTTGGTTGGAACATTAAGCTGTTTTGACTGTGGTTGATAGGAAAATATAAGGTGCAAGGAGTTAGGTAGGTTGAAGCGTTCTTTAAGAAATCCTTTACAAGAAGGAATAACTTGAGCTGTCTTTTGACAGTGGCGGGTATTGGGAGAACAGAAGCTTGTAGCAAGCAAACCAGCGAGCGAGCCTTCCAAGTAGGTCATTGGCCATGAGAAAAAGAGAGTGCTTTTGAACACTCACGTGTGGCCAGGGAGCTGTATAACATTGACGCACATGGCTGCGCCGCTTTGTAATACACGGACAGTGTCTTAGAATGTTGTTGTATTAGTAATATTTGAGAGAGAAGGGTTTTGATATTGAGTTTATTCAGCCCTGTGCACTTGGGTGTGTTACAGTTTTGATTGATAACCTGTGTTATTGTGATGGTATTATTAGTGTGTGTGTTGCTCACAAGGTCAAGTACACCCCGTTCTAACCCTCAGACTAGAATTACATTTCTTGGCAGATTCTGAAATCAAACTTTGACTTCCAGGATAGATCCTATGTTAAATAGTCTGTTTATAACCACCTTGAGGTTTAGCGGCTAGTATAATTGGCACTCGCCTCTTAGATACGGGTTTGATAATTATTGGGATCATTCATCCTTGTGTACTTGGGTGTGTTACAGTTTTGTTTGATAACCTGTGTTATTGTGTTGGTTGTATTAGTGTGTGTGGTTTACAAGTTTGTGTGTACCCTGTTCTAATCCTCAGACTGAAATTACATTTCTTGACAAACAGTACATTCAGCCTTGCGAGGAAAACTGAGAAGAGGTGGGTTCATTCCACTCCTCATCTATTCTGGAACTGATTTTCCATGGTTTCACATTTCTACGCCAAGCGAATGCTAGGATGGTTTCCAACTTTAGGTTATCACTGTTTCTTTTTTCTCTAATCCCAAGTTACAAATACACACACTACTACAGACACCAGAGTAACACATGCTACCAATAATATAGGACATACAGTACATCATTTAGACCTAAATGCTAATGAGATAAGATAATTAAGTGCAATAACTTGTAAATGTTAGTCATTAGTCCAATAATGTGTGTTATCATGCAAATAAATTACAAACACCCAAGTACACAAGGGTGAATGAACATGATATGGCACTGGGGTACACTCAGCCTCGTAAGGCAAAAACTGTGTAGATGTGGGTTTGATTACCATTTAGGCTGGCTGTATGGCTCAGCGGTAATGTTCTTGCTTGCTGGGCCCAAGGTTGCAGGTTCGTACTCTGGTGCAGCCAGCTGGCATTTGAGGGTGCGCAAATGCGAGGGAACCGTGTCTATAGATTTACAAGCACGTTAAAGATCCCATTTGGGGTGAAATTCCGGCACCCCGGCGTCGCTCAAAGCCCAATAACATTATTATTAGATATATTTTAATACTGTATAGCCTTGGGTGTCGGGTCCAAACTTTTTTATTTGCGCCCAAAGGGCAGCTTGCATGTCGAAGTTTGTTGTTCCTTGGAGCGCTCTGAAAGTTATGGAGATTAGATATATAAGCTCCTAGACACTATAACGCTTTCTAGTAGAGAAAGGAGGAATTTTTTGTGTTGGCGGAAAATCCCAAGATTAGTTAGTTAGTTATTGTTGTTTTAAGGGGCGGAAAAACGAGGTCATCTACCCCTAAAATCCCGAGATTAATGTTGCCATTATGAACATGGCCTACTGAATTCAAATGGGTTTTTTAACATGCCAACAACGTATAAGGAGAGAAACTGCAAGCTTGGGGTTGGTAGCCAGATACGGTAACCACTCACCCACCGTGGCAATTATTAGATTATCTTTATCCTAAAATGCGTTCTTAAGTATTTGGCAACCTCCTAGTGCAGCGGTTAGCATTCTTGGCTGTCAATTACCGGCTCTGCCAAGAAATTAATTCTGTTTTGAGGGCTGGAACGGGACAGCCTCGTGAGGCAAAACTGAGAAGAGGTTGGTTCGATTCCCACCGCAGCAATCCTTGAAATGGTTTTCTGTGGCCTCCCCACTCCTACTCGAGGCAAATGCTGGATTGGTTCCTAACTTAAGGCCACGGCCGTCTCCTTCCCAATCCTCTCTCAAATTACAAATACACACAATAACATAGGTTATCAGACAAACACGCACACTCGCACGTCTAAAATACACAGGACTAAATAACCACTGTGTCCAAGCCACTAAAATGAATTAACAACTGAAGTACCGGTATTTTGGCTGAAACATAGTCATGTATAAATGTATTGTCTGTTCTGAATCGTTTTTAATGTAGGAGGAGGAAGTTGTTGTTGTTGTTTCACTGAGGGGCTAGGATATTGTGGTCATTTTAGACTTGTGTGTACTTTGTGTGTGTGTAGATTTTGTCTCATAACCTGTGTTATAGTGGTTTCTGTAGTAGTGAGTGTCCACGTTGTGTAGCGGCTAGCATTCCAGGTTGTCGCCCCGTAGGTCCAGATTCTATTCCTGACTCTGCCAAAAAATTTAATTCTGATCTGAGGGCTGGAACGGGGTGCACTCAGCCTCATGAGGAAAAATAAGAAGAGGTGTGTTTGATTTCCCTTCATCCATCCTGGAAGTGGTTTTCTTTTGTTTCCCACTTCTACTTCAGGCAAATGCCGGGGTAGTTTCTAACTTGAGTGCATGGCCGTCTCCTTCCTAATCGTCTCTGAAATTACAAATACACACACTACTGCTACTACTGCAGATACCATAATAACACAGGTTACCAGACAAATTAAAATACAGGAAAAAAGTCTCCTTGTTGCATAGTGGCTAGTATTCTTGGCTGTCATTGTGGAGGTGAGGGTTCAATTGGCTCTGCCAAGAGATTTTAATTCTGATCTGACAGCTGGAATGGGGTTTGATTCCTACCTCTGCCATCCTGGAAGTGGTTTTCTGTGATTTCCCACTTCAACTCCAGGCAAATACCGGGCTGACACCTAACGTAAGGCCACGGACGATTCCTACCCAAATGCTACCTGAATTCCAAATACACAAACTAGTACATACATCACAGTACACACAGGGCTACATGACCACGATACCCAAGGCCCTCAAATGAAACAACAACATAAAACAAATAGCTGAAATTCTTCATTAGTATAATTTGTGTTCGTGAAAAGCCATTTCTTGGATTACAGGATAATTGTGTAAATTAAGTGGATGCCTTATTTCAGCAGCTTTGGTGGCGTAGTTGGTCGCGGATTCAAACCCGACCGAAGTCGTCAGATTTTTTAAGAGCGTTAAAATCTCTTGGTGTGCCTTCCTTCGGAGGAGAAGTAAATGTCAGAGATGTATGGCATAATAAAGAACCTTCCACTAATTACACTTGTGTGAAAATAAATTATAGGTTATATTTGACTAACGTTCATAGGTTCCAACATTTGTCGCCAGAAGCCGTTTGCGGTGCCATCTAGTAACGACGTTCAGAACTAGTTGGTTGTTGACGGTGGAGTTTGGTAGCAAAAGTTAGAACTACTTGAAAATCTAATGTCTGCAGTCTTTGCATGAATTTAAAACAGATACACACACTAATACAGGCATCACAATTAACACCGGTTATCAGACAGATTCCACACACACCCAATGTACACGGAGCTATATGACCGCGTTGTCGCAGCCCCTAAACTGAGGAACCAACCAACCATGACTTCCTTCAGGTCATTACTATATTTATGGCATGATAAAAACCTTCCACTAATTACACTTGTGTGAAGTTAAATTATAGGTTATATTTGACTAACGCTCTTAGGTTTCAAAGTTTGTCGCCAGAAGCCGTTTGCGGTGGCATCTAGTAACGATGTTCAGAACTAGTTGGTTGTTGACGGTGGAGTTTGGTAGCAAAAGTTAGAACTACTTGAAAATCTAATGTCTGCAGTCCTTCCATGAATTAAAAACTAATAACACACACTAATACAGCCATCACAATTAACGCCGGTTATCAGACAGATTCCACACACACACAAAGTATACGGGGCTACATGACCGCGTTGTCGCAGCCCCTAAACTGAGGAATCAACCAACCATGACTTCTTTCAGGTCATTACAGAAATGAGATTAATCAAAGCAATCACAGGAGAAGCATCTGAAGCTGACAACTAAAGAAATCTTAAAGCAATCACAGGAGAAGCATTTGAAGCTGAAAACTAAAGAAATCTGAAAGAAAATAGGCAGTTGTAGTTGAAGAGACAAACAAATCAACTTATTTGCCAACAAACCAGATTCAAACATCGTAAAATACGTGCACAATAGAACTACAGTATTTTTTTTTTCAGCAGATAAGTAAATCACTTGAAATTTGCAATAAATTGTGGATGTGAAAGTCATCTCCTGTATATTATTATTTCTAGGGGCTTGGACGTCAGGGATATGAGTTACACGTACTAGGATATTTATATGAGTTATGTGTTAACAAGTAGGCCTATTATTGTTGTTTTTAGTATTAGTAACAATGTTATGTGGAGCTCAACTTTGGAATAACGCGACCATGGCATTAAGTTAGAAGCCTTTCTGGAAATTTGCCTGTAGTACAGGGGAAAAAGAATGGAAGAACACTTCTAGGTTTGAATGTGTTTTGAATCGAACCCACCTCTTCTCAGTTCTGACATACAAGGTTGAGTGAACCCCGTCCTATTCCTCAGACTAGAATTACATTTCTTGAAAGAGACGGAAATCTAGCACAGACCTTTGCAGTAATAGCCAAGAATGCTAATCACTACACCATGAGGCGGTCAACATATTTCTTTTAGTGTGATCAAATGTGCATATGTTGACGGTTGATGAGTTGACGAATGATGGTTAGCGGTAGACAATCTTTTATACATTGACATACCCTTGAGAAAATGAAAGTTGTTTACCCTTCACTAGCTAAATGACCGCAAGTACGTTGGTTAGATTTTGTTTGAACGTTCTATTAAAAGTTCCAACGTTCAGCACTAGGTATCACTGGGTTTTGTTGGTGAAAGTTGGAACTACATAAAATTGAACTGAACATGTAACTCACCGTTTGCGTGTCCGGCTGGAAGCAGCTACAGACTCCGGCGAGCCAAACATGTCCTTGGACACTCCAGGCAGCAAGCCATACAATACATAATAAACTGCATCACTTGATGGCCCACACGAACACCATCCTTGGCTACTGGTTTAGAGGTCGAGGCAAGCAATTACCCACTTACTCGCTGTAGAATGCACATTCCGCAGCCTGAAGGCATCACGCGCAGACCTTGGCAAGAAATTATAACACCCCTAATTTAATTTCTTAGCAGTTGGGGATTGATCCCAGGCCTCCAGGGTGATAGCTATGAACACTAGCCACTACACCACAATTGAGGGCACCGTGGCACAATGAACAAGCTGTTTGCCTCTGACCAAGGTAGACTGGGTTTGATTCCCGGCTAGTACATGTGAGATTTTTGAAGTGATGTGTCTTGTCCTGTTGTTTGGATTCCACACAAAAATCAGGTCTTGTGGCTCAAGATTGCAGCAACGTACTTGCGGTCATTTAGCTCTGTGTACTTTGTTGAGTGTTTTTTTTTTCAGAGAACCTGGGACATTGCGATGGCTGTATTAGTGTGTGTGTATTTGTAATTCATGTGAGGATAGGGAAGAAGGTGGTTGTAAGGACTTAAGTGAAGAACTATCCTGTCATTTGCCTAGAGTAGAAGTGGGAAACCACAGAAAACCACTTCCAGAACTATTGAGGTGGGAACTGAAACCGCCTCTTCTCAGGTTTACTTCACAAAGTTAAGTGTACCCCGGTCTAACCCTCAGACCAGAATTAAATTTCTTGACAGAGCTGGGAATCGCAGTCAAAACGCTTGCCGCTACACCACATGGTGGACAGCATTACAAAAATATGTAAGGCCCATTTTTTAATCTCTACATAGTATAAAGCAAAGTCCCCAATCCTTGGATGCAAGGGGCAATCCCGAGAACCATTAGATGAATATTTGTGAGTTTTTCATCATTCTGTAAAAGATTTCTCGAGGAAGGTTTCTGTAGAAAAACGTTCATTTATGACTGAGCAGTAGCCTAACAATTTCAGTGAATCAAGTTGAAGAAAAACCTGCTGTCTGTGCGGTTTTTTTTAGCTTACGCTGGGTAAACCGATAAAAATATGGAAAAATAACTTACTGTATGTACTATTTATTGGCTGAATAGGTTTTATGAAATAAAATGTACACTTTTCACTGCAAGCATTGTAACCCTTAGTTTCTGATCACACCTTGCAAAAACAGGGAAACATTCATACACGTTTAGTTTCTAACTATGATTTGAAACTGGAAACTTTTAAACAATTTGATTCATCTTGCTGTTATACATTACATCTTACTTACTCGCAACTGAAGAGTACAACCATCTCTGATGCGTTCGAACTGGTCCACACAACTGATTCTATGCAACAAGGATGTTGCTATTTATACTACTTTTAAACCGGGTAACGCCCAGCTAACGTCTAGTGAAGGGTAAACAACTTTCATTTTCTCAAGGGTATGTCAATGTATAAAAGATTGTCTACCGCTAACCATCATTCGTCAACTCATCAACCGTCAACATATGCACATTTGATCACACTAAAAGAAATATGTTGACCGCCTCATGGTGTAGTGATTAGCATTCTTGGCTATTACTGCAAAGGTCTGTGCTAGATTTCCGTCTCTTTCAAGAAATGTAATTCTAGTCTGAGGAATAGGACGGGGTTCACTCAACCTTGTATGTCAGAACTGAGAAGAGGTGGGTTCGATTCAAAACACATTCAAACCTAGAAGTGTTCTTCCATTCTTTTTCCCCTGTACTACAGGCAAATTTCCAGAAAGGCTTCTAACTTAATGCCATGGTCGCGTTATTCCAAAGTTGAGCTCCACATAACATTGTTACTAATACTAAAAACAACAATAATAGGCCTACTTGTTAACACATAACTCATATAAATATCCTAGTACGTGTAACTCATATCCCTGACGTCCAAGCCCCTAGAAATAATAATATACAGGAGATGACTTTCACATCCACAATTTATTGCAAATTTCAAGTGATTTACTTATCTGCTGAAAAAAAAATACTGTAGTTCTATTGTGCACGTATTTTACGATGTTTGAATCTGGTTTGTTGGCAAATAAGTTGATTTGCTTGTCTCTTCAACTACAACTGCCTATTTTCTTTCAGATTTCTTTAGTTTTCAGCTTCAAATGCTTCTCCTGTGATTGCTTTAAGATTTCTTTAGTTGTCAGCTTCAGATGCTTCTCCTGTGATTGCTTTGATTAATCTCATTTCTGTAATGACCTGAAAGAAGTCATGGTTGGTTGATTCCTCAGTTTAGGGGCTGCGACAACGCGGTCATGTAGCCCCGTATACTTTGGGTGTGTGTGGAATCTGTCTGATAACCGGCGTTAATTGTGATGGCTGTATTAGTGTGTGTTATTAGTTTTTAATTCATGGAAGGACTGCAGACATTAGATTTTCAAGTAGTTCTAACTTTTGCTACCAAACTCCACCGTCAACAACCAACTAGTTCTGAACATCGTTACTAGATGCCACCGCAAACGGCTTCTGGCGACAAACTTTGAAACCTAAGAGCGTTAGTCAAATATAACCTATAATTTAACTTCACACAAGTGTAATTAGTGGAAGGTTTTTATCATGCCATAAATATAGTAATGACCTGAAGGAAGTCATGGTTGGTTGGTTCCTCAGTTTAGGGGCTGCGACAACGCGGTCATATAGCTCCGTGTACATTGGGTGTGTGTGGAATCTGTCTGATAACCGGTGTTAATTGTGATGCCTGTATTAGTGTGTGTATCTGTTTTAAATTCATGCAAAGACTGCAGACATTAGATTTTCAAGTAGTTCTAACTTTTGCTACCAAACTCCACCGTCAACAACCAACTAGTTCTGAACGTCGTTACTAGATGGCACCGCAAACGGCTTCTGGCGACAAATGTTGGAACCTATGAACGTTAGTCAAATATAACCTATAATTTATTTTCACACAAGTGTAATTAGTGGAAGGTTCTTTATTATGCCATACATCTCTGACATTTACTTCTCCTCCGAAGGAAGGCACACCAAGAGATTTTAACGCTCTTAAAAAATCTGACGACTTCGGTCGGGTTTGAATCCGCGACCAACTACGCCACCAAAGCTGCTGAAATAAGGCATCCACTTAATTTACACAATTATCCTGTAATCCAAGAAATGGCTTTTCACGAACACAAATTATACAAATGAAGAATTTCAGCTATTTGTTTTATGTTGTTGTTTCATTTGAGGGCCTTGGGTATCGTGGTCATGTAGCCCTGTGTGTACTGTGATGTATGTACTAGTTTGTGTATTTGGAATTCAGGTAGCATTTGGGTAGGAATCGTCCGTGGCCTTACGTTAGGTGTCAGCCCGGTATTTGCCTGGAGTTGAAGTGGGAAATCACAGAAAACCACTTCCAGGATGGCAGAGGTAGGAATCAAACCCCATTCCAGCTGTCAGATCAGAATTAATATCTCTTGGCAGAGCCAATTGAACCCTCACCTCCACAATGACAGCCAAGAATACTAGCCACTATGCAACAAGGAGACTTTTTTCCTGTATTTTAATTTGTCTGGTAACCTGTGTTATTATGGTATCTGCAGTAGTAGCAGTAGTGTGTGTATTTGTAATTTCAGAGACGATTAGGAAGGAGACGGCCATGCACTCAAGTTAGAAACTACCCCGGCATTTGCCTGAAGTAGAAGTGGGAAACAAAAGAAAACCACTTCCAGGATGGATGAAGGGAAATCAAACACACCTCTTCTTATTTTTCCTCATGAGGCTGAGTGCACCCCGTTCCAGCCCTCAGATCAGAATTAAATTTTTTGGCAGAGTCAGGAATAGAATCTGGACCTACGGGGCGACAACCTGGAATGCTAGCCGCTACACAACGTGGACACTCACTACTACAGAAACCACTATAACACAGGTTATGAGACAAAATCTACACACACACAAAGTACACACAAGTCTAAAATGACCACAATATCCTAGCCCCTCAGTGAAACAACAACAACAACTTCCTCCTCCTACATTAAAAACGATTCAGAACAGACAATACATTTATACATGACTATGTTTCAGCCAAAATACCGGTACTTCAGTTGTTAATTCATTTTAGTGGCTTGGACACAGTGGTTATTTAGTCCTGTGTATTTTAGACGTGCGAGTGTGCGTGTTTGTCTGATAACCTATGTTATTGTGTGTATTTGTAATTTGAGAGAGGATTGGGAAGGAGACGGCCGTGGCCTTAAGTTAGGAACCAATCCAGCATTTGCCTCGAGTAGGAGTGGGGAGGCCACAGAAAACCATTTCAAGGATTGCTGCGGTGGGAATCGAACCAACCTCTTCTCAGTTTTGCCTCACGAGGCTGTCCCGTTCCAGCCCTCAAAACAGAATTAATTTCTTGGCAGAGCCGGTAATTGACAGCCAAGAATGCTAACCGCTGCACTAGGAGGTTGCCAAATACTTAAGAACGCATTTTAGGATAAAGATAATCTAATAATTGCCACGGTGGGTGAGTGGTTACCGTATCTGGCTACCAACCCCAAGCTTGCAGTTTCTCTCCTTATACGTTGTTGGCATGTTAAAAAACCCATTTGAATTCAGTAGGCCATGTTCATAATGGCAACATTAATCTCGGGATTTTAGGGGTAGATGACCTCGTTTTTCCGCCCCTTAAAACAACAATAACTAACTAACTAATCTTGGGATTTTCCGCCAACACAAAAAATTCCTCCTTTCTCTACTAGAAAGCGTTATAGTGTCTAGGAGCTTATATATCTAATCTCCATAACTTTCAGAGCGCTCCAAGGAACAACAAACTTCGACATGCAAGCTGCCCTTTGGGCGTCAAATAAAAAAGTTTGGACCCGACACCCAAGGCTATACAGTATTAAAATATATCTAATAATAATGTTATTGGGCTTTGAGCGACGCCGGGGTGCCGGAATTTCACCCCAAAGGGGATCTTTAACGTGCTTGTAAATCTATAGACACGGTTCCCTCGCATTTGCGCACCCTCAAATGCCAGCTGGCTGCACCAGAGTACGAACCTGCAACCTTGGGCCCAGCAAGCAAGAACATTACCGCTGAGCCATACAGCCAGCCTAAATGGTAATCAAACCCACATCTACACAGTTTTTGCCTTACGAGGCTGAGTGTACCCCAGTGCCATATCATGTTCATTCACCCTTGTGTACTTGGGTGTTTGTAATTTATTTGCATGATAATCACATTATTGGACTAATGACTAACATTTACAAGTTATTGCACTTAATTATCTTATCTCATTAGCATTTAGGTCTAAATGATGTACTGTATGTCCTATATTATTGGTAGCATGTGTTACTCTGGTGTCTGTAGTAGTGTGTGTATTTGTAACTTGGGATTAGAGAAAAAAGAAACAGTGATAACCTAAAGTTGGAAACCATCCTAGCATTCGCTTGGCGTAGAAATGTGAAACCATGGAAAATCAGTTCCAGAATAGATGAGGAGTGGAATGAACCCACCTCTTCTCAGTTTTCCTCGCAAGGCTGAATGTACTGTTTGTCAAGAAATGTAATTTCAGTCTGAGGATTAGAACAGGGTACACACAAACTTGTAAACCACACACACTAATACAACCAACACAATAACACAGGTTATCAAACAAAACTGTAACACACCCAAGTACACAAGGATGAATGATCCCAATAATTATCAAACCCGTATCTAAGAGGCGAGTGCCAATTATACTAGCCGCTAAACCTCAAGGTGGTTATAAACAGACTATTTAACATAGGATCTATCCTGGAAGTCAAGGTTTGATTTCAGAATCTGCCAAGAAATGTAATTCTAGTCTGAGGGTTAGAACGGGGTGTACTTGACCTTGTGAGCAACACACACACTAATAATACCATCACAATAACACAGGTTATCAATCAAAACTGTAACACACCCAAGTGCACAGGGCTGAATAAACTCAATATCAAAACCCTTCTCTCTCAAATATTACTAATACAACAACATTCTAAGACACTGTCCGTGTATTACAAAGCGGCGCAGCCATGTGCGTCAATGTTATACAGCTCCCTGGCCACACGTGAGTGTTCAAAAGCACTCTCTTTTTCTCATGGCCAATGACCTACTTGGAAGGCTCGCTCGCTGGTTTGCTTGCTACAAGCTTCTGTTCTCCCAATACCCGCCACTGTCAAAAGACAGCTCAAGTTATTCCTTCTTGTAAAGGATTTCTTAAAGAACGCTTCAACCTACCTAACTCCTTGCACCTTATATTTTCCTATCAACCACAGTCAAAACAGCTTAATGTTCCAACCAAAAATTTGAGATTGGCCCATAATTAAATAATAAAATTATATACAATTCTCAACATCCACAAAAACAAATGTCTAATACCTAACACTCAGGTTTTAAGGACTTGTTGTTGTTGTTGCTTATTTGTTGCTCAGTTTTTCATCTTCCCCCCCCCCCAGGGGCTCACATCTAGTGGGACGTGGGTTGGCGACCACGGTGCCCCAGCTGAGTCCGGCATTGGTTCCACTTACTTGTGCCGGGCTCCTCTCCGTCTTCTTTCCTGTCGACCTCACTTGGTCAACTCTTGTTCTCTTCCAACCCCGACAGTATTAGGGTATCCGAGGCATAGGATGTCTCTTCTTTTTCCGCCTTAATTAGCCTTTGTCTCATCTTTTCTGATACCCTCCTTCTGCGAGGGGTCAGCCTTCTTTTTCATTTCCTTTTACATTCTGCTTTGTGTTCAAGGCCCTTAAGGAGGCAGGGAGCACCCTATATATTGCTACACCCTCAGGGGCTCACAGCTGGTGAGTCCGGGACTTGACGACCCCAAAAGATTCCTGAGCTGGGGGCGGACCCTCTCCTCTTTCCCATTCCTATCTGCCTTTTATGGCTCTCCTTCCTTCCTAGTTCCTCAATCCGCCTTCTTCGAGGGATGAGGGCATTTCTTTTCCTCCTGTCCTTTATTTGCATTATTCTCCTTTTGTCTTCTATTTCTTCTTCTCGTATATAAGCTAGTAGTTAGTTTTAATTATAGTTTACATTTCATTATCATCTTCACAATCACCCAAACCATTAGGGACCGATAACCTCGATGTTAGGCCCCTTAAAACAACAATTATCATCATCATCATCATCATCATCATCAGTTTTTCATCTTACAAGGCTGTGTGCAACCCGTTCAAACTCTAATTTATTTTCTTAGCAGTTAGAGATCGAACCCAGATCTCCAGATTGTCAGCCATGAACGCGTGCTAGATTTACCTTATCCTCCGATTAACAGCGTGAGATTAATTTCTTCATAAGCCTACAGGTGTGTGTGTGCTGAAGGGCTTTGGTGCTTAAGGCTAATGGAATACAATGGCAAAAAAATTATCTTATGTTAAGTAAATATAGGGTTGATAGGTGTTAACTCTGCCTCTAGGGGAGGAGGAAGTGTGTCCCCTAGAGCCGGTCTCAAGCCCGGAGAAAAGAGGAGAGACATCTACATCCAGAACTTGCTCCTTAAGCTGAACTATAATGCGCGGTGCCCTTCACGAAGGGAGAGTAGACCTCTGAGACATATTCATCATTCGAGCTTGCAAACCTCGTTGATATGTCAATGATGAGAGTTTACGTATAGCATTTTTAGTTAACTTACTGGAGTTTTCGTTTTTTTTTTAAGATTTAGCTTCTGTATACTTAACTATAATGCGCGGTGCCCTTTACGAAGGGAGAGTAGACCTTGGAGGTGTATTCGTTATCCAAGTTTGCAAAGCTTGTTGATACACCTGTGATAAGAGTTTACGTATAGCATTTGTAGTTAACTTACAGGAGTTTGACTTCAAGGGCATACCCCAAGCTTTGACTGGTTTGATGTTAGAGCCCTCACAGAGGGTAGTAGAGTACTGGCTACATCTCCATAAGACAAGGCTCCAACCCTTGCTGTGATGTTAATGGCGGTTTCTACCTTCTAACGTCCTGGTCGGCTTGAAGTATGTACTCTCACGTATAGTGTTAACCAACATAACCGCTAGCATAATGGTAGGAGGATTTGCCTATTAAAGTAGGAAATTGGGGAGAGCATAGGAGGTTAAGGGCATCCGGCCAGCCTGCTCAAGTCCTCTAACATAAGGGAGTTGTCTATAAAACACTGCCCCAGTTTCATGAAAGTAGGCGATTGGAAAGAACATAGGTAGTGAAGGGCATCCAGCCAGTCTCGTCAAGTTCTCCAACATAAGGGAGTTTCACCTGGCAGCCATCTTGCTCAATAGCCTCTGTACCAGTCATCTCAAGTCCTCTAGAGTTGCGCGCAGTGGCCATCTTGCCCACTAGCCCATGTGCCAGCTCCCAAGAGTTAGTTCCATAAGAGACCATGTATAGCGGCCATCTTGCCCATTAGCCCCTGTGCCGGCTCCGGCTTATTAGTTCAATTACCACATAGTTCCACATCCCTGTTCATTAGATTCAATAAAACCCAGTCCAGCATCAGTCATGTTTGTTTACCTTTGAGGTCATTCAACCCCTCTCCCACAAACAACATGGTGATGATAATAATAAAGGCAAATTTGAAAATTAGATCAGGGGTCAACTCCGCTGTGACGTCACACACCGGTTAACCATTCAAATCTGATTATTCTGACACGTGAATGTAAGCCATTCAAATCTCCCGGGTCAGCACAAATGGAGAATCGGAATCCCTCGGCTGCATTCGGAACCAATCGGCTACAACACAAAGCTTAACCAACCTACCACGTCAGGGTTCAACAACCACCACCATCCACCGCCATTCATGTTTTCCCTTCAAAACACTCCCGTTCATGACCTACCCCACATCCCGTAATCCGCTGTGACGTCACACACACACCAGTTACACTAATGTTTTCCATTCAAAACACTCCCGTTCATGACCTACCTCGCATCCCGTAATCTGCGGTGACGTCACACACACACACACACACCAGTTGACCGTTCAATTCTCTGACAATTCATTCACAACCAAGGATTCGGAAACCTTCGGCAACACTCGGATCTCATCGGGCTCAAAGCAATGCTATATAGCCCAGGATAATAACAGAGAAGGCGCTCAGTCCAACAGAGAGACTGGGTCGAGGAGGGTCTCGTGCAGAGCCTCTTCCATCCTTACCCCTCATCCACCACCCTCGCCACCCTCGCCACCACTCCCTACCGCCCTCCCCCTCCCCTCCCCTCCCCCACTCCTCCCCGTCCACCCACACCCCCTCAAACCGGTTCCTGGACCCTCCAAGGTTTGTTTACCTTCCGGGGTCCCGGCGACCTTGGGGTCAATGACCTACCTCAAGGTCATTGACCTTGCCACGCCCCCCTAATTTGCATAAATAACGGTATTTGAGTCAGAACCCCCATAGCCTACCTACTACTATTAAAACAATCAGCAAGCCTCCGCTAATAAACACTAATTACACAACTGAAATGCTTCAGAGTGTTATAATAAGGTTATAATAACTTTATTAAACTCAAATTGTGTGCTTTAGAGAAGCAAGTTTAGAGAGCGCATTCACAGGTTATGTTTACATCTCTGGCTACTCCTTCCGTACTGCGCATGTGCAGGTACAACGTTTCTGATTGGCTCCGGGAAGCTCCGAGAACGTAAAACATGACACTTGACCATGTTTCCCGTTAGCCTTCTCGGGCTACTTTAAGCTTCTCGTTCCCGGAGATTGGTTGTGATCCGACCCATAAGGTAGCGTGCATTTCAACTTCCTTCTCGTTCCCGTTCTCGTTCCCAGGCTATTGTGAACCGGGCTTTAGAGTTGCTGAGCTCTAGTTTGCATGTTAAAGATACAATCTTTAATCTTGTAGGAAAAATATGTGGAGCATCTGAGTAAAGTCAAAAGTGCGTCTGAAGCTAGAGCATGCTTCCTGGATGCGTTCTACATCTCTCAGATATTAAAATGCATGGCTCTCATAAAAATCATCACCAGCATGAGCGAATATGGGTTCAGTACCCATACTAATAAGTATGATATGTAGAATAGTAATAGAATATAATAATAGTAATTCAAACCAGCCAACCATACAAAACCAAAAATCGGATTTTGATAAGAAAATCAGGACCATTCAGGAGATGCAAATAGTGCATATCAGCTCAATGAATTGGCAAACTATGCTTCAAAACGAATGTTGTAAATTAGCATTCGACATTATTTTATTATTCCACTACTTTCACTTTTAATTACAAAACCTTTTTTTATTTTTTGTTACACTTTACATTTGCTTGGTGGTGTATTCTAGGAATACACGGTATGATAGAGTATATTTTTAATGCTCTTTTCTTGTTCATTCCTTCCCTTTTCTCAAACACCAACAGTGATCTTCTAGTTTCTCTTTGGTGCTCATGTCCCTTATGCCATTTGTGAGTCTGTTCTAGATATATATCTTCCATGACCCACCTAGCGTCATCTAGCAGCGAATCTGTGAAGTTCCTCAATTCTTCCCTGTACAAGAGGACTTCCTTATCCATCTCGCTACCAGATATCGTCACCATCGCCAGCTATCATCTCTGTGATCAAGAGAACTTCGTCTACTTTTTCACCCACCAGGCTGCGCTAGTATCGCCTGCTATCAACTCTTTGAAGACCATTTCCTCAAGAGAATTTAACTTTTGTATGTTGGTTATGCTTATATGTATTCCTTTGTCTCCTACCCCCACTCTCTTCCCTACCTTGGTCCCCCTGCGCTTCGCTGAGTGGGTCTCACTTGGACGTCGGCTCTCGACTCTGTTAGTCAAAGCTCAACTAGAGCTCACCTCTCAAACCAAGAGGCATTCTCTTCATTCCACGCCATGTTGGAACTTTAAGTTTATCCGTCAAAGGGAACTTCACCATCGCCATGCAGCAAAGATAAGTACAGACTTCAAGTCTTAACCTCATCTTCATCTGTTTTAATATCTACATGCTTTTAATAATCATTTATAGGCAGTGTGAGATTACTTTATGTGGCAATAATCATCCTTCGCGGGATTTTCCATTTTGAGCTTTGTCTATCTAAGCCAATCTTCGTAAAAAGCAACACTTCTTATGCTTGTTAAATGAGAGATCTTCCCACAACGTGGGATATTATTGAATACCCACTGTCTAGAAAACATTAAGCTCGTTCCACCGCTGGAATAACTTTGCCCTATTCTTCTATTAGGATCGTTCTGGAACCTTCCAGAATCTGCACTCTATCTACCAGTCTCGCCGTCATGTATTTTCCACTCACATGTGGGGATACTATTTTAAATTAAGGAATCTTCCTTATAAATTACTGCAATAGCTAAATTTTCTTCCACCGTTGGGATTTTCTATGGCGCATTTAATTGTAATCCACAACTTTCTCAAGCAATAGACTTTCGCCTACCTAGTGCAACTGGTTATTTCCCATAATTGCAATAACTTTCTTTGCCATAAACTTTTGCGCTACTACAGTGAACTTTTCATCCATTTCAACAGACTATAGTGAAAATCAGTGCTTGTTCAACATTTCTACCGCGTCGCGATCGTCCGATTATTATAAATACGGCCATGAACATTTATCCTCCATTTCAGTTGATCTTTCCTAAACCCCTCACTAACAAACCATAATAAAATTGTTTCTTTAGGTCTTCTCAATGAGGTGTCACGCAAAAGACGTGCCCTCCCAACTTTGCTTATATCTCATTAATTAATTTCTGTGTAACTACGTGTCTTGTACACGTTTCTAATTATCTTGTTTCTCCCTTCTAATTAGGGAATACAATTCTTTCAACTCATGAGTGAGTTATTTCTAGGTTTCACGAAAGGGAATCTTGCCCCATTTGGCTCGTGATTCCTACTTAAACACAGGAGGTCTAGAACCTTCCTTTCGACTTTCCCTTCAGGTTTCATATTAAGTGACCTGCCCAATTTGTATAACCAAGAAAAAATATAGGTAATTCCGCTTAAATATAAGAAGTTAGGAACTTCTATTTTATTCTTCCTGTTTTGGTTATTGTTATTTTCGAAGTT